>OZ010791.1:34430823-35855297 GCA_963932465.1 Maratus speciosus | reverse complement strand
TATATATATATATATATATATATATATATATAACCATTAATTAAACATAACCTACCACCGTCAAATATTATGAATTAAAGCTGTAAGTATTAAAAAAAAAAAAAATTAATATAAGAATTATTATGGAAGAAAAAGAAAAAAGTGGACACCGACAAAAATTGAAAAGCTTATACATTGAATTACGTTATCAAGGGCACAGAATTCAATGATATAAGCAAAATGGTTGTTTTCTGTGGGAAAAATAAGCTAAAGCTAAAAGTTATTTTCCCCTGTGCCCAAACAACCATAAAATCAAGTGAATTGATTAAAAATGAAAGCAGAATAGAAACAAATAATATGAAATGGAAGAATCAATAAAACGTATTTAAATATTTATAGGATATAAAATATAAATAATAAACACCATACCGATTAATATTTCAGTATTTTACAAAAATCCACACGCACATGGCTGCCAGTATATCAAAAAGAATAAGGTGAATAAAACAGTTAAGAAATCTCAGTAAATGATACCGAAAGATGCAGTTAATACATTTTGAAATAAAATTTGAAATACCTTGTTAAACACATTTAATCTAATATAAAATAAATAGATATTAATTACATTATTTAAAATGCACTATTAAATTAATTAATAACAGTTTAACAATATCGTCAAAATTTAGCTAAAAATACCCCCTGGTGTATTAAATTATAACTGAAATGGAGCTAGAAAAATTAACAATTAGAGCTATCTTAAAGAGACAAATTTAGTGCTGCCATCTAGTATTACTTCTATTAAACAACTAACGCAAGATAAATATTTGTAAGCACTTGAATGTAAATAATTGTATAAATAATTGTAAGCATTTGAATGTAAATAACTGTATAAACAGCAAAACAAAACATATCCTTATATATAGAGAATTATAAACCGAATATAAACCACACAATGTATTTAAAAACTATTGTAAATAAAATTTAAAAGCATACAATATATTCTATTAGCTAACTTATTTAAACTAAACTAAGAAATAAATAATTCTAGAACATTGATAATATATAGCATATATAGCTATATGCTATAAAACAAAATAAAATTCAGTAATAATTAATATAAATAATTATTAAAGATAAAAATTATTTTTTATGAATTATATATCAGATATTTATAAAATGAACAGGAAATAAAAAACATGTGGAAGTAAATAGAAGGTTAAATGATACTTAAATACTCATTACTTAAAAAGCACAAATATAGAGTGTGGATTATCTTCAGACATCCATAAAAAACCATAAAGTATGAATGTGGGACATTCAAAAACATTAATCCGATAATAAATATTAAAAAGAATAGAGTAATAATAATAAAAATAATTACCCAATTTTAATGCATACAGTATAACTATATTTATATTATACATACTTATATGTATATTATTCACTATAAGAATGGCATACTATTAGTAATTAATATGATATTGTCCTGAGTAAATTTAAAATTTAATAACAAATAATTGTAAATTAGATTAATCAATAATTAGGCTAATTATAATATTAATGAAATTCTCCAATTACATATAAAATATCAAATCAGCATCCATATAAAAATACGTAACAAAAATATAGTAATAATACAAGAGCCCCATTTATATATATATATATATATATATATATATATATATATATATATATAAACTATTAATTAAACATAACCTACCACCGTCAATTATTATGAATTAAAGCTGTAAGTATTAAAAAAAATATATATATATATAAGAATTATTATGGAAGAAAAAGAAAAAAGTGGACACCGACAAAAATTGAAAAGCTTATACATTGAATTACGTTATCAAGGGCACAGAATTCAATGATATAAGCAAAATGGTTGTTTTCTGTGGGGAAAATAAGCTAAAGCTAAAAATTATTTTCCCCTGCGCCCAAACAACCATTAAAATCAAGTGAAATGATTAAAAATGAAAGCAGAATAGAAACAAATATGAAATGGAAGAATCAATAAAACTTATTTAAATATTTATAGGATATAAAATATATATATATATATTTAAAGGATGCTGTAGGAGAAAATAGCATGAAACATTTATTAACTTCTTTCTACATCTGTTTATACTAAAATTTTAGGTCACATGCTATTTATCTTTTAAAGTAAGCAATTTTTCTATTCGCATAAACTTTACGGTAGTTATCGCGATGTATCACCAATATTAACACGTTGATATATTCCGATATTAAATTTACTATATTTTCCCCACCTAGCAGTTAAACTTTTGAAAAAAAAAATAAATAGAAAAGATTTTTCGAAAACTTGTAGCAATTTATTCCAGGATAACATTTTAGAAGTATCGGCAAAAAAAAAAAAAATATATATATAATAATAATAATAATAATAATAATAATAATATATATATATGCTCTAAAAGTTAAAATCTTCTAACTGATAATGCAATTGATTTTTAAAAACATGAATTTTAACTCTTTCAAATACATTGGTGAACATATAGTCCGCGAGCCAGCAACAGATTTTGATGACCAAGTTCCTCTCGGCCGATAATTTGTAAAATGCTTCAAAAGGTTCTATTATGAAACTCTGAACATCAGCTACGGTTCCGTGGGTGAGTGTAGCAGCGGTAACCTCCCACGCGCGTAAAAAAATTAGTTATTTCCTCCAGACTGAAAATTTGTCAAATTATAGCTAACCCAATATCTTGAAGGGAAAAAAATTCAGCTGATTATAAAGTGGTGATTAATACGTCAGCTGGTCACACGAACATGAAAAATATATACAGGGTGCAAAGGAAAGGCCCTTTAACCTGAAAATACTTGCGAACGGAGAGAACTAAAGCTATGGAAGTGAGGTAACGGCATAGTAAAGTGACTACGCCCGATTTAATGCAAACGACGGCAGCGCCCCCTAGTGGCGAAATTTGGAATACAGCCATTGCAAATAGAAAACGAAAAGAGATAGAGCAAATTTTCCAATCAGAATGTTTGAGAGCATCAATTAATTAGTACGAAACGGCATTTGGTTTACATGAATAAGATAAATATTTGCCTGTATACCCAAAAAGGTCCAAAATTGAAGCACTCTATTTTGTGTAAACGTTTGGATGGAATAGCCAGAAGTATGAAGAAATACGTACAATTTCTGGTATAAATACGTGCTTATCTGAATGTATTTTGATAACATCACATAAAAAAACAGAAAAGACAAACAGTCTCACAGTGATAAAATGTTAATATTCAGTTTGTTCGAAAAGTTCGCCATTGCTCACGATACACAGTTGTGTTCGTGGCGTAATTCTACATGCACATTTCTCAGCATAGAACGTCTATTGCAAGACTCTTGAATACGACGACATAGATTTCAACCTTTCAAGGGCGGTGGCTAGATGGTCTAGCCACCTAATTTTAATTCCAAAATGGACAAATGGCAGCAATAATATTTTAACAAAATTTTGCTTTCCTAATGAAAGTGAAAATTAACGAGCTTTTATTTTTTGTGAAATTCGTTTGAATATTCTGGTGTCAGTCAATTGTTTCATAAGTTTACTAACAGAATTCTTCTGCCCCTGAAAGGGTTAATCTAAAATTTTAAATGCATTGGAAATTAAATTTTTACAGCCATTACAGCACAGTACAACGTCACAATCTAAAATTTTGCACTGCTACATTTACAGAATGTGAATATGCAAAGTAGAATCGTCGCTCATTGATTTCGGACATTTTTTGTATACAGGCAACGATTTATCTTATCCGTGTGAACCAAATGTCGTTTCGTACTAATTAATTGATGCTCCAAATCTTTCAAACTGGAAATTTTGCTCTATCTCTTTTCGCTTACGGTTTTCAATAGGTAACTTCCAAATTTCGCCACTAGGGACGCTTCTGTCGTTTGCATCAGGTCGGGCGTATTCGCTTTACTATACCGTTACTTCGATACATAGATGTATCTCTCTCCTTTCGCAAGTATTTTCAGGTTAAAGAGACTTTCCTTTGCACCTTGTATATTTTTTTCATGTTCGTGTGACCAGCTGACGTATTAACCACCACTTTATAATTAGCTGACTTTTTTTCTCTTCAGTATATTAGGTTATCTATAATTTGAAAATTTTTCAATCGTGAGAAAGTGACTTTTTTTTTTTACGTGCGTGGGAGGCTACCGCTGCTCAACCCACCCACGGAACCGCAGCTAACGTTCACGGAGCTTCATGATACAACTCTCTGAAGCATTTTACAAATTATCGGCCGAGAGGAAATAACTGACGAAATTTGTACCTGGCTCGGGGACTAATAGGTCATTTCGCGCCTCACAAAGGCTATATTTTTTCTACCCTAAAACTAACTAAACGTCCGTATTTTAACACAATCTGTTTACACAACAGGCCAGATTTACATTTACCTACGAAAATTTCGAAATATTCGGACAAATAGAAATATTTTTTACTAAATAAAATGTGCAAAAACTTCGACAAAATTAGTAAAAACCTGAGTGTTACATCGTGGTAAAAATCTTAGCCTTTTTCCACGAAATATTAATATTTTTTCACTCGGGCTACGAAAACATTATGTTTTTAACGTCTAAAAATTTCAAAGAGTCTGGATGATAACGACAAACTTTTTAGAATTTAAAATTCTGGAAGAACCGTGTCCTCCCCATCCCTTTCCAGGCATATTTCAAAATTACATATAAGACTCCAAAAATCAAATTATGCAGAATATTAATACCAAATAATAATACCAATACCAAAAAGCATATACTTTCAATTCTCTTTAAAGTACTGCAAAACATTAAAAAAAAAAAATACAAAAATTAATCTTTTAAAAAAATTCATTGTCCGAAGTCACTTTTCATTTTTTCTGCGCATTTTACTGTATGACCCACATTACGTATATATTATTTAAAAATACACACTTGATTTTATACGGTAGCTTTGAAATGATCGAGTATTGATTTGGTTCAGATATAAATGGATTTAAGAGTGAAAAAAGTTTGAAAAGAAAAAAAAAAACACTAAGATTTTGATATGAAAATAAAATCTATATTTATCTATATTATAAAGGACAAACATATCTGTGCGTAACGCTGACGTCATTTTGCAAATGGCAGAACTTTGAAATCTAAAATGAAATTCAGGTTTTGCAATTTTCATGTTCAGCTCGTCGTCATCTTAAAATTCAGAGTAAAATGAGAACTACATTTAATATTTTTGTTGAACATTGTCACAATTCTATTTCAAAGCCCCGTGATCGGCGGATGTAACTCACAATTATGTGGGTGGGAAACTGGAAATTGTTTTAATCCCTTCCATACTAAAATGCAAGTACTAAGTTTTATCCCTCGTACTAGGTGAACATTAGAAAATATGTACATATTTATAGTAGAAAAATCCTTTAAATTATCTTAATATCTCATAACAATTAATTCTTTCAAAACCACTGTCAATAAAAATGTCGTAGAATTTGAAATTCTGAATAAAATGAGTACCCATATTAATATTTTTGCTGAAGATTAAGGTCGCAATTCTATTTCAAAATTTTGTCTTAACCCGGGAGAACTCGTTAGTGAGAATGCCCAATTGCTTTTCTTTTACTTTACATTCATATAATATCAACCTTTTTTGGTTGGCTTAGTACTTTTATTCACACAATAGGTAAAATAATTGAAAAACATTTTGAAATTTTAATTAAAATGAAAAATGATTTAAATAAGAGTCTTAAAAAAGTACGACTGTGAGAGAAAATCTCATGCAGCGAGTTCTCCCGGGTTAATCGCTAATCACGAGAAAGACAGAGTTATCAATCCGCCCTGCCTCCGTTTACTACATGCATGTATTTTCTTTAAGTTATTGAGGCCCTTCCGATGTTTCTGTAATTATGTTAATGCTTTATTTTGTATATTTTGAGGATTATAATTTAGTAGTTATCGAGAAAGAGGTACATAATTGACAGCCGTTTTACATACCATTTCCCAACTGATATCGTCAAACTTAAACCTTAGTTAAAAAAAAAAAAAAATACGTAAAGATTATAATACTTTTTTTCAATATTCCAAAGGTTTTAAAATTCTATGAATTTAACTTAACCTGAGAGAACTCGCTAGTGAGAATGCCCAATTCCTTTTCTTTTACTTTACATTCATATAATATCAACTTTTTTTGGATGGCTTGGTAATTTTATTCACAAAAGAGGTAAAATAATTGAAATAACATTTTGAAATTTTAATTAAAATGAAAAATGGTTTAAATACGAGTCTTAAAAAAGTACGACTGTGAGAGAAAATCTCCTGCAGCGAGTTCTCCCGTGTTAAGATGATCGTATACTAGTCGAAAATATTTTTTATTAAAACCATCTTAGTTCTTTTAGTAAAATATCGAAGTTTAAAATCGTGCTATTGGTGACCTATAATTTCTGTAGCGACAAGGCTCATTTGTTCCGTCGCTACTCCCCACTATTTTCGACCTCCTTAAATTTGAGGCATACGCACTGTTATTCACTATATATGTCAAATTAAATACGACGCATAATTCAAATACAATATCAGAGATCGTAAACAATATTTCCCATCATTTACAAATCATTTTTGAAATATGCTAAAAATCATGAAATAATACACTTTAAGTTATCTATTTGTTCGTAACGGCAAAACTGCAGCTAGTAGGACGGGGAAACTTAGTGCGTTTATTTCTGGCCTATGTCGAAGGGATTAAAACAATTTCCAGCTTTCCCGTATTTAATTCCGAATTCGGCCTTTTTTTTCATTTCCTACCACTGGGCTATAATCCGTAATCAAGAGGTTAAGCCATAATTCTGAAAATATCCAAAATAAAGCCTAAAATAATTACAAAATCCTCAAATAATACCTCAATAAATTAAAAAAATATATATAAATTAGAAACAGGGTAAATTGATAACCTCGTCTGTTCTGGCTTCAAGAACTTAATTAACGAATTAGGCAAAACTTTAAATTATAATTGTAAAAATTCAACAAAAATGTTAAGTGTAAGTGCACATTTCAATCAGAATTTTAACCTCTACAACATCTGTATTGACAATGTTTTTGATAGAATTAGTTTTTTTTTAGTTATTGTTATGATAATTAATAAAAATGTGTTTTTTGACTATAAATCTGTACATATCTTCAACCGCTCACCTAGTAAGAGGGGGAAAACTTAGTACATTCATTCTAGACTTAAAAGGATTAAAACAATTTCCAGCTTTCCCCTAATTAATTCCAAATGCAGCCCTTTTTTCCTCCCCTACCACTCGTCTATAAAGAGTTTTAAAGACTTTAAAATTATATGTGCTCTAAGTTGGGGGGGGGGGGGGGAATGCCAATTTCGAGTGGGAAGAAAAATCTTGATTATTTATTGTGACAATAAAATGATACAGAGCAGATTTTTTTTTTTTTTTTTTTTATTTAAGCAGTTTTAAAGAGTTTTTAAACTTTATTACTTGTACTATTACTGTGAGAGGTGAAGCAAACGGGGAAACTAAACTTTAAAGGTGAAATTCAGATAAAATTTTAATGAAATGAATATGATGGAATGAATAATTAGTGAAATTTAGGACTGATTATTTATTCACTATAAAGTAACAAATAGAGTAGAGCCATTTTTTTTAAACCTTTAACTGATGTCACAGAAATTGTCACATAACTAGTCTGAAGCGGTCTGCGAGACCGCTCCATCGAAATAGTCCAAGAGCTGTTAAACATTTTTGGGAAGGTATTTGAGGCACCCTGAAAATTTGTGCAACACTTCTTTTGTAATGGCTGAATACAAAATCGAATGTCTGGCTGAAGGATCGTGGCCCAAAAACTGTGCCAGACACGAGTCAAGTGCCATTTTTTGACTACCCCAAAAAAAGGTATTTGAGGCACGCTGAGATTGAGACAGAATAATATTTATACTTAGAAAAAAATATATTGAAAACGACAGACACTTTAGTCGGCCCAAAAACTGTGCCAGACACGTGTCAAGTGCCATTTTTTGACTACCCAAAAAAGGTATTTGAGGCACGCTGAGATTGAGGCAGAATAATATTTATGCTTAGAAAAAAGTATTTTGAAAATGACAGACACTTTAGTCGGCACAAAAACTGTGCCAGACACGTGTCAAGTGCCAAATGGCACTTGACACGTGTCTGGCACAGTTTTTGGGCCACGATCCTTCAGCCAGACATTCGATTTTGTATTCAGGCATTACAAAAGAAGTGTTGCACAAATTTTCATGGTGCCTCAAATACCTACTCAAAAATGTTCAACAGCTCTCCTACTAAAAGATGAATAAAAGCCGCGATAAACTCATAGGATGTTTTTGTACAAAACTTTTTGCACAGGAGTGTTATAATTAAAATTCCCCTATTCAAAGTCTCTGGTGTTAGTACTAAAGTTTCAAACGAAACAAAATTTCAGTAGTGTTTGTAGATAAACTGAAATTTGCAAGTTAAACTATGAAAATTGAAAAAATCACCGGTCTGTGAGAGACCGGTAAAATCAGTTAAAGGTTAAAAAAAGTTTTAAACAGTTTAAACTTTGGTATTGTGCAGAATGGAGCAAAAAGGGGAGGTGAAATTTCAGAAGAAAGGTCAGCAATGGCGTTTTTTTTTTTTTTTAAAATCAGAAATGAAAAGAAATGCAGAAGAGTTCCACCCCCGATTAAGAAATAGAATGATAGTAAAGCACTTTTAAGGACTTTAAAAAAATTTGTATGAAAATAAGCACTTTCAAGCACAAAAAAATCCTTTTGAAACATGCAAGTACTTTTAAGGACCGTACGAATCCTGATATATTGAAAATTAGCCGACTACAGAGTAGTCATGCATGGGTCAAGTTGCATCCGACACAAAACAGAATATAATACTTAAGTCAACCCGCAACTCGACCCGAACACGCCAAAAATATTTCCTCGATCCTCAAACTGACCAGAATCAGCTAAAATAATTTTCGGCAACCTGCAACTCAACCCAGACTTATCTCAACCCGAACCCGAAATAAAAGGAAAGTAAATCATGTTTTATTGATATTATGAAATGTAATCTACAATTACATCTCTAATAACAATTTATGTTTTATGTAGGAAAATGGACAAATGTATATACTTTAATATTCAAACATATGTAGGTATCATGCCCACAAGTATTTGAAGTGAGGACAGCTTGTTAAAAAGCGCCATCATGGTTGATCTCAATGGCGCTTGGCGACAAGTTGTCCTCAACATGGCTCACAATCACATGACACACCTAAGTGATATAGGGTAGGTGGGGGGTAAAATTACGCACTTATCATTAATTTTGATTCTTAACGAAAACATTGATATGCGACGACTTATTAAAATGTTGTATTAAAACCTTAGGCACGTTCCACTATCATACGACATTCTGTCAAATTACATTTCCGTAAGAAATTGTAATTTTTGCTCTGCATATCTTTCCCCCATTGGTTTCTTCCCCCACGGACTGCACTAAAACTCAAAAGCATTTGCTGGGTTTCCCTGGGTGGCCATCCTCCTCATTGCCCCATTGGTTGGAGTAAAAGTACGCAGTGATGAGGTAAAGATACGCAGTGCGTATTTTTGCCCATTTCGGCCGGTTTTTGCCCCATTTCCACTAAAATGAATGAGTAATGTAAAAGCATTTGTAATTTTTTATAGTATTTAAACTGAAAATTGTAAACTAGACCATGAAAAAACAGCGGTCTGCAAGATCGCGAATAGCAGTTAACCTCTAACTATTGTGACAAATATTGTTTCATAAATACTGTAAGCGGTCTCCGAGACCGCTTAATCGTAGATTGAATAAAATGGTTTACTGACTCATAAGAGGCGGTTTCTGCGCTAAACTTTATGTAAAGGACTATTATAGTAAACTTTCCCGCATTCAGAAGTCTTCAGCTATACTTCTAATTTACCGAACGAATCAAAATTAAACAAAAATTAATACTTAAATTGAAAATTAAAAGTTAAATTGTGAAAACTGAATATTGCAGCTGTCGGTGAGACCGTTAACAGGAGTTAAATATTAAGGTTTAAAACAAAAGCGATTCATGAAACAAGAATATTGATTTTTAAAAGTAGGTAGGTAGAACATATGTTCTATATTTAAAAAACTTAACTAGAAAAAGGAAAATGTAGTTTACTAACTTATATTACTTATGTATCTATTATATTTTATAATACAAATTTAGAAAAGTGGAAAGCTTTGCATCTAGCTAAAACGATAGGGCAAAGTCCCGTATCATAAACATGTGCGTATCTTTGTCCAGGCGTATGCGTACTTTTACCCCATTCTGCAATATTTTGCTTAACCGGCTACCTATAAGTATAAACAAATGTGATCGAGGTAAACTACGGCATTTAGAAGCTAAAAAGCTTTTGATCTCCACTGAATTTTTGGATTTGTAAAAATTCCAGGTAATGTCAACTAAAGAAAAAAGTGAAATATACAAAATATTATATCAAAATTCGAAAATTTAAACTTACCTCATTTTCTTACCACAAATTGCTACTTTTATCAAAAGGTTTAAATAAATGACTAGTACACTTGAAACCAAACTGCCACCTATTGGTCATGATAGCCGAAATGTTGCTTCATATGAAATCAGCCGGTGCGTATTTTTGCCCCGTTCGTATCTTTACCCCTACCTACCCTATATCTCTCTATGCATGAGAAAGTAAAAACTCAGCATTTTATTGCTCAGAACCTCACGTAAAATTAAAATGCAGATGTTTATATTTAGGTTTTTTCCAAGTCTTGTTAAGATTTTTACAAAAAGTTTGAGCAGAACAATTTTCAGATAAAATAAATACATATTTCAATATACTGCTTAACTTTTAACTGATGTCACAGAAATTGTCACGTAACTAGTGTGAAGTGGTTTGTGAGACCGTTTCATCGAAAGATGAATAAAAGGCACGATTAACTCATAGGATGGTGTTTTTGTACTGAACTTTTTGTACAGCACTGTTATAATTAAAATTCACCTATTCAAAAGTCTCTGGTGATAGAACTAAAGTTCCAAACGGAGCAAAATTTCGATAGTGTTTGTAGTTAAATTGAAAATTGCAAGTTAAACTATAAAAATTAAAAAAAGCCGCGGTCTGAGAGACCGGTAACATCAGTTAAAGGTTAAGAAATCAAAAGTATATAAGAAATGTGATAAATCCTTTTTATTTACGGCACAGTTAAGAACCATTTATTCTTCTCTAGGAATAGATAAAAATATTACAACATTTCATTTTTCATATACACGCATTCATATATATAATATTTCTGATAGTTTTAACACATATACCCATGATACGTGCGTATAGATAGAGAAGTGCCCAATATTCAGAGTTAGAATCATAGGAGAGAGTGTGGAGGAATGGGACACCTTTTACAAAAATAAGAAAATGAACTTTGTTAGACACAAAAACAATATTTCAGTTTATAGAATACAAAATGAAAAAATTTCTAATGTCCTTGAACAATATAGAAACATAATTTTCAGAAACAATTTTATAATTAAAGAAATTGCAAGTTTCAAAATTTGTCCCATGCTTAGTTTAATCCATGCTTAGAACCATTCTTTAAGCCTTAGTTTATATGATGGATAATATACAGTATAATGTTCCATAAATAGGGAAACTATTACATCTATGCATAAACAAGTAATTAATATTAATAGTCATTAATAGTCATTATTAACATTAATAGTCATTAATAAATTTTGCCGGAAAGTAAAAGAATATATAAATTAGTATAAGTTAAACCGTTGCATGTTCGCCAACATAAATGAAAAACAGTGGAACTTCGAAGGATCACTTTTTGCTTCCTAATTGGTTTGATTAAGAGTATCAACAATAATATAGATTATAAAACATGTAAGGGGGGGGGGGGTGGAGTTATGAAATTTTTTTAAAGTAAAAATGTTATTGTTTAATTTTTTTATAAACAAAATATGTAGAAGTTTGTCCATTACTGGCACATCTGCCCTACACCTAGATGTTTAGCCTGAAAAAAATATTTTGGACATTCTTTTGAAAAATCAGTCAACCCGAACCCGACACGCAAGATTCGAAGAAACCCAAACCGACCCGATCCGAACCAAAATAGTAAAGTAAACCCGACCCGATGCTGGAATCCAGTACAATAAATACCGATTACTCGGCACGACTAATATTAAGACAGATAATTTTGGTATACATTTTAAGTATTCTGCGGAAGAATAGTGGAATATTTGGCCTTCATTATCAGTCAAAGGGGGGAGTACTATTCATTGCATCAATAATTAAAAATAAAATATTTAATCTGCTAACCATATTGCAATAAAATTTGATTTAAAAGATAAAACATTAGAAATTGCACGCATCTAATAAACACTGGTGTAAAGAATAGTCATTTGACTGAATGATAAATATTTAACAAAAAATAATATTTTATACCTGCATTAATACCTGCTAAAATCATGTTATATTATAATTCGAAATCAAACAGTCTTACTGTGTAGTTGATTTGTACTTATTAGGAATCAAGTAGAATGGAAATATAAAAAAAATTAACTCATAAAGAAGAAATATTTACTTACCTACTAATTTGAAATCATAATCAAGATGGATGCCTTGAACGCCTCTGTGGCTGCGTGAATAGTCATTACGTCACCATTGAAGTCCTTTCTCATTGGCTGACAGGTCAAACTAAGATATTTCATGTATTTGTACTATGCGAGTGGTAAATATTTTCCCCGATTACGGATAAAATTCTAGTAAACATGCAGATTTCTGTAGTTTTACAAAAACTAGTTATGTAGATTTACAGATTTTTTTTTACAGTGTAGTCACAGTCTAGGGGCGCCTTTTAACTGTTTTAATGTATTTTTTCAATTAATTTTATAGATAAAATGTGTAAAGGGTACCAATTTCAAAAAAGTCTCTGGAGTGGGACCACATGTCGTCGTGTCAGTCTTTTGACAAAAAATTAGATGAAAAACTAAAGCCAAGGGACAGATACGTCTTCAGAAGGAATTGAAGGGGAGGGGAGGCGGACGAGGCTGGGAAGCTGCCGGTAATGCTAAAAACTAAGGAACAAAATTAAGATACAAAATTATTAATATTAATACATTCTTTAGAAGCCATCACCAATTGATTCAATGAAAAGATCTTCCTTGGGGCGCGGGGTACCAAAGCCGGCACTGTACTTAAGAGTAATTAAAATGGAAATATGTTTTTGACATCCCATTTCCATCCCCTTTCTTCGTTTGCACTTGCACAGAAGGTATATGCAAAGAATATCTACTCTGTTTATTCTTCTTTATATTATTTGGTACATAGTAAAAAAAACGTGCAACTACCGGGGCGCCAATTCTCAAAGGCGGAAAATACAAAAAACGCTTACTATTTAACATTTGTTTCTTTAGACATCATTCGTATTAAATACTGTAAAAAATATGACTCTGGACATCATGACTGCGAAAGCCACCTTTGCCAATGTGACCATTTTAAAATTAAAATCTGTTTTTCTTAAACTGACCTTCAATATTTTTTCATCGTTTGTACTAGCACAAAAGGCAGAAATATCAAAATATCTGGCAATTACACAAGACGCAAAATACTTGGCAGAAAATACACAAAAAATATGATTAATACTTAATATTATTATTTTTTTTTAAATCATCATTCGTAGAGGCGCTGAAAAAAAGTTGGTGGGGCGCCATTAATAGGCAGACATTCCAAAATACCAGGTAACCATCCGAGGCGCCAAATTCATAAAGGCAGAAAATACGCGTTTAATTCTTAATATCCGTTTCCTTATCATTCGTTTTTTTTTTTTTTTTTTTTTTTTTTTTTTTTTTTCAGCGTAGAGGCGCTGAAAAAAAATTCTGTCCTAGGGCGTAAATGACTGCCAAAGGCGCCTTTTGTCAATGGGTCGAATAAAAATTAAATTTTTTTTTTTTGAACTCGCATTCGATCCTATTTCGTCATTTGTACTTAACCCAATATGAAATACCAAAAAAGCGGGCAACAATTCGAGGAGCAGAAAATATGCTAAATACCTATTTGTTTCCTTAGAAAGTATCATTTCGCAAAGGCGCAGACAACAGAATTTTGACCCTCTGACTCATGACATATTTTTTAAAACGTTAAATAAAAATTTTTGATTTTTTTTTATCGTTCAGAATAAATCATTTTAAGAGTGCTACAAAGAAAAAAAGGCGAGGGGCGCACCGGGCATTTGCCTCGTTGCCCGGTGGGCCAGTACGACCCTGAAAGGCCGTCGCCTAGTGGGCGGGAAAATGAGATGAAATAGAATAAAAATGGCTTTGATAAACATTCGAAAAATAAGTAACTGCGTTCAGAACTTTACAGTTTGGTAGACGATAAAAATTAATGAAGGGATTAAAAGTTTAGATTACGTTTTGGAATAAAACTATTATTAAAATACGCGTTTTAAATTTATAGGAATTTAACTAGAAATAAATAATAGAGCGTATTAAAAAAAAAGGAAATAATGAATATGCCGGCAATTTAGAATAATTTAAATGAATAGTAAAAGTAAAATTTTTTATATAACATATATATATATATATAACTAACTATGAATTATATATATATCTGAGTTTTGTCATGCGATAACTCTCGTATTTATAAACCGATTTGGATGAAATTAATTGTATGTATAGTACATAACAATGTCTCGACTGAGTTCGTTGGCCAGCTTCATCTGCCATGTTGTTTCAAAATGGCGGCCATTTAAAAAAAATTAATTTAAAAAGCGGTGCAAATAAGTTAAAAACCGAAAAATATTTTTTCTTAAGAGTTTGATCTTAATACAAAGATTCCGATTCATGTTTTGTTTTGTTCTTACCTTAAAAAATGGCTGAGTAAAAAGTGGCACTTTGAATTTCTTGTCTGGCGGAAATTTTGAAACCATCTGATATTTGTCGCGCGATAATACTCGTATTTATGAACCGATTTGGATGTAACTTGGTGTGTACATAGTACATACCAATGTCTCGACCGAGTTCGTTGACCAACTTCATCCACCATCTTGTTTAAAATTCCGGCCATTTATAAATTTAAATTTTAAAATAAAGTACAAAAAATTAGAAATTGAAAAATATTTATTTCTTATGTGTTTGACCTTGATACAAAGATTCCGGAGCACTTTTTGTTTCGTCTATATCTTAAAAAATGGCTGAGTTATATCACTTTGAATTTCTAGCGTGGCTGACATTTCGAAACGATCTGATATTTGTCATGCGATAACACTCATATTTATTAACCGATTTAGATTTGACAAGGTATGTGCATAGTATAAAGCAATGTCTGGACCAAGTTTGTTGGCCAGCTTCATCAGCCATTTTTTTTCAAAATGGCGTCCATTTAAATAAAAAAAAAAATCAAATTTAAAATTAGGTAAAAAAAAAATTAGAAATCGGAAAAGGTTTCTCCTTAAGTGTTTAACCGTGATACAAGGGCTCCGGAGAATTTTTTGTTTTGTCTTTACCTTAAAAAATGGCTGAGATACAGTAGTTTGAATTTCTAATGTGCGTGACATTTTGAAAAATCTGATTTTTTGCCTGTAACAGCACTCGTATATATCAAGCGATTTCGATGTGAGTGAGCATGTGCACAGGAATTACTAACGTCTCGACCAAGTTCATTGGTTAGTTTTACCGCCCACGTTGTTTTAAAATGGCGGGCACTTCAAGATATCGCTGAATTTGGCGACCAATCATAAATCACTTAAAATAAAACCAGAGCTTGGATAAAGCAGACTAATTTCGCGAAATTCTCATTCATATTCAGTATTGACAAAAACTAGTATTGAATCTAATACTAATTTAATAAAACAACCGCAAGTACAAGTGCTGCTGGCTACATTAGCGCCCTCGGCCTGAGCTTTACAGAGAATTCGGTCCACTAATTTGAGCTTCGTGTGTTTAAATAATATAACCTGTCTTTTTAAAAATAAGGAATATGAAAGCTACCTCTTCGTCCCGGCACTGGCCGGAAGGACCTTTTTTTTGTTCTTTTATGTTGTGAAGTTTTAAAAACGTTAATAACGCAAGCCTGCGATGATTGTGTTTTTTGACTTTTGATAATTCATTTTTATGTATTTTTTACGCTGAACCCGAAAATGACCTTTATTTATAACCATCAAGTCGGGATTTTTCGCAAATTGTTCATTTCAAAGATAAAAGGTAAAAAAATAGCAAAATCTGATACTATAAAATAGATGTGACGGTTGTGTTTTTTGACTTTTGATATTTGATTTTTATGTATTTTTTAGGACCGAATACGAAAATGACCTTCATTTTTAACCACCACTTCAGGATTTTAGCAAATCGTAAATTTCAAAGTTAAAAAGCAAAAAAATAGCGAAAATCTCTCACAGCAATTTGCCAAAACCTTAACAAAAGAATATAAATATTTTAAATACATCTGCGACAAATTTTCCAGCCTTATCAACCACCAAAATAAAAGTTGATACAGAGTTGAACCCCATAGAGAAGATAAACGAAAAAGCGCAAAGCAGAGCATGAGCGGTTCAAAGAAACTTCCACACATGGAATAAAATTGTAAGAATTTTAAATACACAATATTTTACATGTTTAAGTGTAAAAATGCATAGTATAAGCAAAGAGATGAATAAACTAAAAAAAAAAAAAGTTACGTCTATTTTATAGCAGCAGATTTTCGTAATAATTCGACTTTTTAAAAATTTGCGATTTGTGAAAAATCCTGACGTGATGGTATGGTAAAAAATGAAGGTCATTTTTTGATTCAGCACTAAAAAATACATAAGAATCAATTATCGAAAGCTAAAAAACATATCCATCACATCTATTTTTTAGTATCAGATTTCTGAAAGAGGATTAACATCCTTGAAAGTCAAAATGTGTCATCTAAGTGATGTGTATACCTTTTTATAATCTACTCATTGTTAGTCCATGAAAGTTGACATTTGTCACTGAGGTTTAGGTCCGTTTCCACAGTTCCTCTGAAAGAGGCAGAAAGAAAGCGAAAAATGATAAACCAAACAATGAACTGTGAGTGACAGTAGGGCGGTATTTTCAGTTCAAAACACCTATGTCTTTCATTAAATACGTAAGGGAAGAACAAATTTACCAAATTGGCTTTTAAGAAATCAGCACACTATATGCATTTTAGCTTTTAACTGACTATGATTAGGGTATGATTCTTTTTTGTTCATTCACCAAATACCCCTTGAAATTTACCAATGTTGGTGGCAATAACAGTACATTTTATGCGCATAAGTGGCTTTCTTCAGAAAACATTAAGATGCTTGAATATTTAAAAGGACTTTTCTTTTTCTTCTGTCTTTCTTTCTTTGGAAATTGCTACGAATCCCATTCTTTTCTCAAAAAATGGAGCACTCCTCAAAAATACCATTATACAGAAATTAGAATTGCACACTGTTAAAAATATCGTGAAAAATTACCTCTGTTTTTAAAGGCTATCTATTTTCTGACCAATTAGAATGCTACATAAACACCTATCGAGCGTTCTCATTGGTCAGAAAATAGATAGCCTTTAAAGACAGAGGTAATCTTTCACGATATTTTTAACAGTGCAGCTTCTTTAAAAGAATGAAAAATTCTCCACGCTTTAAAGGGATCCGCATAACGGTGTCAATTTTCTGTTGTAGAGATTCAACAAAAGGTATACGAAGTGGCATCGTCCTCTACCTCAACCCATAGTGTAAAAAATTATGGAGCTATATGCCTTTTGCCGGGACATAATCCTTTTTTGTTCACTAATTGCCGAAACGTCAGTGAGGTTTACCATTGGCACCCGAAAAGTGATTGGTTTTCGTTTCCTTGTCTGTCTGTTCCGCGAAAACTGCCATTAAAAGCGTTAGATTTATATCTTGGGGGGATGACCCCCCCCCCCCCCTGTGGATCCACGCCTAGGGGAATCTCTTCCTGGCGCTAATTATGCATTTTTCCACGGTCCTTTGATGATATTCGCGTATTTTCAGCAATTCTTTGGCGAAATTTGCGCATTTTTTTCGTCATCCTTTGACGAAATTGTCATTTTTTTCGAGATCTCTTGACGAAATCAGCGCTTTTTTCGCGATCCCTTGACGAAATTTGCTTTTTTTCGCGATCCCTTGATGAAATTAGCGTGTTTTCCGCGATCCTTGACGAAATTCCCATTTTTTCTGCGATCCTTTGACGAAATTCCCGTTATTTTCGTGGTCCTTTGACGAAATTTCGCGTTTTTTTTGCGTGATACTTTGACGAAATTGGCGATTTCTTCAGCGAACGATTAACGAAATTTATTTTTCTCGCCCACCATTTGTCGAACCTCGCGATAAGCGGTGGATTTATATTTTTTTGGGGGGGGCGACCCCCCCCCCGTGTTTCCGTGCCTGATTGCTATATACATATATTTTTGTTCCACATATTAACATGAAAAAAACATATATATACTATATACAAATTGTCACAGAAGCGTTATCTGGTGGAGATAAGATGTAAATTCTCGTATCAGAAAATCCCGTACAAGCGTGACCAACGATATGCAAGGCCAGTTCATGACTTTTATGACATCAAACGGACCGGATCATCTAAACTCAATTTCTCCGCTGTAAAGCATTGGGAAAGTGCATAACGTCTTTAAAAGATGACTTTTTAAAGTATATTATAGGTTTCTAATGGGTATGTATTGTTTTTATTTATAATCTGAAGAGTTTTGTGATCATTTAGACATATTATTTTAAGGATTTGGTGAATTTTTTATTAGTTAAATTTATTATAATTTTTTGATCTGTCATCGTTGTGCTAGAGCTTGATATGGGTGTTTAAGCCTAAAGATAAATTGCTATATGGTTTCATGTTTTCAGAACTAAATTTGTTTCATTGCTTGTCTTATGCTATAATCTAATTTATTTTATAGACCGAATACGCTGTTTATAGTTTATTTTTTCTTTCGTCATAGAATTAAAAGCTTTAAATTGTGCATTCTACCTCCCCACCAGGGAGCTGAAGGTGGATTAAATTTCCATTGAAATTTTCCTTCAATAGCGAAATTTTTCAAGCTTTCAAAATTTATTGGCTTTAATTCTGAAAATGTATTCACTAGATTTCTTCCGTTTTCAGAAATGATAGTAGAGGGTCTCCCTCTTCTTGATATAAATCTTCTCATACCTAAGAGAAGATTTTCGGTGTGTGTGTGTTAGTGTTATTTATGATAGCCGATTATCTGCACGAGGGATATAGGCCCTAGGGGGAGTGCCCTCCGTAGGGGTCTTTCTAAGGGGACCTAACCCGTATTTCGATTTTCGGTTGAAAGCGAAGATACTAGATCAAGAGTATAGCACGAAATACGGCACATGTAAAAAGGACCACACAGACTTTCGAGCCATTCCTTAAAAATAATGGTCCGCATAAATCTAGACCAACAACTTCAAAAATTGAAGCGTCTTTGACTCGTTCTTCCGGGAGAGGGACACCAGGTGTCTCAATGGGTGAGGCAGTGAACTGCCTGCATGTCACGCAACTTTTTATAATTTTTCGAACTGAAAGCCTATATCTTAATATCCAAACTTACATTACAATTTGTATTCCTGTATGACTTAGTTCAGTATGTTTTTTCCTTATGAGCGAATAAGTAATATTATGATCGAAAGGCAGAGCTATCGGATATCGGAAATAAAGAAAATCTTTTCTCACAGAAATTCGTGTTTTTACTCGAATTAGACCTTTCTCATCAGTAAAAGTCTATAAGAAGGTGTAACATGGTTTGGATTCACCTAATAAATACCTCTGAGCATATTTCAATACGACGCGTTCTGCGTGATTTATTTCCCCAATTGTTAAAATTTTCTCTAAGTTTCGCTCATTACACGTTTTTTCTCATATTTACAAAAAATCTATATATCCAGGCAGTTACTTTTATCATTTTCAAATATGAAGATGTATTTTCGTTATACTCAATTGGGGTTTGAGAGTTATTTACTGCAGTGACTACTGTCTTTTTTCCCCCGAGTTAATTACCTCAAAATCTGGATTTAAACTATATTTTGGCCAAGATTCTTGAGGATTTTTCAACCAGTCAGGACCCTCCCACCAGAGGGATTGTTTAACGGATTCTGTGGAACAACCCTGGGAAGGTAGATCGGCCGGATTAAGAGTTCCGGGCACATAGAGCCAATTTTCTGGCTTACTAAGTGATCGAATTTCTGTAACACGATTGTATACGAATGAAGCCCAGTTTTCACTTCCTTTTATTCAGTACAACGCATCACTAAAGTTTGTCCAGAAAAAAAGTTGGAAGATTTTCTAATTTTAAATTGGACTTAACCCCTTTAGATAATCGTGCATCAATCGTACACACGAGGAGTTATAGTCTAGGGATTGTAACACATTTCATCGGGGCTACTCTGCATCGTGCTTGGATCAATTGACATGATGTTGATTTTCCGTTTTCATTCCGTAAATATATGCATGTAGCATATATTTACTTGCCTTGCTCGCGTCACAGAATACATGTAAACTTAAATCACCGATGTTAAATGGATCGTCTACTAAACATATCGGTATAGCGATATCTTTAAGTGAGCTCAGTTGATTTTTCCATTTCTGAAATTTTTGGGCAATCAATGTTGGTAATTCAGAGTCCCAAGTTATTTATTTTCCTTTTCCGTAAGCCCCACCAGTGGTTGAGAGGTTCTGCTCTCGAAGCTGGTAGACGGGAGGTGCTGGGTTCGAACCCAATCGCGCCCGTCGGCCTAACCGTTTTGGAGTTTTCGTGGTTTTCTTCGAAACCTTGGATTTTCCATGCGTAAATACGGGTTAGGTTCCCTTAGAAAGACTCCTTCGGGCCTATATCCTTCGAGTAGATAATCGGCCGTCAAAAATCAACCCAACCCTTTTCCATAATTCTTGTAATAGTATTTTGGGGGGAAAGAGTTTCTGGACAGGTATAACCTATGGGGTAAAAAATTTTGCGAACATCCGACAAAGTTTTCCTTTTAGCGAAGGGTTAATCGTCTTTATTCATTTTTTTTACATGTATAGAAAGAACATACGAGGGTAATAGCTTTATCTTCAGAAACCCCAGAAATCAATAGATTTCCCAGCTTGAAAGAAGCATTTCTAAAAGAAAATATCTGTTCAAGAAAAGGTTTTAACGTTGAGCAAACAGATGAAGAGATCAGATGATAAAGGTATTAAGTGAAATATCACCATTTATGAGAAAACATATTTTGAACCACTTTTATGAACTGAAATTACAATTTTGTTTTTGTCAAATGCTTCCTTTAACAATTAAAATATCAGTGAGTATTAGGTTTTTTTTTTACAAATAGTAATTTAACAGATGGTAGAGACCATTGATTAACTTCAATCACATGATTAATTCAATTTTTTATATTTTGTCACATACAGTCGTGGAAAAAAAAAAGTAAACACCCCCTACTAATTCCTCCACAAGTTATTGTAGAAGAAAGTTACTGGTACCGAACGATTGGAAATAAAGTCTACTTTTAAATGATGTATATAAAATTTGCCTAGGGGTCCATCTACATATTAAAACGAATCCAAGCTTCATTTTTTTTTTCAATGGCAATACCCAATTTTAACAAGATATTTCAAATCTTCGGCTCAAACTATGCCTAGACATCAAATTTCAAGTCATTTAAATGATAAGTTTATGAATTATAAACATTTAAAATTGAGTGCTTCTAATGTTCAATTACATTTTCATATTTTTATTAATATCTCCTGAAATTATACTCCTATTGTGCTATTTTTCTGTGTAGCAATAATATTAAAATACCCAAACATAAATACGTTGAATTTGCAATTTTTATAATTCTATGATATGAATTATGAATTATGAAATTAATATAAAAAAAATTATGAATTGAAACCTACAATTTTTTTGATCGATTTAGATTTATTAAGTTCTGCTTTATGGAAATCCAAAATTTCACATTTATCTTCCAAGTAGTCTTCAAATTATGCTTAAAAAACGGCCAAATGATGGTTTAAGGGGCCGTCTATGATATAAGTGACTAGATATTATGAAATTTCTTATCTACCCTGTAATCTAGCAGTCTTCAGTGACAACTTGAGTGGCGTTTAAGATGTCTTCATCAAGAAGGGGGCTCTCTCGGTCAACAATCGCTTACCGAACTTCAATTTGGGTGCACCCCCTAAAATACGCTCGTTTTAAAATAATTAATTTCTCAGAAACTTATCGTATGAGTTGCCTAAAAATTTGTTTTTAGGCTAATTGAAGGGTGTAGAGTTAATTTATGCTTTCAGAATTGTGTACTGCTATTGAAAAAAAAAAACAAAGTTATGGTTCGTTTTAATACGTAGATGGCCCTTTAAGCAAATTTTACATACATCATTTAAAAGTAGACTTTATTACCAATCGTGTGATACCAGTAACTTTCTTCTACGATATTTTTTGCAGAGTTAGTAGGGGTGTTTACTTTTTCCCCCCACGACTGTATCCTTTTATCATATGAGCTCTTCATATAAATTAATAGGAGTGGTTTAATTGTAAACAAACCAGAGGGTACACGCGATAGACAGAGGGTGTACCAAAGGTGTGATATACCAGAGAGCGTGTGCTATAGCTGTGGAGGTTATACGGCGTTATTCAGAAGGCAACAACGTATACCACCGTATAACCTCCACTGCATCGCTGATTAACAGCATTAAGGGGGCTGGTCACTCAGCTTCGGAATTCTCCTCCGTAATGGTAAGTCTATGGATTTTGATGCATTCGTATATTTAAAATATCTATCTAGGAAAATTCATATTTTTAACATCTTTTTCTGTGTACTCTTCTTAAAGAATGTCTCTTTTTTTCTTAGTTTCAAACTATTTCTAAAATCTATACTGAATTTAATATTTTATGCGTTAAAAGCGGGCGAACTGTGAGTAAGATTTTAACACTTCCTATAAAATTAAGTCAAAATTTTAGAAATATTTTGAGAGCTAAGAAAAAAAGAGGCAGCTTTTAGGAAGTGTACACAAAATTAGAAGTTAAAAATATTAATTTCTCGAGGAGATATTTTAAATATACGAATGCATCCAATGCCCATAGAGTTTACATGAGTGACGGGAAATCGGAAGCTGGGTGATCAGTCCCCTTAACACTGGCATTAAAATTAACAGCATTAACATTAACGTTAAAATTAACGCTATTTTGTAACTCTTGCATCTATAAATTCTGTTACGTAGCTGAAAATGTTTACTTGAGAAAGGATCGAATCTGAAAAACCGATATTGCGAATTGAGAAAACTCATTGATGTATTGTAAAAACTACTCGGAAGCGTTTCTGAAAATTAGGGGCAGCAAAAGAAACTTTTTCTTTTTTTTAGAAATGTTTCTTTAAATCTCTGACATCTATTGGTTTCAGAGGCTTCTAAAGATAAACGGCCCCATCAATGACTGAGAGGTTCCGCTCTCAAAGCTGGTAGACGGGAGGTGCTAAGTTCGAATCCAATCGCACCCATCAGCCTAATCATTCAGAGTTTTCCGTGGCTTTCTTCGAACCTTGCGTAAAAACGGGTTAGTATTCTGTAGAAACACCCCCACGGAGGCATCACCCGTCGGGTAGGTAATCGGCCGTCATAAACAACAACAACACATAAAGATAAACGAACGGTTTCCGTAAACGTTGGTAACTCGGAAGAGGTTATATTATATTTTCGTAAAGGTTAAGAAAATTAAAATTAGATTAAGAAACATTAAACTTTGTTTACAGTGTATTCAGAGAAAGTAAAAATAACTTTCTCCTACCACCGCCTGATGATGAGAGTGGATAATTAATTGCTCTCGAAACTATGGTCGATTTCTTTACTCGTTATATAGAGAGAAAAAAATAGATTTAGTTCTATATAAGTAGTGTGAAATTACAGAAAAAGGATTATCGACAGTTATCTCGTGAAACATGAAAGAAACAGAAAACCAAGTTAGCACTAATGGGTGGAAATAGTCTTTATTAGCTCACAGGCTATCAAAGCCTGAGAGCTAATGTGCCCGCCGGTTCTGTATGTACTTACATAACGCGATAACTCTTTATAGAAATATCCGTTTTGCCTCAAAGTTTTTCTAGGTTCATTCTCATAAGGCGCTTCCCTGATTAGTTTTCGAGGTTCATTGGTTAAGTATAAAGGGAGGGTACGGGGAGTTAATCCCCCTTAACTTAGATACATGGGGTTTTCATGCACAATTATCAGATTTGCTTCAATTTTGGTATACCGGTTAATTCTGATAAGGCGCTTCCCTGATTAGATTTGGACGTTCATTGTTTAAGTATAAAGGGGATATGAGGGGGGAGGATACCCCTTAATTTAGATAAATGGGTTTTCTTATCTGATTTGCTTCAAATTTGGTATACCGTTTTATTCTGATAAAGCGATTACCTGATTAGATTTAGAGGTTCATTGGTTAAATATAAAGGGCGTAACGGGGGTCTAATACCCCCCTTAATTTAGATAAATGGGTTTTCTATCCGATTTCCTTCAAATTTGGTATACCGGTTTATTCTGATAAGGTGCTTCCCTGATGAGATTTGGAGCTTCATTGGTTAAATATAAAGATGTGAAACAGGGGGGGGGGAATCCCCCTTAATTTATTTTTCGAAAGGCATTATTCTTTGAAGTAAGAGTATAATATATAATTAGTGTGAATAAACTGTGAGCTCAATGCCACCAATTTAGCTGGGCACTTTTCTTTTTTCTTTTATATCTTTTGGAGCAGACGACTAACCCTTTCTCCGCCCCTGAAGATTGAACATGTGTTCTATTCTTTTTTATGTTGGGCATAGTTGAGCATGGGCAAACTCGTAGAAGTTTTTTCCCCTTGCAAGCCATTAATACCACAGCATCTAAATCTGCTGAAGAAGGGGAGAGGGGTTCATCCTCATTGCCACAATTTGAATTAACTTGTTCAGTAAAAAGGGATATGAGATATGTAGTCCCCCAAATTAAATGTTGACTTTTGAATCAAATATGAGGAGTTGCGACTTAGAAATTTAAAGCTGACGCTGATTTTAATAAACAGAGGATTTCCTTAACTAGTTTGAATGTTATATTTTTCTACTTCTCGATTATATATATTGCTCACATCTATAAAAAAATCTGTATAATTTGATTTATGTCTTCAACATATTTACATTTGAATTTTCATACATTTTAAAACAATTTATTTTTGTAATATTTTACTCCCCCCCCCCCCCCCAAAAAAAAAAAAATCAAAAAAATCTAGGCATCTAATCTTGCAGCGGAAAAATTGATACATACATTATATTTCAAATGTTTTTCTTTAGAATGTAAATAAAGAACACAGAGAAAGTGTCATGTGTAAAGAAATAAAATTTCAAAGAAGGTAAATAAATCAGTTGACCCTTTATCTACTGGTGGTACTTATGAGTACCATTAAAATAACGTGCTATAAAATTCATTTAATGCATCGATTAGTAGTAATACAGTTTAGAATGAGTTATAGATGTATTACTTTATCTTGTTCCAAAAGCATTATGGGTTACACAAAGCAAAAATATTTTTAACAGGATGATTTCTTTTGCCTTTGCATCTTTTCAGCTTTCTTGGCGTCGAGGATGGGGGTGGGAAATTTTTCAATTCGAAACTATTTCTATATTTCTATTGTAAGAGCATTATATTTGTACCTTTCCTAATTCTACAAAATACCAAGAAAAATATTTAAAATAAAAGATTTGAGTGGGGTTATAAATATTGCATAAAATCCCTATAAATTCTAATTGAATGAATCCTTCTAAATCCTTCAATCTTTCTTAAATCCCTTTAAAATTTATTAAACGGTTATGTAAATCTTCTGATGTAGTTTAAAAAATTCACGAAAAATGCTTTAGATGAAATTTTCATGACTTCATAATTCAGTACATAAAGGGTTAAAAGAAAAAAAAAAATAAACGTTATCTTTATATAATTTATTTTAAAAATGAAGAATGAAAATGTTTAGAGAGAAATCCCCAGTTATTGGCACCTAACCAGTGATTGGCACTTCAGCAGAAATCTAACTCAAATCAGGATTTTCTTGTAAAATCCGCAAAGTAATGCCATCTAGTGGTAATTTATTTGTCTTAATTCATGTGTCAGTTACGGCTTTTAAAAATAGAGATGGTGTCAGTTACTGGCAAGATTCGTTGATATATGTCAGTGGATATATATCATGATATACAGGGTGATCATAAAAAAACTTCCCCGATATATGTACCCCCTAGCGACCTAACCGCTCAACCAATCGAAAGGAAAGTTCAGATTTAGTTATTTGAAGGTATGCGCTCGAGATCGTGATGATTTAAAACAATAGATCTCTCACGGTTACGGTTACAGTGAAAAATTTCGAAATTTCCGAATGGCAACACCCCTTTTTTTTCCATGCGCAGATTCATCAGTGTGTTGAAAAACCATAAATGGCGTTGGAGCAATACATGTATGACTAAAATTTCCGGTGTCATATCGTGGCAGACAATCCTAATCAGTTCCTATGTAACGTAATATTCAGCACTCTAAAACAAATGATTACATTTTTATTTTCACTGTGTGCACACAAAAACAACTCAAAAACACATTTTAAAACAAATCTTACAACATTACTCAATTTACAAGTGAAAGAAAAAATCGGCTATTGAAAAACATGTCTTGTAACCACTTCTTTGTTCCTCGCAATGCTTTGTTTTGCAAGTGCTTTAGGCCGGCAATTTTCATCGTACGTGTATCATTCCAACGCTATTTATGCTTTTTCAATGCGCTGATGAATTTGCGCATAAAAAAGTGGGTGTTGCCATTCAAATTTTTTTCACCGTAACCGTATCCGTGAGAGCACTATTGTTTTAAACCATCACGATCTCGAGCGTATACTTTCACATAGGTATATCTTAAATTTCTTTCCGATTGGTTGAGCGGTTAGGCCGCTAGGGGTTCATATATCGGCGAAGTTTTTTTATGACCACCCTATATATCATGATATATGTCCGATGTTTATTTTTGGCATATCAAGATTTTTGATAGTTTCGATATTTTCATTTACTTGATATTTATTTACAAAATATCAAGATATTTTCTACATTTGATATTTATTTTCAAAATATCACTGTGTAAGATAATTTTGATATTTTCGGTCAAAACAAGTGTAAATGAAATTTTTAACTGTTATTGCCTGTCTCATTCTATAGATAAAGAATCTAATCTAGAACTTTTGCCTCTGGCAGAGACTTTATTAGCCAAACAAATATCTTTTTCAGCTTCACATTAGATTTGAAGCTTTTACTTTTAAATGTAGAAATAACAATTATGTATGATTAATTTAGAACAGCCATCAGTTATATACAGATTCATCCCACCAGTAGCTGAGAAGTTCTGCTCTCGAAGCTGGTAGACAAGAGGTGCTAGGTTCGAACTCAATTGCGCCCGTCGGCCTATAGTCAAGGCAATAGAGACCGTATAGGGACTCTACCTAGCAAAATTAACGGTAGTACTGGAAATCGGCTTTCTAGATGTTTTTTGGGTCGCTGAATCCGAATTTGTAACTTCCCACCAAAATTTCCTCCGGCATCCCCCCCCCCCCAAATTTTGGTAAAAAGCCCCCCCAAAAAGGTTTTTATTACAAAATTCCATTTTTTATTGTTTTAGGGGAAAAGTAGCTAGAAATTCAGAAAGTAGACAAAATTTGCAACAAATTAGATATATGACATTATGACTTAGGATGAAGGGGATGGGGGGATCTGCCTCGGAACATGCGCCGCAGTGCTGCGTGGACTAAGTTGCGCAATTCCACTTAACCATTCACACGTTTACATTAGCCCTCCCATCTTTCCTCCGAACCTTCCCTATAAGGTTTACTTTAAGTTTTTTGGGTCGCTGAATCCGAATCTTTAACTTACCCCCAAAATTTCCCCCCCCCGAACCCCCCCCCCAAAATAGTTGTTTTTAACTTAAATTTCTTATTGTTTTAGGGGAAAAGCATTATGAAATTCAGAAACTAGACAAAATTTGCAACAAATAGGATACATGACATTATGACGTAGGATAAACGGGGAGAGAGGGGTCTGCTTCGGAACATTCCCCGCGAGCTTTTCTCAAAAACGAAATTTTTTTCAAAAAATCAATTTTTGAGGAGGTTGCCGGGTGAAATTTTGGTGGGAAGTTACAAATTCGGATTCAGCGACCCAAGAAACATCAAGAAAGCCGATTTCCAGTACTACCATTAATTTTGCCAGATAAAATCCCCTATTGTCTGGACTTCATCATTTAGTGCACGTAGCGCCGCAGTGCATGTTCCGAGGCAGCCCTCATCCTCCCCGTTCATCCTAATTCATAATGTCATATATCCTATTTGTTGCAAATTTTGTCTAGTTTTTGAATTTCGTAATGCTTTTCCCCTAAAACAATAAGAAATTTAAGTTAAAAACAACTATTGGGGGGGGGGGGGTCGGGGGGGAAATTTTTGGGGGAAAGTTAAAAATTCGGATTCAGCGACCCAAAAATCTTAAAGTAAACCTTATAGAGAAAGCTCGGAGGGGAGATGGGAGGGCGAATGTAAACGTGTGAGTGGTTAAGTGGAATTGCGCAACTTAGTTTACGCAGCACCGCGCGCATGTTCCGAGGCAGATCCCCCCCCTTCCCCTTCATCCTAAGTCATAATGTCATAAATCTAATTTGTTGGAAATTTTATCTACTTTATGAATTTCTAGATACTTTTTCTCTAAAACAATAAAAAAATTGATTTTTTTAATAAAAACCTTTTTTGGGGGGCTTTTTACCAAAATTTGGGGAGGTTGCCGGGGGAAATTTTGGTGGGACGTTACAAATTCGGATTCAGCGATCCAAAAAACATCTAGAAAGCCGATTTCCAGTACTACCATTAATTTTGCTAGGTAAAATTCCCTATTGCATAAACTACTAACCGTTCGGAGTTTTCGTGGTTTTCTTCGAACCTTGGGTTGCGTAAATACGGGTTGGGTTCCCTTAGAAAGAGGGCACTCTCCCTAGGACCTGTATCCATCAAGTAGATAATCGACCGTCAAAAATCATCCCTTATATACAGATTCGTTAAAAAAGAATCTATTCTGGTTTCAGTTGAATTCAAACTATACAACATGAACAGAACAACAGAATACAACATAAGATAAACTTACATTTAAGTTAAAATTTGTCAATTAAAGAAAAATATATTATATTTAAAATTTTGGGAACAACTTGCGAATTCGCCCGGAATCGGATTTGTATCAAAATATCGGATATTTCTGGTATTTTCGAAAATATCATGATATTGGAATTTACGAACTCTGTTCCTGAATAAGTGACAATATTTTTGAAAAAAATTAATTTTTAGTAATAAAAAATACAAATTTTCAATTTTTTTCAACAATAATTGTTTAATGTATTCCTACTATATTTTCAACAACAAATATAAGTATAAAATAGATTTAAAACTTTGTAATAGTGATTTGAACAAGAAAGAATTCTTTAAGTTACTGGGGTCACACTATTTTAAAAATTTACTATGAGTAGGGATTGTTATATAATTAAGGCAATAGATAGCAGCACTATAAAAGTGTATAGAAATTGTTATGTTATTAAGTCAACAGATGGCAGCATCATAAAATGTTTTTTAATAAATTGTTTGGCTTCTAGATAGCTGCAAAGTTTTGTTAAAATTATACTTCATTGCATTTCATTAATAATCGTTACTTTCGTATTATTTTCGATATTTCAGAACATTATTGTTGATTAGAAAGAACATATATTGTTCTGATACGCTAGAAGGAATACCGATATATATAATTCCTGACAAATATAAGTTGAGAATAGAGGTAATATCAGTACATATCAACAATAAATATAAATACGTACTAAGAAATTTTAGTTTTATCTAGAATAAATATAATAGAGTAGCATACTATAGAATAATAAGAAAAATTATAGGTGTTTTGATAACATTAGAAATTATATTAACTATATTCTTATTTATTTATTACCTATTGTAAAGGGTTATTAAAAAAGATCGACAACTTTGAGAGATGGTAGTGGTAGTTAAACATTACACGACCAGATAGTCCAAGAGCTGTTAAACATTTTAGGGAAGCTATTTGAGGCACCCTGAAAATTTGTGCAACACTTCTTTTGTAATGCCTGAATACAAAATCGAATGTCTGGCTGAAGGATCGTGGCCCAAAAACTATGCCAAACAAAAAATGGCACTCGACACGTGTCTGGCACAGTTTTTGTGCCGACTAAAGTGTCTGTCATTTTCAAAATATTTTTTTCTAAGCATAAATATTATTGTGCCTCAATCTCAGCGTGCCTCAAATACCTTTTTTGGGTAGTCAAAAAATGGCACTTGACACGTGTCTGGCACAGTTTTTGGGCCGACTAAAGTGTCTGTCATTTTCAAAATATTTTTTCCTAAGTATCAATATTATTCTGTTTCAATCTCAGCGTGCCTCAAATACTTTTTTGGGGTAGTGTCAAAAAATGGCACTTGACACGTGTCTGGCACAGGTTTTGGGCCACGATCCTTCAGCCAGACATTCGATTTTGTATTCAGGCATTACAAAAGAAGTGCTGCACAAATTTTCAGGGTGCCTCAAATACCTACTCAAAAATGTTCAACAGCTCTCCTACTAAGATAATTTTTGTAAGTGAAATTAAGATAAAAACCTGTTTAATCAGTCAAAAATACAGGGAGTCTTTCTCGAATCAAAAATAATTTTCGTCACAACTTTAAGGAAAATTATAGATATTGTTACATTAGCAACTATATTAGAAACTATATTAACTGTACTAATATTTATTGAATATGGATTACTAACTATAAAGGGTAAATCAAAAAGATTAGAAAACTTTAAGAGATGGTATTGCACATGACAACAGATAATTTTTTGTATGTGAAATTAAGATCAAAATCTCTTTAATCAGTCAAAAATACACGGTGTCTTATTCATATCAGAAATTAGAATTCTGTTCATAACTTTGAGGAAAATTATAGATGTTATTATAACAAATAGAAACTATATTAGAAACTATATTAACTGTGCTAGTATTTATTGATTACTAACTATAAAGGATAAATAAAAAAGACGAGAAAACTTTAAGAGATGGTACTGTACATGACAACATATAATTTTTATATGTGAAATTAAGATCAAAATCTCTGTAACCAGTTAAAAATACACGGTATCTTACTCGAATCAGAAATTAGAATTTTGTTCATAACTTTAAGAATAAGACCGTCGGCAAATGTTTCAAAAAAAACATTTGTTTGAAAACTGCATCGCAATTTGTTTGAAAAAATATATTTCTATTGCCTAAATTTTTATTCTTTTTAAAATAATTTTTAAAGAAAAATCTATGTGTATCGCGCGCAGACGATTATGTAAAATAAATCCTTTTGTACTTAAATTAATATAAATAGCTCAGCATTTCCCCCCAGATTATATGACATAAGGAAAGTAAAACATTCATCCATCAATAAATAAAACAACAAAATATAAATAAAGCATAAATTTAAAACATGTAATCGAATTCAGCACTTAAACTACTGAAATGAACAAAATCAAAAAGGCTGATTGTAAATAGCGATCTTTTGGCGATTTCTCCTGACGCGCAGCCAGTATGAAAATATCGCTTTTAATACGTTTCGAAACTCTATTTGAACGCATTATTGTTATTTGTTATGCCAATACGATTTTTAGTATTGTTAGTGGGCATTCTAAAAAAATATATATTAAATATAAAAAATCTATTAGAGTTAAAATACATATAAGAGCACAAATGGTTGTACAAAAATGACTCTCAGGGGCATACATATAGTATAAAGATATTTAAAATACAAATTTAAAATATCTCAAAATGCATCAGAAAAAACATAGAATGTTTCCAACCATTTCAAGGCCGTCATCAGTAAAAGGTTGTTATTATTTTCTTTGCGCTTATTCGAGAATTGTCCAGAAGAAAAAAAGGAACAGATGTCATAAGTTTCCCCGGCCGCCATCTTGGAATTTTTCTTGACGTGAAAACCCCTTTTCCGCCAAGTAGTAAATGTCGCCAAGCACCGGTTTATACTCATGTTTGGCTTAACGAAAATAAAATCTAAATAATAAACAAAATTCGCTAAAATGGCAACCAGTAATCGTTAATGTGCGCTTCGCGCACATTAACCGAAAAAAAAAACCTCACTGCATTCAGCACTTCTCGAGGTGTAGCATTCTCAAAATTCAGCAGTTCTCGCTTTCTAGCAATCTCAAAATGTAAAAAACTCTTAAAGCAGTAAAATATACATAAAATTATCAACATACCTTAACAGACATCTGCTCCAGCTCGAAATATCATCACCGACATTTTCCAAAATAGGCTTATGAATACGTATTCACACACTATAAACAAACCTTCTTTTCTTGTCAAAATTTTCTCATATTTCCTAATTACTTCAGCAACAGCGTTTAAACGGACTACAGAAACCATAGTCAATCAAATATATTCAATAAATTTCACATAAAAATAAAAAGGCAGAACTATACAACACGATATGAAAATACATTGACAATATTCCAAGCTAAAATGAGCTTCTCAGGGGTTGCCAGAACGACACGTCACACGGGATTCAACATATCGAGGTTGCCATATCCATAAACACTGCCAACACGCCAACAAAAAATCGCCAAACAAATCAAAATAATGGCTGAGGGAATATAAAGCATCTAAGCCGAAAAAAAACATTGTAATTTAAATGTTGTACGTCGGATGAGATGCCAGATAAAGTTATTCAAATTTTCAGCAAAACGAGCTTTCATCTATAATGCAGCAAATATTTGTTTATATTTTAATACAAATATTTTAATTTGTATTTTAAATATCTTTCTATTATATTTATGCACCGGAAAGTAATTTTTGTACAATTATTTGTGCTTTTTATATGAATATTAATTTTTTAACTCTAGATGAATTAACACTAGAATTTTTTCTTTAATCTAATATCGAATAATGTTTTTGTTATCATGCATGTTATGTCATGAGTTATCAAAAACAACAACAACAACAACAAAAAACCAACCAACCAAACAAACAAACAAACAAACAAAAAAAAAAACAGTAGGCTGAACAATGCGAGGCTTTGTCGCTGCAGTCCTTGAAATTATTTGCTGATACATTTTTTTTTTCTTTAAATTTTGATTTACTGCAATTTTTTCTTTAACCAAACATCGTGTTTTAACGAAATATAAGTGTACTGCGTCAAAAACTACTTCCAGAACCTTTCGAAAAATACCTCATTCATCTTTGCCAGCCATGCAGTTTATGCAAATTTAATGTTTGGAACTTCTAAAGTTAAATTCCTTTTTAGATGTGTTCGTAATTATATGTATACATAGCACCTATAGTCGTCATCTGGTCCGTCCGTCTGTCAGTCCGCTTATGCGCATTTAACAGCTCAAAAACTACCCAACCGAATTAGTTTGAAATTTAATATATAAAATCGTTGCCGAATTGGGTTGAATCCTTTCAAATTTTATGAAAATCGGATCAAAACTTAAAAAGATATTAATAAAAGTTTTCTTTATTCTATTAAATCCTATTATACGTCATTAATTAAATGATATCGCATTATAGGTCATGATTCTAGGTTGCCATGGTGGTTATTCTATTAAATCCTATCATACGTAATGAATTTAGTGATATCCCATGATAAGTATTGATTCTAGGTTACCATGGTGATGACGTTCTATTTAAGATATAGTCCTATTACTTATGTATGACTGAATTTAATCTATCGTAATAAATTTCAATCGTCTCAATCGTAATAAACTTTATATTCATGCATTTTTTCATAAAAGTGCAACAACTATTGTACCAAGATCTGACTATTTATAAAACTAGTTATAGTACGAACGCACCTCATTTTCCATGTTTGACGTACAATTTCCGACTAGTATAATTTTTGCTAAACGAACTGCAATGTGGGTGTTTTTTAAAGCATAACGCAAAATCTACTTGGCTGAATAAGCTGAGATGAAATTTTGGATTCACATATTTAAAGCTTCTATATAGCGATCTCTGTTGAAATTTTTACAGGTATGATTTTATAGGGTTTTGACAGGTTGAAATTTATACATACATTTTTACAAAAATTAATTTAAAAATGAGTAAATTCTGGTTATTTTGGACGCATTTTAATTAGGACAAAATATCAAGAACGAAATAGAAAAGTTTCGTATTTTTACTTTTGATCATTGAGACAGTCGCTTTATTTTGACAAACTCTGTCCAGTCGAGGTGTATCAAATAACCAAAATCTACTCTATATAAGTTTTAAAATTAGTATTTGAAAAAAAGAAGTGTATTTCAGTGCGGCGAAAAAGTTTATGCACAAGCTAAAAGTTTTTATAAAATAAAAATAAACACCGAAATGCTATGAGATTTTTACTGTATCTAAACAATTGGATTACAAATTCATGTTTCGAATTCGGAAACAATTCATTTAAGGGAAAATAATAAATTATAAAAAAGAGTCAAAATTGTGATGTCACAAAAGTTTATGCACAAAAATGAAATATTCACATTTCACGACCACAGAAGGTATTTAGTAGTGTATGTTGTTTTAATTGCACCTGATGAGATCGAATACGCGATTTTCCATTGATAATATTCCCATTCTTGTAGACGTCACGTGAGAGGACTCCATAGATGTTCTCTATCCCATTGAGATCTGGGATAAGTGCTGGCCAGTTCACCACACTGATATTCTGAGGTCTAAGGCATTCTTTTTGCTACGGAAAGTGTGCATCGGTGCGTTGTCTTGCTGAAAGATCCAGTTGGGACCATCTGAAAGTTCACCAAACGGCAACAAATGCTCACTCAGAGTTTCTTGGTACTATTGTGAATTTGCTCTGCCATTTAGGAAGCAAAGAGACGTTTGTCCGTTGTAGCCAAAAGCGCTCCATACCATGCAAAAACCACTACGTTGTTGCCTGCTGAATATGCTCTTCGGATCTTTCCTCAAGTCATGCCAATAGAATGAGAAGCTATCTGAAACATCAAAATTCCAGTTTTTTTTTTTTAAATCAGAAAAAATAACACTTTTCCATTCGTCACGATAATAAATGTGCCGTTTTGCCCATCGAAGTCCTGCTTGTTTGCCACACTGTTTCAGAAAAGCCTTACGAGCTAATTTTTGGTCTTTTGATGAATCCTGATTTGGTTATTCGTCTGCGTATGGTGTCATATGATATTTTTGATCCAAGTCAATTTTTTATCTGATTAAGAGACAGATTGCCAGTTACAGTTAGCCTTTTAATTATTCTATCCTTAAAAAATGTGGTTTTTCTCGGACTCCACTATAAATACCATGGTTAAACCGATTTAAAATATGTGAAATTTGGAAAGCGGATTTATTTTCAGCTTCCAGCTTTCAAACTTCCACAACTTCTTAAGGCGAGAACTGCAGAAATTTCGGCATTTTGGTAACTCGTAGAACGATCGCTACAGTTTAATCTCCAAGAAAAAGTCTCGCCGATCCTCCACCCATCATGTTTAAAGAGACATTTGCAGAAAATATCATTTGTGCACATACTTGAGCTACATCACAAAAAATGTTTTTCTTTGTAATTTCTGATTTTCGTAACAATGAATTTTTTCCGAACTTGAGATATATATTTATGATTATAGTTTTCACCTGTAGTAGATATTTGACAGCATCCCGTTGTACAATTTTATTTTTATTAAAATATTTGGGCTGTGCATACACTTTTGCGCCGCACTGTATATATGTACGTGTATAATTATGCATTTTGTTTAGCAAAAATCAAAAACGGAATTTAACCTTAGGGGTTTCAAACATTAAACTTGAATAAATCTTCCTTTAAAAAGCTATATATTTAAATCAATATACTTAAATTAGAGCTAAAAAGGCTTAAAAAGAACACATTTTTAAATTTTAGTTTTTTTATTACATTAAAAATAAAGTTATTGAGTTCAACAATTCACGAAGCCGCAAAAAATATATATTTAAGCATAATTAAATGTAATAACAAAGTTGAAACGTAACAATAAAGCACGTCTTCTCGCAAAGAAACCTCCTCTTCAATTGAGTCTAGGAGCTGCAGGATATGACTCATGTTAGACATAGAACGATGCACAAGTTAATTAGCTATTATAAAATATGCGTTTTACAGTTGTTGAGCAAATTTTAATTTTTACATTTTTGGCCAGCTTTTTGCGTTAATTACTCCACTGTGTGCCGTCCCGTTTGCTAACCGAAGGTAAAATTTACCGAAGTATTCAAATCTATAAAAGCTTAACAAAAGTCGATTTTTAATGAAACTTTACATATGTGGATATGAAATTTTGTAGTCTTCAAATAAGAGAATCTGAAATCTTGTAATCATTTTGGTTGTAACCTGAAAGTAAATGAATAAGAAAATGAAATGTTTCTCAAATCAATCTCAAAAGATTACAGTTTTTCCATTACAACACAGCTAGCAAAAAACATGCCTTTGCACAATTTTCTTCGTTTGTATACTGAAACAGAAATTAATTCTTTATGTACTGAATTATGAATTCATGAAAATTTTACCTTCTAAAGTATTTTTCGTGAATTTTTGAAACTACATTAGAAGATTTACACAATCATTTAATAAATTTTAGAAGGATTTTAGAAGGATTGAAGGATTTAGAAGGATTCATTAAAATTGAATTTATAGGGATTTTGTGCAATATTTATAATCCCTTTCAATTTTTTTAATTTTAAATATTTTTCTTAGTATTTTGTAGAATTGGGAAATGTACAAATACAATGTTCTTACAATAGAAATATAGAAATATTTCCGAATTGAAAAATCCCCCACCCCCCCGACGCCAAGAAAGTTGAAAAGATGCAAAGGCAAAAGAAATAATCCTTTTAAAAAATATTTTTGTTTTGTGTAACCCATAATGCTTTTGGAACAAGATAAAGTAATGTATCTATAACTCATTCTAAACTATATTACAACTAATCAATGTATTAAATGAATTTTATAACAAATTATTTTAACGGTACTTATAAGTGCTATCAGTAGACAAAGGGTTAATGTGAACGATATTAGAAAAGCATATATCACGACGTTAAAACGATTTCTTTTGCTATATAGAATGTAGGCGAAGGCTTTAGCTGTAAAAAAATAAATTGAAGCCTCTCAGACGCTGTTTAGTAGGTAATGGATATCTTCAATTTTTTCCCTTTCCATCTGAATGGCAGTTGCTGGACAGTTATGCTAATGTATTTGCGAGAAACTCTTTGAATTCTAAGGCAAGTGATACCGCAAAAGTGCAGGAGATTTTTTTATTCTTTTTTTTTTAACCTCGAATGGATCTTTTTGATTGATAAGTTATTTACAACGAAATGACTGAATATATGAGGCATTCTCACAAAATTTTAACTTTCAGGAATAAAAATCTGGTGAAATTAAACTTAGTAAAATAACATTTTAAACAATTTAACATTTTATGAAAATGTTTAGAGTGACCCCAGTTACACCTAATCAGTAATTGGCACTTCGGCAAAAATCTAACTCAAATAAGGATTTTCTTGTAAAATCCGCAAAGTAATGTCATCTAGTGGTAATTTATTTGTCTTAATTAATGTGTCAGTTACGGTTTTTAAAAATAGAGATGGTGTCAGTTACTGGCAAGATTCGTTGATATATGGGGCATTCACACAATCCTTTGACTTTCAGGAATAAAAATCTGTTGAAATTAAACTTAGTAAAATAACATTTTAAACAATTTAACATTTTATGAAAATGTTTAGAGTGACCCCAGTTACACCTAACCAGTAATTGGCACTTCGGCAAAAATCTAACTCAAATAAGGATTTTCTTGTAAAATCCGCAAAGTAATGTCATCTAGTGGTAATTTATTTGTCTTAATTAATGTGTCAGTTACGGTTTTTAAAAATAGAGATGGTGTCAGTTACTGGTAGGATTCGTTGATGGGGCATTCACACAATCCCTTGGCTTTCAGGAATAAAAAATCTGGTGAAATTAAACTTGCTAAAATAACATTTTAAAATTATAGACGAATGCTTTAATGATACAAAATAAAGAAAAAATGGTCAGCAGCGAAGGTTTTTTTTTTATTTAACTGAGGTTTAAGTTAAACGTGCGAGTTTAATTTTCCTTACCGTTTTACCTCTCAAACTTTTTATTTTCTTCTAAATTTTTACTTATAATAAATTTGCATTAAAGTACCCACATAAGATTCAAATAAGAAATAATAACAATGTAGCATTTTTAGTCCAAAATTTTGGTATGACATTGTTTTAATGGGGTATTAAAGAAGGGACGGTAAGGAAAAAAAAGGAGACGGTAAGGGAAAAAAGTTAATGGTAAGGATGAGACGGTAAGGGAAAAAAGTTAATGGTAAGGATGAGACGGTAAGGAAAATTACCACCTATTTTTTGGCAAATCATGTTAAGAGTAAGTGATAGTCACAATGCTCATTGATTTTTAGAAACAGCTACATTGGATTAAATTAAAAAAATTTCAATTTACCTCGAAGATTTACTTTAGTGCAGGAATGAAACTTGGGGGCAACGGTAAAACTAGATAAAGCCACGATGAAGACGATAAAGATAAAGCCACGATGCTTGAAATTAATATTTAAATACTGATTTCAATTCTGCAGTAAATTTCCTGCCAAAGAATTTTAGCCATTCTTTCTCTAGCATTCGTTTTCTGGATGAGAAAAAAGTTGAAAGAAATTTTGTGGTTGCATCTTGGGTGATTTTCTGTAAGGTTAGTTGGGGCAACTAGGATATGATTTTACAATGTGACCCTGGAGCTTCTGAAAATTCAGCTTCAAAAAACTAATGTTCATTTGAATTAAAGTCTGAACTTCTGTAAATGTGTTCAGTTAGGTTTCCTCTATCAGACAGAAATGCTCAAAATTACATTTTAATATTTAAAAATATAAAAATATGCATATTTCATCTTTCTTTCCTCATGGGTCCAGTTGCCCCCCAAAATGGGGTAACTATGTTCCACACGCGTTTATATTTTTTCATATCGGATATCAGGTCCTGTTTGAAAAAGTATAAACAACTTAAAAAAAGTTAAACCAGGCAGATCATGTAAATTATATGTCAATAAACAACGTTGTGAGGGAAACCTTTGCTGTCAATGTGTCTAAAAAAAGCACTAAAAGTAAAAATATTAGATTTATTTATAAAAAAAAATAAAACTTAAGGAAGTACTTTTGTACTTTAGTATAGATAATAAGTATAAAAGTCACATGGGTATTTTAAGGAAAAAAATAGCAAGGTAAATCTATGAACAAACGGCTACGTAAGTACTTAAGTACTTTATCCAGGGGTCGCATTATATAGGGAAAATTTTATTGTTCCTACCAGAACCCTTACAGAAAGGTGCGATGAAGATATTATTTTCAAAATAGTGGTAGGAACGATAAAAGTTTCCCTATAGAATGCGACCCCTGTGTATAGTACAATTTCAAGGTCTGGCTATCTCGCTTTCAGGGGCAAGGTACTTGCATTCGTAAAATGTTGAAATAATTTAATGACACCAATATTTACAAGAGAATCTATCTGAAAACAAGCAAAAGTATATTTTCGCGTACTTAATAAAGGTGAAATTTTCATTATAAAATTCAGGTGCCAGTGTGGCAATTAGGAATTAAAATTAAGTGATGCCATAACGGCATCACCGCCTCTCAAGGGGCCAAGAAATTTGGTTTGATACCACTCAATATGCTTTTTTAAAATTTCATTACATAATTTTAATAAGGTATTCTATCATTTTCTTTATTGTTAGCAAAAAACAATGGAGAAATTTACTTCCCGTAGTAAGAGAAACACAAAAAAATTATTTATAACTATTGGGGTAACTGGACCCCGGATACATGTCTCAGTTACCCCATTCTTGAAAAAATTATGGGGTAACTGGGACACCAGGCTTACATTTGAAACATGAAGTAAATATGAATAGATACCTAATAATATTAATGTAGTTATATGTCTAATCTTTAAAAAAAATGATTGTTTAATAAAAGTACTTACAGTATTTTAATAATCAGCCGAGGAAGTTCAACCCTATAGACGTTATTTTTAAAAAAAGAAACGTAAATTTTTGACAACCTATCACAGCAAAGTGAGAGTTATGATTGAGTTGATACACGTTGTTTTAGGAAGTAGAGATTAAAGGGCATTGTTCACAAAAGCTAAAACTTAAAAAAACACCAACAGTTTTTTATAAAATAGAATATGGCCCAGTTACCCCAACTAACCTTATAATTTTAGCAAGGACGGTAAGGAATCTAAAATTCAGGGACAGAGTTAAAGAAATAATTACAACTATAAAAATGTGTGCATGTTTAATTTTTTGCTACCTATTTATATAAAACAATAGCCCCAGTTTTGGAAAAAAATTACATCGAATTACTTTTATTGAAACAATTTTATACAGACAGCTCCTCCAAACTTAAAAATCAGCAACAGGGACACGGGACAGTATAGGTATTTCGTGGTATATTTGGACTTCCCGACATCGTCCAAAACTTACTTATCTCGTTAATATTGTTATACACTCATGCAATGGGATGTTTTCGAGTATAAGAAATATGTACTAAAATAAAAATTATTATTCAGGGGCTTAAAAGTCAAAATTATGTGAGAAAGCATCATACATGACACGCTTAAAAACTTGGTGAATGAGAAACGCCCAGAAACATTTCCGCTGCGAGATGTAAACTTTGTATTAAGTATTTGCTGAGGTGCTAGATCAGGGATGGCGAACCTTTTTACATTCCACCTCCGAAAAGTTTCCAAAAATATATTTTACGTGATCATGACGTGCCAACAATAAAAAAATGTAATGGTTCAAATAATAATGAATCAAAATTACTTAAAATTTTGTTTTTAGTACTAAAAAAAATATGGGTAAGATTTGATGTTATACTTTAGAAATTTATTTTAAAAGTATTATGTCTGTTGTTTCATCTTAGTTGCCAGATAATTTATATCAGCTTCTCACTTACTTATTTTTAAGGGAATACAAGTTGAATTGGACTCCTTTGCCACGGTGTTTTTACTTGAATTTTACATGTTATTTATTTTCGGAAAGAATTTCTCGCAGAAAAAAATTGTCAAAATAGCGAACGCCAGAATCTACAGCTCTTAGTGCCTGGAAATGAATTCCAAGTTGTTGTAATTTTACCATAGTCATTTTTGCTTACATTGCCTTTTCTGCAAACTTAAACATGCTCTCTGAATCTTTCTTTTGCGATAATCTCTGAATTCTCTATTGTTCTTAAATTTTGGGAGCCAATATTGAGCAATATTGTGATACATTAAGTTATATTTCAGTTTTTTCAACCTGTATGACAATGACAACCAATCGAACTAATCGAATTCAGATAAACAGAGACAACATCTAGATTGATTAATGCATTCCGTGAAATTCTACTATATTTTAAAGTAGAACCCGAAAGTATACCGTGCCAAAAATAGTCTGCAGTATGCCATTGGCTCGCGTGGCATAGATTCACCGTCTCTGTCCTAGATGATTACACTCTTTTATTTAACCCAACCTATTTTTTATTTAGTAAGTTGGAATTTTGTTATAAATTTTTAACCCATTTAATTTCAATGCAATAAGGATGCAGCTCTTCCCCTACTCTACGTCTCACATATTTTCGCCTATCACTACCAAACAGCGATATTTTACTCTCATAGCTCCACATTATTTGCTTTCACTGTTTTTCTGACCAATTAATGTGTTCTTTTGACCACTGAACTCGTTTCTTGCGTCGCTGAAGATTTAAAAATGGTTTTTTTCCCTTGTAATTCTACCTTTCAACCCAAAACCTGCTAATCTTCTCCTTATTGTTCTTGAACTAACGAAATACCCATTGCATTCATTTCACATGTAACAAACATCATCTGATGAAATTCTTCTATCTTTCAGGTATATCTTTTTTATCTTTCTATCATCAGAAGCACTTGTGCATTTTTTTCCCGGCCTGATCTTGTCTTATTTATCACTGATTTAGTTTCTTCATAACGTAAGCACAAATTTCGTACGCCAGATAAAGTAACTGATCCACCAACCTGTCTTGCAATTTCAGCACAAGAGAGACCATTTTCTCTCAATATGACAATTCTACTTCTTTTTGTAGCTGTCCAATCAGTTCTTGTTGTTGATATTGTTTTAAATTATTTGCATTAAGAAAATATAGAAAAAAAAAACAAAACATTATTCTATGTTGTTACACTAATTTTCACCCTGCAAAATTCATTCCAGCAAGATACCGCTTTTACAAATCACAATATACTACAGTTTAGTTACTGACATTTGATTGGTTCTCAGAACAGTCATTGTGATTTGCTAGGAAGCTTTTATTACAATACACTTCAGTATTCATGACTAAATGCGTGTGTATTTTAGACTAAAGAAAGTGTAAATTTTTTTGTTATGCAAATATTTTAATTCTTTTTTTTTTTTTTTTTTTTTTAGGTAGATTTCGTAAGAAATACTACCTATTGCAGTCGTTACCATGGTGCGACTTTTGAAAAACTCCTTCATAACTTTTCATCATATGATTCCAGGAACCCAAAACCACCCCACCTAAAAAGTTTATATATATGTATGTATGTACTGAATTTTGTCCGCACGATAGAAGTCGCAATTATGCACGGATCGTCTTCAAACTCACCAACAATTTTGAGATGGCTAATATCTCGGCAGGGATTGAAAATGGGCAAAATCGGTCCAAGGGAATGGAAATGGGGAGGGTTAAAAATTTTGAAAACCGTCTTAACAAGATTCTGATAAAACCAGCTCTTACACAACAATGACGGGAAAAAATATTTTTTTTCGTTATAGCAGTTGCCAACAATAAAAAAAAAACAATAAAATTCTCACCACAACAATTGTTTTTCTATTGCAAGATTTTCACGTGATAAAATAAATAAATAGTTTGACGAATTGAAAACAAATTGAATATTACGTCATAAGTTTTCTAGAGCAAGATTTCAACATGAAAACTCAAAATGAAATACAATAAAACCTCCCTAAAGCGACCATGTTCCGTTCCAAGAAAAAGTGGTCGCTCCGAGAGGTAGTCTCTTAATGGAGGTCATGTTTAAATCTAGATTTTAATTGTTGAAAAAATGTAACAATTAATGTTATTAAAATTTATTTTTCACATTAGGAAAAAATACAAAAATTTAAGTATCAAAACAAAAGTTAATTTCATAAGTTAATTACTGCAGAGTTTAAAAAATGACTACATTGACGTTTCCTTTGATTTTACGGTTTTATCTTTTATAACTTTTATTTCCAACTCTTTTCGAAGTTCAGTAAATAAATGCAATTTTTTTTGGACGAGAACAAATAATGACGATTTCATTAATTTATCTATTTCTTTTGAGAGTATCCTGACAGATTAGGGAAGGGAAGTTTATCGACCGTCATTCTTAATTTGTCATCAGAGTTAAATTCGTTGCTTAACCCTTTGTTGCATACCGTCCACTACAGTGGACAAAAATGCTATTTTTTCTCCTATCTAAATTATTTCATTTACAGTTCCTATTCAAAGCTTATGCTACTCTGTGACATATATGCTTTCAGTAGAAAAATCGAGATAGCAACACAAGTCGAGTAACTTAGCAAATAGAAAATAGCAAATTAAATGTTGGGCATTTACTAGTTTTATCGTATGCAACAAAGGGTTAAAAAGGCACAAAGCGGTTCAAACACTTAAAAGTTACCGGAATAATAATAATAATAAAAAAATCTAAACTTAGTTTAGAAGTTTGATGAATAATGCGCTCTCCGGAATTATTTTTCTAATAAAATCTTCTTCAAGCGACCAGGAAAAAACAGAATTTGTTTCATTTTCTTCAAAGAAATAGGTCGTTCATGGAGGGAGTTCAAATGAGATGGTCTCTGAATGGAGGTAAAATTAGTATTGACCCTATGGGAATAAATTTCGTTCCATGAAAAAACGGTCGTTAAGGGAGGTGGTCGCTTAATGAAGGTGGTCGCACAGAGAGGTTTCACTGTAAATAGTTTGTCGAATAATAATAATAAAAAAAATATTGCGTCATATTAAAAATATAACGGACCTCAGCAGGTGAATAAGTAACGTCATGTGAGTTTGAAGAAACGTATTAAAACATGATAAAAGCCCGACTATGGAAATATTAACTTATTTTAACATGTTCTGTGAATTTGCTTTAGCTATTTTTTAAACCTATTCCATATGACATGCGTGTGTGTATTCGTGTATATTAGAATTTTCACAAAATGTTTAGCTCCTTAGAGCTCATTCTTAGTGAAGGAACTGGGTTTATATCTGATCTTGATTTAAGTTTTGTTGGTGAATTTAGTACTTAACTTCGAAATCTACCTCCACCTGTAGGCCCGAGCCGGCAGGGATTTTTTTAAAATTAATTTCTACAATAAATTTCCTTGAATTTGATATGTAAGCATTTGTATTCAGGGGTCGATGCAGGTTTTTATTCTTGGGGCCCATTTTGTAAAAAGTAAAAGTTATTTTTGTGAATTTTATAATATTTTTCTGAAAAATGACATTTTGTAACAAAAGTTGAAATCCAGTTACTCAAATTCGAACCAAGAATTTATTAACAAAAACTTCTTTAAATCCCCTTGTTAAAGTTTTTGTTTTTCATGACCTGGTTTTATTTACAAATTACACATTTTAAAACAGTTTTTATGAAAAAGAATGTTACGAAAGGGGTCTATTTTATTAAAAAAAATTTTGTGAAGGGGCCTGTTTTATTAAGTTCATTTTTGTGAAGGAGCCCATTTTATTAAATTTATTTTTGTGAAGGGACTCATTTTATTAAATTTCTTTTTGTAAAGGGACCTATTTTATTAAATAGATTTTTGTAAAAGGGCCTTAAATAGGCCCCAAATTTTGCCTGGATCGACCCCTGGTATTTACTTGAAAATTACTATATTCTATAAGCACACAAAGTTTTAAAACATGAAAAAAAATTTCCACAATTTTGGCCACCATTCTATGTCACCTTGTAACTTTAAATTTATCTTTATTAATTGTCATATATTTTTCGATTGTATGAGGCAAATATTTTAGTACGGAAAAAGTGGTGTTTTGCCCCTATTTTTAATTTATGATGTCAAAGAAAGAAAAAAAAAACAGTTAAGGGGTTAAGTACATGATAAATAGAAAATGTCATATCCTTGATACGACACCATACAGTTTTAATTATTTGTCAAAATACCTCGCGGCACATTTGACAATCTCTCGTGGCACACAGATGAGAAACAATGATCTAGATCGTCAAAACGTCCCACTGTGCAGCGTTCGGGCAAAATTGTTAAGTGGTTAGTTGAATACTCTGTCTTATTTTCGAAAAAACATGAAGCAGGGTTGAGTTTACCTCTTATCGAAAATGTCATAGTGATTGCATTTACTTGTTAAATAATTGTATATTCCTGAATCGCAATAATTTCTGAGCTAAACGATATCTTACAAATATTTAATTAAAACAGAGTATGTGTTTCTATTCTGACATTGCTTAAATGTAAATGATTCATATTTATGTTGCAATTTTGCGATTTTTCACATTTGTATTTGTAAGAATGTTGTGAACTCTCTTCTTGTTTATCACAAAATCTACTTTAGTCGTAGGTAATGGTTTAAACAGTACAATGCAAAAAAAGAAGAAATGTTTCTCAATCTCTAATTTTTTTCAAGATTTACGAAAATGTAGTGTGTGAAATAGTTAAATGGTTAATTATAAATTAATACATTAATTTTATGGCATTTTCCCATTATACCTCCGCAGGTGATCCAACATCTAATACTCTCTGTAACTCGTACAATTGTACACCAGTTGAAACAACAGTGGATTTGATGATGCGGCCATAAACGTTCGCCAAAATGTTCCAAATCGCTGTGAAACTGCAGTCATGAAACAGTTTAAAGGCTAAAAAGTCGCAATTATAAATAAAGAAATAATGGGTGTATTATTTTTCTGTGTGTTTTTCATTGTTTGCCTGAAATAGCAACAATTACGTCGAAAGAAAAAAAAAGTAAAAAAATACTTTCATTGCATAAATCTCTATTAATTCAATGATAAATGTGTAAATAATAATAACAATCATAATAATAATAATAATAATAATAATAATAAAATGTCCGATGCTATTAGAATTATTTTTTATCTAAAGGTTCGTATTTCTGTTTTCTAACGTAAGTTTAAACACCTGCGACTATCCCAGGAATCCCCATTTAAATGATGTAATATATTTTTTCTCTTTCTATTCCTTCCCCTCTAAATTCTACAACCTCTTTTTCTGTTGCACCAATTTATGTTTGGTTGCCAGAGGGGGGGGGGGGGGGGGACTGTGTAAACATTTTCCGGGCTCCTACAGATTATAAAAACATGGTTTGTTTAGTAGCGACAGATTGTCTTAAGGCACACGTCTCATGCGATGTTTTGATTGCAAGAAGAACGTAATCAAAGAATGAATTTTCGTTTCAATTAATTTTGGGAAATTTTAACTGTCTTTTATGGAAACTGGTAAGCCGGATAAGGGGCTGTTCAAATATTACGTAAGCATGTTTTTGACTATTTTTGACCCCCCCTCCCCCCTTGTCAGCAAAAATAAGCAAATCGCGAACCCCCCCCTTAATAATTACGTAAGAAAATTGGACCCCCCCCCCCTACTTAAAAAAAAATTAGGACACAATACAAATTAAAAAACTCTACTCGACTAATATAACTACTAAATAATAATAAACGCTTGTTTTATTTCTTTACAATTCTATTTAAGAAAATTTCTTAGATCACAATTTTAGAAGAACTTAGCCATTTGAAAAATTTAAATTTGAACATGACAATATCTATCCCGATGCTGACCACGGCTGCTCAAGCCATTTTTCCATATCTGTTATGATATTGGTTTCCTGTTTTACTTGATTATCTTCATCGCTTACTGTTCGGATGCAATCTTTATCAACTTCATCTTCATTGATCCACTCAACATCTTCCATATCTTCCACGAATCTTACGAAGCGCATAAGTTCATTTGCTCGACGAGCAGCAATTCTCAATGGTCGTATAAGGCAGTCCTCCTCGCTTTTTTCACTCTGTTGAATTTTTTTGTGTCTGTTTGCTGACTTCTGAGATGCATGATATTGACCACAACTTCCACAAGTTCTTGCGGATAATTGCGTGAACTTTATGGAAGAGCAAAAATAATCATACAGCATCTTTAAAAATCCCTTTTCTGTACTATTCAGATTTAAGGCCAGACGGAGACTTAAATCTATAAATTCCCCCTCTTCACTTGTAATGATGTCATTTGACGATTGTATCATTTTAATTGGAGGAGGAATGAATCGTCCTTTTAATATACGAAATAATCCACTACGTGCAGGAGAGCAACAATTCTTTTTTTCGCATTTTACAATTTGCAGCAAGTATTGACTCTCTTGTACGAGCTTCGAATACCAATCCAAGTCATAACCAAGAGAGACTCTAGTTCGCCTGAATCAACATATGTGGCAGTAACGGGATAACTGTCAATGTTTAATGAGTTCCAGATATCTGCCCTCTGTGAGAGTTTTACCAGCATATGCTAAGTTATTTTGCTCCATTTCTTCATCAGTAGGGCGACCGTTCTCATCGAGATGGGAACCATAATGGTTATGAGGGTGTATAAGACAAGACAGTTCTCGACTGAGTGGTGTCATTCGCCTTTCTACTCAATTATATGCACTTCTTCCAGGAGCATTGCACGCTATGAAAATTCCATCCAAATCATGCTTTTTGAAATGGTTAATAGCAAACGATATAACTTTCTGGTAGCGGGGATTCTCGTCTGGATCTCCATCAACCGTAACTATGATTACAGGTTTGATGAAACCCTCTTCTGTTTTCACTAATTTTTCAAAATCTTTGAGTATTAATAGAATTTCAAAATCCTGAGTATGCGTATTTGGTGTGGAAGAACTGTGTTTCCCACTTCTTATAGCTATTAACGTTGGACCAGAATAACCTATGTATGGCTTTACTTTGACCTGCCATACCAGGAGCAATCACAATACCAGCGTAAACACATGGGATAAGTTTGCGGCGTTCAGCGATGACCCAGTCGTGATCGCTTAAGGATACACGATACTTTATATGCATCAGTATCAGAGCCTGATTATTGGCTGCTGTAATTCCCAAAGGTAGGCGCGCTTTGTCATCATGTGAAAGAAGAAACACTTGCATGGGTCCAAAAATTGAAGCTAAAGTTTCTAAATAATGGATGGATATTACTGCAAATTGGGTATCAATGTGAGATCGGTGATAATCAGCCAGAATCCAAGAAAGTTTTATCGGCACTGTGGTGACATGTCTTCGGCACTCGATGGTTGAGGAATTTTTTGGAAGCAAACAAAGATATGTTCTACTCCTGCTTATTGCAAAACCAACCTTTTTCAGTTTTGCAGTCAAGTCATCGAGAGTTTTGACACTTCGGACTTGTTTCTTCTTTTTGCATCTGCAGCCCTTCCAATAATAGCTATGTCTGCTATTGCTTTAAGTAATAATGGTTGTTTAAACTTGGTCTTCCTACTGATTCCCTCAAAGCTATTTTTTTTTTTTTTTTAATGTCTGGATTATCATGGCAGATTTCTCCAAGCTTTGTTCGTTTGGTGGTTCGATGTTTTCTTTGGTATTCAGCATTTTGTCGTTTCCTTTTTAAGGATTGTTTTTCCTTTTTTGAGATTACTGGAAACCTTATTTATCTGTTTTTGAATTTGAGATACATTGGTTTCAATTCAATTGGGTTACATTTCATTTTTAGTAAGGTTCAAAATTTGAAAACAGTTAGAAGATTATCTGCTACAAAACTAACATATTTTTTAATTTTTTCCCCCATGGATGCATTACTTTTTGAGTTATTTGAAAAGAAAAAATAAGGCTTAGCTTGGCTACGCCATATTTAAAAAGTAATAACTCGTTTTTTGACGTTCTTTTGGTCTTTATTTATTCCCATACTGACCATGTTTTGCCAAGGCTACACGGTCATTTTATCTTATCTATCTTTTTTCCAATTTTTACAAGTAATTATGTAAACTTAAAGTTATGATAAAATATATTTAAAATTTTAAGAATAAATTGATTATAATTACCTTTATAAAATAATCAAGAAAAACTGATTTCTTTTTGGTTGCCTTACGCAGTTCGTCCTCAATTCTTTTTAGCACCAATACCTCTAACTCTTTGTCAGTTTTAGAAGACTTTTTGTACTGCCGCCACACATCATTAGTTTTACATTGGATATCCTTCAAAGGTTTATCTGATGCAGACTTTTTGAAACTTTCAAAAAGTTTTTTATACAAGATTTCTCGAAATGAAGACATATTTCTGATTTTATTTATTTTAAACACCAACTACACTGCAGTACTGAGAGGTAGAGGTCTGCACAGGCCGAAATTTCCAGGCCCGGGCCCGGCCCGACTCATAGAGAAAAAAATTAGGCCCGGCCCGTACAAAAAATTATTGGCCCGGCCCGATAAAAAAGTTAAATGTTCGGCCCGAGCCCGGCCCGACTCGGAAAAAAAGTTGAAATCTCGGCCCTGCCCGATTGAATTTCTACAAAACATTGATTTTTATGTCGATTTGGTTAAAGATTTGTCTCGTGCGAGGAGTTCTGGCCAAAAATATGTCTTAACTATTTTTTTATGTTTATAATCTTCATTTTTATAGAAGTGGCGCAGGCTGCGACATTTTTTTTTAAAATCAATCTCCATTTCTTGTATGTAAATGAATCCGCTATCATTAATATCGTTAATCCATATTCCATGTATTGAAGTGCTAAAAATCTGAAAAATGCTATGCAGTAAAATCTTCTAAAACGGAATTGCATAAAAAAGAAAAAAAATCCGTTATAGACAAGTGCCCTTCTTAGCAAGTTGTAAATGTATTATATATCCTATTCTTACGTATTAGTATATTAATTTTCTATGGACCAACACGTTTTTCAGTTTATAACAGGATTTCGTCATAGACAGGTTCCTTCTCACATGTTTTCTTATATTTTCATTTAGCTATATTTTAATAAGCGTAGAAATCTACTATTCTTTAAAAAAGAATAAATTTGAATGTTTAATTGTAGAATAATAGCGATTTAAAAATGTGTACATTTTTTTCAAAATTTTTTGAGCCTGACCTAATTTTACTGGCCTTTGAACGGATCAGGCCACGCCGAGACAATGATTTTCATGCGGGCTGCGTCAAAACTAGGACTTAAAATTTTGGGCCTTGAAAACTTGGAATGGAACCAGTCCCGGCTCTGTACAGAAAAAAATGGGCCCGGCCCGATCCCCCAGGAAAAAAAGTAAGGCCCGAACCCGGCAAGGCCCGTAAAGAGTAATAACTAAGCCCGGCCCGTACAGATCTCTACTGAGAGGTTTTCAAAACTCACGAGACACCAGACAGTAGAGCAGTCGGTCACTATGGTTATGGGGTTCAACCACTTGACAGAGGAGGGGTGGAAACAAAAAAGATGGAATTTTACTTACGTTTTGGACGCTTTCCCGGAAAACTCATATTGTCACAATACATCATATCGCATCGGTCCATTCAATTCAATTCTATTCTATTCTCACAATTAGAAATAGTAGTGAGTTCTCAGAGATAATAAGCCCTCATGCATCAAACATGAACAGTCACCTCTAGATAAAAGAGATCGTTTATGTTTTCCTTGTGCGGTCAAAATAGCTGACATCAGAACTTCAAGTTTATATTCTTTTGCTGTTTCTTTCTTTCAATTTGAAATTTTATATATATATATATATTTTTTTACAAGTTAGAGATTCTGAAAATGTCTTACGTAAGCATCATTCAAACCCCCCCTCCACCCTTGTCAGCAAAAATAAGCAAATCGCTAACCCCCTCCCCCCCCCTTAGGTGCTTACGTAATATTTGAACGGCCCCTAATAGCTGTATTATGAAAAAAAAAGAAGTTAATTTTAATTTTAAAACTCAGAATAACTTTTAGAAATTTGTGTATTTTTGAAAAAAAAAAAAAAAAAAGTTTCTGTTTTTTAACCCTTTCCGGCACAGACAATTTTTGTTGTAAAATGATGAAATAATTGACTGACTCCGGAATTTATAAACGACTTTTTTAGAAATTAAGAACTTGTTACTTTAAATGTTCATTGCAAAAGCAAAATTTTATTAAAATATTCTTGGTGCCGTTTGTAAGTTTGGAATTAAAATTATGTGTCCTTACCTGGGCACACTGCGTCGGAAAGGGTTAAATAGAGATGGTCAGGCTCCAGACAGGATTCCGATTTTTGTTCTTTTTAGGTGTGTTCGTAATTATATAAATACATAGCACCTGTAGTCATCATTCGGTCCGTCTGTCCGTCCGTCCGCATACAACAGAACAAAAACTGCCCAACCGAATCAAATTTTAAATATATAATTGTTGCAAAATTTTGTCGAGTTATTTCAAATTTTATGAAAATCGGATGTATAGTTTAATGACAAGGACAGTCAAAATTTTTCCGTTACAGGACGGCCAATGGGAAAAAAATATTTCAAATGCATTTTAACGATGTTACAGCCTTTCGAACAGAATGAAATGGGTATACACTTATAAAGTGCACGAAAATATACGTTTAGTGCAATATACGGTGCAAAAAATATTTATAAAACTAGTTATAGTACAAACGCATCTCATTTGCCTCGTTTGGCATGCAATTTCCAACTTGTTTTTCCTATGATGTGTTGATTGGTTTAATATAATTTAGCATCTCTGCCCGATTGATTAATTTTATTTGAGGATTGTTTAATTCAAATATTTAAAGTTTTACTCAAAAATCCATTTTCTTTCTCGTTTCTTTATTTTTCGACATTTTAAAACTCCTACAATCCCTTAAATAAAAGAATGTTTAAAACGGTCTAAAAGAACCAGTTGGGCTACCTTTCAACCGTTAGAAACCTTACACATGATGCTATTAAAATGCTTTTATCTTACTAAAAAGGGTCAAAATGGGAAATCTGTCCCATTAACAGCACTCAGACAAGGAAAATTTCGATTTTCTAAAAAGATGCGGCGAGGAAAATTTATATTTGTCGTTTAAAAAGTGTTGTTTGGAAGCACAAGATTAAAGTTACATTTCACAGAGAACAGCAGAGAGACGATATTGACAAGTTTGAAGACATACGTGCAGGGATTTCCATATTTTAAAAGTCCGCTTGAGATATGACTGGATTGGAAGGGATATGAGAGACTGTCACGCTATTTTTACTTTCTTCTATCTATACGAGAAGAAAGTATTGGATTCGTAAAAATTTTCGAATTCCCGTTTTGACGGATTTACACGTTTTAGGGGTCAGAAATCCTGAAAAACATATTTTTACAAACTGTTTGTGAGTCTGTCTGTGTGTGACACAAATTTTGTGGGCGCTCTATCTCAAGAACTAATGCACGGAATTTAATAAAACTTTAGATTCAGTTAGTCCCCGATATAAATTGGTGCTGATTAGTTTTTGGTGTAAATCACTCAGCAGGTGGCGCTGCTATGCTGCATTATTCATGATTTATATTTCAAGAACTAAAGCACGGATTTTCGGAAAACTTCAGATTCATTTAGTCCTTGATATAATTTGGTGCTGATAATTGTTTGTTGTAAATCGCCCAATAGGTGGCGCTGCTATTCTGCATTATTCATGATTATTGCAATAGCTCTATCTTAAGAACTAATGCACGAATTTACATCAAACTTCAGACTCAGTTAGTCCCTGATATAAATTAGTGTTGGTTTGCTTTTGGTGTAAATCGCCTGACAGGTGGCGATACTATGCTGCATTTTTCACGATTTCCGCAATAGCTCTATCTCAAAAACTAATGCACGTATTTTCATCAAACTTCAAATTCAATTAGAAGTTGACATAAGTTGTTGCTGATTAGATTCCGGTGTATATCATCTAACCGGTGGCGCTGCTATAATGCATTTTTCAGTAAGTATTAACATGTATGAGATAAAAGAAAGTTCTGGGATTGCCACATCCGACTAGTTACTATTACGTGTCGTTTTTATGTGTGATTTGTATGTCGCAGAAAATGTAAAGCTATTTTACTTCAAAAAGTTTTTTTTTTTTTTTTTTTTTTTTGTAGTGGGTTATAAATTATTTTTATATTAAATCATTTGTGTTTGTTTATTTATTGTTTACATTTATTGTTTATTTATTGGCAAGATTCATTGGTAGTTTATTTATTATTTATTTATAGTGTATGGCTTTTAATATAAACAAAATTTCAGCTTTCATTAAAATGGTATTTACATGAAAATAATGTATAATGGATATGCAAAGGTAAAAATTTTTTTTAATTTGCACTTTTAACACTTTCCACCATAGTTCAAAAGTGCTTGTGAATTAGGTTTGTCTGTCCGTCCGCTTGTCTGTCTGTCTCATATATACGTTTACACATAAAAATTCGGATCTTTTTCCGACTATAGATGGCAATTAGATGAAGCAGCATCGAAAAACTCGCGATAAAACACAATTAAATAATGAGACTTTGTATAAATCCCCATAAAAATATAAAAAACAGATGACGCGTTTCGAACTGGAAATTGTAACAGCTGAAGAGGGGCTGTTACAATTTCCAGATAGGTACTGATTAGAAAATTTAAAATTCATACTTTTTCATTTTGAAAGTAAGTGAAGGATGTTTTTTTAGAAGTATAAAAATTTAAAATGAAATCAAACACATACAAATAATGTTAATGGTCATGATATTGGTTTTATTAAATAATTTCATTTTATCAAGCAGCTGGGGGCGTATATCAGCAATAACGCATCGAATGTTGAGTTTCCAAGTAGTCCAACGTCTGTGGTTTATCGGCGTAGACCAGCGACTTCACATATCCCCACAGAAAATAATCCATTGGTGTGAGATCCCATGGCCATGGAGACCAGTTCACAGATCCATTACGAGAAATTATGCGATCACCGAATATCTCCCCCAATAAACTGATGGTGTTGTGCACAATGTGCAAGCGTTGTTCTGGCGTTAGTCTGATCAGGATGAAATGGGAAAATATACTGAGCAAAAATCATCTGTCAGCTGTCATATTGACTGTGGTTAGAAACAGTGTTGACAATTTTAAAACCACACTTCTAAAAAAAGAACACCCTTTATAATAACATCACTTAAGGTAGGGATGCACAACCTGTGGCCCGCGGGCCAAAAGCGGCACGCGATGTGTTAACTTGTGGCCCGCGAGTTCAGTCAATTTATAACATTAAAAAAAAAATCACTATTTTTGTCCATAAGTCGTAGGAAAAAAGCGTGAATTTCGTCAATTTGTTTTGGAAAAAATCACGAATTTCTTTTATCGGCCGGCCGATACCATAGATATCAATATAGGAAATTCCCAAGTTGCAAATTTCGTTTGTCGCTAGTCGAAAATATCTCGAATTTCGTCGTTCAAGCGCGGAAAAACCGCGAGTTTCGCGGATCGGGTGCGAAAAAATCACGAGTTTTGTCAATCGGGAGCGGAAAAAACCGCGAATTTCGTCGATTTGGAACAGAAAAATTGCGAATTTTATCAATCAGGTGCAGAAAAATCGCGAATTTCGTTGATTGGGCTTTGAAAAATCGCAATTTTTGTCGATGGGGAGCGGAAAAATTGTAAATTTCGTTGAACGGCTGTAGAAAAATCGCTAGTTTCGTCAGTTTAACGTGAGAAAAAAAATTTTAATTTCATCAATTTGCCCCGCGAAAAAATTGCAAATTTCGTAAGGTAGTTCTGAATTGTGAATTTTGTTGATCGGACGCCGAAAAATCGCAAATTTCGTTGATCGGGTGCGGAAAAATCTTGAAATTTGCCGATCAGAAGTGGAAAATTCTGAAATTTAGCTCGGGAAAAGCTCGAGTTTCGTCAGTTTATCGCGAGAAAAAGTCGCGATTTTCGTCAATTTGCCAAGGGAAAAGCAGATTTTGACAGATCCAGTTAAGAATGACGAATTTCGTTGATAGGGCTCAAAAAATCGAATTTCGTTGATCGGCTGCGAATTTTGATAATTGGACGCGAAAAATCTCAAATTTCCTCGATCGGCTGCAGAAAAATCGCGAGTTTCGTTAATTTATCGCGAGAAAAAATCGCGAATTCCGTCAATTTGTCAAAAATCGTGAATTTCGACAATTGATGGAAAAAATTATAAATTTCGTCAATTGGTCGGAAAAAAAATCGCGAAACACGTAAATCGCTATTGAAAAAAAAAATTGTGAATTTCGTCAAAAGTTCATGAATTTCGTGAAAAAAATTACACCTATTTCACACAAATTACATTTTCATGGAAAAAATTACAACTTTTGTTTGTCGGGGGCAAAAAATATCATGAAATAGAAATCCATTGGTCGCAGGAAAAAATCGCAAATTTCATCGATTGTGTGCGGTAATGAAACCCCTTTCGTCAATTATCCCGGAGAAAAAATCGCGAATTACATCAATATATATCAGAAAAAACCCCACAAGTTTCGTCAATTGGTCGTTGGAAAAATTTTCAAATATTGTCAATCGGTAGTGGAAAATATCTCAAAATTCGCCAATCACTCGTGAAAAAATATTGTGAATTTTGTCAATCGCTTATGAAAAAAATTGCAAATTTCGTAGATCGATCGCACAACAAAAAATCGCAAAATAATTTCATCTGTCGCTGAACAAATCGCGAATTTCGTCGATTGTGAGCGGAAAAAAATTGCGAATTTCGTTGATCCGGTGGGGGAAAAATCTTGAATTTCGAAAATTTATCGCAGAAAACAAATCGCGAATTTCGTCAATTTATCGCTGGTATCGCAAATTGGTCGTTTGAAAATACTGCAATTTCTACCAATTGGATAATTACCGAGAAATCTGTCAATCGGTCGTTGATAAAAAATCGCGAATTTCATCAATCAGTCGCGACTGATTCCCAAAAAGAAAAAAAAAAACGAATTTTGTTAATCGGCCGCAGAAGAAAAAATATAATTAGTCCATCATGCTTTGTTAAGTTAATAAGTTTCCCTTTTTTTTATGAAGTTATTCTTCAATAAAAAAAATGTATAATTATCAATAACGTTGTAATTTTTTTAAATTTTGTGTTAATTTTTTTCTTCAACAAGTTTCCATTTATCCTCCCCCTTTCGTTCATAAAGTTCAATTTTTTTTTAGGCACTAACCACTTTCATGTCTATGTTTGTTTTTTACCACTTTTAATAAAGCAAAATTTACTTCCCCGGATAAAGTCAGCAACATTTTGACTCCTTGAAAATAATCCTTGCTACCATTGGCAAGTGAATTGGGTATGTTTACTGAGTAAAACAATCTAGAGGGCTAAAACTGCACCCCCCCCCTTCTGAAACCCCGTTTTTTATGTGATTATAGTTCACAGAGACCTCCCCCCCCCACCCCCCGAAAAAAATAGAATTCTCTCTGAGTTACTATTGTGGCCCCCGACAACCCAGACATTTTTGTAAGTGGCCCTTCTCTTAAAAAGGTTGTGCATCCCTAACTTAAGGGGACTCTTCACTCACTTGAAAACACCCGCTCCTTAATGTTAAACCAATGGGCAGGTTGTTTTCGAATTTCATGTTTAAATTTGAATATTTTTAAACGATATTTTTTTGCATAGGATAGTTGAGGTCGATCTCTAACGTGACTATTTTTTACTTTTTTGATTTCGGTTGCAGATGTTTTTAAATAAAGGTAATTTCACTTTAGAAACCGGTTTCTAAAGGGAAAATACCCTTTATTAAAAAAATCTACTTACTAAAATCGAAAAAGTATAAAATAGTCATATTAGAGATCGACCTCAACTATCCTATGCAAAGAAAAAATATCGTTTAAAAATATTCAAATTTAAACGCGAAATTCGAAAACAACCTGCTCATAGGATTAACATTACGGAGCGGTAGTTCTCAAGTGAGTGAAGAGTAAGGGACCTCGGGGCTCTTAAAGCTTTAAAATTTTCGAATTTTTAATATTTTTATATCTTAAACTCCTATCTTTTCTGAGCCTTTTGATATTATTGTTTCCTTGAAATTCCTATTAGAACAGCAGTTATGACTTTTAGAATGATACCCGCTTAATAGCTGAAGCGGCGTTTCCGAAACTTTGAAGTCATTTTTCTCCAAATGAAGTTTTTGGGCATAACGCGCACGATATCTTAAAAACTTCTGAATATTTTTTCATGAAAATTTCAAAACACATGTTTCATGTTAGTCCGTATAAACCGAACCTAAAATTTCCTTGTTATTGTTCAAGAAACTATTTTTTTAGGTTTAAATTCTGTGTTTTGTAGTGTTTAAATTCTCTAAATTTTGCATTAGCTAAATACAACTTTGTATTAAAAATATAAAAATGCTTTAAATACAAATTTATTTAGGTTCAGGGTAATTATTATAATCTGAAATGTAAGTATGCACCAAAATTTTCATTCTAGTTGCAAAATTTATTTTGTAATCCTGCGCGTAAGCTGTTATGCCGATTTTCTGCTTGTCAAATGTCTTACAGTGTGGAGCCCCCTGTAAATGCTAATTCTGCATCTTGCAGTTTTTAAATACACGAAATGAAAAAACTTACTTATATCTTTCATCCCAATTAAAATTGTGTCTTAAAATCAAATACATTTTAAGATATTATTTGTTGAAAATGGTCTTTTTTTCATTTTTTCCAATTTTAAGATTCTTGAAACCTCTTAGCAATCTTACATGCCCATTATATATATTATCTTTAGCCATATATAAATATGATAAAATATCTTAAGCAATACAATTTGTTACCTTACCACACAGTATATGAATTTTGGATGATTTAAAAATGAATTTTTGATAATCTACATATATCCATTAGTTATTTTTCTAATATATATATATATATATATATATTTTAGAATATTCTTGGGTGGGTATTGATTAGGAAATTTACAATTCACGATCTTTCATTTTGAAGGTAATCATAGCATATCTTAAACAATCTTACATGCTCATTATATAAGTACGAGGGTTATTTTCCCTAGTGTATATAAAATATTTGTACTGCGATGGTTGATGTGGACTATCGAAGCCTAATCTCTTAAATGCCTCTATGTTCAATTTCAGAACCGTAGCTGCTATATTCACATAGTTTTGGAGGGAGGGGTGAAGTTTTAAAGACCTATTTTTAAGGGAGTTTTTAGGTAGAGGGGTGAGGATGAAAAGGCTACATTTGTGACAGTTGGTGAGATGTGGCTACATCACTATGATCCCGAGTCCAAACGACGGTAGTTATCCACTGTCACAAATGTAGCCCCATAAGCTAAAATCAGCCTTTCACCCCCACTCCCCCCTCTTTCACCCCTTCCTCCAAAACTATATGAATATAGCAGCTACGATTCTGAAATTGAATATATAGGCATCTAAGACATTAGACTTCGATATTCCACAACAACTATCGCAGTACAAAAATTTTATATACACTAGGGACAATAATTATTGAACCATCTTCGTATACAGGGTGGTTATAATTAAACTTCCCCTATAAACGGCATCCTACAGCGCAAACGGGTGAACGGAATGCAACGAAATTTCGTATATAGACTATACACGAGATGCGCTCACGGAATTTCGAAAAAGAAAATTAGTTCCAAAATGACCACCAGAGGGAGCCTTTTCCGAAGAAAACGTTAAATTTAACACAGTAAATGACCAAAACGGAATACAGCAACACTATTAACAATCCAGAACAAGAATTATGAGTAATAAAATGTAAAACCGACTGTTTTGGCCGTTTATTGTGTTAAATTTAATGTTTTTTCCGGAAAAAGAGCCCTCTGTGGGACATTTTGGAACTAAAATTTTTTTCTCGAAATTCCGTGAGCGCATCTCGTGTATAGTTTATATACCAAATTTCGTTGCATTCCGTTCACTCGTTTGCGCTGTAGGATATTTATAGGGGAAGTTTAATTATAACCAACCTCTATATTTTTTTTTACTAGAAAGTAAGAATCATTACATATATACAAAGCAATACTTTTTTTACCCATACAATATATGATCTTTGAATGATTAAAAAATAATTTTTGCTAATCTACAAATACCCGTATTATTTTTCTAAAATAAATTTTAGCATGTCCTTTTGCTAGCTATTGATTAGGAAATTTAAAATTCAAAATCTTTCATTTTCAATTCTGCAATGGTCTTACCCTACTTCACGGTCTTTGAACTAAAAATACTGTTACTAGTACACAAATAAAATAACGCGTTTTTTGTGTGTTTGCTAGGAAAAAAAAATAACTGAAACATTCACAAAAATTGATACAAAATACTTTTTCTCATAAACAAACAATTCCACAAAATGTTTCGAAATGATCGATAAAAATGAATCAATTTCACACATATTTTCCTCCATCGTATAACAAAATAAAAAAATTAAGAGCCAGCTGCCCTATCTTTCAACCATTAGAAACCTTACATAGGATGCTTTTAACAGTAAAAAGGGTAAAAATGAGAAATCTGCTCCATTAACTGTACTCAGACAAGTAAAATCTGGATTTTCTAAAAGGATGCATCAAAGAAAGTTTATCTCTGTCGGGTAAAAAAGGGTTGTTTTGATCTGAGGATTAAAGTTACATTTTAGAGAGAATAGCAGATAGACGATATTGACAAGTAGAAGACGTACAGCTGCCACAGCTTTCCTGTTTTAAAAGCCCGGGTGAGATATGACTGGATTGGAAGGGATTTGGGATGCTGTTATGCTATTTTCTGCTTTAGGTGATATTTTAAAGAGTTATTTTCCCCTTTATCTCGGAGAAAACGAACGCTATTTTTTTAACGTTTTTGTTGTACTTTGTGATTTTGTATCTTGTCATAACTAACTATTTTAATGTAATTCTTGGAATGAAAATAACCGTAAGACTAAAGTTGGAATATTATGATATGTTTTAACCCTTTATCTACTGACGGTACTAATAAGTACCATTACAATAATTTGTTATAAAATTCATTTAATACATCGATTATTTGTAATACAGTTTAGAATGAGTCACAGATACGTTACTTTATTTTGTCCCAAAAGCATTATTGGTTACACAAAACAAAAATATTTTAAAGATAATTATTTTTTTGCCTTTGCATCTTTTCAACTTTCTGGGCGTTGAGTGTGTGTGTGTGTGTGTGGGGGGGATTTTTCAGTTTGGAAATATTTCTATTGTAAAAACTTTATATTTGAGCATTTCCTAATTCTACAAAATATTAAGAAAAACATTTAAAATGTTAGATTTGAGTGAGCTTATAAACATTGCATAAAATCCCTATAAATTCAAATTTAATGAATCCTGCAAAATCCTTCAATCCTTCTAAAATTTATTAATGATTATGTAAATCTTCTAATGTAGTTTAAACAATTCACGAAAAATGCTTCAGAAGATAAAATTTTTATGAATTCCTAATTCAGTACATAAAGGGTTAAATAATACTTTTTTTGGTTTAAAAAAGCATACACACTTCGCATGGTTGTCAAATGTACAGTACAGTCATCATTATACTAAGATGATTTTTATTTGTACCAGGATTATAAAACGAAAACCATCTCTTATTGTTTAAAAACTTGTATAATAAAGAAAAACATACTTACAGAAACTATAAACAATGAATAAAACACTATACATAAATAGCTATGCATTGTATCAGTGACATACCGGGTGTCCCAAAAATGAGTGACGGATTTTAAAGTTCAATAACTTGTAAACGGTGACAGATATTAAAAATTTTTTTGCAGTAGATTTGTGTAAGATGTCAGGAGTTTTTATGCTGCGATTCCCAGTTTTAGTTACAAATAGCAGCGATAGATGGCACTGCAAGTAATAGGCGCTAAATCCAGGCTCGAATTTTAGGCTTCTCTCTTCTCCCATGCGAAAAAGGGAGATTAAAATGTTTTGAATGGAACCCGAAATACCAAATATCGGGTCTGGAATGAGCACCTAGTTCTATCAGCGCCATCTATTGTTTGAAATTCGAACTAAAATCCAGAGTCACAGTAAAAAAAAACTCCCGACATCATACAAAACCCTCATGCAAGAATGTTTTTAATATCTGTCACCGTTTTGCAAGTTACTGTATTTTAAAATCCATCAGTCATTTTTGGGATACCCGGTACATCTTATGCATGCAATTCATAACAACAAAGATTTTTCGTAAAACTAGAATTATTATAACATATGTTAAGTTATACGTTTTGCTCCCACACTGTATGTATGTTCGTTGAATGATTCAAAAAATAAGTTTGGTTAATTAAAAAATATCCGTATTATTATTTTTTTTTTAAGAAGGAATGTTTTTGGTTAGGTAATTGGTTAGGAAATTCAAAATTCACAATATTTCATTCTCAATTCTGCAATGGTCTTACCATACTTCAAATTCTTTCAACTAAAGACATTGTTAGTAGTACACACACACACACACACCAACACACACACACACACACACACACAAAACCCCTATTTAATCATGTTATTTTTATGCCCAAAAATTCTTACAAAGTACCTTTTCTCAGAAACAAAATGTTCCACAGAACTTTTCGATATTATCAATAAAAATAAATCAATTTCACTTATGCGTACGGGGTGTTTCTAAATGAATATCGCGGTTTTAACGGTTGGTAGTATTTATTACATAAAACTTAAAATTATAATTGATGCATAAAATGAAAGAGCAATTCAAACAGTTTTACCTACAAGCTTACAAGTGTTCAATGGAAGTACCTTTCGTCACACGGCACACATCAAGTCGATAGCTCAGTTCTTCCCAAACGTTGATTAGTGTTTGGGGGGTCATTGTTGCAATAGCTGAAATGGTCAGCTGGTAGGGGAGGCACATACACACGGTCCTTTATGAACCCCCACAGGTAGAAATCACATGACGGCAGATCGGGTGAGCATCTGAACAGAACTTCGTTGCTAATCAACTTTTGGGAAGAACTGAGCTATCGACTTAATGTGTGCCGTGTAACGAAAGATGCTTCCATTGAACACTTGTAAGCTTGCAGGTACTTGAAACTTGGTTGAACTGTTTGAGTTGCTCTTTCATTTATGTATCAATTATAATTTTAAGTTTTATGTAATAAATACTACCAAGCGTTAAAAGATCGATATTCATTTAGAAACACCTCGTATTTTCATACACTTTATTTTTCTCCATTGTACAGCTAAATAAAGAATTAAAGAACCAGCTGCAGAAACCTTACATAGGATGCTTTTACCAGTAAAAAGGATAAAAATGAGAAATCAGCTCCATTAAGAAAAGCAGTAAAGAAAGTTTATCTTGGTCTGGTGTAAAAGGGTTATTTGGATCTGAGGATTAAAGTTACATTTTAGAGAGAACAGCAGATAGACGATATTGAGAAGTAAAAGACGTACAGCTGCCAGACTTTTCCTGTTTGAAAAGCCCGCGTAAGTTATGACTGGATTGGAAAGGATTTAGGATGCTGTTATGCTATTTTCTGCTTTAGGTGACAATTTAAGGTGTGAATTTTTTCTATCTCGGAGAAAATGGAAATTATTTTTCTTCAGTTCCTACTATTAGTTCACACTCTCCCTATATATATCTTGTTCAAATTTTCAATCACTAATAAAATACTTATTATTCACCCACTCAAGTTCAAATACATTTTTTTAAACTTGTAGTGGATGACACTTGATGTTAATATAGTTTTTTTAAATATTAATTCATTAATTTAATTTAACTAATTCATTTTAGTTTTATACGGGAGAAAAAAAAGGCGGCCATTGGTTATTGAACGGCATTTAAAGCATCTACATACCTATAAGGGGGGTTACCATAGGGGGACCCTGTTCTGTCGCCAAATACCGCCAAGTTTATCCCCAAATTTGGTGATCAAAATGAGTCGCCAAAAGTGACGCCAACTTGTCAATGTCTCTAATATTTCGCCAAATTCCTATAGACTTCCATTATAAACCGATAGGGTTTGCTTGCTTATAGAAAATCAACAAATTGAGATATTTTAATGCAACAAAAACTAATATTAGCTTAAGGGATTATATTAAATTTTTTTTTGATGACCTAAGTAGGAATTGACTTAAAAAATTTCTTTTATAAGACTTGCTCTTTATAAAGTTTTTGTTGTACTTTGTGGTTTTGTATTATCATAACTATTTTAATGTAATTCTTGTAATGAAAAAAAATGTAAGACTACAATTGGAGTGTCATAATATATTTTTTGCAAAATTTTTTGATTTTTAAAAAGTATATTTTCTTTGAATGATCTCGTCAAATGTGCATTTATCGATATACTATTATAGAAATTATTTTTACTTGTATAGGATTTTTTAATAAAAGCCATCTCTTATCAATTAAAAACATATTAGGTATTGGTTAGGAAATTCAAAATTCGGAATCCTTCATTTTCAATACTGCAATGTTCTTACTTTCTTAGACCATTGCAGAACTGAAAATGAAATAGTGTGAATTTTGAATTTCCTAACCAATACCTAATCAAAAACATTCCTCTTTAAAAAAAAAAAAATAATAACACGGAATCCTTCATTTTCAATACTGCAATGCTCTTACCATAATTCAAGTTCTTTCAACTAAAAACTTCGTTAGTAGCATACAAAAAAATAACTATTTAAACCTGTTGTTTTTTTTTATGTGAGAAAAATATATATGAAACATTCAGAAAATTTGATACATGAGAAATCTGCCCCATTAACGCTACTCAGACAAGTAAAATCTCGATTTTCTAAAAGGATGCAGCAAAGAAAGTTTATCTCTGTCGGGTAAAAAAAAGATATTCTTGATATTCTTGTTTTGATCTGAGGATTAAAGTTACATTTTAGAGAGAACAGCAGATAGACGTTATTGACAAGTAGATGATGTAGAGCTGCCAGATTTTTCCTGTTTTAAAAGCCCGCGTAAGTTATGACTGGATTGGAAAGGATTTAGGATGCTGTTATGCTATTTTCTGCTTTAGGTGACAATTTAAGGGGTGATTTTTTTCTTTTCAAATCTCGGAGAAAATGGAAGCTATTTTTGTTTATAACGTTTTTGTTGTACTTTGTGGTTTTGTATTATCATAACTATTTTAATGTAATTCTTATAATGAAAAAAAAAATGTAAGACTACAATTGGAGTTTCATGATATATTTTAAACAATACTTTATGATTTAAAAAAGAGTATATACTCTTTGAATTGTCTCGTCAAATGTACGACTGGAAAGTCAGTAAGTAGGTCACAAACCGATATGAGAGGTCGGAAATTAGTAGTAAATTGTTTTTCCAAATAAGCCAATACGTGGCAACAGTGTCCAATTGCAAGATGTCAATTTCGAATTTATGAGACAATAGTTGTATAAGATAAGCAGGGCGTTCAAAAGTTGTTGACGAAAAACGAAATGATCGTTCCGTTGAGATTGCCACGGATGAAACAGTGCGGAAGGTTGAGGAAATGGTTAGAGTTGACAGGCGAACAACAATAAACAGCACTAGCAACTGCAAGAGGCTGTTCACATGGTTTAGCCTACAGCCGACTGATGCAGACGGTGAATGTGAGGTACACAGATGATTGAGAGTGCAGTCCAAAGACTTTTATGCAGCAGGTATTAGAAAACTCATAAAGAGATGGGACAAATGTATGAATATAAATGACGATTATATAGAAATATAAACATGCCTTTTAAGTATGTATCTTGGTTTCCCCTTTTTTATTGGCTTTTCTGACCTACTTACTGACTTGCCCTTGTACATTTATCAATATACTATTATAAAAATGATTTTAAATTGTGATAGTATTTTTGAATAAAAGCCATCTCTTATCAATTAAAAACTTATTACGTATTGCTTAGAAAATTCAAAATTCAGAATCTTTCATTTTCAAATCTGCAATTCTATTACCATACTTCAAGATTTTTCAACTAAAAACGCCGTTAGTAGTACACAGAAAAAAATAACTATTTAAATCTGTTGTTTTTCTTTTAATGTGAGAAAAATATAAATGAAACATTCACAAAATTTTATACAAGATGTTTTTTTCAGAAACTAACAATTTCACAAGATTTTCAACGTTATCGATGAAAAGAAATCAATTTCACTTACATTTTCAAACACTTCTTTTCCTCTCACCGTAAAAATTAAATAAAAAATTAAAAAACAACCTACATACTGTCTTGTAGACATTAGAAACCTTACATAGGATGCTTTTACCAGTAAAAAGGGTGAATGAAGGGAGAAATCAGATCCATTAACACTACTCAGACAAGCAAAATCTCGATTTTTTCGAAGGATTCAGCAAAGAAAGTTTATCTTTGTCGGGTAAGAAAGGGTTGTTTTGATCTGAGGATTAAAGTTATATTTTAGAGAGAACATCAGATAGACCAGGGCTTCTTAAACTTTTAGACCGAAGTACCACAAATAGAAGTTTATACTTCCGCGTACCCCCAATACAAATTCGAAGCTAATGCAGAAAAACCTGTGTAAATGGAATATGTCTAAAACGGAATATTTTCCCAGTCTTTTGTGCTTCTGTCTGAGCAGATTTTATTGTATTTAATTGCATAATTACATTATTAAATCGGTACTTATATTGACTGCTTTATATTAACATTCAAGTAAAAGGTAGTATCATAATTACATTTTAATAATATGTACAGTACATTATCAAATACAGTGCTTTGATGAAAAAAAAGTACAATACTTAATGACATATTGGCGTAAATTGATGCATATACACTAGAGTGACTGTATTAATTCCCTTGTACACTATATAGCCAAAGGTGACCGGTCACTTGTCATTTTAGACGTTTTGTTAAATATCTAGAAAAATACATCAGGAATTAACCTGAAACTGCATGGTGTGTAAACAGTATAGTATAGGTCATATATTTCCGCGAAGTTTTTTTCCCGAAAGCCCATAGGGGACCGTCAAAAAATTGAAAAAGAACGAATATCTTTTGTATAACCCTGTAAAAACTAATGTAGCAAAAGCGTTCAAACTCGAGATTATTAATAAGTGGCTTATTGTAATGTTCTGTGTTCATTTTTATGATGATAGCATGTATACTCGTAGAGAAATTAAGGTTTTTATAAAAACAGTCCCAAATTTCGCCAATTTTTTTGCTTATAATTTGCAGAATTCTTAATATATAAAAAAATTTCTTTTCAGAAAATATGACGAACAACATTGTACACAATACTCTGCAATCAGAATTAAAAAATAATAAAAATTGGATGAAAAATGAGCAGGTTTACTAAAAAATGTTTAACTGCGCATGCGCGAATGTAATCAAAATATAATATGCATAATGTATTAGCTAAGTATATAGAGCAACTTTTGTGAAAGCCTCAAAATCATAGCTTGAAAGTTCTGAAAGTGATCGTCGATAGAATAAGCTCGAAATCCGTTGTTGCGAAAAGATGAGGAGTTGTATCAAATATCTGTTGATTTGTGCCAAGATAGCGTACACAATATTCCACGTACTACTATATTTGAATACAGCCCCTCAACTTTTTGCTTCCTTTTGGGAACAATGGATTTCGTGCTTAGTCTATCGACGATAATTTTTAGAATTTTCAAGCTATGATTTTGAGACTTTCGCAAAAGTTGCTCTATATACTTAGCTAATACATTATGCCCATTATATCTTGATTGCATTCGCGCATGCGCAGTGAAACATTTTTTAATAAACCTACTCATTTTTCATCCAAATTTTATTATTTTTTAATTCTGATTGCAGAGTATTATGTACAATGTTGTTTGTCATATTTTCTGAAAGGAACTTGTTTTTATATTCGAACTCTGCAAATTATAAGCAAAAAACTTGGCGAAATTTGTGACTGTTTTTATAAAAACCTTAATTTCTCTACGAGTATACATGCTATCCTCATAAAAATGAGCGCATTATATTACATTAAGCCGCTTGTTAATGATCTCGAGTTTGAACGCTTTTGCTACATTAGTTTTTACAGTGTTATCCAAAATATATATATTCGTTCTTTTTCAATTTGTTGACGGTCCCCTATGGGGTTTCGGAAAATAATCTTCGCGGAAATATATGACCTATACTATATTGTTTACACACCTGCAGTTTTAGGTTAATTCTTCATGTATTTTTCTAGATATTTAACAAAACGTCTAAAATCGCAAGTGACCGGTCACCTTTGGCCATATAGTGTATTACTAATGATAAGGGTGTGCTTGCTTTATCAAACACAGCTTCCTCATGTCTGCTTGAATCTTAGTTTTAGACGCAAGTCAGGTGCGATATTTAGTTTATTATTGTATCTGTTTTTCATATAAAGAAGTGAAAAGAAAGCACTTTTTTTTTGACATTTGAAGTTCACCGAAGTGGAATGCTTTGGGGCCTACAGCTACTATGGCTGTCGCTTCGAATGATCTTTATTATACAGAAACCACAACAAGTCACAACAATTTTTATTTTTCCATTACATATATATTACATTACTACAATGGGACATTCACAATTACATCCATGTCTTACCCGAGGATTCGAACCCGGGCCCACGCCGTGGGCGCAGCTGTCGTTACCGACCACGCCACTGGCCGACAAGAAAACACTTATAGAAGAATAATTTTTGCTAAAAACAAGCAGGAATTTTAGAACTTTTATTGTTATTAGAGGGTAATCTTTTTTTCACCAATCAAAATTCTGTTACATTCATCTTTTTGAATGTGGATTCCAGCAACCCACCGTTATTGTTATACTTTTTATTTCATTTCACGTACCAGTATCGGATTTTCGCGTACCAGTAAACAGAGCTTCACGTACCAGTACTGGTACGCGTACCATAGTTTGAGAACCCCTGAGATAGACTATATTGGCAAGTGGAAGACGTACAGCTGCCACAGCTTTCCTGTTTTAAAAGCTCCTTGAGTTATAACTGGATTAGACGGGATTTGGGATGGCGTTATGCTGTTTTCTGCTTTAGGCGACATTTTAAGGTGTAATTTTTTTTTTTTTAAATCTCGGAGAAAACTGAAGCAGTTTTTGTTCACATTTTTTTGTTGTATTTTATGTTTTCGCATTGTATCATAATTATTTTAACATAATCCTTGCAATGAAAAAAATTATACATAAAGTTGGAATATCCTGAAATATTCTAAACAATATTTTTTTATTTAAAAAAAATGTTTGAATGATTGTCAAATGTACGTGTATCATTATACTATAGAAGATGAATTTTAATTGTGCCTGGGTTTTTAAATAAAAATCATCTCTTAGCATTTTAAAGCTCTTTATAGTAGCTTCTTTATAACAAAGAAAAACAATTACATTTTCAATAACTGCATACAATGGATAAATCACTATGCAATGTATAAAAGATCTCTAAATGCTATGTCCTCTTTTTTTTATAATAAAAAAGAACATGTCACTCTGTTCATCTGTAGTCGTTAAAATTCGAAGTCCAGCCCAGAAACGACTATTCTCGTAACGTATTGAGTTAACCCTTCACTGCACTATTTTTTTAAAATTTTGAGCATAAAAACAGTGTAAAAGGACGTCAACAACACATAAAGAACTAGTATGTTGAGACCAAAAACTTTCTTTTATATAAATCAATTATTAGGTTTTGGACTCCCCCTCCTCACACACACATCGATAACAATAAATACAAAAAAATCATAGCGTCCAAGGTTTTTTTGGTGCAACGATAAATTTTAACATGGTAACTCTCGAACGCTTGCAGGTCATCTTTGGGCATCTGATAGGTAATTTCATTTGGAAGAACTAATTGGATTGTGGGATTTCAACGGTACATCATTACGTCACATGCGTAGAGATGGGAATGCTCGGAAAAAAGCCGGAAACTTTGGGAGAAAAACCGTTTTTTTTTTTTTTTTTTTTTTTCCCGAAGGGCTATTTTTCATTTTTTCCAAATTGGAAAAATTGAAATTTCATTTACAAATTTTTTATAATTGCTACATTCTGATACTTTTATTTATATTTTTTTTCATATTTAGTGTCCCTCATGAAAACCTTAACATGAAAGATCTTATCTGTAAGCAGGGATCACATCTGTAAACAGGATGTACAATACAGTTTAAAATTGCTTTCGAACTGCAATGATATTGGTTGAAACTTAAGATTTTTATTTCTTAAGTTTGTAGTTTTGAATTTTGTTTATACCATCTTTAAAAAATATTGTAAAATATTGTAAAATAATACTAATTTTTAAACAATGGCAGATTTGAAAATGATAATAGTATTTATAATAATATCAGAACTACAATAATTTGTTTCTTTTAAACTGGCATTCTTTATGTATTTGAAAACCAGTACTATGTAGATGGGATATACAATACAGTTTAAAATTGCTTTCAAACTGCAGTGATATTGGTTGAAACTTAAGATTTTTTTGTTATTATTTTTTAAATTAGCTCTACTGATATAATTAAACAAATTCTACTGAAAAATCATTTCATCGAACAGACACATGATACATTACAAACACTGGTATTAAATTAAACAAGAAAAGCTACTGTCAAAATTCTGAGACTGAAAGGATAAACTTTTAAAAGCTGGCTTGTTTGTTTGTTTTCTCTCTCTCTCTTTTCTTATAATATATTCTCATTTTTTTTTTTTTTTTTTTTTTAGTGTGTATAAATATTAAAAAAGTTTATTATTTTATATATTTTTAAAAAATATAACTTATTTTTGAGAAACATTTATGAGAAATAAATGTTTCCATTATTTCCAATTTTTATTCCCTTATTTCCATTATTTCCAATTTCAAAATATAATAACCAGAAAAAAACGTGTTTTTTTCCGCCACTTCAAATTTTGCGGAAAATTTACCTCTCTACACATGCGCACTTTTTAAATGTCTTTTTTTTTTTTTCTTTGGAGGGATAGAGAGAGTTTGTGCTATTTTTTTTCAATGCTAAAAATTGGGGGGCGGGGCATTATTTTCTGTGTAAATATTTTCGTGCATTTAAACTGGAGATATAAGCATAGCATATTTCGAACACATCATCGAATTTCGGCGCCCCCTCTTCTGCAACTAAAAATAAATGACAATCTATTCCTACATGAGTATTCTAATTTGGATGTTTCGTTGAATTATGAGCACGTAAACTGGTGATAGAGATAAGCATCCGATAAATCGAACAAATCATCGATTTGCGGCATTCCCTCTGGAGGGAATTTTGCCCCAAAACTAATAAGCACCAACTCAAATTAGAACAGATCTTCACGTGAAATCGCATCCTATTCTATGCAGTAGTTAGTGAGTGAGAACGCTCGCAAAATTTGGGTCGCATAAGACAGACATCTTAACATACATTTTCTAAAAACAATCAAACCGTGTTCAGGATTTTCTAAAACGTATAAATTCGTCGAAAACTGAAAGTCGAAATTTTTCACGAATCCAATACCTTCTTCTTCTATAGACAGAAGAAAGTAATAAGTAAATAAATCGTACTTGATTTTTTCTGGAAATATGATTTTTTAGTTTTATTGCACATACTAGTATGTTAATAAGTACATTACTGAACATGATTTGCGGTTGTCATTCTGCAACCTTGCTGTTTTTAAACTACACAAATAAAACATCATACAGGAAAAAAATATTAAAAACGTTTGTTTTTCAAATGCATTTATTAAATGTCAATATATACGATAAATGAGAATTTTTGAATTTAATTCTTCATGAAATATATGAAATACAAGTTCATAATATAGAAAATAATAGCATTAATAAGAAATAAGAAAACAATTTTTATTTCGGTTTAAGTATTGGACTGCTTCCCATTTTGATCATTTAATGAAAGTTAAAGCTTTGCACTCCAGGCATTTCTCTATAAATTCTGGCCACTGGCCGCTCTTATCCAAACGTTAAACTAATATATTTATTTATAAGGCATTTTTGTGGCTGATGTCGATTGCTTTTTGGATTTTATTGTGTTTTTATCTGCATTGGACTTTATGCACGCGACCTGAGGTCAAGTCTAAAATTCGTCTGTTGATCGTATTCTCTACTGAATATTAGCGTAGTGCTCTATGGAGTGTGCGTTATTAATGCTATTTGATAAAAATACCGCAAAAAATTTCATTGTGGTGGCAATAGATACTTAATATATTGTAATATAAATTTAAAATATTGTTCTGCATCCGAGAACATTCGATAAATATACAAAATTTCGGTTAAACTTTATGACCGTAACCTGAGTCGAGGCTTAAAGTCGTCTGCTAGCGGTATTTGTGGCTATATAGGTATAATCTGGTGGTACGGTGGCTAGAATAATGGATCAAAATACCGCTAGCTCTGGGGTGTGATGTCAAGTGCATAAATTCCATTACTAGGTTTGTCCCATTTGGAAGTGGTTGAGCCAAATTCACACTGGTTGGTTTCTTTCTCCCTAAATTTTGCCAAGGAAATTTGACGGACCACTTTTAACAATAATCCAAGAATTTGAATAAGAACTATAGCAGTTCTTGGGAGTGCTTAATGTTTCTATATTGCCACACGATTTCTTGGAGATCCTTTTCATGGCCTTAATAGAATGAGACAACTTTTCATTGCTGAGCAATATGTACTACACCAGAATCTGAAATAAAAGTATTTATGTTATTTACATATGAAGTGTAATTTCATTCACAATTAAATACTTTAAAATTAGATAACACTTGCTTTTTAAAGAAAATGATGTCTTACAGTAGATTAATTTTAACACAATTATTCTAATTGGTAAATAAATGATATCAGATGTAAATTTCCATCTGGGCGAAAAATGTCTGGACCAGTATTCGAACCAGGGATCTCTTGGCTGAAGCCGCCAATGCTCTGCCATCTGAGCTATCCCGGACGAATCTGATGGAACTTTTTCTGGAGTTTCTGGAGTTCCATTACCTGCGATTTATTCAGTTGAGCTGAACCAGATTTCAGACCAGATGCTATAATCAATAAGGTTAGCTCTGCGAAAAAGTTTCACCAGATTTGTCCGGGCTAGAGCATTCAGCACATAGCTCAGATGGTAGAGCATTGGCGGCTTCAGCCAAGTGATCCCTGGTTCGAATCCTGGTCTGGACATTTTTCGCACAGTTGGAAATTTACGAGGTGTGTCTTTTAAATTCCAGGACTGGGGCTAATACAACGGAATGAATAATAAAAAATAAACATACGTTTAATAGTCCTCAAAATAATCACCTCCGGCACTCACACACTTTTGTGTACGGCGTTACAAATTCTGGAAACACGCTTCGTAGTCCTCTGAAGATTTGCTCCGAAGTTGAGCGGTTACGTTTTACTTTATGTCCTCTACGTCCTGAAAACGTTGCACTTTCAGAGCACTCTTAAGTTTTGGGAACAAGTTAAAGTCAGGAGGTGACAAATCAGGAGAATACGGAGGATGATTAACCTCTACTGTGTAATGTTTGGTCAAAAAGTGCTTTGTCCAATTTTGAAACAAAACTTGATCCATCACCGACCGTGACACGCGCTCTAATGAACCACTTGCGTTTACCTTCTCCAAACCGGAAATGCTGATGCAATCACTGCGCATTTGTTCCACCTTCGCACCTCATTGGTTACGCTATCACATCCGCATGATGACGCGTTCCTACACATTTTCATTCATTAACTACACGTATAGTCCTGGAATTTAATAGACACACCTTGTACATCTGAAAGGATGTCTTATCAATGTCAAATATTATCGTCAACTATTCAATGATGTTCTCAGCTTCATTTTACTCAGAAACTGGTATATTTTAGAATCAGTTTTTGGATAAAAAAAGTTGAATCATTCACACTATCTTCATCATAGGACTCTCAAATGGCTCACCTTTTTTAATACCACTTTTTTCAAATGATAATCTTCTGTTTAGATTTTTTGACAATTTTTTTAGCAACTTACCACAGAGGTTATTTCTTTTGCAAATGTTGTATTAACTTACCACCGAAAATTATTTTTCGAAATTAGTAGTATCAAAGAAATCGTACGATTTGGGAGTCATGTCATCTCTAATATAGAATCACCATAGGAGACAAATAATATCGTATCTCTTTTTTTTTTTTTCTCGAGAAAAATCTTTCTACTTTTACGCATGATTGACTGGGTAAAAAAAAAATAGTCATTAGGTAACTTGTCACAAATATGTAACATGTATTATTTTCGAGTTTTTAAACATAATAAGGAAAATAACTAGTAAAATTTTACATATCTTATAAAAGCCCCATTAAAAACATCGTATATGAATTTTTTCATCGCACTAATATTTTATATTCAACATGAATAGAAATGATAAAATTTGTACGTACTTCAGCATACGTGGTTTTGTAGAAGTTTTGACCTCATATTCTTGAGCATTACTAATCATGTCATCCATTGACCAAAAAGGCATAGAAATGATAAAATATATCTGTTTCAGATATGTTACAAAGATTATAGTTCCAGAATGTCTTTACTGAGATTTATTGGTGACAATCTCAATTCTTGTAACATATTTGTAACACAATGCAGCGAAGTGTTAAGAGCAAGACACATACTGTTCGAATTTGTATAAAACTTTCTCCAGCTTGTTCGCTTTGGAAATTTCAGTCAATTAATCGCTACTCGCTTGAAATCTCTCTTTAAGACATTGTTTGCTGCTGATATCTAATTGATTGGGCGTAATATTATTATCCATTTCTAATACGTCTTTTACATTTATACGTCATTTCAGTGCGGCCCCGATTCAATCCCTATGTATTCTAATGTTGTAATGTTTCGTTTATACGACGCATAACTTTGGTTATACGTCGTTTCTTTCGTGTCGTAACCGATATTCTAAAATTTTGTTTTCTCCTAGCATCGTTTTTTTTCTTTCTTTTTTGCTATCAATATTTGGAGAACGATGAAAGTCACAGAACATGTGTGACTACTACAGGAGTTATTCCATGTTCATGGAAGCTGTGAAGGGAGTGGAACGAAAAGAATGGACAGTAAGTGGACTGAATTGACATTGACACACTTAGAACGTTTTTTGTTTCTCACAATACTAATGAGAAAACTTTCCAAGAACTTAAATGTGTACATAATGCTTTGCTTAAGTCTCGAAGTAAATCGACATCTCAGACGACGATTAAAGAATAGTCTAACCTGTTTGTACATTCGATAATGGAATTTAAAAAAGTGTAATTCATGCTGTGCAACTGATATAAGGTTAGATAATTCTCACTTTTATTTTTTAATGCTTTTCTTCAATATTTTAACTTTTTTTTCAATATATTTGCAATCGAAAATGGTATCAGAATTGAATTTGTATGATTGCAGCATAATATTTCTGAATTCAAACATTTTACACCTTAAAGGACTACAATTTCGATTGTACGTCTATTTCAGTTATACGTCGTTTTAGAACGATCCCCTGAAAGACCTATAATCGGTGCTTTACTGTAACACTTTTCACCACGGTTTTGACAGATTCAAGAAGAACAGGGTGGCTTACCAATCGGCTTAAGCTCAATAAGGCCTGCCCAACCCACCACGGCATTGACATATTAAATCAGACAAATAAATTCGATTGTAGCGAAATTCGATAGAATTAAAAATATATTACAGCAAAATTTGGTACTTTAAGATAGCCTGGCGCAGGCTATAAATGGCCAAATATTATTCCTATCGCCATAATTCGTATTGCAGTCATTTATTTTAAAATAAAAATCTTTTCACTCCATTTAAAATACATAACTTATTAAAATACATGCCTTTCACTCATTTCCTTTAAAATACAAAAAGGAAAGAAAGAAAATACCACAAATTAAAACATTCTATTTCATCACCAAAGTGTTTTTTTTTTTAACTAAAACGCCACACGTGCAAAATAACAGCTGCTATTTGCGAGAAGAAATTGCTATTTGCGAGATTTGCGCCCGGCTAACATAAAAGTACCTACATTCGTTCATCTGACGAAACCCTATTCGTCTCACTCCTCTGTCTGTCTGTCACAGAGTCCGTTCTCAGAAACTATATATATTGAAGACCTGAAATTTTGAATACTTATAGCTGAACACTTGTGATCACACGACAAATCATAAAAATTATTTACACCTCCCGTCTCTAACTTGTGTATTTTAAACAATTTTTCTAACCTTTCCCCTTTTCACCCGGGGGGCACTTTTCTAACTTTTGTGGACACCCCTTTGACCACTCTTTTATATTATGCACCATAGCCATGCATATTTTAGTTCCACTTTTTACCACCAAGGGGCACCTAACTTTCTCGGGTGCTATGGGCCCGATCCCCTCGACTAATATATCTATGGATAGGTTGTAAAACGGAGTTTCGTTCGGATAGAAGTTTGTTTAGAATAGAGTGCTTCCCTTGGTTGACCTGGTGGAGCTAACAGATTTTGCAAAAGGATAAAGTGTTTTGAAAGGAATATTGAACGAAACCCTCTGTGCGATCTGTGATCACACTTACCCACTTGTTTAGCAATTTCCGTCAAAAATCTATACTCAGGAAACATATAATAGATAAAACCTCTATTGTACTAATGGGATCTAAACCTGATTAAATACAAGTAACTAACAGCCCAATAGAGTTCATATTTAAATTATATTTTAAGCTAGAGGCAATCTGTATTCAATTATTTCAGGCAAAATGAAAGAAAAAAAGGGCAAAAGTAAAAATTTCTTTATGACTAAATTCTGTTTTTGGAAACAGATATTTATGGTGAAATTCGGTCTAATGGAGCTGTACTATATGAGGGTGTTTATTGAGTCCTACTAGTATAAGTATTCTTATTTTAGTTCATTCTACATTTTGAAATCATATGTAAAAAGTTGAATTTTCAATTATTATTCGAATTTTTGATTTAAGAAAATGGGGGAAAAGATAAATAAAAGATAATTAGATTAATGGATTATATATTTTTATTAAAATAAATACATATAAAAATAAAAGTTGAAAATAATTAAGTATCTATAATACATAAAAAATGGAAGATTAAAAATAATTATTTAAGTTAAAAAAAGATAGAAAAACAGTTTAATTCTTCTTTTTTATTTGAAAAATTTTTCACGTCTTTCGCTACTGTTCTCATTTTTTTCTTTGTGTGCATACATGTGTGTGTGTGCATACATGTGTGTGTGTGCATACATGTGTGTGTGTGCATACATGTGTGTGTGTGCATACATGTGTGTACGTATGTGTATGTGTGCATAAGTATATTGGAGTTGAAATACATTGATTTTAGATTTCAGATTTAACAGAACTTCTTCATTATATCAAACTAAAATATTTGAGTATAATATAAAAACATAGTAATAAAAGCATAAATTTTAAGTAATCATTTCTACATTTTAAAAACGATCGAATTTAATTTTCGAAAATATCACTCAAATCGAGGATGGATACCATAACTTTACATTATCTTCATTTGGATGAACCCTATTCCTACAATCAAATTAATAATTGAATCTTTTTTTTTAAGAAAAAAAAAAACTCATACTATTTTCACTACTTTCCCGCATCTGAAACTGATACGGAGAGAAAACATTTTCCTTCTCCATTTCAAAATAATAATAATAATAATAATAATAATAATGTTTCTATACCAATAGAACACTCGTTATAAAGAGTATCATCATCGTATGCTTTATGAAATTCTATCTTCTCTCTATTCTCCTATAACAACAGACTATCGTTGATAAAAATTCCATCCTTAATGGTGTTTCTCTTAATATCTCGATAGGGGCTGCTCGGTAAAAAAAAAGGCATCTTTCCAAAGCCTCCTTAATCCTCTATGCGGAGTAGGGGCGCTCCAGAGTTAAGCCCTGGCGAGAAACTATTACCCACAGCAAGGTTCTAGTCGCAGTAATCCTTTACATATTTACTGGCAAATGATTGGATACACAGCACAGAAATAAAACGCTAGCAAAAGAGTGTGGTGTATTTTCTGTTAAGAAAACTGGTAACTCAGTGAAATATTTAGGTAATTTTCACGATATCTTTTTTTAAGGGAGAAAAACTAAAAAAAATGTTATTTTTTCCTTTTTATTCATTTAAGTTTTTTTAGCATGAAATATTTTTAATGAAGTTGTTGTAGAAAATGTAATGCACTTTCAGCATAACGATATTTCTTTCTTATTAAAGTGTATCAAAGAATCAATTTAAACTTTGTTTTTACTGCTTTTCTATTATAATTGTAGAATAAAAAACTTTCTTTTTATTACTTTGAAAAGTGCAGAATTAGTTCTAGTAAGTATTAGATGCGTTTACTATTAAAATGTATTAATAAATGAGGGCTAAAAAAGATCTTTTCCAAAAAATATGATATATAAAATTATCTGGTCAATTAAAAACGTCATTGTACAATATTTTCTGACAACCAAATTAAAATCAGAGTCTTTTATTAAAAAAAAAAAAAGTTTACTTTCACGATATTAACTACTTCCTAGCATATTAAACTATAAAGTTGTACAAACATTTTCATTTCAAAAAATGCTATTCAACCAATAAAACACTTGTTACACAGATTGTCTTCATCATTTTATCGTTTGTGAAATTCCTCTTTTTCCCCTGTAACAGAAGGACATTGTTGATGCTTTATTAGTATCAAGCAAAATTTTTGAGTTTAATAGTAAACATCTATTTTTTGTAGAATATAAAAAGACTAGACGCCCTTGGCGACCAGTTTGGTCTCCCTTAAAATTTATGTTTGAGAAAGCATGCTAATAATTGTATTATGCTACTTTTATTCATAATTTAATTTACTTGGACTCCCTTAAATATAATTAATATAATTCCTTTAGCTAATATTAGTTTTTGTTGCATTAAAATATCTCAATTTGTTGATTTTTTGTAAGCAAGTAAACCCTATTGCTTTACAATGGAAGTCTATGGGAATTTGGCGAAATATTAGAGATATCGCCATGTTGGCGTCACATTTGGCGATTAATTTTGGTCACCAAATTTGGCGATATATCGCCAATTTGGCGGCAGAACAGGGTCCACCCCCTACGGTAACGCCCCCTTATAGGTATGGAGATGCATTAAATGCTATTCAATAACCAATGAGATGCGTTTCATTCGACCGTTGCCATTAAACAATTAACAAATAATCGCAATTTCTGTGCCACATTTGATAGCGTAATATATATATAGATAGTAGTAAAAGCATAGATTTTAAGTAATCATATCTACATTTTTAAAACATCACCGATCAAACTTGACTTTCGAAAATGTAAATAACTTTACATTATCTTTAGTATGGTGTACACCATTATTATTGTACACTATTTTATAACAGACAAATTAATATTTGAATCTTCTTTTATATAAAAAATCTTGCACTCTTTTCACTACCTTGCACTTTAAACTATTACGTTGAAGAAGCATTTTCCTTCTCCCTTTCAAAAGAAAAAGAAGTATTTTTCTAAAACAAACATTTCACGGTGTATCATCATTATGAACGCTTTAGGAAATTCTATTTTCTCTCTTTTCTACTATAACAACGGACTATCCTTGATAAAAAATACCCTTCTTAATGGAGTTTCTCTCAATACACCGATAGGGGTTACTCAATAAAATAAAGTGCTTCTTTCCAAAGCCTCCTTAATCTCCTAGACGGAGTAAGGGCGCTCCAGGGTTAAGCCCTGGCGAGAAACTATTATCCGCAGAAAGGTTTCAGTTGCAATAATCCTTTACATATTTACTGGGAAATGATTGGATACACAACACAAAAACAAATGATAACAAAAGAATATCTTGTGTTTTCTGTATAAGAAAACTGGTAACAGACAGTGAAATATTGAGTTAATTTTCATGATATCTTTTTTTGTAAGGGATTAAAAAAAATTACTCTTTCCTTTTCATTTACGTTTTTATTGCATGAATTTTTTTTTAATGAAGTTGTTGTAGAAAATGCAACGTATTTTCAGGCTAACATTTTTTTCTTTCTTCTTAAAGTGTTGTCAAGAATAAATCAAAAACTTCCTTTTTTCCGAAAAACGAGAAGTTTCAATTTTGAAGAAAAAAAGGCTTGCATCTGAAATTTTTTCTATTGTAATTACAAAATAAAGATCTTTATTTTTATTACTTTTTAAAGTGCAGAAAGAATTCTATTTAATATAAGATGTATTTATTATTAAAATTCATTAATAAATGAGGACTAAAAAGGGATTAAATATATATATATATATATATATATATATAGCTTTAATTCATAATATTTGACGGTGGTAGGTTATTTTTAATTTATGGTTATATATATATAATATACATATATATATATATATATATACATATATATATATATATATATATATATATATATAACCATTAATTAAACATAACCTATCACCATCAAAAACCGTAATATTGTGAATTAAAGCTGTAAGTATAAAATAAAGTGCCAAATATTTAATTCACAATATTACGGTTTTTGATGGTGGTAGGTTATGTTTAATTAATGGTTATATATTAGCATTCAAATTATTATGATGCATTTGCGCATGTAATTATGAATGTAAGCTTTTTATGATGTTTTTAAATATATCTTTTCATTTTGAATGTCAACAATTGATTTTGAAGTATTTTTTCCTTTTGGTATCTTATATATCTTTATATATATTCCTAGGTCGCTAAATGATTTAGCAATCTTTTAAATATGTATATATATATATAAGAGTGGGTTGAAGTCTTCTTTATATCAATCTAAAATTTTTGAGTGTGATACTAAGCATTTATTTTTTGCAGAATATAAAATGATAGTAATAAAAGCATAGATTTTAAGTAATTATACCCACATTTTTAAGAGATTGTCGATCAAACTTGACTTTCGAAAATATATTAACTTTATATTATCTTTATTATGATGTACATTATTATTGTGCACTATTCTATAACACGCAAATTAATATTTGAATCTTCTTTTATATAAAAAAAAAAAACTTGCGCTCTTTTCACTTCTTCCCAGCAGTTGAAACTATCACATCGAAGAAATTTTCTTTGCTCTTTCAAGAGAAAAAAATATTTCTGTACCAATAAAACACTCGTTACACGGAGCATCATCATCTTATGCGTTTCGAAATTCTATTTTTTCTCTATTCTCCTATAACAATGGACTATCTTTGATAAAAATTCCCTCCTTAAGGGTGTTTCTCTTAATACCACGATAGCGACTGCACAATAAAAAGAAAATGCTTCTTTCCAAAGCTCCTTTAATCCTTTAGACGGAGTAAGGGCGCTCCAGGGATGAGCTCTAGCCAGAAAGTATTATAAGCAGCAAGGCTCCGGTCGCAGCTATCCTTTACATATTTACTGGCAAATGATTGGATGCATAGCACAAAAATGAAATGCTAACAAAAGAATATGGTGTATTTTGTATATAAGAAAGTGTGCTGGTGTAAGTCAGTGAATTATTGAGGTAATTTTTACGAGATCTTCTTTTAAGGCAGTAAATATATATATATATTCCTTTTTATTTATTTAACATTTTATAGCTTGAAATTTTTTTAATGAAGCTGTAAAAAATGTAATGTAGTTTCAGGCTAACATTTTTTCTTTCTTCTTAAAGTGCATTCAAGAATAAATGTAACCTTCATTTTCCCCGGAAAAAGAGGAATTTCAATTTTGAAAAAAAAAAATAATGCTCGTATCTGAAAGTTTTTCTATAGTAATTATAGAAGAAATAGCTTTATTTTTAGTACTTTAAAAAGTGCAGAAAGAGTTCTATTTAACCCTTAAATGCCTGATTTTTCAAAAATCATTATAATAATGTTTTTCGGCTTTCATTTTTTAAATAAATCATGGGAAAAATACTTTAAAAAATCATATTTTGTTTTAAGTATGGTTTACGGCTAAAAAAGAGTTTGTTACTAATCGGCAATACTGGTCCTTAATTGAAAAAATAATTTTCCTTGATAAAATTCTATAGTATTAAACACACAAGAATTTTAGGAACTATAATAAGAAATAAATTTTACTTGCTCACTGCAGAACAAAATAGGGTATTTCGCAAGCTTCCAAACAAAACAAAAAGAACAAGTAGCAACAATTGAAAAAATAAATCTATCTTTATTCTTAAACAGCACAAGTATTGCCATCTACATGTTGAAAATCGATTTAATAATATTTTCAGAATGTATTTTATTGGCAACATTAGGCATTATGGCTTCAATATTATTCTAACAGTATTTTAGAGCCTAAATTGGGTATGTTGTCGAAAAGCAACACCCGGCATTTAAGGGTTAATGTAAGATGTTTCTATTTTTAAAACTTATTAATAAATGATGGTTAAAAAGGATATTTTCTTCAAAATATATGTTAAATAAAATTACACTGGTCGGTTAAAAAAAAAAAATCATTGTGCACTATTTTCTCACAACGTTTTTCTAAAAGAAAAAATACATTTTCAGTCTATGAACTACTATTTCCTAGCCTCTTAAACTATTACGCTGTATAAACATTTTCATTTCAAAAAAGATTATTCTACGAATAAAACACTCGATATACAGAGTATCTTCATCCTTGTATGCTTTGTGAAATTCCCCTTTTACTCCTATAACAGCGGGTTATCACTGAAGTTTTCTTTACACCAATCTAAAATTTTTGAGTCTGATACTAAACAGCTATTTTTTTGTAGAACATAAAAATATAGTAATAAAAGCATAGACTGTAAGTAATCATATCTTATTTTTAAGACGACATCGATCAAATTTAACTTTCAAAAGTACCATTAAATTTTCATTATCTTCATTATGATGTATACCATTATTATTGTACACTATTCTATGACAGACAAATTAATATTTGAATATTCTTTGATATAAAAAAAAAACAACTTACCCTCTTTCCACTACTTCTCGGCACTTGAAACTATTACACCGAAGAAACCTTTGCCTTCTCCCTTTCAAAAGTAAAAGAAAATTCCTCTGTACCAATAAAACACTCGTTACACGGAGTATTATCACCATCGCATGGTTTGTGAAATTCTATTTTCTCTCTTCTCTCATATAACAATAGATTATTGTTGATAAAATTTCCCCCTTAATGTTGTTTCTCTTAATAACTTGATAGGGGCTGCACAATAAAAAGAAAATACTTCTTTCCAAAGCCCCTTTAATCCTTTAGACGGAGCAAGGGCGCTCCAAGGTTAAGTCCTAGCGAGAAACTATTATCCACAGCAAGGTTCCGGTCGCAGTAATCCTTTACATATTTACTGGCAAATTATTGGATAAACAGCATAAATACGAAATATAACAAAAGAATATATTGTATATTATGTATAAGAAAACTGGTGCAAGTCAGTGAAATATTGATGTAATTTTATGAGAACTTTTTAAAAAGGAGTAAGTAGCATGAAATATTTTTAATGAAGTTGTTGTAGAAAATGCTATGTACTTTCAGAATAACATTTTTTCCCTTCTTAAAGTGCATTAAAGAATCAATTTAACCCTCATTTTCACAGGTAAAACAGAAATTAAAATTTTGCAAAAAGATTGCTTGTATCTGAAAGTTTTTCTATTGTAAAGCTTTGTTTCTAGAAAAAGTCTCAGAAAAAGCTTTGTTTTTATTACTTTGGAAAGGGCAGGAATAGTTCTATTTATTATAAAATGCATTTGTTATAAAATTTTTTTTTTAATTTATTAATGCGATAATTTTATTAAAGTTTATTAATGTGAAATTCCATTTTCTAACCTATAACAATGGGCGATCAATAATGTCTCCTTTATGTCAAACTAAAATTTTTGAGTTTATTACTAAACATCTATTTTTTGTAGAATATAAAAACATAGAAATAAAAATATAGCTTTTAAGGAAACATTTCTATATATTTAAAAGATCGTCGATCGAATTTAATATTTTTCTGTTCAAAATCTATAATAAATAAAATTACACTGGTCGATAAAAAAAGTCATTTTACACAATTTTCTGAAAATCGAATTGATATTAGAATCTTTTACTTAAACCATCTTACACTTTCACACAGTTAATTATTTCCTAGCACCTTAAAGTAATTACGTTATAAAAACATTTTCCTTTCAAAAAATGTTAGTCTACCAATAAAACACTTGTTACATAGAATATCATCATCAGTGTATTTGCTTTGTGGAATTCCATTTTTACTCCTATAATAATGGGCGATTATTCAAACTAAACTTATATCAAACTAAAAATTTTCATACTCTATTTTTTTAGAATATAAAAACATAGAAATAAAAGTATAGATTTTAAGCAAACATTTCTACATATTTAAAACATTGCCTATCAAACTTCACTTTCGAAAATAATAATTAACTTTACATTATCTTCATTATGATGTACACCATTATTATTGTACACTATTCTATGACAGAAAAATTAATATTTGAATCGTCTTTTATATATAAAAACTTACACTCTTTTCACTTCTTCCCCGCACCTGAAACTATTACCTCGAAGAAACATCCTCCTTTTCCCTTTCAATAGAGAAAAAAAAAAAATATTTCTGGACCAATAAAACACTCATTACACAGAGTATCATTATCATCGTATGCTTTATGAAATTCTATTTTCTCTCTATTCTTCTATAACAATAGACTATCATTCTCTTAATAACCTGATAGAGGATGCACAATAAAAAGAAAGTGCTTCTTTCCGAAGCCCCTTAATCCCCTAGACCCTGTAAGCGCGCTCTAGGGTTTAAGCTCTGGCGAGAAACTATTATCTGCAGCAAGGTTCCGGTCGCAGTAATCCTTTACATATTTACTGGCAAATGATTGGATACGTAACACAAAAACGAAATGCTAGCAAAAAGAGTATGTTATACATTATGTATAAAAAAACTGGTGTAAGTCATTGAAATATTGAGGTAATATCGCGAGAACTTTTTTTTAAGGGAGCAAATTTAAAAGAAATGTTATCTTTTTCTTTTTATTTAAGTTTTTATTGTACGAAATATTTTTAATGAAGATGTCGTAGAAAATGCCGTGCACTTTTAGGCTAGCATTTTTTCATTCTTCTTAAAGTGTATTAAAGAAACAATTTAACCCTCATTTTCCCAGCTAAAGGAGAAATTAAAATTTTGCCAAAAAAGAATGCTTGTATCCGACAATTTTTTTATTGTAATTATGGAAGAAAAATCTTTGTTTTTATTACTTTGGAAAGGGCATAAATAGTTCTATTTAATATACGATGCGTTTATTATTAAAATTTCTTAATAAATGAATGTTAAAAAGGATGTTTTTGTTGAAAATTTGTAAATAAAATTAAACCGATTGGTAAAAAAAGTCATTTCATACTATTTTATGACAACGAATTTAATATTAGAGGCTTTTTTGGAAAAAAAAAAAAAAAAAAAAAAAAAAAAAAACTGACACATTTACTCTTTTAACTATTTTCTCGCATCTTAAACCATTACGTTATCGAAACATTTTCCTTTGAAAAAAATGTTAGTCTGCCAATAAAATACTTGTTACAGAGTATCTTCACCAGTGTATGCTTTGGAAAAGACAATTTTCTGTCCTATAACAATGGACGATCATTAATGTTTTTTTTACATCAAACTAAATTTTTTAAATCTAATACTAAACATCTATTTTTTGTAGAATATAAAACAGAATTATATATTTTAAGTAAACATTTCTACTTATTTAAAAGATTGCCGATCGACCTTAATTTTTGAAAATAATCATTAAAATCGAGGATGGATACAATTAACTTTACATTATCTTCACTATGATGTACACTGTTGTTATTTTGCACTATTCTATAACAAAGTAATCTTTAAATTTAACTTTTATAAAAAAAAAAAAAAAAAAAAAAAAACTTACACTCTTTTCACTACTTTCTCGCACCTGAAACTATTATGTTGAAGAATCATTTTCCTTCTCCCTTTCAAAAGAAAAAAAAAAATGCTTCTCTAAAATATTTACAGGGTGTATCATCATCATCGTATGCTTTTATGAAATTCTATTTTTCTTTAACAAAGAACTATCGTTGATAAAAATTTCCTCCTTAATGGTGTTTCCTTTAATACCTCGATGTGGTATTCTCAATAAAAAGAAAGTGCTTCTATCCAAAACCCCCTTAATCCTTTAGACGGAATAAAAGCGCTCTTGGGTTAAGTCCTGGCGAAAAACCATTATTTGTAGTAAGGTCCTGGTCGCAATAATCCTACATATTTACTGGCAAATGAAAAGCAAACAAAAGACTATGTTATATTTTTTTGTCTAAGAAAAGTGGTGTAATTCAGTAAAATACAGTCGGACCCAGTTAAGACGATCACTGTTAATACAAGATCACGCTTAATATGCGGATTTTTTCCGGTCCGTTGAACTTCGCCCATAAGGCTTATGCAAAAACTTTAGGTTTAATACGCGATAGATTTTCGGTCCTTTGAGGCAAAATGTTACATGCTTAAGACCAAAATTCATAGGTCAAGGTGCGAATTTCTTCTCCACTATTGCCTCAGTAGATTGTTTTATTCAGATAAAAAAACTACTATTTCCGAATAGTAATATTCTTTATTTAATAATACATTAATTAAGGCGAACATTACTAATCCAAAATACTGGTAAATATCTGAAAAAAAAATCTTTCTAAATTAGCAACTCCAATTCTTCTTTGATTCCTTTGATTCATTCTTTGTCTCTCGCTTCGTGTATGTTTTTACTGTAGTAGACAGAAATGACGATTTTAGGATGCTCATATGCGTCTTGAAAATTATTATGATTAGAGATGTTTATACCTGTTGCGTTAGTGAGGTTTTAAATATACTTTATATTACTACTATGTTTTGCAATGAATATCATGGGGGAAAAAAATGAAATTCGTAAAGATTTAACAATGCTGAAATTAAAGACAAACTGATGCTGAATAATTCTTTTATATTTTTTTATGTTTTGCTTACTTTTTGCTATGTTAACAATATTTTTTACACAAAGATTATAAAGGATGGTTTTTTTTCTTATTATATTAAAAATAAAAAACAGGTTATGATAATGTACTCATTATCACAAGTTCTAAATATGATTTTAATAACTAGATTGTGTGCTTTAAAGATTTAATATTTTCCCTTTGTGTTAAAAATGTTAGTCTAGCAGTAAAATTATTTTTGTTGTTTTATTTTTGGTTGTCACTTTTTTTTTTTATCAACAATAAAGCGATGTTTGGATCCATTTTTATTTTCAGTTATTATTGCAGTCGGTCCTATAAAAAAGAAGCAATGAGTTAAAGTTGAATACAGTTAAATTTAAATCTAAATATACATAAAATGCACTATTTTCGACAGAAACATATATATGAAAGGTCCAAAGATCATTTAGACGATTAGATGCGTAAATAAGCCCAGTTCCTGCAGCATTATACTAATTACCAGCGATCCGGCTTAATACGCAACTTTTGTCCACTCTCTTGAAAGGCGTCTAAACCAAGTTCGATTGTATTGACATAATTTTTGGGAGGTCTTTTTCTTAGACAAAAAGTGAGATTTCGTTTTCCCTTTTATTTGAGTTTTTTCAGAATGGATTATTTTTAATCAAGTCGTTGTAGATAGACTTTTAGTCTAACATTTTTTTTTTTTTTTTTTTTTTTTTTTTAAGAATAAATTTAATTTTCATTTTTCCTGGTAAACGATAAATTTCAATTTTGAAAAACGAATGCTTGGATTTGAAAGTTTTTTATTTATTATAACTGGTGTTTTGTTAAAAACAAATGAGTGCTAAAAAGGTTTATTTTAAAATAATTATAATAAGGAAAATTACACTGATCGGGAAAAAAAGATAATTGTACATTATTTTCTAACAATCAGAATTAACATTATTTATTATTATTATTTTTTTAACAAAAACACATTCACTCCGTCAACTATTTTCTAACTCTTACGCTTTAGAAACATTTTCCCTTTAAAAAATATTTTTATAAAATTAAAACACTCGTTACACAGAGTATCTTCATCAACGTACGTTTTGTGAAAGTTCATTTTCTCTCTTATAACAACGGGCTATCATTAATGTCTTCTTTATATCAACCGAAAATTTTCGAGTAGTAATAAACGCATAAATTTTAAGCAAATATTTCAACACTTTTAAAAGGATTGTCATCTAACTTAATTTTTGAAAATATCGTTAAAATCGAGGAAGAGTACAATTAACTTTACATTAACTTTATTATGATGTACACCATTGTTTTTGTACCTCATTATTTTTATCAGAGTTGGGCAAATTTGTAATCTCAATTATTCGTAGTGAAATTACAAGTTAATTGCATGTCATTGATTATAGTTCTAAACATTCAAACGCAGAAATTTCATCAAATAATGGGATCGGAGTGGTTCCGACTAGAGTGCTGCAAGAATTTTTTACGGCATATGTAATTCTAACTATAATTAATTACATGCAATTAAATTGCAATTCCATTGAAGATAATTGCAATTACAAATTTGCCCAACTCTGGTTTTTATACACCATTGTTATTGTACACTATCCATGACAAATTAATATTTGAATCAACTAAACTTACACTCGTTTCCTTACTTCGCACCTCAAACTATTATATCGTGGGAACATTTTCTTTCTCTCTTTCAAGGAAAAAAATATGTTTCTTTACCAATAAAACACTCGTTACACGTTGTACCATCATCACCATATGCTTTATGAAATTCGTTCTCGGGGCATTCCACGTCAAATCAGGCAGTAAAATATCAATATGTAACCCACCATCACAGATTTTAATGAAACTGCGTGTGTTTGTTCTTACTATTAAGATATGATCACCAGTAATTTTTTTTTGCTCCTTGGTGAAATAGTTTCTCAGAAAAAAAATGTCAAAATTTTGAAAAACTGCCGTCAGTTGGCATTCTTGATAGCTCGGTTTTCAAATGTAGCATATCATATATATAATCATATTTCAATATCTACTCTACAAATCATCTTCAAATAATTTATGCACAATATTTAGGGTACGCAGCTTATGAAAAAAATATATTGTTACGCTTATAACATTTTAAGTGTGTCTAAAAAAATATTTAAACTTTGAAGTCGTGAATTTTTTATGAAAAATAATGCATTAACAAAAAAAGCATTATCAACAAAAGGCGGTATTTTTATTAAATTTATTTTTTATGGTAGATATACTTAAAGGTGTCCTTTACCTGATTCTGAAATAAAAATAGTGGGATTTTGGGTGTTTTTGGTAGTATTTCCTATTTAAAAATATTTTGAGGTGCATTTCATATCAAATCAAGCAGAGTCATTCCATGTCAGTTCCCTTAAGCCATTTAATCACTGTCACAAATTTCAATGAAATTGGGTTTGTTTATAGCTTATTTTAAGACGTAATCACCTTTAATTTTCTTGATCCTAAGTAAAATATTTTTTAAGATAAAAAATATCAAAATTTTGAAAAATTGTTTTAAATTTTTTTAATGACAGTTCGATATTCAAAGACTGCATTAAAAAAAAAAAAAGTCATTTCAATATAAAATCACTAAATAGGTTTCAAATAATGTATATGTGACAAATAATGTAGGCTGATTATTATTTCTTGTTTTTTATCATGTTTAAACACTAAGAGTGTCTTTTATCTTATGAATTTTTAAAATCAAGAATTTTGTCAAAAATAATGTGTTAATCAAAAATTTATTATTAACCGAAGGCAGGGTGTTATTGCTTTTTTTTAATTGTACGTAAAAATATCTTTTAATTGGTTATAAAATAAAAATAGTGAACATATGAGAAAAAATTATCAAAATTTTGGAAAAATGCCACGAGTTGCCATTAATGATTGTTCAATTTTCAAAGGCCTCATTTTATATATAAAATCATATTTCAATAACTAATAAAGAAATCTTCTTGAAATAATTTAAGCAAGGTAAATAAAGTATGTAGATTATGAAAAAAATATTGCTGTAATGTTAAAAAATATTTAAATGTGTCTAAAAAATTGTATAATCTTTGAAATCAAAAATATTTTACAAAAAATAATGAAATTATTAAAAAATCTTTATCAATCAGAGGCGGAGTTTCTATGACTATTTTTTTAATTTTAAATTGTATATAATACTACATTATAACTGGATCTGAAATAAAAATAGTGGGATTTTGGTTGGTTTTAGTAGTATTTAAATCATATTTAAAATTATCAATATTTTGAAATGTAAAACCTATCCAATGTATCATCCCTGGAAATATTTTTATTTATACATTTATTTTATTTTTCAAATTATCTTTTATGTTCGTTTCTTAAGGAAAAAATATAAACAATATTGTTTTTTAGTAAAACTTCTAGGGCGAAGAGCAATTATCCCTTTCCAAAAAAGAGAAAAATCACTAGCTCCTCACCGCCCAATAGAAATTTTCAAAATGACAGACCTAATCTTTAAACTCATATTTGGCTGTTAATATTGAAAATTTAGCATTGAGCTGCTAATATTGAAAAAAAAATACCAAATTTCACAAAATTGTGCTTTAAATATATGCAAAAAATGCATAATCCATTATATTTATATCTTTCAAATAACTATATCTAAAAAAAATATTTAAAACTTAATGAGTTGCATTTTTGTAACTTTATTCAGTTTCTAATGATATGTACCGTAATTTCGGATGTATAGCCCGCAGATCAAACAATTCAGTTTGGACCCAGAAATTTTATTCAGTATTTGAAGACCAATATTTACTGTGATCTAAAAAGTTACATTTTATTTTTAAAAATTTCTGGGTCGAAACACGATTGTTTGATCCGCGGGCTGTATACCGGAAATTACGGTACTTTGATTTATTTCATCACAATATTGTTGAAAGATGGATTTTCAATTTATGTGTGTATATATATCCCTGTTCTCAAACAAATTATTTAAAAATTATTCATTTATGTTTAATAAAGCCTATATATATTGTTTATACACATATAGTAAATTTTATGATATTATGTCAATAATGTCTAAAAGTAAAGAACTTATCTAATAGTATGTAACGAAAAATTTAACATCTGGTGTAATGACAACAAAATTTTATAATTGTTTTACTTAATTTGGGTGAATGAAAAAAGCTTACATGTTTATATTTTATTGAAGTACAGGTGAAAATGTCACAAAGACATTCCTACCTCAACAACCACTGAGTATGTCACATTCACACTACAGATGATTTTTTTTTCTTTTTGATCTTTCGGGTTTGATATCAGATGGTAATGAATTAATTAGTTTTGTTAGAAGTGTCACTGCAGTCAGCATATTAGGCTCGCTATTTTTTTTTTATATAATTTGTTTTGATTGACTCGATGAACAACAATATTTAAAGGGACAATTTCATGACTTTTCAATTAAAAGCTGATTTATAAATTCATCATGTTGTTTAGTTATTATTATCGTCTTAAGATAATAAGTTGATATTAAAATTTTTACAGTTGAAAGTATTTTTCAATAAGAGTGGGCTGTTGATTTTAAGTCGGCTGTTGAGCAATGTAGTGTTGGTAAAGGAACTGATACTATTTAATTTAATTTTTATTGCTATAAATAATATTTGTTATTTTATTATTGTATGTATTATATTTAAGCAACAGTAGAAATACACGATATCGTAGTCATTTTAGTACATCTTAGCATGAAAAGCTTCAATATTTATCATTAAACATTCACATTTTATGAAAATTTTGTTAAAATTGCTCATATTTTTCACTATTTCTATTTTATAACTATTGAAAAGATATTTTTACGCACAGTTAAAAAAAGTAATAACAGCCTGCCTTTGGTTAATAATAAATTTTTGATTAACACATTATTTTTCACAAAATTCTTGATTTTAAGAATTCACAAGATTAAACACACTCTTAGCATTTAAACATGACAAACAACAATAAATAATAATCTGCCTACATTATTTGTCACATATACATTATTTGAAACTTATTTAGTGATTTTATATTGAAATGACTTTTTTTTATGCAGTCTTTGAATATAGATCTGTCATTAAAAACATTTTTAAAAAAATTTCAAAATTTAGATATTTTTTTTTTTAATCTTAAAAAATATTTTACTTGTAATCACCTTTAATTTCCTTGATCCTGTCTTAAAATGAGCTATAAACATACCTAGTTTCATTGAAATTTGTGACAGTGAATTAAATGTCTTAGGCGAATTGACATGGAATGACTCTGCTTGATTTGATTTGAAATACGCCTCAAAATATTTTTAAATATGAAATACTACTAAAAACACCCAAAATCCCACTACTTTTATTTCAGAATCAGGTAAAGGACATCTTTAAGTATATCTACCATAAAAAATAAATTTAATAAAAATACCGCCTTTTGTTGATAATGCTTTTTTTGTTAATGCATTATTTTTCATAAAAAATTCACGACTTCAAAGTTTAAATATTTTTTTAGACACACTTAAAATGTTATATAAGCGTAACAGTTTTTTTTCATAAAATACGTACCCTATATATTATGCATAAATTATTTGAAGATGATTTGTGGAATAGATATTGAAATATGATCATATTTATGTCATGCTACATTTGAAAATCGAGCAGTCAAGAATGCCAACTGATGGCAGTTTTTCAAAATTTTGACAATTTTTTTCTCAGAAACTATTTGACCAAGGAGTAAAAAAAAATACTGGGAATCATATCTTAATAAAAGGAACAAACACACGCAGTTTCATCAAAATCTGTGATGGTGGGTTACATGCCTGCCTGAACTGACATGGAATGACCCTCTCTCTATTCTACTATAAAAGCAGATTACCGTTGATAAAAATTCTCTCCCTAATAGTACTTCCTTTAATACCCAGATAGGGCTACCCAATAAAAAGAAAGTGTTTCTTTCCAAAGACTTATCCCATAGACGGAGTAAGGGTGATCCAGGGTTAAGCCCTGGCGAGAAACTATTATTTGCAACGAGGTTCCGGTCGCAGTAATGCTTTACCTATTTGTAGGCAAATGATTAGACACAGCGTTCAAAAATGAAACGCGAACAAAAGAGTATGTTAGATTTCATGTATAAGAAAAGTGGTGTAAGTCAGTGGAATGTAGGAGTAATTTTTCTGAGGTCTTCTTTTTAGGGAGTAAAAGAACGAAAAATGAGATTTTGTTTTTACAGAATGAATTATTTTTAATGAAGTTCTTATAGAAAATGCAATGTACTTTCAGGCTAACACTTTTTCTTTCTTCTTAAAGTGCATTTAAGAATCAATTTAACCTTTATTTTCCATGGTAAACTAGAAATTTCAATTTTGAAAAAATAATGCTTGGATCTGAAAGTTTTCGATTGTAATTATAGAAGGAAATCGTTATTATTATTTTTTTTATTATACTTGGGAAAGCGCAGCAAAGGTTCTATTTAATATAATATGTATTTGTTATTAAAACATTATTTTATAATTATCATTTTTAGAACTCCTTTGTATGAGTTCAAAAAAGGATTTTTTTTTCAGTATCTATAATAAATAAAATTAACACGTTAAGCGCCTCGTCGGTCACCTGTGACTGACACTGAACTTTCGTTTAGAACGCGTCTTTCACCGATGACTGATAAAACTTAAAAAATATATATTGTCTTAAGTAATTACTAAAAATATATTTAAAATTTACTTACCTTTTATTTATTACAGGATTATACTTTCTTAAAAATTACTTAAAACATTGTAATTTTTTCAATTTCATTTGACAGTCACCGTGGTACTCAACGTGTTAAACTGATGGAAAAAATATGTCGTTGTACACTGTTATTTGACACCCAAATAAATATTAGTCTTCTTTTGCAAAAACACTTTCACTTTATTAACTATTTCTTCGCTCTTACAGCTGTTACGTTGCAGAAACATTTTCCTTTCAATAAATATTTTTCTACCCATAAAACACTCGTCACACAGAGTATCATCATTACCGTATGCTTTGTGAAATCCTATTTTCTGTACTATAATAACGGGCTATCGTTGATAAAAATTCCCTCCTTAATTGTGTTTTCCTTCATGCCCCTATGGGGTATGCTCAATAAAAAGAAAGTGCTTCTTTCCAAAGACCGCTTAATCCCTTACATGGAGTTAGGGCGATCTAGGGTTAAGCCCCAGCGAGATGCTATTATCTACAGAAAGGTTCTGGTCGCAGTAATCCTTTACATATTTACTGACAAATCATTAGAAACATGGCAAAAATGGCACATGAACAAAACAATATGATATTTTCTGTAAAAGAAAACTGCTGTGACTCCGCAAAATATTGGGCTAATTTTTGAGAGGTGTTTTCTATTTGAATAAAATAAAGGATGGTGTTTTTTCTTTTCCTTTTAATGTATTTGAATTTTTATAGAACGAATTATTATTAACGACGTTGTGGGATGAAATACAATGATATTTTGAGATTGCTATTTTTTTAACACTTTCCAACATAGTTGAAAAGTGTTTATGATTTCGGTTTGTCTGTTCGTCTTTCCGAGCTTTAATTCTCATAAATATACTCGGATTGCCCTGATTTTTTTTTATTTAATTGATGCTTACTGTAGTACGATCGGTATTGAAAATGAAGTGTGTAGCATTTTTAGTTCATTTACAGGGACGGTGAAAAGTTTTCCGTTACACTGCGGTCTATGGGAAAAAATACTTTCAAGTTCATTTTAATAATGTTAGACGATTTCAAACATAATGAAATTAATAAGCATTTATCTGGTGCACTAAATCATGCATTCTGAAGAGTTTGGTTGGCAAAGCATTCACTGTTCATTTACAGGGCCACACAAAAGAATTCCGTTACATAATAGTCTACGGGGAACTGTTTTTGCACACTGTCAGAAAAACTCGTCTATATGCACTAAATTATTCCTCATTTTTTTAAAAATAATTTCGGTACTCATAGAAAACGTGTTTTATCTGTGAATTGTATTCGAAAATCTGAAAAAAGATTGAGAAATTCCTTTCATTACTAACACTCATGCGTATTGGCTCTATTAATACTAAAATTAGAATTCATTTTAAAAACGAAAAACGAAAAATTTTATAAATTAAGATTTCTAATTTAATTTAGAAAATAAAATAAAAAACTAAACGAACAAAGAAAAGATACATTTTCGAATTTTTAAATAAATAACGATTAATTTTCTCATTAATTTTCGCCTTTAAAATATATTTTAAAGAAACACATTTAAAATAGATATTTTAATTAAAATATTAAACAAAAGAATTCACAAGCATTGCAGATATCAGCGTGAACGGCTTAATCCGTAACGGCGTGAACGGTAGAAATAATTACTCTTTTTTTCACAAAAGGGAGGAAAGAATTTACTTTTGTCATTAGAAATAGGATATTTTCATTACAGCAATATAATTAAAATATAGAACTCGCACACACACACACACACAAAACAAGAAAACCTAAAAATCGTGTAAGAATTTATAATTATTAAATACACTAATTTCATAACAAAATTTTAATCATAAATTTTCTCTTAAAAGAACACAGTTTTCTAAAATTTATATTCATAAAAACATACTACTTAAAAAATAATTTATTAAAAATACTGATTAAGGCTGTTTTCAAATCAGAAGGGGCTATTTTTGTAAGTTCATTTTTGTTCGGAAATGCATGAAATATGCAGGTGTTGTGATTATGAAATAATGTAATCGAAAGACGATTTCCATTTTTTGGTAAAGACAGGAGATCTTTCTGAAAATACTGCTCGAGTTGGGCCGAATTTCCGGGTGTGACAGGAAGAAAAAAAATTAAAACTTGTCATCACGTGACCAGAATCATTTTAAACTCTACACGTAATTTATTCATTTAAAAAAGGAAATCGCTATTCGATTCCAAATCGCTTCAACTGCCAGTTTTCTACATTTATGTTTAAAAATGAATCGGCAACTGTCTCAGAAGATTTCGCATTGTTGACAAGGGAATTTGAGAATCCCTTAAGAAATTTATGAAAGTATATATTTAAAAATAATAGAAAGTTCTGGGGAAAAAAAACTTTTCTACAAAGTTAAATATTAAACCTATAAACAAATTGTCGGTTTTAATAGCTTAGCAATTATAAACAGTAAAATTACATATGAAAGGAAATTCCTAAACTATATCCATGATAAAATATACAAATAAAATTATGATGTAAATTTTACGAAATATTAATAATCGTTGATAATTAAAATAAATGTTTATATTGCTTGCTTTGCAAATAAGAAACTAATCAATGCGATGAAAAACAAATAATGTACTATTTTGAAAAAAAATCAAACAATCTGGTTAATTGTTATAACGCTTTTCTCTTTTTTTTTTTTTTTTTTTTTTTTTTGTCATTGAAAGATAAAAAAGAAATACCATCATTTCGCACTTGGCGAAATTGTAAAGTTATTTTCTGCTTGGTTCACAACGCCAAATGAATTACAACCTTTTAAGTGGATTGGAAAGAAACACGACTTCTAAAGTATATCGAATTGACAAAAGGAGTGACAGTTTTCTGTGCAATTATCTCCCCAAACAGCAGTCATAAAACTGTCAACGCGCTTGGCTTCCTGTTTCTGTCATACAACTTCCCGTTCTTGTCCTGCAAAACCCATTATACATCAAACGCCCCGATTGGCGAGAACAAACAGGCCGAAGGGTGACCGCAAGAAACTAGAAGGTCTGTGTGAAGCTTTACACGCATTGGCGAGCATAAGATAACCATATGTCAGATATTGGCGATAAATACGAATCGGGTAGACAAAGTACCAGTAAGAAAAGGAAGCTCTACATTGTGTTAAGTTATGCGCCATGGCGGGTTTATAGGTTGTACGATAATAAATTCCTGAGGCTTTTGCGGAATAACTGGGAAATAGCTATTCACATGATTTTACATGTACGTTGCAAATTTAACGACAAAGGACTGCATTAGTCAGAAGTACATCTGGAAATTCTATCATGAGAAACGGATGAGATATGATGCAAATATAGTAAACTCCCGACTATCCGGCCCTCCGTACTATCCGGCCTAGTAAAAAAATGAGGAATGTTGCAAGTGGCAGAGACAGGCAGGTTTCCGTCCGTAGGAAAGTGCTAACTTACCGCAGGAATGAGCAAGAAGGGATTGCAGAATGCAATAGCTTAGACAGACAGAAAGGGGGGGGGGTTAAGGGTTGAAAAACTGGTTTGTGAGTTATGCAACGGATGTTAACAATGGATGTTAACAAAGCCGGCCTATCCGGCTTTTTTGTTATCCGGTCTACCCTTCCTCCACATTAGGCCGGACAATCGGGAGTTTACTGTACAAGCTTAAAGCTATGAGAAAAATTAGAGGGTGGAGCACTGTCTAACCACTAACTATGCGTTACATGTTATCGGCTGCATTGCAAGGGAATTCATTTCTATTTTATTCCTTTTTTATTAACGGAAAACAACTGCCGGTTAAGATTTTGTTTCTTCACTTAACACTGTGAAACTGAAGCGAAAAAAGAGAAAATAAGAAAGCAAAGACGCACACAGTTTAATTGATGAAAACTTTAAGAGCATTAATTTAAGTTACAGAAGAGTGAGGGTGGGGGGAGTGAATAAATACAGAGGTATGATATTAAGTGTAAAATGTGCAATTAAATTAAATATTTTATTTGAGGGGGGGGGGGATAACGAAAATTACAAAAATGAAGAATTAAAGTTAACTGTTGATTTTTCGAGGGGGGGGGGGGAGGTTTTAAATGGATATATAACGGGAAAACCGTTATAGTGAGAATAATCACCGATTCTGAGCACCTTACGCGGCACGTATACCGGTCGCTCGTCTCCAAGGGGTTAAAGGCAACTTTTAATTGAGTTATGCATTTCCAAGTTCAATTATAATTCATATAATAAGAAATGCTTGTATAATTTAAATAAAATCATATACAGGGATGCGCAAAAACTGGATACATGACCGCCTGAGGATGATAATGTTTGGAAGTGTGATTTGAGTAGTTTTAAATATGTTTTAACCTGAATTTTATTAACCTGAATTTTAACCTAAATTTTAGATTAATCTTTAACGCATGCAAAATATAATAATTGGTAATATACAGGGCTGTACAAAAGAATTCAAGTATGTTTCCGTATATTGATAAAAACTGTTGAAGGTGAATTTTCAACCTATTATGCATTTTTTTACTAAACTAAGTTTTAGCATATATGTTGAATATGTATAAATTGAATAAAGGGTTGCACAAAATAATTGGACTATTTTTCCGTTGTGGATGGTAATTGCTGAAATCTGGTTTTCAAATTTATTACGAGTTTTCTAAAATGTTTCTTAGATTTTTTTAAATTTTCTTATTAAAGAGCGAAGTTTTGGTAAATAATTCAGGAAGTATTGGAAAGTGTTTCATAATCTATGTCTGAGGCGTGATTTTTTTTCTTGTTTCTGCTTAAAGTGTATACAAGAATCAATTGAACTTACTTCTCCCGGAGAAATTTAAATTATGAAAGAAAAGAAAAATGCTTGAAGCTCAGTTTTACAATTTAATTACAGAAAATTGGCTTTTTAAAAATTATAATTCTTTAAAAAAGGAGCAAGAGTTCTTATATGAGGTGTATTATTATCTATGTATTAATGATTTCTAAACGTTATACACATTAGGTATAAACAACATAATTTCCTTTCGCAGAAATATTCATACCATATCGTTCCTTAAAGAAAAAAAACAAAGACCAAAACAAAACCAACACAGTACACTAAACAAGTTGAAATAAACTAGATAGTTCCTTGTTTTAATAACTATAATAATTTTTTAATTAGATTAAACTGGTCTTTTAAAACCTTAATCGTTTTTAGGGTTCTGTACCTAAAAACTGTTCTGTACCAAAACCGGAACCATTATAAGATCAGTTCTGTGTCTGTCTGTCACAGCCATTTTACTCGTATGGAACGTGAAAAGTTCAAATTGGGGGAAGTAATAAAGACGAGGTATTTACAGATTATATAACATTCACAAATATATTTAGGAAAAATGTAGAGGAGCTAATTAAGTTATTAAAAAAAAAAAATATTTTCTTTGTATATCGTGTGAAAGCTTTCATAACGCTGAACTCCAAAATATATTTCTTTTAATTTTAGGCGTTATATTTTCAAAGATATCGTCGGGAAATGTAGTGCAAAAATATGTCACTCCCCCTCTATTTCCGAATTTACTGAAACTAAATTTATGAAAAAATTAGAGGTAGTAGACGTTAATTTAAACCTTGCAGGAAAATTATAGTGATTACACTAGATCACATAGTTTTTGAGAAATTCGCATTTTCCCGTTACACACAAATTTTGATTTGCAGGCACTCTGCAAAGTTTTTGAGGAGCACTTGAGGTATCTATCGTAGCAGAAGTATAAAATCATTGTTGATAACGGTTTTCGGAAAAAATCGTCGGTAATTAGCTGAGATATTAACCCTTAAAAACACGGACGATTTGGACATATATGATGGCGGTGTTACCCCATGTACCATCAACTTTTAAGGCCCAGATAACAACTTTTAATGATATTTTTGTGTAATGCAATACCCAGTAGAAGTATAAAAGCAATAAACGTGAAATTATTAAAAATAGATTAATTTAATTAGAATTAATCACATAAATACTACGGGATTCGCGACTGGTTTGCATTGAATGAATATCTCAATACGCTTCCGTGTCTTTAAAAGTCAATTAAAAACCTATCTGGAAAAACTTGGCACGGACCAAGGTGGCATTGAAACTCTGAGACCTCCTTTCGAAGAGCGTTTAACACAATGCCAAGTTTAAACATTGAACAAGTGTTTTTTTAGCTACACTGTAAAAAGAAAAGATTATTACTATGCTGAATTTAGTTTTTTGAAATGTCAAATGAAGTTTAACCTCTTCCGCTCTTTGACGGAAGTCATGCTATTTTGGTCATTTTCTGAATTCTCACGAGAAAATTTTAACTCTTTGTAAGATTAAAAAAAAAAAGTTATACAGAATATCAGTATTTGATATTATATAGTGTTCATATCTCTTTGAACTTTTATGGTATACCCATTCATACTTTTCTAGTATATACAGCTATACCCAACCCTACGTCGTATATACTTTTCTAGTATATACAGCTATACCCAACCCTACGTCGTATATATTTTTCTAGTATATAAAGCTATACCCAACCCTACGTTGTATAGTTTTTAACAAAGTCTTAATATTCTTTTAGCAACGATTTTCTTTTAATAATACAGCTAATAATTCCTATATTTATTGTACGGAACCCTCTGAGCGCGAGTAATACTCGCACTTGACCGTTTATTTAAAAAATACATACAAAAAACATGATTAAATGGAACGCGAACAAAAGAATACGTTATTTTTCGTAAAAGAAAAGAGGGTAAAATGATGACGTCATTTTTGAAAGGTGTTTTGTAAGATAGTAAAAGAAAGTACAAGTGATTTTTCCTTCTTTATTTATATGAATTTTTATAGTTGTCGGAGAAAAGGCTATGTACTTTCAGACTAAAAATTTTTTTAACCAACCTTCATCTCCCGTGCAAACTAAAAATTAAAATTTTGAAATAGAAAAAAAAAAAGAGTTTGAAGCTCAAAGTTTATTGTTTACTCAGGAAAAAGCTTTATTTGTTATTATTATACCTGGAAAGGACTGTAAGAATTCTAGAACTCATTTCTAGACGAATGAGTTCTAGAAATGATTTTCCATGCATATAATAAATAAACACTTTAGAAGAATTCGTGAATTGACGTATTTTTAGAGTTGATTATATTTCATTGAAACACGAAAATTTCCGCTGTGATTTCCCCGTTTTTCCCTTAGCCACAGAAAGTTTACCAATGGAATTTTTTTCGTTTGCAAATTGGTAGGTATTTGTATATAAAATTGGCAGGTGTGTTACTTAGAACTATGAAAGAGAAAACTTTTTCTGTTTTTTCGGTAAAGGTAGAAGATCTTTCAAGTTATTTTAATTTCCTGACTGCATATTATTAAATATTTTGAGGTATCCAAAAAGTTTATTTAGTCAAATTAAGTTATTATCAAATTTATTTCAGTTCCAAAATTCTTCAAAATTCTTTAATTATGTAACGACTGCATATTATTAAATATTCTGAGGTAACGAAAATGTTTATTTATTTATTTAACTTATTTTATTATCAAATTTATTTCAAATTTAAAAATTCATATTTTTACCTTCTCTTACTGTACGATCAAATGACCAAATTATCAATGTTCACTTATAGAGTTGAAAAAAATAAAGTTTCCTTAACCGTTTTAATTCCTCCTTATCAGTCGGAAATTCCTTATGACTCTGTTATCAGATCCCATTTTACAGTATTGCCAGCAGAAGGCGGAGAAGTTGGTCCTCGATCCTTTTGCTGCTGCAGAACATCTACTTAATTTTTTCCATCTACTTACTTTTAAAAATGAGCCCGTAAATATGTCAGAAGGTTTCTGGTCGTTGATCGGGAGAAATATTTTTTGATAACTGCCTTAAAGAAACCTTCGTATTTGTACGACGGATAAAAGTTCAAAAATATAAGTGAACTTAATTTTTGGTCCGTAGATCGGGAAAATTTCATTTATGTTTGTTTGTATATTCCAAGCGACGTATTTTGTCTAACTTTCTATTAAAAGTTTCACTGCCAGCGTATAATTAATGCATACCGTTAGGGTTCAATCAATTAAAGTCATATTGAATAGCAATTAGCCTTCAAACTCTTGTTGCGCAGTAGTTTCAAGAAATTAGCTGATGCATCATACAGACGTCGAAAGACGTTCTCGCTAGCAAAGCTTTTCTCCCAGAATAACGAGATTATCGCTAGAAGTTCTACTAAATACTTGTACAAAATTTCGTAATAAAAATGGAGTTCATGATTTAAAATACAGGGTGTCTACAAATTAATTGAGCAAAAAGAATGAGTTATTGAATGGCATTGACAGGAAAAAAATTAAAGTACATATTGTTGTAAGATAGAACAAGTAATATAAACATTTTGTTTTTAAAGTCAGTTCCTACTTAGGTCACCAAAGAAAAATTTAATATAATCCCTTAAGCTAATATTAGTTTTTGTTGCATTAAAATATCTCATTTTGTTGATTTTCTATAAGCAAGTAGGTTTACAATGGAAGTCTATGGGAATTTTGCGAAATATTAGAAATATCGCCAAGTTGGCGTCACTTTTGGCGACTCATATTGGTCGCCAAATTTGCCGATATATCGCAAGTTGGCGACAAACTTGGCGGTATTTGGCGACAGAACAGGGTCCCTCCCTATGGTAAACACCCCTTATAGATATGAAGTTGCATTAAATGCTTCAATAACCAATGGCCGCCATTTTGTCTCCCCTGTAAAACTAAAATTAATCAATTACAATTTAATTAATGAATTAATATTTGAAAAAACAGTATTAACATCAATTGTCATCCAGTACAAGTTAAAAAAATTTATTTCAACTTGATAGGATGAATAATAAATATTTTATTAACGATTGAAAATTTGAACAAGATATATATATAAATAAATAAAGGGAGAGTGTGAACTAATAGTAGGAATTGAAAAATAGTTCAAGTTTACCATTATCACAAATGCTCGATGTGACTTCCTTTCGTGATTCTGCAAATATCCCATCGGTAAATTTTATTCTTGCCACAGATTTGCCCGCATGTTTCCGTCGATCGAATTGATTGCAGTGCAGATTCTTGATTTTAGTTCAGGAATGAATACATTAAGCGGCAGTTTGTACACTCGATCTTTTACGAACAGCCTTTCACTTTTTCAGCCCCGTTGTACGTCTCCATTATCGTAATGCCGAACAAGAATGATTACCGTTCGCTAAGCGATAGCGTCAGTTATGACAACTAACGCCATCTGTGAATAAACTTTGGCAATATTACTACTAGTCTAACTTTAGTTAATTTCATTTAATATTTCGGAAATTCTTAACTTACGAAATTGCCCGACTAATTTGTAGACACACTATATTTGTTTTCAAATTTCATCTTTTTATGGCATTTCACTTGCATCACAGCTACCCGATGTGAGGTCACAAATGATCACAGCTATTAGAGCTGCAGTGGTAACCAAAATGTGACGCGTTTAGTTTGTCATATAATGCCTCTCTTGTGACTGTCACTTTTTATTCCATTGTGAAGACAAAAATTACGATTTTTAAGTCTTATGCACTTCTTTACAAAATGAGATACATTGACATCACAACGACGTTACATTGAATCCTTTTCTGCGTCACGTGACGTCAATCCATACAGTAAGATCTGAATTCGGTTCACTCTGCTTTCACATGTTGGTATTATCCTGGTCACGTTGTTCTTAGGAATATCATATGTTAGGAATATGTTCTAAGTCCCGAGGTACCCGAGTTTAGAAATTTTAATTTCGATATTTCTGCATCGATCACTAGAAAATTTTTATGAAATACGGATAACTTAAAAACCAACAAGTGAAAAATATTTTAATCTTTTCTAATTATTTTCCATTATCAATTCCTATAAGAGTAGAATATTCTGCAATTTGAGAAAGCTTATATGATTGTCAAGATAAAGAGGCAGCTAAGTTTTATAGCCATATTTACCAAAGACCAGCCGTTCATTAGTTAATTTTGTGTACCAAAAGCAAACAACGTTAGCGGTGGGATAATTTAATATAAGTTGTTGATGTAAACAATTTTTAGTCACATTTTTGTCAAAAGATTAAATAAAATTGACATATTGACATATTTAACTTTTCCGCTATCAGCTATGTTTTTTTTTCTTCAAGAAAAAAAAAAGCAACTGTCCCCTACCTGTTTTCAGCCAATTACTGTCAACGCTCCCTACTGTCTATTCTAACAAAAATGTTCAAGAATGTTGTTTAGAATCCTGAAAAATAAACAGTTTTCTTCCTGATATATTTTAGCTTCGTAGCCTTGTTTATCGAATGTTACACACAAAGATGAATAGCTATAGAAATTTTGCACGAATTCTCTTCGTGGAATGTTTACGTCAAAAAGTGTCCAAAAATAAATCAACAAATAAAAAAATAAATAAATTTTGCTTTCATGTCCTTTTTTTAGTGTAATTATTTTTTAGAATATGTCGAGGACAATCAAGAGAGTATTGTAAAATAGAAGTTAAGTTTTATTTTAAATTAATAACTATTTAAAAATTATTTTTAAAAGTTTATATAATTTACACCAATTCCAAGAAAAGAAGTAATTTTCATACAGATTAAATAGAAAAAATAATGTTTGCAAATGCTTTATTTTTGGTTTTTGTTACTTTTATTTATGGGTCATTATACAGAAAATGAACATTTTTTAGGGGGTGGGGGGTGGGGGATAAATTTTATAATATGTTTAATTTAAGGGTATGATTGGTAAACTTGATATTTTTATATTCTATAACAAAATCCTAATAAAAAGGCATTCTAAATACATAAAAGGCATTGTTTATAAACTAAGTACCATTATTGTCTTTGTAAAGTCATAATGTTACGTCAGTTACACAATAAAAGTTACGTCAGTTACATGTATAAATGCCATTTGTTTCTTTTTCATTATTCAGAAATGAATTAAACAAGTTACTGTTATAATTTAGCATTACTTAGTGTTGTTGAGAACATTAAATCACTTTTTTTAACGGGATAATTTTGATAATTTTTACAGTCCAATGAAGGCAGAAAAAATGCTTGTCTATTTTAAGTTACGTCAGTTACAGAATTTTGAAATGCAATTTTTGGGACTCAAAGAGAGATTGAAATAATCTGCAGGTATTTGGGTATTAAGTCCTTAGTAAGAAATATTTTAAATTGTAAAAATTTGTTCTAGCTTTATTAGTAAATTTTCTACATCGTTTTGAAAACAAAATTCAATGATCAAATGTTACGCCAGTTACGATGGAATTGGCCTTATTTAAGGAAACACAGGACCTTTGAGTTTGTCGAAACGATCAAAAACGTCGCCTTTTTACCCGACTGCAAGAAGGGTTATGTGTCTCACGCGTATCTGGGTATGTGGATTTCTTTATACCCTCGAAACATACCAACGGCTGGATGGAATTTAATGAATGAGGTCTCTATCGATTCGTCTTAACCGTCCGATGGTTATAGGCTAAGTTTTGTTTTTAGAAATTCAAAATAGCGGCCGTAAAATACAAAATGGTGGTAGAGACGAAAACATTTTTTTTTACGCACCCTATTGAGTGGCATATCATTGGATAGGTCTTTCAAAATGAAGACTATGTTTCATTGACTATTTTACAGTCAGAAGCTCCGTTTAAATAATACACAACCTGGAAGTTGTATAGGTAGGATCTCTAGCTTTACTGCAACTCTAACCTTCATAGTCATCTATAGGCCTCATCGAAACGGTGTTTATAAATAGGAACTAACAATTAAGCACAACTTAAAAGTCATCAATGCAAGTAAATAAAAAAATATGTAATTAATATAAAAAATAGTTTCACATTGTTGAGATATAATTAATTAGTTCGTTTCTTACGCAGTCGGGTTTTTTGATTTTTTAAATTTAATTTTTATTTGTTCAAAGTACCGTAACACAAATAATATGCAATTAAGATCTTTCCCCCCCTTTCTGCCTAAAGCATATATATTCTTAACTATATTATCCAGAAAAAAAATATCGTATATACAAGATTAATATTTAAATTTTAAATTAAAAAATTCATTTCACTAATGCGGAAATTAAAATCATTAAGTGCTGCGCGCGTGATAAAACTCTAGATTAGGCATATAGAACATTAGGCATTTATTTGACCAAAACAGAATCATAACACACCTGCTTCTAAATTAAAACCAAAATATACACAAAAAGTTTTGTTTAAAATTTAAATTTAGCACAAAAAAATAAAAAAAATTCTAAAATTTTAAGTGCAAAACAATAAATGACCAAAATATGTTTTTTTTTGTTTGTTTTAGCATGAAGACTATAAAGAAAAGCATATTTAGTTAATTTTTTAAAGCTGTAGCTCATACAGTTTGAAAGTAACAGAGCGCGTAACCCTCAAATTTACTAATATGAGAAATCGTGATTTAAAGTTTCAGTAGCTACGGAACTTCTGTACTCGCTGTCTATAAATGATTATAACTCAAGAAATAATGCAGGGTTTTGCATATTGTTTAGAAATAAAAAAAAAAAATTCAGAATAAAACAAAAACCGAAAAGGGATTTTTTGAAAGTTTAAAGGTCTTGTGCCCCCTCAAACTCCTTTTGGTAGAAAAACATCATTTCCTTTTAATATGCATTGTAAATAATATGCAAATGCATTTTACCGCCCTATTCTAAAATTTCTTAGATTTGTTCTGTCTCTTATTCTAGTTACATTCATTCTACCTATTTACATACTTTATTATTTTTCTACCAATTATTGTTGAGCGTTTAACTCTTCATTTACTTGAGTTCAATTATATATTTGAGGACCTGAATTTCAAAAGCGTCTCATTCAGAAAATCAAATTTTGGGAAATTGCGAAAAATCTCTAACTGCATAGATTGGTTTTCATTGTAAACTGTGATTTTACAATGGCAGAAATAACGGATAAAACTAGTTTCTTTGCAGACTGTAGTATTTTTTTCGCGCAGCGTTACCAATAGAATTAGACTGACAGAGGAAATACGATTTCTTAAATTTTGTATTTGGCAAATTTTGAAATTCACGTTCTCATTTTGCATTTGTTTATAAGTTAATATAACCGCTGAACATTGCATTTCATTATTATTTTTTAATTGTATTCTGTAACATAAAATTATCAATAACAGGAGAAGATGGGCACAGTTTTTATTTTTGTCTGACGAAATTTAAAGACCAGTCTGTATAACCAAATCCTGTAACTATATTTTTTCCTTGTCTTCATTTACATTCTCAAAGCATAAATCTTAATAGTTTTTACAGAAAAAATAAATTTTATAGCTGAAACAATGGGACACTACATGAGGAATAATGGATCAAGTATGGTGAAAGATTAATTGCTTTATTAATAGATATTTAAAGGGGAAAATACATTATTAGAATTAGAAATCTCTGGCTACATTTTTCAGCGCACAAAGCAAAACAATTGATTGACTTTAGTAGCATAAAAGCTTTTAAACGAATTTTTTGAGCAGAATGACATTATATACGTTATTGTATCTACAAAAGTTTTACTTAGATATTTAATTTTAAATGACTATTTTAGCAACTATTTAGCATATGTTAAACATTATGTAAATAAGATAATTTTAAGAATAACTTTTTTTACAACATCCTGATGACTTCAGTTACAGCAAATTAAAAAAATACTCAGGGCAATAGATGTTTATGGTTTATGTGGTGTAATTCTTATGTTTAAACAAAAAAGAAAAAGAAAGCAAATAAACTTTGAAATAAGTTTTTCTAAGTTAAATATGAATTAATAGCCATATTCTTTAAGATATTAAAATTGCACAGAACACAAAAGTAATTTGTTGAAATGTACTAGAACATTTTTTAAGCTGTAGTTTTAATTTTAAATGAAAAGAATAAACAATGTTGTAATATTTGGGTTTTTCTATTAAAAAATTCATTATTAAATCAGAATAAAAGAGTGACCCATTGTGGCCCTTTATGAGGTGGTCCAGAATACTTCATGCTGACACGGAATGAGAAGATCGTCTAAAATATTTTATTTAATTTAAAATCGCAAATTTTGCACATATTAACCAATAAATGAGTTCCTTCCTTTAATTTTCAAAATTTTTTCTTCTGTATTTCTAATATTTGTTAGCCAACAATCTGAAATTCTAAAGAAGCAAAATATGACTTGTTGTTAATAACAACAAACTTATTCTAAAATGAAAAACAATTTGCTTTGAACACACGATTTAAGACTGAAAATATTAATGACTACATTGTCATTTCTCGTATTAACGTGAAATTAAAACAGGGTAAAATAAACACGCTTTGAAGATTGCACTCCATCTTCTTCTTCAAAGTTGCAGTAATTCAAATAATTACTCCCCCCCCCCCCTCCTTCTCGCTGAGTGAGTGTGTGTATGTGTGCCGTAAAATAAAAATAAAATTAATATTAAACAGCGAAATTTGTGAGTATGAAAAACTGAGTAAACTGTGCGATCCAGTTTTCAAATGGATTTCTATACAGTTTTCAAATACATTGCGTTTGAAAGTACATTTTATTCCCTAGTCAACGGCGCAAAGATTGGAAATGTGCGATATTTAAAAGTTTAAAAAACTGCAGTAGAAGTTAAATTTAATCGCCTGATGTTGCTACCTTCAAAATGACGTCAGCGTTACGCACGGACACGTTTGTCTTTTATAATATAGATAGAATATAGCTTGTAAAATATTATTTTGTTTATTACTGTGAACAGCATATATGGTTCTAATCTTCCCTCCACGTTCATAATATTATTGAAATAACGGTTGGCTAGTTGTGTTTATGACGACCAATTATCAACACGAGGGATATAGGCCCTAAAGGGGGGTAGTGCTCTCCGTGGGGGTCTTTCTAAGGGAACCTAACCCGTATTTACACGTGGAAATCCACGGTTCGAAGAAAACCACGAAAACTCCGAACGATTAGGCCGACGGGCGCGATTGGGTTCGAACCCAGCACCTCCCGTCTACCAGCTTCGAGAGCAGAAACTCTCGGCCACTGGTGGGGCTATTGAAATAACGGATAATTAAAAATGTAAAAGAAAAGGCTATTAATAATAAATATTAACAACATAATAAAAATACAATATCTTTGAGTGGCTTACTTGCACCAGTATACTGAGAAGACATTTGACAAATGCATTGATAAAAGAATGTGTCGTACATCAAATATAGAAGAATGCAGATGGTTATAATTAAAAGCTATAAGACACACACATGTGCCAACATGTTTGAGCGCATTAAGAATGATTGTTTTAGTAGCATTCCAGTCAAAAGAAAACACAAGTTCTAAGAAAATATTATAGTTTGCTTCTACATAATCATAGGGTAAGTGGGGATAAAGTCACGCACTTTCCATAAATTATGATTTTGTATGAACACATAGGTCTAAATTTGTTTGATGGTAGACTAAAATATATTAGAACTACACTCAGTATCACCATCAACTTAGATTATGTCAGATTATAATATCTCGAGAAATTGCAATTTTTTAAAAACATTGCTCTGCGTGTCTTTGTTTCATTGATTGGGGTAAAAACCCGCAGTGAAGGGGCAAACCCCGTTTTGTTTAACCGACCAACTAAAAGTTTACAGAAACGAAATCGAGGAATACACGGCATTTAGAAGTTAAGGAGTTTCCGCACTTTAGTGATTTTTTTGGACTTGTAGACATTTGCATTATTATCATCTCAACAATCCCACGAATTTTTTAAAATATTGCATTAAAAATAAAAAAATTAAAACTTACCTAATTTTCTGCTCATGGAATGCAACTTTCTTTGCATGTTATCAACATACAACTGGTGCGATTGAAGCATAACTGTTTATTACTGTTTAACATTGAAAAAAAAAACCTTGCGTTCATATAAATATCAGCCAGTGCGTGTTTTTGCCCCGTGCATGCCTTTGCCCCATCTACCTTAGTATTATTTTTTATGTCAACGTCCCTTTTTTTAGGCACATACAAAATTCACAACGATGGATGGCATATGACACGAAGGCTTTTGAAAAAGCTTTTGAGATAGTACGCCGACATTTCGTTACAACGCATTGTATTGATTAAAAATTGCAGTTAACTGAAAATTAGTGAAGCAAGTTGGAAATTACACGTCTAACGTGGCAAATGAGGTGCCGTTCGTACTATAACTAGTTTTATAAATAATTTTTCACCGCATAGTGTACTGAATGTATATTTTAGTGCACTTTCATAAGTGTATATCCATGTCATTCTGTTCGAAAGGCTGTAAAATCATTAAAATGCACTTGAAATAATTTTCTCCCATTGCCCGTAATGTAACGAAAAACTTTTGACTGTCCCTGTCATTAAACTATACATCCGATTTTCATAAAATCTGAAATGACTCGACAACATTTTGAAACAATTATATATTTAAAATTTCAGACCATTCGGTTGGGTAGTTTTTGCTCTGTTATATGCGGACGGACGGACAGATGTAGTGCGATCACTATAGGGTTGGGTTGATTTTTGACAGCCAATTATCTACTCCAGGGATATAGGCCCATGGGGGGGGGGGTTCCTTTCGTGGGGGTCTTTCTAAGGGAACCTAACCCATATTTACACATGGAAATCCGTGGTTCGAAGAAAACCACGAAAACCCCGAACGATTAGGCCGACGGGCACGATTGGGTTCGAACACAGCACCTCCCGTCTACCAGTTTCGAGATCAGAACTTCTCGGTCACTGGTGGGGCGGATCACTATAGGTACTACGTATTTATATAATTACGAACGCACCTAAAAACGTATTAGCAAATAACCCCAAAGATTACAATGCGAAAGTTTCGGCCGGGTTCACTCGTTTATTATTGGAACAGTAAGATAGATGTATAAAAGTGTGAAAATTTATAGTATGCGGCATCACTTTAACTCCAAATGGACTGCATACGAAATGATCAAACCGAATATTTTTACATCTATGTCATCGAATTCACTTTTATTTATGTCACTATGTTTATGCTTTTTATGTAAGCTTGAGTTAGGGAGGGCGCTTCTTTCATGTTGTGGATTAGTATCATCTTTCTTTTGAAAATGAATTCAGACGCTGTTCTTAAGTTTCTTATTGTAAATTCGGCGAAAAAGTTTTCCTGGAAAAGATGCGGGTCAAGGTAAACGTTGATAGAAGTTCAGAAAGATAGTTTTATTTCGCTTATTTCATCTCGTGAAAAAGTTTTCAAATGATATATCGCTGTGTAACGCCGAAAATAATTTGTTTAAATATTAACCCTTTGTGGTCGAGTATCGGCCAATAGCCGCCCAAGCTTTATATACGTAATTCTAATTTTATATTCTATTCGCACCACTATATTTTAAAAGTACATTTTTAGCCCCCGATATGCTAGCTCTTTCTCCCAGCATATCTAAGATTGCTATTTGTTTATTTTTTCTTAATTATAAAACCTTTTTATATCTTCTTAAAAAAAAAAAAAAAATCATATCTTCTCTATTTTGAAATACATGGGGAAAAAAATGTACGACCCTGATTATTATTATTATTTTTTTTTGTTAATGTATCTTTTGCTGCCTCCTTTACAGCTTTTCCTGCCCAAGCTTGGTGAGAGTAACTCTGAGCAGTGCTAACTTTTTCCTCTTTTTCATCCTTTTCTTTTTATATAGTAGTTTTTTAACTAGAGCTAGACCATTTATTAAGATTTCTGTCAATTTTCTACTTGACTTACGTTTTAACTTAATTTTTAACTATAATAATTATATTTCAACTTTACTTTTTTCTTTAATTTTGTTAATTTTTTTCTTTTAAATACTTTTAAACTACAGTTTTACTTATCCTAATGGCTCACAAAACATAAGATATTTCATTTTCAAGATTGGGTGTTAAACTGATATCAGCTAGGAAATTCCTCAATACTGATCACCTGTTCAGCACCTGTTCTCCCAGTAAATAAAGTCCAAAAAATAACGTTCCGTTGTATAAGCCAGCCGTAAAACAAAACAGATGTATCATTGTACTGTTAAATACTCTAATGCAATTTTTTAAACTTCTAAGCATCGCACGTTTTCAAATTGTATAACGTCGTATTTGGAAAAAAAATGTACTTTTAAATGCAAATTGTTTGAAAACTGCATCTCAATTTATTTTTGAGATATTAATTGTTTTGTAGTTTTTAGCGCTGTTTGTTTAATGTTGGCAACTGAAGTACTCCATTTCTATAGAAAGTAACGAAAAAATAGTTGAAAAATAGTAATTATACATTTTTGTTGCCATTTTCCGGTAACTACTGAAAAAAAAAATTAAAATACGGGCTATTTTGAAAAAATATAAATGAATGATTTCTGATAAAACATGGAGCTATTATAAACTATATTTAATTATCTAAATTACAAACAAATGAAGGCATATGAATCATTAGATAGCCGATTATTATTATTATTATTTTTTTTTTGCCAAGTTTCTTGAGTGGCGACTGTTTTTTTTTTATTATTTGTATATTATTCAGCGATAGTGGCGTCCTATAAATACTTTACTGTAGATGTTGTTTAAGACTGGGTCGTAAATGAGAAATTCTTCAACGGATACGAATGACGTCATTTTATATAAAATAAAAGCGCGTGTTTTAAGTCTAAAAACTGAAGTATGTTTTGTACTATCTATATTTATATACATATATTTTTTTTTCATCGGAGGCGACACTAAATTCTAAAAAAGCAGAATTCCTGTTTTCTAGTTTAGTAAATTTTTCTTGCATATTTTGTCAAAGTACAAGTAAAAATATTTCTTAAAAAAGTATTGTGCCAACCGAATAAATTTATGTAAGAGATTCCTGTGCCTGGGAGGAGTAAACTTCGGCCGCAAAGGATTAGCGTAATTTCCGGTGTATAATCGGTGGATCAAACAATCATGTTTTTACTCAGAATTTTTATTTAATAATTGAACTCAATTATTTACTTCGCTTTAAGGGGGGCACAGGACATTTAAACTTTCAAAAAATCAGTTTTCGGTTTTTGCTTTATTCTAAATGTTTTAAAATTTCCCAACAATATTTAAAAAAAATCCCATTCATAAACCTGCATTATTTCTTCAATTATAATCATTTATAGATGGTGAGTATAATTGAATATCCGTAGATACTGAAACTTTAAAAAGCTTTTTGTCAGATTAGTAAATTCGGAGATTGCACACACTGTTACTTTTAAACTATCTAAGCTACAACTTAAAAAAAAAAAATTAACCAAATATACGTTTCTTTATAGTCTACATGCAAAATGAAAAATGAAAAATGAAAAAAAAAAAAAAAAAATCACATATTTTGGTTATTTATGTTTTTGCACAACTCGAAATCGTTTTTGAATTTTTTCTATTTTGTGCTAAAATTAAATTTAAAACAAATATTTTTGCGTATATTTTGGTTTTAAGTTAGAAGTAGGTGTGTTATGATTCTATCTTGTTCAAAAATTGTTTTCTAAATGCATAATTTAGAGTTTTATCATGCACGCAGCACTTAATGCCGCATTAGGGAGATGAATTTTTAAATTTAAAATTTAAATATAAATTTTGTACATGCAAAATTTATTTTTCTGGATAATGTAGTTCAGGATATATACTTTAGGCAGAAAGGGAAAAAAAAGTTCTTAATTGTATATTGTAGTATTTTGTTACTTTGAAAAAGGCTATGCTTTTTATTGTTCCGACAAACACAAACGTCCTGTGCCCCCTTAAAAAATTATATTGTATCAAATAAAATTTCTGTTTTCAAACATAATTGTTTGATATGCGGATTATACGCCGGAAATTACGGTAATCACTTAAAATGTATTATCTGACTTTTCTGAATAATATCAGTGTTTAATGTCTGTAATAATCGAAATGAAGTTTAGTATTGCATCGAAGCTAGTATTATTATATACTAAATATGGCTCATCTATGATCTCGTTTAGTTTTCATATAATCAACAGTTTCGTCACGTGTTCTTAATAGCGAAAAACATTGGCGCAATATTGCATTCATTTTGTATCATTAATGAACGTTTCACAAATTTTGTAAAATATTACTTGTGACAATATTGGTGCCCAACGACATAACATTAGGCGCACAAATGAAAAAATTCTGTAAATGAAAATTTCCTTGAAACATAATTTTATAAATATTAGTGCGTTTAGATTTTTGAAACATGCTGCTGACATAAAAAACATTAAACATCCCGGGAATTTTACTCAAGTTTTATAAAAACATTTTATACCACAATTTTTATTCAAACTTTTTAACTTTCAATTTAATTTTTTTCTGTGTGATTTACATTTTATGAAGAAATTTCTGGTTCGAATCGATATATTTTCATTTGGCACCAGTCAACCGACCAGTTGTTGGTTTATTTAATGTTAACTAACATTTAACTAGCACTGATATATTGTCAGTGCAATATTTTAAAAGTTTAACCAAAACGCCAATATTCGTGTATTATAAAGACACAGTTTTAAATATTTTGGAGAAAATACTAATATTGCACGCATACATGTATTATATTACAAATGTTTCTGAAATAATCGCAGAAAATAATAAATTGGCATGATATTCGATCAGTAATGAATTGATATATAGATTGAATCTTAGGAGGTTTTAGTAACAGTGGATCTATTTTTAATTAAAAACCAATATTGGTATAATATTTCCAAAACCCTGGTTCACTATTTGTATGAATTTGTTTGAACTATGCGCCAATATAGGAAGCATTTTTCAGTTAAAAAATGTATTGCAAAATCTGAAAATATTAACTTTTAGTGGTGAAACATTATAGTAGCACTGGGAATATTTTTTATTAGCTGCACAAATCATCACCTCATCGAGTTGACGGCTTAAATTCCAAAATTAGAGAGAACTCGATTAGCATATTAAAATGCAACTGGTCTGCCAAGTCATATCTTGGCTGAAACCACCAAGATCCGATTTTAGTGGTTGATTGACAGGTTTATCATTGTATTTTCCTGCACGCAAAGATATGAAAACATGGAGGACTGGGAGCAGGAAAAGACAATGCTAAACCTACCAGTCAATCACTAATATCGGGTTTGCAGGTGTTTTCCCACCAAGATAGGACTTGGCAGACCAGTTGCATTTTAATATGCGAACTGAGTTTAAACTAACACTGGAATTTCAGCCGTCAACTCGATGAGGTGATGGTTTATGTAATCGCCTCCTGGTCTACAATATTAGAGAAATATTTTTATGAGACTTAACTCAATATACCAATATGTCTGGAATTTCGATACTAAATAATTGACATATCCAATGTCATATCATTATTTCCACAATACGAGGGAGTGTCAATAAGTTTTGGCCCTCACATAAAATTAATTGAGTGAAGTTTACGGAATTGCTACATTATATGAGTCCTTTTCTATAGAGTCACCGTGCACAGTAAAACATTTCTTCAAACAATATTTCAATGAGAAGGGGGGTGATGCATTCCAGGGGGCGCGATAGTAGACCCAAAAGGGGCATTTTTCTAGCTTTTACTAAGTCCCACATGTGACATATTGTTGAAAAGGCCCGTGACTATTTATTCATGTTATGCACTCCCAAGCCCCTCTCCCAAAATTTGCCCTCCGGGGGCCACTTTTCTACATTTTGAGAACATCATTCATGTCCCCGGGGGGCAAATTTGGGGGAGGGGAGGGGCTGGGGAATGCATAACATGAGTAAGGGGTCACAGTCCTTTCCAATAATATGTCACATGTGGGGGTCGGCAAAAGTTAGAAAAATGCCCCCTTTGGATCTACTATCGCGTCTCCTGTACTACATCCTCCCCCCTCTCTTTGAAATATCGTTTGCAGAAATGTGCTACTGTGTACGGTGACTATATAGAAAATAACAAATACAATGTAGCAATTTCATAAATTTCACTCAATTATTTTTGTGGGGGCAAAAACTTATTGATACACCCACTTATTTGTAATACATTTTAAATATTAGAATGATTGCTAATAAATGTGATATTTTTCGTTATTAGGACAATACTGATATTCTATTAGACACTAAAGGATTTTTTTTTCTGGTAATGTGCCAGTGTATTTTTAAGTTAACTTTTTACTTTATATCTGTAACCCTCTTTAAGGGTGTATTCGAAAAAATATTTTTCCACCTTCAAGAGCAAAATTTTCTGAGACATTTTCAGACTCATTTTTAAAAGTAAAAACATGAAACTTGCTGGGATGATTTCTGAAGACATGTTTAACATGCCGTGTGATTTCATTTTCAGCTGAATTAAATAGAATTCGATTTTTAAACAATTATTTTCTCAGTAGGACCATTTTTTTCATCCCCAGATCGCCCGTTTCGGAAAATTCGGTTCAAAACGCCAACTTTGACAGCGTTTTTTACAGTATTTTCTGCATTTATCAAAAAGTTAAGGAGCACCGCACATTATATAGTTTCTAAATAAGAGAATTTCTTAGTTTGATGCGTTTGAGAGCAAAAATGAATTTAAAAATGAATCAGAAAATAAGCAGTTTGGATCGGAAAACACCCTTAATGTAATCTACAATTTAAAATAACTTTCTTCTTTCTTCAAACTTGTATCATGAAAAATTTCTCTAAACCAATTCAGCTAAATTTAAATATATAAAGCTCATTTTCTTTTTCAGTTTACTCAACGGTGACTCTAAAGACCTCTATTTAATTTATTTACTGTTTAACTTTATTCTATTTATTTAAATTATTTTGTTTACTTACTTAGACCACCATCAGCAAACCGTTTAAGGACTCTTTTTGTTTAGACATTAAAGACAAAAGGGAATGTACTTTCAACAAATGGATTTTTTAAACCATTTATCAAATGTTTTCAGACCCTTATGTTTAAAAACTTTTTAAAGTATTTACTCTCTTCTATTTGCTAAAACGTAATGAGCATTCGAAGAGATTTTTTTTTACGGCTTAAGTTTTACTAGCAGGTAATTAAAGTTGTTTATTATGAAAAGAGAATAATACATTTAAGACTAATCTTTGTTTATTTAATTATTTTATGTCCATAAATTTAATTTTCGAAAAGCATTTATATTGTCTCTATTTTTATTACCTCCACTTATCTCTCCACTTAGAAAATAAAAAATAGTAAACCCCGTGAAAGTGGAACTTGTCTGTAACGGAATTCTGTCCGAAACAACAACAGCAATAACAACAAAAAGTCATGATCCCGGCGGAAAAAATACGTCAATTACAATAGACGGTTATCTTGTCTGAAGCGTATTTTTAAATGTCATGAAACTTGCCTACAACGGAATAATGTCTAAAATCATATCTACAGTAATTTATAACTATAATGCTTTACCGGAAAATGACTTGTAAATAGAACACTTCTTGAATGTGTTTTTGTTAATTGTATCTAGGTGTCGTCTGTGAAAGTCTCATCTGTGAACTAATTGTTATATTATGTGTTATCTCAAATTTTAAATAACCTAAATTGTCTTGTTTTAAATACTTTTACCTTTTATTAAATATTTAACTTTAAAGGATATGACAGAAATTTCCCTCCTCTGTAGTCCTGCTAGTATGCTAAATCATTAATTTCCCTAATTATTAACAGCTAATTAAAAATTTATAACTCATCTCTCTTATCTTATTTATTTAGCCAGGGCATTAGAGGGGAATTTCGTATTAAATTCCTTATCTCTTAGCATTAACCTTTAATTAACAAAATCTATTATTATCTCCATTCCTTATTATAAAAATTATTCATTATTAATTAACCTATAATTATATAAAAAATAGTGCTATGCTGCAATTTAACTTTAATCTTATATATTTACTTTTAATATACTCTTCTCTTGGGCTCGCCCTGACATTTTGTTATACTGTTTATTAGTCATACTGTTTGTTTTGTCATTTTAATAATTTTCATTAAACAGGGTCTTCCAACCCGCTGGGACTTCTGGGCTCGTTCGCGGGTACTGGGGTTTCAGCGGGAAGGGGGATATGTGTTTTCCCCTCGTGGACTAATCAGCTCCTATACCGAAAGGTTTGCTGTCCACGAGTGGGTGATTAGTGATTAGTGATTAGTGTATAAAACGGAAAACCATCATGATCCGGGCAAAAACAATACAACTGAATTAAAATAGATGGTGTATCTTGTCTGGAATGTATTTTTAGATGTCATGAAACTTGACTACAACTGAATCATGTCTGAAACGGAAAATAATCATGTACCTGGCAAAAAGAATACAACAGAATTAAAATAGATGGTGTATCTTGTCTGGAATGTATTTTTAGATGCCATGGAACTTGTCTACAACGGAATCATGTCTGAAAGAGGAAAAATACATATGTTCCCGGCGAAAATTATATAATACAATTTTAGTGGACGGTACACCTTGCTTGAACCGTATTTTTGGATACCGTAAAACATATGAAAGTGGAACTTGTCTACAACGGAATCATGTCTGAAAGAGGAAAAATACATATGTTCCCGGCGAAAATTATATAATACAATTTTAGTGGACGGTACACCTTGCTTCAACCGTATTTTTGGATACCGTAAAACATATGAAAGTGGAACTTGTCTACAACGGAATCATGTTTGAAAGAGGAAAAATACATATGTTCCCGGCGAAAATTATGTAATACAATTTTAGTGGACGGTACACCTTGCTTGAACCGTATTTTTGGATACCGTAAAACATATGAAAGTGGAACTTGTCTGCAACGGGATTATGTCTGAAAGAGGGAAAATTCATGATCCGAGCAAAAAGAATACAATGCAATTGCAATAGACGATGCATCTTGTCGGTAAAGTATTTTCAGACACCGTAAAATCTGTGAAAGTGGAACTTGTCTAGAACGGGATCGTGTCTGAAAGGGAAACAGTCATTGTCCTGGCGAAAAAGATACAACACAATTAAAATAGACATTCCGCCTTTTCTGAAACGTACTTTTAAATACTGTAAAACCTGCGAAAATGGAACTTGCCTGCAACGGAATCATGTCTGAAAGAGAAACAGTCATTATCCTGGCGAATATTCCATATTCCATGTAATTACAATCGATGGTCATCTTGTCTGGAAACGTATTTTTAAATACCGTAAAACTTGTGAAATTTTAATTAGTCTACATTGGAATTCTGAGTAAAACGGAAGAAAATCATGATACCGGCGAAAGGAATAATTACAACACAAATAAAATATACGCTGCATCTTGTCTGAGATGTAGGGATGTATGGATCTATTATCCAGAATGCCTGGGATTTCCGTAATTCGCAACGCTTTATTTATAAGTATTAAAAAAACGTACAAAATAATTAATTTCTCAAATAGTGATAAATGTGAATAACATATGTAAATACATACTTACAAATCTGTTAATATAATAACTTATTTACACAAAATAAAAAAAACAATCTAAATTTCGATTCAAATTATAAAAAAAAGTACATCAACATATAAAGCGTAGTTTTGGGACTTGAGAGAAAAATCCTTTGATGTTAATTTTGGAACATTTCTGTTAAAGTTGGTTGCTTATAGCGTGCCTCTTGGATTAATTATTCCTGTATCCTGCACACTGACATGTCTCGCTGTTCATGGAAGTAGCTTCCCAGCTGCATTTGACAATATTAGTTGTTTCGCTGAAAAGTATCAGTTGCTCATTTTAAAGTTTTTCTTCCACAAAATGCTCATTCTGCTAGTCCCATCATTAAAACTTTCATTAAATGAACACAGAAAAAAGTAAGACCTAAAACGGGTAGAAAAATACTCGAATTAGGTAGAAAGATTCTTAGGTATGAGGTTACCCATTTTGCGTTCATATGGCTGTTTTGGTTACCACTTTGTATCCATTTCGGGCTTTGTTAAATACCCAGTTTGGGAATCTAAAACAGGCATATGAACCCAAATTGGTTAACCTCATACCTAAGAATCTTTCTACCCAATTCGGGTATTTTTCTACCCGTTTTGGGTCTTATTTTTTTCTGTGAATGAAATAAAATATACCGACAATGTTGGAAAGTGTTTCGTGATCTATGTATTGGATGATGTTTCGTTTTTCTTTTACATTTATAACTTAATAGTCTGGATAATTTCAGTTCCCATGTATGTATGCATTCTATAAATATAGGTTTATTATAGAAATGGAATTTTTGCGGTTTCCGCATCGTAGTTAAAGAAAAGTGAAAGTGATTCTTATTGTCATAGAGTATAGATTGTTTTCGATATCAAAGGGTACATAAAATATTCTTTACGAAGACGATTGCTAAATAAATTTCAATTCATTTTAAAACTGATGATGTAGCTTCTATAAAGGACATACTATTTAAAGGAGAGGCCATGACTCCATATATAAGTTTAAACATACTATTATTTAAAACAATAAGAAGGTTGGCGGAAGTGGGGCGGACAATGCTTAATTACGCTAAATATACTTAATTTTGTCCAGTTTTCAAATATTACATTAAACGTACTTTACTATATTTGAAACTTGACTTACGTGACAGAAAATAGCTCCTTCACGAATACTGAAACGTCCTTCCCAGCTAAAGCTGAACAGACTTGAAACACAATTTCACTTGAAACACTTGTGTTTCAAATGTTTCAAGTTGTTGTTGTCGTCGTTGTTTTTAAGTTGTTGTTGTTGTTGTTTTCAAGTTGTTGTTGTCGTCGTTGTTTTTAAGTTGTTGTTGTTTTCAAGTTTCTCAAGTTGTTTTCAAGTCGTTGTTTCAAGTTGTTACATTGCTTCACATGTTTCAAGTTGTTACACTGTTTCAAGTGTTTCAAGTTGCTTCATTATTTCAATTGTTCACTTGAAACACAATTTCGCAACACCACGTAAAACATTACTAACTGGCGGAATTCCATGGATGCCAAAGGTCACTTTATTCAGAATTCTTAAATTTGAACTCTTACCAGAGTACGCTTCAAAAGTAGATACCAATCTCAAGACCATGTCAGAAAGTCACCCTGGAAAGATAAGCTGCTGTAAACGGATCTCGAGATACTGCCTAATGCTACCAGATTGCTTGAGACCAGGCTAATCCGCCCGTTTAAACTTTTAATCCCATATTTATACTCGCCATCTGATCACCACAACCTATTATTATATAACCGTATAAAACTACCGTGAAACTCCGATACAGGAAGGCGTAATCGCATGTGTGAAAATTAGAAAAACGGTAGATAGATGCCGCTTTCATGCACACATGTTAGTGTCAGACAAAACGATCGTTATTAAACTAGACTCCCTTTGTAACCGAATAGCTTATAAAGGGAGTCTCTCTCTCTAAAGGGGGGCTCTTGCCATAAACACTTTGAGGAAAGTAAATTTGCAGTGTGCGTAATTAAAAAGAAACAAAGACAGGTACAAATTTTCTCGTTTCAAAATTTATCACTCTAAACATATTATTTATTGGTATCATTAATTAAGATAACAAAAGCAAACTATTATGTTAGCAAGTTATAAAAATGAAAACATAGCTTTCGTGTGAACATGTTTCGCATACAGCAAGCATTGTGGGAAAGCGGTCTAAACGCATGCAATATTTTTCGTTCATTCATACAACGAAAGTCATAATTTTTCTTCCTTTGTTATCATTTCGTGTTAATTTTGATCTTCATGAAGTATCATGGCTTTTTAGTGTTTAAGAACTTTAATGTATACGCCTCTCTAAGCAAAGAAAAAAAAGCAACAATTGCAACGAAATTTGCTGCCACCCACTTTGACAACATTTTTTGTTTGCCGAATTTACCATAAATACAATAACTTTTGATGTCAAATAAAAAAACATAATAAATTTTATGGTATATTTTGCTGTTAAATTGCAGCAGAAAATGTAAGCAAATTTTGCTGTAATTCTTGCTTTTCTTACAGTGTGTATAAATTGTGAATATATACTGGGTGACCTAAATATTATTGATTTTTTAAAGTCAATAACTTGCAAATAGTGATAGCTATTAAAAAACTTCTTGCAGGAGGACTATGTGAGATTTCAAGAGTTTTTTTTTTTTTTTTTTTTTTTTTTTTTTTTAAACTGCGATGCTGTTTTTTTAGTTCTAAATAGTGGCGATAGATGACGCTCCAAGCAATACGAGCTCAATGGAAACTAAAATCGAAATAATCCAGCAGTAATACGAAAAAAGGTGGTTAAATATATGGGGCGGACCCTTAAAAACAAGATTGTACTGAGAAAAAGACTCCATATATTTAACTTCCTTCCTTTCGCATTAATGCTCGGTGATCTCTGTTTAAACCTCGATTGAGCACCTATTGTTTGCAGCACCATCTATTGCTATAATTTCGAGATAAAGCTAGGAAATGAAGTAAAATAACTCATGACATCGTACATAACCCTCCAGCAAGAATTTTTTTAATAACGGTCACCATTTGGAAATTACTGAATTTTAAAAACAGTCAGTCCATTCTAGTACACCCCGTACATTTATTGCCCGAACTCTTCCCAATTCAACATTGTAAAAGGCATTACAAATACACTGAAGAGCCGAAACATTATGACAACCTATCTAATAACGTATTGGCTCACCTTTGGCCCACAAAACAGCTACAAACCAATTTGGAATGGATGCTATAAGTCCTTGATAGATGGCCTTACACAGATTGTGCCAGATTTTCAAGCAGCGGTCACGCAAATCCGGAATATTCCAATACGGCTGTTTTTGAGTCCTGAGCTGTCGTTTCATAACACCGAAAATGTGCTCTATCCGTTGAATTAGGCGGCCAGGACTTTAACTGAGATTCAGTAGTATGTTCCTGGAACCACTCCATCACAATTTGAGACCTGTGATATGGAACGTTGTCTTCTTCGAAGCCTCCATTTCCAGTTGGGTAGACAGATACAATGTAAGGGTGTAACAGGTCACCGCGTCCTGAATACTAGGCCTGAGATCTGACACAAAAATGGCGGCTGTCGAAGGCGTATTTTTTTCAGCGTGTGTGCGGTCCCTTGAATATTCGTACCAATAATTTTTTTTAAGTTTTCTCCGCTTTATTTTTCTGAGATTATAGAAGTCTGAGAAATCTTTTATAAAATACTGGTGTCAAAGTTTAAGGGACCCTACCACGTTAAAAAAAATCCGCCTTCGGCAGCCGCCATTTTCCTGTCAGCGCTCAGGCCTAGTATTTAGGGGGGCGGTGAACAGGTCCGCAATGACGTTCAGGTAGTCCGCGGTTTTCATGATCTGTTCTATCACAATAACAAATCCCTTTGAGGCCCATGAGAACGTTTCCCAAAGCATAATATCGCAAACTCCGGCCTGTTTATGACCTGCTGTATAAGGGGGAGTAACAATTTGGCTGGAAGGCGGCTTATCTTGACACGGCCATCGACGTGTTGAAGGATGAATAGTGATTTTTTCCGACCAGGCAACTCTCTCCCAATGATCCATGGTCCATTCATAATGTTCCCAGGACTGCTGTAGTTGTCGATGGTGCTTTGTCGACAGAGGCACGCGAGTAGTGCGTTTCCTGTGTAGTCCAACAGTGTCAGCTTTACTGTGTGCCTCGAAAAAATTCTACTAGTACCTGTATTATACAGGGCTGTCAGATGATCCAGTCTCTGGCGCCGATTTTGCTTTACCAAGCGGGAGAGTCTCCGACGTCCTTTTTCTTTGATAACGCGTGGACGTCCAATGCCATGGTGTTTACTGATGATTTCACTGTCATTCATCGACTTTGCATAAGCACTATCAACGATGTGTGCGAACAACCCATGAGTCGTGCAGTTTCGGAGATACTCGTTTTGAGACGTCGGACTATTGAATTCTTCCCTCTATCAAAGTCGCTTAGATCAGCAGTCTTACCCATCACAGGCAGAAGTAAACGCAACAATAATTCCTCCGACACCCTAGCAGCATTTAAATACCATTTCCACCTGATTGCGTGCCCTCCACGTCATCCAGGCGAGTTCATTGCAAAATGTGGGGGAGGTCATAATATTTTGGCTCTTCGGTGTAAGCTAACAATTATTAATGACATTAATACAGAATAAATACAGCAAATATATTACAATCGAAAGTAAACTTTAGCAGAAAACTAAATAAAGCATTTCTTAAAAAAATAAAAGAACTCGAGTTAATAACTTTTCAGCTACATTCCAATAATATATCAACCGCGCTTTCAAACAAATTTATTTTTCCTTCCGTTTTAATTACTCCTCGTAACATTATCTGGAATTTAAAAGAGTTGCCTTTTTTCAGTGAATTTTTACCGTGAAAGATTTCACTTAACGAAATCAAATGAATTTAAATGAACCGGTTAGTTTCCCTATTCAATTTATTCAGTGGTGACTTTTAAAGTAAATTCTCTCTATATTTTTTTCTACTTGGGTCATCTATAGAAAACCGTTCTAATTTTTTTTTTTGTTTAAACATTAAAGGGAAGTGGAAATGTTCTTTCAACAAGTCGTTACTTTACTCATCTATCAAACATTTTTTTGTGAATTCTTGAAACGTTTAAGGAAGAATTTCAGGAAATGTAATTTACTTTTTTCATTATAATTAAATAATGCAAATTTTGCAGGCCATAATACTTTTATAGTGTTTAGAATTTTATGAATATACTCATGTGAATATTATAATGGCATTTAAAATCCGGTATTTAAAGAAACTAAAAAATAACATATTAATGTCACATAATAAAATGAACTACAGTAGACAATTCAAGCCCTGTATTCTGATAAAATAAAGTTCAAAGTTTCCCTAAGAAATGGGTGAAATCGACCTGAAATTTAGCTCCAACCAAGATATTGGTGCTAAGCTTCACCAATTTAGTAATGCTTTCACAAATACCATTATGTTAGTGAAATGTTGAACCAATTCTCTGCTGAAAGGATGAACCATAATTCAGGTTTTTTTTTTTCAAACCGGTTTTATGATAAAAGCTTGAACCATAATTCAGTTTTTTTAAAATTCGATTTTATGGTAAAAGGATGAGCTATGATTCAGTGTATTTTTTAATCCAATTTTATGATAAAAGGTTGAACCATGATTCTGGGATTTTTTTCAATCAAATTTATGTTAAAGGTTGATCTACGGTTCAGTTTTTTTCTAAACCAAATTTATTGTGAAAGGTTGAACCATGATTTAGTTTTTTCTAAACCAAATTTATTGTGAAAGGTTGAACCATGATTTAGTTTTTTCTAAACTAAATTTATTGTGAAAGGTTGAACCATGATTCACGTTTTTCAATGTTTTCAAATTTTCCATGCTGTAAACTTCTCATCAATACATATATAAATCGAAAACCACAGCTGTTGTTTACATATGTTTATGTTCAGAATTATGCATATAAAATATTAAACCATCAGGGAGTATATTTCACATTAGGATCACACATTTTGGTGAAATTGCACTTGCTTCGTTTTAGTTTTTTATTTTGTAATCTTGTAAACCACCCTTCAACAGAGTGATTAATAAATATGCAGTTAATAACTCCAATAGCGCAATTTGAAATGACTCGACAAAATTGGGCAACGATTACATATATTAAATTTCAAACCATTTGGTTGGTAGTTTTTGGGCTGTTGTATGCGGGCAGACGGATGAACCAGGCAAAGACTATAGGTGCTTTGTATTTATATAAATACGAAAGAACCTAAAATCCAGTTAAGTTAAATAAAAGTGTAAAATTTTAACAGAAAACTATAAATATACTATCATTTATATGTACCTATATAACCCCCCCCCCCCCCACTCCCCCCTCGAATTAATAACTTTTCAGCAAATTTCCTGTAATACATCAACATGATCTCAAACAGTTTTCTTTGCCCTATCTTTTTAATTACTCCATACAACATTATCTGGAATTCAAAAGGGTTGCTTTTTTATTGAGAATTTACCGTGAGAAAATTTACTTAACGAAATCAAGTAAATTTAAATGCATCGGATAATAGTTTCTCCTTTCAATTTATTCAGCGGCGACTTTAAAGTATCTATCTGGTTTATTTTTTCTATTTAGAAAATTAAAATTTTTTTTTGTTTCGAGGAAAGTGGAAAAGTTCTTTCAACAAATCGTTATTTTACTTCATCTATCAAAGTCTTTTTTTCTCTTTAAATCTTAAAATGTGTAACGAAGTTTTATAATTAATTTAATTTATATTTTTTATTACAATAAAACTCTGTAACGTGTTTAGACCACGACGGAGTGTTTTAACGCTGTGGAGTTGAATATTTTCCTATTTAATTACTACCGGATGATCAAACCCGGGCAATGAGTAAAGTGTGTATACCGGGAATTAAAGGTGTCCAGTGTACACACTATGAAAAACAAGTCGGAAATTGTACGCCAAACGTGGTAAATGAGGTGCGTTCGTACCATAACTAGTTTTATAAATAGTCAGATCTTGGTGCAATAGCTGTTGCACTCTTATACAAAAATGCATGAAGACAAATTTATTACGTTTCTATATATTGAATTCAGTCTTACGGAAGTAATGGGACTCCATCTTAAATAGGGCGTCATCACCATGGTAACCTAGAATCATGACCTACCATGAGATAGCATTGAATTAATTGCGTATAAAATTTAATGGAATAATCACCATGGTAACCTAAAATCATTACCTATCACGGGATATCATTGAATGAATGACGTACGACAGGATTTAATTAAATGAAGAAATCTTTTATTAATATCTATTTAAGTTTTGATTCGATTTTCATCAAATTTGAAATGATTCGACACAATTCAACAACGATTGTATATATTAAATTTCAAACCCGTCGGTTGGGTAGTTTTTGCGCGGTTATATGCGGGCAGACGGACTGACCAGGCAAAGACTATAGGTGCTACGTATTTATATAATTACGAACGCCCCTAAAAGCCAAGTTCAGTTAAATAAAAATGTAAAAAATTAACAGAGAACTATAAATAAAATATCATTTATATATACCTATATAAAAAAAAACTCCTCGAATTAATAACTTTTCAGCAAATTTCCTGTAATACATCAACATGGTTTCAAACAATTTTCTTTGCCCTATCCTTTTAATTACTCCATGCAACATTATCTGGAATTCAAAAGGGTTGCTTTTTTAGTGAGAATTTACTGTGAAAAAATTTACTTAACGAAATCAAATGAATTTAAATGTATCGGATAATACTTTCTCCTTTCAATTTATTCAGCGGCGACTTTAAAGAATCTAAATTATTTTTTCTATTCAGGCAATTTAAATTTTTTTTTATTTCAAGGAAAGTGGAAAAGTTCTTTCAACAAATCGTTATTGACTTCATCTATCAAAGTCTTTTTTCTCCTTAAATCTTAAAATGTTTAAGGAAGTTTTATAATTAATTTTATTTATACTTTTCATTACAATAAAACACTATAACGTGTTCAGACCACGACGGAGTGTTTTATCGCTGTGGGGTTGAATATTTTCCTATTTAACCCTTTATGTACTGAATTATGAGTTCATGAAAATTTTATCTTCTAAAGCATTTTTCGTGAATTTTTGAAACTGCATTAGAAGATTTACATAATCATTTAATAAAATTTAGAAGGATTCATTAAATTTGAATGTATAGGGATTTTGTGCAGTATTTATAACCCCACTCCAATCTTTTATTTTAAATATTTTTCTTAGTACTTTGTAGAATTAGGAAATGTACAAATGTAATGTTTTTACAATAGAAATATAGAAATATTTCCGAATTGAAAAATCCCCCCCCCCCTCCCCAAAGCCAAGAAAGCTGAAAAAATGCAAAAGCAATCACCCTTTTAAAAATATTTTAGGTAGATTTCGTAAGAAATACTACCTATTGCAGTCGTTACCATGGTGCGACTTTTGAAAAATTCCTTCATAACTTTTCATTATAGGACCCCAGGAACCCAAAACCACCCCCACCTAAAAAGTTTATATATATATATATATATATATGTATGTATGTATGTACTAAATTTTGTCCGCACGATAAAAGTCGCAATTATGCACGAATCATCTTCAAACTCGCCAACAACTTTGAGATGGCTAATATCTCGGCGGGGATTGAAAATGGGCGAAATCGGCCCAAGAGGGTGGAAATGGGGAGGGTTCAAAATTTTGAATACTGTCTTAACATGATTCTGATAAAACCAGCTCTTACACAACAATGGCAGGAAAAAAACAAAAGTTTTTCGTTATAGCAGTTGCCAACAATTAAAAAAAAAAAAAAAACAAATAATAAAATTCTCACCACAACAATTACTTTTCTTTTGCAAAATTTTCACGTGTAAAATTAAATAGTTTGACAAATTGAAAACAAATTGAATATTACGTCATAAGTTTCCTAGAGCAAGATTTCAGCATGAAAACTCAAAATAAATAGTTTGACGAATTAAAAAAATATGTATATTGCGTCATATTGGAAATATAATGGACCTCAGCAGGTGAATATGTAACGCCATGTAAGTTTGAAGAAACGTATTAAAACATGATAAAAACCCGACTATGGAAATATTAACATATTTTAACACTTTAAGGTTCTCTGAATTTTTTGTAGCCATTTTTTAAACCTATTCCATATATATGTGTGTGTGTGTATTCGTGTATATTACAATTTTCACAAAAAGTTTAGCTCCCTACAGGCTCTTTGTGAAGAAACTGGGTTTTATCTCTAATCTTGATTTAAGTCTTGTTGGAGAATTTAGTACTTAACATCGAAATCTACCTCCGCCTGTAGGCCCGAGCCGGCAGGGATTTTTTTGTTTTGCGTAACCCATAATGCTTTTGGAACAAGAAAAAGTAATGCATCTATAACTCATTATAAACTGTATTACTACTAATCGATGTGTTAAATGACTTTTATAACAAGTTATTTTAATGGTACTTATAAGGAATAGCGTCTAGCGATCACACTTTTTCATTTTGATCCTGTGATCCTGCGGGATCAGCGTGCTCCGCGCATATCGTTCCGCGCATAACGTATCGATGTTTGTGTAAAATAATAATCTAAGCAAAACTATTTAAGGAACTTTATGGTGTAGTGGCATGGGTTCGATTCCTTACAGAGCTGAATGAAAATGAATGCCAAGATTGCTTTAAAAAACTAAATTTTTTTGAAGATGAAAATTGAAAATTTATATTTTTCAATATTTGTACCACTATTAACAATTTTTTTTAAATTGTGAATTTTCCAAATATTTGGTATGGTGATCGTAGTTTTAACAGATTTAATGCCTTTAGTATCGCCATCTAGTGGTGTAAAGATAAGCTAATCATAAAGAATGTTTTAAATTTAATAATAATTAAATATTTTTTCATAATTTTAAATTTAATAATTTTAATTTTTATCATCATTTTAAAAGAACTTTTAATTTTGAATAAATAATAATTGTTAATATTTTTTTCATAATTTGAAATTTTATAATGATTTAGTAATTTATTTATTTTTTAATCATTTAAAGGCACTTTAAATTCTGAATATAATAAATTTTTATATGTTTCTAGTAATTTTATGTTACATCTAAACATCTATGTAACATCTAAATATAAACAAATATATGTCATGCGCGGACGGTATGGGTATGATGCAAAATGCGTCATGCGCGGAACGATATGCGCGGAGCGCGTTGATCCCGCAGGATCACAGGATCAAAATGAAAAAGTGTGATCGCTAGACGCTTGTCTTATAAGGACTGTCAGTACATAAAGGGTTAATTTTCCCCAGCTGATCAAACCCGGGCAACCCGTGTTAAAGATATCCGGTGTACACACTGTAAAAATCAAGTCGGAAATTGTAAGGTAAACGCCGTTAATGAGGTGCGTTCGTACTATAACTAATTTTAAAAATAGTCAGATCTTGGTGCAAGAGTTGTTGCACTCTTATGGAAAAATGCAAGAATGCAAAATTTATGACGATTAAATGACATTAAATTCAGTGATACTGAAATAATAGGACTCCCTCTTAAATAGGACCTTGTCACCATACCTAGAATCATAACCTTTCATGGAATATCCTTAAATTAATTGCATATGATAGGATTGAACAGAATGAAGAAAACTTTTTAAAATATATTCTTAAGTTTTGATTCGATTTTCATAAAATTTGAAGTGACTCGACACAATTCTGTAGTGATTATATATATTAAATTTCAAAACCTTCGGTTGGGTAGTTTTTGTGGTGTTATAGGCGGACAGACGGACGGAGCAGGCGAAGACTACAGGTACTACGTATTTACATAATTACGAATGCAACTAAAAACCAAGTTCAGTTAAATAAAAGTGTAAAAAATTAACAGAGAACTATAAATAAACTATCATTTATATACACCTATATAAAAAGAAACCCCCTCGAATTAATAACTTTTCAGCAAATTTCCTGTAATACATCAACATGGTTTCAAACAATTTTCTTTGCCCTATCTTTTTAATTACTCCATGCAACATTATCTGGAATTCAAAAGGGTTGCTTTTTTATTGAGAATTTACCGTGAAAAAAGTTTACTTAATGAAATCAAATGAATTTAAATGTATCGGATAATTCTTTCTACTTTCAATTAATTCAGCGGCGACTTTAAAGTATCTTGTTTGTTTTTCTATTTAGGCAATTCAAATTGTTTTTGTTTAAAGGACAGTGGAAAAGTTCTTTCAACGAATCGTTATTGACTTCATCTATCAAAGTTTTTTTTCTTCTTAAAACTTAAAATGTTTAAGGAAGTTTTATAATTAATTTTATTTATACTTTTCATTATAATAAAACTCTATAACGTGTTCAGACCACAACGGAGTGTGTTATCGCTGTGGAGTTGAATACTTTCCTATTTAATCCCTTCACCTATAATTTACGTTTCAACAGCCTGGGTCCAAAACGTAAACAAGACCGCGCAGCCTTCGAGCCGTTCCACGTTTCGGCAAATCGGTCCTAAGTTGTACCAAACGCGCACGACGTACGGAATGTAAATACATATGTGTGAGATACAACTGGTTTAATTTTGTAGAATGTTTGATCAATAATTACAACCTGATGTAATAATTGTGGTAGATATACCATATACCACAAAAAGTTTATTCGTAATACCTTTAGCATTTACTGCCGCACCACGGGCCATGCACGTAATATTTGCATTTGGCTCGTCCGATGTACTACGGCCCAGGCCGGTGATAATCAGTTTTGGCCTGAATACAAGACCACGTGTCTCACACATAGTTGTGGGTTAAGGGGTTAATTACCACCAGCCGATCAAACCCGGGCTACCCGTGTTAAAGATATCCATTGTACACACTGTAAAAAACAAGTCGGAAATTGTTCGTTAAACGTGGTAAATGAGGTGCGTTCGTACTATAACTAATTTTATAAATTGTCAGATCTTGGTGCAAAAACTGTTGCACGCTTATGCAAAAATGCATGAATACAAAATTTATGACGATTTTATATATTAAATTCAGTCATACGAAAATAATGGGACTCTGTTTTAAATAGGAGCCTCACCAGTGGCTGAGAGGTTCTGCTCTCGAAGCTGGTAGACGGGAGGTGCTGGGTTCGATCCCAATCGCGCCCGTCGGCCTAATCGTTCGGAGTTTTTCGTGGTTTTCTTCGAGCTATGGATTTAAATGCGTAAATACGGGTTAGGTTCCCTTAGAAAGACCCCCACGGAGGGCACTCCCCTCGGGCCTATATCCCTAGTGTAGATAATCGGCCGTCAAAAATCAACCAACCAACCAACCGTTTTAAATAGGGCGTCATCACCATGACAACCAAGAATCATGACCTATCATGGGACATCATTGAATTCATTAAGTAGGATAGGATTTAATAGAATGAGGAAAACTTTTAGTAATACCTTTTTAAGTTTTTATTCGATTTTCATAAAATTTGAAATGACTCTGACAATATTCTGCAATGATTACACGTATTAAATTTTAAATTATTCGGCTGGGTAGCTTTTGCGTGGCTCTATGCAGAGAGACGGACAGACAGACGGACAGACAGAAAGATGGTCAAACCAGACGACGACTATAGGCACTACTTATTTATATAATGAAGAACGCACCTAAAAAGAAATGTGTTTCTTGAAGCATTCTTTATTTTTAAAAACTTCAGGAACCATTGTATTTAACAGATTTTAAAAAAGCATTTTTAAAAACAAGGGTTTTTTTGCTGCGAATCAAAACATAACACAAAAATTTAATTTTTCCTACAGTAGAAATATCATATCTGCTAAGACAAAAACCTGTTTAAAACAGAATTTTTCTCCGGTGCTTTGCGATTCTGTCTTAGCAAGTTTTGCTATACTAAATGAACACAACATTCTTCTACAGTAAAACCTGTGAAATGATAATCGGTAGGGGCCGAAACAAAATTCTAATTTAGCAAATGTAATTATATAGACATCGTACAGACAATAAAATGCTTATTTATTAAAGGCAGACGAATTTTAATAACTTTCAAGTTCATAGAAGGGTACAAATTTTTGAGAGAAAACCAAAACTCAACCAAATTTTTATCGAAGAATGTTGAACGGCATAACAGTTACCGTTTCTTAAATCAATGAGCTGTTATTTTTCTGTTTTTGTCAAATTTATTGTCCTGCAAATTACAAATGGGAAGGCCAATACGGGGAAAGGAGTGAACAAGGAATATAGCATATGATAAATAGAAAATGTCGTATCGTTGATACGACATAATGCAATTTTAATTATTTTTCAAAAACCTTCGCGGCGCATTTGACAATCTCTCGTGGCACACACGTTGAGAAACCCTGCTGTAAATGAATGGTAAATTCTATACACGCCATATTCTACAGTAAGCGCCTTCTAGTATCTTTTATGTGTAGATAAATTTTTATATGTTTAAAAGAGTGGAATAGTATTAAAATATATCGCAAACGATTTTCCCCCAAAGGGGTCTTCCACAAATGATGTCACGCTTGGAGGGGGAGGGGGAGGGGTGTTCATGAAAATGTGACGACAGTATGTGACAAGGGGGTGAGAGGGGGTTAGAAGAAATGTGACTAAAATCCGCAGATTAAATTTTGAAGTTATTTTGAAATTAAAGTATTTTGTGTTTATAAAGTAGATTTAAAGCCAAATATATTAAATCCCATTTCAAATTTCAAAATAAGACTGTTTTCAACTGCTCTTTCGTATTAATATTTTATTACTATTGTATATTAATTATGTTTTTGTTATAAACCTTAATCTTATTTCATACAAAATAAGTACATGAATCATTTTTATTGTTATGCTCAGAAATGTCGTTAAAACACATAGTTAAGTTTAAAAATAAAGTTTGAAATATGATCTATAACGTAGTGCTTTGTTTCTGAACTGCAAGTATATGTTTATGTAATATAGTGTGACTTGTGACAATGGGGGGGGGGGATGGGGGTATGGTGAAGTGTGACACTTTGTGACAAAGGGGGGGGGGAGGGGTGTCAAAAATATTGAAAAAAAGTGTGACATCATTTATGGACCGCCCAAAGACTGTATTGTTACGCAATTCTTTTAAGTGTATTTGTAGATGAATTATAAATGCTACACACTTTCATTTTAAATACCGAACATGTTATAATAAACCTCATTTACTCTATCAATTTCATGACAATCCGAGTTTGTTTACATGATTTAGAGCACGGAAATCCAGACAAACTGAACTCATTCACTTTTCAACTATGTTGGAAAGTGTTAAAAAATGAATTTATCAATTATCAATGGAAGTAACACACTTAAAGAAAATTACAGAAAATATATTATAATCGAACGTAATTTTTAGCTAAGTAAAATATTCCTTACACAAGTCAGAAAATGTACACCGAACGTGGCAAATGAGGTACGTTCGTACTATAACTCGTTTTATAAATATTCAGATCTTGCAGCAGTAGCTGTTGCACTCTTATGAAAAAGTGCATGAATACAAAATTTACCACGATTCTATCGATTAAATTCAGTAAAACGGAAATAATAGGACTTCTTCTTAAATAGGGCGTCATCACCATGGCAACCAAGAATCATGACCTATCATGTGACATCATTGAATTCATTAAGTGGGATAGGATTTAATAGAATGAAGAAAACTTTTATGAATATCTTTTTAAGTTTTGATCCGATTTTCATCAAATGTGAAATGACCTCACAAAATCCTGCAACGATTCTATATACAATGAAACCTCCCTGTACGACCACCTCCCTGAACGACCATTCTTTCATGGAACGAAATTTATTCCCATAGGCCCAATACTAATTTTATCTCCATTCAGAGACCATTCTAGTTGAACTCCCTCCATGAGCAACCCATTTCTTTGAAGAAAATTAACAAATTTTGTTTTTTCTTTGTCGTTTGAAGAATGTTTTGCTAGAAAAATAATTCCGGAGAGCGCATTATTCATGGAACTTCTAAACTAAGTTTAGATTTTTTTTCTACCGATAACTTTTCAATGTTTAAACCTCTTTGTGCCTTTTTAGTCAATGAATTTAACTCTGATGACAAATTAAGAATGACGGTCCATAAACTCACCTGTCCTATTCTGTCCGGAAACTCTCAAAGAAATAGATAAATTAATGAAATTGTCATTGTTTGCTCCCGTCCAAAAAAAAAATTGCATTTATTTACTGAACTTCGAAAGGATTTGGAAATAAAAGTTATAAAAGATAAAACCGTAAAATCAAAGCAGACGTCCATGTATTCATTTTTAAACTCTGCAGTCATTAATTTATGTAATTAACTTTTGTTTTGATACTTAAATTATCATATTTTTCCCTAATGTGAAAAATAAATTTTAGTAACATTAATTATTACCTTTTTTTTCAATAATTAAAATCTAGATTTAAACATGACCTCCATTAAGATCTCAGAGCGACTCATTTTTATTGGAACGGAAAGTGCTCGCTTTAGGGAGGTTTTAGTGTATTAAATTTAAAATCATTCGGTTGGGTAGTTTTTGCGTTGTTATATGCGGACAAACAAGCAGACAGTCGGACGGATTGAACGACGACTACAGGTGCTACGTATTTATATAATTACGAACTCACCTAAAAAAAAAAATCGACCTTTTAGCTTCTTTCCGATGATGCATTAACGTGGTTTAAAATTTTCCGTCTTTTTAATTACTTCAGAGAAATTATCTGGAATTCAAAAAGAGGTGCTTTTTTGGAAACATTTTTATCCTGAACGAATTGATTTAAAGAAATCAGACGAATTTAAATGTATTATATAATAGTTTCTCTTTCCAATTTATTCTGCAGTGACTTTAAATTTTTCTATTTATTCTTTCTGTATCATCTGTAGCAAACAATTTTAAATTTTTTGTTTAAACATTAATGCTACGTTCTACGGAATTGAACTCGTGGAAATGTTCTTTCGACAAATCGTTACCTTCATCATCTATCACAATTTTTCTTTTATTTTGAAACATTTAAGGAAGAATTTCAAGCAATTTAATTTACATCTGTTTAAAATAATAGAGTCCCGTAAAATGCGCAGAAAATGATATTCAAATGTTGTTGAGAGTTTTTGAATATGAGTTGAGCCACTGCCATCGAAATATTTAAGGCCAGAGGACACGAGTTGTGACGTCATCCCTAATCGACCGACTTCTCATTAGTGTTGGAATTCACAACGGAAAATTTTGAACAGCAATTTTCTTTTATTTTATTTGTGGAATATCTGTCATCTTATAAAACAATAAAAACTATTTAAACTACTGGTGAGAATTCGGAATCCCCCAATAAAAAATAAGCCAGATGCGGCAACACTGTGGCATTCCGCTTCTGACTGAATTTTTATTTACGGATTCCGAATTCTCATCAGTAAGTTTAAATAGTTATTATTGTTTTATAAGATGATAGATATTCCACAAATAAAATAAAAGAAAATTGCAATCAAAAATTTCTGGTGTGAACTCCAATACTAGTGAGAAGTCGGTCAATTAATGATGACGTCAACAACTCGTATCCTCTGGCCTTGAGTATTTCGATAGGAGCGGTTGAGCGTGTATGTGTAAACATATGTGCACGCGTTTGAGTATGCATTCTAAAAATATTTACTGATATTTTACGTGAATTTCCCCAGAAAATTTACGGAAAAAGCCACTTCTTTCAACTAAAAGACCATGTCACGTAAATGTCATGTTTTACGACCAAAACCCGTTTATCTAAAGGTACAATCCATTTCTTCTAGGTGCAAAGCAAGTATTTTTTGTGTGACTTTGTCTGGAATATCTGTTGTAGTAAAATTACTGCAGCAGTTTTTTACAGGGTAGGTAATGGGCTTTTAAATATTTGCTTGTAGTTATAGTTGCGAATTTTGCGAAAGTTCTACTTGTTTTGCAATATGTTATGTTGCAGATATTGGCATGTGCATTTAATAATAAAGAAATGCAATTACAAAAACACTTCAGTTATAAGTCAACCCTCGGGCAGAAAGTTAGAACCTTAGTATATATAATAACGAGTTTCAAAGGAAATTTCGCCAAATTGGCTAGTTAGCTTCAAGTTGGCCTTGTGGTTGGTGACTTATTTTTCTGTGTAACTAATGCGCCTAGAATAAATAGTGTAAAAATATGCTATCCAAACAGCACTAAAAATTTCTATCTCTTGAATGTGCTATGATACTCAAATCCAAAGAGCCGATTGCAGCAGCATCTATGGTACACTGCAAATGGAGGCGTCTTAAATTCAGACACATATGTGACTGAAAAAGTAATTCAGACATTTAAGTGTCTAAATGTGAAATTTCAGACATCATAGATGTCTAAATTTAAGACACATAAGTGTCTTACTATGAGCATGTTATAAATGAACGGAGAAAAATGTCTGAATAATAGTGACATGTCTGAAATTAAGACATTTAGAAATTTAGACACTTAAGTGTCTGAATGCGATACAATTGTATCATATGAGTGATGACTGTACGTACGATTGTATTGCAATATGTATATCAGCGTTACCAGAAAATATTTCCGAATGGATGAAAGATATTTAAAATACTCTTTCATCCATTTAATTTAGTATTTATTTATAAATGAAGAAATCATGGGACATCTGAGAAAATTAGAAAAGTTCGCTTACTAAGGTTTGGAGCTAAGTTATTTTTGGCGCAATAATAATTAAATAATTGCTTTTCACAAAATATAAAATTTTCCAAAAATTACTTGTTATCATGATCGTATACAGAATCGCTCACCTAAATACTAAGAGTTATGAGTAGAGGGAGAAAGAAACGTACTTAGGAGCAAGATTTTAGAACATACAGTAAAACCTCCCTAAAGCGACCACGTTCGTTCCAATGAAAAGTGATCGCTCCGAGAGGTGGTCTCTTAATGGAAGTCATGTTTAAATCTAGATTTTAATTTTTGAAAAAAGGTAACAATTAATGTTTAGTAACATTAATTTATTTAATTAACAGTAATTTATTTTTCACGTTAGTAAAAGAAATTATAAAAATTTAAGTATCAAAACAAAAGTTAATTATATAAATTAATTACTGCAGAGTTTAAAAAATGAATACATTGACGTTTGCTTTGATTTTACGGTTTTATATTTTATAACTTTTGTTTCCAAGTCTTTTCGAAGTCACGTCAATAAATGCGTTTTTTTTTTTTTTTTTTTTGACGGGAACAAATAAAGACGATTTGATTAAATTATGTATTTCTTTGAGAGTTTCCCGGCAAAATAGGGCAGGGGAGTTTATCGACCGTCATTCTTAATTTGTCATCAGAGTTCAATTTATTACCTAAAAAGGCACAAAGGGGTTTAAATATTTAAAAGTTACCGGAATAAAAAAAAATCTAAACTTAGTTTAGAAGTTTGATGAATAATGCGCACTCCGGAACTATTTTTCTAATAAAATCTTCTTCAAGCGACCAGGAAAAAACGGGATTTTTTTCATTTTCTTCAAAGAAATGGGTCACTCATGGAGGGAGTTCAACTGGGATGGTCTCTGAATGGAGGTATAATTAGTATTGAGCCTGTGGGAATAAATTTCGTTCCATGAAAAAAATGGTCATTCAGAGAGGTGGTCGCTTACTGGAGGTGGTCGCTTAGTGGAGGTGGTCGCTTAATGGGGGTGGTCGCACAGAGAGATTTCACTGTATATGCCTGGGGTCCACAGCCCAGTCCGCTTTTGTAAAATGCAGAATATAAACATGAAGTAGGCTAAACTAAGAATTTATGCCAGAAATCCTCGTGTAAAACAATTTTTAAGAAATTTAAAAATTAAGAAATATTAATCGTTTAAAAATAAGTTTCTAACGATATTTTTCACAATGGAGAACTGATTTCTTTTTCTCTCTCCTCTCTCTGTCTTTTTTTTTTTTTTTTGAACTGCCCCTCCTCATTTAAGATAAATTTGATATATATGAACACTAACAGAAGAACAGAATTAAAATCGTCTTCTACGAGAAGTTAAGGTTGGGGGGGGGGGGGGGGCTCCTCTGGAGAAAAATTCTTAGCAGCATTTTCTCTTAGCGTTTAATTAATATATTGCTATTTGGAAGAGAAAAAAGTATTTTTTAAATAATCAAACGTATAGAAAATATAATTAATTAAATTTCAGGGATGGACAATTGCTCTCTTCATGACCACCGAAAATTCGATATGTTATTTTCTAGTTTTACAATAAAATCTTTATTTAAAGTATGTTTTCTATATGTCTAAAAATAAAAAAACTGCAAAAACTATACTCAAATAAATGTAACACATTAAGAAAAATACCTAATAAAGAAAATAAAACTTTTGTTATTTCTTCTTATTCAGTGATTTATTTCTCGCTGATAAAAAGTTCAAATGAGCTCATCAAGCCTTTTATAACAGTTTATAAACAGTAGGCTGAGATCAGCGACTGCAGTGGTAATTAAAATGCTGATTTCGCCATTTTCTCTTTGTTCAAATTTCAAATACGTCCGTTGGCAACTGGCGCGTTAAAACGATTCTTTCAATGAGGTAGTAATGTGTTTAACAAAGTTGCCCGCAATTTTTTTATGTGTAACATTATTTATATTCTGTGACTGTGTCATATACATAGCTGGAACAGTTTTTTGGAATAATTCATTTATGGAATAATATATGCGATTATTATAAAAATGATACGTTGAGTAATGTGTGCCATCCACATAGATGTATATGGAACTTACTAATACACAGCTTATAAAGTGCATCTTTGGAATTTCAATAATTGTTCTTGAGAGATTGGAGAATAAGAAAGTGCGTGTGAAATGTGATTCGAAAAAGCGAATTGAATTAAATTCTGCTTTATATTAAATTATATCATTATGAAAAAAATATGTTGAATAATGAAAAGAAAAATGTCCTCGTTATATATTTTTCAATTATCAGCATTCATCTGAATATTTAGTGAAATATGTAAGAAGAAAGTGTCTATATTTTTGTGTTACCGTTTATATTACATGGATTTACTTTTATTACATTTAAGGAAATACTAAAAAGGTAAGAATGTGATTATTTACAAAAATATAATTTTTATTTGGAAATAGAAATTTTCCTTGAACAATATTAATTATGTGATATTAATTATTTAAATCACTTTTTAAAGAATACATGTGTTTATCATATTTGTATCTTTCTATATAGAATAAATATTTTTCAGTATTACAGTGTTTTTTATTATTTTCGACTAAATTTATTTCATTTTCAGGATTAATTAACTAACTTGCTTGATAATTCTTAAAGCATTCGATTTATAAATAAATGTTTTTCATATAAAATAATATCATCATTGCTTAAATCATTGCTTAAGCATTAAAAGTTATTGCTTGTGTACATTGACACCCAAACTTGTCAACATTTTTAGTATTATATTTTTGTCCAAAAAAAAAAAAAAAAAAAAAAAAAAAAAAAGCAGTTGCAGCACTATATAGTTTTTGTTGTGGATACAAGCTATTAATCTGACTATAAAAATGTCAGTAAATATTAGCCATTTAATATAATGCCATTTTTTTAATAGTTAATTTTATTTAAAATATTTTTCTATAATAGCTATATAATGATTTACAATAAAATAAGTAAGGAAATAAATCATTATTTACTTTGTTTAATTGCTTAAAATTATATTTAAGTTTTGTACAACTTCAGATATTGAAAAATTTATTAATGATTTATTGATTGTTAAAAAGAAATTACAGATTTAGAACGGAAAAAAGACTTTATTTTCATATTTTACTGCATTTTTCACATAAAATTGGGGGGATTTTTTTTCAACGTTTGTTCATTTTTATAAAAGATACAGAAATAACAATTAAATATGTATTTTTAATGCAAAATAAGTTTTGAAATTAGATGTTATTTCTCTTGCATGTTATTAAAAATATATATATGTTTAACTTTTTAAAGATAGCTTAGTAGCTCTGGTGATTACCATATGTAAAAGAAATTGATGGCAAAATATAATTAAAAAGATCAAGTTATTAAATGATATTGTTATTAATAAACCCTTCCGTTGTAATTTCTAGTTACAGATAATATTAACATGATTTCGTATATGAATTTTTATGTTTAATGACAGATCATTTAATTCTTTTACATTTTGGAAATTAATGTTTTCATGCAACAAAATTAAATTTATGTATAGGAAATGCTATGAACATTTTTGCTTCAAGTGGAGGGCATAAAACTTGAAAAATAATTATAAAAGTATCAGAATTGGACCTATCGTGAAATTTTTAATGTTTTATAAATACATTTTAAATTGTTCCTTTGTAAAGTTTTATTAAAAAGTTCGAAATTTCTACAGTATTTAATTGCACGATGAAAGAATTTTTTTTTAGACTATGGAAACTTGTTCAAAGTAAAATAACTACATTTATATGTATTTCCTGTGTTTCATCTGTATAACATATTTAAATTTTAAGACACAGAAATTTTCTGACAACTTTCAACGTCAAAATTATTCTGATTTTTTATAGGATTATTTTTTATTATCATCGGAGAATGCATCCATTTGCGCAAAGCAATTTATTGTACTTATTATATATCATATTGCATACTTTTAGATTAGGATGAAGTTAATGACAAAGGATATATTTATCCAAACATATATTTACATGTTCATATATATATATATATATATATATATTAAGTCATCAATGTGTTTAAATTTTTGTTGCTGTATATGTAGTAGGGGGAAGAGGGGGGGGGGGGTAATCAATGTAAGCCGCTGGTACTGGAACTTATTAGAACCACATTTCCTATACTGTCAAAAAAAAAAAACATTTTCTAACTTTTTTAGAATATATTTATAACCGTATATATTAAATAAAACCTCTCAATAGCAGACACCCTAGGACCGTAGAATTTGCCCGCTATTTAGAGGTTTTATTTTCATATGTAAAAAAAGTCCAGAGTGTACAAATACCCAGCATACTGAGTACAAATTACACAAAATATGCTTCAATATATTATTAATCTGCTTTTCAATCCACGAATGTTGTGGATTGAAAAAAGTGATCGCTATATAGGTGTCTGCTATTCGAGAATGCCCGTTATTACTGAAGCATACAGTAAAACTTCTATAACCGGTCACTCCCGAATAGCGGACAGCTCTATTTAGAAAAATATAAAGCGGGGTAGTGTTTCTTCTAGAAGCAGGACCTGATTAAAACATGGAAACTGATCCGCTGCCCTGCCCTCTCACCTTCCCATCGATTTTTGTGGCCCCAAATTTGGTATGCAATTTTACGAATTCAATTTTTTTATATATGTTTAGGTTTTTTAGTATTATAACCACATACAAAATTATCATATTAGGATTATAATTTCAGGAGATATTAATAAAAATATGAAAATGCAATTTAACATTAGAAGCTCGAAATTTTGAATGCTTATAATTCGAAAACTTATCATTCAAATGACTAGAAATTTCGTTTCTAGGCATAGTTTGAACCGAAGATTTAAAATATAGTGTCAAAATTGGGTGCATCCATTGGAAAAAAAACAAAGTTTGGTCTAATTTTGATTTGTAGATGGCCCCTATGCAAATTTTAAATACATCATTTAAAAGTAGACTTTATTTCCAGACGATTGGTACCAGTAACTTTCTTCTATTATTGTTGTCTTCTAGTTGCAGAGTTAGTAGGAGGTGTTTATTTTTTTTTCGACGACTGTTCCAATCATGTGGATAAGAAATCGCTTTTGCGACTGATACTGCTTGTGTGATCGCAAGCAACGTGGGGAGCAGAAATGAAGGGTACTCAAATGATAATGAAGGATTTCTGTGTCCATTGATATTTACTATATTATTTATCGTTTGAAAAGAGCCAAATAAACAAGAAGTCCATCCAGAATCTTATAACTACTGCTCGTCTCAGGCGCCGATGTGCGGTTGTCAAATGTTTAAGCATTTCTTGGTAATGATAAATAGCATAATAATAAAAACGAAGGGGGATAAAGAAAAGTAAGTGTTTCGTGCTCAAATTTTTTTTAATGTTCGGATCTCATATGCTGATAATTTTGTGAAATCTAGTGCTAGATTTTATTTAACACAGAAATAAAAATCCAAAAAATGCTTAAACTAATTGACTGGGAATATCTAATTTAAATAGAAAAAAATTGCACAACAAAGAAGGGATGGAATTCTTTCCGAAGAAGTGAATCATTTTTTATAAATGGGAATAATTTGTTACCATAAAGCAGAGCTGATTGCAGCATGGACAAACTGGGCTTTTTCTATGGGACGTTAGCTTTACGGGCCCACAAATTTGGTATGAAATTTCCATAAAGCTGATATTTTAAATTTGTTTTGATCTTATACTTATTTTAATAAATATTTTGTACTTTTAGAATATGATTAGGTTAAAGAAAAGGATATATTTATCCAAATATGTATTTCATGGCATCGAGCAGTCTTAATTTTTTTTGTAGCAATATATGAAGGTGGTGGTGGTGGTGGGGGGGGGGCGAATAAATACTAGGTCTTTGGGCTGGAATTAATTTAATAAACATTTTTGATGCCGTAGGGCATATATGAAATCACATAAATGCATATTTAGGTGAATATATTTATAGATATTATCCTATTCTAAAACTACAGAATACTGATTACGATCATAATAAAGTCAAAACTGATATAAAATATCAGCTTTATAAAAATTTTGTACCCAATTTGGGGTACCCTAAAATCAGGGGGCAGAGAAGCATCCTAGTTTTACCACGCTGCAATTAGCTCTGCTTTATGGCAACAAATTATTCTCATTTATAAAAAATGATTCAATGTGGTCAAATATGGCTGCGTATATGACTTAGAAAGAAAAGTGGTCAAAGATGGCTTCATATTGGCAAAAAAAAAAAAAAAGGCTCAAAGATGGCCGCAATTAAGACACTTGAAATGTCTGAAATTCAGACGCAAGAAGTGTCTAAAAATTTTAAGACACTTTAAAACGTCTGAAAATCGAACACTCCAGTTTCAGTCACTTATGTGTTTGAAATTCAGACGCAAGAAGTGTCTGAAAATTTTCAGACATTTTAAAACGTCTGAAAATTGAACACTGCGTTTCAGACACTTAAGTGTCTGAATTTCAGACATTTCAGTTTACAGTGTATATTTTCAAATTCCAATGTAAAAGTCGTATTATTACAGCGTCTAAACCAAATCGTCTTGCAGTTTTAGAAAATATCCTGAAGATGTCGCTGCGATCGATTCTTTGGATTTCAGCATCGTTTGACACTTAAGGGATCCAATATTTTAGCCCATTTTGAAGTATTACTGGAATAGCCCATTTTCACAATATATATTCTAGACGCTGTAGTGTACCTTTGGTGATACTCCGCCAACTGTTGCGAAGGTATATTTGTAAATTTAATTTATGTAAATATGTGTTTGTACACACTTACATATCAGTGGAAGAAATACAGTTAAAGAAAATTACAGAAAATATACTGTAATCGAACATAATTTTTAGCTAAATGAAATATTATTTAAAAAAAGAACTCGAGTTTATAGCCTTTTAGTTACTTTCATATGATATATTAATGCGCTTTAATTTTTTCTCCTTTTAAATACTTCAGTGAAATTATCTAGAACTCAGAAAGAGTTGCTTTTTTGGGTACATTTTTACCGTGCAAGAATTGATTTAACAAAATCAAATGAAATTAAGTGTATCAGATAATAGTTTCTCTTTCCAATTTATTCTGCAGTGACTTTAAAATTTCCTATTTATTCATTCTGTTTAGATCATCTGTAGCAAATCATTTAAAATTTTTTGTTTAAACATTAATGCTCAGTCCACGAAATGAATTCGTGGAAATGTTCTTTCGACAAATCGTTAACTTCATCATTTATCATATTTTGTTTTATTTTATTTTTAAACGTTTAAAGAAGATTTTTAAATAATTTAATTTACACTTTTCTCTTTTTAGGGTTTCATTCATCTGACGAAGCCCTATTCGTCTCACTCCTCTGTTTTTTTGTCACAGACCCCGTTATCAGAAACCATATACGTTGGAGACTTGAAAATTTGGATACTTATAGATGAACACCTCATATCTAATGACAAATCATAAAATTTTGAAAAAGTCTTATATTTATCCGTCTGGGCTCTAACTTGTATATTTTAAGCTTATATATATATATATATATATATATATATATCTGAGCCCCTAATTAAGTTGAAGACTTGAAATTTTCCTTACTTATAGCTGAACACTTGTGATCACACGACAAATCATAAAAATTTCAAAAAGTCTTATATTTACTCCTCCGGTCTCTAACTTGTGTATTTTAAGCATCTTTTCTAACCTCCATCCTTTTCACCCGGGGAACACTTTTCTAACTTTTGCCGACACCCCTTTGGCCACTCTTCCATATTATGCACCATAGCCTTACATATTTTAGTTCCATTTGTTACCGCCAGGGGGCGCCTAACTATCTCGTGTGGTATAGTCCGATCCTCTCGACTCATATACCTACGGATAGGTTGTAAAACGGACTTTCGTTCGGATACAGGTTTGTTTAGAATAGAATGCTCCCCCTGGTTGCGAAATGTGGCACTAACAAATTTTGCAAAAGGATAGAGTGTTTTGAAAGGAATATTAAACGAAATCCTCTGTGCGATCTGCGATTACACTTACCCACTTGTTAAATAATAGAATCCAGTAAAATGCGCAAACCATGACATTCAAATGTTATTGAAAGTTACGAAAATGAGTGTGAGCTGGACCATATAAATATATTCTGGAATTATGGAATATTACCAGAATCGCACGGTGCTCAAAACTGATATCGCTAGCAAAATTAATTTCAGGTGTTCTTTTTTCAAGCAATTAATTTACTAAAAAACAGCAAACATTTGTATAGAAATAACTATGCCAAAAGGAAGACTAACGATTAAAATACAAACATTCTTTTCATATGTTACTACAAACGAAAATAAAATAAAAATAATATAATATAAAAAAATATATAAATTGCTGAAGTTTTAACAATTCTGACGAAAAAATATTTTTGAAGAATTATTCATTCAATTCCTTTTCAGTGTTTGCATTTAAGGGGTTACGTGGGTTTCGAAGGTAAAAAAAGCACATTTTCTCTATTTTTTATATAATATAATAAATAATTTTGTTCAATATTTTATGCATATAAAAGAGCAAGATTTAAACAATTTTTTTTATAAAATCTACATTAAAAAATGTGGAAAATTCAGCCGGTGGGACCAGTTTTCGGGAGACCCCTAAAAAAAAGTGTGCTCTTGGGTGTCAGGATAACTCATGATAACTTTCTCTGGAAAAAAAAAAAAAAATGTTAGTAGACAAGTTTAGCTCGCGATTGAACGAAGGATTTAAATAAAAATTGAAATTTTAATTTTTGAGTTGTATGCAAAACAGTACAATTTTTGGTACAATTTACACTACGTAAAATTAGTCGTAATAAAAAACAAGAGAAAAAAAATCATGCGTCAAGCATAGATTATGAAATACTTTCCAACACATTCAGACTAATCTAACAAAACTATCCTGTTTAATAAGTTAAAATATTATGCCTAATTCAACCATATGAAAACGCATAACACATTTCAAAAAACAATTTCAGCTGTTCCCACCTACAATCGGTAAATTATCCGAATTCTTTGAGCAGCCTTGTATATGATATATAGATTAGTAACTATTAACTATATGCACGCCAAAATTTAGTTCAGTTTAGAAATACATATATACTTTAGTTGAAAATTCTCTTTCAGCAATTTCCGCTCATAAGGTGAATGGTATGTGAAATATTTTGTGCAGACCTGTATAGGAAATATAGAATTTATATACAGCGAGTGAAATTAAAAAAAAAAATAGTTAAATTTAAAAGCGCATGCCGAAATTGAAAACGCACTTCCAGCAATTGTTACTCAAAGACAATACTGTAACCGATTTCGTTTGTGAGCCCCTGTAAATGGACGACAAATGCTATGAATGCCCTATTCTATCGTAATCATCTTGTAGCGAAATTCAGTGATTTGTATCAGTTTCAATTCATTTAAAATAACATAATGTCATTAAAATACTCTGCAAACGATTTTCCCCCATATATACTATAATGTAATGGAATTCTTTTGGGTGCCCCTGTAAATAAACTATTAATCCCACATACTTCATATATAATGCCAAACATGCCTGAGTGACCCTAAATAAAGTTTATCAATTGTATGAAAATCCGAGGATATTTACGGGAGTTAGTCCGTGGACAGACGAACAGACAAACCGAATGCATAAATATTTTTCCACTTTTTTGGTTTTTTAAACATAACTCAAGAACTACTTGGCGGAACGAACTGTAATTTAGAACTCGCCTATTTTAAGATTCCTAGAAATGGATTTTTGTTAAAGAATTCGTTGATTAAAATTCATATTTATTTCGAAAATTAATTAAAAAATAGATTTTTGAAATATATTTTCGAAAGTCTATGAACTGCAACGTATAGATTTCCGAAACGGATGTGCGATTAGTTCAGGTAACAGATGTATTACAAGTGACAAGTAGGCTTACAACTGTAACAATGTGTTGTCCGTCATTCAGCAGCGCAGTTGTGAGACGGAGCACAGCACTGTTCACAGCATTATGGAGCATTTCTTCTGGTACAGCAGGATGGGATCTTTCAATGTTGGCAACGACGGCGGTCTCAAGCATTCTTTTTTACTCAAGCATTTGCATTTATTCAAGCATTCTTTTTTCCCTTCCACCCTAAAAAAATTCGGCTTCTTTCTCATCTGTTCGTTGCAAACAGCAACTTTTTATCTTTATTTCTTATTTTTCTATTTATTATGAATTATTGATTTTTACATTTATTACGAATTTTTGTATATTTTTATATTTATTACGAATTATTAATTTTTAAAGTTGTTCCTGACTTTTGATTCAGCCGATACTTCAAAACTTTTATTCAAAGTTTATCTCTAGCCAAATCCGATAAAATAATTTTTATTGATTTGAATTTCTGTTACGTTTCGTTATAATTTCATATTAATGCATTAAATATCATACAATTTTAAGGGAAATGTATTATTTAATCTAAAATAATGCTATCGTTTACTGTAAACGTAATCCTTTTTAGAATATACGTTTAAATTACGAAACAACCAGGAGTTTCGAAACATTATTCCGCCTAAATCTTTACGTCCAATATAGAAACATGAAATAAACATGGAATTTTAAAGGGCTTAACCTCCGGGCAAATAGCTCCTCCGAGAATTATAATGGTAAATAATTTAGATTAGAAAATGGACGTAACGGAATGTTACAGCATAACTGAGGGATGGAATTAAACGGGGTCATATTAACAAGAGAAGAGGTTTATGAAAGTGCAACATGAATATTTTAAATAAGTTTAACACTCATTATGTGTTAAATTTCTATATTTATTTCTCACTATTTTTAGTAATAATAAAACAATTCTATATTTTTACACAAATTAATTACCAACAAACATCAACTAAATCGGTGGAATTCGTTTTAAATTTTTTAGGTAATTTAAAGTTTCTTTATTTGTAAAGTTACAGGAAAAGCTGTATTCAACAACAAAAAAAAAAATGATCATAATCATGCTGATGAATTTAAGGCAAAAAAAAAAAAAAAAAAAAAAAAAAAAAAAAAGTAGATAATGATCTCTAAACGAAAAATTGTATTTTGTTATAAAATCTAGACTCTGCAGCAATTTCCCAAAACTTTCCCGCCAATTTGAGAGCATTTTTGCATATTCCCAACGTGAAACAGTGGATTGCCGTATACAATACTTTAGTCAGTTAAATGTGATCTTTAGTGTTTTCTTTAAAATTAGCATAATGACTATATCTGAGTTCCCAGAGTTACGCACGAATCCGAAAAGCATTCTTTACCTTTAGAATTTCCAGAAACCAATATATTTTCGAGACTCAAGCAAATATGTATAAAAACAAAGTTTCTTTGTCTGTCACAGATTTTCGGAAATGTTGCCGTATAGCTTTACAGTGTATCAATCAGTTTTATGAAACCGGAATGTAGGTTTTTCGAATGTTATCGATTCTCAAATAAACGTTTCCAGCTGTATAATTGAAATTATACATGCAAGAGTAACACAATACTAATATTAATTTAATGTGAATGGTACTGCTGTTAATTTACCATGTTTGTCTGTAAAACGTGTTTGGTGAACATGAAAACGTTTGTTTGAGTATGGGTAGCATACAAAACACCTCTATTCCGGGTTGAAAAAAATGATTATGCACTGTAAAGACTACTGGGAAACATTCCCGAAAATCAATGGCAGCAAAAGAAAATTTGTTTCTTTAAACGTTTCTTTAAGTCACGAAAATATACTGGTTTTGAGGTTTATAGAAATAGAGAACGCTTTTCTAAATCGTGGGTTATTTAGAAAAGGTTATTTCGTTCATGGTTAGTGTTATTGATGTTATTGAAATTATTAATATGATTTTGTGGCAAGGTCTCTAAAAGATGACTGCATACAATTCTGTATCATCAAGCATCATCATATGTCATCCGAAGGTCAGTATTGTTTAGAGCAGTGGTTCCCAAACTTATATGTATGTATATACAGGGTGTTGCAACACCACACAATAATGTGTTACAAGACAGCAATGTGTTATAACTGTAACAATTTTTAAGCAGCCTTGAATTACCTTGAATAACTTTTAAGGGGACAGTGCACTTTTAAAATGACCAGAAAATCGATTTTTAGATTTTTATTTCTTTATAAAAATAATTTTATTCTGAATAAATTGATACCAATATTTTAATTGTGCTATTCTTATTTACTGAGATATCGCTGAAAATGTAAACATCACTCTATAAGGTACATGCATCGCACCTCCGTTTCCGATTTAAATGCCCTCCACCAACTGTCATGGCGGTTTGTTTACATTTTGTTGTGAAGTTTTCACATTATCGCAATTTGGAAATTTTGCGAAAATGCATTATTTTTTTCTAATTGAATGCCGTAAGTAGTAACAGGAAAGCTTCAAAACATATACTTTAACTTTCACTTTCGCCAAGCTTATTTACTTTCATGATTTTGCTCTGAAACGTGGTTGCTATTCTGCCTAGCTTTAGACTTTGTTTTTATCGCTAATAAGTGCCTAATTTTAAACAAAACTTTTCTTTTCAGAACAAACCTTTCAATATTTTATATTATTATTAAATTTCAAGAATTTGTTATCAATTGTAATAATGAATAATGTGAAACGTTCTTCACGAAAACGCCCAAAGAAACGTAAGTTTTATGGTAATGGTAATCGTCATTTAAATTCGAGTGATATGCCAGAAGGTGCTAGTTCATCTTATAAAAAACTAAATAGTAGTCAATTTGACTGTGATTTTGTTTCAAGTGACAGTTTAGGATACCGAATTATTGATATTGATATACTTTTCGGCAAATTAGTCGAATTTTTGTGCTGCAAAGACTGTGGATCGGCCATTCAAATATCAGAATCCTTGCAAAATGGCCTGTCATCATTGTTTTCCATTAAATGCCTTAAATGTGATAAAGTATCAACCTTCAGGAATTCAAACATGATGAGTGAAAAGTCAAATGTGCCTGAAATAAATAGACGTTTTATTTATTCCATGAGATGCATAGGGCAAGGATACTGCAGCATGAAAACGTTTTGTGGAGCAATGGATTTTCCAGAACCTATTCAGAAGAGTGCCTACAATAGGTTACTAAGAAAAATGTGCAATTCTGTTAAAAAAGTTGCTACAATATCCATGCAAAATGCTGCGAAACAGGAAATAGAAATTGCAGGATAATCTGGGCTTGCGGTTAGTGGCGATGGATCTTGGAAAACGCGTGGACATTCATCGAAAGTTGGAATTGTCAGTCTGATTGGCGCTGAAAATTGAAAAGTTTTAGAAATAGAGGTTATGTCATCCTTCTGTAAAGGCTGTGAAACAGGTAGAAAGAAAACTGGCACAGAGTTTGAGACATGGAAAACAAATCATGAAAAATGATGCGTTAAAAATCATGTGGGGTCGGCAGGAATGATGGAAGTGAATGGTATGCTGAAGATTTTTCGTCGCTCAGAAGAACTTTACAACACAAAATATTAGGGATGCAACGGATATCCGGCAAATATCCGATATCCGGCATCCGGCTGATTTTTCAATATCCGAAATATCATCGGATATTCGAATCACAATCACCGGATATCCGACTTCTCTGCCGGATATCCGGCAGAGCGCAGCAAAGCTAAGAGAAATTGTTTGACCCAAACAATTCCGAACAACTTTTGTTTATAATGCAAAATATGAAAGTAAGTCCATTATTCATGAGTAAAAAGTAATTCTCAAAAGTTTAAAGAATTGCCAGCTTTCCTAACATTGATATTTGAACTATTTATAATAAATTTAAGAATTTACGTTTACATCATTTAGAAAATTGTACTCTTACTTTTAGAATGTGAAACAAAATTTGAAGTTGTTCATTAAAGTATGACTTTATTAATTTTCTTTCTTTCTTTTAAGTTTAACAATTAAACAGGCCTATTTTTACTTTTTTCTATCTTCAATAGAAGAAAGTATTGTAATTGAGATTTTTTCGATTTCTGGTATTCGTCGGATTTAGATGTTTTAGGGGTCACAGATCCCAAAACATGTTTATACAAAATATCTGTCTGTCAGTGTGTCGCCATCATACCATCAAAAAGTTTACGCTTAGAATTGAACCGTTGAAGTTACGCATAGAGTTTTGTGAATGTTTTTTACTATTGCCAGCTGGCCCTCTTTCAATATTGAAACATTCCACTGGAAGGGAGTGCTGTAATCGCGATTCTTGTGCCATTTTCATTATTGTACCATCGAAAGTGTATGAAGTTATGCATAGAATTGAACCTATTTGGCTATGGTCAACAGGTCCTCTTTCAATTTGAAAATATTCCGCTAGAAGGGGTCGCTATAAAAGTGATTTTTGTGTTATTTCCATTATTTTACCATCGAAAAGTGTATGAAGCTAAGCATGAAATCGAAACAATTTTTTTGTGCATATTTTTGGCTATGGTCAGCAGTTTCTCCTTGAATTTGGAAATATTCCTCCAGAAGGTGGCATTGTAACAGCGTTTTTTGTAAAATTTTCTCGATTTTTCACAGTTTTTTTGTACTGTATATTGGTGGCTCATGAAGCGATGGGAATTTCGTATCTTGCTAAGCTGGCTATTCACAAACAGCTGATGTACAACAGAATAACGAAAAAATTATTGATTTTAATAAATGTCATGATCGGGATTAACTTATTCTTTTTTTGATTAATTGACTGGAACAGAAATTTTAGATCAAAATCAAAGTTGGTATAATATTGAACTAATAATATTGAAGTATTAACATTTGGAACTACTTTTTGAAATATTCAGATGTATGAGATAGAAGAAAGTTTCGGGATTGGCGCATCCAGTTAGTTATTTTTGTAACTTCATTTATAAATATTTAAAATTAAAAGTAATTTTTTTTTTACTGATAAATATCTCAGTAATTTAACTTAAAATAAAACTAAATGTGACTTAAAGCAAAACAGTACTAAATAATTAAAGCCGAGAAAAAGGCATCAACTAAGCCTATGTTTGGAGAAAATAACTCTTTAATCATGGGTATATTAGTAGATATTTTATGTTTAAATTATAAAAAGAAAGAATGTATTTCTTTGTGATAATACTCTACAGTTATAGGCATATTAATTGGTTAAAATTTGTTATATAAATTATCAGCATTTCATTGTACAAATTAATTATTAGCAATTATCAGTATAGTCAATCCCATATCCAAATCCAGTAGCAGTTATCAGCATTTCATTGTACAAATAAACAGAATATTTTAATGTTTAAATTACATTTTTTATACAACATTATTAATATACATTTCAGGGCTTGAATTTCTAGACTGGATGGCAGGATTCATGCCCTAAAGAATATTGTGGGCGGGAGGCTCCTGTTTCTAAAAAATCACTTTCTTAAAATTTTTCTTTCTAAAACGATAATCAAGTCTCGAGACCGACTGACAAATTTCGTGATATTTTCCACTATCGATTGGCAGATTTCACTGTTTCTTCTTACAACAAATTGATAAAATTCATGTTTGTTTTTCTGCATCTGACCGAAAAATGTTGCAATTTTTCTCCACAACCGACTGACGCATTTCACAATTTTTTTCTGAAAACCGACTGATGAATTTCATAAATTTTTTCTCGTGATCAATTGACAAATTTAGAAATTTTATTCTGTGACCGATTGGCAAATTTACTTGTTTGTTCTTGTGACATACTGATGAAAGTAACGATTGTTTTTCTGCATCCGATTAAAAAATTTCGCGTTTTTTATTGCGACAGGCTGAGGAATTTCACGATATTTGATCTTGATGGATTGGTAAATTTCCCGATACTTATCCGTGATCGATTGACGATTATCGTGATATTTTCCCACTGTCAATTTCCCATGAACTTCAGTTTTCTTCCCGCAACCGATCGACAAATTATTTTATTTATTTTCACCATGATTGACGAAATCAGCGATATTTTTTTCTACGGTAGATTTACGTATTCTGCGGTGTTTTTTCAGTGTGCCCAAAATAAGAAATAACTAAAAGGGCAGCAATGGCGACCGGAGACTGAGCTCTACCAAATTGGCCAGTAGTCAGCACTAAACAAAATGAGATTACTTTAGCGGTGCACATGAAAAAAAAAAAACTTTGGTGAACTTAAAAAAAAAAAAAAAACATATTTAGAAACAACAAACTAGTTGATTCTCGCAATTCACAAAAATTAGGACGTGACTTTTTGAAATCAATCTTTTCTCGTGTAATAGAAGAAATCAATTAACTATTCCCTTTTCAAACTTTGGATGTGGATTTAAAATTCCAAGGCATAGAACATAGTTCCATTAACAAAAATACCAGAGATTACAGTTTTGACTATAATTCCATTAAGGATGTAATAAAACAAATTTGTTCAGATGTGACGTACCAATACCGATATAAGTTATTCATGTAAGTTAAAAATTAATGCACACCAGTTTTTGCAAAGTTTTCTAAAAAATTTTAAGAGAGCATAACGATGTCGATGTGTTTTCGATAATTTCTAAAATTATAAAAGTTGCTGTGTGCTGTTTGTCAAAAGTGTAACTTGTGAAAGATGCTAAAGCACGCAAAATGGAACAAAATCTAAATTAAGAAACTCATTTAGCAACCTAATTGTTAATTGCCCATAACATTAGGTGAAAGTTGAAAAATAGACATGGTATATATAAAGCTTGATTCTGTTCCTTTGTTTTAATAAAATAAAAATTTTGGATAATTATCTTGAGTTGTTAATTTAAATTATTTCAATGGCATTTTTTCAAGTCTGTAAAAATTTAATTCTTTAAGTGGCACATAAAAAATAACGGTGTTTAAAGATTTTTTCTCCTTTCTAACAGTTCAACTCCTCTGCATTTATAAATTTTGGGAAGGAAACTCCCCTTCTGGGAAAACTTGAATTCCAAGACCTGATATTCAAAGAGATATAGTATTTGTAAATTATATTTCAATACATGTAAAATGTTTTAATGATGTTGAAGCGTTTGTAATTTATTTTCCTGAGATGGCATTATATAAAGAAATAATTCACCATATAACTAAAAAAATATCTAGTGCCGGATATCCGAATCCGGCAGGCAAAGGAGCTTCGGATATCCGGTATCCGATATCCGGCAAAATCAATATCCGGTGCATCCCTACAAAATATCTAAATTACATTGGGGATGGGGATACTAAAACTTTTCTTGAAATTCAAAAGAGCCATGTTTATTGATCTAAGACAGATATAAACAAAGTAGAATATGTCGGACATATTCAGAAAAGAATGGGAAGCCGATTACGGCAACTGAAAAATTCCATGCGTAAAAAGAAATTAGCAGATGGAAAACCTTAAAGTGGTAAAGGTCGATTAACTGACAGTCTTATAAACCAATTAACAATTTACTATGGAAAGGCCATAAGGGATAATAAGGACTCCCTCGCAGAAATGCTTAAAGCAATTTGGGCAATTTTTTTTCATAAACGTTCCAATGACAATGAACAATTACATGATTTCTGCCCTGCTGATCCAACGTCTTGGTGTGAATACCAAAAAGCAAAAGCTAATAACACCCTAAAAGAATTTAAACACAAGCACACAATGCCGGTAGCTGTCATGGATTGTATAAAAAAGACTTTCAAGGACTTGTCGGATCCGAAATTACTGAAACGCTGTTTCGATGGTCGTACCCAAAACCCGAACGAATCATTTAATTCGCTTGTCTGGAAAATGTGTCCTAAGACATCGGGATCAAGCAAATTAATTGCTGAAATAGCTGCGAATGAAGCAGTTGTAGCTTTCAATGAAGGGCGCAAAGGGCGGCTGCAAGTTATGAAAACTTTAGGTTTTAATGTAGGACAAAATGCACTTAAAGCAGCAAGTAAAGTTGATGAAGTGAGGATTAAAGAAGCAGAAAAAGCTGCAGAAGAATGCAGCTTAGAAGCTCGAAGAGCTAGATATATGCTAAATAATTCTAAACTTGAAAAAATAAAAGCAAACGAAGGTATTGTTTATGAAAGCGGAAAATTTTAAAATGCTTTCAAAAGATATTTTTTTCAATAAAAGAATATATTTTGCATAAAATATTTTAATTTTATAAAAAGTATACATTTTATTCACTTCAAAATCAATGCGAAGTAAAATTGTATCTTTAAACAATTTTTTTTTTAAAGGTAAGTGTTACATTTCTCATTTATATATATATTTTGACACAAGTTCTTATATTTTGTATATTCTGAAGCGTTTTCCAAATTTTTTAATTTGAACTAAGCATTTGATGTTATTTTTTAATTCTCAATATGATATATAATTGTTTTGTTTTGTTTATTCTGAATTTTATATTTTAAAAAGTATGAAAAAGATTATAAGGTTGAACGAGTGCAAAAATGTACGCTTTTTTCTTCTAAAAATGTACGTTTTTTTCTTCTGAAAATTAAGTTTTGCACTCTTGTGCGCATGAAATCTCCAAAACCGTTTGGAATATAGTTCCAAAATTTTTATCCTACCTAAGTATTCAGATAATGATAAAAATAGAGTAGAATTATGCAGCTGTGTTTAGTTTGGAAAAAAATATAAGGTTAAATGTCTGCAAAAATGTACGACTTTTTCTCAAAATGAAGTTATGCGCGCATGATATCTCTAAAACCGTTTGAAGTAAAGCTTCAAAATTTTTATCCTACCTAAGTATTCATATAATGATGAAAACAAAGTAGGATTATGCAGCTGTGTTTAGTTTGAAAAAAAATATAAGATTGAATGTGTGCAAAAATATACGGCCTTTTTCTCAAAATGAAGTTTTGCACGCTTGCGCGCATGATATCTCCAAAACCGTTTGAAGTACAGCTTCAAAATTTTAATCCCACCTAAGTATTCATATAATGATGAAAATAAAGTAGAATTATGCAGCTGTGTTTAGTTTGAAAAAAAATATAAGGTTGAATGTGTGTAAAATTTCACGATTTCCCTTTTTTTTAAATTCAAAAGTAATTACTATTTATATAACTAACCATTTATAAAAATTAAGTTCAAATTATAGTCCAGAGTATTATGTTTAATTTAAGGTAAAATTTATCTGAATCCAATGAAATCTGCTTGAGATATCTTGCGTGCAGTGAAATGTTATGCAACGTAAAATTTAAAAAATATTTTGAAACGTACCCCATGTTTTTTTTTCTGTTTTTTTAAAACCATTTTTTATCCAAACTAAAATTTTATAAACGTAGTTTAATATCATCTAAAGATTCCCTAAAAGTTTGGTGCTACTAGAGCCATTATTATTTATATATAAAAAGAAAACGAATCAAATGACAGAATTTTGCGTTTTCTACGACTGGTAAAGGTGAAAGGAATTTCCTAAATTTTATTGCATTTTACAAACTATTTTGTATTTATCTACTTAAAAAAGCATCAAATTTTATTTTTAATACTGAATAATTTATTTTATTAGTAGTTTTCTTTCTTTTATTATGAATTAAATTTCTATATTATATCTTTTGTAAAATACATTTAAATCTTTAAACGGCTTTTTCTCAAAATGAAGTTTTTTACACCGCGTGATATTTCCAAAACCGTTTGAAGTACGGATTCAAAAGTTTTACTCTACCTAAATATGCATATAATAGTGAAAATGAACTAGAATTATGTAGCTGTGTTCAGTATGAAAAAAATTATAAGGTTGAATGTATGTAAAAATTCATGATTTTTAAATTTTTCATAATTAAACTCTAATTTCTCTTTATCTAATTAACCATTTATAAACATTTTAGTTCAAATTATAGTCCAGGGTATTCTGTTTAATTTAAGATAAAATTTATGTAAATAACATGAAATCTGCATGAGATATCTTGCGGGAAGTGAAATGTTATTCCGTGTAATTTTTTTAAAATATCATTTTGAAACCTACACCTAGAAATTTTTTTTTCTATATTATATCTAAACTAAAAATTTTTAAACATTGTTCAGTATCACATAAAGATACTCTGAAATTTTTGTCCTTCTAGAGACATTACTTAAACAAACAAACAACAACAACAACAAAAAAAAATGCAAAGCACATGACACAATTTTGCGAGTTCCGCAACTTTTAAAAGTGTACTGTCCCCTTAAATAAATAAAATATCGTGAAAAGATATAGATAAATATTTTTGTGAAAATACAGTGATATGTTAAGCTTTGTGTTGAAAGCCACTTGAGGCTAAAATTTAAAAAGTTTAATTTGTTTCAATATCGACATAACTGACGTAAAACAGTGCCATACTTTAAACATTGACTTTTAAACTTCCATTGTTTAAGTATCCATTAATAAACAAAATTGTATTTTAATAGGCAAAGGTTTTGCTAACTGTATTATCACGGAAGCATAACCCATTCTCGTGTGTGTATTTTGTGTCAAAGTTAATATTATCTTAGGATAGATTATACAAAAAAATATATACTTACAGTTTAGGTTAAATTCGACTGAAAAATTCAGGGGGTGTGATAGCAGGATGAAAGGATGTAAAGAGGATAAAAAATTGCCATAGAATATGGGGTCGCAAACAACTTATTTAGCCACAAATACAGGTTGTTTCGTTCTAACTGAAATTGGCTTGACGGCAATAACTTTGAGAAAAATACAAATATTGCAATAAAATGTAACGACCAGGTACCTTGATTTGTATGAAAGGAGATAACATCACAAAAAATTCTTTAAAAACAAGGTGTTCATGCAATCGATGATACCGTATGAACTGATAATCACTGTCCAAGCTGTGGAACATGAAGTGAATACTGCTGGCGCGTACAGTGGAAACTTCTACCGCTTTTTTTTTTTTTTTTGCTGTTATCCTATTTACTACAAAGGTGAGCATGCCTATTAAAAGTTTCATTATAATATTACTTCTGTTTTCTGAAAATTATTACCGTCAACCAAAGTTGGGTTAGATTAGAACACCCAGTATGTTTTAGTAACGGGTGGTTTGCGACTCCCTGTTCTGTGGTAATTTTTTTAACCTCTTGATGCCTATTATCATCACTCTGAATTTGTGGGTCGAATTAACCTAGTCTGTAAGTATGTAATTTTTTTGTATAATCTATCCTAAGAGATTTTACAAATAACTTTGACACAAATAACTTTGACACAAAATACACACAAGAGAAAAGTAATGGGTTTTGCTACCGTGATAGTACAGTTATCAAAACCTTTGACTATGAAAATACAATTTTGTTTATTAATGGATGTTTAAACAGTGGAAGTTTAAAAGCTAATGTTAAAAGTTTGGCACTGTTTTACGTTAGCTGTGTCGATATTGAAACAACTGACACTTTTTAAATTTTAGCCTCAAGTGGTTCGCTACACAAAGTTTAATATAACACTGTATTTCACAAAAATATTTGTCTATATCTTTTTACGGTATTTTATTTATTTAAAAGTTATTCAAGTTATTAAAGGTAATTAAAGGTTACTTAAAAACTGTTACAGATATACCACATTGCTTTGTTAATAATATTGCAGCAGATAAAATTTATTGTACATTTTTAAAGATCTGACGGATTGCTCCGCCACCCATCAGTGTGTCTCCGAACCATAGTTTAGGAAACAGCTCTTGTTTCGGGATTTTCCTGTTTTTTAGAGTTTACTAAATAGTTGCCAAATAGTTGGAAGGCAACTATTTTAATAAACAACCGTACTGCTAGCAAGCGCAATACGATGGAAGTTTCCTTTTACACCAACCCGAACGTTATGACACCACTAAATGAATATATTAAATGCTTTTGAATACCGCATATTAGGCCTGCCCAATCTTTCAGTAACCAAGGACGCATCTCAACTTGGTGGTAAACAATGAAGGGCACCACTATTCACATGTAGCAATATCATCTCACTGCAGTACATAGGCGTAGCGTGACCAGAATTTTTTTTTTTTTTTTTTTTGGGGGGGGGGGGGGGGGGCACCAAGGCGTGCGAAGTGCGTCCGGAGCGAATTTTCAATTTTGCGCCCCCCCCCACCCCAAAAAAAAGTCTTTCTATTTGTAATGGGTGTAATAAATTGATAAAGTGCAAAAACATACAACAACAACAACAACAAAACTATAATATTTATAATATGAATAAATATTTCCCGTTTATTTTGGAACTTTAAGTGTTTTAATTTTAATTTAGAAATTCAGAACAACTAAATAACGTAAGAGAAAATTGCACTTACTTGCTAGCGAGTTCATGATGTTTTGCGACAGGAAAAAAAGATGATGAAGAGTGAAAAAGAAATTCCCGGAAAATGATCGGCGCCCAAAAACTGAATAAATAAAGAAATAAAACTGTGGTTCGCAGCATAAAGTTTGTGCCCGGGGCGACCGCTCCTTTAGCCCCCCCCCCCTCTTTGCACAGCCCTGGGGGAAATACTAGAGGTATGCACGGGCCGCAATTTCCAGGCCGGCATCAAAATTAAAAGTTCCACCCGAGCAAGGCCCGTTTATATTTTCACAGTTTACGGCCAGGCCCGGTTCGTAAATAAATCAGTGAAAACAAACCTGGCCCATGAAAAAATCAATTAAATCAGGCCTGTTCCGGCACGACTCAATTTCACAAAAATTCTGATTTTTCTTAACATGCAGGCCTGCCACTTGCTACTAAAATGCTGCTAAAAGTGATTATTTTCAGCATTCGGCGGCTATGGCGACTATTTTAGGCCGAAAACTGTTAAAAAGCGACTATTTCAAGAAAGCAGTAGGCGACTTTTTTCGGATTTCAACGAATATTTTTACTAAAATTATTTGGTCTTTTTCTTCAAAGCGCCTGTAAAGTCACCTTCTCAAATGAACTTTTTCAACGTTTGTTTGAGGAGATTCGGGATTTTTTCTGCGACGAATGCCAAAATTCGGGATTCCCCCCCCCCCCAATCCATTGACGAAAATACCTATTTATTTCCAAAATCTGTTATACTATCGTTGAAGCAGAATTCGCAATTTTTTTCCGCGATCCTTTGCCAAATTTTGCAGATTTTTCTACGACAGATTGACGAAATTGATTTTTTTTCCGCCACCACTTGTCCAAATTCGCGATATATATTTTCTGCGACCGACTGATGGTAGTTACTATTTGTTTCAGAGATCTTTTGACGAAATTCACGATTCTTTTCCAGATCATTTGTCAAAATTCGGGATTTTCTTTTCACGACCGACTTACAAAATTCGTGATTTTTTGCGCGATCATTTGGTTAAATTCCCATATTTTTTTTTTTAAACAAAATTTGCGTTTTTTTTTTTTTTTACTATTTGACGAAATTTGTGATTTTTTTCTTGTGATCGTTAGACGAAATTCGCAGTTTTTTGTCCATTCTTTTGATGAAATTTGCGATGATTTTCCGCGCCCGAATGACAAAAATCGCCAGTTTCCGCGACCTTTGGTAAAATTCAAGATATTTTTACAGTTGTTTGAGGAGATTCGCAATTTTTTCCGTGACGAATTACAAAATTCGCGATTTTTCCCCCAATCGATTGACGAAAATAGTTATTTCTTTTCGCCATCTTTAGCTACGATTGTTGAAGGAGATTTCGCAGTTTTTCCTATGACCTATTGGAAATGTTCCGATTTTTTGGGGGCAATCGTTTCGCGGTACTCACAATTTTTTTCGTGATCCTTTGCTAAATTTCGCGGTTTTTTTTTTTCCGGCGATCGTCTCACGGAACTCACGATTTTTTTTCCGCGATCCTTTGCCAAAATTCGCGAATTTTTCTGCGACAGATTGGCGAAATTTTTTTCCCGCCACCACTTGTCGAAATTCGCAATATATATTTTTTCCGTGATCGATTGATGATATTCGCTATTTGTTTCAGATATCATTTAACGAAATTCGCGATTCTTTTCCACGATAGTTTGTCAAAATTCGTGATATTCTTTTTAAAATCGACTTACGAAATTCTTGATTTTTTGCGCAATCATTTCTTTAACTTCCCAATTATTTACGCGATTATTTGACCAAATTCGTGTCATTTCAGGGGTGATTCTGTTCTGAATTTTCCAAAAATTTAAGACATCCGGAAAAATTTAAAAAATCGGTCATCAGTCCGAAAATTCGGGCATATAAAATATCGCGAATTTCGGCAAATGGTCGCCGAAAAAATCAATTTCGACAATCGTTCACGGAAAAAAATCGCCAATTTCTTCAAAAGATCGCAGAAAAAACGAATTTCGCCAAAGAATCTCGAATTTCTTCAAGGGATCGCGAAAAAACGCGCATTTCTTCGAGGGATCGCAAAAAACGCAAACTTCGTCTAGGCATCGCGAAAAAAACACAAATTTCACCAAGGGATCGCAAATTTCATCAAAAAATAGCGGAAAAATGCGAATTTCGTCAAAGGATTGCGGAAAAACGTATAATTGGCGTCGGGAGGAGATTTCTATCCTTTTCCCTCCCTCTGCTGTAACTTTTTAGAAAATTTGCTGTGAATTTCAGATTTTTTTTCTTCTCAGAATCACCCCTGCTGTCTTTTTGTCCGCGACCATTTGACGAAATTTGCAATTTTTTTCTCTTGATCGTTTGACGAAATTCGTGATATTTTGTATATTCTTTTGGCGAAATTTGTCCGTGACCGAATGACGAAAATCGCCATTGGTTTCCACAACCTTTGATAAAATTCAAGATATTTTTCCACTGACCTTCGAGGAGATTCGAAATTTTTTCCCCGACGAATTACCAAAATTCGCATTTTTTTCCGGCCAATCGTTTTGTGGAATTCACGATTTTCTTTACACGATCCTTTGCCAATCGTTTCGTGGAATTCACGATTTTCTTTACACGATCATTTGCCAAATTTCGTGAATTTTTCTACGACCGGTTGACGAAAATGATATTCGGTATTTGTTTCAGGGATTTTTGACGAAATTCGCGATTCTTTCTTTTCTTTTGCCGACCGACTGACTAAGTTCTTGATTTTTTGCTTGCCTTTTTTGCGCGACTATTTGACCAAATTCGCGGGTGTAATTTTTTTTCTGTTCGCGAAAGTTTGAGAAAATTTTTCGATTTTCTTTCTGTAATCTTTAGGCGAAATTTACAAGTTTCTTTTCGTGGCCGATGGAAAACTTTTTTTTTTTTTTTTCTACAGCCAATTATTGATATCTGCGATTTTTTTTTTTTTTTCGTTACCGATTGGCAAAATTCGCGACTGTTTGATGAATTGATTTTGTGGAATTCTCGAAGAAAAGAAAATCGTGGCTTTCACGAAATTAAAAAAAAAAATCGCGTACGAATCATATGCCTGTGCAAGAAGTAAATTTGGAAGATTCCATGCAAATAAATATTTTTAATATGCGGGATTTTCCTTTTTTGTGTGGGTTTTGCGATATCCCACACGTTATTTCTAACTCTGTCCCTTAAATAATTTATTCTTTTTAAATTTCCTCGCTTGCATATTAATAGTTTTAAATGATTTTTTTTTTTTTTTTTTTTTTTTTTTTTTTTTTTTTTTTTGCTTAGAAAAGCTGAGGTTAAATTGTAACCGGGTTAGTATTTAGTTTTTCGATTTTGGTTGCAAATTATTTTTATAAAGTTACCTTCACTTTCGGTACCGGTTTCGAAACTTAAAAGTACAGCAATGCTAAAGATGAATCTAAACTATCCTAAGAAAAAAAAATAATTTTAAAATATTAAAATGCTTAACCATATTAATAATTTTAAATGATTTTTCTTTTTGCTTAGAAAAGCTGAGGTTAAATTCTAACCAGGTTAGTGTTTACTTTTTCGATTTTGGTTGCAGATTATTTTTATAAAGTTACCTTCGCTTTCATTGCCGGTTTCAAAACCTAAAAGTATAGCAACGCTAAAGATCAATCTAAACTATCCTAAGAAAAAAAAAAAAATTTAAATCCAAACGAGAAATTTCAAAAGAAAGCTCCCGTAAGTTTATCATTAGCTTGCGAGTTTCTTTGTATTTCATATATATATATATATATATATATATATATTGTGTGTGTGAATCGACAAACAAAATCTTCATTTGGCGCCCCCTTCGCCTTTGTTCTGGCACCTGGGGCGCATGCCCCTCTGCACCACCCCTAGTTTCGGCCCGGGCTATAGTCTTAAAAAATAAATAAATAAAAAAAGGGGGTTACTATTCTATCTTGCATATATTTCAACCCTTAGTTTTTACTCGTTGACAGTTGCTCGACCTCGCGCCCTTTGAGATCGGATCTGCATGTAAAAAAAGAATTTTAGTAAAAGGCATGGGCGACATTTTTCAGTTGTCACCTACCTAGAAATGGCAAAAGGACGAGAAATGTAATTTGGGAAGGTAAAAGCAGGGGCGGATGATAGCGCCCTGGGTGAGGGTTTTTTTTTTTTTTTTTTTTTTTATCACAGGCAGTTGCCCAAGCTCCCTCCTCTCTCTAAGACTAGATTTGGTTGGTTGCAAAAAATAATTGCCCCAAAAGGAATGCGCCAAAAGTAATGCAAAAAATAGGTATGGTGATATGCATGCCAGATATGGTGATATGCATGCCAAAAAAGTAATTACAAGAAAAAGAATGGGATTATTCATTTGCTGTCTTGTTTATTGTAGGCGAATCTTTTTATCTATTTGACATTTTTAATGCACTGTACTAAGCTTTTCTTTTTGACTTTTCGTCTAGAAAATATTTTTACACAAATTTCACACGCACATATATATATTGTATAAAACAGCAAATCAAATTTTCCTCTGGCGCCCCCCCCCCCGCGTGTGGCGCTCAGTACACAAGCCCCCTCTGCCCCCCCCCTAGTTTCGGCCCTGACTCCTTTTCCGGATTGTTTTTATTGTCCCGGACAATCATCCGACATCGCCCATAGTAAGACGGGAAAAAAGCAGGGGCGGCTGATGGCGCCCTGGGTTTTTTTTTTTTTTTTTTTTTTAATCACAGGCAGTTGCCCAAGCTCTCTCCTCTCTCTAAGACTGGATTTGGTTGGTTGCAAAAAATAATTGCCCCAAAAGGAATGCGCCAAAAGTAATGCAAAAAATAGGTATGGTGATGCATGCCAGATATGGTGATATGCATGCAAAAAAAGTAATTATAAGAAAAAGAATGAGATTATTCATTTGCTGTCTTGTTTATTGTAGGCGAATCTTTTTATCTATTTGACATTTTTAATGCACTGTACTAAGCTTTTCTTTTTTACTTTTCGGCTAGAAAATATTTTTACACAAATTTTACATGCACATATATATATTGTATAATACAGCAAACCAAATTTTCCTCTGGCGCCCCTTGCGTGTGGCGCTCAGTACACATGCCCCCTCTGCCCTCCCTAGTTTCGGCCCTGACTCCTTCGCCGGATTGTTTTTATTGTCCCGGACAATCATCCGACATCACCCATAGCAAGACGGGAAAAAAGAAAGCTCAACTCTGCTTAGGGAGAGAGATAAAAAAAATAAAACAGCCTTCATGGAATATTTTCAACAGAACAGTCAGAGTCAAACAAAATCTTCCTTTGGCGCTCCCGTCGGGTTTCGTTCTGGCGTCCGGGGCACACGACCCCCTCTGCACCCCCTCCCCCACAGGGAATCGTTTGGCGTTTGACAATTATCGGTGAGGGACAGTTTTACACAGAAGAGAGGAGTAGATACTGACCTATTGACCTTGGAAAATGTTAGTGATTCTCCTATTTGCAGTCTTCTATTATAGATGAATATTTTTATATATTTGAACATTTTAATGCATTTGGTTCAGTTTTCCTTTTGGATTTTCCGGCTGCAAGACATTTTTATGCAAATTCGATATATATGCATATACATTTTTGTATGTAAAGACAAAAAAATTCTTCATTTGGCGCCCCCTACAATTTCTGTTCTGGCGCCCGGGGTACAGAAGGTTGGGGGGGGGCACGTGCCCCCCCGACGGTACGCCTATGCTGCAGTAGTGGTATGGATACACATACATCTTTCAGTGGCAGCCATAAAGTCCCAATGAGATAGGAACAACATATAAAAATAATTTGCAGAAAAAATACAAATCATAGTAAATTTACAATTATATTTTTCTGAAAGGGACGCTATCTCTTGTAGGAGAAGGGGACGGAAACTTTAAGCTAGCCTATAATAATAATAATAATAACATGCAAATGTCATTGATTTTAAAGAAGTCATCCTTTAAAATGGATTTTTATTATTTTTTAAATGTCTAGTAACAGGAAACAATAAAAAAAGCTACAGGAAAACCTTCAAAGGTTGTCTCTTTTGAAAGCGCTGCTGTAACCTCTAAATCCGTTGTGTACATTTAAAAACAAAAACTTAAGTTTTATTTCCGGTAACAAGTAAATGGTAACAGTCATTGAAGTCATTCTTGCACGTTATTAATGTGTAAATCTCTTTACTGCACTTCCTTGTTTCAAAGTATCTACAACAGATAGCGCTGTGCTTTATCAAACTGTAATAATGTCCAACCTTGCAATATCGAAGCATTAACTTTTTTTATTTTTTTCTGGCGTTTCAATAACTAAAGCTAACAAAGGTTAACAGCCGGTTAAACTTGCATTCATTTTTATACACTAGTTTGAGACAGTACAGTGCTCCCTCTACAAGTGATTTTTGGATTAAAAGAAAGAAGCAAAGTAAGAAAATTCCCCTACTTCACACATTCATTCTAGAGTAGCTTTTCTTGTTATTGAATTTTAAAAACAGCCAATCTATGTTCGGACATCATCAACAGTAACGCTGTTAATTTTGCATGTTCAGAAATGTTTTAAATTCTCGGTAAGTTATGGTAAGATTGATTTAGTATTAAAATTAATTTTAAAACGTTGGTGGGGTATGCGAAGTGTAACATTTTCTGAACCTATACTATTTTACGTCTATACAATAAAGATTATTCGGTATCCGTACAACGATTTCAGAATTTTTCATGATTTTTTTTTTTTTAAGAAACATCTTTATTTCGTCAAAAATGACAAATATATTTTTTATATTTATGTTATACTTTATCCGTCCAATCTTATATTTTATAGTCCTATATGGAGAAAGTTTTCGAGAATCAGTTAAACAAAAATAACAATTTGAATTTATATAAATAAACTTTAAAAAATGAGAAATTTCCAATGACTTACTGGAGTTTGGAGAGAGGAGTGTCTAAGGTTACTTGTTATCTGCTAAAAAGGTTGTTGTTATAGCGACGATGTTCATTGAATAAAATTATTTATTCTGATTATATTTTCCACTTTTTTTTTGTGTTGTTCCTTACATAAAAATAAATCCTAGTATAGTTTATAATAATCATTAACGTCGAAACGCAATCTTCAAAAGCATGCGAAATATGCCCACTACCTAATCAGGTTTCTAGTGTCTTTCTAAATCATATTTCCAAAATTTTAGTGTCCCGGAGCTGAAAGGGTTAAAGCAATCCTTGGAAACGGTAAGGTAATTTTAGCGGTTCGGGCAAATCCTCTAGTAACATATAAACAAACATTCTGATTTTCACCTTTTTTTTTGTGTTGTTCCTTACATAACAATAAATCCTAATATAGTTTGTAATAATCATTAGAGTCAAAACGTAATCTTCAAAAGAATACGAAAACTGCCACCTACCTAATCACGTTTCTAGTATTTTTCTAAATCATATTTTCAAACTTTTAGTGTCCCGGAGCTCAAAGGGTTAAAACAATCCTCGGAAACGGTAAGGTAATTTTAACCAAGTCGGGCAGATCGTGTAGTAACCTATACAGATATTCTGATTATATTTTTCACTTTTTTTGTGTTGTTCCTTACATAACAATAAATCCTAGTATAGTTTGCAATAATCATTAACGTCAAAACGTAATATTCAAGAGAATACGAAAACTGTCCCCCCTACCTAACCACGTTTCTAGTGTTTTTCCAAATCATATTTCCAAAATTTTAATGTTCGGAGCTCAAAGGGTTAAAGCAATCCTCGGAAACGGTAAGATGATTTAGTCGGGTAGGTCCACTAGTAACATGTTAACAAACATTCTGATTATATTTTTTACTTTTTTTGTTTTGTTCCTTACATAACAATAAATCCTAGTATAGTTTGTAATAATCATTAACGTCAAACCATAATCTTCAAAAGAATGCGAAAACTGAAGTCAATCTAGAGGCGTTTCTCTCTAAACACGAAGATCAGGAAAAACTAAACGAAAAGCGAAAAAAAAAAAGTAAAATAAAATAACGAACCTTGTTAAGATTATTGGCAAGGCGAAAGGAAAAAACCCAAGCACCCCCCATTTGACAAATCCAATTACTTTTTTTTTTCAGGACCCGTGGACGTGTGATAGCTGCAAGATGAAGTGAAAATCCGTGGACAACAAATACCAAGTAGACAGAGATAGGTTACTTTGCTAAGTTTCCTTATCTTTGGATAAGATAAGGAGGTTAAGGTGTTAGCATTTGGCCCTCAGAGAATAAAAAAAGATAAGAAGGAATAGAAAAGTTGCCATGAAGAAAAATCAAGATTTTTTTTTCTTTGGAAAACTACTGGAATTAATGTGAAGAAATATCTTAACTTGATCCTGGAATGCTGTTTTGTGTTAAAATAAAACCATTATTATAAAAGGACTAAAAACTGAATATAGTATATGGGACAATATCACAAAATACGAAAATTGCAGTCGCACAATAAAATGTCTTTTAAATGTTAGATAATGCAATTTTATTTTTACATTCTAATAAGAAATATTCTTAGAAGTATTTTCAAGAGGTATTATATTCATAATAACACAAAAATAAAGCAATTAAAAGACTTAAACTTTCAGATTGTCATTTCCCTGTCATGTCACACTGTGATGTGTGTAAAGTAAAAGGCTTTCTGCTAAACTGTACAAATCTATTTTTCTAGTTTTTATAATTTATAACTTTCAATTATGCCTTATGTAACACATATATGAGGAAGGTAACAAGTTCTGTATTTTAGAAATAATTTTCCATAATTAAAATATGATAGTCACTGAAAATGAATGTCATTTTCCTGGCCTACCTGATTTTAGTTCTTTATGAGGTATAAAGATGGCGCTGCAGAGTAATTCTTCTTGTTCTTGATATAGTTCAAGCCAAAAGTAGCAAAATTATTGCTACCAGCAAGATCTTTTTGATATTTCTTTGAAAATAATGTGTTTAGCGGCTTTGTAAAAACTGAGTAGACTCTTATTATGTCATTTTCCTGGCTTCAATAATTTACAAATAAAATTGAACATTACACAGAATTTGAGGTACTATAGAGGAAACATGTTCCTTTAAACGAAATTAAAATGTTAGATCTAAAAAAACAAGCAAAAACAAGAATGTGAAAAATATTTTAGAATGAAATTGTCATTATTCTGGTATACATGTTACATTATTAGATCTAATTCCGTGATTTCCTTATATTATTCTAAATTACTACTCTATATTCACTAAATCCTTATTCTTAAATAATCTCTATCGTTAATTCTGTTAAATTCCCTTTAATTTAATATCTCACTTGTCTAATTTACTTAAATACTACTTTTTAGTATTAAATTAAATCTTCCATTTCTGATTTTTTTTCTTTTAGAATGTTCTTTTAGCAACCATTTTTTTTTTTCTGAGAATTTACTTTCCCGTGCGTATTCCGGGGTTTTCCTTTTTACCTTCAAATTCATCCACTACTAGCCAGTTACTTCATTTTAACTAGTAAACCCTTCCAACGTTAGAATAAGCTAACATACATATGGCAAGAAAATGATATATAATTATAATTACTTAAAAGTGAACTTAAGCTCATCAAACTTTAACAATTTTACGTGTAAATTCCTTTATTCCGCTGTTCAATTTTTTTTTTTTTATTTTTTTTTATTTTTATTTTTTGTAAGAATCAGAAGCTTTGAAACGATTTAAATTTTCAAAAAAATTTGTTTTCAAAATCGCACATTTTGTGATATTTACCCATATGACCCGTTGATTTTAAAAGTGGCGCAAGTCCATTTTGTGAAAAAAAAAAAATTAAAGCTAAATCTTATTGCAAATGAAGATAAAATAATGTTTTTAATCCATTCACAATAAATTTTAATATCAGTATAAATTGCTTAATAGTTATTTATTCGATCAGCACTATTTCAGATGTGTTGATTTTGAAAGTGAGCAAGATTAACTTCGAATAGAATTATTTATTATGTTGCATACTATTAAGGGAAGACACGACTGGGACGCCACGCCCACTCACATTAATTTTACTCTAACATTTTATGCTCATTTATTATATGTAACTAAATTTTATCCAAGTGTTTGTAGATACTTTATCATGTGTTTGATAAAACTGTCTAAGAACATCACGGAAGTTAGAAGTGTCAAAGTTTTTTAGCTCTCCGAAAAATTGTACTTTTCAGCTAAAAACCTCATTAACTACTAAAGTACTCGAGCGATTTCGATAAAAACATTTTGGTGGTAGAGTATATATATATATATATATATAAGATCATATGTGGCAGACAATTAAAAATTTTTTTAAATTAGTTTCAGAATTTTTTCTTTTGTAAAATTGCCATTGCTCTAAAATAAAAAAAAAAATTAGTCACAGAAAAAAACTGTCTGCCATAAATCTTGAGCATAATGCAGTAAATAGGGATTCCAAATTTTATCAAAATCGGTCGGGTAGTTTCCAATGAAACGGGTCTTACAGCTCGCATATTTTCCATAGGATTGCACCCAGTCTTGTCTTCATTTAACAAGCATAATCAGAATTTTATCTTGAATACTTTAAAATTCTTCACAAGCTAAATTAAGAAATATATGTATATATCGTGAATATATTACACTTTACCAGATTAAGAAACATCTATATTTTTGTTACAGTGAAGTTATTTTTATGATACAGATTGCAATTATTAAAATGTTTAAGAAAATGTACAAAAAATTGCAAAAAATGTACCTTTTATTGCATTACACTACGTACATTGCTGTACGTTTTCTTTCCAACATATTGCATTTTTTACATAGCATTTATGATTGTTCATTGTATTATTAATTTTTACATGTATTTCATAATTCAAAATAAAGATCTTATTTGAACGATAAAACATTATTTAAAAAAAAGACATTTTATTCATTTAAAAATTGAGAAAAATCAAAATTTAAATTAAATTGTTTGTCCTATAAATTTTTTGTTTTATTTTAATTCTCATATATTTGTAAATTAATTTTATCGAACGTTAATTAGCTATTTAATATTTAAAATAGATTTCAAAATAATAAATTTCGAAATGCAGATTTTATGTTTTTTATTAAATGCATTATAAATTAAATATTTCACTATAGCGAGATGCAATAAGGCTTCTTTTTTTCATTCATTACTTATTAATATTAAAATAATGAATCTGATAATACATACTACATGAGAGAAATATTATATTTTTATGAAACTTTTATTTCTGTACAAACTCTTGTTCTATCTGTTGAAAGTGATTATTGTTTTCGCTTGATCAATTTGATTTTTTTCCCACAGATTCTCATTACAAGTCCAAAAATTACACGTAGTTTAAAGTCTTGAAATGATTTTCGTGCAAATAACCTTTAGAACTATTAATAGAGTATACATCAATACAATTTCAAATTACTTCTAATTTGCATCATCTTTTTGGAGAAAGAACTGCGAACTGATGTAGAAAAAACTTAAATGAAAATTTCGTTGTTGTCTTGAACACGTTTGATTGTTTCTCTGCAATAACCCAAATGCTAACGATGGATTTCTATACATATTTTAAATATTTTCTTAAAAGCCAAATAGATCAATCTCTTCTTTGATGCGAATTTTCTGTCTTCCTTGCAACTTATATCATCCTTGCTTTTGTTGCTAACATTTTAATTACTAAGAATAAACAAATAATATATGGCACCGTAACAATAAAGAAACTAACAGTAGATGCCTATTTCCAAAACACCATCATATATAATGTTTTTACTATAATACAAATGTTTCCTTTCATCGACTGAAAACGATGCTTATTTTCGACTAAACTATTGATATTCGTTTCCTAGATTACCTTTAAAAAAAAGAAAAAAAAGACAACTATACACAAGGTTTTAGAATTACTTTTCTACAACACATCCATTAGTAACCAATTTAGCACAATTTCCTATTTAATTCTAGTTCCTATCTTCTTTCTGCTTAAGGAACTGTAGATTGTTGTAAAGATAACAAATTTTGCTGTTATCTTTGAAAAATTTGTTTCACTATAATAACATAAACATTGTCAGTTCGTTTCTAAACTATCACTAGGACATCTTTACAAAAGATAAATAATCACCAGTTTCACTAAACACACATATTCCTAATTATTCTGTAGTGTTATACAGGAGTAAGTTATACTTTTCATAGATCCTAATAGCATAATAAGTCGATGTGATGCCACAAGTGTCACAATCACAACTGTGTCTAAAAGATATGACATTTCATTCCGTTACATTATAACTCTCGAGTGTCTGTCCCGTTGTGATTCCACTGCGAAAGTCACTATAATATTTTTTTTGAGTCATTGAGTTATACCTTGTACACATCCTAATAGAACAGCAAGTCGATATGACGTCCCTGTGATGTCACAAGTGTCACAATCACAACTGTGACTAAAAGATATGATATTTCACCGTCACATTATGACTCTCAAGTGTCTGTACAGTTGTGATTTCTCTGCAACAGTCACTACAATCGTTTTTTGAGTTATTAGCAGATCAGCACTAAATGGGTCATATCGGTTTTACAGCTACTCTTTCTCTCGCATGTGTCGGGAATGTAGGCAGTCAGAGTTGCATTTGAGTTACAATGTTTTCACATTTGACTCATACTCGAATGCCAATGCTATTAGGCAATAGACTGAAAGGCTAAATTCTGCATTTTGAATATATCCGTAAGATTAAATGTTGAAATTTTCTTTTACAACCACTTCTTTTATTGCATTGGTGGTTCTAGTTTTTAATATTTCTACAAGGCATTTACTTTCGAAATGTCACAAAATTTGATGGCTTCGTTTCCAGTCATCACGTGATGTAGCGGAATTTTATTGATCACAATAGATTGCACGCATCCGTTAAATCCTTGGTAGTAGTTAGAAGGAAGTCCAGTAGGAAGTTTTGGTGAACCACCTGTTGAAGAGAAAACGATCATCAAAATAGATATCATCAAAAGAGATATTTTTCAAAATAACATGAATGGTTTATTAGAGTGAGACGTATTTAAATATTTTATAGAATCATCTTAATATTTGGAAAACTGAAAAAATAAATAAGAATTTTTATGAATGTTTCTTCTAAAGGGACAAGCGACGTTGAAAATAAGCAAAATGGACTAAATTTATGGAAATAAAAAGTTGTGTTGTTTTGCTTAAATTTTCTTTATTCTGAGGCTCTTTCCCAGATAGCATTTTTAATTTTCAGAAAATTTGCAGCAGTCTTGCTATGAAAACCTGCAAAGTTGCAGCAGGCTCAGCATGACAAGACTGAAAGTTCATAACAAGACTGCAGCAAGATAACGCAAACGCTAAAGTCACCACACTTTGAACTTGCAGTTAACTTGTCGTGCAAGTTAAATTCATGCAGTATCAAATTTATTGCAAATTAACGGCAAACAAGTAATAAAAAATGCTGCAAAGTAGTAATCTTTCCACGCCTCAATATCTGTTTACAACTGTTACGCTATAAGTTTAACCTCTTCGAAGGGGTTCATAGGCTTGATCAGGTCGATTGCTGCGAACACACCGTCAGAAAGCGCATGCATCGTTTTCATCACCATAAACAAGTTATGGATTCGTACTTTTCAATACGATCCTTTTTTGGTATTTGATAAGTATAGCGTTTAGAAAAAGCGGTGCCAACCGAATAAAATTTCTGCAATTTCTGCGTATGTGCTGATTATCTATTCTCTTAACAGAGGGATTTTGTGCTTTCGTCACTTTCGTGAATTAAAGACTGTCTTGCCAACAGTTTCACAACAAACTACTCATGCAAGTAGGGGATGGTATACCTTGCAGGAATTTTGCTGCGAATTTCTCAATTCAAATTTGTCACGGCAAGATAATGTCAGAAAAAATCAAACTTGCTGCTAATGTTCATGCTATGTGGGTTAGTGAATTTTTTAATTATTCAAAGTACAGGATGTCCATAAGAAAATGTCTCAGTTATAAATTTTAATAGTATCAACTGTAAGCACTGTAGAATGTTGGTTCAAGTAACAAATAAAGAGTACCTCAAATAGTTATAGATAAGCGCGTGCGCGAGTATTGCTTTGTTATTAACTTGTTTTCGTCGCCACATACGCAAAATGGCAACTCCTGAGCGTAAAGCGTTATTGCTGGGCTGAAGATTTAAAAGCGTAAAATACCGGGAAAAACTTCCTTTGAGGCTTTATAAAAAGATCGTGACTACGTTTCGCCGCTCCCTATTGATTTCCCAGAGATGAGACACAGAAAAAAACCAAATAAAATAAATTAACAAAGTTAAAAAAATAAAATTTTATAAAAAATATACTTAAAAATAATTAAAAATACAATTTGTAAACGTTTCGCGAGGCCTCATCAGTACAAAATATCCATTGCATTGCAAACGACGGAACAAATCAAGAACCTTTAAAGTTAGTTATTTTAAAAACAGACAATATTCACTTGGGACAGAACGAGCTTCATTCAAAGTCTGTGATCAGAATTCAGTGAACCAACCCTCAAAGAGTAATCTACCGTGATAGCTGTTGCAACCCAATTTCAAAATACTGGCGTTCGCAATAAGCGGAATGTGATTCGTTTGAAGTGAATGCTGGACAATTTTTGAATTCAAATTACCATTTTTTAAAGCACCAGTATGTTCTTTTAGGCGAATTTCCAATGATCTACCTGTTTCACCAATATAAACACTATTGCAATCTTTACAAGGAATAACATAAACAACACCGGGTAATTTAGACTTATCATATTGAAATTTATGCTTATTGAAAAAGGAACTCAATTTATTAATTGGTTTAAAAGAAACCCAAAATTGAATGATTTTAGAATGCCAGAAATTTTATCCGAAATATTCGTATAATAAGGGATACAGATAAAGGAGCTTGGTTTACTATGTTGGAAAGGGGGGGGGGGAGTAGAATTTACAGAATTTAAAGTATTTTTAAAGATTTTTTTAACAAGACCAATAGGATAGCTATTATTAACCAAATCGCGATAAATTTTACATTTCTCAATTTCAAAATCATTACTGGAACTGCAATATCTTATAGCTCTGAAGGCTAAAGTCTTAATAACGGCTATTTGATGGCTGAAAGGGCATATTGAATTGAAATTAGTATATTGACCAGTAGATGAAGGTTTTCTGTAAACAGTAGTCGTGACAGATTGAGAGGTATCAGTCGTGTGTCTGCGGATTAGAATGTCAAGAAATGGTAATTCAGCATTATTTTCAATTTCAACAGTAAACTTAACCCGGGAGAACTCGCCAGTGAGAATGCCCAATTGTTTTTCTTTTACTTTACATTCATATAATATCAACTTTTTTTGGTTGGCTTAGTACTTTTATTCACAAAATAGGTAAAATAATTGAAAAGCATTTTGAAATTTTAATTAAAATGAAAAATGATTTAAATAAGAGTCTTAAAAAAGTACGACTGTGAGAGAAAATCTCATGCAGCGAGTTCTCCCGGATTAATAGGGTTACCAATAGAGTTAGAAATCGTGAGAATATCATTTAAATCTGCTTCTTTCACTATAAAAAAAATATCGCCGACATAACGTCTCCAAAAAAGAATACGTGGACAAAGTTCAGAATTAATAGTGTTTTCAATATTCTGCATTACAAGTTCAGCAATTACGACAGAGAAGGGGGACCCCATAGCGGTAACAGAAATTTGACTATAAAAGCAGTTATTAAATGCAAAACAGTTTGAGGTCAAACAAAACTTAACCAATTCAACAATCTCTTCGACATTAAAATCAGTAGGGTGTGTAGGAGTGGGCCAGATATCTTTAATAACTTTACAGACCAGATCGAAAGGGATTGAAGTAAACAGCGAAACAACAACGAGAGAAGTCATGATGTAACCGATAGGGAAAACAAAACTCTTAAAATCATCAAGAAATTTGTAAGGTGAATTAAGACGGTAAATGGAGTTTAAAGTAAGAGGTTTAAGAAGTGCGGATAAGTAACTAGAAAGATTATATAAAGGGGATTTTGAAAAATCAATAATGTGGCGGAGTGGGATAGATGGTTTATGAATCTCTGGTAACCCATAAAAGCCACGGACAAGACCGGTCTAACATTTCAGTTTCGAAGCAGAATTTGGGGGGGATTTTTTTAAGTTTTTCAAATTTGGAAATAATAATGTTCATCTTATGTTAAATGGAAGCAGTTTGATCTTTCTTAAGTACAGAATATGTATTTACATTGTCAAGTAGTTCATGAGCCTTTGAATCGTAAGCATCTCTATCCATAACAACTGTAGTTCTACCCTTATCAGCTCTTGTAATTATAATCGAATTGTCCGATCTCAGTCTCTTAATAATACGCAAGGAATCTTCAGCACCAGCCGGGATGGAGTAATTAGAGGTTAAGATCGAGGCAGAAATACCACGTCTAATATCATGCCTTACCAATGGGCAAGAATCCATAATAGCGGATTCAGCAGAAGAAAGCAAATAGGGAATATCTAATTTCGTAGAACCCAGAAAGTAATTCAAGCCTTTATTAAGCAAAGCAGATTCCGGCACTGATAAAATTTTAGACGAAATATTCATGACCCAATTATCGTTATTCGATGTAACAGTAGAAAATTCAGGAGTAACCTTCATAAGGAGGTTAGTAAATTTATTGGCATATTTCTTATCCAAGTTCAACTTCAGAAGGTAATTACTGTACTTTAAAAATTCCAGGATACAAAAACAATCATACGGATCAACTAAGCTAAAAAAGTTTCACGAGGTGATAATGTAGGAAACGACGGCAAGAACGTAATAATTCGTAGTTAAAGAGTGATGGCGCAGAGAGATACTGGAGACTTGCTGAATTAGAGACAGAAATACCTCGCTTCGACTTCACTAAAGGTTTAACACGGAAAGAAACGGGAATAATCTTGGATCTTCTGCAACGGAGTAAAAAGTCAATCATTTTTAAAGTGCGTACAGTTTTTGAAGAAAGTCCTTGACATGTCCTGAGTCCATCAACAACAGAGTTCGTACGGGTCCTTGAATTTCAAGACCAGGAAATTCTTCTGTACCAATATTTTGCAATAGAAATTCTCTGCTTTAAATAATTCGAAATTTCTCGTGTTTGAACTAGATTTATTTTTTAATTAAAAAATACTGGTATTTTGCCTTGAAAATAACGGTACCCGTACGAACCCTGAACAATGGATTTACCGTATCGTAATTTACAGTATATATACATTTAACGTCTGAATTTAAAACCATTAAAACACCAAATAAAATAAATTAAGACAGACTTGAGCACAGTTAAAAAAATAAAAGCAATCAAACTGCTTCCATTCAACGTAAGATGAACATTATTATTTCCAAATTTGAAAAACTTAAAAAAACCTCCCCCAAATTCTGCTTCGAAACTAAAATTTTACACCGGTCTTGTCCGTCGCTTTTATGTGTTACCAAATATTCATAAACCATCTATCCCACCCCGCCCCATTATTGATTTTTCAAAATCCCCTTTATATAACCTATCTAGTTACTTATCCCCACTTCTTAAACCTCTTACTTTAAACTCCAGTTACAGTCTTAACTCACCTTACAAATTTCTTGATGATTTACAGAGTTTTGTTTTCCCTCAAACTGTTTTGTATTTAATAACTGCTTTTATAGTCAAATTTTTGGTACCGCTATGGGGTCCCCCACTCTGTCGTAATTGCTGAACTTGTAATGCAGAATATTGAAAACACTATTAATTCTGAACTTTGTCCACGTATTCTTTTTTGGAGACGTTATGTCGACGATATTTTTTTGATAGTGAAAGAAGCAGATTTAAGTGATATTCTCACGATTTCTAACTCTATTGGTAACCCTATTAATTTTACTGTTGAAATCGAAAATAATGCTGAATTACCATTTCTTGACATTCTAATCCGCAGACACACGACTGATATCTCTCAATCTGTCACCACTACTGTTTACAGAAAACCTATATCTACTGGTCAGTATGCTAATTTCAATTCAATATACCGTTTCATCCATAAAATAGCCGTTATTAAAACTTTAGCCTTCAGAGGTATAAGATATTGCAGTTCCAGTAATGATTTTGAATTTGAGAAACGTAAAATTTATCGCAATTTGGTTAATAATAGCTATCCTATTGGTCTTGTAAAAATATCTTTAAAAATACTTTAAATTTTGTAAATTCTACTCCCCCCCTTTTCAACGTAGTAAACCCAGCTCCTTTATCTGTATCCCTTATTATAAGAACATTTCGGATAAAATTTCTGGCATTCTAAAATCATTCAATATTGGGGTTTCTTTTAAACCAATTAATAAATTGAGTTCTTTTTTCAATAAGCATAAATTTCAATATGATAAGTCTAAATTACCCGGTGTCGTTTATATTATTCCTTGTAAAGATTGCAATAGTGTTTATATTGGTGAAACAGGTAGATCATTGGAAATTCGCCTAAAAGAACATACTGGTGCTTTAAAAAATGGTAATTTGAATTCAAAAATTGTCCAGAATTCACTTCAAACGAATCACATTCCGCTTATTGCGAACACCAGTATTTTGAAATCGGGTTGCAACAGCTAAAACGGTAGATTACCCCTTGAGGGTTGGTTCACTGAATTCCGATCGCAGACTTTGAATGAAGCTCGTTTTGTCCCAAGTGAATATTGTCTGTTTTTAAAATAACTAACTTTAACTGTTCTTGATTTGTTCCGTCGTTTGCAATGAAATGGATATTTTGTACTGATGAGGCCTCGTGTGTCGCTTGGCGAAACGTTTACAAATTGTATTTTTAATTGTTTTTAAGTATATTTTTTATAAAATTTTATTTTTTTGACTGTGCTCAAGTCTGTCTAAATTTATTTTATTTGGTGTTTTAATGGTTTTAAATTCAGACTTTAAATATATATATATATAATGTAAATGAGACACAGAATTGAAGAGGTTTCCATGACTCCGGACATCTTAACCGAAGTATGGGAAGATTTGGACTTTAGTTTGGATGTGTGCCGTATAACTAAAGGCGCACCTATTGAACACGTGTAAGAAAATCTAGTTAGTTCATTAGTTTACCTTCCATTGGATGTATGGTTTTTTGAAAACAGTCTAAATTAAACTGTTATAATATACCATTGAAACTGGGACTTTCTTTTGTGGACAACCTATATATTACCCATTAACCTTTAACCCCTTGAGGGGCACCGGTATATATTATATACCACCTACGATTAATGAAGTTTTACACCAGAAAAATTTTATTAAATTTTACTTTCGTAACTGTTATGGAAAAAAGCCGTAAAATTGCTTTTACTTATTTTGAAGTAGAATTTTTTAAAGATTCCGGTGGGAATTCAGCATTTCACAAACGTAATTGCTTGCCCCTCAAGGGGTTAATTGCATAGTGATGTAAATTTCCATCACCTTTTTATTTAATTTTTAATACATAAATTAAGTTCTTACAACCACTATATTTATATAGAAATATTAATCCTCTAAAAATTACAAAAATATGCTACTAAATAAAGTTAAAAATCTATCTTAAGATTTCTGGTGTCTAATCCTGAATATAAAAATAAAAAACACAATTCTAAAAGAATAATTTATGCAATTAAGGGTTAAGAAAAATGCGCGTCGTATTTATACATTGTAAAAAAAAATTCCGTTAAAATGCGGAAATTGTACTGCCAATCGAGACGCCAGTACTATTTTCGTATTTTAACGGAATTTTTTTCCCGTAAATTTTGTGAAAAAATGAAATTTTTTCTGAAATTTACGGAAAAAAATTCCGTTAAAATACGGAAATAGCACTGGCGTCTTGATTACCAGTACAATTTCCGTATTTTAACTCAATTTTTTTTTACAGTGTAGGTATTTTACATGACTAGCTATTCTAACTGCTCTCCGTTGATATATTCACTACACTGTAAAAGAAAAAAAACGGGCTAAAATACGGAAATACTACTGGCAATTGAGACGTCAGTACTATTTCCGTATTTTAAAGGAACTTTTTCCCGGTAAATTACAGAAAAAGGTTCTTTTTACTGTGGAAAACTTTCGTTAAAATACGGAAATAGTACTAGCGTCTGGATTGTCAGTAGTATTTTAGTCCTTTTTTTTTTTTTTTTTTCTTTTCAGTGTATATTAGAGATATGCTTAATCTTGATAAACTTGCTGTTATTCGAAAGTCATTTTTAAACTGACTTATTCTTTCCAAGTTTATTAGAACTTTACTATGTAAGTTTCTAAAATAAAATTCTACTAGATAGTGACCGTCAACATTTGACGGTAAATAACTTAAATGTTTCATAAGAAAAATTCTTGATTTTTTTCATTAGTTGCTTTTAAACTAATTATTGAAATCGTGACAAATTTCTATGTTGCATAAGTGATTCCTACTTCTTTAAGGCGATAGAGGGCGCTGTCAGTCTAACCTATTCAATGAAGTGAAAGAATTTTAAGTTTTTAATTTACTTACGCTTGCCTTTTATCGGAAATTTACCTAAAAATGCTGGGTAAAGCATTTATTTTTACTTACTACGGTATTTTTTTTTTCTTCTTTCCTTTTTTTTTTTTAATAATAATATTTATTTTCATTTATTTATTTATTTTAAACTGCACAACCATTAAAAGCTGCCATGATTTTTATTTTTATGAGTTTCATTTTCTAAAACCTAAATTTGAAACTTTATGAAGCTAACGATTTATAATATAATTTTTTTACTTGAATTTTATTTTACACTTTTATTTACTTTATAAATATTAAACCATGGATATCAAGGTAATTTCTTTTATGATTCTTATATTAGGGATGTACAACCTGTGGCTCGCGGGCCAAAAGTGGCCCGCGATGAGTTAACGTGTGGCCCGCGATTGTCGTCAATTTATAACTGGAAAAAATTGCGATTTTTGTCCATAGGTCGCAGGAGAAATCGTGAATTTCGTCGATTTGCCGCGGGAAAAATTTAAAATTTCGTCAGTCGGTTAAGAATCGCGAATTTCGTTGACCGACTGCTGAAAAATAGAGAATTTTGTCTATGAGGCTCTGAAAAATCGCAAATTTGCTTGATCGAACACAAAGAATTGCGAATTTTGTCGATCAGGCGCAGAAAAAACTCAAATTTCTTTAATCAAGCGCGGAAAAAACGCGAGTTTTGTCGATGAGGCTCGAAAAAATTGCAAATTCGCCGATCGGGAACGGAAAAATAGCGAGTTTTGTTGATGAGGCTCGGGAAAATAGCGATTTGGTTGATCGGACACAAAAAAATCGCAAATTTTTGTCGATCAGGCGCGGAAAAATCGTACATTTCGCTGATCAAGAGCGGACAAATAGCGAATTTTGTCGATGAGGCGAGGAAAAAATTAGGAATTTTGCCGATCGGACACGGAAAAATCGCGAGGTTTGTTGATCGAGCTCGGAAAAATCGTGTATTTCGTTGGGCGGGCACGGAAAACTCGTGAGTTTCGTCAGTCGCAAGAAAAAATCACGAATTTCATCAGTTTGCAGCGGGAAAAAAATCACGAATTTCGTCAATTTGCAGAGGGAAAAAATGGCTAAATTGCCAGTTAAGAAACACGAATTTCGTCGATCGGGCACGGAAAAAGCGCGAATCTTGTTGATCAGGGGCACAAAATTAGAAAATTTTGTCGATCGAGCGCATAAAAAACCGCGAGTTTTGTCGATCGTGCTCCGAATAATCGTAAATTTCGTTGGTCGGGTTCGAAAAAATCGCGAATTTCTTCCATCAGGCGCGGAAAAATAGTGAATTTCATCGACCAGGTGCGGAAATATAGCGAATTTCGTCGATCCGATGCAGAAAATTCGCGATTTTTGTCGACCGGCTTCGGAATTTTGTCGATCAGGCGCGGAAAAGTCGCGAATTTCGTTGATCAGGCGCGTAAAAATCGCAAATTCGTTGATCAGTGTTAATTGATAATTACATGTAAAATATTTTAAATAACAAAATTATTATTTTTTAAAAATATTGTTGAATATTAAATTTTATTTAATTATAAAGCATTCAAATAATAATAACAAAATAAAAATCGTACAACTTCTCCTGCTAATAAAACATGTCATTATTGAAGAGAATCATCGCCAAAAATATTGCAGAAATTATTTTGCCGGGCGTTGGGCTCGAACCCATGTCGTCTACAAAAATTCAGAGCTTTAAACTGCTGCGTTTGACCGCTACGCTAAGGGACTCGCTCAATGTTCCTCTAAGTTAAAGAGCGTCAAAAAAGAGTTGACGCATGCGCAAATGTGTTAATATTGGTCTTACTGATCGTGGTCTTACAGAATTCCTTTTACGTTTTAATATATATGATGATATTTATTCAAATTGGTATTTGCAGATTGAATAACTTCACACTTTAATCGAATTACTAAAACTTCGAACGACAAATATATTTGTTGAAGGATCTAATCAAAGAAACGCAAATATTGAATTTAATTTAGCAGAAAACTATTTCTACGTTAAACAAGGTTATTTGAAATTAAATTAAACTGGGAGTACTAAAAAATACAGATTTATACTCTGCAGATAATTTTCTTAAGGGCATTATTAATATTGCCTCGAATATTAAAAAAAAAAAAAAAACAACGTTAAATAAAATGCAGTTTAAAATAATTTATTTTTATCTTTAATTATGTCATCTTTTGCTTTTTATATAGTATAGAAAAATCAGCAAATTTTTTTTTTACAGAAAAAAATGAAAAAAAAATTACGCAATTTTATTTAAATTTTATAATTTCATTTTCTAAATCCAATAAGATCATATTAAAGCGCAAATAATTTTATTGAATAAGGTAAAAAAAAATATTAACTCAAAAAACTAAAATTCATTATTAAATCCGTTTGAATCTTGCAGAATAAACGTGAAAAAGTAAAAATACTGTTATATAAAAATTCTGTTCAAATTATAAATAAAATACAGTGATTTTCATTATTAAACTTAGCTTTCCTATTTACAGTCAAGCGGTATCATATTTTAAGAGAAACTGAAGGACATCATATAAAGATTTAAAAAAAATATTTATTGAAATAATATTATGTGGGGGAAAATTATGAAATTTCCCAGCGATGATTAGAAAAATCTTTCACAGTTAAATTGCTTCATTATATTTTAAGGCTGTTGTTCTCAAATCGAAAAGGGCAACTTTCTGACATAAGTTGTAATTTATTTTTGTTCGAAAATGCATGAAACTAGCTGGTGTTGTTGTTCGGAAACTATGTCATTGAGCTGTTTTTTCCATTTTTTTTTTTTTTTTTTTTTTTTTTTTTTTTGCAAACGCAATAGATCTTTCAGAAACTAGTGTCAAAGCGGGCGTTTTGAACCGAATTTCCGTGCTAAGGAAGAAAGAGCACTTAAGAAAAACGTGTTTGTCACGTGATCAAAATGACTTATAACTCAATAGGTAATTGATGGTTCAAAAAATGGAAAAAAACAGTTCCATTCCAAATCGCTTCCATGGCCAGACTTTCCAATTTTATACCTTTCCGTTAAAAAATAAATTTGTAAATGTGTCAAAACGTTTTGCGCTTGTTGAGCAGAGCAGTTAAGAACAGCCTTAAGTTTCTATGCATTGGAAGTTTTCCAGTTTGAAGAGGGCATTTGTAGGGGAGAGTAGCCATATTTCGATCACCACTTTAAATAGACCGTTGAAATTCTGCTGTTAATTATAGAAAGAAATACCTACTAAAGGGAGTCCCAATATGCAACATGATGCCTGATGATTTTGTACCTGTTTGCAAGTTGAGCGCTTCTGTGATAATATGCAAAAATTGCTTGGTATAACTACTTGCATTAATGACGCATGCATAAAAAAAATTCTTGCGTAAAAGTAGAAAGCTTAAAGCAATATTAATTTTCAAAGCTTATTTTGGCAATCATGATAAAAACTGAACAAATTCGTATATTTGCGTTTTTAAAAAATATATTTACAATTTTAAAAAAAATATATAAATTATAGAAATAGAAATTACCTATCCAAAGCAACCCGTCTGTATCAAGATCCGTGGCATGGGCGTCCGAAACATTGGAGACTATGTAAGTTTTATCCACTCTAATTTCACCGAGTCTCTTCTTTCTGTAAACAAAAATTGTAAATTGTTACATAACTGAAGATTTTAAACGGACATGAACTTACTTTACTGAAATTTCTGATGTCTTTCAATGGAAAAATAATTTATATCGTGAATTGTAACTATTTTTAAAAGAGAAAATATTAATACGAAACTTAATAGGAGCAGAAAAACATTTTGTTGTTAGAGGCTAATAAAATTTATACACATTTTGTTGATAGAGACTGATAAAATTTATACACATTTTGTTGTTAGAAACTAATAAAATTTATACTCATTTTGTTGATAGACACTAATAAAATTTATACACCTTTTGTTGTTAGAAACTAATAAAATTTATACACATTTTGTTGTTAGAAACTAATAAAATTTACGCACATTTCGTTGTTAGAAACTAATAAAATTTATACACATTTTTTTGTTAGAGACTAATAAAATTTACCCACATTTTGTTGTTAGAAACTAATAAAATTTATACACATTTTTTTTGTTAGAGACTAATAAAATTTCCACACATTTTATTGTTAGAAACTAATAAAATTTATACACATTTTGTTGTAAGAAACTAATAAAATTTATACGCATTTTTTTACCAGAAACTTATAAAATTTACACGCATTTTATTGTTAGAAACTAATAAAATTTATACACATTTTGTTGTTAGAAACTAATAAAATTTACACACATTTTATTGTTAGAAACTAATAAAATTTATACACATTCTGTTGTTAGAAACTAATGAAATTTACACACATTTTGTTGATAGAGACTAATAAAATTTACACATATTTTGTTGTTAGAAACTAAAAAAAAATTATAGACATTTTTTGCTAGAAACTAATAAAATTTGCACACATTTTGTTGTTTGAAACTGATAAAATTTATACACTTTTTTTTTGCTAGAAATTAATAAAATTTATACACATTTTGTTGTTAGGAACTAATAAAATTTACATAGGTACTAGAGAAAAGAAGTAATTCAAAGAATGAATATTGACCCCAAGTAGGCAAAATGGTTGAGCCAACGTGGGGTAATTGTTGTCCCATGTTGGGCCACAGAAAGAAATGTCCACCTTCCGTGTCATTGGTCAACGAAACATTGCCAACAAAGGCCTAACAGTGGTCCAACCGTTAGCTACCCCGAATCGTGTACTTACTATTTACCAACGGTTTACACAAAGCGCTAACTATGGTCCAATAATCTGTGCTACTTGGGACAGCATCGTTTAAAAGTTATACGAGATTAGAACATATATTAAAAAATATATACAGGGTTATTAATTTTATCGGTATAAAATTAATAAATACTATTGCGGTAGTTTTAGGATCCGTCCATATTCTAACATTTAAAACAACAACTTCAACAATTAAAATTATTTTTGCACCTGGAAGAAAATTATTTTTGTATTTGAGGACCAAAGATTACCGGATTTCGATATTTTCAATTTTATGATTTCAAAAAGAGAGAACCAACGTTATAAAACACAAATATAAGTAAGTTAATGGATATAGCTTTTTCGAAGCGTCTAAGACTTCATCATCAGTGCTTAAAAATAAAATAAAATTAAAACTGTGGATTAAAAGGGGGGAGGCAGAAAGCCAAAGAGGCGTACCTCACATCCTCGCCTCTCTTGCTCTCTGTCCCCCCCCCCCTCCTTTTAATCCACAGTTTTAATTTTATTTTATTTTTAAGTACTGATGATGAAGTCTTAGAGGCTTCAAAATAGCTATATGCGTTTTAACTTACTCATATTTCTGTTTTATAATGTTGGTTCTCTCTTTCTGATATATTGACACAAAGTACAATCTCCCTTTCATGTCAATTTTATGATTTTTCAGACTGTTATCCTTAAAATGGAAAGATGAGTTTTTAGAGCCGGAAAATGTACAAAATTCCTGGAACACAAAGCATCAAAATCAATAATTTTTTTTTGTCGTATAAGATTCTTTTTGTTTCATTCGTTAGAGCAGGTTTTTCTGATATAACTTCTAGGATCTCGTAACCGAATAAAAATTCTAATTTTGTAACTTTTATAAAATCTCACTTTTAGCTTAAACGGATTTTACTGTCATGGAGATCAACATGTGGAACACTTTTGTAATTTGATGTTTACCTATAAAAATAATGATTTAGGAACTGTTTATTGGTCTGCGATAAGAGAAGACACACAGTATACAAGATCTGTGAAGTTGGATCAACTATATTAAAGAATCTTGTTTTAAACAAGGAACTGCATGGCTTCGACGAAAAAGATACGATGCAATTATAAGAAACGGCGGACTTACTAAGACGAAAACCTGTTCAAAACGAAATATTTTTTTTTTTTGTAAATCTTTTAATAAAGTAAATACACCGAAAGAGATGCAGTATACTGTAAAAAAAAGACAGATTTTTCTTAATCTAAAAAAACATAATGTAACCACAAACGTGAACTATACATTAACCTTTTCCGAATTAGCCCAACACTACCTAGATATTTGAGAGAGCCTTGATATGCATCACGCAAACGTCACCCAAAGCAGGCAAAACAAAGAAAAAGATCATTCATTGGCTCGTGGCTATCTACGAGTTAATGAATGATCTTTTTTCTTTGTTTTGCCTGCTTTGTGTGGCGTTTTCGAGACACGTGTCAAGGCTTTCTCAAATATCTAGGGGGCGTTGGTTAGCCACGATTCCGAAAGGCGTTCTTTATATTTTGAAACCAATGGCTTTCTTGGCACGGCCCGCAAGTATCCAGGTTCGATTCCTAGTCTGGACATTTTTCGCTCCGTTGGAATAAACTTCAACTGTGATACTCCTTCCTTGAATATGAGTATTCAACAAATATGTTTTGCCGACAAACATGAAAAAAAAAATCCAGAATTAATATTAATATTATTTTGTTACCTTTGCATGTAATACAAATTCAATCATACAGCTGAAAATGTTCAATGAGATTTAATAGCATAATAAAAACAGCTACTCCTGTTTGAGAAACTGATTAACACGTTCACGCCGGCGTGCATCACCGGTGGGTCACGCTCGACTGTTACATAGAAGGCGTGTACTAAAGGTGGGTCACACTCTGTGCCCACCTGTAGTACACACGGCATGCAGGTGGGTCACACTTTAATATTCGAAAATTCAGTAGTAAAAACAATTCAATATTATAAACTTAATACATTCACGACGGGAAACAAGAATTCTCGTTTTCATTCAAATAATATCTTTGACTAAGGGCGTGGCTTCTACCTTACAGAAATGCATTTACATCATGTTGTCCATATTTCTTTAGATTGTGAGACATTCTATAATAAATTCGCACACATGTAGTCAATAAAATCATGTCTCTAAACAATTTGCTTACTCCTTACGAACTTTCAGACATTCCCAATCAACTCTGCTTGTTATATTAGAGTTCAATTCAATAAATATGAGAGAGGCGGGTCATTACATAGAGCGTGTGAATAAGCGACAGTACGGCGCCGTCAGATGAAGTGAAATATGAATTCGCGTGCCATCTCCCAGTGAAAAACATAAATATCGGCGCCAGCGTGAACGTGTTAAAACACTGTAAAACTGCTCAGAAGCGTTTCCGAAAAAGAATGGTAGCAAATCAAACTCTATATTTTAAAATGTTTCATTAAATATCGAAAACGGATTAGTTTCTAATGATAAAGAAAGTATTTCGGAATAATGGATAACTCGGAATTAGTTATTATATATTTTCGTTCTTGTTTATATTATATTGTTGTAAAAAAAAAAAAGTTTGTCTTTCTTTAGAGTGTAATAAAAAATTAATATCCTATAGTTAAAAATTAAGCCAATATTACGAGATGTGTAGGAAATTGGCGTATTTAATTTTAAGCATAATAGACGCAATAAACAAAGCTTTTGAAAGAGTTTCTTTCGATGGTCTATCAAATGAAATGTTTGAATAGCGCAGGGCTGTGTTTTAAATAAATTGAATTTGGTTCTTCATTCGAAAAACACAATTATTTTATTATTCTAGACAGAGCTATTTAAAGAACTTGCTTCCCTGATTAACATTTAAACACAAGATTTATTTTTGAAGATAACAAGAGTAATTCAAATAATTTCAGAAGACAAATTAGTCTTACGGATTTTGAAGAAATGTAAAGAAATTAAACCCTTTTCTATTTTGGGTAGCTTAAACTAGTAATAAAATTGTCTTGAAAGTTAGTTTTCATTCTGGCGAATATCATTGTATAAAATTTAATTAAATAAATATACTCTAAGAAGACATAATGTAATTTATTCCTAAAAGAGTGATTTAATTTATTTAAAATGGCATTGTCTTGAGAAGATTAAATCATGCTTAAACTTTTATTAGAATTTAATTTAAAGTTTGTTAGCTTTATCAGATTATTTTGTTATTAATTCAAATTCTATTAGAAATTTTAAAAAAGATTTATAGAAGATACTACAGCTTTACTTTTATTGTTAAGGCATTTTTAAATTAGGTTTTATTATTTTTATATTTATTGATTTTTGTGAAATAAATTTATAGTGTTTTATGTACGGGATTTTACATATTTCATATTTCCCTGCCTTATAGCTGATTGTTGCCTGTGGTGATGTTAATGTCACGATTACAGCGCCGCTCTTAAACTAGCATAATATGATTTAAGTGAAACAAGTTCATGTTGCAAGAGGAGTCTTTTCGTTATCGTTATGTTTATTATAAAAGAAATGCCAGTGGAGGAAGTCTAATTGACATATTAACAGTTCAGATTCGGGTATATTTTGATGTGTTCCATAGCTCATCTTCTATTTGTTCCCATTCGAAAGATTGATATCTTTAAAATAAAGGAATAAACTTAATTGATATTTACTAACTGCCTAAATTTACAAAAGATATCGAGTGCATTTCTTTACTATTTTACCGGTATTTGTTATAGAGGCCCTCGAAGATGAATAGACAACTTATATGACATATATGATATTATAATCATATATGATCTGTATGCCATTTCATGACGTGATGTCTGAATTATAGTCATACAATGACGCATTATTATATATATGACATGGGTAGAAGGCGTGTATGACGTATATACGACAAGTAAGACGTAAATATTACGTATATATTAAAGTACATGGCGCACGTACGATCGTTTGGAGTATATCTATCCGTATATATAATATATTTTACGAATAAAAACAATTTCACGAATGTGCCATAAAGTAGCAAGTTTGGATTTGGGTTAACAGATTTAAGCCGACTGATCGTCAACGTGTACCATATACCGTCATCTAGCCTTTGGTCATGTATGAGGACCCACGGAATTTTTTATTTTTCCAAACTGTACAGGAGTTCCGGAAACCCACCCACCACGGCAATGGACGTACACACAGAGACATTGACTTGTATAAACATATACCTTTTATTTCATTAGTCCGAATTTGGAACGAAACGTAAAAAGCCAAATGAAAATGAAAATCGTTGTCCGATTTTTTGAAACAACTATAGTTAGTTTTATGAATTTTAAGAATGAAAGCAAGATCACGAATAGGCCGAAAAATAGTGAGTTTGTATTTTGGTTAACAGCATTAAACCAACTTGCCTGATAATCGTCAATGTATGCCACATCCCGTCATCTAGCCTTTGGTCACTTCTGAGGACCCAAGGAATTTTTTGTTTCCCCAAACTGTACCGGAGCTCCGGAAACTCACCATCAAGGCAACGGACGTACACACACGACATTGATTTGTATAAACATAAATCTTTTATTTTATTGTTCCAATTTGGAAGTAAACGTAAACGGCCAAATGAAAACGAAAATCGTTGTCCGATTTCTTGAAGCAAACATAATTAGTTTTATGAATTTTAAGAATGAAAGTAATTTCACGAATATGCCAAAAAGTAATGAGTTTAGATTTTGGTTAACAACATTAACCCTTAAATGCGCGATTTTTAATTTTGTTTCGAAAAAATTATATATGATTCTCTGAAAGGTTTATTACACAAAAAAAAAATAATGAAAAAAATCAGAGATACATTTTTCATATAATACGCCAATCTTTTCTTTTGTGTCACATCTGCAATATAAGTAAAAACTACTGTCGTGTGGCTGTTTTACGCTAAAATATTGCAAATTAGTAAATATTTTAATAAGTATGTCTCCAAATACCTTATTTTATATAATTATTTATTTTATATACGAAAAGTCTGTTATTATTTAAAGCAAATACTGCTATTTTAGTTTTCTGGTGTGAATTAGGTATATACGAATAAAAAAAATCTATTAAATTCAAAACACTGTTGTTTGCATATATGGAAAGCTGCGTACTAAAGGGTTAAATCAACTTGCCTGATAATCGTCAGTGTGTGCCACATCCCGTCATCTAGCCTTTGGTCACTTCTGAGGACCCATGGAATTTTTTGTTTCCCCAAACTGTACCGGAGTTCCGGAAAGCCATCCACCAATGCAACTGCGAGATAATCGCCGTTCATGTTCGGCTTCTTATTAGTCCAGAAGAGTAATCCATCAGGGTGAAATGTCCTGAATCTGACATGAAATCTGTTAGATTTGCGGCTCCTTGACCTGCAAAGCAAAAGTTTTGCGCATTAGTATTTTGAAAATAAATAAAATTTGATGTCTACTATTTTAATTTTATATAATTTAATAGATAAAACATGGTACACATAAAAAATATAATATTTTTTTCTCTTGGTACCTTTGTTTTTAGATGTGTTCGTAATTATATAAATACGTAATACCTATAGTCGCCGTCTGGTCCGTCCATCTGTCTGTCCGCTTGTCCACATAGGAGAGCGCAAAAACTACTCAACCGAATGGTTTGAAATTTAATATACAGAATCGTTGCAGAATTTTGTCGAGTCATTTCAAATTCTATGAAAATAGAATCACAACTTAAAAGATATTAATAATTTTTTTCTTCATTCTATTAAATCCTATCACACGTAATTAATTCAGTGATATCCCATTTCATGATTCTTAGGTTGCATGGTGATGATGTCCGATTTAAGAGGGAGCTTTATTATTTCTGTATTACCTAATTTAGTATATATAATCGTAATAAATTTGGCATTCATGCGTTTTTCCATAAGAGTGCAACAGTTACTGTACCAAGATCTGAATATTTATAAGACTTGTTATAGTACGAACGCACCTCATTTGCCACGTTTGACGTACCATTTCCGACTTGTTAGATTTGTTCCTAAGGCTGCTTAGAGAGCTCATTAAGAAAGTTTTATTGGATTCACCGCATCAGCTCTAATCGCTGAGATTCCTCTCTAAGAAGTTTTACAAAAGAAACTTTTGTGTGTCGATTAATTATTTAGTTTGTATTTTAACTTGTAAGTTTTATAAGGACACTTTGCTTAATATATTTATTTTGTGCATAAAAAATATATTAAAATACTACATTAAAATAACCAGATTGTTTGAATAAAAGCAGAAGAGACAATGGTTCATGTTATATGCTGGTCCATCTCAAGAAATAGCGTTCTTAGGAAAAAAAAAACGTTGCCAGTTTTGGTATTAACAGGACAAACATACTCAGAAAAGGTATAACATTTTAAGCACCAATAAGTGGGTTGGCCAGGGAATCAATGAGAATTTTTAGCTTTAAGTTAAAATACATATCTTCGAAGGAATATGCGCATTCCTCACAATACAGGTCGAGAAAGTTTTCTGTAGAGATTCCATGAAAATATGTAACCTGCAGTTTATCAGATTTTCTCGTCTATTGCACATTATTCGTGTAGGCATTGCACATCCACCCTATAAGATAGACTAAAGACTCAATGATGTATCCAAAGGGAATAATTAATTACCTTTCCAATCAAACTAAATTTTTGCTCGGAGGAATTCATTATTTAATATAAGAGAGTAAACCGACGACAAAAATCCATTCTTCCTATAAATAATCAGTAGGTGAAGTCACTGTTGTCAGAATTATAGACAATATAACAGAATACGAGGCTGTATCAATAAGTTTTTGCCCTCATATAGAAATAATTGCGTGAAATTTATGAAATTGCTACATTTTATGAGTCTTTTTCTATATAGTCAGTGTGCGCAGTAACACATTTGTGCAACCGGTATTTCAAAGAGAGGGTGAAGATGTATTCCAGGAGGAGCGATAGTAGACCCAAAGTGGGTCATTTTTCTAACTTTTGCCGACCCTCACATGCGACATATTATGGAAAGGCCTGTGACCACTTATTCATGCTATGCACCTTTCGAGCCCCCCCCCCCCCCAAATTTGTCCTCCGAGGGGCACGTGTCTAAATTTTGCGGACATCATTCATGCCCTTCAGGGGGGGGGGGCAAATTTGGGAAGAGGGGCTCGGGAGGTGCATATCATGAATAAGTGGTCACATGCCTTTCTAACATTATGTCACATGTGGGGGTCGGCAAAAATTAGATAAATGACAACCTTTGGGTCTACTATCGCGCTTCCTGGAATACATCCTCCCCCCTCTCTCCGAAATATAGTTTGCAGAAATGTGTTACTGTGCACGGTGACAATATAGAAAACGACTTATACAATGTAGCAATTTCATAAATGTCACTCAAATGTGTATCACTAAATCTGTTCTCGATCTGAAAATTACGTAAAAAATATTACCACATCTTAACTGTATATTACATTTAAATAACGTACTCCTATATGGTCCAAGCAAATGCAGAATAATATACGTTAATAATGAGCATAATAATGAATTTCTACAGTACAGGTCAGGGTTTGCCCAAGTGGACCCGCCAGGGTTTTTTCGGACCGGCCCACTTGAAAAAACCTATGAAAAAAACCATTGTGGGTTCTTTCGAATTTTCTCGTGCTTTCACGACTCTATCATTATTTAATCTAAGTAAAATAATGAGCATAACTTTTGCAAGAGTTTATTAAAAGTAAATTATTTGATTTTTAATTAATTAAAGAATATGTTTAATTAATCAATTCTTGATTTAATTAAAGTTTTAGAGATTGCAAAGGTAAATGCCAATTTAAATATAGTTCCAAAGAACCAGATTTAAAGGATTTTCTAAGCAGAGATAAAATGAATTTTGCTCAAATTTTCAAAAACATTATGAATTCGTTTCTTTAAAAAAAAAAAAAAAAGTGTTTAACTGGTTTCTGATTTGAAGTGAATTAAAGAAACTATATTAATTTAGCATGTTTAACTTATGAATTATATAAAAAAATCCAGTTGCAGTTGGTTTAATATAGTCTTGATGCAGCAAATTAGTCCCATGAGATACAAATGTACATTTTAAATTAACTTAATATATATATATATATATTGTTAATTCATACTTAATTAATGCAAAATTATACCCAGGTTTCACTGATAAATGAAGAAGTTAGGTATTTTGTATATGAAAATTAGACTTTTAAAGTGCCCTCCAAAGAGACTCAAAGCCCGAAAAAACTCGGGTTTTTTTCAGAAAATCCCGAAAAACTCGTGTTTTAGACTAGTGGGCCCAGGGGCTGTTTTTTTAACCGGGAATTTTTTTAAACCCTGGTACAGGTACACATTTCTAACAAAATAAAAGAATTTGAAACGAAATTGAAGAAAACTGAAGTTGTTGGGTTTTTTCAGTAAGAAAAATTTCATTAAAACATTTGTTAGTTTTGGAAGGATTCGGCAACACTGCTTTACCACTTCCATGTATTCAGCCTATAGATACGCCGCTATAATTATTCCACCATATTCTGTTTTATTGTCTATAATTCTGTCAACAGTGACCTCACCTATTCATTATTAATAGAAAGAATGGATTTTTGACGTCGGTTTACTGCCTGAGATTAAATATTGAATTCCTACGAGTTAAAAATCAAATAGGTAGTAAAATTGCATCTAATCTAAGAACATCCGATAAAATTAAAATACAATAATATACAATTTCTTCAACATCTTTTTCGATTGACTAAGTCAACAAAAAATGTTAATTTAAAAATTTTCAAATCAGGGATTCTAATTCTTAACTTCCAGTCACTTAGTTTAACTAACGTTATAGCAAAAGGCTTTAATAAGAAACAGAAAACTAGAGATCGACCAAAAATTCGGTTTCGTTTTCGTTTTCGGCCCAAAATCAGAGTTTCTCCAATAATTCGTTTCGGGCGAAAATAGTGTCGAAAATTCAGTCGGACCGAAACTATTTGTATTCCAAAAGTCTCGTTTCTTCTTTCGGAAATTTTCAACATTACTCATTGATTTTGAGCTGTTTCGGCTCAAATGAGACACCATTTATTGCTGAGAACCTCATTGTTTATAATTATAAATCATGACTGAATCAAGACGTGAGTGCAAATTATAAAGTAAGCAATGCATATATGACTAAACTTTGAAGATCCTTTTCATGTGCTCATTAAAAGCTGGAGAATTAACATTAATATATAATAGTATAAAGTAGTATATAATAAGGTATAATAATATATATAATAATGTGTATAATAATATATAATAATACGAGGTAGGATTCAAAAGTTTTCGGACTGACTCTATAACGGCAAAAATATTACCAGTTTCATTGCTGAAACACATCCGCCTTCGAAATAAGATCTTGCGTAACAACACACTTTTGCCATCGGCTGTAAAGGTCATTGAAGCACTTTTGGAATCCATTTTTAGCCATGTCCTTTCATTCAGCCTGCGATGCACTTTTAGCTTCATCTGAAGATTGAAACTGACGACCCTGCAAGCGACGTTCAGTTCATTAAACAGAATAAAGTCGCAGGTTGAGAGGTCAGGGGAGTAAGGAGGATGTGGCAAAACAGTTGTTTTCGTTTTCGTAAGGAAGTCACCGGCGACTAGGGATCGGTGTGCAGGAACGTTGTCATGCAAAAGCACCCATGACTGCTCAGCCCACAATTTTGGCCTCTTCTTCCGGACCGACTCACGCAAACGACGCAGGATGCCTACATAGAGTTCTTTGTTGACAGTGCGTCATTCAGGGATAAATTTCAGATGAACAATGCCCTGGATATCGAAAAATACCTCTAGCGTGACCTTCCCTTTAGAGCGATCTTGGCGGAATTTCTTCTTCCGTGGTGATTTTCAAGTTGCCGATGCTCTCTTGGATTGCGGATCGTATAAAAAACACCATTTCCAGTCTCCAGCAACAATTCTGCAGAGTAGGGAAGGATCTTTGTCAACAGCCGAGATTAAGCCTCGAAGATTCGAATTGCCTTTTGGTCTTCGCCTAACATGCATGGTCTCCGATTTCAAACTCTAGATGAAGTAAAAAGTGCATCGCAGACTGGATTAAAGGACATGGCTAAAAATGGTTACCAGAAGAGCTTCGATGACCTTTACAGGCGATGGCAAATGTGTGTTGTTGCGCAAGGATCTTATTTCGAAGGCGGATGTGTTTCAGCAATGAAACTGGTAATATTTTTACAGTTATAGAGTCAGTCCGGGAACTTTTGAATCCTACTACGTATATATAATAATATGTATAATAATATATAATAACATGTAACATTATATAACATTATAATAGTAATAGAAAATGTTTAGTTTGAAAACGTAGAAGTGTTTTGAAGGCCCTTTGAGAAAGTTCTGTCATTCTGTGTCGTTATTGAATTATTTACATTTTATTGTATATGAAATTTAAAAAGTTTTGGCCAGAGGCGCACAGAGCCAACTTGGGCTCCGGATATAAGATTTTGAAAGAGGGGCGCTATTTCAATATTTTCTTAGGGAGGCATGGGGGGGGGGGGGAGTTTTTTCGGAGGTAGTAAGCAAATATCTATTTAAGTATATATCTTATCTACATTTAAATATCTACTAAATTAATAATAATTATAAAATAGTTGTTATTTTTTATTAAAACATATTCACTGTTAATTTCCTAAAAACAAACTTTTAAGTATTTTATTTCAGTGAATTTAAATGCAAAATATTGAATAACTGAAAATGTGTATATTTAAAAATAAAATATTCAATATTAATACATGGAAATTATTCCAGAGAATTATTCCGCGTTCCAAGTGCTTTAGTCGGTAGAACGTCAGTGCGCTATGCTGATGGCCCGGGTTCGATCCCCGGTTTGGAATCTTTTTCACTAGGTTGGCCTTTGCGCCTTTTAAGCAATTACTTTGAAATTTGATTTTCATTGGAATTATATTATATTAAATATTCAATATTGAATTCGTTCTCCCTTATTTAACTACATTGTTAATTAATTATTGATAAATGCTATGATTATTGGTTTTCATAAGGTAATAAACTATAAAAGCTGTATTTTTGTTTTTGTTTGAAACTTATACGCACACATACATATATGTGACGATTTGACGGCAAGCAGCAGGCATTGTCGAAGGATTATGGGGGGTTTCCAGTTATAAAAAACGTCAGGCCGATATGGTTGTTGAGAATAAAAAGATAATAAAAAATGCAGTCGATTGAAAACAATTCCACTTTATTGACATTCTCATACTTTGATTTTAGGCGGGAAATGCTCCACTTTACCGATGATAAAAAAGAACCAAACTCGATCCATTAAAATTAGCTTAAAAGCTATTCCATCTCTCGCTACGAAATCCTTTTCGCTTCATTCTATTACCAGACACTTATTACCTTCGTAAATTCACTAAATCTCCCACAAAACTCTTAAAAACTCCAACAACATCTCAATAAAAACGCAGCAAATCACTCCGAATAATCATTACCATAGACCAGGGATGGCGAATCTTTTCACGTCCACGTGCCAAATTTCCCCCAAAATATGCTTTACGTGATCATGACGTGCCAACAATAAAAAAATTTAATGGATCAAATAATAATAATTCAAAACTACTTAAAATTTTGTTTTTAGCATTAAAAAAATACAGGTGATATTTGATGTTATACTGTAGAAATTTATTTAAAAAATATTATTTCTGTTGTCTCATCTTAAATGCCAAATAATTTATATCCGCTTTGTACTTAGTTATTTTCGATAGAATGCAAGTTTAATTGCACTCACCTTGACAAGACGTTTTTAATTGAATTTTTCTTTCTTTCTTTTTTTTTTTTATTATTATTTGGAAAAATGGTTATTGTCCTCGTCAGGGTAGGAAATCAAAAGCATATCTGAAGCGTTTTATTGGTTTAATCCTCATTTTATTCGTTTTCTGATTGGTCTATACACTAACTTTTACTTTCAACAGAGATGGATACTTCTGTTGCCACTATGACAAAAAAGTAATAAAAACTACAAAAAAAAAAAAAAAAAAAAAAAATAATAACTCAGAAACAAATTGAGATACAGCTTTCAAGCAAATTGCATTTAAAAGTACATTTTTTTTCTGTATATGACGGTGTAAAAAGTAATATTGTGGGAAGTTTAGAAGTTTAAGAATGAAATTTCATTTAAAATGGGTCGTCAGTTTTCTTTGAAATCTGTCGATGGAAAAGCCTCTTCCGGAACAGCCAATAAAATGCTTGGATAATACGTAAGTTTCAGGTGGATAATACGTAAGTTTCAGGAAATCTGACGAGTCTCAGGCGATATTTTTCGCTCGCAATTTTTACGTGTAATAACACTATTAATGTTTAATTCATGGCGTACGTAATGTAGGATCAACTCCGTGCGATTTTTTATGTCTTAAATTTTAGTCTTTGAAAAAATGATTTTCCTAATGGTCGTTGTAATTTGTTAAATTACTTTTTTTTTTTTTTTTTTTTTTTTTTAAACGAAAAGAATGTCTTGCAGAAAAAATTGTCAAAATAGCAAGCGCCAGAAACTGCAGCTTTTAGTGTCTGGAATTGAATTCCAAGTTGTTATATTTAAAATCAGCATTTTTGCTTATTAATTAATTTTGCTTTTAATTTTTGTTTAGCGATAATCTTCTAATTCTCAAAATTTTCTGAGCCAATATTGAGCTAGATTCGGATAAATTAAGTTTGATTTCAATTTCTTTAATCTGTGTGACAATCACAACCAACTGAACTAATCGGATTCAAGTGACACAGACAACATCTATATTAATTAACGCATTTTGTGAAATTCTACTATATTTTGATGTAAAACTTAAATCTATGCCGTGCCAAAAATAATCTGCAGCGTGCCACTTATGACACGCGTGCCATAGGTTTGCATTCCCTGCCATAGAGCAATGTAGGTTGCTTTTGAAGTGTCAATACCAATGCAGAATAAAGTTCCATCTACCACATTTTTTCTCTCTCTACACTACACCTCTGTGATTGCTGCAATCAGTATTTATATTACCGCCAAAAGATTGTTCGAGAATATTCTATAGCCTAGCCCCAGATGTGTTAAGTGTAAACAAACTTTAATCTCTGTTGTCGAGACTGTGCTAAAAATAACTTTTTCCACTCGCCAGACGATAAAAGAAAATGAATTTATGTCTGCGTAAGTTTTAATCTTTGAAATATTCTGGCTGGCACCTGGATATTTTAAATAAAATAATAAATTGAAATAAGTAAGGTTTTTTTTAAAGACGGGATAATATTTTAGCAGTTAAAAAATATTTTAAGGGAATATGATATACCGGGATTTAATAGCGGAATTTAATAGGAATTTAATTAATAAAAGTTTATTTAAAGACATATAATTAGTTAGAGCCCTTTTTAGATTTACGCAATTTGGAATAAATATTATTATATAGATTAAGATCTTATAGAGGTTAATAGACTAGGGTTTCAATTTAATAAGCCGGTATAATATACGGAATACTACTGAAAAAGGAAAATTTATATAAAATACTTTAAACTTGGCGAAAAAATTTAAATTTTGTAATATATATATGTACGTTTGTTTGTTTGTTAGAGATGTGTTTCTATACACGTATAATTAATTAATAATTATATATATTTATGTATGTATTAATAACTTAAAATTTTTTTGGACGTTTTCGTTTTCGGCCGAAATTTGGAAGGTTACAGAAATCCAGTTTCGGTAGATCCTTACGCAGAAAACACAAAGAAGCAGTTTTTCTTACTTACCCTTTGAAGTTCTGATATCGGATACTGAAATTTGTTGTTCCATTGAAAGATATCGCTTGCTGGAAATCTTTTTTCCTAATCCCTGAAAAAGACATAAATTTATCATCTCGTGTATCGCCTCAGATTATTTAAACAAGAAAAAAAATCATGCTTCAAGCATAGATTATGAAACACTTTCCAACACATTCAGAATATTGTAACATAACGGCACCGTTTAATAAGTTAAAGTATTGTGTCTAATTCAACCCTATGGAAATGCATAACACACTTGAAAACCCTATTTCAGCTGTTCCTATCTACAATCTGAAAATTATCCCAATTGTTTGAGAAGCCCTATATATAGACTTGCATGTATTAACTACAGGCATGCCAAAATTTAGTTCGGTTAAGAAATGCATATGTACATTAGTTGAAATTTCTCCTTCAACAATTTCCGCTGAAAAGGAGAATGGCACGTGAATTGTTTTGTGCCAAACTCTTTGCAGATTTCTGTTTTCGTCCTTCTTTTTCATCAACTGCATTAAACAGCTTCAACTTCATTTGAAGCGAAATAGCAGTTTGTTTTTGGACCGATTTCTCAGCCATTGTTCTCATAAAACATAAGCTAACGAAATTCACTGATTTGCACCCAAAATCCAGTGGTTTTAACACAAAATTCACCAATTTCACCTCAAACTAACTAGATCGAAGGCAAATTTTTTTCGTGTTAAACGATTTTTGTTTCGTGTTAAAAGAAAAAAAATGTATTAAATTGCATAGTTTACTGTCAGGGCCGCTATATCATATCGTGCTAACCGATTTTTCATGTTAAGCGTTTTCGTGTTAAACGTATTTTACAGTAATTTTATAATCATTTAATGAATCATATAATAGCTTTGTATTTTCGTAAAAATAGATAACAGATTGAAAAAGATAAAATATTATTCTGATGTAAAAAACAAGCTACAAATAAAAAGAGAAAATTTTTGTTGGATCAAAAATGATAACAATATGAAAAGACTAATCTCCCTCCTCCTAGAGATATCTTACGATATCACGTGCCAGGTCCCTCCTCAACCCTAAGGTGATAACATTATATATGCACAGCCCCTAAGATGTTTTTGTCAAAAAAAAAAAATAAATAAAAGGAAATAGAAATATTTTTATAACAAATATTATACGTAATGTACTTGACTTTTAAAAATCAAACGCTTTAATCCTTTCAAGGGCGGTCTCTAGACGGCCTAGCCACCGAATTTTAATTCCGAAACTGATATTTGGCACCAAGAATATTTTAATAAATTTTGCTTTTATAATGAAAGTGCAATTTAGCGCGGTTTCTTTTCTAAGAAATTTGTTTGAATATTCTGATGTCAGTCAATTATTTCATCATTTTACGAACAGTATTCTCCTGCCCCTAAAAGCGTTAATGTTTAAATGAAAATATTATATGCCCGTCACCTTAAATGCAAACCTATGTTCATATTTATAAATTTTGCAAAATTCATCATCTTTCTAATTAATTATTAACATGAATAGTTTACTTTTGATATATCCGATATGCATCGATGATAATTTACAGGTACTAACCTACAGATTTCACACTATTTTTGTAGTATAACATTGCATTACATAACAACATATATAATAAGCACTTATAAACAGATTAAGTTAAATAATGCTATAAAAAGTGATAAAATATCTTTATTAAGACTGACGATCATTTCATCGCACAAACGGCGACATTTTCAAAATCATTCACGATAGAAAATATTTTCACATAATTTTAAAAACAATAAACATAGTAAACAATGTCACGAGACATGATGCATAATAAAAAAGTATTGCAAACATAAAATAAAATTAAAATTAAATTATCTATTTGCGAGCGTGGATTAATTTTCACATAATATAAAAAACAATAACATGGTAAACAATGTCTCGAGACATCAGGCATAATGAAAGACATTGCAAAACAAAAAATAAAATAAAATTAACTTGGCTATTTGCGAGCGTGGATTAATTTTTTCTATTGTTACTAAAATTACATAGCATCTCTTTCCAAATTTTAGGTAAATCAAGGCACACTGAATCATTGCAAATATTCTCGTTGCGGAAAAATATCTCTATTGATTCCCGGATTATGGATGGTAAATAAAATCTTGATGGATAAATTAACTAGCTATTTTTAAATTCGATCTGTAAAGGTTCTTCGCTGCATAATCTGGCCAAAGCTGTAGTTCTTCTGTTGTATTTGATGTCTGCTATATGTTCTTTTATTCTAGTTTTAAGTTTTCTGCTTGTCATACCTATATAAAGCTGCTTTGTTCCATCTTCTTTGGTGAAAGGTATTTCGTATACTCCTGATAACTGGTTTGACTCAATACGCCGTTTGTGCGATGAAACGATCGCTAATCTTAATAAAGATATTTTATCACTTTTTATAGCATTATTTAACTTAATTGCATTACATGTTAATATTGTAAATTTAATAACTAAGAGAAATCTTACTCTTTTCACATCTTTTTCCAATGAATTTAGCTGGGCATTTACAAAAGAAGGAATTCAGCTCTGGTGTGCAGACACCGTTATGAAGACAAGCGTCAGCAGTACACGGATGACCTTTGTACTTCTTGACTCCGTACGCCCTGATGGCTTTGGCCGTCAGCCTGTGCCAATGTTCTCCATTAACGATTAGTCTCTGTACGGCTCCATCAAATCCATGTTCTACTCCAGAGTCTTTGTGGACATATTTCGTGTTAGGAACCCCTCCAATGTACAGAGGCAGCGACAGATTGAGTTCGGTCAGCGGTGGCTAGAAAATATTGCAAATTAAAATAATTCACCAATTGTTCAGACATAGTTAGTGCTTTTTTTATGAATTGGGCAAGAGCTGTCACAAAGTGATTTTTTAAAGAAGAACAACAAAGAGGTTTGCAATGTTTATAGAGTCGGCCCACAATTGCCAATCTCGCCAATTTTTGTTAATTTTATACATTATTAAATCAAAATGTAGTTATTTTTAAACAAAACAGCATTGTCTGTTTAAAAATGAGGTTCGTTCAGAAGTATATTTTTTTAACGTAGAATTTTATTCAATCAAACACCGCTAACTAAAAATGTTGCAGCTTTACGCACGCAGGTAATCCCAACGTTTCTCACTCCTCAAATGTTTACAGAAGAGTAATGTACCAGAAATTTTGCGGGATGTAGCAGTATCTTGACTTTGTACGATGAAATTGTTGAAAATAAAAAAATAATACATGGTATCAAAACTTAATTACCGTAGACCGTACTTTGGTCCTTGTGAGGTTACTTTGGTCCATCACATAAAAATGTGTTTATTATTTGTATTGAACAAACAATACAAGATAATTTGGGGGTTTTGCCCTTGAAAAATATTTTATACTCTACTATAGGGTATTTGAATAGTTTGGGGGTAATTTAAATTTTTGTTAGTGGCAATACTGGATGTGTTTGCAAACAACTGTTTTCGTGTGTAGATTTTAACTCTCCAAACTTTCTATAGTAAAACAATGTGGATAAGAGCTACAAAGAAGGTAAGTGTCAAAATATTAGCTTTAGTAGCTTGTAAGACATATGTAATCATAGTTTTCCCTTTAACTTTTTATTTTGACAGGAAATGTTTACACTTTTATAAAGCTAACATGAAAACCAGTTTTTCCGGACTATTTTGTGCCAAGCCTGGTTTGGTCCGAAGTAGCCCTAGTTACTTAGAAATGCCTTTAATACAACCAAATCTCTTTAAAAAGGTTTTAAGTAACATTTTTTCAATAGTTACTGTAGCAAAATGTTACATTAGTTGTTTTTGTTCCAGTTGCTGGGGTAACATGGCGAAAACTGTTTCTCGCGCTTTAATATTTACAATTGGTTTATTGTGTTTAAATGTTTAAAAAAAAAAAAAAAAAAAACGAAAAAAGCCATTTGTTTATCAAGTTTGCAGTGTTAATTCATTAGCAGATCCTATTGCATGGGGTTTTCAGTAGTCCAACATATGTAATGTATTCAATTTATATTAAACTAAGCGAATGGACAAAAGAAGCTCCCAGCAGGAACTACTTTGTTCCAAAACTTTAAAAATAGTTAAAAAAAAAAATGGCCTCTTTAAAACCATACAGTTTGCTTCATTGTTTCATGTTAATTGTTTGCAACTCAATTTCGACGTTGAAAAGTCATATTTAATATCTTTAAATAGTGGAAATGTTAGTGGAACCAGGAAAATGTGGCTCAGAGTAGCCCGGTTGACGGTTATTGCAATTTTTTTAACCTCAGAACACTGCTCAAAAGACAAACAAAGCAAAAAAAAAAAAAAAAAAAGAATTTATAACAATATAAAAAATTGGACTCAGATGATATATTTTTTTATCAGTTACTTATTTTGGATATTCACCTGTTTTTCCTATTTTTCCGATACGTGTTCTTCTAAAAACGGGGCTAGACGGTAGGTAAAAGAAAAACCATCTATAGTTTCTCATACAACTCTACGCAGTTCGCAAACTTTGGGGAAATACATACAATGTTCGCCTATATCGTGGATTCATCGTTTTGGTACACTGTGTGCTGTGACTATTTCTACAGGGTGGCTACTAAATACTGTTACAAATATTCAGTCATTTTATTTTACAAATATAAAATAGAAAATGATAACTACAATAATATGATGAACATCAGAGATGAAAGTTTAACGGGAAATAATTTTACTCGAATTGACCGCCATCTTTATCGATTACCAAAGATAATCTCTTATGCCATTGTCCGACTGCGACACGAATCATTTTAAGAGGAAGTCGGTACCATTCACGCAATATGGAAGCTTTGAGAGAGTCCAAACTTCTGTGTTTGTTGCTATTTACTTTAGCCTCTAAAATCCCCAGACGCAATAATCTAAAGGATTTAGATCCGGTGAAGAAGGTGGCCAATCTTCTTGCATAATAAAGTTCGGACAGGTGATAGGGAGCCAAGCCTGTGTTGATTTGCCTCGGTGCGAAGATGTAAAATCTTGCAGAAATATCCAATTATTTTGGGGATACAACCTGTCAGCATGTGGTAATAAATGTGTAGCCAATATGTCCTGTTTGTAATATTCGCATTGATTTTTATACCTTTATCGATGAACGTCAAAGGCAATTTTCCATTGTTTGACACTGCAGCTCAAACCATAACAGAATTCTTGTTCTGAAAGCGTTTAACAATTCGAAAGGTTTCAGGTATATCCTCGAGGGTTGCTAAATATGCGATATCATTTTTAACATTATAACACTGTTAAGTGCAAAATGGCTTCCCATCAGAAAATATTATTCTGTCAAAACTTTTCCTACCATGCTGCTTCATCAATTTCTTCCTTCTTTGTAATTTTTTTTTTATACTTTGTGCAGCAGTCAATGCTTGAATTTTTCTTTTGCGATAAAGGCAATAACCCAAATCTTCATTTATAATAACTTGCATAGTTCTGCAATCCACGTTCTCTTCTGCAGCCATTTTATTTGCAGAACGTTGTGGATTTCTTCACACCTTTTCGCGAATTCTTTTGATGCGCTCTATTGTGAGAACTGAGCATGGACGACCAGACCTAGATCGATATTTACGTAGCTATTAGTATCCAATAATCGATTTATAGTTTTATATATAAATGTTCCATTAAAAACCAGGGCATTTTAATTGTTTAAAGGTTTTACCTGAGGAAAACCTGCGATCAAAGAGCTCTTTAATCATCATTCTTTTGGCTGCTCTCTTTAAAATAATTTTAAATATTCGCTTTATAACCAAATTCGTCTGCACTAATAGAAGCTTGCCAAACCTTAAAATAGAGAAATAAATTTTTTTCCCAAACGATTAAAATTAATTCGTATTTTTTGGAGTGTAACAGTATTTAGTAGCCACCCTGTGTGATCTAGGAATCGTTAGCTTCATGGAAATCTAGATTACGAGGAGCTGAAAGAGAGAAGTACTGGCACCAGTCACATCTCTCTTTCAGCCTCTGATTCTCATTCTCTTCTCCTGCGACGATATTTCGATGACATCAAGCTGTGCGATGATCCGATCTAAAAATTCTTGGCCCAAGAAAATTATCACAACGGTTCAGGTAGTACAGTACAAACTCTAAAGTTCGGACACCCAAAGTTCGGAATTCTCCAAAGTTCGGACTTTCCAGCTGCAGTATTCAAGAAAGAAGTGAAAAGACAAAATTGTTGAAACAAAAAAAGGTCTAGAGCAAAGGAGCGTTATTACTGAATCTTAACTCATGTCTATGTACAGAATAAAATAAGAACTTCTTCATGATATATCTAAGTTAATAAAGCAGCCCACATTAACTAAAATGTTCAACAGTTCAGAAAGTTGCAATTTCTTTTTAAATTGTTTGTTCCCTTAAGGCTGTTCTCAGCTGCTCTGCTCAACAAGCGCAAAACGTTTTGACACAGTTACAAATTCATTTTTTTTTTTTTACGGAAAGTCATAAAATTGGAAAGCTTGACTATGGAAGCGATTGGAAATCGATCTGCGTTTTCCATTTTTTTTTCAATAAATAAATTACCTATTGAGTTATAAGCGATTTTGATCACGTGACAAAGACTTTTTCACCATTCCTTGTATGGTCATTCTTCTTTCGTGCAGGAATTCGGTTCAAAACTCTCTATTGCGTTTGCAAAAAAGCTGAAAACACAGTTCGATTACATAGTTTCTGAACAACAACACCTGCTAGTTTCATGCATCTCCAAACAAAAATAAATTAAAACTTATGTCATAAAGTTGCCCTTTTGGATTTGAGAACAGCCTTAAATAAATACTTTTGTTTTACCTTTTTATTTTGTTATGACATATTTAACTAAAATGATTTTTTAATTTAGTATTAATAGTTGTTATATGCAATTTTTAATACATGAAGGTCATATTTTGCCTTTTTATGTAGTGAATTTTCTTTTCCTTTTTATTGGAAAAGCAATATTTTTGATGACCCAAAGTTCGGAAAAATCCGAAGTTCGGACTTGGTCAAGTCCTGAGGATTCCGGACTTTAGACTTTGTACTGTATTCGGAAAATTCACCCCTCCCCTTAACAAACTTAAAAAAAATTTTTGCTCTTGAAAAGTTATAAATTGATCTAAAAAGATACATTGTAATGCTTGAAAATGATAGTTTCTGATATAAAACACGCGATAGTCTACCAATTCATATAGAAATTAAAAACATTCACAAAAGAGCTTACAGACGTCATTAAAATAAAAACCGCTTCATAAACAGAAGAAGGCAACATTAAAAAAGTCCATTACGTTTTTAAAAATCCATAAAAATATTTTCACCAACTTTGCTGGGAAATACTGTACGTTTACAAAACTATACTGTATGTTTACAAAAACGCTTCGTTTTTTGAATGAACCTTTCACATTAAAGTCATTTATAAATCAGCAATGGGACTGTTTAGATGAAACAGCACCGAGAAACTGTCGAAAAACCACAATTAAATAATAAAACTTTGCATAAATCACCATAAAAATATGAAAACACATGAAGCGTTTCGAGATGCAAATTGTAACGGCCCGCCATCAGCCGAAGTAAACACGCATTCGTAAGGGGTCAAGGCCACAAATGAACTGAATGTTAGAGAGTACAGTTAACAAAGAATGCGATAGGTAGCGCTAGCTGAAAAGTAAACACCAATCACAGAGGAGTACATGCAGAAGAGGAAAGTGTTTCTAAAATGAAAGAAAAAATAAAGAAATGAAATAAACAAATCAAAATAAAACAAAAGAAGTAAACCAAAAAATAAAACAAGAAAAACAAAAGAAATAAAATTATTATTATTTTTTAAACATAATAAAATGGAAAGAGGCAAGAGAAGAGGGGAAAGAATTACAAAAGTAATTTCCAAGCTGAAGAGAGAAAAGGAGATGATGAGAGATCACTGACAAGTTTATCAGAATTTTTTAAAATAAAATGTGCTTCGAGAAAATCCAAGTGAGTGGGAGAGACAGGGGAATAAATAATACTACCCATGGAGAAACTGAAACAGTAACTTGAAGTCCAACAGAAAAGAGCAATCGAAGATTTAGAGATTTCTTGATTTGTTATGTACCTCTAGTGCTTGGTTAGGCTGAACTTTAAGAGGCTACTTAAGTCACCTGAAAAGATCTGCTCATTAATGCTAATCCTATGGAAGAAATCTTTAAAGATATCTCGTTTACATTTCAGTATTTTTAAACAATTCTTTTTGCATTGACTAACTGAGTTCGATATGTACAAAGGCCTTTTTTTTTGCTTTTCGATTTTGTTTACAGATATTTTTAATATTGCTATAAAGAAAGTTATCTCATAACCTTACATATTTATTTGTCTCATTCACTTAAAAAAATTAGCTTTAATATCAATTTTGTGTTAAATGACCCTTCGATTCCAAAAGTTACTTGACGGAAAAACACGGTTAGGACGCTTAAAGGGTCAATAAAAGTTGGCCAAAGTGTACCCATTCAGCACATGTTAGTAAATTTATGCAAATTTAGCAAATTAATGTAAGTCATAGTAGTAAAAATATTTCTTTATGCTAAACGCGGAAGAGAAATTGAAGAGAAATTCAATTAAAGGAAAAATATTAAGTTTATCACTAACTTATATACAAATAAAGATATAGACGGTATCTCTAGAAAATTAACTCTTTATAATTCAACAATTCCGCTTTAAAAAAGTCCTTCCGGCCAGTGCCGGGAGGAAGAGGTAGCTTTCATAATCCTTATTTAAAAAAGCCAACTTATATCATGCAAACACACGAAGCTCAATTTAGTGGAAACCGAATATAGGAGATTCAATACTAATTTTTATCAATATAATGAATGAGAATTTCGCGAAATTAGTCAGCTTTATCCAAGCTGCTTTTCTTTAAAGTAACTTATATTTGGCTGCCAAATTCGGCAATTTCTTAAAGTGCTTGTCATTTTAAGACAACATGGTGGATGAGGCTAAGCAGTGAACTTGGTCGAGACCTTAGTAATTGCTGTGCACATGCTCACTCACATCGGAATCAGTTAATATATAGGAGTGCTGTCGCATGCAAAAAATCAGATTTTCAAAATGTCACCCACAATAGAAATTGAAACTGCTATATCTGAGCCATTTTTTAAGGTAAAGACAAACAAAAAATGCTCCTGAATCCTTATATCAAGATCAAATACTTAAGAAAGAAACCTTTTTCAATTTCTAATTTTTTTGCACCTCACTTTAAATATATATATATATATATATTAATTTAATGGCCGCCATTTTGAAACAAGATGGCTGATGAATCTGGCCAGCGAACTTGGTCGAGGTGTTGATGTATACTATCCACATGCCTTCTTACATCGAAATAGGCGAATACGTGTGTTATCGCGTGACAAATACAAGATCGTTTCAAAATGTTAGCCATGCTAGAAATTCAAAGTGCTATAAATCAACCATTTTTTAAGATATCAACAAAAGAACAAATTTTCAGAAACAAAAACTGCTCCGGAATCTTTGTATCAAGGCCAAACACATAAAAAAAATCTTTTTCATTTTCCAATTTTTTAATACCTCATTTTGAATTTTAAATTTAATTTTTTTTAAATGGCAACCCTTTTGAAACAAGATGGCGAATGGAGCTGGCCAACGAACTCGGTCGAGACATTGGTATGTACTATGTACAGACCAAGTTACATCCAAATAGGTTCATAAATACGCCTGTTATCGCGTGACAAAAATCAGGTCGTTTTAAAATGTCAGCCACAAGAGAAATTCAAAATGCTATTACTCAGCCATTTTTTTTTTTAGATATAGACGAAAGAAAAACTGTTCCGGAATCTTTGTATTAAGGTCAAACACATACAAAAAAAATCTTTTTCATTTTCCAATTTTTTGGTATCTCATTTAAATTTTTTTATTTTTTAATTTTTTTAAATGACCGCCATTTTGAAACAAGATGGCGGATGAAGCTGGCCAACGAAGGTCGAGATATTTGTATGTACTATGTACACACCAAGGTACATCCAAGTCGGTTCATAAATACGCCTGTTATTACGTGAGAAAAATCAGGACGTTTCAAAATGTCAGCCACGCTAGAAATTCAAAATGCTATAACTCAGCCATTTCTTAAGATATAGACGAAACAAAAACTGCTCCCGAATCTTTTTATCAAGGTCAAACACATAAGAAGAAAATATTTTTTCAATTTTCAATTTTTGGTACCACATTTCAAATTTAAATTTTTCTTAAAAATTTAAATGGCCGCCATTTTTAAACAAGATGGCGGGTGAAGCTGACCAACGAACCCGGTCGAGACATTGGTATGTACTATGTAAAAACGAAGTTACATTCAAATCGGTTCATAAATACGCCTTTCATCGCGTGACAAAATTCAGGACGTTTCAAAATGTCAGCCACGCTAGAAATTCAAAATGCTATAACTCAGCCATTTTTAAAGATATAGACGAAACAAAAACTGCTCCGAAATCTTTGTATAAAGGTCAAATACATAAGAAAAAAATATTTTTCCATTTTCAATTTTTTGGTACCACATTTGAAATTTTAAAATTTAAAAAAAATTTTAAATGGCCGCCATTTTGAAACAAAATGGCGGATGAAGCTGGCCAACGAACTCGGTCGAGAGATTGGTATGTACTATGTACACACCGAATTACATCCAAATCGGTTCATAAATACGCCTTTTATCGCGTGACAAAATTCAGGACGTTTCAAAATGTCAGCCACGCTAGAAATTCAAAATGCTATAACTCAGCCATTTTTTAAGATATAGACGAAACAAAAACTGCTCCGGAATCTTTGTATAAAGGTCAAATACATAAGAAAAAAATATTTTTCCATTTTTAATTTTTTGGTACCACATTTCAAGTTTTAAATTTTTTTTAAAATTTTAAATGGCCGCCATTTTGAAACAAAACGGCGGATGAAGCTGGCCAACGAACTCGGTCGAGACATTGGTATGTACTATGTACACACCGAATTACATCGAAATCGGTTTATAATTACGGGAGTTACAGTGTGACATAGGTCAGATATATATATATATATATATATATATATATATATATATCAATTTTGAACGGAGGGTGGTTTCGGGGTCTGGGGGTCATGATCGATGAAAATATACCAAAATTTTTTGAAATCGCTTTCCTCCGAACGGCTGCAATAGGTAGCTTTTTTGTAAAGAAAGCTACCTAAAATATTTACTGAGAGGATATAATACATCACTTTAAACATGTAAAATATAATTTAAAAAATTTAGAACATAGAAATAGAAATTTATTGACTAAAATGTACTTTTTCATTTCTACAATAATAAATTGTGAAAAATTGTGATGCGTTATGCACATCTAGCATATTTACGAATATTGAGCATATTTAGAAAATTATAACAATAACGATATATTTTTAGGCTAAACGAGTTATGAGAAATTCAATCAAAGGGAAATAAATATTATTGAGTTTTTCACTGAGATTTCTAAATATATTTAACTTATATACATAAGTTAACATGTAGAAGGTATCCTCAAGAAAATTAACCCTTTATGAATCAACAATTCTAATTTGAAAAATATTTACTTAATATCACTTTAAACATGTAAAAAAAAATTAGACCATCGAAAAAAATAATGAATTTTTTAGAAGGTACTTTTTTTCACATCGGCAAAAAACAGAAATGTTGATGCCTCTCATAAATTTTGGTAATTTTTAATGCAAAATCTTAAAGTGCATGATTCTACCTTTGTAAAAAAATATTATTGGATGTCTAAAAACTTTTTAATTTGACACAGTTTGCGAAGTTCATATAAGCAATAACGACGTAAAACTGCTCAAATGATAAATAAAACATTGGCATAAAAAATTAACTTAGTGTCTCCCTCTTTTAAGAATGCTATAAAAAATTTATATTAATCACTATGTTGGAAAATAGAAGCAAAAAGATTCATCCTCTTTTAAAGTCCACTGCATAAGTAATATCGATTTTCGTTTATGTTGCAGCTATGCAACACTGTGATACAAAGGGTAAATAATACAGCAGGAGTACATAAAATAAGAGGCAGGAAACTTCGATGCAAACAGCTTTGTCAGGTTCTGATGAGCAGATACTATTTCGAATAAATGTCACATGATATTATCTTTTTACTTATTGTATTCATGTCACTTTCTATGTACTGGGAGTCTTAAGGTTACATTCCCCTGCCTATTCAAAGACATTCCTGAGGTAAGGCAGACAAAAGAGTTCCACCGCCTATTTAGGGAGATAATGGATGTCACGGGAATGTGACAGTTGAGGTTGGATGAAGGGGAGTGGGCCCTGGTGTCAGAGGGGAAACCCCGTACAGGCTGTTTGGGAGATGAGGGAGATAGCTGAGAGAAAGCATGGGTAGAATTCATGTGCGGACCTGGATGGTCGTGGTCACCTTTTCGTCGAGTAGATTTCTCGGACAGAGCGTGTATTAAGTTGTGCGAGGCTCTAGGAGGATAGAGCCGATATAACGGGAGATCATATAGGATCTCCGATAAATCTATTTAACTAATGTAGTTTTAGAGGGATATAAAATATTTTAATAAGCGGACCAGTACTCAGAAAGTATTTTCTATATGTAATTTAATGTCGGACCAGATCATCTATATCCGAGTTCTTAATTGCAAATATTGTTTTGTTATTTGTAAGTAATGTGTAGTAGTTAAGTTTAAGTTAAGTGAATGAGTTAGTATTATTTTCGATAAGCCCATCACAGCGTGCTAGATATCACGTAATTATATCGGTGGTGGCAGCATATCAAAATAATAGAGGAATATTCTTCAAAGTTGTGTGTCCAAGAATGAATCCGACAGAATAGATAAGTAGTCTGCAAAAATCCTTACCAAATAAAATTCTAGACAAAATTTTATTTCAAAACATTCCATGTGATAATGTAACCAGTATCAAGATTAAAATTGAATGTGAGTGAACGGATAAATTAATACTTACTTTAGACTTGCCAATAACTGTCGTTTCATTATCCACTTTTAATGATCCTTGTCGGTGACGCCGACTCACTTTGACCGTGTGCCATTTGTTTAAATTGATCGGATGTCGAGACCTAAAAATATAGATTTTTTAATAATGCGCAACGAGGTGTTATATAAATAATTTGAAATATTTTAATCATTTATACCTTGTTACTTAACAGAAGTTACAATTTGAGAGAAAAAAATCTAATTGTAAGATGCCCTAATAGCTACTTTTCTAGTTATGGAAGATTTTTACTCTAAAAAAAAATCTTTTTTTGCTGAAATTTGATATTCTTGCAGTCAGAATAGACTATTTCACATCTGTATAATTGTCACCAGACGGTCGTATTCAGTAAAATATATCAGCAGACTCCCGCCCCCCTCCCCCCTCCAAAAAATCGTGTTTCTTAACTTTTTTGAAAAGTGATGTCATAAATAAATTTTGTAAGAAACATTTTTGTGAAAAGTTTCTATATCATAACAGATTAAATAGCTCGTAAAATTTGTATTTAAATTATTAGTTAACTTTCAATAATTATACTTTGAAAAAATTGTAAAAAAAAATAATTATCTTTAAAAATAGGGAATCTACTTCCATTAATTTGAAACTTTTTATTTCTTTCATCACGGAATATTTTAATAACTAATTGCTGTTTATTTATGCAAATACGTCACTTCGTTTTGAAAATTTGAGTACCGATAATTATTAAAGTTGAAAGTAGAAGTAGCAGTTTCTTGTATTGAACTTAATTAGAAAAAATATATGCTATTATTAACTGCAGTTCCATTTATTTTAGTATATATTTTCTCTAATTAAGTTTAATCCAAGAAACTGCTGCTACTACTTTCAACTCTAATAATTATTGGCTCTCTCATTTTCAAAACGAAGTGAGGTATTTGTATAAATAAGCAGCAATTAGTTATTAAAATATTCTTTGATGAAGAGCTTGGAAAAGCTTGAAAGTACTAAGAAGTTTTAAATAAAATGTCTATTTTTAACTTGTAACATCTCTTTTATTATTTTAGTCACCTTTTAAGTAAAACAGTAAACTTTTTAAAGTTCATATACTATATTTTATGTTTCAATCAAGGTGAAATATTGCGTTTCTTGTTATGATATTATATTATTTACTTTTTATTCCATTTTGAACTTAAAAATTGACCAAACATTTATCTATAATCGTATTTCCCAAATAGCCTATTTTGCTACGAATGCATACGATTACGCGCCAAATCTTAAAGGTTATTGTTTATCGTATCATTTTTTTAATTGCATTAATTATTAAGGCTGATCATTCGTACTCATTTATTTATACCTACTATGATATAAAATGCTATGCTAATTACATTAGAGTATCATAGTAAAAAATTATGATAGGTTTGAACTTTCGACGATACCCTATAAAACATCCATGCGTGATAGAATTTCTTTTTTTTAATTTTGAACAAAAAAATTATTGAAAATTTTTTTATAAAAATAAATTTATGAGATATTGTCACAATTAAAACTTTTATAAATAGCATTTCTTACACTATGTCAGTGGATCCACTGCCTAAATTGTAAACGAAATGAACATATCTGTTGATCAAATTGATTGTTAGAAAATCTCCCTTTTTATTGAGGAATTGTCCATTGTACACCAGTACTCCGTTTTCTGATCGAGGAAAAAACCATATCTCCATCGATAAGGCTTGTTTCACGTTTTGCAGGGTAGGCAGCTCTAGGTAAGCATCTCCATCAAAATCGGGAATGTAGATTTCTTTATCAGCTGAAAAAAAATTACAAGTTTCTAAATCCACATCATGGAGTTTATACTCATAATAATAATAATAATAATAAAGAAAAATTTAAAAAAAATTGTTACTCACAAAGAAATTTTCCTTAAGCGCATACTCAAAATATTTAAAAAATAGAAAACAGGAATTCTGCTTTTTCAGAATTAATGCCGCCCCCGATGGAAAAAAAAATACACATGTACATAAATATAGATAGTACAAAATATGTTTTAGTTTTAAGACTTAAAACACACTAGAGGTCTGCACGGGCCCGGGCCGGGCCGGCGGAATGAAGGCGAATTTTCAAACGGGCCGGGCCGGCAGAATTAGGACATTTTTTTCAACGGGCCGGGCCGACAGACAAAATAAACGGGCCGGGCCGGCAAAAAAATTAATCGGGCCTATCGGCCCGATATAAGAATTTAAGCGAAGCAGATAAAATACAAGCCGTTTTCAATGAATATGATTTTCTCGAGAAGTATAAATGTGCGTCACGAGCCGATGCGAGTTTAACATCAATACAGAAATGTAACATGTCCATCGTAGAGATCGGCATCGTACAGTTACAAAATGTCTGATTCCGAGTTTAATTTTTTTTCAGCAGACTCGTGCCGGGACGGAACTGGTCTTAATCGATCTCAGAATGTGTAGAACAGTCATTGTGTTTTGTAGTATTAATAGTGATAATGAACTTCTCTTAACAGTATCTTTGGAAATATACCTTAAGGTGGTTCTCATATTCACTGCTCAAGAATGCGAAGCTTTCAGACACATTTTCTGACAAAATTTAACTATAAAGTCATAAATTTGACAGGTCTGCCTATCGAAGGCATTTGGAAACGAATAGCTCTTTCCATATTTGATAAATTACTTACAGAGATAACAGAGATTCCTGTCACGTGACTGTACGTTTTTCTCCTTTCCTGTGCTATCGCTTCTGGAAATTCGATTCAAAACGCCAACTTTGACAGTATTTTCAGAAAGATATATTGCTTTTATCTATGAAAAAAAACGACATTTACATAGCTTCTGAATAAGAATACCTGCCAATCTTACGCGTTTCCAAAAAGAAAAGAATTCATAAATGTGTCGAAATGTAGCTCCTTTGGATTTGAGAAAAGCCTTAAAAATGAGAGAAATATTTTCACAAATCTACTTTTTATTATACAGCTTCAAAAGTTATCATGTTTTTAATCCTTTATTCTGAACTACATTAATCTTTTAATAAATCCTTATTTCCATTTTGAAATGTCAGTAGACACGATGACTAAAACACTGTAAGTAATCGTTAATGTTTACTATTGTGTGTTTTCTGTTTTGCGAACATCATAGTAATGTAAAATATACTGTAAAATGTTCCCATAAATATGTATGTAGTATCCATTAAAAGAATCTTAATTGTATGTTGAGAAAAAACGGATTATTTTTTTGTAGAAATTGTGTCGGGCCGGGCCGGGCCGGGCCTGTTTTCACTGATTTTTGTACGGGTCGGGCCGGGCCGGGCTCGGGCTGAACTTCCAATTTTTACACCGGGCCAAGATAGCTTTCGTTCGGGCCGGTCGGGGCCGGGCCTGGAAATTCCGGCCCGTGCAGACCTCTAAAACACACGCTTTTATTTTATATAAAATGACTTCATCCGCATCCGCTGAAGAATGCTCCATTTATGGTCCAGTCTTAACACGTTTAATGCCAAGTCTATTTTGTCTGTCTTTCTGCTTAGGCGAAGAAATAAGACTCCCGTTACAGAATCCATAAGTGTCAGTCACCAATGACTGACGCGGCACTCAACGTGTTAAACAACATCTTCAGTAAAGTACGCATAGGACGTCACTATCGCTGAATAATACACAAATCCAAAAAAAGAAATGTCGTCATTCAAGAAACTCAATTAAAGAAAACGGCTATCTAATGATTCATACACCTTCATTTGTTTGTAACATTAATATAGATACTTAAAAGTAAATTTGGTTTATAATAGTTCCATGTTGTATCAAAATCATTCATTTATATATTTTCAAAATAGCACGTATTTAAATTACCATTTTTTAAAGTTGTTATGGGAAAATGGCAACAAAAAGATTTAATTACTATTTTCCAACTATTTTCCCTTTACTTTATACAGAAATGGAGTACTCGAGTTGCTAAAATTAAGCAAATGGCGCTAAAAACTACAAAAAAAAAAAAAATGAATATCTCAAAAATAAATTGAGATGCAGTTTTCAAACAAATTGCATTTAAAAATACTTTCCCCCCCCCAACACGACGGTCTAAAAAGGGAAAATGTGCGATGCTTAGAAGTTTAAAAAATTGCAGCAGCGAATTTAACCGTACAATGATACATCTGCTTTGTTTTAAGGTTGTTTTATACAAAGAAACGTTATTTTTTAGAGACGACATTTTAATAGCTGGGAGAAAGAAATAGCATACCGGGGGATAATAATAATAATGATAATAATAAAAGGCTCCTCATCAGTCAGGCTGGAAATTCCCCTCTCTAATCTATGGGCTTGGAATGCAGTCGTATTTTTCAACTTTCTCCTCGAAAAATTAAATTTTTTTACTTTCTGTTTTCTGTATGCTCTTCTTGAAGAATGATTTTTTCTTTTTTATTGGTCAAAATTTTAAAATACATTGTAAGTTTTATTTAAAACGTTAAAATCTTACTTACAACTCGCCTGCTTCATTCACTTACATTTTAACACTTAAAAGATAAAATTAAATAGTATATTTTAGAAACATTTTGACAAATAATAAAGAAACAAACATTCTTGAAGAAGCGCCTACAGAAAACAGGCAGTAAAAATTTAAATTTTCAAAGGAGAAATTTTAAAAATACGTTATGCATTTCAAGTTCACAGGTTTAGCATTGGGGGATGGAATTTACGTACTGACTGGTAACAAGTCTCAGTGGTAGATGCCTATGGGGTGACTTATTGATTTACATCACGTCATAGATGATACTGTCCGAAATACAATAAGACCGAAAACCCGCTATTTAGGGATTTTATGACACTTTTAAATTTCTTAGTTTAAAATTAAAATATTCAATAACGCAAAATAATTAGATAAACCACACTATCGTTCTCCTTAACTTTCATGAATTCTTCATTGTTCAACCTCGAAAATTATTTAAATTTTCATAAAAGGAATACCTGAACTGAATCTACTTGACTTTCCAAATAATATTAGGTGTTAAAAAAAAGAAGAAGAAAAGAGAGAGAAAAAAAGAAAAGGAAATTTGTATAATTTCTACACAATATGGAAATGGTTAGATTCGAACAATGAATCTCCCATTTTGAAACTGGAAACGTTACGTCTGCGCCACTAATGTTTGATGTCATCGTCGCATTATTTATTGCTTATAATCTGTCACATTTTCTTGGTTATTTTCCGTATCAGTCACAAAATAGTTTGAATATGAAAAGTGTGCATGGAAATTTTGCGACGGTTAAAAAGGTGTTATATTTAGATTTCGTTGAAAACAAAAATTATAAAATTGTGTCATAGTGGCGCAATGTTCATTGATTTTTCATTACGTAACACCAAAGATAAAAGACTCAATAACTTCATAATCTCATTATCTGAATTCTTTTAAACATTTTCATTATTATTTCAATTTTCATAAAAAAAAAAAAAAAAATACCTGGACTGAATCCACTTGACTTTTCAAATAATTTTAAGTGTTAAAAAAAAAAAAAAAAAAAAAAAGAAGAAAAGAGAGAAAGAAAAAAAAATAAATTTGTATAATTTCTGACACAATATGGAAATGGCTAGATTCGAACGATGGATCTCCCATTTTGAAACTGGAAACGTTACGTCTGCGCCAGTAATGTTTGATGACATCGTCGCATTATTTATTGCTTATAATCTGTCACATTTTCTTGGTTATTTTCCGTATCAGTTGCAAAATAGTTTGAATATGAAAAGTGTGCATGGAAATTTTGCGACGGATAAAAAGTGTTATTTTTTTATTTCGTTGAAAACAAAAATTATAAAACTGTGTTATAGTGCCGAAATTTTCGCTGATTTTTCATTATGCAATACCAAAGATAAAAGCCTTAATAATTAATAATTTCATAATTTCATTATCTTAATTCTTTTAAACATTTTCATTCGTCGATTTCGACTCGTAATAATAAAAGGCTCCACGTCGGTCAGGCTGGAAATTCCCTTTTCTAATGCTAAACCTATGGGCTTGGAATGTATTCGTATTTTTCAACTTTCTCCTCGCAAAATTAATTTTTTTCTTCTGTTTTCTGCATGCCCTTCTTGAAGAATGATTTTTTTCTTTTTTATTGGGCGAAATATTTAAAAAATACATTGTTAGTTTTATTTAACCTCTTCAGTCCCTGGATTCCCATACGGGGACCTCTGTTCTTTTCCTTATAAAAACTAAAATGTCAGATTTTTTTTACATTTTCACATCATTTTTTAATAGCTGAACGTTTTTTGCGTTCGAAGCAAACGATTAAATGGCAGCATCTAAGTTGATTCCCACACAAAATAAATGTTATTTTCATCTGAGTTTGCAAAATGCCTAACAATGCCCACAAGACAGTATGACCAAGAAAGTGAGAAATTTTCATAAGTATTTAACTTAAATCTTTTTCAATAAAAAATTTTGAGGATTTGTAGATTATTTTGTAGACTGAGGATTTGTAGACTGAATTTGTCGGTCAAATTTGGCAACACCCTGTATATATTCTAACTAGCATAATAAACTAAATTGATTTTGGAGAAGTGTTTTGTTTTCAATACATATTTATAAAACATAGCGTGTGTACTGAATGAAAAAGAAAAGTACTTTTTAAAACTTAAAAGTATTTTTTAAAAATGTGATCTAAAAAAAAAAAAAAAAAACAATTAAAAACGCGCATTAGAAACATCTTTAAAAAAAATATAGACTAACAAATCTTGTTTATAACAATTTTTTTCCTCATTTTGCGTTAGTTGTTTATTAAGGATTTGTTTAACTTCCATAAAAATGTTATTTAAGCTAATTACAATGTATAAATATTTGTACAGCTTTATGAGACAGCTTAATTTGTACAGCTTTATGAGACAGCTTAATTTGTACAGCTTATTTTTGTACACTATTAGAGCAGATTACATACAAGTACAATGTAGTTCATTAAATTTTAATATTTTATTATCTCATAATACTAACAAAACATATCAGCACGTGCAGTATTGTATAACTATTAAAAAAGTATATTTACTACCCAGGATTATAAAAAATATATCTTTCTTTTCAGGATTGTTTAAAAATAATATATGTGTTTCAAACAGCACTATCTTAATGAAATTCAAAATTTATTCTTATTTTAATGCATTAAATTTGTAATAAAGTTTCTTTATTTAACTTTCAGCAATAATCAGGATTTTCAAATAAAATTTCATTAAAATAACAGTGGAGTCGTGTGCCAGAACAGAATCTCAATCTCAAATCACAAATACGTTTAAATTGAAAATGATATTTACACATTCTTTTAATTTAAATGTATTAGACTTATTTACTTTAAATATTTGTTTCGGAATGATTTCCACTCTCTAAATTAATTTGCTGAATAATTATCCCAGACAGTATGATAGAAAATTTCAAAGAGTTTATGATGATTTGCATATGTTATCAGAAGTATTATAAGTATAAAACTACTTAATCAACAGTGGAGTTAGCAGAAAAGTGTGAATAGTATATTGATAGACCATAAATAGTGAATTAGATTATATATATATTCTCACTAGCATAATAAACTAAATTGATTTTGAAGTGTTTTCTTTTCAATACATATTTATAAAATGAAACGCGTGTACTTAATAAAAAATAAAAGCAATTTTAAAGACTTAAAAGTCTTTTAAAAAATGTGATCTAAAAAAAAACCCCAATTAAAAACACGTTTTAAAAAGATCTTAAAAAAATATATATACTAAACAAATTTTGTTTATAACAAATTTTTTTCCTTATTTTTCGTTAGCTGTTTATTAAGGATTTGTTTAACTTCCATAACAACGTTATTTAAGCTAATTACAATGCATCAATATTTGTACAACTTTATCACAACACTATTAGAGCAGATTCCATGCAAGATGAAATTTATTAAAATTTAATATTTTGTGAAAATATCTCATCATACTAACAAAACATATCAGCACGTGCGATATTGTGTAACTATTAAAAAAGTATATTTTCCTTCACAGGATTATAATAAATATCTTTTTTTTTTCAGTATTATTTAAAAACAATCTATATGTTTCAAAGAGCACTAACTTAATTGAATTAAATATTTATTCTAATTTTAATACATTAAATTTGTAATAAAGTTTCTTTAAGTAATTTATTTTTCAGCAGTAACTAGGATTTTCAAATAAAATTTAATTAAAATAACAGTGGAGTCGTCTGCCGTTATTTCATTATGTTCTCCAAACTTAAGCAAACATAATCTCAATCTGAAATCACTATTACATTTAAACTGAAAATGATATTTAAACATCCCTTTAATTTAAATATATTTGACTTATTTGTTTTAAATATTTGTTTCAGAATGATTTGCACTCTCTAAATTAGTTTCTTAATATTTTGTCTACACGTAGAACGAATAAGGAATTAGAAAAGATGGAGGTTTATGGAGAGCTAAAAGTATTTAATTTGCGCAAACAAAAAAGTTCAGTGAATTTTAATAAATTGTTTATTAATAAATCAAATCATAAGACAAAATGCAATATTCCAACTTCATTCAATCACAAATTACACAATATGAACATAATTTTTTTTCTTTACTTAAAAGGTGACAGATAATAATACTACAGATTTTCAAGTTTCAAATATATATTTTACTCAAATTTCCTAGTACTTTCGGTCTGCAAATCCCGTAGCCATCGTTAGGGAATATTTTCATTAATTTCCGATTTTTTCATTTCAATTACGTCACACAACAAAGTGAAAAAAGTGATGTATTAAAATAAATGAATCGGCCGGTAAATATTTTCTCCTCTACAACAGTTTAATCCGGAGTATTACTACTTCTACTTCCAGCTACTCTAAGAATGATAGACTCTCCCATTTTCAAACGAAGTGGCGTATTTGAAATGAAAAGAACGGCAATAAAAGAAAATATTTCCTGACGATAGTTGCGGGTTTTGCAGCCCGAAAGTACTAAAAAATTTAATTAATGTACATTTTTAACTTGCAACATCTGCAGTATTATTATCTGTCACCTTTTAAGTAAAGAGACAACGTTTTAAAGTTCATATTGTGTAGTTTGTTTATTAATACTTACTAAATTCTGTAATTGTACGAGGATTTTGAAATTAATATTTCCCCAACTCAGAATCCCGTCTGCTTGTCTAGTGGCGAAAGGGCTGAGCACTAGTCAAGAGGTGACGGGTTTAAAATCTGATTCAGGCTTGATGCCGCTAATGGATTCTATTCCAATTTAAAAGGAGATTCCGGTCTGTTTAGCCTTCATACAGAAAGGCTGACCGAGAGAACCAAACAAAACCTAACAAAATCGCCATTTCAAAGAGATGTGTAAAGTATTGTGTTGCTCATAATGGGATGGAATTCGGGCAACAGATAATTAAGAACATGTGTTTGATTTTTAAATGATGCAAAAATTCGTCGATTGACGGTGCTGTGAAAACGAAATATTCCGTAACCTTTGCATATGACGTGTACAAGAAAAAAGAAACACAGCGATTGCATAAGCTGAGTTTAAAGTTCATTGAAGCACAGTGCCGAATTCGCTCTTGTAGTAAAGTTTTTCTCTAAGAATAACAAAAAAAAAAAAAAAAAAAAAAAAAAAACTGCTTTAATTAGTGCACTGGAAATTCAGAAGTTATGCATAATATTTTGAAATATTTCTTTATAAATGAATCTACAGTGAAGGATTTATTCTGCAAGCTTCTTGTTATAAAGACATTGTGACGCATAAAACATCCTACGTTTAATCTGACTCGAGGTAGTTTAATATCTACAATTATCTACAATGCGCAAGGCTGGATTTCAATTATTTCTCCATTGATTTCAAAAACACACACAAAGAAAAAAAAAAAGCATTCAATGAGAAATAATTGCATTAAAATTTTTTCTACCACCTGTTATCGTTTAAAAGTAAAAACAAAAACAGGACGTTATTTGGAGGAGGGAAATTATTCCTTCAAAAAATTTGATATTTAAGTGTGTACCAGATATCATCGGTCAGACTCGATTTTAATTTTTAGAAATTGCACAAAAACGAAAAAAAAGGCCAGATTTGATTAAAATAGAGGTATTAACATTGAGTAAATACTGTAAGAACATATATTAATAAAATCAAAAATATTTGCAGTATATGCAAGCATAAAAATGTATGAATGTAAGCTGTGTAGAAGAAATTTAAAAGGAAATTTTGTCCCATTTCTTGCAAGAAAGTTTTGAAATAGTGCACTTAGACCATTAAATAATAATAAAAAAAGAAATAGGTTGATTTGCAAATTTTATGTCATATTTATTAAAAAAGAGACAGAATTAAATAGAAATTATAATTAAAGAAAAACATGTCGAAAATATTGAAGAAATAAGTTTTTAGTTTTTCTTAGCTATATAATATACTTAATATTTTTTTAATAATATAGAATTCTGTCAGAGATGGGGAAAAATTGCGATAATAAACATTAGCAAAAAGTTCAGGATTTTTACGCTTGGAAAAATTAAAAAGAATTCCAAGCATAAAAATCCATGCTAAGTCATATGTACAACTCATATTCAAAATATTAGAATGATTGAGAAAAAGTAATAAGAAAAAAATAGTTTTCATTTATTTACTTTTGATATTAAGTAAATGCAATTAAATTTCTTATAAATTAAATCAGGAATGTTTAGATAAGATTTTAATATTTACAAAATATAAAATACAGTACAAAATCAGGTATACAGCTTTCTGAAACACATCAAAATATTAGAATAAAATTTAGATTGGTTCAAAATATTAGAATATTTTATTTTACACAACAATATTACCTTATGAATATCAAGTAAATGGTAGTTAATATTTTGTAGCATCTACTTTAGCTTTCATAACTGCATACAATCAATCTTGCATACTATATACAAGGTGTTTACAAACATTTCTATCAATATTAGCCCAAATAGACTTTATACGTGCCACTAACTCAGTTTTACTTGAAGGAGGATTTTCTTGGAATTTTTTCTTCATTATACACAGTAAATTATCGATGGGATTAAGGTCTGGTGAGTTTGGTGGCCAAGGAAGTACCTTAATGTTGCATTGACGGAACCAATTCTTAGTTGACACCGAGGTATGCGGTGACGCTAAATCTTGTTGAAAGATGAAATCATCTTCAAATAAATCTTATGATGATGGAATCATGTAATGGTCCAAAATTTCTTGATATATCTGAGATTTAACTTTTTCGTAAACGATGCATAACTTTCCAGGTCCTTCTGCAATCATGCAACCACAAACTATGACACTAGCAGCAAATTTTACGGAACGTTTAAGGCATTCTTTATCAAATGCTTATTGCTTCATTCTCCAAACTCGAATACCTTGATTAACATTTGAAACACAAAACATACTTTCATCACTAAATAATATATTTTCCCAATCTTCTTCGCTGCATAAGCGTCTTGATTTACGCCAATTCAATCTTATACGCTTTTGTTTTGCAGTCATGAGAGGTTTTGTTTTCGGTACACGAGATTCAAATTTAAATTTATGGAGACGTCTTAATGTTGTCGATGTAGAAACTTCAAGTCCTTCTTCTTTCCATTTTCAATGCAAGAATCGCACACTTTTAAAAAGGTTTTTCTTAACTATACGCTTCAGTTTCCTGTCATCCCTAGCAGATGTTTTTGGTTTTCGGCTACCATTTCGGCGATTATTTTGAAAATTTTCATTTTTTGAATATTGTGTTAGTATTTTACTAACGCTTGATTGCGAACAATGTAAATAATTCGTCATATAACATTGATTTTTACCGTGCCGACACAAATCAACCATAAGAAATTTAATAGATTCAGGAATATCTCTCACACGACACATTTTAAGACGAAAAAGCAAACAAATTACAAAAAGAATGCTGATTTTAAATGAAATCGTCTGAATTTAATAAATGATACCACCAGTTAGTAATTGGTGATAATTAAATGAGAATTAATGTGAAATATTCTAATATTTTGAACCACTTGAATAAATATTCTAATATTTTGACTTTTCAAAATAATTTTTTTTCAATTAATCTTTTCAAAAATGATAATAATTTTAAGATAATAAATAAGTTTAATCAACAATAAGTTCTTAATAAAAATATCGTCTGCATATTTGCATTAAAAGACATTAAATTACCAAACGATATTTTCAGTTTGTAAAAAAAAGTAATTATTCTAATATTTTGAATATGAGCTGTAGAGGAACACTTTTGTTAATTGTACTTCAAAAATTGATTACTATGGATTTTGGTTAAATTTGAATATCTGTTGCTGAAGTGTTTTATAGCTCGATTTTTTCGATGTTTTCTACGCAAAAGTTTACTTTTGAGCTGTGAATGTTATGCAAAGCACAAAGGTGTTTTGCATTTACCTTATATACACTAGAATACTATGTACAGTAAACTCTGTGTAAGACAGAAATTTTTCAAACTCGAATAGATTTTCAAATCCCGGCGAATACCCAGGCATACACTGCAAAAAACACAAATTATCTTAATTTACGAAAGTATACACTAACCTCTTCTGTGTTACCTACGCATTCAAAAACCGATCTTTATCTCTATCTTCGCGAATTTGATGGCAATTTTTACAAGCAGATCAATGGCCTTCCCATTTAGTTGCCTATATCAGGCATTTTAGCCGAATTTAAACTAAGAGATCTGGAGGCAAAAATACTGGACAATCAAAGCTGAAAAATTAAGACTTGGTTAAGATACGTCAATGACGTTTTCGCGGTGATAAAAGGTCGAGAGAATCCGGAAGAAAATCTTAAAGAAATGAATGAGTTGGCAACAACATTAAGTTCACATTGGAAATGGAGGAGAGGGCATTCCGAAACTTCCTTGATGTGAAAATAATAAGAACAGATAAAGAAATTAGAACAACGATATATAGAAAACCCACGAATGCTAACTATATTATAAATGAAAAATGTAGCAAAAACAGCTGGTTTTAAAACCTATATAGTAGACAAGTTGTACAGAAAGCGTATTAAAAACTATCGATCATAACCCCCCGCGCAAAATGCAAGAAAACATTTTACGAGAGCTTACCCTACGATAAAGGAGCGGCTAATGTCCTTAAAAAAGAATCTATGAAATATAGCATCAATATACAGTAAACTCTGTCTAAGGCGGAATCGATCGGGACCGAGAAAATTTTCCGTAGTAGACAATATTCCGCCTTAGACAAATTTTACTCTATGTCTATGGATTCGCAGGGACTTGAAAATCTGTCCGAGTTAGACAGATTTCCGTCTTACACAGAGTCCGCCTTACAGAGAGTTTACTGTACCAATAAAGCCCAATAAGAATATGTTTCAGATAATAAGAAACGAAAAAGACCGAATAGGTGACATGAAAACTTCGGGCATACACAGAATCAACCTAAAAAGCGAAAGTGGGGATGAAAAATGTTATATTGGAGTAACGGAGCGAATAATAGAGAAAAGAGTAAAAGAGCACAAGAAGGATATAAAGAAAGGAAAAGTAACAACGGCTTTGGTAAAGATCAATACAGAGGAGAGGCTAGAAATTGAATTTCAGCGTACCAAAATGTTAGCAAATTACGAGAACTTTAGCTATGCCCTAAAGAGAGAGGCAGTAAAAATTGTAAGTGAGAGCAAGGTGATCAACCGCATGGAACATGCGCTGGTGGAGCAAGGTTGGCGGGAAATGATTAAGGAGAGACACGAATATGCGAGGAAGAGGAAAGGGGATCTGAAGAGGGGCCCTAGCGGAAAACAAGTCTAGCTCCGTACGAAATTGAAAATGGTCCAGGAAGGACCGAAATATATATTTTATGCTTTTAAAACACCTTTTATGGTAATTGAAACTTGGTTTCAAAGTTTTTATTAAGTGTAATTGAATACTGGTGTTTTATGACTGCTTTATGGTTTGAAATGTAATGTATATAACGTTGCAGAATTTTGTAATTTAAAATTTTATAGAAATCGAATCAAAACGGAAAAAGATTTTAATAAAAGTTTTCTTCATTCTATTAAATCCTGTGATACATAATTAAATCAACGGTATCCCATGATAGGCAATGAGCTTAGGTTACCAGGGTGATGACATCTTATTTAAGATTAAGTTCTATTAGTTCCTTATTATTGAATTTACTGTATAGAATCGTAATAAATTTTGTATTCATGCCTTTTTGCATAAGACAGCAACAGCTATTGCACAAATATTTGAATATTTATAAAACTAGTTATAGTATAAACGCACCTCATTTGCCACGTTTGGCGTACAATTTCAGACTTATTGCAGAGTATGAAAAATTTCTATTTTTTAAATATGAAGTGAACTTTATGTAAGGCGGAATACTACTTACGACGAAAAATTTTCTCGTTCCCCAATGATTTCACCTCAGATCGAGTTTTAACATTATCTCCAAACTTCTCGATTATTAAATAAATCCAAATCTAAATAAATCTTGCTATTCAAATTTCTCATAAACAAAAAACTTAACTACCGAAAAATTTACGAAATTCAAGGAATTTAAATTTAATTTAAAACTACTGTTGGATTTTGATATTTACCATTAAACAAAAATATTATAGTTATCAGAATAAGCTACGTTACGATCGTCATTTTGTGAGGCAAATATTAGATTACGTTAACTATAAAGCATATATGTAAATTAGATAAATAAATGTGGAAATTTTTAAAATGCGCTTCAATTATTTATGGTTAAGTAAAAAATGTAGTGTATGTACCGGCACGTGCTTATCTTGGACAGTTTTGAATCCAAATTAAACAGTTTCTGTTGATTATTATTGCATTGTCGTAATTGGTTTTAAAATCCCAAACTATACTTCAACCATTTTCTCAACTTACTGTCTAGACAATATATTTTTCTTCTTAAAATAAATAAATTCTTCAGAATTGTTCATAAAAGTAAAAAGGCACGATAAATATTTTATTAACTAAAGATTTGTAAAATTGTGTTTGTATTATCATTTTTTAATTATAGTTAGTTTTTGTTATGTTCAAAAATTATATTCATTAGTAGTCTCACAAAAACTTTTATTAACAAAGCAAATAAGTTTTATAGTAAAAAAAGATTAATAACGTTAAGTTATAATCTATAGAACACACATGAGTTTTTTTCTCTTCAATTCAAATTTTTGTTCAGCGTGTATTTGGAGTGTATAATCCGAGATTTAAAACTAATTTCAGTAACGCATATAAAATAATAATAATAATGATAATATATCAATCATTCTAAAGACAATTTTACTTAGAATTCAAAACTTTTGTTCATTTAAAAATTATTTGAAATGTTAGGCAAGTTATTTTTTTAATTATAATCAAGAAACCTGTTTACAACTTAAATGAACTGAGAATTACGAAATTTACATGTTATAAGTCATGTGATTTTGAGACTATTATATTAAAATGACTGTTTGGAATTTCTTTTTCTACAAAAACTTTCAATCTAAGCATATAATATACATATAATAAATATACATATGTTCAGATTCCATGCTTAAACTCCATGTTCTTTCAGAGTTCATCCATTTACTCCATGTCCCACAATATTATTTTTTCCGAATCGATAATATTTCATCTTTTGATATTAAATTTAGTAAATGTGAAAGTAAGTTATATGAATTTTCGTCGCGTTTCATTTTTAAGGGAAAATAAATACACTAAAAAACATTAAATCGATTTATTACAATGAAATAAAAATAAAAATATTTGTTCACTTTTTCGGATAACAGAGGATATTCCATTATTTACTATCTTCTTTTCTTTTTTTCACAAAAATGGAGTAATTTAGCTGCTTAAAGAAAAAAGGTACAAAAAATCAATAAAATGGAAGCAAATTCAAATCTTAAAATCTCGATAGCTTATATAACATCCTCGGATTCATGCAGATAATTGGTGTTCATTTCATCACGCTGCGTTAAATATTCTGGGAAGAGTAGTTGTGAAATACAGACAGCCAGCCAGATTTTAATATAATAAATACAGATAAATATACGATTAAAGTACCAACCATAGGTTAATTTATTGCCAAAAAGTCTGCATATTCTCTGTCAACGAATTTGTAGCTGCAAAATACTAAACATCTATGGGAATTATTTGATAAACGTAATCTACCACCCCTATATTTATAAATTACAGCATAAATATCACATTGATATACATAAAACATAATAATAAAATATATATTTACACTATAGATACGTTAATTAAAAATAATTCTTTACAAAATGAGCATAAAATATAAACCAACTTTTGTCGCATATTTTTCCAAATCTTCCATCTTGGCACTTGCAGGTGAAATTTCCTCCGGGCATCGTTATGCAAGTAGAACCCTGCATACATGGACTGCTCTCGCAAGGATTCGAAGATTTTTCGCAGATATCACCTGTTAATAAATCAAAATGATAAATTTATGTCAGTCAATTCGGTGTGTGTGCCTAATTAATACCAGCGTTTACATTAGTTATAAATAAAAATTGTTCCTACCAAAGTATTAATGTATTTATCTCTTCCTATTTTTATTTACTTTTAGAGCAGTGTTTAATTAAGATCGACATATACATATATATATACAGTTAAACCCGGTTAAGATGCGTTTCAAGGGAGTGGACAAAAGACGCGTATTAAGCGGGATCGCATATTAAAAGGGATTTGTATAATGTTGCAGGAACTGGACTTATTTACACATCTAAGCGTCTAAATGAATTATAAGAAAAAATTATCCTTATTAATCTTTGTGCAGAAAATATTGTTACATTGTTCGCATAGCAAAAAGTAAAGAAAGCATAAGAGAATTATCCAACAACAGTCGTATTTGTTTAATCTTTACGAGTTTTATTTTTTGTCGCCTATATTACTGTTTTGTCGCCATTCTAAAACATAGTAGTGATATAATGTACATTAAAAACCTTACTAAGAGGTATGATGATCTCTAATCATAATTTTTATGACATATCTGAGTAATCTGCATTCGTCTATCTCTCTCTATTACAGTAAAAACATACACGAAGCGAGAGAAAAAGAAAGTTAAAAGTTCGGGATCAAAGAATAATTGTTTTGCTAAGTTTGCGAGTTTTCTTTTATTTCAAATATTTATCACTATTCCGATTAGTAATGTTTCCTTAATTAATCTATTATTAAATAAAGTAAATAATAATATTCGGAAACAATGTTTTTTATCTGAATTAAAAAAAAAAAAATCCGCTAAATTGACAACACACGAGAAGAGAGAAGGAATTCGCATATCAACGAATTCATGCCTTATGATTGATTTTTTCATTCAACGAACCGCAAATTTACCGCGTATTAGGCGGGTACGCGTCATAACCGCTCGCGTATTAAACGTGATATTTTTGCATTAGCCTTATGGGCGATGTTCAAGGGATCGGAAAAAATCCGCCTATTAAGCGGGATCGTGTATTAACCGTGAGCGTCTTAAAAGGGTTCGACTGTATATGTATTTTTGAGCGTGCTTGAATATATAAATAATCATCCACGACACACTTACGTTATAAAAACTAGATTAAAATCATGCGTAAAGCATAGATTATGAAACACTTTCCAACTTTTCCAGAATATTTTAACAAAACTTCTCAGTTTAATTAGATAGACAAGATATTTGAGGAAACATTTTAGAAAACGTATAACACATTTGAAAACTAGATTTTAACAATTACCACGCCTACCCGGAAAGGTACTCCAATTATTTTGTGCAGCTTTGTATATGATCTAGAGATTTGTACAGATTGTACATAGTTTTCTAAAATTTAGTTCAGTAAGAAAATACATAGCACAATTGAAAATTCACCTTCAGCAATTTCTACCAATAGAAGGAAACGTATTTGAATTCTTTTGTACAGCCCTGTATATAAGGGTGGAATGGAAAATGTATTCAAAATTTCAAACACACAGTTTTATCTATTATGTAATAATCACTTCCAGACTGCATGGATATCATATGATAATATACCATTACAGACTATTTCTTTATTAGATATTATTTTCGATAGATTATCTTATGACAGCTTTCCGTACAAGTAATTACCAAGAAGATCTCTGAGATTTCTAAATGTAAGTAACGCTTTTTGGAAACGTGGTTAACTCTCAAGTTTAATGTATAATTCGTTCTTGGACACATGATACTTGGACGCAAAAACACATGAATAAAATAAAATTTAATGTTTCGATTAAATCTTCAAAACCATCTTCAGGAGTAAAATTTTCTAAAAACGCAAATCGGTAGGAAACAATCTACATACTACATCGTCAAAAATTATATTCAAACAAAAAATTAAATTTAAACAGTTTGAATTTAATTTTTGACGATGTAGCCTGTAGATTGTTTCCTGCTGATTTGTATTTTTAGAAAATTTTACTCCTGAAGATGGTTTTGAAGACTAAACCGAAATGTTAAGTTTTATTTTATTCATGTGTATTTATTTTTACATCAACTTTAAACTTGTGAATAAAGTATACGTTGGATAACAACCTCTATTTTGTTTTATGCCATTGCTGTGTCATGCTGTGTATGCTGTGCCATTCGTATTCTGCTTATTCTTTGTTATAAAAAATAACAACGGACACTATTAAAATCTTATTTAATTTTCTTTCTTCTTCTGTTTATTAAAATTTAATCTTTCCCGTGGTTATGATCTCGACGTTTATTTATTTATTTATTTTTAATTTATTATCTTATTTTTTGCGTTGAATTTTGAAGCAGAAAAAATTGTACACCTTCTCCAAAGAATTTTAGCAACGTCTAGTTACTTTCTTCTACCTTTACTGGAAGATGGTACTGGATTCATGGAAAATATCTACTCCCGGATTTCTACTGATTTATACGTTTTATAAGGTCCTGAACAGGATTTGACTGTTTTTAGAAAATGTGTGTGTGTGAGTGTGTCTGTCTGTATGTGACAAAAATTTTGTGGGCGTTCTATCTCAAGAATTAATACACGGAATTTAATAAAACTTTATATTCAGTTAGACGGATTTTAGACAGTTTAGATTCAGTTAAACGTTGAAATAAGTTATTTCTTATTTAGTTTTGGTGTAAATCGCCCAATAGGGGGCGCTGATACGTTGCATTTTTCATGATTTTCGTAATAGCTCTATCTCAAAAACTAATCACGAATTTTCACCAAACTTCAGATTAAGTTAGATGTTAACATAAGCTGTTGTTGATTAAGTTTTAGTGTAAATCGCCCAACAGGTGGCGTTCATGTGTGCACATTTTTTACGATTTACACGATTTTAAAGGTAGTCATATCTCAGGAACTGACGCACGGAATTTCACCAAACTTCATATTCTGTTAGACCTTGACATAAGCTGGTGCTGATTTGGTTTTCGTGTAAATCCTATAACAGGTGGCACTGCTATGCTGCATTTTTCACGATTTTCGCGATAGACATATCTCAAAAACTAATGCGCATTTTTCATCAAACTTCAGATTCTGTTACGCTTTCACATAAATAGATCTTTATTAGGCTTGGGTGTATACTGCCCAACAGGTGTCACTTTTATGTTCTTTGGGTTGGGAATTTTAGTTGCAAGCATCTAAGAGGCCGGGTGCGAAAATCAATGATTTGTTTGAAAAATGCTACTCTTATCTCTCATTTTTAAATGCACTCAATTCAACATACCTGTACCATTAGGATCCTCATGATGGACATAGAATGTCGTTTAATTTTGGCACTGTGATAGCGAATTTTGAAGTATTAACATGTATGAGATAGAAAAAAGTTTTGTGGTTGGCACATTCGATTAGTTTAATTTGGTAATCTTTAAAATTTCTAAATTGCACAGTTATTATAGCAGTATTTTAACGGTTCAAAGCTGTAAACTGGAGAAAATGAAAAACGGCTATTTTACATTTAATAAATGTGAATTGCCAGGGCGATATCATAAATTTATATTTTTTCTATTTTTTTTTAAAAATACAATGTAATTTATTACCTATGAATCCTTTTTTGCATTGGCATTCGTATCGCTTATGGTCCGATGCAATGCAAATTCCACCATTTTTGCAAGGCATGTTGGAGCAAGCATTAAGAGTGCATTCATCTGAAATGACAATTTATAATCATATTTAGTCTTACGCCAAACATTAAAAAATGTTAGAAATATTTTTAATTAAGAATATTAAGAATGAATAAAATATCTGCTAGAAATAATAAATTTTAGCATTTTTTTTTTCCAATTAAAAATTCATGCAATACTGAGAGATGAGAAAAAAATTTACTATATAGCCAAAAGTCACCGGATACTTTCGATGTTAGAACATTTATTGGATTAGTTTTTAACACAATTTTTAAATTGGTAAGTAAATCATAACAGATGTAAATTCAATTATTGCAATCAAGCAATAATTACGCATGCAGCGTTTACTACAGTTCCAAAAATACCCTTCGATTTATTTTGTTGAGCTGATTCACATATCGCACGAGATGCTGTGATCGTAAAAGGTTAGTTGGATAAATTAGTCTTCCAGATTCCTCCGGTATGGCTCAGTTGGTAGGGCATTGGCGGCTTCATCCAAGACATCCCTGCTTCGAATCCTGGTCCCAACTTTTTTCCCCCACTTGGAAATTTACAGCTGTTATGTTTTATCGAATAACTAGAGAAGTGCATTTCATAAAGTAACGTTGAGATATACAAGGTGCATCATAAGTTCGTGCAAACCGAAATTTTTTCCGAGCATTACTTCTGTTATGAATTTTTTAAGTTTGCACGAACTTAGGGCTATGCATAATATAACGTTATCAACATTTTGCTAATTTTGGACCCCTTTCCCCCTTACATTATAATACGTTATCATTAATCGAACACCCTCCCACCTCCAAACTATGATATCATTATCAATGTCTAAAGATTCTTTTGTTTTTAGATGTTTTTTTCCTTTGCAGTGATACACACATATGGTTATACATTTATTAATCGCATACATTACGGATTCAAGAATCCAATAAAATATATATCAATACATGAAATAAATTTATATCAAGTGATATCTAAAAGAGTTAGTTTGCAAATTAAAAGCATTTAATAATAGCTTATTGTTACATAATGCATTAAAAAATAATACTGTGTTCTTGTACTTGTACCCTGTCCAGGGGGTTAAAAGCAGAACTTATCAACAACATAGTGGACAACACTCTTTGTCTTTAAAGGTATATATAAATATTATACAGACATACATACAATAAATACAATAAACCCAACTGGAGAGGGAAATTAGCCAGAGCCAGGAATCGAACCCGGACCACAGTATACAAGACTGCTGCTCTAACCACTGAGTACTCCGGCCGATATCTGGGTCTGCAATTTTTAACTAATAAACATGTTGGGGAAGTCACCCAGCCTTGGATGACCGGACAACGATGAATAGGTTTTACTATTACATCGATCTACGATAAATATAATAAAACACACATACTACAATATATATTAAAACACACATAGACACATAAATAACGCCTGCATTCAACAGTTAAAGGTCTATATAAACATTATACAGACATACATACAATAAATACAATAAACCCAACTGGAGTGAAAAATTAGCCAGAGCCAGGAACTTATCCCCAACATGGTTTATTAGTGAGAAATTGCAGACCCAGATATCGGCCGGAGTAGCTCAGTGGTTAGAGCAGCAGTCTTGTATACTGTGGTCCCGGATTCGATTTCTGGCTCAGGCTAATTTTTCACTCCAGTTGGATTTATTGTATGTATGTCTGTATAATATTTATGTGTACCTTTAACTGTTGAATGCAAGCGTTATTTATGTGTGTATGTGAGTTTTAATATATGTTGTAGTATGTGTGTTTTATTATATTTATCGTAGATCGATGTAATAGTAAAATCTTTTCATCGTTGTCCGGTCATCCATGGCTGTCGTATAGATGGCTGGTGACTTCCCCAACATGGTTTATTAGTGAGAAATTGCAGACTTAGATATCGACCGGAGTAGCTCAGTGTTTAGAGCAGCAGTCTTGTATACTGTGGTCCCGGGCTCGATTCCTGGCTCTGGCTAATTTTTCACTCCAGTTGGGTTTATTGTATTTATTGTATGTATGTCTGTATAATGTTTATATATACCTTTAACTGTTGAATGCAGGTGTTATTTATGTGTGTATGTGTGTTTTAATATATATTGTAGTATGTGTGTTTTATTATATTCTTTGTCTTTCTTTGCTGGCAAACGTTAGTATCAGTTCCAACATATTATGCTCCTGATTTCTATATATAACAGTGAATTATATGCGCATAAAGCAGAAGAACAAGAATGTCAAACGTTGAGATATTCTAAATTTTGGAATGAAATGATTTTATAAACATTTGATAGCTTTAATAATAGCTTTATATTTCCATAAAAACAGATAAAAATGCGTAGTAATAATAATAAAAGTAACAGATTATTTGGATGGGAAGAAAAAGTTAGTAAAAAACGAATAGTTTGGTTGGATAAAAAATAATAACGATATCAAAAAGCAACTTCCCTTCCTGGAATGAAATGATTTTATAAATATTTAATAGCTTTAATAATAGCTTTATATTTCCATAAAAACAGATAAAAATGCGTAGTAATAATAATAAAAGTAACAGATTATTTAGATGGGAAGAAAAAGTTAGTGAAAAACGAATAGTTTGGTTGGATAAAAAATGATAACGATATCAAAAAGCAACTTCCCTCCCCCCAGAGATATCTTACGATATCAAGTGCCAGACTACCCTTGACAAACCTCATTGGGGAAACACCTCATGGGGCGCTCTTTACTTTTTTAAAGCACGCTGGTTTTTATTTTGAGATTTAGTTTTTATATGCTTCACAAGTTTGACTCTCTTATTGACATCTGGATGGAAACACCATCCAGATAACTTTGCTTCATCTTTGCTTAACGTCCATTTACTTTGCTTTACTGGATTTCTATTTTACATTGTTTTTTATTCTTGTTTGACGACTACATCTGGATGGGTACCCCATCCAGGTGGCTTTGTTATTTCCGTTGTATCTCATTTCATTAGTTTTTCTTGACTCGCCTTTTGTTTGGCGCAGCATGTCTCTGAAGGGATTTTGCGACATAAAACCCAATACAGCCAACCAACCAACCAGCCAGACTCTCCTTCCCCCTGAAGTGGTAAAGTTATATATGCACAGCCCCAGCCCCTTTTGATTATTCCGATTGACCTTGTACTTAATGTTATCTTTTTGAACTTCGAAAATTCCTTAGCCGCACATCCCCTTATGGTGCACCTTGTACTTAACGTTGTCTTTTTGAACTTCGAAAATTCCTTAGCCTTTGTGCAACAGGGGAGGTTTCACTGAATCGAAATAAAATATAAAGAAGAAAGTACTCATTCCAGAACTCTAAAATTTTCTTTGATGAGCAAATTTTCAAAGTAACTTCCTTTTTTATCTATTTTCAGATGCTATATACAACCCGAACTCATTATTTAGTTTGACGTTATTGTGAAAACAAAACAAAACGAAGACATTTTTTCTTGCTAAAAGGATTTTAATTTTTTAAAAGTTGTCGGAAAATTTTTATTCAAAATATGTGTTTCATAACTTTCTTTTCTTTCCTTTTTTAAGAACAATTTTACCACTGGATTAATTTTAACGCAATTATTCTAAATGGTAAATACAACATATGAGATGTAAATTTGCAAGTGGTCGAAAAATATCCAGACCAGGATTCGAACCCGGATCTCTTGGGCGGCGAAGACTTTATTCTGTTGAGCTGATTCAGATATCAGACTAGATGGTATAATTAACAAGTTTAGCTGTGTGAATTAGATCCACCAGATTCGTCCGGGATAGCTCAGATGGGCGACCTCAACCAAGAGATCTATGGTTCGAATCCTGGACCGGAAATTTACATCTCGCATAATTTTACCGCTTATTATAATAAATATATACTGGAATAGAAATAAAATAAAAAATAAAGAGCAAGTACTTATTCCAGAACTCTTTAAGATTTCCTTAGATGAGGGCATTTTCAAATTCACTTCCTTTTTATCTATCTTCAGGTGTCGTATGCAGCCCAACAATCCATTTTCGACTCCAATATTCAAAAATACCCTATTAGAGCAAAATCATAAGAAAAATATTTATTGCATTTGAAACAGTGAAATTTGATTATTCGGAATTATCAATAAAAAAAAAAAAAAAAAAAAAAAAAAAAGATTTCTGAATTGTTTAAAAAAAATCTCACGATTTGGTAAATTATTAGCCTGTAGTGTAAAGTCGGGGAAATGTTATAGCAATATCATAATTTGACTTTATGACTTGCAGTATTACGTGACGTACACTGTTAAAAATCTGTACCATTTGCTGCATCGTCACTCCACCGCTTTTATAGAAAACGGTTATTTCACTGTATCATGGAGAATTCTCATTGGTCAGAATAGAGGTATTCTATAAAAGCGGTGGAGTGACGATGCAGCAAATGGTACAGATTTTTAACAGTGTAGATTGTAGATCCTTACAGTGACGTGGCTGTGACGTCGATGTATCCATTTGTTAACCTGATTTTCAATAAAATGACACTAAAATAAAATAACGCAAATTTTGAAAAATGACACTATTTGAAAAATTAATAGCCATAGAATACTGTGACTACGCGAAAATGTGACTTTAACACTTGCAGTGTCACGTGACGTAGATGATAGATGCCACGTGGCAGTGACGTGGCTGTGACGTCCATTGATCGATTAGTTAATCTAATTTTTGATATCATTTAAACACATATCCTGCTTACAAGTGTACATTTCACGCGTTTGAACCACCTGTTTTGAGTAGAAATAATATCTCGGAACTCAATATTTCCTTTAATTTCTAATACAGTAACATTTACACAGAAATAAATAAAAATGATTCATTAACATTAAAAAAGAGTAAAATATGAAATATTCATAGGAGTAATTGTTTCCATTTTATGCATTTTTATATTTATTATATTTGTTATTTTGATTCATTTCAGAAATCAGTTACAAATAAACACATCTTTAACAACTTCACTAACAGTATTTTATACCATTAACATTTTAATCACAAATGCAATGTCGTAGCATGTCAAAAATATGCCAGTATACTGGCATATTTGTTCCAAACGTCACAGTGTTATTGTTGGCATTGTTGTGATTTAGAAACAAAGTTTCAGTTGTCATTGTGACAATCGTGATTTGCAGAGAAGTCATAACTACGCCTTTGCCATCATGCTTCGTGTGCAGGACTGCGTAATTCTAATCTTTGCCAGAAAATGTGCTACAATAAGTTAACATTAAGAGGTATTTTAAAGGGTAATAACGGGTTACGCTGCAAATGAAATATGGTGACGTAATGAAAATTTAATAATTTAATAATAATTAATATTTGACAGATATGAATTCCTGTTTTTAATTTAAAAAATAATTCATCCTTTGTCTGGTCTTTAATAAGGAAGCATTTTTTTTGCTATGAAATATTAATTCAATACAACTTAAAGCTTCTTCATTATTACTCTATGTACACGTAAAGAAAATTTAGATACTAAAATATTTTTTATAAAAAAATATAGACTTTCATTACTTTTTACTTTATACAACTTAAGTACTTACACTTTTGATGCTCCAGGAACATAGCCCACATACAGGTTTTCAACCAAATCTAAAGATTCCAGTGTTCCCACCGTTTTTCCCTTGACAGTATCGTGTCCGTCTATGGCCAGCATTCCGTCCTTCTTGTACCTTTTGGCGACAATTTTATGGTATTTTCCTAGTTCGATTTTTCGAGGAGATTTGATGACCACAGCACCACTTCCCAAATTATATCTGCAATAAGAAATGGCATGTACTATTACGTTTGATGATGCGTCACATGCATATTACTTTCATGTGTCAGTAAACGTTACACGTAGACTACTTGCTAGGTAATCTACTACGTCAGATATGCAACATGTATTTTACTTGGATACATGTACAACGTATACTACTTGAATACATATATGACGTATGCTACTTGCATACGTCAACATAATATAACTGTCTACGACATCTAATAGTTTAAAATTATGTAAAACATGGAGATTGTAGTATTCGTTACTGGCATAAGTTACATAATATTACGTTGACGTACAACTACTTCAACATATAAAAATTTATTGGAATACACAATTGAAAAATTTGATGTTTCTCAAATTTCTCAAAGTACATTTTAAACATAAAAAAATTGATTGTCATCAACAAGTCGACGACATTTTCAGACGATGTACTTGGTCGCTGCAAGTAAAAACACCATACAATAGTATAACAACATTTAAATCACCCTAAGTTTTACTAAAATTGTAATCCAATTTTGTTAGAATCAAACTTACTGTCCTTATTGAAAATTATATAGTGGCATTTTGCCTACATATACAATGGAGAGGAGAATTGAAAACATAATTTCATTAAGAAATAAACTATTGTACTATCTGTGTCTTTCCACTCTCTGTATATTTATTGGATGTTTTACCCTGTCTTACAAATCCGTTGCCCAATAAAACTAAGATTTAAATCGGTTTTTCTGATCGCTATAACATAATATATGGAGCATTCTCACAATCTTTTGACTTTCGGGAATAAAAATCTGGTGAAATTAAACTTGCTAAAATAATATTTTAATCTGATAGACTGATAGCCCTTAATGATTCAAAATAAAGAAAAAATGGTCAGCAGTGAAATTTTTTTTATTTAGCTGAGGTTTAAGTTAAACTTACGAGTTAAATTTTCCTTACCATTTTACCACTATAACTTTTTATTTTCTTCTAAATTTTTACTTATAATGAATTTGCATAGTACCCACAGGACATTCAAATAAGAAATAATAAAAATGTAGCACTTTTAATACAGAATTTTTGTATAACATTGTCTTAAAGGGGTGCTGAAAAAGGGACGGTAAGGTAAAAAAAGGGGACAGTATTGGTAAAAAGGGACGAAATGAGAAAGAAAGGGACGGTAAGGATGGAACGGTAAAGAAAATTACCACCTATTTTAAGGCAAATCGTGTTAAGACTAAGTGATAGCCACAATGTTCATTGATTTTTAGAAACAGTTGTTAACATCGGATTAAATTAATTTTTTTTTTTAAATTTACCTCTAAAAGTGCGGGAATAAACCTTGAGGACGGTAAAACTACCAATAAAGCCATGATCTTGAAATTGATATTTAAGTGCTGATTTAAATTCTGCAGTAAATTTCCTGTCAAAGAATTTTAGACATTCTTTCTCTAGCATAATTCTGCATGAGAAAAAACTTGAAAAAAATTCTGTGGCTGCATCTGAAATGATTTTCTGTATAAGTTTAGCAAGAGGGACGGTAAGGATGAAAAACCCAGGGACAGGGTTAAAAAATAATATCAACAGTAAAATTGTTTGCAGGTTAATTTTTTGCTACATATTTATATAAAACAATTGTTCCAGTTTCGGAAAAAAATTACATCGAATTACTTTTATTGAGACAATTTTATACAGGCAGCTCCAAACTTAAAAATCAGCACCAGGGACATGGGACGGTATAGGAGTTTTCCTGGTATTTGAACCCCCAGCATCATCCAAAACTTATTTATATCGTTAATATTGTTATGCAATCACGCAATTGGATGTTCCCAGTATATGAAATGAAAGAAACACAATAAAATGCATTAAAATAAAAATTATTATTCAGGGACATAAAAGTCAAAAGATTATAAGAATGCCCCATATATAATCAATATTCCTCTATTATCTTTGCATTACTGATGGTAAGTTTAAGAATACCTAAATCAGTATGCAATTTTAGTATATCATCTGGTGCTTTAAATATTATTTTATACACAAAGTCTTATCGCCTTTTCATTCTCATAAAAAAAATAAAGAGTAACACTAATTATCCGGAATAACGTTTTCTAAATGCAATCAGGATAACTGGCGAAATCATCCCTAAAAAGTTATATACTATAGTAAACTATACGAGGCGTGTTTTTTAAGTAAGCGTCCTTTTGAGATTACAAAAACAGAAGACCATTTTTTAACAGTGTTTTTACATGAAAGCCTGGACCTTAATTTACTTTTCAACATAATTTTTGCCAATATTAAGATGCCTATCATATCGTACGACCAGCTTTTGTATCCCATCCGCGTAGAAATCTACTGCAGCCGGTTTGACGTCGTCATCGTCGTTAAAGTGCTTCTTTAAGAGCAGGAAAAGTGATAGTCAATTGGCGCCAGTTCAGGGCTGTACGAAGAATACTGAAGTCGTTCCTAACCATATAACACGACGAGATTCTGGGTTTAACCTTGATATACAGCCAAGTGACTATCACTTTTTCCTGTACTTAAAGAAACACCTTCGTGATCAGCGCTACAACGATGATGATGACGTCAAAATGGCAGTGATGCGGTGATTAACACAGCAGGCGGCAGATTTCTATGAATGTGGAAATACAAAAGATAGACGTAGGATGCCTTAATATAGGCGGAAATCATGTTGCAAAGTAGATTATGTTCCAGGCCTTTATGCAAAAATAACATTAATAAAAGTATGGTTTGTGTTTTTTTAAATATCAAAACAGCATTTACTTAAAAAAACCCTCCTATATTTCTTTAAAAACACGGTTGTTATATAAAATATTAGGTCTAATGCATGTAAATAGCAAATAAAATGGGTTTTATGATTATAAAAAAAGTACAAACAAAAGCAATGATAGAGCGTCAGTCTGTGAGGGAGAGGCAGAGGGTAAACTACCACGTCCTTTTATGAATAAAACGAAACAGCGAAGAAGACATTCTGCAGCACTGCGTCATGCATCCAGTCTCCCAACGCCTCTTGTATACTAAGACTACGGATGACACAAAAATGGCGGCTGCAAAAGCGCAGGTTGTCAACGTTTGTTCCTTGAATTTAAATACCAGCATTTTCTAAACATATTCTTAGCTTCCTTTTAAAAATTAAGTAAGGCGAAGAGTACTTTTGGAAAATACTGGATTGAAATTCATGGGACTGCACATACGCTGTATAACATCCGCCTACGGAGCCGCCATTTTTGTGTCAGCTCGTAAGCTTAGTATTAAAGAGCGGTACGTCTTCCTTCGCATCCCCTGAGTTACTACGTGATACTCTCTTTGTGCACCTGCATTCGTGCATTTGACGCACCTGAGTCACAAAAAGAGGATCATCTGACTCAAGGGGTCCGTAGGGGGACGAACTCTTTGACGTGGGTGTGGCGGTTTGTCTTTTTCGTCTACCTCGGGATGTAAGCAGTGAAAAATCCCGACTATTTTGTTATTTACTTCTACTATACATGTTAACAAAATTTAAAACTCCCGGCTTTTCAGTTAAAAGTCCAAATTATAAAATTCTTCAAAATTTCTTAAAATATGAGGATCGAGGAACACAGTACCTTTTAAATACCGATTAAGAATAATCCCGTTTGAGATTTCGAAAATTCCAGTTCAAAATAAATTTTTATGTTGGTTTAAATAGAAATTGGAAATGAATCATATTTTGTAAAATAAAGATTCAGTTATTATTCCAATGTGTTTTTCTCCTTTGGAAATGTACCTTTTCATGATGTGCTATAATATCGAATATTATGTATATGTACTCAAGTTTTTAACCCATTGGGGACGAGCGACACGTATACGTGCCGGAAATAGGCCTAAGAATCCTCGTTTATCCTCACCAGTAAAATTTTACTGTAAAATTTGCCTTATTTAATCCGAGCATTTTCCCGATTTGAATAGGCACAAACTTCTGTTTTTTAAAACCGGTAGCAAAGTAATAAACATTTCGTAAAAGGCTCCCGTCGCGAAGGGGTTAAAGTATATTTGAATGAATGAATAAACTTTTACCTAAACTCAACGAATCCATCTTTCACACTAAGAGAAACGAAATCTCCCGATCTGGACGATGTTTGCCCGTTGTACAGAATAATGCCGTCGTTGGCGAAAGTCTTGAACTCTACTTCAAGGGAGAGGCGAACATACGCTTCTAATTTGTACATCTCCATGTACGATTTCCCAGAAAAGGAGGGTATGTCTACTGGTACTTCAGGTTCTGTAAGAACGTGAAACATTTAGAACAATAGCAATAAAGTAATTTGATTGAAGAGAGTTTCAGTTGCTGATTAAAAAATATTTATTCAAAAATTATATCATGAATGCAGTTGAATAAACAGTGAAAACGGACTGAACGTTTTTAAAATTCAACAACAAGTAATCAGTGGCAGCTATTCAGGTTACTCTTGGAGGAAAGTCATGCGAAAAGTCGGGAATGTCTGTACGACGCTTCTTTGTTTTAGTTCCAAATATAATCGATAGAGGACACTGTCTAAAACTGTTAGAATGCTTTACCTTACACAAAAATGAATTAGATTTGACTCAGCCTTTAACTTTTATTCTTAGTTGTTGAAACGGTTGCTGAAAAACGGTTTGCGCTTTGAAATGGAAAGTTGAGTAGTATTACAGTTTAAGACAAAGCAGCGTCATCCATCAGGAATTTTTGCAGCTAAAATAAGGAAGTGTAGTAAAGACATTATTGACTTCGCGCATTACCCTCCCGCGAGAAAGAGTTCAATAGCTGTTACCGTATTAAATTTAGAAAATATTCAGTCCACGTATTTCCATTTTAAGCATCTTTAATAGAGTAATTGAACTTCACAAATCATCATTCACATTACAAAACTTGCTGTTGTCTATATTAATTAAATTAACGCAAAAGAGAACGCCTCATCTTCTTCTATATTTCTTGCACAAGCAATATCATGAATAATCGTATAGCTTTGCATTGTTTAAGACTAACAGCAGTAATCAATTAATTTGATATTAGATTAAATTATAGGTAAAACAGTTATTAAAAAAAGTAACTTTTACTAAATTTTGAAAGCGTTCATTAGACAGTGCTTAGTAAATTTAGTTAAAAAAAATAGTACTTAATGTTACCTGGAGCAAAGGCAAGTAGAGGCAAAGCAGTTGTTGTCATGCTACCATACGGTGGCCGGGTGGTCATAAAGAGGTTTTCTGGCAAATACATGGTCACTGCTCGAGTGGATTTGACGTCAGGTCTTTTAACATAACTTCTACGCTTGGGCAGTCTTGGTAGATTTGTAGTTGTTTCCAGATCACCTGAAATGAGAAAAGAGAGTCTAAAAATCAGTGTCAGATATACTTTTGATATACAGGTAATGGGCAGTACAAAAAAACCTCGTATATATACAGGTGATTTTATGTGAAATTTCTGTCTTTTAACAGGAAATGTTTAGTTTTGAGGGGAAATCGTACATTTTCCTGAAATAAACGGAGTTTTCCCTTTCTATTCTGATTCGTTGAATGTTAAAAGCAAAAATCGTTCCTTCCGAAGCAGAGAAACGGAAATGCTCTTTTTCAATTGAAAGAAAACGGAAAAGATTCAGTAAAATTTTTTAAATGGGTGCTTTCGGTTATAATCGAGTAGTTGAATGTGGGGAGGGGGTTCATGGAACCGAACATTCGTCCTCTAATAACGAATACCGAGGTTCGAATCCTGAGAAAGGGAAGGCGATAAAAAAAGTGTGTCATAACATGTGATGCCTACTCAGAATAAACGTGTCTCCGTATATACAGGGTGGACAAAAAGCCCCTGAAACATTTTAAATTTTAACATAAAATCAAGTAGTTTTCGTACGGGAGTGCAGTTTGGACTAAAAGGCTTCTCACGATGGAAAGTTTTCTTGAAGCGAATAAAAAGAATTAATTTCAAGCTTCGTCCGTAGATGGTGGTGTACTTTAAAATATCAGAAAGAAGCATAAAAAATTCAAGACAATCAGTTACAGATCATCTACTTTGCCACAAGCAAACATTTATTTTGTGCAATGCGTTACCATATTTCAATGTATGCGCCCTTTGTATCTACAGGATAATAAATGCTCTGTAACTGCTTTTGACAAAATAAATTATATGTATCTGATTGTCTTGAGTTTTTTATGCTTCTTTCTAGTAATTTAAGGTACAGCGTCAACTATGGACTAAGCTTGGAAATAATTTTTTATTCTCATCAAAAAACCTTTTCTTCTTACATTTAAGTTAAACTCGCACTCCCGTAAGACAATTTCTTGGTTTTACATTAAATTCTAAAGTGTATCAGGGATTTTCGGACCACTCTGTATATTTATTGTATAGATTTTTTTTTAATATTGTGCTTTTCCTCATATTTATTTATTAAAGCAGAAATTTCCAGTCTTGAATAGTTCAAAATTTTTATCTTGAAAACAGAGAAATATCAAAACGGTAGTTTTGTGAAAGAACAGAGAATAGATGACAATTTTGCTGCTAGTACATTTTCCGTTTTTTCACGTTTTTTTTTTTCTTTTTACAGTGTGGTACAGCAAGAAAATTTTAAGATATGTATCTAACAAAACCATAATAGCTATAGCGTTGTTTTAAAACATTTTACAATTTAAATACAATTATCGAAATAAACTGATTTGAGTATACTAAAGCAAATTCGATGCAAAATGCTAGTAAAGAAAGTATTCGAAAATAAATTATATGAGAAAAAATTCTTTTAACAGCTTCTCCACATTTCTTTCAGCTTGATGCTTACAATCAAAAAGCATTATTGCCCATTCGCTATAACTTGTCCGATAACCTAGAAAGAACTTTGAATGATATACTTAGTCCAGGCAATAGAGACCGTATAGGAGCTCTACCTAGCAAAATTCATGGCAGTTCTGGAAAAAGGCTTACTATATGTTTTTTGGGTCGCTGAATCCGAATTTTTAACTTCCCACCAAAATTTCCCGCTGCAACCCCCCCCCCCCAAATTTTGGTAAAAAGCTCCCCTCCCCCCCCAAAAAAAGGTTTTTATTAAAAAAAAAATCAATTTTTTTTATTGTTTTAGAGAAAAAGGATCTAGAAAATCAGAAAGTAGACAAAATTTGCTACAAATAAGACATATGACATCATGACGTAGGATGAAGGGGGGTAGGGGGGGGATGTGCCTCGGAACATGCGCCGCGGTGCTGCGTGGACTAAGTTGCGCAATTCCACTTAACCACTCACATCGTTTAGATTCGGCCTCCCGTCTCCCCTCCGAACTTTCCCTATAAGGTTTACTTTAAGTGTTTTGGGTCGCTGAATCCGAATTTTTAACTTCCTCCCAAAATTCTCCCCCCGTAACCCCCCCAAAATAGTTGGTTTTTAAATTAATTTTTTTATTGTTTTAGGGGAAAAGTATGTAGAAATTCAGAAAGTGGGCAAAATTTGCAACAAATAAGATATATGACATTATGACGTAGGATGAACGGGGAGGGGGAGGGCTGCCTCTGAACATGCACTGCGGCGTTACGTACACTAAATTATGCAAGTCCAGGCAATAGGGGATATTACCTGGCAAAATTAATGCTAGTTCTGGATTTCGACTCACTTTATGTTTTTTGAGCCGCTGAATCCGAATTTGTAACTTCCCGCCCAAATTTCACCCGGCAACCCCCCCCCCCCCAAATGATTTTTTGAAAAATTTGGTTTTTGAGAACAGCGCGCGGGGATTGTTCCGAGGAAGTCCCCCCCTCTCCCCATTTAGCCTACGTGATAATGTCGTATATCCTATTTCTTGCAAATTTTGTCTACTTTCTGAATTTCTACATACTTTTCCCCTAAAAGAATAAAAATTTAATTAAAAAACAACTATATTGGGAGGGGGTTGCGGGGGTAAAATTTGGGTGGGAAGTTAAAAGTTCGGATTCCGCCACCGAAAAAACTTAATGTAAACCTTATAGGGAAAGTTCGGAGGGGAGACGGGAGAGCGAATGTAAACGATGTAAGCAGTTAAGTGGAATTGCGCAACTTAGTACACGCAGCAACGCGGCGCATGTTCCGAGGCAGATCCTCCCTTCCCATTCATCCCACGTCATAATGTCATATATCTTATTTGTTGCAAATTTTGTCTAATTTCTGAATTTATAGATACCTTTTCCCTAAAACAATAAAAAAATTGATTTTTTTTAATAAAAAACTTTTTAGGGGCATTTTACCAAAATTTGGGGGTGGGGGTGTTGCCAGGGGAAATTTTGATGGGAAGTTACAAATTCGGATTCAGCGACTCAGAAAACATAAAGTAAGCCGATTTCCAGAACTATCATTAATTTTGCCAAGTAAAATCCTCTACTGCCTGGACTAACTGGGAAAAATTGTTGACAGACAAAAATGGCGCAAGAAACGCATTATTCAAGACTGCTCTAAAACAAATCCCCACAAAACTTTCTGACACATTTGGAGAGTCTTTTTTAACATAAAAGCATAACACTATCAGACATTTGTATTGAAGTGATTTGGAAGAGAATTGTTTTTCAGTTTTCGATAAATCAATTGCAACATATTGAGTTATAAGCGATTTTTGTCTTATAACGACCTAAATTAGATAGTCACGCACTGAAAATTGATTCAAAAGACTAATTTTGATAGCTTCTGAAAGATCTGCTGTCTTTACTGAAAAATAGAAAAGCTATTCAATAGGAAAAGTGGAAAACTATTCACTTGGAAAACTGGAAAACTATTCACTTGGAAAACTGGAATAATTATTTACTTGGTATAGTGAAAAAACTAGTCATAAAATATGGAAGCAAATTCAAAAATGGAAAAACTATTCACAAATACAATTCGATTGCCTCACAAGTGGCAAACGCTAGAAAAATATGTATAATGTTTTGTATGAGGTGCCAAAAAGAGTTGCTGGTCTCCTGATATTATTGTTGAAGTAAATAAATCGTCCTAAAAATTCAAACTGTACTCCCTAAGAGCTGTTTCATATAAAATATTGCAAAAGATTTTTATATCAACTCTGCATATATTAACCAATTTGCTTTCATAATTATTTCAGTAATTTAATTAAAGCCGTAAAAGGAGAAATATTTACATAAATAATAATTAAAAAATACTTGCATCTGAAATCTGCCTGTAAAATGTTAATAATCATAATTCGATATATCTGAAAAAGAAATCATAAAACAATTTTAATAAATTATCCTTACATTTATGATCATCGTTTTTAAAAACATTTTTGCCGCGTTGAATTGAAGTCACGACAAATTGACGCTGAGATGAATAGACATCACGACGAATTGACGTCGACGAATTGATGTCGCGATGAATTTTGCGTGACGAACCGTTCTGCGATAAATTGTACGAGACGAATTGATGCAACCGAAGTGAGACCATGGGGCAACCTCAAATCTCATACTTATGCAGAAAATCTAAGTGCAATAGCGGATAGTTACGAATGTTTGGCCAAATGAATTAATGTCGATTTTACATTATATTCTTCTGAGAGATGAACAAAATGAGTTGGCAGAAAACCCTGCCAAAGGGTTAAACGGGATAAATAATACCACTTACCTGTATATCCTTTACGACATATGCCGTAGTAACGAATGCCTATCGGCCTTTGATATCTGCAGCTGAACATCCTCAATTGACATTCAGATCCGTAGGTATTTCCATCTACACCACACACTGGATCTCTGCTGTCCTCAGGAGAACACTGGAAATCACAAGCGCAGTGCGGTAGTCCGTCTTTATCGACACATCGGGCACCGAAGAAGCACACATAACCGTCACATGATCCTGACGTCATATTGAGTTGGGACTCTAAAAGGATTCGTAAAAAATTATCATTCCATTATTTGTCGGTTGTAATCCATTATTATTTATTATTAACAAAAAATTATTTATAATTAATTAATAATTACAATTAATTAAGAAGAAGAATTACTTGCCGAAAAGTCTTGTGAAGGCTTATTGTTGAGACGAAAAATGTTTGGCGTCTGTCTGTGTGTTTGTGCGATAACGGTCGCAAAAGGCATTCAATTAGCTTAATATGTGATACATATATTAGTGAGGTACCCAAAACTGACTGTATAGATTTTGGTTAAAGTTGGCTCATTTGTTCGAAAAATGTAGAGTATTTTCTTTTATGTGATACTGCTTTTCTGTAAGAATTCAGACGATTTTCAAATTTTACCACTCGTTGAAACAGAAAATGACGCTTTGAATACTTGATTAAATTTTAAAATATGGATGCTAAAATTTCTCAAAGGGGATCTGAAATTATAGAAATTTTGTTAATATATATGTCAGAGATTCTACATCATTTATGTATCTTTTGATGGAATTTTGAGCATCTGTTCGGAAAATTTAAAACATTTTAACTTTTCAAGTTTATATTTTTTCTGTCATAAGGCATTATTTTTCTGTTTTACTGTACCAGTATTCTGAAACTTTATTTCTTAAAGGTGTTAGAAAAATAAATTTATTAAAATGTTTCATTCATTGTGACTTTCCGATTACGAAAGATTTGGTAAAAAAAGTTTAAATAAAATTCAAAATAGCTACGATAGTAGAGCACCTCCCTAAGAATTGCACTCTTTTATTATAAAGAATTCGAACAATAAGCAGTTGAAGAGCATAATTGGAGCGTACAACGACACATAATAGGCAATATTGTGAAGGAAAAGTAAAATTTATTATGACATAGGTAACACAATAATATGTTTTGATGCTATTTAAAAATTATATTTTATTGATCTCCATCGTGTAGTATCTTTCAAAATAGTCTCCAGTATGCCCTTCATTTTTTCTGTTTGAACACAGCGAACAATCTTTACTCTTTACACCTTATATCTCATCTTTTTTAACCTTTTGAATTAAGAAACTGATTAAAAAACTAAAAAAATTATTCAGAAACATTTTCAAAAAGTAGTACCAGCAAAAGAAACTTTGTTTTTAAAAATGATTTTGTAAATCTCAAAATTATATTGGTTTCTGTGATTTCCAAAGATAAAGAACGCTTTTCGAAATCGTGGGTAACTCGTAAAAGGTTGTGTATATTTTCCTAGATTATAAACATTTGTCTTATTTTTACAGTGTAACTTCAAAGGAAGAAAATTATTTTGGGATTTTTAAGCTTTAAGGGGTCAGATACCCTTTGAACCAATAAAATACATGTAAAAGTGACCTCTGTAAGAATTGCAGTCACTCTTTAACTAATTGACTTCTAATTATAAAATTGAAAACACATGTTAGGAACGATTTATTTTATCAATTTAAGTTGTTAAAAAAGGTATACACATATAACATTTTTTAATTTTTATTTTTAAAGATAATACAATTTTTACGAAAGAATTATTCTTGCATGTATTGCGCACATGACTGTTTCCATTTGAATGGCTGAAACAAGCCAAGATTTTTTTTATGAGTACAAATATAAAGTGTCTTCAAAATGAACTACAATGAAAAAAATATAACTTATAGATCCCGAGAAAAAAATGCATTTTTAAAGAAATTCGAAATATAGAGATTTTTTAATTACAAAAGTAGTCGTAAATTCTAAAGTTCTTACTTGGGAAACATAATAGGTCATTTTGTGCTTCTGTATTTTTAATACATTCACCGAAAATTTCGTGAAATTCTAGGTAACCATTTTTCAGAAATCGTGCGCGAAATGATCAAAATCGCTGTTTTGAGAAAATTGACATTAAAGATTAAATTACCCCTTGATCATATTGCAAAAGCTCAAAGTGTTTTAGACATAACTTCTCTTCTAATGCGAATTTTTGTATGGGGTTTGTTTTTAAATGTTCCTAATGGATCATATTTAATTATAAGCTATTAACAGAATTATAAATTTTTGGACGGTTTAACTCCTTGAGGGGCGGTGGGATAAAATATATCCCACCTAATTTAAACAAGATTCTCACCAGCATATTTTAACTAAATTATACTATATTTTTAACGTTGGAGGAAAATCGATGAAAAATTGCTTCTCCTTATTTAAAAATAAAAACTTTTCGATTATTCCGGTGAGAATTTAATATTTGGAGACATTTTTGCTTGCCCCTCAAGGGGTTAAAGGTTACCTGACCCCTTAAAGATATATGAGGTTTGTACATAATGTAAGTATATAAACTACCGATGAATGCTATACACACCTTATTCTTTAATAAGTATCAGTATTCTTTAATAAGTAAGTCCAGTGCACTTCACTAATATATCGGGTGATCCAAAACTTCGTCAAAACTTTAAAAACTCATGAAAAAGGATGAAATTATGAAACAGGAGTGCGATTTGCAAGAAAGGGCTCACAAGGTAGTTGGATTTTTTTAGCAGCAAAGAAAAAAAAATAGTTAAAAAATCACATGTAGAGGGCGCGGACGACCCGAAATACAATGAACAGGACAACAGTTGTGTTGTAGAATGTTTTGGAGGTCATGTTCAACATTTGTTATTGGAAGAACAAATGAATGGAGCGTATTGCTGTCCTGTTCATTGTGTTTCGCGTCATCAGCGCCCTCTACATGTGATTTTTTTAACTAAACTTTTTTTGCTGCTAAAAAAAATCCGACTAACTTGGGAGCCCTTTCTTGGAAACCGCACTCCTTTATCATAATTTCTTCCCTTTTTTATGAGTTTTTAAAGTTTTAATGAACTTTTGGATCACCCGGTATGTCAATTTCAATATTTTTGAAAAGGGTAACATCACTAAAATACACTGCAAACGATTTTTCACCTTTTAAATAATGTAATGGAATTCTTTTGAGTTTCTCTGTAAACAAACTATAACCACTACACACTTTATTTTCAATACCGAACACTTTATAGTAATCGTCAGTTGCATTGCAGTCCCAGTATATTTATGCGAGATATAGCACGGACAGACAGATAGTCAACAGACAGACAAACCAAATCAATAAATATTTTTCAACTTTGTTGGAAAGTAAAAAAAAAAAAAATAAAATAAAAAATAAAATAAAAAATAAAATAAAAAATAAAATAAAAAATAAAAATAAAAAATCAATGCTTTTAAACCCACCCTGTTTGAAATCTATAGAACATGGCAGAATAATTTTGAAATTTATCTTATAAAAAAATGTATTCAAAATAAATATTTATTCATTAGCTTGAAGTGGTCAACGAAAGATTTTTTTAACATTCTGTTTGACTTTAATTTTTAATTCTTAACAAATATTTTAATAGCATAAAACGTCTAACAAATGTAATCGCATGTTTAATTCTATTAAATTTTCAGGAACTCAAATGATCAATATGGAATTTAATTTCATTTCTTTGTTTGACTTTTGACTAACAATTTTTTAATTTCTAGTATGGATTTCATTAATAATACAAAAAATCTGTAAATGTCTATGAAAGTTAAACATTTGTTTTCTTGTAAAGGTACATATTATTTTAGAAACATCATTTTTTAAAAATCTGAATGATAAATACTTTCACCTACTTGAAAATTGTATAGATAAAGGAAATTGCATTAAAATATATAATCCTATTAATAATTTTAATACAGTAATTCATGTAACGCATGTGGTTAAACTAAAAGAAATATACCGATTGAATGCTTATAAATTTGAAAATCTTTGTAATCAGTCGTCTTTGTAATCGTCAGTTTATCAGTCGTAATTTACTACCACCTCACAGAGAAAACTTTCAAGTGTATAACCTTTACAATTATAATTCTTTTTGTGACGTCACGATCAGGTGAGGCAACCGCCCTCTGAATATTACTAGGCTTGTGTCCTGACACAAATATGGTGGATTTTTTTTCTTGTTTGCACGGTTCCAATTATTCTAATGCCAGTAATTTTAAACAGTTTTTCCAGCCTTATTTTCCCAAGATTAAATAACTGAAAGACAACTTTTAGAAAATACTGGTGTCTAAATATAGGGGACCATGCAAACACTTAAAGAAATCCGCCTATGACAACAGCTATTTTTGTATCACCGCTCAGGCCTAATATTCAGGAGGCGGTGGGCGAGGGCTCTTCAGTTCAGGCTTATGCTGCTAATCACATAGAAAAAGTTTTTTATTTTAAATACCTGATTGTGTAAAACCAAATTGTATTATTTTCGTATATATCGAGCATACTCGATACTTCTTCTGCATCGTTTTGACACGATATGTTAAAAAGCTAACCAAAAGGTTTTACCTATAACTGCCTGAGGAAACTGCCTGATTGTACAAAGGCAAAAAAGTCGTATGAGAACACTTGTGTTATTGAAAACAATAAATATAAACACATAGAATACGCACATAAAATACACTCAACTTAATCATGTAAACTACATTTTTCTTTTAATCATGCAAAATATTTCATTCGTGTTATTCAAATTATTGCTCTTGCAAAACTTAGAAACTATCTTTCTATTAGACTAGCCTTGTGCATAATCTGAGGCTAATGTAATACTGTATTTCGTTAATATCAGTAGCAATACATCATAGCATAAAACATTTAATTCAAATATTAAAAGAAATGAGAGACTCAAAACAGATTTTACTTTTTTATTGAAGTATGATGATTGATAAATTATCGATCAAAGATGTGTGATATGTGCGTGGATAAACATCACACATCAGTTTGTAGGCTGAGTGTTTAATAGATACGAATTTCTAAATTATCACGATTTATAGGTCCTTCGATACCACCTTCAAAAGTTATATTCAGGATTTGTTTTCAGTACGAGTAAAAAAAGAAAGTAATTTTTATTGAATTTAATGAAAGCATTTCCGTAATTAAATAAGTAAAAATATATGTTTGAAAAATAGTTGGGGCAACTAAATAAAATATTCATTATGGGACGCTGGTCTCCAAAGGATTTAAATGCGTTTTTTTTTAAAATTTATTTTAAAATTTCGTTGTAATTATACATTTTATGAAATTATTCCATATAATAGAAAAATAGTACAGGTAATTTTTTTTATCTCAAAATATTTTAGATTAAGTGTTTTTTGTTTTATAAAATGCTGTTTATATTTTCCTTACAATTTAAAAATACACTCTCTCCAAAACATTACCTCCAACCCCTTTTCAGTCAAACTTTAATATCAACATAATACTGGTGCCTCCACAAAAATATCTACATTTTTTATAATATTCAATTTTTTTTAATAAAACAAGATTTAGGACTTTTTATATCGAGCTATTAAAATACGTTTACATTTTTGAGGGTGTACAGTTCACAGTCCAAAGATGGCGAACTTCACACATTTAGTCGTCGCATAGCGATTGATTTTTAAAAAATCTTTGTAGACCGGGAGACGGCAGCACAGACTATCATCTCATCGAGTTCACGGATGACATTCTAGGATTACTTAAATCTAGGTTCGCATATTAAAACTCAGTCGGTCTGCCAAGTCCTATCTTGGTGAAAAACACCCGAAAACCCGATTTTAGCGGTTGACTCGTAGGTTTACCATTGTGTTTTCCTGCACCCAAAGGTATGAAAACATGGAGGACTGGGAGCAGGAAAACACAATGGTGAACCTACGAGTCAACCGCTAAAATCGGGTTTTCAAATGTTTTCCACCAAGATAGAACTTTGCAGACCGATTTCGTTTTAGTATGCAAACCAAGATTTAACTAATCCTATAATTTCATCCGTGAACTCGATGAGGTGGTTGTCTGTGCTGCCAGTTCCCGGTCTATTACCATTGGGTAAAGAAAGAATGTGAAAGACGAAAAGTCTGAAACTCTAATACCTCCGATTCGTTTCACAGAGAAAAGTTTAGAATAAAAAAATTACCATCCATGCAACCTTCCGGTCTCAACACCATTCCGGTCGGACATATCTCACATTTCATGCCTTGAATACCGTGCCTACAAACACATCGTCCGGTCGTTTGCTCGCAATCATCCCTCACTGACCCATAGGGATGACAGTTACAGTCTGAAAACAGATTGATTAACAGTGTTATAGTGAAATATAACGGCAATTTTTGAATGAAGTCAAATAGGGGTCATTCCATGCAAAATGAGCAAATCAGCTGTGGCAGATATGTCACAGATTTTAATGAAAAACAGTCTATATGTAGATCATATCTATTTATGAGTAAATGTAAAATAATAGATTTCACGATTGTTTATTTAAGTATTAAAATTTACATTAAAAGTGAATGCAAAATCGAGGTATTGTCTACATGCTTAAAATTTCAATTCTGATTATTAGCCTTAGGAATGGAAAGACTATTTAAAAAAATATTTATAATTAGGAATGAATAATAAGTATCAGATTGGCGTAAGTTAGTAATAGTATTTTTATTCCGTAATGAGAAAAAAAAATTTCAAAAATTTTGAAGTAAAAATGCAGTATTTCTACTGCTCATTTAAGCATGAAGGACAGCTTTGACAATTTTACTTTTTCTTTGGCGTTATAGCTAAATGTAGATATTTTAAATATCGAAAGTTTCATTCTTGCCTTTTTATTCCTTAATGAAAAAAAAATAAACAGTAAAAAATGTTGAGGGTAAAATGCAATATTTCTATCACTTCTTTTTAAGTGAAAAAAAGCTTTATTAAACTTTTAAATTATTTCATATTTTAGATAAAAGTGTATATTTTAAATATGGAAACTTTAATTTTTGCTTTCAGTGTATTTTTGGCTATTAATATATTTATTTTAAACTACAGTAAAAGAAAATATTACTTTGAACAAAATATATATATATATATATATATATATATATTTATCCTCTAAATTCATAGATGGCAGCACCGAATCTTTTTTCCCTTTGAAATCGTGCAATATTGTAAAAAAACGCACGCTTATTCAAAAAGTAAAGCTCTTGGAATGCAACAAATATTACTTTTTTAACCAAATTTTGAGATGTTAGGAATCAAAAGGCAATCTTAAATTTTTTTAGCATATCATGGACGTATTGATATTTATGTCTGTGCAATAACTATAATGTCTGACCTTTCCTTCAATATATTTTTTGCCCATGAATAAGAGGAAAAATTACAGTTTTGTCATTTTTTTAAGTTTATAAATTTTTTTAAAGATGAAGGAAATACATGGCAACTTAAAAACTTTAGCAATTCGATCTTAATATGTAACACTACATCAGGCATCAATTTCACAGTTGTTTTTGAATTCTTTTAATTTTTACAACGTTTTTAATTTTCTCAAAATTGACAAATTTTCAATTTTTACAACAAATTTAAGATTAATCATAACGTTACCAAATTATTATTATTAAATAAATATGAAGATAATTTTCCAGAGATTACAATATTATAAAAAGATTTAATTTATGTCAAATAGTTTTCAAGATACGGAACTTCAAACTTGCAGCTTTGAACGATTGTATACATGCCATTCTATTTCACAAGTTTTTTAAATGTGCAGAACTACCAAAATTTTTAATTTTTTTTTGTCGAAATATTTTGTAATGCTCTATTTGAATATGAATTAAATCTGTGTATGAAATTTTATTAAAATCGGTTACTATGCAGCCACGACTTTTTTTTAAATTTTTGCTCATTTTGTGTGGAATGACCCATAGACAAAATGTGCCAGCAAAACTACATAAACTCTAAGTAGAATATATATATGAAGACCCCAGAAGTCAAGGGGTATAAATAACAAAATTGAAAAAATATGAAGTAAGCGCACAGACGACCTGGAAATATGCTTTTTTCTTTTCAGGTAAAGAAATGTAAGTGATTTTCTAATTATGTGTTGTGTTTAGAGATCAACCACTCTTGCCGAATAATGATCAATATTGATTAATTATAAATTTAAAGAAAATTGCACTCTACTTTTTTCGCATTTATTGAAATAAGAGTTCAAAGACCACTGTGAAACAAGCAGCAGTTCTCTATTTCAATTCAGTCAATTATTATTGATGTTCAATTTAACGTCAATTACCTTTGAACTCAATTTACTCTAAATCGAAATTTTGTCACTTTTACCCCTTGGCTTCTGATGTCCTCATATATAAACAATAAAATAGTACCTCTTAGAAATTTGTGATTTCGAGAAACGTCAAGGGAAAATATTGATACATGAAATAAAACATTATTAGTAACACGAATATACGTAGAAAAAGGGAATGGACACTAAGCCGTTAATTAATAGCACATATAACAATAAACAAAAGTGATTAAACTTGCTTTAAGGATTGAAACATATTTCATTGATTTAATTGAAATTCTAATAGTTTCAATCACACTCGTGATCATCATCAGGGGTAGATTTAATAGATCTTCGATATTCCAGACGCGCACGTCACGTGTTCAGGGAAAAATAGAAGATGTGTTAAATCTACCCCTGATGATCTGTCACGTGTGTAACTGAAACTGCTGAGATTTAAATTAAATCATTGAAATATATTTCATACCTTAAGGGGGTTGGATACCTTTGAACACGTCAAGAAAGTAAAAAATATCACTATGTTCCAAGCTTCAAAACTTGTGCAATAAGTCAAAAATAAAAATAAAACTTCATTTAAATATAAAGCTAACATTTAAATTTATATTAAAAAATATATACTTGTAAATTCATAAATAAATATTGAAATAATAAGTTTAAAAATATATGATACTAAGAGAAAAAAAATCTTGCGCTCATGATAAAATCTAAAATTATGCATATAAGGAGGAAATTTTGGTGAAAATAAATACATAATAGTGTTACCTTTATACTAAAACTAGAATATTTGTAAAAAATATTGATTAAAATAAAAAATTAACAAAAAGTTAAAAAAATTCACTTAAAAAATATTTATAAAGTACAAAATCAGAAAAAAATAAAGTCTTACCCTTTTCCGGTTTTAAGTTGTAGATAATAAAGAAATGGATATATGGTGAAAATTTCTTTTGATTGCCATGCATAATTTTTTAGTAACACTGCGCGCAGTATCAAAATTCACTGTTTTGAATAAACGCAACGCAAAATTTAATTATCATATGTAGTCATAATATGTAGTCTTAATAAAACTGCCATAATTAGTAAACTAATGGGAATTTTTTAATGAGGTTTTTTGCATATTCTTCAAAAATGATTACAGAATCAGAATATCCATTAAAAATATTCGAAAAGCTTGAAGATATAAAAGGTATCCTACCCCCTTATTAAAACAAGTTAAACACTTATGCTTATTTTTATTGTTATATGGAATGACCAACGGCACTTACATTATGTTTTTCTGTTTAAACACCGATCAGATGCAGAAAATAACCTTTACACATATTGAAACATACTTGCACACGACGATAAATGGTTAAGAAGCAGAATTCACCAGATGTGTGACTACGGGTTTTTATGGATGCCACGGTGATGGGTTGTGTATTCAGTCGGTAATGCTCACCACGCTCAAGCAAGCCTCGATATACATAGTAGCTATTTTAAGCATTTTCTCGTGCGAACATCATGTGTCATCTTCTGTGCTTTGTTTCGTAATCATATTTACACATGGTATAAAAAAAAAAACTGCTTATTTTACAGAAAAAAAAATTACCAGTCAGAACGCCAATAAAAAACTGTTCATTTTACGGACATAATCTGTATTTATTACAAACTTTTTGTTATTTTAACAGGTTTTGACTGCAATTTCGTAATAAATACAGATTATTTCAGTAAAATGAACAGTTTATTACCTTTGTCCTTGCTGACAGTTTTTTTAAAGTAAAAACAACAGATTTTTTTGCACTCCGCGTCGTTTTGATTGTGGACTACTAGCAACTCCGCGTCGTTACACAAATATTTTATTCGATCGACACCACTTATTTAAAAGAAGTTTCCTTCAAGTACACAATTTAAAAAATGCTCTGATTAAATAAGGCAAATTTTATTTTCTTTTATTACTGGTGCCCAAAACAAAATTTTCAAGGCAAGATGATGTCGCCGCGGCGGCGACAACGGAGTTTTTCACTTACCTCACCGTGTCGCTGAAGCTGCGACAACGGAGTTTTTCATTTACCTTACAATGTCGCCGCAGCGGCGACAACGGAGTGCAGAGGGTTAACGTTTGTTATCTTTCAACTGTACATCAAGCTTTTTTTTTTTTTTTTTTTTAAACTTTCACTAAAACTAAGGGTTGTATAGGTGTAAGTCTGCTTTTATTTTCACTCGAGAAAGAATACTTGCTGTGTAAAGTATACACAGCCTTGCTGTAACGTTATGAAGTGACATAGAAAATTTTAATTTCGGGAAGAAGTGTTATCTTACGTGCACAACCACTGTTGCCGTTTGAGATCTTGTGCAAGCCCCAGTAGCCTGGTTCACATCGATCGCACCGCAAACCGCCCACGCCAGGCTTACAAGGACATTGCTTAGAGACAGGGTCGCAAGTAGAACTGTAGGAACCTAGTTTGTTGCAATTGCAGACACCTATAAACAAAGAAACGTCCAGTTGAAACATTTTATAAAATACTCCATTTTGAGAAAGAAATTTGCACAAGTATTTTTTTTTAAACATTGCATTCCTGCAGTCTACAAAAACATATATGCACCAACAGATTGAATTCAAAATTAGCATTTAAATTATTTAAAATTAGCATTGGCAACTGAAGCCAAAGGTTCTGGTTCGAATCCCAACCTGGAGACATTGATCAGATGGAAAAATTACTACTCAATATTTTATTTCCCATCCGTTATCCGTGAACAAAAGAAATTTACATGCGCAGAGAGAATGTGCAATGAATCAGAGTCCTTTAAGTTATCTAGAATTTAGCGCGATATGATTTATCAATTTGAAAATAAGATGAAATGAATCACATTTACAGATGATCAATTTTATTTTAAAGAACCTGCTTTCAAGATACCTGATATCTATGAGTCTCTGTGTTTGGGGGAACATTGTGGCGAGGTGCGAAAGCTCGACATCTTGGGAAACCTGGAAGAGCTGTTTCTTTTAGGCTTTCGATACCTGATGTCTCGTGATGTTTCTTTATCAAGTTCATGTTTAAATTTTTTTACGAATATTTTATCGTTTCTGGTCTTAAGAACATCACCGATTTTGTGTACGAAACTGTTATATCTATCTATTAAAACATTTATAAGACTTTATGTGTAATGTAATAATTCTTAGCACATTTATTTTTATTTTAATAGCATATGACAGATAAAACCATAAGACTAAATGCAATATTCCACCTTGATTCAATCATAAAATATACAATATGAACTTTAAAAAGCCGACTGTTTTACTTAAAAGGCGAATAAAATGATGACATAGATGTTACAAGTTAAAAATCTAAATTTTATTTAAAACTTCTTAGAACTTTCGTCCTGCATTTTCTCCGCCGCCATCATCAGAGAAAATTAATAAGTTGAAATATAAGTTGTAAATAAAATGTATATTTTTTAACTTGTAAAATCTACAGGGTGATCATAAAAAAACTTCCCTGATATATGTACCTCTAGCGACCTAACCACTCAATCAATCGAAAGAAAATTTCAGATGTAGTTTTTGAAGGTATGCACTCGAAATCGTAATGATTTAAAACAATAGATCTCTCACGGTTACGGTTACAGTGAAAAACTTTCGAAATTTTCGAATAACAACACCCTTTTTTTTTCCTGCGCAAATTCATCAGAGCATTGCAAAATCATAAATGGCGTAGGAACGATACACGTATGACTAAAATTGCCGGTGTCATATCGTGGCACTCAATCCTAATCAATTCCTATGTAACGTAATATCCAGCACTCTAAAACAAATGATTGAATTTTGATTTTCACTATGTGTACACAAACACAACTCAAAAACACATTTTAAAACAAATCTTACAACATTACTCAGTTCACAAGTAAAAAAAAAAAAAAAAAAAAAAAAATCGGCTACTGAAAAACATGTCTTGTAGCCACTTCTTCGTTCCTCGCAATGGTCTTTTTTGCAAGTGTTTTACACCGGAAATTTTCATCGTACGTGTATCATTCCAACGCCATTTATAGTTTTTCAATTCGCTGATGAATTTGGGCATGAAAAAAATGTGTGTTGCCATTCGAAATTTTCGAAATCTTTTCACTGTAACCGTATCCGTGAGAGCTCTATTGTTTAAAATCATTACGATCTCGAGCGCATACCTTCAAATAGGTATATCTAAAATTTCTTTTCGATTGGTTGAGCGGTTAGGCCGCTAGGGGTTCATATATCGGGGAAGTTTTTTTATTGCAATCCTGTATTTTATTATTTTAGTCACCTTTTACGTAAAAAAGGGAGGTTTTTAAAGTTCATATTATATATTTTATGAGCATATGACAGTTTTCTAATATTTTTCTCGAAAAGGCATCAAAAGTATCAGACGCAGATAATGATAATAATAATAATAATAATAATAATAATAATAATAATTTCGCAGTGTTACTAAGAATTTCAACAGTCAGGGTCTGATTAACATTTGTAGTCATGGAAAGTACACTATCATTACGGGATTTTCTTTCTTTTGGGAAAAGATTTCTAAATTCTACATACAGAGAAACAAACTCATCAGTTTAATAATCATGTTTAGATTTTCCAATCAAATAACCGAATTTTCTTTTGCTTTTGGTAAATACCCCCATCTCTCCTCCCACGAAGAAGAAGAAGAAAAAAAAAAGCAATTTAACAAATTACAGCCACCATTTGGAAAATGATTTTTTCGAAGACTAAAATTTAAGACGTAAAAAATCGCACGGAGTTGATCAGACATTACGTACGCCATGAATTAAACATTAACATTCCTGGACCCATCATCAACAAATTTTAAAAGAAATTTCAGTTTTACAATTTTCGGTATTGTAAATTTTTAAACTTCTACGGAGCTTGTCCTTCATTACGTACGCCATTCTTAAACTTCTAAACATCCCACAATATTACTTTTTACACCGTCGTATAGAGAAAAAAATGTATTTTTAAATGCAATTTGTTTGAAAGCTGTATCTCAATTTGTTTCTGAGTTATTAATTTTTTTTGTAGTTTTTATTACTTTTTTTTCATAGTGGCAACAGAAGTATTCATCTCTGTTGAAAGTAAAGGGAAAATACAGATTACTGTATAGACACATCAAAGAACGAATAAAATGAGGATTCAACCAATAAAACGCTTCAGATATGTTTTTGATTTCCTACCCTGACAGAGGACAATAACCATTTTCCCAAATGGTTAATAAATAAATAAAAATGCAGTGTAATAAATAAATACATATGGAAATTTGAGGTCCCATTTTTCTTCAACAATTTCGTGGCCTATCTTAAATTTTAGTGGAAGAAGTTCGTGAATCCTGTACATTTTCGGTAATTAGGCCCAGCGTTTAGTCAGAAAACGCTTGATTTTTTAAATTTTATATTGTTATTATGAATATTTAGATTCTGTATCAAAATTTATGTTTGAAAAGACACCTTAACTAAGGATTAACAAAATGTGCTACTGTAATTACATGAAAAAGAAAATTGTTACAATTAAACTTTATTTAACGAAATTGCATTAAATATTATTGTATGATTGTTTTCTGAAAAAAAAATGTAGCGTGATAATGGCCAGGGGGCGCATTCTGTTCCAAACAAACGCCTCTCCGAATGATAAAGGTAATTATATTTATATCATGAAAAGCACTTGTTTTTAAAAAAGTAAATATTTGCTTTTTGTGAAACTCGCTAATTCTTAAAAACTAAGCCTGAAAATTTTTTGACTCCACCTTCCACCACCAGGGAGCGCATTCTGTTTCAAACAAATCTTTCTGCGAACGGAACTCCGACACGGATCCCCTCTACCTACGGCACCGTACAGCAGGTGCGCTGTGCACGCGCCGGAAAATTTTTTACTTATGCTCTCCGTAGTTTCGCGGATTATAGTAGTGCAATATGAGCAATACTTAAGGTTTTTTTTTAATAATATTTTATTACTTGATAACTGTATATTGCTTTATATTGAAGTACGACTTAAAATTGAAAAGTTAGCCATCTTAATTTATAAATTAAGTGATGATTTTACTCGTAATGGCAGCATGTACTGTGTGTTACCTGACAAAAACATCTCAATTTCGACGGAATGTATTCAAATTTCCCTATTTACAAATTATTATTTTCTTTACTGCTTTTATTTACGGTGATAATTTTTGTATCAAATGATAGTGAAAAAGAATTGAGAAACACGATCACTTACTGGGACAGCCACCGTTATTCGGTCCCAGCACAGGATGCCGGCCATCTGGACAGCAGCCGAATGGCGTATCTTCACATGTTTTTATCAGTGGAGCTAAAAGGCAGAAAATACAAAGCTATGAGAGAACAGAGAATAATAACAATATGTAGTAATTTTTTAAAAATATATTCTTACTATCATAAAAAGAATAATGACACGTTTATTCAGAATATATTACATTGTCCGCTGTTATATTTACGGATATTATGTGGTTTTATTTTTTCTACCTTAAAAATTTTGACTTCTGAAACACAATACATTTTTCTGCAGTACCGATAATGTTGTCCGGAACATTTACACACACAAGCGACGGTAAACTGGCGGTAGTAAAGGAAAGATAAATTATCCTTTTCTTCTCATCTGTTTGATTATCGTTATATTAAAAGAATTGATGGGCCTAAACTACATAAAATATCAAAATCAAAATACATAAAGGGATTTTATAAATATCTTCACAACACTGAATGGTCATAATTAAAATGCAGTAGACTCCCTCAAATTCGCACTGCTTGGGACCAGAGGTTATGCGGATTTTAGAATTTTGCGGAGGTCTGGCTATTGCTTTATTTACATTGTTATAAACAGTAATTTGAATGTAATAATGCAATCAAAATTATAATGAATGCTTACAATATAATTGAATGTTAAAACAATTAAGCAAAAAACTAAAGAAATAAAAATTATGATGATTTTAAAAATTATTAAATTATTAAAAGTAAAAGTCAAATAAATAATTAATAATGTGTAATTAAATATGCACCATACAGATACATTTTTCTTGAATTTTTCAGTCCAGCTTGTCTCATAAAGGTACCCTACTAATTCAAATCAAAATCATAAAATAAGGAAGTTTTAAGAACTAAAAGATCATCTTAAAACACCATGAAGAACTTTTAAATGCGCTAGGCCTTTCGAAAGATCTGAGTCTTTCTTCGTCAGGCGCAGAGAAGACGTGCTTCTACTATGAAAGCAGCAGCAAGACTGAAATGAGAGAAAAGGGAAGGGAAACAGGCTGAAGAAACAGCCAATAGGAAAACAGAAGACAACAGCCAATGAGTATAATCAAAACAAAAGAACTCAGAGTAGAAGGGGAATAAAGAAGCAAATTGGAAAAAAAACGGAAGAGTACATGAAAAAAAAATATATAATAAAATGAAAACACACACATATGCACACACATTTTATTATAATTTATTTTTAATTTTATTTTCATGTACACTTCTTTTTTTTTCCAATTTGCTTCCTTATTCCCCTTCCACTCTGAGTTCGTTTGTTTTGATTATACTCATAGGCTGTTGTCTTCTGCTTTCTTATTGGCTGTTGATTTCTAATTTCCTATTGGCTGTTTCTTCAGCCTGTTTCCCTTCCCTTTTCTCTCATTTCAGTCTTGCTGCTGCTTTCACAGTAGAAGCACGTCATCTTTGCGCCTGATGAAGAAAGACTCAGATCTTTCGAAAGGCCTAGCGCATTTAAAAGTTTTTGTTGGTGTTTTAAGAAGATTTTTTAGTTCTTATTGTTTCAAATCAGTTTTAACTTATTTTCTTTTAAGGAAGTTTTATTTCAGGTTTGGCCACAGTCTTAATAACTAAAAAAGCTTGATTAATACATAAGAGGATTGAGATTACCAGTGATATCAGCAATATCTTAATTTTTTTCGGAAATAACTTTTTACTTCATGAAAAAGTATGAGTTCAGTCATATTAGTGAGAATCAAGTTTAAAATACATTACAAAATGTGATATAAAACTAAAAAAGCCTGTAATTTGGCCCCTACATCTGAACTGAAAGTTTCATTGTTTACATTTGTGATGATTTGCGGATTTTAGGGTCGTGGATTTGTGGGAATCTACTGTATAATCAGAAAACAAGCGGAATTTATCGTAATATGATAGTATTTATAAAATTTCCAAGCAAATCTAATCCGTAGATTACAATGATAATCTTTAATATAGATCGTAGAATAATTTTAAATATCTACGTGAAACACTTTTGAATAAATGTAACGGTTATTGAATTACGAATAACAATTAAAAGTTTTATATATACTGTTAACCACTTCTCTTTCTAGTGTATCCGCTAGTGAATACATGCTCCGTCAAGTTATTTCATCTGTGAGCGAAGGGGTTGAGAGAGAAAATAATAAAATTGCAATATAAAAAGATATTTTAGCACAAAATTATCAAAAGATGTAATTTTCATTGCAAAATATTAGAGTTCGCAAGAAACTCAGGCCCTTATTATCAACGGGGCAAATTCCCACCAGAAAAATGAATAGAAAATGTCGCTATACTTATGGTAGGAATTCTGCTTGAATAAAGTCTTTAAATAAGATGAAAATTTCTGTTCAAATTTGCTGGTGGAAGTTTGTTCTGGCGGTAATCAGGCACTAATGAAACTCATAATGATATTCTATTGAATTTGGTAAAATACGAAGCCGATCTGAACAAAACCCAAACATAACAAGCTAGAAAATGGACGGGCATATACATACACACAAACAAACTTAAGCCATGAATACTTTTCTAATACGTTAGGTGAAACAAGATTACGATTTGCTTAATATAAATATGCGTTTACTTACCAACATCACAACATTTAGCAAAGTACTGCGTCAGATGGCAAATAGTTTTTGCTGGACACAACTTGGACCCTGGTCCCTTGCCACAGTAATAGTCTTTTCCAGTCTTTGGATCTACCACTGGAGGTTCTCCATCACAAGCAATGTCCACGTGATCTGAAGATGTAGCCAAAATGAAAAACAAAATTCGTAAGTTAAGCAAAAATCATGGTACACTTTCCATATTAGAGCAAAAGTACTATACATGAATACATATAAAGTATGTGTATATTTTGATATACAAATAAGACTTGAGCAGTCTCTTTAAAATAAAATAATTAAGAAATATAAACAAAATTTTACTTATAGTTTTGTGCATTCAATAAAGCAAGTATCAAAGTTTTTAAAATGTAGATGGCGTCACACTAATAAAAGTCGAGGCTAACGAAAAAGACAGGCTACCACGGTGCATCCCAAGTGTCTTTTTTTTTTACAGACCGCTAGAGTAACGTGATGCTTTTTTCGTACACCTGCATTGGTGCATTCGAGCATCACGTGACTCCAGTGATCTGTAAAAAAAGATACGTGGAATGCACCTCGGTAGCCTGTCTTTTTCGTTAGCCTTGAATAAAAGTAGTTCTGTACCATGGTTAGCAATATTTCCTGATATCACAGCTTTACACTTTTTTGTTATATTGGCAAAAAAAAGTAATAATAATAATTTCACAATACGTGAGGAACTGAAAAAAACAAACAACAGTGACCATGAAAATCGTCAATTTTCCAATACTTCACAGAAACTGGATGGAAATTTCTTAACAACTCGATGGGTTGTGGGCAAGTAATTGATGTGCACAGATTGCAGCATTCTCAACATTATCATAACAAACTTTGATTCTTTGCTCATAGAAGGCGCAAAAATTGCACATGAATATGCTTGTGCTTGAAGATTTTATATAAATGTACAGATATTTATGAGATACCCTGTATTTCAATCTTTCAACGAGCGCACTGTCATAAAATTTGCGACAAACATGATAGTTCTTATATATTAGTATCATAAATGATACGGAAATTAAGATTCAATTTTTATTACCTGTATAAATAATTTTCTAATATGCCTCTTATTACGGTTATGTTTATTTTGTAATAATAAACATAAATACTGTGCGCAAAAAATACGACACGTGGCTACTCGTGCAAACAATTACAGCTCGACCGATGAAAGATTAAACGAAAAAATATTCGAAACTCCTTAAATTCATTTTACAATAACAAGTTTAAACATTTGTAAACGCAAAAAATATTCAAAGGGTGTTTTTAACCCTTTCATGCATAAATTATTTTTTATTATTTTCCATTATTCACAAAAATCATTTTTTTGTGATAAATGAGGACCCATTATAATATAATTTTATTATTGTGCTGCATGCTAGCTATTATCTGTCCACAAATCAGATCACCATAAATGAATACTGAATTTGTTTTTTGCTTTTTAGGGCAATGCTTATCTTAAAAGGCCCGTATGAATGAAAGGGTTAAAATTTACAATATGATACATTTAAAAACCTGGTATTTTCGAGCATATCATGTTCATCATGAGGGTTAAAAACAGTAAAAGTCAGAGGCTGAGTCCTTTTATATCAGATGAACTGATCCAAACTTCAAAGTAAAAAAGCGTGCCGAATTGTTTCAAAGTTCTACAGAACTGGGGGTGTTCAGATTATTCTCAGATTATTCTCTATATCAAATTTTTGAGGTATAATTAGTACGACGCGAAGTAGGATTTCTATATAGGCTCCATAATTACTAAATTTGGGTAATTTAAATAATAAATTTTTTTTAAATTAAATAATGAAAGAATTATCAAACTGCCAGAAATTAGTAATTATGGAGTCTATAGAAATCCTAAGTCGTGCTAATTACACTTGTGACGATACGTTATCGTATATCATTCCAAAAATTTGGTATAGTATACTGAGAAAAACCTGAGCACCCCCCTCCTGTAGAACTTTGGAACAATTCGACAGCATAGCCTCCCCACTTTCCCACTTTGAAGTTTGGATAAGTCCACCTGATATAAAAGGGAGCCTCTGACTTTTATTATTTTTAACCCTGATGATGAGCACGATATACTCGAGAGAACTAGATTTTTAAATATATCGTAATGTAAATAAAAAAAACACTTTTAAGTAATTTGAATATTGTTTGTGTTTACAAATTTTTAAACTTATTTACTTTAGAGCATGAAGGAGGATTGAATAGCAACCAGTTTATAATAACAAGATATCTGTCTCAAAACAAACATATAAACACTCTAACAAAATTTCGTAGAGCTCAGATTTACTATCTGAAATTCGACGCTCTACAGGGAAAGAAAAATTCGAAAAGGACGTGATAATCTGCTTAAAATTAAGTTATTCTTCAAAGAGTGTAAATTAAGATAGCTGTTTCTATTACAAAAAAAAAGAGTGTTTTACATGCTCTTTCATTCTGGCTTCTAAAATATATTGTTAGGATAAGTTGTGTTACAGATAGCTTTTAATTAGTGAAATAAAAAAGGTTCGACTGAGTTAATCAACTTTTAATTTTAAGTATAATTTAATTTGCTCTAACTTAATCCAATGTCAGGTAAAGATTTTTTTTGATTTAGCGTCTGCTTTTCACTATAATACAACCTAAATTATGCAACAAGTATATACATTAAAGCACATTTTAAAACATTAAGGTGACAGTTACCTTTGAAACTGACAAATTTCATTTAAAAGCGATTTTAATATGGATTGCAATAACTTCACATCTGATTAACCTTTGGATACGAAATTTTGAACACACTTTAAAAGAGATATATGCTAACAGTTAACGTCCTGGAAAAGAATCTCGATGCATATAATGTTTTTAATTTAATTTAAAATTCAATGCTTTTCTAATAAATGAATTCAGCTTATTTGCCATGAGTGCAGGATTTCTGATAATTGAATTGTCAGAGCGAGTCAATTTTTACTTTCTTCCATCTTTACAAGGAGAAAGTATTGGATTCGTGAAAATTTTCGAATTTCGGTTTTCGACGGATTTATACGTTTTAGGGGTCAGAGGTCACGAAAAACATGTTTTTACAAAATGTCTGTCTGTGAGTCTGTCTGTCTGTCTGTATGTGACACAAATTTTGTGGGCGCTCTATGTCAAGCAATAATGAACGGAATTTAATAAAACTTTAGATTCAATTAGTCCTTGATATAAATTGGTGCTGATTACTTTTTGGTGCAAATCGCTCAACAGGTGGCGCTGGTATGCTGCATTTTTCAGGAAGTATTAATATGCATGAGATAGAAGAAAGCTTTGGGATTGCCACATCCGACTCATCCGACTAGTTTTTTATTGAGTAGAAATGTAATATGTGCTTAAAATGATTTATGCGGGGAATATATAATAATTGGCTCACGAGGGAAAACAAATTGGTCCTTGAGGGGGAAAAAATCAACATTTTGAATTTTTTAAAATAAAAAAATAGTCATAATTTTTAATTTTTACTTTCTTCTATCTTTTCAAGAAGAAAGTATTGGGTTCACGAAAATTTTCGAATTCTGGTTTTCGACGGATTTATACGTTTTAGGAGTCAGAGATTCCAAAAACATGTTTCTACAGAATGTCTCTCGATGAGTCTATGACACTGTATGCATGTGACACAAATTTTATGGCGCTCTATCTCAAGAACTAGTGCACGGAATTTAATAAAAATGTATATTCAGTTAGTCTCTGATATAAATTGATGCTGATTAGTTTTTGGTGTAAATCGCTCAACAGGTGGTGCTACTATTCTGCATTTTCCACAATTACTACAATATCTCTATTTCAATAACTAATGTACGGATTTCTATCAAACTTCAGATTAGGTTAATCCTTGACATGAATAGATGCTTTTTGCAGTTTGGTATGAATCGCCCAACAGGTGGCGCTGCTATGCTGTATTTTTCACAATTGACGCAATAGCTCTAGCTCAAGAATTAATGCACGGATTTTCATCAAACTTCAGATTCAGTTAATGATTGATATGAATGGATAATATTTACGTTTAGGTGTAAATCTCCCAACAGGTGGCGCTGCTATGCTGCATTTTTTCCGATTCTCGCAATAGCTCTATCTCAAGAACTAATGCACGGGTTGCTATCAAACCTCAGATTAGGTTAGTCCTTGACATCAATTAATGCTTTTTGCATTTTGATGTGAATCTCCCAACAGGTGACGCTGCTATGCTGCATTTTTCACGATTTCCCCAATAGCTCTATCTCAAGAATTAAAGTACGGATTTTCATCAAACTTCAGATTTAGCTAATCCTTGATGTGAATTGGTACTGATTACGTTTAGGTGTAAATCGCCCAACAGGTTGCGCTGCTATGCTACATCTTTCCGCAGTAGCTATGTTTCAAGAACTAATGCACGAATTTTCATCTAACTTAGGTTTCAGCTAGACGTTGATGAAAGTTGTTGCTGATTAGGTTTTAGTATTAATCACCCACCAAGTGACATTGTTATGATGCATTTTGAAGTATTTACATGATTTTAGCGATAACCATATCTCATGAACTAATGCACGGAATTTCATACCTATACAATTCTCACGATGGGCATAGATTGCCATTTAATTTTGGCACTGTGATAGTGAATTTTGAAGTATTAACATTTATGAGATACAAGAAAGTTTTGGGGTTGCCCCATCCGACTAGTTTTACCTGAGGAACATAATAGTGAGTCATTTTGTGAATTCACGAGCTTTATACCATCACTCAAATTTTTATAAAATTCTATCAAACATTTTATTAGAAATTATTCGCGCAATGACCAAAATCACCGTTTTGAGAAAATTGACTTTAAACATCAATTTATCCCTTGACCTTATAAAAAGAGCTCAAACTGGTTTAGACATAACTTCACTTCCAAGGCGAATTTTCTCATGAGTTTTCTTTTTAAAGGTTTCTAAAGAATAAAATTTCAGTACAAGCACAGTACAGTATTTTTTAACAATTGATTTTTTGATAGTGGCAAAGGTATCCTACTCTTTTAAAACATGTTGGCCTTAAATCAAACGTATACTAGTTTTTTACATTACATTCAATACGCGTTAAAATTACTCTGTGGACAACTAAATACAAACATAATGAAAATGAAATTTCATTTCTAAAACTATCCATGCTATAGTGATCATTTTTGTGAGAGAGACAAGAAGAAGATTGTTAAATCTATTGTCCATCTTTATTTATTTTTTATTATCCTCTCATCTTTATTCTCGTGATACCTTTTATATATGATGTAACGTGAATCAGAAATTGTATTGTTTTTATTGTTTTGAATATATTTATGGAAGAAGGTAAAAAGCTTTACCGGTAAATAAAATATTTGTGTTTTAAGAGGTTAATTTTCTTCTTTATGTACATTTTAAGTTCATAAGTTCATAATTGGCGTTCGCACTATATTCTGAAAGCTGGGTTGTTAAAATAACATCCTTTTTGAACGCTTTAATTAACATTGATAATATGCTCTTTAACATTTTCAATCTCCAATGTTATAACAATGATTTTATTACATATTATAACTGAGAAATTGTAAGTCCACTATAATACACACTAAAAAATTAATTCATAAATGATGTGGTTTCAAATTCCTTTCTATGGACCTATAGAAAAACTACATATGCTATAGTGTTACTTTTAAATAAATATGTTATTTTAAGTACCATAATCACTGAGATCCGGAAAATATTACAAAAATTAAAATAAATATATTAGGTAGAATTTTTTTTATTTATTTCGTTGTAATATTAAGAATGGATTTTAGATACATTATTACTGTGGAAGAAGTTAATTTATTTAATTACATACATAAAATTTTAGGTTATGTTGTAAAGTAGATTTTACAGATTCGTCTTATTAAACTTTGGACCTTTTGTTTCATAAAATATTCTTCTAATCCATTCGTTGTTTAGTTTTTATTGAGCGCACAAACCATTTTGACTTAATAAACCGAGAACTTTATAATATCATTAGCCTGCAAAATTTGGGTTATGTCTTTTTTTTTAGCTTTTGAGAATTGATTCTTATGTATTTTTTAACGCTGAATCCAAAATGACCTTCATTTTTAACCATCACGTCAGGTTTTCTTGCAAATGCTAAATTTCAAAGTTAAAAAAAAGGTCAAAAAATAGCAAAAATCAGATACTAAAAAATAGATGTGATGGTTATGTTTACTAGCTTTTGATGATTGATTTTCATGTATTTTTTAACCCCGAATTCGAAAATTTTACCATCCCATCAGGATTTTTTGGAAGTCGCATTAAAAAAAAAATTTAAAAAGTCGAAATATTGCAAAAATTTGATTCCATAAAATAGATATAAAACTTTTTTTTTCATAATAATGTCTGCATCTTTTAGCTTATATTATGTATTTTTTCATTTTACACGTCTAAAATACTGTGTATTTAAAATGTTTACAATATTATTTCATGTATGGAAGTTTCTTTCAACCGTTCATGTTCCGCCACCCGCTTTTTCTTTTATATTCTCTATGGGGTTTATCTCGGCGTCCTCTTTTATTTTGGCATTCGATAAGGATGGAAATTTGTCGCAGATGTATTTAAAACATTTCCCTTCTTTGGCTACGACTTTGACAATTTCTTTGACAAATTTTTCCAATTTTTTTACTTTTAACTTTGAAATTTACGATTTGCGAAATCTCCTGACGTTATGGTACGTACATACAAATAGAATCAAACTGAATTCAGCAGACCTCTGTTACTTTCTAGGTGAGTAAAATACATGGTGTTTCGCAAGGAATGACTCGATTACAAATGACCATAAATTAATCTCTCTATTCTAAAAAAAAGTAGCTAACGCTGTCACCGCCACCAGTTTTGAATTTTTTGTGCCTGGAGGTCTTTCTTCGTTAACATTAAGAAAAATATTGCATACAAAATTATGAAAATTGGTGGTATTATAGAGAAATGTTTGATAAACACGCTGATGAATACAGTTTTCAAATCGAAGAATTATTTTAAGAGCTATTTAATGCTAAAGTTGGACGAAATCATTCCATTAAAAAAGTTTTATAGGAGCAAAAACTATACATGGGAATTTAATCATTTTTAGATTATTTTATTTGCTAAAAGTTTCCGGTGTGCAGACTGCATTTATTTTTTTAATTTGACTCATTTTTTGAGGTTTTATTTCTATTTTAAATTCAAATTTTCAGCATTTCGTGAGATATTTTTTACATATTTTAGAAAGTGGTGTTAATTTAAACTGTTACCAACTGTATAAACAGCGCAAACAACAATGTTTGCTTCAAATAAAAAATTTATTTACACGTGACTATTATAAACAGAAAAAACCCTTCAAATTAGAATTAAATAATTAGGTATAAAACGCAGGAACTTATTGAAAAGTACGTCATTAAAAACTATATTTACATGTGAATTTTAAAAGAGAAAGGGTATTGTAAAATAATAAATTCATTAACTTGCGTCAGAAGTCTTAAATAGGAGAAAGTACGTCACATTTAAGTAACATTACACTTACTACGTAAAATGAACCAAAAATAATATTGCAAAACAGTTTAAATTTAAAAAAATTGCGCGAGACATTTATTTGATATTTTGAGAGGATCTTTTCAACTATTTTTGTTAGGACAGCGCAAATAATATTTCATTTCTAACAAAAGCATTTTCACGTGAATAGAAAGAAAAGTTTGGTGAAAATTACGTCAGATTAAAAAACGATACATTTAAAATGTCTTATTTAAAAGAACTTTCTTTTTGCTATGTTAAAAAATACCGGGAGACAAAGACTCTGTTTACTTAATTCATTTTATATTAGCTTATTTTAAAATGTTTAACTGGTTTCATTTAATCAAAGACGAAAACAGCCATTGTATCTTTTAAAACAGCAGTTGATTTGGAATTAAAATTCACCAATCAAAGAGAAATTAATAGAAAAGCATTTATAGGTAGATCGCCACTGTTTTTTAAATTATAATTCAATCTTTCGAAATCTTTTTAAAGCCGATCAAATTAGCGTGCTTTTAGAGTCTTCGGTGTCAGAACGGGGGTTGGCGAGCGTAGCTCGTAGGGGGCAGAGCCCGCTAACTGTAAAAAGAAAAAGTAAAAGAGAACGATCGAAAGAAATGCAATAACAAAAGGGAGCTTCGAGTGGCTTCCACACACACTAGTTACACAAAAAAATTTAATTGATAGTCCATTTGACAAAAAATAACGTGATTGCTTTGACTACTTGTGACTGTTTAAATTAGGATACAACCTTCTTTGCCTACAACACTGAACGAACTATAGGTGGACTTGGAGAAAATTCACTGACATCAATGTCCATACGAATATGCTTCTATCTAACTAGAAAGGAATTATCTCACGAATGCTTTCTACATGTCTTAAATAAGCTTCTTATAACAGTTATGAAGCGCGCAAGCAAAACTTTGATGTGTTTTCTGCATTGTTTTTAAAGCGCAACGCTGTAGCCAGTCGAGAAATTAAGAGGGGGCTTTGGAAATTTTTGGTGGGGCTCAATCACAGCTTCTTCTCTCTACTTTGCTCTCTGATATACAGACAAAGACAGAAATAGAGGGCAAGCCCTCCCCTCCACGCTGTCATAAAACGTTTGATTACAAATTTAAAATTCTTTTAATGTGATATAGATGATATTACCATTCACATATTATGAAGTTTAGGGGGAGGGGGTTCAAGAAATTGTTAGGGGGGCTCAGCCCATCCTGCCCACAATATAATTACGGCCGTATTAAAGACTACAGCGAATTTAATTCATAAATAGAGTCATTATTTTTAAACATCCCGTATTTTTGTCTATATAAAATATTTCAGAATTTTTGTTTTATAGCAATAAATAATAACTTTTAAAAATGCTCCTAGCATATGGTTACGCATTACAACTAAAAGAACTTTCCAAACAACACATATTAGGAACTTTATTTGTAATAATCTGCACTATTTAGAAATTTTCACTTAATTATTTTTCTTTCTGATTTGTTTTGAAAAAGTTTCTGCATTGATTTTCTTCCCATCATCACTTTCTTCTAAAGTTGGTACGTGATATTCTTATGGGGTTATAAGAGGGAGGTGGGAGGGGGCAATCAAATTTCACCCTGTTGATATATCGATTGATGTTATAAGGAAGATGAAATCAATTTAATATAAAAAACTATTGCTTTTATTTTTACTGTTATTTCGAACGTACACATAGTATTTTATTTTTATGTCATACATCATTTTACTCACACTGTAATTTTTTATAAGGGTTTAATAACATTAAAGAAAATGTGAAAATAGTTTATGTCTCAAAAACTATGAATAATGTTTTTTAAGGATAACATATCACAAGTGTTTCCTTTTACCATCACATCCAGGCCCAAAAGAACTAAAATTAAGCTTTATAAATACGTATTATTTAATTAATTTATATTACTGATATTAGTTCCATGAAAATAACACTTTTCTTCTTGAACATAACATGTAATATATTTTTACATGCAGAAAGAAAACTGTAAAATAGAAATATAATAAATTTTTACAAGTGTAAAAATAAAGACAAATCCAACTTCTAAAACTTGTTTAAAAATTTTGTATAACACTAGCCTGCAAAATTTGGGTTGTGTCATGTTTTTAAATTTTGATAATTGATTCTTATGTATTTTGTAGCGATGAAACCGAAAATGACCTTCGTTTTTTACCATCACGAAAGGATTGTTTGCAAATCGTAAATTTCAAACTTAAAATGTCAAAAAGTAGCGAAAATCTGATGGTATAAAATAGACGTGATGGTTGTGTTTTTAAGCTTTTCATAATTGATTTTTATGTATTTTTTAGCATTGAATTTGAAAATCATCTTCATTTTTAAGCATTATCTCAGGATTTTTCGTAAATCGTAAATTTCAAAGTTAACAAGTCTCGTCTTCAAAACGGGGGAGTACCAATAACAGAAGTTTTGTGAAAAAACAGAGAATAGACGGCAACTTTGCTCCCAGTGCATTTTACGTTTTCTCGTGGACTTTTTTTTTCAGTGTATGCTAACATATGATGATTTTCTCATGTACCAGTATTGTACAGTCGTGGGGAAAAAAAAAAAAGTAAACACCACCTACTAACTCTTCAACAAATTATCGTAGACGAAAGTTACTGGTACCGGACGATTGGAAATAAAGTCTACTTTTAAATGGTGTGTATGAAATTTGCTTAGGGGGGCATCTACATATTAAAACGAATCCAAACTTCATTTTTTTCAATGGCAGTACCAAAATTTAACGAGATATTTAAAATTTTCGGTTCAAAATATGCCTAGAAACCAAATTTCAAGTCATTCGAATGATAAGTTTTTGAATTACAGACATTCAAATTTTAGTACTTCTAATGTTAAATTACATTTTCATATTTTTATTTATATCTCCTGAAACTATGCTCCTAATGAGCTAATTTTTTATGTAGCAATAATACAAAGGGTACTAGGAAAGTTTTGCAATACGGATTTATTTATCAAACTTTTTCAAAGAAATTTCAGTTACAAGCAATACAGTTCTCCAAACTCCGAAACCAGTCCTTAAACCAGCTCTATCATGTTTCACTTGGGGAAAGAACACTCATTGTCCCAAGCCCTCAAAAGTGCCTCATAACTGGAAAACCGAATCCCTTTCTGCTTCAGTTTCACATACGGGGACAGTACGAAGTCGCAGGGGGCAAGATCTGGACTGTAAGGAGAGTGTTCAAGAAGTTTCAGTCCTGTAGTGGCCAAATATTCAGTGCACCCTTTGGTCCGGTGAGTTGGAGTTTTGTCATGATGGAGGAACCATTTGTTCATCCTTGACTTTGGTCAAAGGTTCTTCTTAGATTCTATGACATTAAGTAGGCACTGTTCATTATACCACTTAGCAGTAACTGTCTTCTGTGCGTCCAAAACGATACACTCAACAATTCCACTCGATTTGAAAAATACAGCTATTGTTTCCTTTTTGACAGATCGAGCTTTTCTGACAGCTATTGAGTCCTCATCATCAAAGACCCAAATTTTGTTTTGAAACTTAGTCGACCCATTTTAATATTATAGCCCGGTTTTGTCACCTGTCACGATGCTGTTCACATACCGAGATTATCCTTTACCAAACATTTTTAGCATCTCCCAGCACCAAGTTACATTTCGTGTCATCTGCTCCTCAGTCAGTCTATGTGGCACCCAGAGACAACACAGTTTCTTGATGTGCAAATGATCATGCAGAACTGAATGAATTGCAGGTGCATTTAGGCCCAAGATATCTTCTATATGCTTGTAAGTTATTCGTCTGTCTTCGTCAAACATTTTCCTCAGAGTAGTAATGTTTTTCTCCGTAATTGACGTTCGGGGCCTTCCCCCTCTTTCAGCCTCCTCCAGGGAGAAATTTCCACTTTGGAATTCTCTGTACAATCTGAGTATAGTCATACGATGTGAACAATCATCACCAAGTGCAAGAGTCATTTCTTCAAAGCATTGGTTTATGTTAAAACCACGCGCGAAGTTACTCCGCAAAACTGCCCTTATCTCACTTCGTGACCAGGACACCACTGGAAGAACTTCATACGATAACAGCTAATGAATAACTGAGCCTGCAGACTTGTGGTTACATGCAGATGCATAAGTATGAACCTATGTCAATACGCAGCCGCAAGCAGCCACATGCGACTTTTTGTTTCATTATATTGCAAAACTTTCCTAGTACCCTTTGTACTAATATACCCAAACATAAATACGTTGAATTTGCAATTTTTATAATTTTATGATACGAATTATGAATTATAACATTAATTTTCGAAAAAATTATGTATTGCAACCTGCAATTTTTTTGATGGATTTAGATTTATTAAGTCCTGCTTTATGGAAATCCAAAATTTCACATTTTTCTTCCAAGTAGTTTTCAAATTATGCTTAAAAAACGGCAAAATGATGGTTTAAGGGGCCGTCTATGATAGAAGTGGGTAAATTTTTGAAATTTATTCTGCTATCCTCTAATCAAACAGGTTTCATCGACGCTTAAACGTGCCTTGATCAAGAAGGCGGCTCTCTCGGTTAACAATCGAATTTGGAAATTCAATTTGGATACAGCCCTTAAAATACGCTCGTTTTAAAATAATTAATTTCTCGGAAACTTATGGTACAAATTGCATACAAATTTGTTTTTAGGCTCATTGAAGGGTGTAGAGTTCATTTATGTTGTCAGAATTGTGTACTGTCATTGAAAAAAACAAAGTTATTGTTCGTTTTAATATGTAAATGGCCCTTTAAACAAATTTTATATACATCATTTAAAAGTAGACTTTATTTCCAGTCGTTCGGTATCAGTAACTTTCTTGTAAGATAATTTGTTGAGAAGTTAGTAGGGGGTGTTTACTTTTTTTTCCACGACTGTATATCAGTAAATTGTGTTATTAGAGTTATTCGGTTCATTAAGGACTGCTAAACTAATTATCTTAATTATTTCGTATGCACTACGTCTACTAAATGACATAATTTTTATAGATTTTCTTGTAATAAAATCAAATATTGCGTCCTTACGTATACATAGATAAAACGTTTTTTATGAAAAGAGACGAAATTTAAAATTCTGAAATTCCGCCGTGTCTGTCATATGTCCTGGTTTTGTAGGCTGTCAGATGTTTCTTAATCTAGATCTTACTTTTTTTTTAAGGTTTACGAAAATATAATGTAACCAATTCCGCGTTACCCACGATTCCGAAAATAAGTCTTTTATCTAAAGAAACATTAGAAACCAACTGATTTTCGAGAATTAAAGAAGCATTTATGAAACAATCGTTTCTTTTTGCGTTCGAATATTCAGAAAACAGAAATTTCCGCCTTTAATAGCTAAAAATTACCATCTTCAAAAAAACAAATACGAAAACAAAATTTTTGTGAAAAAAAGAGAATAGATGGGAACTTTGCTGCCACTACATTTTCTGTTTTTTTTTCGCCGTATTTGTTTTACAGTGTACATTCTCAGAAATACTTTTCAATTCACAGTAATTATACTGGCTGTACTGCTGCCAGGATATTTCGTCTAATTGACGAATATCGGTTAATTTTTTCTCCGTTACAGAAGGTAAAATATCCGTCAATTGAAGAAAGTCTGGAAAAAATAAATTTGCCTACGTTTGACTTAAACCAGCCATCCCAGTGTTACGAGACGAGTACGCTAACGACTAAAATGCTTTGATGTATAAGGGACGTTCAAAAAGAAACTAGCCGGAGTCTGGAATGTGCAAACCGGTGACAGAATGGTAATATTGTTGCGTCAGTAACAAAGAGGGCTTTCGACAAGAGCACGGAAGTTCACATGCCCGCCGCTAGAGGGTCACGAGTGCAAGTCACGTGACTACAAAGCTATCAGAAGCATGCATCAATCGTCCAACGCTCATTCGAGTTGTAAGCGACTGGAGATGAGTCTTCGTGTCATCACTTCGAAGCGGAATCGAAACGACAAAGTGTCCAGTGGAAACATCGAGGGTCACCACCACCAAGAAAATCCAAGTCCATGCACACAAGTGCAGGAAAAGGTTATGCTGACGTTCTTCTTTGATCAAGGCGGTCCCCTTCTGATAGACTTCCTGCAGCACGGGACAACAGTGAATGCCCAGCATTACTCGCAAACCTTGACCACCCTTTGCCAAGGGATCAAATCGAAATGACCAGGCAAGCTCACCCGTGGGATCATTCTGCTCCACGACAATGCAAGGCCTACTACGGCCAACACGATTGCGGCACTTTTGCAGAAATTCAAGTGGGAGGTTCTCGGTCACCCTCCATACAGTCTACACCTCTCTCCCTGCGATTACGAAATTTTTGGTCCCCTAAAAAAGGCTCTGAGGGGCAAACGATTCACCTCGGACGACGACGTCAAGCAGTACATGCGGAACTGGTTCACATCGCAGCCCCAGGAATTTTACGAGACAGATGTTCCCCGCCTTGTGTCTCAGCGGGAAAAGTGCCTCAACAGCCAGGGCCAAAACTTCTGAAATACATGTTCTAGTTTCTGTTCCTAGGTCTTCGGCTCTTTACTTTTTGAACGCTCCTAATAAATATCTTTGCTTCAAATAGGCATGTTTTGATTAATTTCTTTAAAAAGCTTTGAATTTTGAAGTTATTTTTGGGAAGATTTCGTCCTTAATGAGATTGTGGCTGGGGGGTAAAAATATGAATTATAAATATTTTCAAGTAGAATGCTAACTGTAAAATATGAATATTATATTTTTATTTGATAAGATTCTTTTCATTTATTTATTTAATTTTTATTTTACTTAAATCGATTTTTTCCCATTTAATATTTAAATTAAATGTGTTCATTTAAATATCATTTTAAAAAGAATATTTTCTATAAGCAACTTTATAAATTATTTTTTTGTAAACTTTTCTTACCTTATTCATCTTTTAAAAAAATAAATTGTGAGTACTTTTGAATAAATGAGAAAAGTAGTTGTTCTTTATTTTTAAATTCGAAAACATTTTCTCTTTTTTAATTTAATTATAAATCTTAATTTATATAATTTTTGTTTTTTCCTTTTTGATAGGAATGAACGGAATGTCTCCCTCTTTTTTAGACTTTTCGGAAGCATTCACGGATAAAACATGATTTTTAGGAGTACGGAAATTACTTGCTAAAATATGAGGAATAATTCATTGTATATTGACGAGTTTTTCTGACAGTGTAAAGATCTACAGATTAACTTACCGACGCACACTTCTCTAGGCGAAATGTCTATCCGTTTTTGTATCAGGCAGGATTCCTCTCGCATTCGGCACTCGTTGTCGTACATCCGGCCGTCCGACCCACAGACGGGTTCTTTGATGGCCGGACAGTGGAATGTGCAGACGCAGAAGGGATGTCCCTCAGAGTTGAAGTCGCATACTCCTCCGAATTTGCACTGTTTGTCTTGGCAACTGCTGATTTTTCGTTCTTTCAGTGCGGGTAAATCTTCTAAATTTATATAAAAACAGGAACGTAAAATCATGCGTTAACATAGGTTGTGAAACACTTTCTAACATATTTAGAATAAGGTACCTGGGCCCATTATGGCCCGGTTCCCAATATGGCCTACGTCGTATATTTCATTTATTTTCTTTGTAATTCAATAGATGGCAGTATACATTCGACCCCAGGACGATAGAAAGTGGGAAAAAAAAAACATTAAAGGCGAATTCGTATCACATGGGGGTCATTCCACGTAAAATGAGCAAAAATTAAAAAAAAAAGTCGTGGCCACATACTAACCAATTTTAATAAAATTCGATGCAGAGGTTCAATTCATATTCAAGTAGGCATGTGCGCAATCGTCCAAAGTTGCAAGTTTGAAGTTCTGTATCTTGAAAACTATTTAACAGAAAGGAATTTTTTTTTTGTAATTTTGTAAACTCTGAATAATTATCTTCCTATTTATTGAGTAATAATAATCTAGTAACACCATCATTAAATATAAATTGCTTGTAAAAATTGAAAATTTGTGAATTTTGAGAAAATTAGAAACGTTATAAAAATCCAAGGAATTAAAAAACATCTGTGAAAATAATGCCTGATGTAGTATGACATATGGAGATCGAATTTCCCAAGTTTGAAAGTCGCCATTTATTTCCTTCATCTTAAAAAAAAAAATACAAAATCGTGATTTTTCCTCTTTTGTATGAGCCAAAAATAAATAAAGGACAGATCCGACATTAACAATATTGCTTAGACATAAAGTCCATGATATGTTAAAAAAAAATCAAGATTGCCTTTTGATTCCTAACATAACAAAAATGGGTTCAAAATAGTAATGTTTGCTACATTCCATTCGCTATTCCTCTTTTGAATTCTGGCGCTTTTCTTAAAATATTGCACGATTTCATAGGAAAACAAATTTAGTGCTGCCATCTAGTTTTTTTATTTGGATTTAAAATTAATATATAGTTTTTATTTCTATTCAGTAATTTCTTTCTACTCTAATTTAAAATACTCTTGAGGCAAAAATAAACTGAAGGCAAGGATAAAAGTGTCTATATTTAAAATATACACCTTTATCTACAATATCAAAGAATTTAAAAGTTTAATAAAGCTTTCCTTCACTTAAAAAAAAGTGATAGAAATATTGCATTTCACACTCAACATTTTTTACTATTTATTTTTTTTTCTCATTAAGGAATAAAAAGGCAAGAATGAAACTTTCGATATTTAAAATATATACTTTTAGCTATAACGTAAAAAAAAAATTAACCTTGTAAGAGCTGTCCTTCATGCTTAATCGAGTAATAGAAATATCGCATTTTTCCCTGAAAACTTTTGAAAAATAATTTTTTTCTCATTACGGAATAAAGATACAATTACTAACTTACGCCAATCTGTTAATTATTATTCATTCATAATTATAAATAATTTTTAATATAGTCTTTCCATTCCTAAGGCTAATAATCGAAATTGAATATTTAAGCATGTAGACAAAACCTCGATTTTGCATTCACTTTTAATGAAAATTTTAATACTTAAATAAACAATCCTGAAATCCATTATTTTACATTTACTCATAAATAGATATAATCTACTTATAGACTGATTTTCATTAAAATCTGTGAGATGTCTGCCACAGCTGATTTGCTCATTTTGCATGGAATGACCCATGGGCGACGCTACTGGCGGGGAGAGTGAAATTTTCGGCCAAAAAAAGTCGTGTTATTATTTCTTAAAGGTAAGGAATATTTCGTATTATTAATATTTGTTAGCATTACTACAAAGTAAAAATGAATATAATAACACCGTTAATCTACTTTAAGATACTATCAATAGTTTTATCATTACTTATTACTATATCCATTTTTTGGGGGCAAAATAAAAAAATGGTAAAGGTTCCCATTATGGCCAGGGTAGACCACATCTTTGTAATGCCTTTAAGCGTGTATATATATTTTACGAACATATTTTTGTTTCACTTTTGTACTTCAATTAATACAATTCTTAGTAAAATAAATATATATATGCATTTTAATTTAAATTTTTTTGTGATTTTCCTGGCTTTCAAAAAGTTGCAATTATCATATATATAACATGTATATATATATATATATATTATTGCAATTTTTTAATGTTCTTTTGCAATTTTCTAAAAATTAACAAAGTGGGCCATATTGAGAAGGGGGTGTTTCCAGTATGGCTCATATGACACATTTTACATTTCATCTTATATAATTTTTAACAGTATAATTACAAGTATAAAGTCTTTTCTTTTATTTACCACATTAATCCCTCTAATCAACAGCATAAATAGTTTCCGGAAAAAATAATATTAACATGATGAAAAAAGCAATCAAACCATAGTGTGGCTCTAATGGGGCCAGGTACCTTACTATAATAAAATTTCACAGTTTAATAAAGTGAAAAAAGTTGTATAAATAAACAATTTGTAGAGCACATAACACATTTGAAAACTTAATTTCATCAATTTCCATTAAAAAAAATCCGTTTTTGTTTTGCAGCCCAGTATATGTACTATAGATTTATCACGTAGTGCATAGTACGCTAAAATTTTGTTCAATTAGAAAACGCATATCAGAGTTGAAAATTCCCCTTCAGCAATTTCTATCATAATCGGAAACATACTTCAGAGGTTTTGTGCAGCCCTGTATATGATCTGTAAAATATATACATACTAAGAAATATGCAAAAAAAGTTACTTTAAAAAAAATACGCACCAGAACAGAAAAGTACCACTTTCTGCAATTTGTGCGCATAGAGAGTACTGTAACCGAATTATTTTGTGTGTCCCTTTATATCAATGATGAATGCTATGCAGATCATATTCTATTGTAAATATCTTGCAGTGCGCCTCAGAGATATATATTAATTCCAACATGTGACATGACTAAAATACACCGCAAACGATTTTTATCCGTATGACCGCAATGTAATGGAATTCTTTTGAGTGTCCCTGTAAATGAACGATGAATGCTATCTATACCATATTCTATAGTAAGCATCTTGTAATCTACTTCCAAAGATATATATAAATTTCAATGAGTTTGTAATTATGAAACATTATTAAAAACCACCGAAAACGAATTTTTCTCATAAGCCGTAATGTAACGGAATTCTTTTGAATGCCTCTGTTACGAACTGTAACTAACATGCTTCATTTCCAACATCGAACACGCCATTTCACAAAGGTCAGTCTATATTTACGCGAGTTAGAGCACGGACAAATAGACGACAGACAGACAAACGAAAGTCATAAACACTTTTCAACTATGTTAGAAAGAGTTAAAAAAACTAAGATTTAAATTTATAGTTATACAGATTTGTTGAGAATGGATAATTTAGAATGTGTTGAAAGTGAAAGCACCATTTAAAATGTAACTGTGTTTTCTCTTCTTTTCTGGAGTTTTAGAAAGTTTCTTATGTAATGTAATAGGGCTGTCAAACTATAACCCACAGGCTGCATGCAACTCCACAAATAATCGAAATTTTCATAAGGAATTTGGCATTTTAATATAGCTTTTTAAATGTTAAATCCGTAAAGTTCTATGGAATGAAATCTTCCAAAAAATCGATGCTTTATCATATAAAGCAGAAAATGTACCTACTAATGTTCTAATGAAATCTTACAAAAAAATAATGCTTCATTATATAAAGCAGAAAATGTACTACTGCTTTTCGAATGAAACCGCCCAAAAAATCAATCTTTATCATATAAAGCAGAAAATGTACTACTACTGTTCTGATGAAATCTTCTAAAAAATTAATGCTTTATCATAGAAAGCAGAAATTGTACTAATACTGTTTGGCGAGCATGATAGGGATTTTCATTAATACCATGTTCTCTTAATCCAGCTTAGTGATCAGCGTGTTGCACTACCATGTAACAGGTCCAGAATTCGACTCCAGACTCGGGCAAAGTGCACTCAGCCTTTCACTCTTTCTGGGTGGATAAAATGAGTACAAAGCTTGCTTGGCAACTAAAGCATTGAGGATACCGCATTGGGGTGAGCACCTAACTGCAACATATTTCGCATAGCACTTCAGTGTCCATGGTCTAGTAAACAGGGTTAAGCAATGTAAGTCAGGATTCTTGATGGATTATAGAGTCACTTAGTTTACCACCTAACTACGACATATCCTGTATAGCACTTCAGCATCCATGGTTTAGTAACCAGGGTTAAGCACTGTAAGACTTGATCCTTGATGAATTATAGCACCACTGAGTTGACCACCTAACTGCGAGATATTCTGTATAGAACATTAGTGTTCATGGTCTAGTAAACAGTGTTAGACACTGTAACCCATGATCTTTGATGGATTACAGAGCCATTGAGTTGATCACCTAACTGCGAAATATTCTGTATAGGTAAACAGGGTTAAGCACTGTAAGCCATGATTCTTGATGAATTATAGAGCCACTGAGTTGACCATCTAACTGCGACATAGTGTGTATAGCATTTCAGTGTTCATAGTCTAGTAAACAAGGTTAGACACTGCAAGCTATGATCCTTGAGGAATTATAGCACCACTGAGTTGACCACCTAACTGCGACATAGTCTGTATAGCATTTCAGTATTCATGGTCTAGTAAACAAGGTTAGGCACTGCAAGCCATGATTCTTGAGGAATTATGGCACCACTGAGTTGACCACCTAACTGCGACATAGTCTGTACAGTACTTCAGTGTCCATGGTCTTGTAAACGAGGATAGACACTGTAAGCCATGATCCTTGATGAATTATAGCGCCACTGAGTTGACCACCTAACTGCGACATAGTCTGTATAGCATTTCAGTGTTCATGATCTAGTAAACAAGGTTAGACACTGCAAGCCATGATCTTTGAGGAATTATAGCACCACTGAGTTGACCACCTAACTGCGACATAGTCTGTAAAGTACTTCAGTGTCCATGGTCTAGTAAACGAGGTTAGACACTGTAAGTCATGATCCTTGATGAATTATAGCGCCACTGAGTTGACCACCTAACTGCGACATATTCTGTGTCGCAGAAAATGTTTTTTCTTTTTCTTTGGATCATCTACACAGTTGTGTAGATCAGGTTTTAACCCTTTATTGCGCAGCTTTGTATATATGCAAACAACAGTGTTTTGGATTTAATTAATTTTTTTATTCGTATATGCGTAATTCACATCAGAAAATTAAAATAGCAAGATTTGCTTTAATTAATAACAGGCATTCCGTATTTAAATAAAGTGAAATTAACCATTGAAACTTTCTGGTGTAAAGTCAGATTTTCTGAACTTCGTAATTTTTCACTTTAGTGTTCATGGTCTAGAAAACAGGGTTAGGGACCGTAAGTCATGGTCATTGATGGATTATTGCGCCACCGAGTTTAGTTTAGTTAGGCTCTTAATGTACTGATAATCACATGCACCACTGAAGACATAAAACTGAGTGACTTATGTTATACATTTAGTACTTCTTGCATTAGGTCACTTATTAAGGATTTTACCTTCCATTCTGAGAAGAAATGCAGATCTTTTTCAGATATACGTTTTATCAAATTAATATTATTTAGATTTTTATAATTTTCTGGTAAATCTACTCAACAACTTTAACAGAATAGAAAGGAAAGAATCATTAATATCTTCGCCATTTTTGCATGTTTTTGTTTTAGCTGAATGTTATATATTTTTTAACAACTATTATCAGCATGATTAACCCTTTAAGACTGGTCGATTTTTGGTAGAAATAAAAAGGTTTAGTGGTTTCAATTAATTAGTAGAATCATATTTGATTAAAAAAAATATTTTAAAAAATAAATCACTCGATTTAGGGTTATGCCAAAGGAGGATCCATGCAATTCTGTAAGTGTCGGCTCAACTTTAAATCGCAAAAAAGAGGAAAATGTTTTTTCTTTTTCTTTGGATCATCTACACAGTTGTGTAGATCAGGTTTTAACCCTTTATTGCGCAGCTTTGTATATATGCAAACAACAGTGTTTTGGATTTAATTAATTTTTTTATTCGTATATGCGTAATTCACATCAGAAAATTAAAATAGCAAGATTTGCTTTAATTAATAACAGGCATTCCGTATTTAAATAAAGTGAAATTAACCATTGAAACTTTCTGGTGTAAAGTCAGATTTTCTGAACTTCGTAATTTCTAGAACGTATTCTACCATGGGAATTAAAGGGCTAAAGGTTAAGTTTTATAAAATAAATAATTATATAAAATAAGGTATTTGGAGACATACTTATTAAATATTTACTAATTTGCAATATTTTAGCGTAAAACAGCCACACTACAGTAGTTTTTACTTGTATTGTAGATGTGCAACAGAAGAAAAGATTGACGTATTATATGAAAAATGTATCTGTGATTTTTTTCATTATTTTTCCTGTGTAATAAACCTTTCAGAGAATCATATATAATTTTTTCGAAACAAAATAAAAAATCGCGCATTTAAGATTTAAAGGGTTAATAAAGTGTACTTGGGGTCAGAGGATACCAAAAGTTTCAAAACCCACCACATTATAGAGTACTGTATTTCGAGAAATAAAAAGTTTACCTTCAGAATCTGTAGCTTCTGCAACGTCTTCGCAGGGCCCGTAGAACTGCACGGCCAGATCTCTTCCCTTGTGGCATCCAGCTCGTTTCATCTCGCACTCGTTCTTGTACGTTTGGCCATCGCTGGAGCAGACAAACTCGAAACCAACGGGGCAGTCTGCCGGACACACACATCGTCCGCCCTCGCATCGGGCTCCGTATTTGCAGTGCACACGTTCACATGTGTCTAAAAGTTGAATGTTTGAAATATATATAAAACAAGAAAGAAAAAATCATGCGTCAAGCATAGATTATAAAACACTTTGCAACACATTCAGAATTATGTAACAAAACTGCATCATTAAAAAAAATTAAATATTACTTCTGATTCAGCCCTATGGAAATGCATAACATATTTCAAAACCTATTTTCAGCTGTTCCCATTTACAATCATAAAATTATCGAAATTTTTTCAGCAGCCCTTTATAGGATATATATATTTGTATCTGTTAACTACATGCATGCAAAAATTTTAGTTCACTTAGGAAATACATGTACTTCAGTTGAAAATTCCCATTCAGCAATTTCATTTAATAAGAAGAATGGTACGTGAATACTTTTGTGCAGCCCTGTATATCAGGTATAGAATTTATATATAACGAGAAACTTTAAAAAAATTAATTAAATTTAAAAGCGCATACCGAATTTTAAACCGTACACTCCAGTAATTATTACTCAAAGACAGTACTGTAACTGATTTCTTTTGTGTGTCCCTGTAAATTGTAAATGAATAAAAAGTGCTATTAATGCCCTGTTCTAACCTGATTGTAGTGAAATTAAGGGATTTATATCAGTTTCAAGACATTTGGAACAGCATAATGCCATTAAAATTCTCTGCAAAAGATTCCCCCCCCCCCCCCCCATATACCATAATATAATGGAATAATTTTGAGTGCACCTGTAAATAAACTGTTAACTCCACATACTTCAGATACAATACTAAACATGCTTTGGTGACCCTAAATAACCTTTATCAATTGCATGAAAATCCGAATATATTTACGGGAGTTAGAGCGTGGACAGACAGACGGACTGACGGACAGACGGCCAGACAAACCGAATGCCTAAACACTTTTCAACTTTGTTGGAAAGTGTAAAAAAAAAAAAAATTCTATAAATAACACCTTATAATTTTTTTTTTCATTAGGTTTCAATTAAGCAAAATCTGCACAGATAATAAAAGGCCTTAAATTGTTAATAAATTAACAATAAAAAAATGAATATATTTTTTTTATTTAACAATTTTAAAATTCTTTCTTCTTTTCCAATTTCGGTATTTCAAACTAGATTTGTTTATCCGATACTCATGGTACTTTGTTCTACAAACTTGACTACCGGAATTTCGATACAAAAATGAGATCGAAAGAAAATAGAATTCGGTGTATATAGAAGAGACTTAAGAAAAATGCATATATTTATGTTCAGATTTTTTAAGCAAAAATCTTTAAAGATATAAAAAAATTGATAGATTTCTCTCATGGAATCCTAATATATATTAAAAAATCAGAAAATTTTCTCAATTATTGTGGAAACCTTGGCATTTTGAGTAGATAGGGAATATGAAACAATACGAACTGAGAAAAATGAGTTTAAGCATTTCATTTAAAAAAGAGAGATTAAAGAGAGATACGTAAAATTAACAATTTTCCCTTTACTATTTATCAGATTGTCAAAAAATTTCGAAACGATGTTCCAGAGATGTTAAGGTTCATTTTAGGATAAAAATATGAATATGTGTATTTTAATTATTTTTCGTCAAAATGAGCGATACTGAATCCCCAATGAGAGGAAGGAACTGCGGATTTATACATTCGTGATCGCTAACATGAATTAACGTTGATATCTGCAACCCCACTTACGGACATTATTTTTGTATATTATATGTTACATTTCTTTCTCAAAAGTACGCACAATATTTGTATGTATACAATCAGTATACTGTGCATATAACTACATCGATTATAATAGCATCATTTTTATATACACTCATTTGAAATATAAAGATAAACACAGAATGTAATTTTGTTAATTAATTCAGCATGCTCATAGGCGTAGATTACAGATGACAAAAACGAAAGTATGCAGTTACGAAAATGTTAAAAACACTGAAAAAAAAAATTATTATTGAAATTTTAACTGCGGAATGATATACGATATAAATTTAAAAGTTTTTATTTGCCTCTTACATTATACAGCAGTTTCCATATACAGAAACTAAATAATTATTTAAATAAGTTGTTATTAACCATTCAAATTAATAAGAAAATAAAATAATTGAAAATTTCTTTCTTTTATTATTATTATTTAATGAAATCTTTGCAAAAGTTTTGATCAAAATTACAAATATCGTCGCAATATTAATTTTTATCTTTTAAAAATATTTAAGCCTTTCTTATGCTAATATATAATAAGGAAGATTATAATAATATACAAATGAAAAATTTTGTCACTTCAATTGCAATTTTTTAAATAAACTCCCAATTTGCGTAATATCAATATCCGTGAAAATTTTAATTTAATTGGGAATATTTATCATAAATAGTCTACGATACTGGATAGAAGAGATTGGCATAAAAAATGTTGGTAAATCATCTGCAATATTTACCGATACAGTATATCGTTGGTATTCTACAAACATTTTCATTAAATTGAAAATATTTCCTGTGAAATAGTAATATTGGACGTAAGGTAATTTTAACCACTAATGTCTACCTAATACATAAAAATCTACGTTTATCATTCGCAGTATTTCTAGCATAATGTTAATATTCTTGAAATGTATTTAGACTAAATTGAAATGTTTCCCATAAAATGTCGATATTTTTAAAACATTGCATTTAAGTTGCTAATATTAGTAATGCAATACCAAAGTTACTAAAAGATTAAAATGCGTAGTAAATATTTGTATTGTAAATGCAATAAATATGAGAACATTGGATTGCTTGGCAAATATTATATGAAATTTACTTAAAAGTATGCTTTTTTGAAATCAAATCGTTTTGTGTATGAAATTCTATGAAACGAGTGAAATGTATGAGAATCTTGTATGAAAATGTGTGTCGAAACACAAATTCGAAATGCTTAAGGAGTCTCAGGATTCTTAAAATTGAAAAAAGTGGAGTAAAAAGACAATTTCCAACATTTAATATCTTAAAATGTATATGATTTAAAAGTACAATTTTTATTGGGATTAAAAAAATATAAGTACGTTTTTTCTTTTTATGAATTTAAAAAATTGTAAGATACAGAATTAGTATTTATAGTGTGCTCCAAACTGTCAGACATTTTTCGAACAGAAAATTGATATAACAGCTTACGCGCAGGATTACAAAATAAATTTTGCAACTAGAATGGGATTTTTTGTGCCTAATTATAATTCAGATTATAATAATTATCCTGAACCTAAATAAATTTGTATTTTAAGCATTTTTATATTTTTAATGCAAAGTTGCATTTAGCTAATACAAAATTTTTAAGATTTCAACAGTATAATCACCTAAAAATATATTTTTTTGAACAATAAAAATAAAATTTTAGGTTTAGGTTTATACACGCTAACATGATACATATGTTTTGAAAATTTCATGAAAAAACATTCAGAAGTTTTTGAGATATTCTGCGCGTTATACCAAAATACGCCATTTGGAGAAAAATGATTTCAAAGTTTCGGAAACGCCGCTTTAGATATTGAGAGGGTATATATCTAATAGCCATAACTTTTGTTCTAATGGGAATTTCAAGGAAATAATTATACCAAAAAGTTCAGAAAATATAGAAGTTTAAGATAAAAAAAAAAAAAAAAAAAAAAAAAAAAAAAAAAAAAATTAAGCTTTAAGAGTCCTGAGACCCCTTAAACACGAACTCGACTCGAAAGAAAATTAACCCCCTTTTTAAATGTAATTAAGTAAAAATAGTCTATAGTCATATCTGTAAAATAAATTTTATGTCATAAATTACATAATATGAACTTTAAAAAGTTCAGCGCTTACTTAAAAGGTGACTAATAATAATAATGCAGATGTTACACGTTTTAAAATATACATTTTATTTAAATGTCAGAGTACTTTCGGTCTGCCATACCACACCCGTCGTCAGGGACTATTTTCATTAATTACCGTTCCATTCATTCAAATACAGTAAAACCTCCCTAAAGTGACCACGTTCCGTTCCAATAAAAATGGGTCGCTCAGAGAAGTGGTCTCTTAATGGAGGTCATGTTTAAATCTAGATTTTAATTGTTGAAAAAAGGTAACAATCAACGTTACTAAAATTTATTTTTCACATTAGGAAAATATATAAAAATTTAAGTGCCAAAACAAAAGTTAATTACATAAGTTAATTACTGGAGAGTTTAAAAAAGGAATACATTGACACTTGCTTAGATTTTATGGTTTTAGCTTTTATAATTTTTATTTCCAAGCCCCTTTGATGTTCAGTAAATAAATGAATTTTTTTTTTGTACGGTAACGAATAATGACGATTTCATAATTTATCTCTTTCTTTGAGAGTTTCCTGACAGAATAGGACAGGGGAGTTTATTGACGGTCATTCTTAATTTGTCATCAGAGCTAAATTCATTGCCTAAAAAGGCACAAAGGCGTTTAAACACTTAAAAGTTACCGGAATTAAAAAAAATCTAAACTTAGATTAGAAGTTTGATGAATAATGCGCCCTCCGGAATCATTTTTCTGATAAAACCTTCTTCAAGTGGCCAGAAAAAAAAAGGAATTTGTTTCATTTTCTTCAAAGAAATAGACCGCTCATGGAGGGAGTTCAACTGGGATGGTCACTGAATGGAGGTAAAATTAGTATTGAGCCTATGGGAATAAATTTCGTTCCATGAAAAAATGATCGTTCTGGGAAGTGGTCGCACAGGGAGGTTTCACAGTACGTCACTTCGTTTAAAATGGGATAGTCTACAATTCTTACGGTAGCTGGAAGTAGAAGTAGTTGTGCTTCGGATTAAACTTGTGTAGAGGAAAATATCACTGTCGTTCCATTCATTTTTAATACGCCACCTTCCTCTACACAAGTTTAATTAGAGTGTTTTGTCGTTTTCCGTATTTAAGTTTCATTGTTTCGTCGTGGTTTTGACCGCTTTCCGTATGCATATAGACTCTAAAAATCAAATTAGGCAGAAAATAAAATACCAACTAGGGTATACTTTCAATTCAGTATTTTTTTTTGGCGTTTTTTTTTTCATTTAAAAATACAAATTCAGACAAAATGGAGTTAAAGATATAAAATCATACAAATTTGAGGTTCATTTAAAATTATTATCACAGGCCCGGGCAATGCCAGGTGGTTAAGCTAGTACTTTAACTCATTTATGCCTGGCGTCCCATTTTGGGGACGTTTCGAATTTTAACAAATTTGTATAATTTTCTTCTACTTTATAACATGAAAATTGCATGAAATAATTATCTTTATATGTCTTTATCTGTTACCGAAATATGACAGCATAAGACTGATATTTATTTGCTTAAATGAAGGCTTTTTTCGGAGTTTATAGATTTTTCATTCAGGATGGCGAAATGTAAAAAGTAAGTGTATTTGTGCTTTTTCTACCAATGATCCAAATAAATAAGTCATGATCTTAGCTTGTAGACTATTTGGAAATACGTATTTTTTTAAATAGTGAAATTATATGTTCAAGCATGTTATGCATTTTTGCAACGTACAAAATATAGGGTACTAGGTACAAATGGGTACCTATTTTTATTAGCCATTTAGGGGACAGTTATTTATGTAAAGTCTTTTTCAAGATGGTTATGAAACAAATTGTTTTTAAGCCTCAAATACAATTATTCTTCGTCTATTATTACTAATACTTATAATGCAGTGATGCCGCTGTACTTGAAAAAACCTGGGTCCTCGGGACCCAGGATTTCCAAAAATCTGGGTCCCTTTTTTACAAAAGCGGGTCCCCATCAATAATAATTTATATTTTAAAGGAATAAATGAAACTTGTTTATTTGGAAAAGATAAATTAAATGCATTAGTTATTGTTTTAATAATAAATAAATAATGAATTAAAACCAGTATTATTTGCACTCAAATAAGATATTTTTAAAAATATTAAGAGAAATTTTCTTTACTTTTTTAAAAGTGAAAATGCAAAATACAATTTTAATTGTAAAATAATGTTTATTTGAGAGTAGAAGATACCAAGTTCCATTAACAAGTATCACTAATGTTCGCATTTCTTTTAAAAAGGGGCAAAGACAGGTTTATTTAAAAAGATATTTTTGCTGAAAAAAAGAGTACTTATGTTAAGTAAAGGTGTACTTTTTGTTGAATGAATGGGTGTTTTCATTATACTTCCCATTGAATTATTTGTCAGCAAAGATCTGTGTTGGAATCAGATATTTTTCTTGGAAGGGAAATTTACATCTGAATCATTAATAAATATCAAATCCTAAATGTTCTAAAGGTGGGAGACATTTCAATGCAGTCAGAAGAAGGGGGGGGGGGGGGATTTTTCACTGGTCCACCTACTGAATACATTATCAAAGTACACTGAAATCATTCTGTATTTTTAAGAAATAAATAAAAAAATTAAATCCCATTTTATGAATTTTCTACCTATAAGTTTAGTTTGCACATTTTTTTTGGTGCTTTGACTAAATTCACGTTTCTTCCGCGTTATTTTGACGAAATTTGCGTTTTTTCCGCGATCCTTTTGTCGAAATTCGCTATTTTTTCGCGAGCCTGTCACGAAAATCGTGTTTTTTCCGCGATACTTTGACAAAATTCGGCTTTATTCCGCGATTTTTTGACGAAATTCGCTATTTTTTCGTGATCTTTTGACGAAACACTGTTTTGTCTCAGCCCTTATACGGAAATAGCGGGTTTTTTTCGCGATATTTTGATGAAATTTGTGTTTTATCGCGATCCCTTGACGAAAATCGTTTTTTACGCTATTTTTGACGACATTCGCTATTTTGGGGGGATCCTTTGACGAAAATCGACTTTTTTTCAGCGATATTTTGATGAAATTTGCGCATTTTTCGCGATCCTTTGACAAAATTCGGCTTTTTTTCGCGATATTTTGACGAAATTTGCTATTTTTTCGCGATCTTTTAACGAAATACGCTAATTTGTCGCGGCCCTTTTACGAAAATCGCGTTTTTTCGCTATATTTTGATGAAATTTGCGCTTATTTACGCGATATTTTGATGAAATTTGAGCTTATTTCCGCGATATTTTGATGAAATTTGAGCTTATTTCCGCGATCCTTTGACGAAATACGCTATTTTTTTGAGGCCCTTTTACGAAAATCGCTATTTTGCGCGATATTTTGATGAGATTTGCGCTTTTTTCGCGATCCTTTGACAAAATTCGGCTTTTTCCCCGAGATTTTTTGACGAAATTCGCTATTCGTTCGCAATCTTTTAACGAAATACGCTAATTTGTCGCGGCCCTTTTACGAAAATCGCGTTTTTTCGCAATATTTTGATGAAATTTGCACTTATTTCCGCGATTTTTTAACGAAATTCGCTTTTTTTTTCGCGATCCTTTGACGAAGTACACTATTTTTTCGCGGCCTTTTTACGAAAATCGCTGTTTTTGCGTGATATTTTGATGAGATTTGCGCTTTTTTCGCGATTCTTTGACGAAAATCGGCTTTTTTTCCGCGATTTTTTTGACGAAATTACGCGTCCCACGGGACGCGTAAGAGCTATTTTTTTGCGTCCCGTCTCCGATTTTTCGTGTAATTTACGCGCTATAGCGCGTCCGCGGCATCCCTGTAATGTAATTAGTCTCTGTAAAGAAATAAATATATTTTTTTAGTAGTTCATAAAAATACTAATTATAGTGTATAATATACAATTTGAAAGCTTATTTTGTATAAATTTAGACAAAATATATAATTATGCCTATTATACCATTACAAATAATATGATTATATTCCCACATTTAGTACGTTTACATTTTCTCAGACAAATATAAAAAAGAAATTAGCGTAATTTTTTTTAGTATTTTTGCAGTTCATTTTGTAACATTTTAAAGTGATCTTACCAACAAATTTAAGAAAACAAAAATTCAGACATAAATGGGTAGTTAAAATATCGTTTGCAACAGGCAAACAATTTTCGAATTAAGCAAAAAATAAAACATTGCTATTCAAAAATCAAGAAACAGTTGTGGAAAAAAAAGTAAACACCCCCTACTAACTCCTCAACAAATTATCGTAGAAGAAAGTTACTAGTACCGAACGATTGGAAATAAAGTCGACTTTTAAGTGATACATATATAATTTGCTTAAGAACCCATCTACATATTAAAACGAACCCAAACTTCCTTTTTTTATTCAACGGCAATACCCAATTTTAACAAGATATTTGAAATCTTCGGTTTAAACAATGCCTAGACACCAAATTTGAAGTTTTTTGAATGATAAGTTTTTGCATTATAAGCATTCAAAATTGAGTGCTTCTAATGTTAAATTACTTTTTCATATTTTCATTAATATCTCCTGAAATTATGCACCTAATGTGCTAATTTTTTGTGTAGCAATAATACTAAAATACCCAACCATAAATACGTTGAATTTGAAATTTTTATAATTTTATGATATGAATTATGAATTATGAAATTAATATTCGAAAAAATTATGAATTGCAACCTACAATTTTTTTGATGGATTTAGATTTATTAAGTCCTGCTTTATGGAAATCCAAAATTTGGCATTTTTCTTCCAAGAATGATAAGTTTTTGCATTATAAGCATTAAAAATTTAATGTTTCTAATGTTAAATTACCTTTTCATATTTTCATTAATATCTCCTGAAATTATACTCCTAATGTGCTAATTGTTTGTGTAGCAATAATACTAAAATACCCAAACATAAATATGTTGAATTTGAAATTTTTATAACTTTATGATATGAATTATGAATTATGAAATTAATATTCGAAAAAATTATGAATTGCAACCTACAATTTATTTGATGGATTTAGATTTATTAAGTCCGGCTTTATGGAAATCCAAAATTTTCATTTTTCTTCCAAGTAGTTTTCATAGTATGCTTAAAAAAAAGGGCAAAATGATGGTTTAAGGGGCCATCTAGAAGTGACTAGATATTTTAAAATTTCTTATGCTATATTGTAATATAGCAGTCTTCAATGACTGCTTGAGTGGCGCTTAAGATGCCTTGATCAAGGAGGGGGCTCTCTCGGTCAACAATCGTGTACCGAACTTCAATTTGGATACACCCCCTAAAATACGCTCGTTTTAAAATAATTAATTTCTCGGAAATTTATCGTACGAATAGCATTTTTTTTTTTCTTGGGGGGGGGGGGGGCTAATTTAAGGGTGTAGAGCTCATTTATGCTGTCAGAATTATGTACTGCTATTGAAGAAAACAAAGTTATGGTTCGTTTTAATATGTATATGGCCCCTAAGCAAATTTTATATACATAATTTAAAAGCATACTTTATTGCCAATCGTGTGGTACCAGTAACTTGCTTCTACGATAATTTTTTTCAGAGTTAGTAAGGGGTGTTTACTTTTTCCCCCCCCACGACTGTACATATTCAGAATGTTTATGATGCAGATCATATATTACGGGATTCTTAATACTAAATGAAAACGGACACCTACTGTCTGTTATGAAATTTAACATGTAAACCTATTAGGTCTCCGTTGGTGGGCCAGTAATGTTTTGGGAAACTACAATATATTTGCCTTGCCATGTGACGCGCATGCGTAATGCTGCGTGAATCATTGATCATTTTTATGAATGTGATGGTATATAGGTACCAGACGAATATAAAGCGATTATGTACGTGGTCCGGAAGTGTAAAGAAATCTTTCATTGAGATGGTTTATGGGAAATTGTAGTGAATGAATACCATATTCGCGTGGAACTAAAGCAGGCGTGACTTGGGGCGTCCCACACATTTCCTAAAGCAGTTTAAAATCTACACTTCCGTGCTGTATATCCCACGCATGCGCTGTAAAATATATCACCACCTTTCGTTTAGTTTATGGCTTGATGATATCTATTACTTGCCCACACAGGACAAGATAGCATCTTGCCACTGTTTGTGTATTTCATATATGTCTATATTATTTTCTATCTTTTCTCTTTTAAATATTCTGTGCCCGCGACTGCAGTTATAATGTTTGTTTTTAAATAATATGCAGTCACTTATTCGGATTTTATCTTTGTTTTTAAATATTGCCCTTACTAAATATGGAAATAAAACGGTTAGAAATGTTCATATCTTTCTCTAAAATCAATTTAAAATACAATGTATCTAATTTTACTTTATATTTCATGCTATCTGATGTCAGGGCTGCCGGTTTGGCCTTTTTAAAATTCAGAAACTTTGAATTCATACTAGAACTTAAAAATGGTAATTTTTACTTTATTTATTCTTCTTTCGAAATTTCTGAATAATTCAAAAAAAGGCCAAACTGGCAACTCTGCCCGACCCTAATGTTAAATTTGCTTGTAATCGCTGAAAAGAATATTGCAATGCAGTTTACCAATTACTGGTTACAATTTATATTTTTTCCAGGAATTAATTAAAATAGATATTTTTTCGAAAAAAATATAAATTTTAATTTATATGTAAAAAAAAAAAAAAAAAAAAAAGAAATCGATTTCTAAAAGATTCAAATGTGCAAATTCAAACTCATTCCGTCAATTATTTCTTGAGTTATATATATATATATATATAAAAACCTTTTGCAATCGTTTAGGCAACGATTACAAATGGTTATAATGTTAGTTACAAACGTCAAACCTGCACAAATCCTAAACTACTTGAACGAATGACTTCTCGTTTGGCATCCTAATGTAAAATTTACCCAAACATCCAAATATGATGTCAAAATTAGTTGTGTTCGCATTGAAAAATTCAGAGTTTGGTACAATTTAAGAATGAAAACGACCCCCTAAGCTTATTTCTTTAAAATAAATTGAAAGACGACTTAATTTCCAGTTTAATGTTTATTTCCTTTTTTATTTTCTGGGATAATTTGGTGATTAAAATGTATGGAATGTTTTTTTTTCGACTGACTGTGCCTGATACAATTTAACTTTAGAGGATTCATATCTAACTACAAAGTAATTTAAAAGAAAATTTTCTGGTGCGCGTTGTTAGCTATATCAAATATAAGAGAAATCAAAGTTTTTATAGGTTCATATCGTTTTCAAAATTGATTTTTAAACGCAATAGTACAACGTACAATATTAGTTTACCCAAATTTATAGAAAATAAATGTTTCAAAGAATCACACCTTTTCCAAAATTAATCTAAAAGTCAATGTATTCGGAGTAAGCTACAAGTTATTTCAAATACAACAGAAATATTGATCCAATGTTCCTTTATTGCCTTTATAATAGAAAACAGATTGATTATCGTTATTGATTTATTTATGTTTATTCACGATAGATAATTATGGAAATGATTAGAAAAGAACAAAGACTGTGCAATATTTGTGAGTTATATTGCATTTTCAAACTTAAAGTATGCTGAAATGGAACAAGTATGCTCAACAGAAACGGATATCCGTAAAGGCCACGATTTTGCGCTGAACAAAAGACACTTTGTCTCCCAGGATTAAAAAAAAAAAAAAAAAAAAAAGTTCTTTCAATTCGCCAGATTATGATAAAAATGGATAGATTGTCATTATTGGTTTATTTATGTTTATTCACAACAGGTAATTGCTGAAATGATTAGAAAAAGGACAAATATCGTGCTATGATAAATAATATATAAAATATAATAATACGCAGTCACTTATTAGTCCAGAGGAAATGCACATTTTACCGTGCAAATGGTCGGGTAGAAGATTTTATTTTTTTAATTTGTTTATACTGAGGCAAGTATGGAAAACCAAGTTTTCTAACAAAATTTCTTAAGGCTAAATTTTTTGTGGCTAGAAAACAACAAAATTTTGGGACGTTTTTCGATTTTTTGAAAATATCTCGAGACCCGTTGCCGTAGCATATTATTTGTCAGTTACAGTATTAAAGAAGACAAAATTCTCTACAACTTTCATATTTACAACTTTTTTATACACTCAATGGCAAGCGCAGTACGCCATTTCAAAAATAAGACTTTTTTTTTTTTCAATTTTCTTAAAAACCGTGAAAAACATAGTTTTGCCTCGATTGTTCAAATGTTCCCCACGGATTTAATCGTGTATGTCGACTTTTAAATATTGGTAGCAGTAAATTACCTACAACCGCGTCTTTATTTTGATATCAACAGACATTTTATATTCAATAAATTTATATAATTTGAAAAGTAGGGCAGAGTGTAAATGAATAAGACTTAGACAGTAACTATAAGTGTATACAATGCCAGTTTCAAAGCATTGTTTAAAAGAATACTTCGATATTAAGTAACTTATTGGCACGATAGTTTCAATTAAGAAGGAATTCTTGCTTAATTTTAATAATTTAATTTTGCAATGTATACATATTTTTCCAGGGACCAATGGGATAGGTATGAAAACTTGCGAAAAACCTATTTTATTCCACACTACAATTGTATATTTTGTTTACTAGTTATTGATAACGTATGTTTTAATGTTTTACTGTTTTAAAGATCGCAAACACTGGATTATAGTTCCATTTAAAAGGGGGGACTCAAAAAATAAATATCTTTTGTGTACGAAATACTTTTATCTTGTAAAACAGCTGCAATAAAAATGACAATAGATTGTTTCATTAACTAATGTTACGTATTTATATCTTGACAAATTAAAACATTTTTGTCAATAAAATATTTGAGACCACTAGTTTCATAAAAATATTTAAAAGATTAGTTTAATTGTGTGTTTATGTAATTGATTACAGTTAGACACATTCAAACGCAGAAATTACGCACACATAATGGAATGGGGGCAATTCCGACTACATTGCTGCAATAATTTTTTATGGCATGTAATTTTAACTATAATTAATTACACGCAATTAAATTGTAATTACATTGAAGATAACTGCAATTACGAATTTGCCCAATTCTGGATCTCAGGTATCCCATAAAAAAAAATTATTTAAAAGTAATAAAATGTAAGCGAGATGTTTGTCAAGAACTCTCCCATAGGTTTATTACCTTGCGAATGTCTTCCTGTGACTAATTTAGTCTCATAATTCATATAACTGTGACTTTAAATGCCTCAATACTACAACTGCCGTAAAATCTTTGAAATTGAAATCTGTATATACGGAATCCGGTCTTTAAAGAAAAAATTATATATATTTCAAGAGAAAGAATATCAACAATTATATCGGCTAAGATGGAAACCTGTTTAAAGCGGAATAAATTTCCGTTCCTTTCGGTTCGGTTTTCAAGGTTTTAATGAATTAATATTTGGCAATGCTGATAACGTAGTTCAGCATTATATATTTTATGATTACACACTTAAAATTATCAAAATTCGGCAATTAGAGATTTATTAAAATTCTTGTGATAAATTTTCTTTTTAAGAGATTGGGGGGGGGGGGGGTGAAATGCATGTTTGCCACGGGTGCAAAAAAGGCTAGTTTCGACCCTGAAACACATTATTTACTTCTACCAGTATATAGAAGTTGACATACACGATTAAATCCCTGGGAAACGTTTGAATAATCAAAGAAGATCTACGTTTTTCACGGTTTTCAAGAAAACTGAAAAAATTGTCCTATTATTGAAATGGCATATTGCGCTTGCTATTGAGTGTATAAGAAAGCTGTAAATATGAAAGTTGTAGAGAATTTTGTCGTCTTTAATTTTGTAACTGACAAATAATATGCTACGGCAACGGGACTCGAATTTATAAAAAATCGAAAAAAGTCCCAAAATTTTGCTGTTTTATGGCCACAGAAAATTTAGCCTTAAGAAATTTTGTTAGAAAACTTGGTTTTTCCATGCTTGCCTCAGTATAAACAAATTAAAAAAAATAAGATTTTCTACCTGACCTTTTGCAAGGTAACCCCCCTTTTTTTTGGTACATTTCCCCTGGACTATATCCGGTTTTTACATTCTTCTATCTTCAATAGAAAAAAAGTATTTTAATCGAATTTTTTTTCGACTTCCGGTTTTCGACGGATTTACACGTTTTAGGGGTCAGAGATCACAAAAACATGTTTATACAAAATGTCTGTCTATCCGTATGTCCGTGTGCCGCCATTGTACCATCAAAAATTGTATGAAGTTATGCATAGAATTGAACCAATTTTCTTTTTAAGTTTTTGGCTATGGCAAGCAGCTCTTCTATTAATTTGGAAAAAATCCACCGGTAGGGGTCGCTGTAATAGCGATTTTTGTGCATTTTGAATATTGTACCATCGAAACATGCATGAAGTTATGCATAGAATTGAACCAATTTTTTTTTGTGTATGTTTTTGGCCATAGCAAGAAGGTCCTCCCTGAATTTGGAAAAAAATTCGCCGGCAAGGGGCGCTGTAATAGCGATTTTTGTGCATTTTCAATATTGTACTATCGAAACATGTATGAAGTTACGCATAGAATTGAACCAAATTTTTTGTGTATGTTTTTGGCCATGGCAAGAAGGTCCTCTCTAAATTTGGAAAAATTCGCCAGTAGGGGACGCTGTAATAATGATTTTTGTGCGATTTTTGTGCATTTTGAATAATGTACCATCGAAAAGTGTATGAAGTTATGCATAGAATTGAACCAAATTTTTTGTGTATGTTTTTGGCCATGGCAACAAGGTCCTCCTTGAATTTGGAAAAATTCCGCTGGAAGGGGGCGCTAAATAAAAATACTCATAAAACTAATTATAATGAAATATTAACATGAGATAGAAGAAAGTTTTGGGATTGGCACATCCAACTAGTTATCTTTGTTTTTAAATAATTGCCCCTACTAAATATGGAAATAACATGAAAAAGGTTCATACCTTTTTTCAAAAATACAAATCTTCAATTATTAGCTAATCTTCAATATATATCTCATATATTGCTTATATATCTCATATATTTCATATATTATATTATAGGTTTATATCTTTCTCTAACATATAAATATTTAATAATTCTCTAATCTTCAATATATAACTCACATATTGCATTTTATAACTTAAAGTATACAGAAATAGAACAAGAATATGCTGAACAGAAAAGGATATCCGTAAAGGACACGATCTAATAAAGTATTTATCATGGATAACTTAAAAAAAAAAGCTATCTAAAGTTATCTGCTGTGTAACTAAAATAGACGACTTTTATCATAACTCTAGAAAATTAATGAAACTCTATAGTAACTTAAATTGTAGAAAACAAAGTTAAATACTTCCTAAGTAGAATTTAAATGATAAAAAAGCATGTTCTTTATAAATTTTACAACAAAAGAAAACCCACAAAATTGGAAGATTTTTCATACATTTAACTTTGACACGTTATAAATAGTATTTGCATCAAATAGTATTCAATTCAGTTTTTGAGAATTTTAAAAATAATCGAAAACATAACAAACAGCTCATAAAACATTTCAGAAGATTCGGATCACTAGCAATCCGAATCTTCTATCTTCTCTCTTTTGTCTGCAAAAAAAAAAAAAAGACAAATTTTTCTTAATCTCAAAAAATTCGGCCACAAACGAAAATAAATAATAAACTCTTCCAAGTTAGCCACGATTCCGAAAGCATTCTTTATCTTTAGAAAACCCAGAAACCAACATACGAGTATTTTCAAAATTTTAAGAAGCATCATTTATAAAAACAATGTTTCTTTTGCTGCCACTGATTTTCAAAGGCGTTTACCAGTAGTTTTTATAGAGTATTAGTCAGTTTAGAGCTACCGGAATAGAGCTTTTATGCATGCATTAATTTCACGATAAAGCATTTCTATGTTCAACAAACCTGTTTTACAGACAAACATGATAAAGTAACAACATTAATAGTAAAATTATTAAAACTTATATTATATTATTACTCTCTCAAATCCGCAAACGCCTGAAATCCGTACATCATCGCAGATGTAAACAATGAAGTTTTCTGTTCAAATGTAGGGACCAAATCAGACTTTTAATTTTATATCAATTCCGTATGTATTTTATTATGTAATTCTTAATAACTTAACTCCTGGTTTTCCATGAAGAAAGTTTAAATTTACTTCTGAAAAAAAAAAAAAAAAAAAAAAAAAAAAATCAAAATATTGCTGATATCACTGGCAATTGCAATCTTTTTACCAAATATATTTATGTTTTAATCAAGCTTTTTTAGTTATTAAGATTGGCTAAACTTGAAATAAAACTTCCATACTTTATGATTTTGATGTAAATTGATAGGGTACCTTTATGCGAAAAGTTTCATTCAATAATTCAAGGAAAATGTATCTCACCTTTATTATGCATATTTAATTATACATGTATTATTTATTTACCTGACCTTTACTTTTAATAATTTAATCATTTTTAAAATTATCTTAATTTTTATTATTTAATTTAATTAATTATTTTAATATTTTACTATATTGTAAGCATTCATTATAATTTCGATTGAAGAAATTAAAGAATTAATTGAAATTAAAGAAATTAATTGAAGAAATTTTCGATTTGAATTGACATTCAAATTACTGCTTAAAAATGCAAACAAAGCAATGACCAGAAATCCGCAAAAATTTTAAAATCTGCACCAACTCTGGTACCAAGCTGTGCAGGTTTGAGGGAGTGTACTGTATTTTGCTATTATTGCATGTATACATTCAATTATGCAGCTGAAAATGTTTCAGGCTCCGCTGCACAGAAACTCCCCGATAGCGGAAACCCATGTTAGCCTATGGGAAAACTTTCAAGTCCGATCACTCATTATCTAATATAATTATTAAAATACCATTTTTACCATCAAAAAGTAGACGTCAGATGCCGATGATGTGCGTTTTTCAAAATTGTCTACATAAATTTTAAGTACATAAAAAATCCCTATAAACTTTGAAATTTCCATTTGATTAAAATTTATCATCTTCTTAAAATAGCTTAAAATTTACGTAGACAATTTTTAAAAACGCACATCATCGGCATTTGACGTCTACTTTCTGAGGGTGTAAACGGTATTTTAATAATTATATTAGGTAATGAGTCATCGCGCTTGAAAGTTTTCCCATAGGTTAACATGGGATTTCGAGTTCTGGGAGTTTCAATGCAGCGGCCCCTTAATTGAGAATGGATAGAAACCTAAAAATCGATATTCCTTTTGAGAAAACTGATCAATATACTATAAAAACTACTCAGAAACGTTTCCAAAAATCGGTGGCAAAAAAAAAAAAAAACATTGTTTTTACAAATGCTTCTTTTAATCTTGAAAATATATTGGTTTTTGAGGTTTCTAAAGATAAAGAATGTTTTTCCGAATCGTATGTAACTCGGAAGATGTTTTTTGTAAATTTTCGTAGTGTGGTTATAACATATTTTTGCAGATTAACCCCTTCTCTGTCGGCGTCGCATCTCATACGTTCGGTTTTTTTGTTCATGTACGGTCGGCGTCGCATGTCATGCGACGCGAAAAAGAAAATTTTCATCCTAGAAAGTGAATTTGTCGCAACTTGCACGTCGGTATATTCTGGGATCTTTTTTTTTGTATTTCTGCATAGTGCTAAGAAATGGCGCAATTAGTTCTATTATTTTCGAATTTGCTGTAATATCGGCGTTCGTTAGTTATTGTTCCATGTCAAAATGGTTTATATGGGGGATTCAGAGAGTGATTCTTCTGAAGTGAATATAATATCTCTCAGTCAGATGAGAGCTTCGACTTATCAAGTGATGAATTTTTTTCAGATTCTAGTGAATCTGAAGGTGAAGACGAGTATATGAGCTGTGTATCATTTATGTGTGTAAATTTTGTGCAAAAAGCTATTCAGAAAATCAATGTTGGCAAGATTTTGCCAAATTTGGTGAAATGTTGCCAACTTTGTGTTTATACTTCAAATAGATTTGATAAATATAGTTTCAAACTATTTTTTTTAATTTTAAACTTGAGTGCATTTCAGGAAAACTGGAGTTCAGTGACATTTTTTTCTTCTGACCACTGGTCAAACAATAATTGGTTAAAAATGAAAATATTTTACATTTTCCAATTCAGGGTAGAACATATATTAATTTTCAGCAATACATAAAAATGCTTTTTTGGGATTGGAAATTCGAAAAAAACTCGACAGAGAAGGGGTTAAAAAACATTTGTCTTGTTTTACAGTGTATCAATTTTTAAACTTATAGGATTTTTTAATAACATTCCAAGTAGACATTTTTAAATATTCATAACTCTAAATTAAAACTCCCACATAGTTCTTTTTAATCAATTACATTACCATAAAAAGTAAGATGGGCACAAAAAAGCCTCTATCGTTAGATGAATGCCAGTTCTCAAAACAGAATCAGTAAGCAAGAACGTGATTTTACGACGTTCGTATAAACCACGCATCTTTAGTCGGACATGATGACTTTACGTGATTATTTTACAAAGAGGCTTGCGTCAAACTTTCTGGCTCCATGATTCTCCACTTATTGTCACAATAGTATCAACAACTCATAAAAATCCAGAATGACGACCCTGTATTTCAATTCCTACTTATCAAAAAAGTGCTTTATTGAATTCTTTATTGTTGGTGAAAAAATAATTATTTTGTAAGTGTTCCGACACTGTACAAGATCAAGAGATAAAAGGATTTGATGCACACGACAAACAGGTAAAGGAAATGCTGTGCCTATATTTCATTGGATTGAGTCTAAGCGTGATTGCCTTGATGCATCTCACCTTTTAAATAATGGATTGAGGTACGGTCAGTTTAACACGCGACTAAAGAAGTTTTTTCTTGAGGCTATTAAATGCCTTATCCAAGCTCGTAATAATTACATTATCACATTCTTGAATTTCCAGGGAAATATCAGTATCTTCCATTTCCTACATTTTTTAATTTCTAAGATCCGGATAGACCTAAAAATTCTTAAACAATATCTTTTAAAATCGAAAACGTGCCCACAAAATTTAAAAAAAAATTGAACCGTCAGCGAAAAAGTTAGCAACTTTTCAACCATTTCCTTGTTTCCATGATGGTAATGATGATGATGATGATATTTAATGACTTTTTAGGAATTTTCCATGAATGTTGTTGATTCCTATGCAATGATGTTGAGGCAACCAGTGATGTTTTCTGGGTTTCATGGGCGCAAAACGCCCATATATGCGTTTTAATACTAGCAGCATTACCGAATTATACATATTTTTATTATTTAAATTATTGTTATTGTTATTTTCATCCTTTACTCAAAAGTATTCTTTGTCCTTTTACTCATTTCATTTTGAAATACATAATAATAATTTAAAATGCATATAATACGCAAATAAAAAATCTATACGTACAATTAAAATGTTATAATAATACCTATTCATATCCTGTAAAACCATTTAAAATTCCTATACCTAAGCAGCGACCTGCCATACTTTTTTTTAAAACAAGACCTTGGTAGGAGCAGTAGAAAAGTTGCACTCATTCTTGAAAGAAAAAATTCTTAAAATATTTTCAATGCTTTAAAATTACATTTTTTGCCTATGCTCAAAGTATGTGATATTTGCCCTTGTTAACCGTTTACGCAAGATAATCTTTGTAGGCTTCGAATATCAACGATAGTAGATTAAAAACTTTAAAGAAATAGTTTGAACCCTTTTCTTATCCTTTTAGAAGTGAGCAGTGGGAATTTTCGTAATTTTTATGCGAACATGAAGTAGTACTTAATTTGAAGAAGTAACAGAATGCTGAACTTGAAATACGGATTTTCAACATCATCATCTATACAAGGTACGAGGGTATATCAATAAGTCTTTGCCCTCACATAGAAATAATTGAGTGGAATTTATGAAATTGCTACATTGTACGAGTACTTTTCTATATAGTCAGTGTGCGCAGTAACACATTTGTGCAACTGGTATTTCAAAGAGAGGGGTGAGGATGTATTCCAGGAGGCGCGATAGTAGACCTAAAGGGGGGGGGGCATTTTTCTAGGGCTCGGGGGTCTTGGGAGGTGCATAGCATGAATAAGTGGTCACAGGCCTTTCCAACAATTTGTCACATGTGGGGGTCGGCAAAAGTCAGAAAAATGTTCCCCTTTGGATCTACTATCGCGCCTCCTGGAATACATCCTCCCCCCTCTCTTTGAAATACCATTTGCAGAAATGTGTTACTGTGCACGGTGACTATATAGAAAATGACTCATAAAATGTAGCAATTTCATAAATTTCACTCAATTATTTCTATGTGATGGCAAAAACTTATTGATACATCCTCGTATGTGCATTTGTAAAATGTTCAAGTGTATATATAGAGGATGAATTTACAAGAAATATTTTAAAGTCGTCGATTATTCCATCGAATAATTGTAAGGAATACTGTTATTTCTTAACTTTGATTAATCTCAAGAAGTTATAAGCCAAATCCCTCTATACGAGTCCAATTGATATACAAGGAACAAATTCTTTGTTATAATTGCTGTTGTGATATTTCTTTGAAGCAATGTAAGGCAGGAAATAAAATATTCTTATTTTCTAATATGGTTCGCCTTCAAGAAGATATAAGCCAAATCCCTGTACATTGAATCCAGTTTATAACAGATCCCTCTATACAGCGAATAAAATCGTTGTTGCAATCGTCATTGTAATATTTCTTTGGAGAATAGTAGTAGGGGATAGTCTTATTTTCTAACATGGTTTGCCCTCAAGAAGGTAGAAGTCCCTCTGTAATGAATTCAATTTATAACAAATCCCTCAATACAGTGAACAAAATCATTGTTATTAACTGTTGTTATAATATTCCTTGAAGAATTATAGGAGTAGGGAATATTTTTATTTACTAACATAGTTTGCTCTCAAAAAGATATAAGACAAATGCTTCTATAACAAATCCAATTTATAGCAAATACCTCGATACAAGAACGAAATCGTCATCCCTTTCAGTTTCTTATTTTATGCGTTGTTTAAAATGAATACCTGGGACAAAAAAATGAAGGCTTTTTTTATGGCGGAGTTTTACTACAATGGATTCTCGTTAATGCGTCTCCGCTTCTCCGCTTAATGAGAAAAATTTCATTTTACCATAATTTTCTATTTGCAATGTTAAAATTAATGTTAAAGACATATCATAAAGCGTACTACTCATCGGATAGCAGAGCGGACAATATTTTCACAAACTGACCGAGCAGAATAGAAACAACTGTTTTTGTATAATATTTTTTAAAAATCAACTTTGATGTAAGCTGTTTTTGAGGGATAAAACAAAACTACCAGTTCTGTAAAAACTAAATAGCTAAGAACAAAAAAAAAAAAAAAAAAAAAAAAAAAAAAAAAAAAAAAGAAGAAGAAGAAGAAGAAGAAGATAGGTTTCCGTCCAAGCAGGTAGAATTCTAAATAGATACAATTTTCTTGAAGAGACTATAAAATTTTTCCGTTATAAACAGCTTACTTTGTCCCAAATTTTACTGAGTCAACTACATTAAAATCTGCAAAAATAAAAATAAAATCGCTAAGCAGCAGAAAAATATTCCATTTTAGAAAGATTTCCGTCTTAGAAGATAGATTTGTATGGCAATATTTTCTAAAAAAACATAAAAATTTTTGCTATTAAATTCTACTTGATGCGAACAATCAAATAGCGTGGTACTAAAAGAAACTTAAAAAAATTAGTGTATTATGAAAAAATCGGGACTTTTGGAGTCCTGCGCAGTAGTTGCGCTTAACAGGTCCTTAAAATCGGGTCATCCCGCATAAATCGGGACACCTCGCAACATTAGGTATAAAGGACCAAATTTTAGAATATGTAGCAAAAATTGGGAAAAAATGTGGTAAAAAGATCATTTGCTTAAGTAACGCCAAGAAAAGTGAGAGATTATTTTAAAGTTAAATTATTTAATTATGGTAATTTCTTTGCCCATTTTGTTTGTCTTCCGTATTTTTTTCTTTTCTATCTACAAATTGTCTCTAACTTACTTTTTAATTAAAATCACGAAATTAATCGAAAAAGTTGTTTATATTAGTATTAACCCTTTGCGGTCGAAGTACTCCTTCCAGGCACAGACATCTCTTATACGAATTTATCCGGTTAGCAATACTTTTTTTAAGAAACATTTTTACTTGCTCTTCGACAACATTTGCAAGAGAAATTTACTAAAACATTTCCTTTTAAAATATAGTGGTGCGAGTAGAATATAAAAATAAAATCATGCATATAAAGCTTGGCCGACTATTTACCGACACTCGACCTCAAAGGGTTCAATACATAACCTGCTTAATTTCTGTCAAAAACTGAATTCAATTTAATCAACGAAAATGAATTATTTTGCACCGTTCAAATGTTTGCATTGTATAATGCGGACAGTGTTGCCAGTGTCACGATTTTCAGGGGCTCCGGAATTTTCTCTTTTGCCCTAACGATTCTACTTTCAGGGGCATAAGACTGGTATGTTTATTGAATATAATAAAACCTGCTAAGACGGAATCACAAGAGATGAAAAAAATCCATTTTAAACAGGTTTTTGTCTTTTAGATTGTATGGCATTCTTACGTAGTGACAATGAAGTTTTTACGTTTTAAGACAAGATAGAGTTATAGACAGATTCTTTTTTCATAGAGCTTCCTACAGTTTTATGTCTAATCTTAGAAATCCTTGTCTCGAATTTTTTATTCCCCTGTTCTACTTTTTGTGATGCTTGACCTGGCAACACTATTAGTGCGGACAAAAAAAAACAAAAAAAAAAACGGCCTCCCTTGGAAGTTTGCACCAACGGAAGTTCACTGTACATTTTGAGGGTTGATGCACCACTACAAATTAAAGATAATGACCAATTCAGGAAAACCCATTACAGCGTTAATGATTGTAAATATAAATAAATATTAAGTATTACAATTATTCCTAATGCAGTTCTGTACCAGCTTCATAACAAAATAAACACGAATGTAATTCACGTTGCTAGACCAAAATGGAATAAGTTTTTTTGTCCTTTCAACAATTTTTTTTATATATATCTCTACGTGATTTCGTTATTAAGAAGTTCTGTGCGGAAAACATGCACTGAATGATTCCAATGCCATAAAGCTATGTTCAGTTCGAATGATAAGGTGTCTTATACTACGGTGTCGCTGCTTAAGCTGATTGCACAATATTTGTGATGGATGGAAACTTTTACATTTGTTGTAAGGTATATGTGTGAGGTGTCTAAACATTGTACGAGATAAAGCGATCAGATCCTTTGATTAATACTGCAAACAAGGGAACGATGTATCGAACATAACTCACTGTCATGTTTATCAGATTTTTTCATTTAAAATAAAGAAATAGTTCGAAAAAAGTGAAAGTTTACAGGTAAAATCAGTTGTAATTTATGTGATCTGTCCAGAAAATTTAAAAATTTTCCTAAAATGGCGATAGTGTCTCTCACGTATTTCTCTGATAGATATTATGTCAGTCATTTCTAATGAAAATGGAATGTAATCGTATCAAAGAACAACATTAAAAACATCTAAGAAATGCATTCTTTTCTATTTTGGAAAGATTTAATATTTAACAAAAAGCTTAAAAAATGCTTCTTTCTTTCAGTTAGGCTTGTAAAAGGTCGCTCTCGAATATTATATACTATTTTAATATATAATAAATATATACAATATATATAACAAATATATAATAAATTCCATATATGTCATATGTGCCATTATGCAAATGATACTTGTATTTACAGAGGAAAACAATATTTATGCTTCAAAGAGTATTATTATTATTATTTTACATTTAGAATTATTTCTATAATCTTTTACAGAATTTCTGTTTACAACAGACAGACAGATCAGATAGATTCTATCTGTCCTCCTTGTCATCTCATCTTTTCCTTTTCTCTTATTTTTTTCTCTTCTCCTTTTTACTGCATTCTTAGTTAATGAAAAGCCTAAGCCAGTTACTGCAAATACTGAAGAAAGTCTCATATTAACTCTCTTTAATAAAATATATGTGTTCGTAATGTATAACTGGAAATGGTTAATTTACAGCATCATAAATTTGGCGCTTATGTGGTTTCGAAGAATTTCGATCCGGAATCACGTTCCACGAGTCGGCGAAACATGGGCGCCGAGATATGTATCTCTTTTTCGAGACTAATCATTTATTTTATTTTTTCATGTCTGAAGCTATTCCGTAAGCGAACTAAATCATATAGCAATAATTATTCATAAAAACAGTATGTTTTATTAAATTCTTTTTCATTCGAAATTTAATTTTTTGTGATTATTTTTGCAGATTATACGAAACAAGCACACAGTTAGAACGAGCAATTTGTATGTTGGGTTCACCATTTAATTCTCTCGCTGCATTTTTTTTTCTTACTAAAATAGATTAAATAATTGAAAAATTTTTATTACATATTTCAAATCTACATATATTTTCGAGTTAAAATATATAAAAAATTTTTGTAGAAGAGTTTTTTTTTTTTAAATATATAAATAGATCATATATAAAGGTTGCCAAAAAACTGAATTTGAAGTATAATCATATAAAAGAGAAAGTCTGAAAATTAAGCTTGGTAAATTATGATTTATTTTATGAAAGACAAAGGTATAGTCCGAGTGCTACACGACCAAAATAAGGTGAAAACTGCAAATCGTGATAAGAATATACCGATTGGTCAGTATCTACTTTATATTAATACAATGCAATTCAGAGGGGGAGGCATTGCGTAAAGTCGTGGGAATTCAAGATGGCGGCTGTTATTCAAAATGGCGTCATTTTCTGATTTTCCTTACTATCTATCTAAATATAAATGTGTGTTTCAGTTCAATGTCGATGTTTTTAGCGTCAAAAATTTCGTTTTTATTATTTTCCGTCATAGTTGAATGAGTTTCTGAATTCAGTTTGTCTGTCTGCCTCCTTGCCATTCCATGCTCCAACTCGCTTAAATAACGGTACTCGCTTAAATTCACTCAGATTTTCATGTAATTTATGTATGTTATTGAAGTTTAGAATAACATGATCCGAATAAAACTGAAGTGTATAGGTTTTGTAGTCCGTTTACAGGGTCCTCAAAAGAATTCCATTACGTTATTGTCTATTAATCCGGGTATTAAGGTTGAGAAAACTGCAAATCGTGAGAAGAATATACCGATTGGTGAGTTTATATTTTATATTAATACAACCCATATGAAAGGGGGGGGGGGCATCACGTAAAGTCGTAGGAATTCAAGATGGCGGCTGTTATTCAAAATGGCGTTATTTTCTGAATTTTCTTGCCATTCATCATATAAACGTGAGCTTCAGGTCGATTTCGATGTTTTTAATGTCAAATATTTCGTTTTTAATACTTTCCGCTATAGTTGAACGAGTTTAGAAAATCAGTTTGTCTGTTTGTTTGTCTGTCTGTCTGCTTCCCATTCCATGCTCTAACTCGCTTAAATTCCTTCAGATTGTCACGTAGTTTATATATGTTATTGAAGTTTACAATGACATGTTCCGAATAAAAATTGAAGTGTACAGCTTTTATAGTCCGTTTACAGAGCCCTCAAAAGTTTTCCAGTACGTTATTGTCTATTAGTGCGGGTTCTACGGGTGAGAAAACTGCAATTTCTGAGAAGAATACACTGATTGGTGAGTATCTGCTTTATATTAATACAATCCATATAAGACAGGGAGGGATCGCGTCAAGTCGAAGGAATTCAAGATTGCGGCTGTTATTCAAAATGGCGTCATTTTCTGGAATTCTTGAAATTTTCATACTATTCATCGTATAAAAGTGTGTTTGATGTAAAATGTATGTGGAAAATCTGTAAAAAATAAGTGTGGCTGTAGAAAGGTTAGACATTCTTGCACATTATTGTTCAACTGCAAAAACGAATGTGAGAAATATAATGATACAAAGTGAAGTTTTTATATTCTCAAACTTTAAATGTAACATGCAATATTTTTAATATCATGTATAATTAAGGTATTAATAAAAATGCATTTTTTAAATTTATTTATTCCTTTCATTTTCCTCACTATAAAATACAAAAACACTTTAATAATTGCGCTATTTTCATTTTAAGCGTATTTCTGATATTAAAAAGGGAATTTTTGCAGTTTAAAAATATCTAAATTGACATCATAGACACTTTTATATGATGTATAGGAATAAAAATGCAAACAATTTTGAATAACAGCCGTCATCTTGAATTCCTATCAATTTGCAAGATGCCTCAACTTCTTATATGCATTGTATTAATATGCAGTAGATACTGATCATTCGGGATATCTTCATCACAAAATGCACCTTTTTCATACCTAGCAGCTCTACTAATGATAGTTGATTTAACTGATGATCTTTATAGAATTTATACACGAGTTACAAACGCACGTATTCTTTTTTTGGTGTGTCACTGTAAATAAACGATAAATATTATGCACACCTCATTCTATTGTAAGTATCGCGTAGTGCACCTCACTGATGTGTGCCAATATGAATGTGTTTCAGAGAGTATAACATGATTAAAACACATTGCAAACGATTTCTCCACATAGACAATAACGTAATGGAATTCTTTTGAGGGCCCTGTAAACGGACTGTAAAACCTATACACTTGAATTTTTATTCGTAACATTTTATTATAAGCTTTAATAACATATATAAATTACATGGCAATCCGAGTGAATTTAAGCGAGAAGCGATATTTAAGCGAGTTAGATCATGGAATGGCAAGCAGAGAGACAGACAAACAAAGTGACAACTATGGCGGAAAGTATTAGAAACGAATTTTTTTACGTTAAAAACATCGAAATCGACCTGAAACACACATTTATATGATAGACAGTAAGAAAATTGAGAAAATGACGCCATTTTGAATAACACCGCCATCTTAAATTCCTACGATTTTACGTGATGCCACCCCTTCTCATATGGATTGTATTAGTATAAAGTAGATACTCACCAAACGGTATATTCTTCTCACGATTTGCAGTTTTCTCAACCATAGCAACCGGATTAATAGACAATAACGTAATGGAATTCTTTTGAGGGCCCTGTAAACGGATTATAAAACCTATACACTCCATTTTTATTCCGAACATGTTATTGTAAACGTTAATAACATACAGGGTGTCCAGCGAATAAGACCCTGATTTCAAAATTAAATATCTCAAAAACAAAGATCAATAGATTTATGCGGTAAACGGTTTGTTTATTAGCTAAGCTGTAAAAATGTTATACAGAAGTTTCAAAATTAGTTGTAAAAACTGCTAAACAGATGGCGCTGTAATCGCAATGCCTATAAATTGTGTTTTGAAGCCCAGCGCACTAGCGTCTCATTCTTAGATGGCTTCCTATGGAAGAACGAAAATTGGGAAAGACCACTTTTTCGTTGGTGTGATGTGCAGAAGTGGAGACATCTGGTCACAGAATTATTGCATCAGCTTCAATTTTAGAGAATTTCAATTAATAGAATTTTCAATAAAAAGTTTAGCAATCATTATATAAGAACTTATTAAAATATTTTATTTGGGTAATGTGCAGAAGCGGAGCCATGTGTTGACAGAATTCAGATTTGTTTCAAAAATTTTATAAGCTACTTTGGTCCGAATACCAGTATCTCTGTGGTATGTCTTTTCTCTCCTAATTGGTAGATCGTGGAATCGAATCCAAGTAGAGGAGGACGTGAAAAAAAAATGGAAATCTTTATTTTTTAATATTTATTTAAACTGTGATAAAAGTTTGAATAAAAAAATCCAAAGTTTCTGGTTTGAAAAATGAATTAAGCTAAAAGAAACCCCTTTTTTAAAAAAATGATTGAGCATTTAAAATAATGATTCATAAATCATTTTTTTAATTGTAGAGAATAGTTTGAATGAAAAAAATACAAAGTTTCTATTTTTAAAAACTTAATTGAGATAAAAAAATAATTTTAATTTTAAAAACTCGTTTTTTTTATTATCACTGAACACAGAAATATTGCGCAGCTTTTAGCGATAGGATCCAAGGTGTTGGAAAGGAATGCAGCATCCAAAATACTTTTACTTTGACGTTGATGATATGACTTATCATCAATTCCTTTTAAAAAAGAAATAATTTAATGCATAATTTCTGTCTCTAAAACTTTGTTTACAAAGAAAAGAAATATATGTGTTGTGCTAAAACCAAAGTATTATGCCGTGATTTAAAAATAAATGAAAAGTGCAAAATTACTTTTTTATTTATAATAATTCAGGTATAAACAATAATTCCAAAATATTATGCCGTGATTTATAAATATAAAAAATAAATAAAAAGTACAAAATTATTTTTCTAAATATATGTATTTTGACGTAAATAATTATATGGCATTAAAAATTGAATTTAATAAAATATTTTAATAAGTTCTTATGTAATGTTTTCTAAACTTTTTATTGAAAATTCTATTAACCGAAATTTTCTAAAATTAAAGCTGATGCAATAATTCTGTGACCACATGTCTCCACTTCTGCACATCACACCAATGAAAAAGTGGACTTTCCCACTATTTGTTCTTCCGTAGGGAGCCATCTAGGAATTAGACACTACTGCTCTGGACTTCGAAGCATAGTTTACAAGTATTGGGAGTACAGCGCCATCTGTTAACGGTTTTTGCTAAATTTTGAAACTTCTGTACAACATTTTTAGAGCTTAGCTCATAAACAAACCGTTTACCGCATAATTCTATTGATCTTTGTTTTTGAGATATTTAATTTTGAAATCAGGGTCTTATTCGCTGGATACCCTGTATATAAATTACGTGGCAATCCGAGTGAATTTAAGCGAGTAGTGATATTTAAGCGAGTTAGAACATGGAATGGCAAGCAGAGAGACAGACAAACTGAATTCATAAACTCATTCAACTATGGCGGAAAGTATTAAAAATGAAATTTTTGACGTTAAAAACATCAAAATCGCCCTGAAACACATATTTATAGGATGGATAGTAAGAAAAATCAGAAAATGACGCCATTTTGAATAACAGCCACCATCTTGAATTCCCACGACTTTATGCGATGCCTCCCCCTCTGAAATACATTCTATTAATATAAAGTAGATACTCACCAATCGGTATATTCTTATCACGATTTGCAGTTTTCTCAACCGTAGCACCCGGACTAGTAAAACATATATACTAATGAAAATGCGCAAAATACTTACAAAAGTTGTACTAGAAATGAAGTTTAGTATGACAAAATTTTGAAACAAGTTTCCAGGCAAAGTCCTACTTCGCAATCTTTGCACCAAATTCGCGCTTCATTGCAAATTTTTTTTTGCTAGTTTCAGTTTTTAGGTGCGTTCGTAATTATATAAATACGCGCCTATAGTCGTCGTTCAGTCCGTCTGTCTGTCCGTCCGCTTATAACAGCGCAAAAACTACCCAACCGAATCGTTTGAAATTTAAAATATATAATTGTTGCATAATTTTGTCGAGTCATTTCAAATTTTAGGAAAATCGGATGTATAGTTTAATGACAGGGACAGTCAAAAGTTTTCCGTTACATTACGGCCAATTGGAAAAAAAAAAAATATTGCAAGTGCATTTTAATGATGTTACAGCCTTCCGAATGGTCTGAAATTATATATATATATATATATATATATATATATATAATTGTTGCATGATTTTGCCGAGTCATTTAAAATTTTATGAAAATCGGATGTATAGTTTAATGACAGGGACAGTCAAAAGTTTTCCGTTACATGATGGCCCATGGGAAAAAAAATATTGCAAGTGCATTTTAATGATGTTACAGCCTTCCAAATGGTCTCAAATTATAAATATATAATTGTTGCAAAATTTTGTCGAGTCATTTCAAATTTTATGAAAATCGGATGTACAGTTTAACTACAGGGACAGTCAAAAGTTTTCCGTTACATTACGGCCAATGGGAAAAAAATATTTCAAGGGCATTTTAATGATGTTATAGCCTTTCGAACAGAATGAAATTGGTATGCACTTATGAAATACACTAAAATATACTTTCAGTACAATATGCGGTGCAAAAAATATTTATAAAACAAGTTATAGTGCGAACGCACCTCATTTGCCACGGTAGACAAACAATTTCCAACTTGTTTTGAACAAAAAACAGTACCTGTATACGAGGCTTTTTCTTGTTGGGATTGGAAGTATATGGCTAGCAAAATGTCGAACGGTTAGCCTCATGGGGTGGAGACACCTTTGAGCTTTCGAAAGAGTGCGCGGAATGCTTGTAAAACAAACTTGTGAACTTCACAGAAATATGGACAACTGGTGCTGTGAAGGCGCCTACCTTCACATATTAATATTAAGACCTTTCCTCTTTCCCCCCTTTAAAATTACATTTTTTAAAATTCTTAAATTTAATTATCTGTCTGCATTCGGATTCAATCTGTTTTTAGCGCTCTTTTCCCTTCATAAATTAAGCATTCAATTCTCAGTCTCTTTAGTATTTTAACCGCAGCGCACTGCAGTTAAAAGAAAAGAAATCATTTCCTTTTCTCGCCTAATAACTGGATTCTAATTTTCATCCTTCAGCCTTAGTTTGATGATATGCAGAAATTAGTCAGACATATTACTTCTACATTTTTAGCCGTTGGTCCAGATGTTAGATAGATGTGTCATTTCAGTTATTAACCCTGTCTTTATTTTGTTTTTGTTTTTTTAACGTGCTCTTTCGGCCGCTTCAATCCCATGAGAACTTTAGCAACCCCTATAGAATGTCTTTCGCGGTTTATGAGCTAGAATTCCTACACAGCCATTGGCGTTAAATATTTCTTATTAATCTTTTACATTCCCCATTCAATTTCAATTATTGTACTTTGACCACATGTCTTCCTCTCTTTTTAATCTCGCCATATAGTATATGTATTTGGCGAAATTGTGTATGTACGCTTGCCAACACTCGAGATTTCGAGAAGGTGTTTTTTGAGTGAGACTAGCTTCTGAACTCGCATGATGTGAATAAAAAGAAATGTAACTCTTCGCTCCCTTCTCCAACATTGGCCGTGTAATTCTCGGCGGTGGTGGAAACGATCCCGGTGCACAATAAAGACCTTCAGAAAATTTCTGCCTTCTATTATCTCAGTAGTTCCTTGCCGCCTTCTTAAAATAATTAACAATTGATTTTTTTGCCTTAGAGTCAGTATTGAAGCTTAGCAAAATGAACTACCTGTGCAACAACAAATAACATCTTTACAGGTGCTATCTGAAGCCAGCCCTGAATCAACAATTAAGGGGCCTTAGGACTCTTAAAATTGAAAAAAAAACATTTTCAACATTTAATATCTAAAAATGTGTATGATTTTAAAACACAATTTTTACTGGGAATGAAAGACATACGTATGTTCTTTAATTTCATGTTTTTTAAAAATAGCAAAATATAGAATGAGCATTTATAGGGTCCTGCAAAGTGTCTGACATCTGGCAAGCAGATAATTGATATAACAGTTTACGCGCACGATTACAAAATAAGTTTTGAAAGTAGAATGGAAATTTTGTTACCTACTTATACTTCAGATTGTAATAATTACCCTGAACCTAAGTAAATTTGCATTTAAAGCATTTTTATATTTCAAGACAAAGTTGTATTTACCTAATACGAAATTTTGAAAATCTTTAGCCGTATAATTCCCTAAAACAGATATTGATTTGAATAATGAAAATGAAATTTTAGGTTCAGTTTCTACAGACTAACATGAAAAATTTGTTTTGAAAATTTCATGAAAAAATATTCAGAAATTTTTGTGGCATTCTATGCTCGTTATGCCCAAAAACGTCATTTGGAGAAAAAATGACTTCAAAGTTTCGGAAACGTTGCTTCAACGTTGTTTGAGCAGGTGTAATTCTAAAAGCCATAACTTCTGTTCGAATGGGAATTTCAAGTAAACAATTATATCAAAATGTTCAGAAAGGATAGGGGTTACACATCTATAAAAAATAGAATTTCGAAAATTTTGAAGCTTTAAGAGTCCTGAGACCCCTTAAACATCCAAGGAAAGCCGAAATGAACCGTCGAACCGAGAAACAGCGGGTTGTGCTTTCAAATAGATGGGGGAAATGCATCCCCGTGGAAATCGCGGGTTGCGCAGTGAGAGGGTTAGTCTATATTAAGATTATGATGCTTTTTACGAGATATAGAAGCAGTGATCACGGCTAATACAGGCAAAACATCTGTCCATCCGAATAGAATTTTCGGCGAAAAAAAAGAGAGTAGAATTAGGAACGAAATTCCTTTCTTATCAAACAATGTTCTTTTTATAATATTTCTAAATTACAATTGTCTGTCAAAAATATAGTAATTTATCAGTTTTTCTATACGAAATTACAAACTTCACCGCACCCCCCCCCCCCCCCCAAAAAAAAACGAGGAAATGCAAACGAATATCTTGAGATCTTGAAAGAATTATACTTTTAGAAAGGAGGGCTATATAAAGACGTTTCTAATACTGACCCTTTTTAACATTTAAAACTATATTAAGAAGCCTTTGCATGTATTTTATGTTGCTGTTAAAATGAAAAGGATATGCGAAATCAATAGTTCGAAATTTAAAATGACTATTGCAGTGTTAGCCAAGTTTTACGGGAAAACGTTATGCTATTATGTTAACTTTAGCATTAATATAATTAGAGCAACTGGTAGTTGTAATTTATTTATTTATAAGTATGTGTTTCATCATTTCAAAACTTTCTTGGCAAGAGGCAATTTTTTTTTAAATCTTGTTGTACACACGTAAGAAGTAATCGATTCAGTTTTATTTTCACATATGTTTTTTAATTTACAAAATACTCAGTATTAATCATGCGTCTCACTTTAACAATCTTTCAACAGGAGGGACAAATAGTATTTATAATTATTAATTCTCATACTTGAAGTATTTATTGAATGCTAATATTTTTATTTTAGTCAATTCCGGCAAGTTATTTCAGCTTTTGTGGAATTTCTGAAAAATGTTTTTTGAGTCTGGTCTGAGATGACAGATACACCACTACGCCACCAGAGTGGACTACCCCACACCTCAGTATATAATGAGTTTGAAGTGTTAAATTCATGCCAGATATTGTTTGTACAACGAATGTTTTAAATTCCGAAACTATTCAAGTGATAGAGCCAGTTTAAAATACAGAGAAAATTTTTTTTTTGCCACTGGCAACTAGAAAATAAAACAAATTCTAGTTCCCTTTGCTAGAAAGTTCTAAGTATCACTAGGTTCTACGGTATCACTAACCTAGGATTCTAGGTTCAAGGGCATTTTCCTATAGTATCGTGGCCAAACTTATTTAAAAATCTCTGCAAATAAATGCAAACACAAGAAGTTAGTTTTAGTAACTATAATTCTCGTTTATGAATTAATTCTAGATATAGTTAATTTCCCGCAATTCATGAAATAACGTATCGTTTAATCACATAGAAAACTATAGATTAGAAATTCTCGATCATTTCGTTTATTCAGTTTATTTGTTTACTTTACTCGCATAACTCGGAAGTCTATATTTCTAGTTTAGAGATTTAGAACATGACTACCTATTCGCTCTAGATGAAGACGGTATATTTTTTCTTTCATATGTAGATGCTCCAACATAGCTAGGATATAAAGTTGCATGTTCAAGTGTAGATTAAAGTGGACTAAGTGACTTGGTCCATTCTGGCACTGCCAACTGAATCACCCAATGCTTGCTGAAAAAGCTCGGTCTCCTCTGGAAATGACACAACTGGCCTAATAGAGTTTGACAAAAATTTGTACAAATTTTAGAAAGCTCGAAATCAGAGCTGGCGACCACTCGGTTTCTCAACTCTTCAAATATCAAATTCCTTGGAGGAAAACGAAGGTACAAAATAAAGAACTTCTGTTGTATCATTAGCTTTAGAAATGTGATATAAACAACTCATGGCGCCAAATATAATTCACATTCAGTATAATACTTTAAAAAAATTTTTGAATATTTATCTCAAATATTTTATGAGTTAAAAGAATTTTGAGGACATGCTGCACGATTGATAAATTCCGTAAGAGAAAAAGTATATTTATCAGACGAAAATTTCTGTCTAAATTCACAGCTTACCGCAAGGGCCTTTGGTTGCGACTGCGATGTACTGTTGTTTCTTGCATGCTTCGACACGCAGTTCGCACTCATTTGCGTAAGATATACCATCTGTTCCACAAACTGGAGCATCCACCTGTAATACAAGTAAATATTAAATTTAAAAAATCAAAAAACCCGACTGCGTAAAAAGCGAACTTATTAATTATTTCTCATCAATGTGAAATTATTTTTTATATTACTTACCTATTTTTTTATTTACTTGTATTGATGACTTTTAAGTTGTGTTTAATTGTTAGTTCCTATCTATAAACACTGTTTTTCTGAGGCTTATAGATGTCTATGATGTTTAGAGTTGCAGTAAAGCTAGAGATCCTACCTACACAACTTCCAGGTTGTGTAATATTTAAACAGAGCTTCTGACTGTAAAATAGTCAATGGAACATCGTCTTCATTTTGAAAGACCTATCCAATGATAGGCCACTCAATAGAGTGCGTTAAAAATTTTTTTCGTCTCTACCGCCATTTTGTATTTTACGGCCGCCATTTTGAATTTATAAAAACACAACCTAGCCAATAACCACCGAACAGTTAAGACGAATCGATAGAGACCTCACTCATAAAAATCCATCCAGCCGTTAGTATGTTTCGAGGATATAAAGAAATCCGCGTACCTAGATACGCGTGAAACACATAACCCTTCTTGGCAGTCGGGTAATAAATATCGTTTAAAATCAGGGTACATTATGCAATATTTTTCAAGAATAGACTTTTTTTTTCAAAATTTGCTTTGAAATTATAGCATTGATAACTAAAAATATTAAGAATATTAGAAATATTGATCTCTAGCAAAAAATCATAATATTTTTTTTTTACATATGCTGGAATTTGATAAGGTAAATTTCTTTAGCTGTAGAGGAGAATAGGGATGGTTGACCCACTTTTTACAAAATGATTTTTTATTTTTTAAATATTGAACGTAGAATAAAGTTTTATATATCATTTTATTCCTTATACAATCAGTTATCAAAATAAAATTGCTACATAAGAGTAATATATAAGAAATTTGAAAAATGATTGATTTTAATCATGAAAAAAAAAATGGGTCAAAGCTGCCCACATATGGGAGGGTTGGCCCACTATATGGGAGGCTTGACGCACTTTGTTTTATATTGTACTATTTGTGAAGAGAAATAAAATCAGTTTAAAAAAAGTAAAATAACTTTATTCTACATGATTTAATTATTATATATATATATATATATTTAAATATGAGGCTTAAACAAACCTGTTAAGACGCAATCGCAAATCAGAGGAGAAAAATGTTGTTTTAAACAGGATTTTGTCTAATCAGGTATAATTGTACAGCAGGGAAAATGAAATTTTAATATTTAAGGCAGTATTCTGTTACAGACAGGTTCCGTTTTCATAGTGTTTCATGTTATTATGTCCGGATTTAGGAGTCACTGTCTCGCTTTTTTTATCTCCTTGTTCTATTTTTTGTGACACTCGATCTGACAACTCTAGTTGTCACATAGTTTTGCTTCATCTCACTGTATTTACCCTGGTGAAACTTTTCTACATACCTTCCTAAAGTTTTTCGATCGATGCTATGTTCTTTTGCAACCGTATGAGTACTTAAAGCGTATCATTAACATGATTTAAACCTTTAAGGGACAAAGTACTTTCAGTACTAAAATGTTGAAATAAATGACTGGCACCGGAATTTACGAACAAATTTATTTGGAAATAAGAAAAAGGCTATATTTCACATACATGTAATGATTTCGGGAGCGTTCCGGAACCTATAGAGGAGTAGTCACGACCGGTTCATTTTCCGGCATGGGTCCGTACAGCCGTCTTTAATATGTAAAGACATCTAGGAGTTGACAGAACTAGTGGATTAAATAACTGGGACTCGGGAACCGCTTGGTAGACCGAACTCTTTTATTTATCCGCTCATCTTACAGTCTGCGTCGCGAGTTCGGCCTGGGGCCCCTCGATCCACGTACGATGATTTTCAGGAGCTACATTGTCATACGTTTGACAGGCTTCTCAAATCTGCAAGATCTCTCGTTTTTGGCGCGGGTTTTAGCTAATATCTTATTGTTTATCATATTTTCCAGCAGAGGGCACAGTTGTAAAAGGAGGAACATTTCTTTAATTGGTTGATTAGCTTTTGATTGATTGTCCATGCTCAGATGCAAGACCTGGGCTTGGCCGACCCGGGAATCGGCTAACCACAACTGAATGAGAATATCCCGTACGTCAGCACTTTTACTCTCAAAGATCATCCGAAAATGATATCCGAAAGTAATAAGATGTATTGCTGGGAAACAAAGTTACAAGGGGTAAAACTGGTTTTAGAAGGAGATTTAAAGTTAGGAGAAAGAATCTTCGGATTTTAATTTAAATTTTTGAAATTTAATTTGGAATTTTGAATTTTAAAGGGTTTTTATCCTTTCATACATATTAAATGAAAAGATTTTAGCAAAATTCTGGTGCCATTGTGATGTTTCGGAATCAAAATTAAGTGGTTTCATAAACATACCACTGCTCCTCAAAGGGTTAAGACTGCTGCTTTCATCCTTTCTAGTCCTTTCTACTCTTTCCCACTGTTTCTATTTATCTACTGTAAGCAATATTTAAATGGAAAAAAAGTTCCTATCAACTTTCCCCTTTTCTAGCAATTTTTCACACTTTCTATAGTCAGTTTTAAAGATTTTCTTTTCCATCACACCATTTTACTGAAGCTTTATAGAATAAATTTACATTCTTTTATGTATATTCCATTAACTTTTCATTATGCACAGTGTATAATAAAAATATTTCCAAAACCGCTTAATTAAGGGACCTTGAACATCTGGTCAACCCTCCTTCACATTGACTGGGTCAAGCCTCCCCACACAGACCTTTTCTAAAGAATACCACATTGTTATATTAAGCCTAACTTACTGTACAGTCTTTATGCCTGGAATGAAAGCTCGATATTTCTGCATTACTTTAAAACTACTTACTTAAATTTCTATAATATATTTTATCTGAAAAAGCTTACGAAATATTTCTAAAAAACACAACTTTTAGGTTGAAAACGCCTCAAAATTGATTTTTTCCACACCTATTTCCATTATCTCTATGAAACGAAGACTGTTGTTTGAGCATTCCAGTAGCTTTGGTTGACATCTATTGATAAAACTCTGAAATTCTTTTAAATATCAAAATTGATGGGTGGGTCAAGCCTCCCGTATGGTCTACCGTCCCTAGTCTTCCCTATTGGTCTAAATTTTGAGCGTTTTGTATTATTACCCTGAAAAGTAACAACAGATAGCAGATTTAATGTGATTTTTTTAAAAAATTCGTCGCTCAAGATATTTCTTCATAAATTTATCTTCTTTATGTTAAGTGCATCACGTTAAAGTTCTGCGCGGGTCGTATATAACCCGACCCAATTCCAAAAATTATGTTTTAAGTCATCCCGAAGCCTGACCCAAAACGGACGAAAAAAAATATCCACCAAAGCCCAACTCGAACACAAAATGGAAGAAAATTTCTCTATATTTTAATATAATTAATGAAAAATAGTCTACAGTTATACCTCTAATATCATATTTAAGATTAGAATAGCACAGTTGAGGTTTATATCAACAGATCGAAAAATGATCAGACCAAGACTCGAACCTGGATACCTTGGCATGCCGTGCCAATGATCGGTCAAATCGATCCCGAAGTGCAAGAGTCAAATCCTAACTCGAACAATTAAATACTGTTTCCATTATTCAATAAATCTAAAATCCTGCTCTAAAATCATGATGTCCCACTCCCGTAACATGTAATTTTTGTTGTTTAAAAAGTAAGCTCTCACGCACATGGAAGAAGCCTATTCATCACTTCACATTTTTTAACCAATGAAACAGGTAAAATGTTTGTCAAATACTTACTTGTGTTTGATAAAAAACTTTATAAATTCAACAAAGCCATATACATGCACCTTTACACAAAAAAGAATTTTGTTGTTCCCGAAATTTTATATAGTCTGCATTTTATCTTTACAAAAGGCTTTGAAAAGACGCTTACTTTCGATATTAGCTCTGTTACCATTGATACATTTTATAATTGGTCTTAATACTTCATTTAAAACAAATGGAAAATATTTTTAGGCGATAATATTTTTCAATAAACAACACAATGCAGAAAAAGCATTTTTGGCTTCTCACTCTTAAGAATTTATATCTCTAATTTTAGTACCTCATAGCATAAAAAAGTAAAACGTCTCTTTATATAGTAAAATATAATATAGCTACGAACGAAGATACATACTAAACTCTTCAATAACCATTCCGAAAAGCGTTCTTTAACTTTAGAAAAATCAGACCAATATATTCTTGAGTTTCAAGACATATTTATAAAAACGAAGTTTGTTTTGCTGCCTCTGATTTTAGGAATTGTTTCCGAATGGTTTTTGTTGAGTATAAATTCTTCAGGAACGTTTTTTCATGGTGAGAAAAAAAAGGCTTAATCTTTTTTTATTTTATTTTATTTTATTTTATTTTTTTAATGATTTATTCATTTTATATTAATAGGAATTTAAAAAGCACAAAATGGGAAAAACGATAAAAATTCACACACACACAAAATAATAATGTCCACATTTGTGACCGCTGAATGTTCATGGTAATTTATGATTGAAATGATTTCTTATAAAATAAAAAACTAACAAAAATTGTTTTCTTACATTTCTAAAAATTATTAAAACTTAATATATTTAATACATTTGATATTATTTTTATCAAATATTAGCGATTTGTTCAAATAGTCCAACAACACCGACTGCCGAAAAATGACTTCACGCTTTTTCTATATCTCTAATTGTACATCGGTGCAGCCAAACCATAAAATGTTTACACTTCTTGATGAGGGACTCAGTAGTGAATACGTTATTATCAAATTTTTGTTTTTTTTATTATTGACAGTAATTATAATTATAAAATACTAAACGTCCACATAGGTGCCCAAAGGCGTGAAAAGGTTAATAAATTTTCTGAATTTAATTATAGGTTTTTCATATGCTATCCATCCTCAAGTAAAAGTTTTCATGTTTATCAAACATATTTTTTAGACAAACATGTTACATTAACATAATTAAAATTAACATTAAAAATAATATTATTTTCTTACAACTGCCTGTATAAATTCAATCAAGCAGCTGAAACCGTTAGCTTATTGGATAGCATCCTAAAAACCGATATTCCGGTTCGAGAAAACTAAATGATGTGTTATATAAACGATTCGGAAACGTTCCCTAAAATCAGTGGCAGGAAAAGAAACTTTGTTTTCCTTAATGATTTTTTAAGTCTCGAAAATATATTAGTTTTTGAGGTTTCTAAAGATAAAAAATAATTTTAGGACTCATGGATAACTCGAAACCGGTTACTGTTGATTTTTGTTCGTCGGTATAATATATTTTCGTAGATTAAGAATTTATTTATTTATTTATTATTATTATTATTATTATTATTATTATTATTATTATTATTTTTTTTTTTTTTTTTTTTTTTTTTACAGTGTAGTACGTATGCATGCACAGACTTAAACGCATGACATATTTATATTTCTCTCAGTTCACCGAGGTAACTTAAAGAATAATAATGTTGATTTTCCAGTATTATTTGTTGATTGAATAATACTTACTTTTATACAGACTTCTGGACAAACACAACGAGTTTGTCCATTACTGAAACTTTCACAAACTGCGTAGAAATCACATTCTTGAGCGTGACATGTATCTGTAAAAGGAAAAGTAAGAAACGATTAGAGTTATGAAAACAGTAAACATTACTTCGGGTTTTAGCTATACAAGTAAAGGTGTGTTCTAGACCAAAGACCGAACAGAAAAAAAACACTCTATTCGCATTTATTAGCACTTGTAAAGTTACAAAATCATCTGTATCGTTTCGTCTTTAAGTATTAATAAACCTGCTGATACATAATACACTGTAAAAAAAAAAGGACTAAAATACGGAAATTGTACTGCCATCGAGATGCCAGTACAATTTCCGTATTTTAATGGAACATTTCCCCTCTTAAATTACAGAAAAAATTCCGTTTTTCTGGAATTTACGGGGGAAATTTTCCGTTAAAGACGACAATACTATTTCCGTATTTTAACGGAACATTTCCCCCGTAAATTACAAGAAAAAAAATTCCGTATTTTAGTCCGTTTTTTTTTTTTTTTTTTTTTTTTTTTTTTTTTTTTTTTTTTACAGTGTAATTTAAGACTGGCAATATTCCGGTTTTTGTCATAGAAGATACATTATCACTATTTGATTATTTTTTCCAGGACTATGAAATTGTCTATTTAAGGCTGGATCCCGTTCTCGCTTTTCCTATTTTTACACTCTTTTAATTAACTGTAAGTTTGTATGTTATTTTTTTATAGACTAGGAGGCGGCAACACGAACTATCACCTCATCGAGTTGACGGCTGAAATTCGAGGATTAGTTAAAACTCGATTCGCATATTAAAATGAAACTGGCCTGCAAAGTCATATCTTGGTGGAAAATACCTGCAAACTCGATTTTAGTGGTTTACTATTGTGTTTTACTGCTTCTAGTCCTTCATGTTTCCATACCTTTCGGTGCAGGAAAACACAATGATAAACCAACCGATCAACAACTAAAATCAGGTTTGCAGGTGGTTTCCACCAAGATAGGACTTGGCAAATATGCATTTTAATATGCTAATCGAGTTCTGTCTAATCCTGGAAATCAGTCGTCAACTCGATGGCATGATTGTCTGTGCAGCCGTGTCCTGGTCTATAAAGATGGAATTTTGTGGTTGAATTTTAACTCATTTCCTGATAGGCGAGAATTATAAAAAGTTATGGATACTTTTATGTTACTCATTTGCAAATCTCGCCAAAAGCATTTTTTCTCGCCAATAGCAGCTTTAATTTTTCACCTGTGTAAATTGAAATAAATAAATAAAAAAACGCTTTCATGTTGAAATAAATCTTTTTGTTTTATGGTATTATTTTTTACTATTTTTCTATATTTTTTCTTTCTCGCGCGTGTATGTATGCGTGTATTTTGAATAAAATCAGTGGTAGTTGTGCATTTTTAATGTATGTAACATATGCATTTTAAAATTATGTGTTTTATATGAAACGAGTGAAAGATTCATATTTTAAAAGAATTGAGCGCAATACAAATGAGGGCGATGGGAACAATATTTGGCGATTTAGGACTTAGCCCCGGCAATTATAAAAGTACCAAATTAAGTATCAAAATATGTACCAAATTATGTTTCTGATGACAATCAACGTTTTAATATTTTTATAACTTAATTTTAAGGCATTTTAAAAAAATACGCTTTGATCAATTTATAGTTTCTTATTTATTAAGTTATGGCTATAGGTTGAGATATCAATTTAGAAATCCTAAAAAGATAATTTATAGAGTTGAGTTGTGCAAGACCGGGTAGGCGGGTAAAACTGGGTAGCGCGGATTCCTCCTTGATTTGAACTTTAGTCTATCGACTAACACGAGGAATTGCATGTCAAACGTCATTACGGCATTTGTAGATGAACGAAATCCTACTGTGTGTGGTTAATTTTTTGTGTGAAGGATTTTGTTTGAATTATGGTAATTCCGGGATTTATGACGCACATTTTTTTGAATTTGTGTATAAAGTCCCATGTTGGACATAAAATAAAAAAAATCATGCTGTGCTATTTAATTTTAAATATACAATGCGTGTACTGCGACAAAAAATTCAAAACAAATTATTAATATTTTTTAACAATTTTTTTCTAAAACATTACACTACGGCACTTCACGCGTACATTCAGGTTGAGACGCCGCACTTGTGCGGTAGTTATGCCGCGCTTGTAATAAGAACAGAATGAAATTATAAATAAAAATATTCAAAAGAAATATTCATATTTGGATGTAATAACAAAATGAAACAAAATGAGTACAACGAAACGTATTAGTAGATACAAATTATTAATTGTTGCCTACTTTCACTATTGAAATTATCGACTTTTTTTTTACATTAAATTTGAATTGTTATTTCAGCAACAACGTAACATCAATGTGTTAGAAAGGAAAAAGAAAAAAAATAAATTGTGTTTACATAATTTATTTGTTAACACTTTCAGGATTGATGGCTTTTACACAAATTTTATTCGGTTGGTACCACTTTTTAAAAAGAAGTTACCTTTACTTAAATAATCATGAAAATGCTCTAATTAAACAAAGCAAATATTACTTTTCTTTTTTACAGGTGCCAGAAACAAATTTTGTAAGCTCTTTATGAAGGTGCTTTCCCGAATGAGTTAAGAGACCTGTTTTTTCGATTGCAATCTACAGAAAAAGTGTCGAAAAAGTACAGCCTTTATGTAACTACATTTAAACACATGATGCAACGAAGCCAATTACACTTCCTCTTTTTTGGAGTTGTTTGCAAAGAACGTCTGCGTTACGCGTAATCCAATTTTTCATTATTATCATCTTGACTTGCATCTTTCTTGCCCTTCTTTATTTTTATTTTCCCCCTTTTCTCCTTTGGTTTAGTAAACTTGATAACATGCCTAACATGGTTAGTCTGTGTAAAAAGAAAAGGAAAAGTTAATAACACTTAATTATCCCGTACGAAAGAAACTGCGGCATGTATACCGGAATAGCAGTGCGGCATGTATCCCATTTTGCATGTTGTAGACGTCGGCCATCACAGTTACCTTCCATCGCTAAAGGGAATGGCGTAACCATACACACAGTACTCTATACAAACACTACACTTAGTTTTGACTTCGAAATCATGCATGCATTTAGTAATTAGTGTATGAAAAGCATTTAAACATAACGTGTTTAAAAGTTTGGACAGTGAAATCATACAGTTACGTCAAATTAAGGATTGTACTTCTAGAAGTAAACATCGAAATGGGATTCACGCTATACACTGGTTAAAATAATTTCATTGCGCACCTATACTGTGCGTTTGAAGATCATCTATCGATAATTACAAGAAATACAAGGGGTGCGGCATCTATCCCGTATGCGGCGACTCTCCCGGAGTTACCTTACTCCTAAAAATTGTTTCGTTTGGTTCTATATTTTTCGCATATATTAACTGTTATCAGCATATTAAATATTGGTAAGTAGTATTTGAAATTTTTTGCTTTCCTGCTACTATTTTGCCAGTTTTATTGATCTTTTACTGTAGGATTGAGAGTAATGGTGCCATGTTTTAGAATGTGTGTCATGTTGGGTAAAACCGGGCATACCCGGTTTTACCCTACACTCATGGAATGATTTTTTAAAGGTTAGTTAACACATTAGCATGAAGCTATAAATTGAAATTTAATGCTGTTAAGTACTGTTAACCCTTGATGTGTCATTCATGGCACCTCTAAACTCATACTACAAACAAGGGGTAAGAAAGTGGCTACTTTTTAATCCTGGGCGATCTGTAAGATTTACCAAATTGGAAAATTATTCAAAGCTGCATTTTTCAGAGCAGCAATTGCAATTACTCAATCAAACTGTTTGAGAAAACACGGATTTATCCCTACAACAACGATGTTCTTCCAGACCATCTTTTTTCTCTTTTGGAAGTTACAGAGAAACACATAAAAGTCAGTGATAACGCACCTTAGTCTATGCAGCCATAGGCTGGAAAAGCTGCAGCAATAAATATTTCTGAAACATGACAGGATAATAAGGCTTTTCTTTCTCCATCTAAAAGTGTTGACATCACACATCCAGCAGTTGAGAATTTCTAGCCTTTTCCATCGACATCTCAGATTGTGCAACCCAGAAATCTGCATTTCCAATTTCTCCTAAAATGTTTTTACCCCCTTCCCAGGAAGACTTTTCACCCCATAAATTAGAGCTGGAAACAGATATTAAGGAGAAAGAAGACAAGCAGCATGCAAAACGAAAACGAGAGATTCATAAAAAGAAAAAAGAAATTAAGAATCAACAGAAACAGAAACAAAAAAGTCTGAGGAGAAATCGTCAGAAGATGTAGAAGATAATGAAGCCTGAATGTTTTGCAATGAACTTGTGTGTACAATGCAGAAAATTTGCTACAGATTTATTTTTGACACATGGAAGAACACATGCGCAATTTCGTTTTGTTAAAAATAACAAAAATGTATTTCTTTAGAACATTAATCAAGATTTTTTTTTCCTGACAAAAATGAGTTTTCCAGTAGTTTTAAATGGATACCCAGTTTTATCCAACCAGTGGGGTAAAACCGGATTTTTGCATATGTCTGAAAAAAACTATTGTTTTATGTAATCAATTATAGTTTTTATCGAAAAGAATATGTTTTACTATAGCCAAAGATTTATTTAATATTAAAAATGTAGTTCAGAGTTTGTTTTCCATTTGATTGCATTTGAGATCAACAAACATTTATGGTACCCGATTTTGCCCCACCTTCCCCTATAATGTTTTTTTCCTGTTGACATATCTTAAAAAAGAAAGATTCCAGCCAGAATTTTTTTTAAAAATTTGCATCTATCATATGCAGCCCAATTATAAAAGATGGACCCATTTAAAACTATATAAATAGCTCAGCGTTTGTTTATAGCAAATATTTCACAACAATAATAAAAATTCGTTGATAAATAAATGAAATAATACAAATAAACAAAAATTTAACAGACATCTAATCGAGCTACACACTTAATCCACTGAGATTATTAGAATAAGAAAGGCTGTTGTAAGTAGCGAAATCATCGTCGATTTCTATGATTATAATCTCTTGGCATGCGACTAATACGAAAGTATAGTTTTCAATAAATTTCAAAATTTTATTTGAATGGATAATTGATATTTTTTACATAAAAATGATTTTTAGCGTTGTTGGGAAATATATAAAAAAATCTATTGAAGTTTTCATGAAAAAACGGTTTCCACCTATATTCTGTAACTCAAGAAGCTTGGGTTGGGTCCCCTAGTAAAAATATAACTTTATGATAAGAAGTTTGAAAAAACACAAATGAATTAATTCTAAGTCCATAAGTTTAACACTGGAGAAGGAGATAAAATAATTTCAACTGCGTAACTCAATTTATACATTCAAGATTAACAAAATAATATTAATGTTAATGCTGTTAATGTATCATGTTTGTTGAACACGATAATGTTCATTTGATAAAGGAGAGCACCCGAAAAATCTAAATTCCGAGTTGAGAAAACTGATTAACTCAGTGTAAAAACGACTCGGAAACATTTCCGAAAATCTGCAGGCACCGAACTAAACTTTTCGTTTTTATAAATAAATTTTTTAAACCTCGAAAATATATTAGTTTTTGAATTTAACTATAAAGAACACGTTTCGGTATCGTGGCTAACTATGAAAAGTTAATGCATTTTTTCGTTTGTGATTCATTTATATTTTCCTAGAGTAAGAAACATTTTTTTTTTTTTTTTTTTTTTTTTTTTTTTTTTTTTTTTTTAACAGAGTGAATGTGGCTTTTGCCGCGTCATGATGTATATTTGGTACTTTTCCGTTATACGGACGCCATGACAAAATGTATGCTAATGTGTATGTACGTGTATGTATATGTATGTATGCGTATGTATGTATGTATGTATGCGTTATCAGGGGTGTAGTGGAGGGTATACTGTGGTATGCGCCGTATACCCTCTGGATTTTTTAAAGGAACACCGTATACCCTCTGTTTCTCAAGAAAGCTATAGTATATATATGCTACTAGGGTATACACTCTGCCTTGAGCGTATACCATCTGCTTAGAACGTATGCCCTCTGTTTTTTTACGACTACACCACTGTGCGTTATGTATGATAATGTGAATTATGTATTAATGTATGATAATGTGTATATACATTAGCATATAAATGTATGCTAATGTATGTAATGTATTACGCTTGGAGACAATGGTGTCTCCTGGTATAACGGAAAAGTACCGTATATTTAAATGCTGCATGTATTTCACGTAAATAAACTACTTGTGTTAAAAATTAACTATTAATTAGTTTCTTATTACCGACGATCAACAAAAAATTTGTTTTTATAAATGCTTCTTTAAATCTGGAAAATCTATTAGATTTTGAAGTTTCTAACTATAAAGAACGCTCTTTGGAATCTTGAGATCTAAAGAGGATTTTTTTTTCGTTTGTGGTTAAGTTATAATTTGCTACAGTAAAAAAAAATTACCTTTTTTTATAATGTTGGTTTAAGGCTGCTAGTCAGCCAGTTTCCGAATTCTCCTCGCGAATGTTAACTCTTCGGGCGTAAAATGCATTCGCATATTTAAAATATATCCACGGGAAATTAATATTTTGAACTTTTATTTTCTATGTACTTCTCTTAAAAGTTGTTAATTTTTTTCTTAATTCTAAAAATATTTCTAAAATCTATGCTTCATTTAATATTTTATGTGTTAAAAGCTAACGAACTGTGAGTAAGATTTTAACACTTCATATAAAATTAAATACATATTTTAGAAATATTTTGAGAGCTAAGAAAGAAAAGAAACTTCCTTCATAATCGCATTTGTTTAAAATGAAATTCAATATACACAAAAAATGTCCTTTGAGGTATTTTTTACAAAAATCCAATATTATTTCATTGATGAAATTTGACAAGCATAGAAAAAACTCATCTTACTACTTAACTCCTTGAAAGCGGTGATGCTGCTATGGCATCACATAATTTTAATCCCTAATTGCCACGTTGGCACCCGAATATTTTTATGAAATTTTCACTTTTATGAAGTACGCGAAAATATACTTTTACTTGTTTACAAATAAATTTTCTTCTAAATATTGGTGTCATTCAGTTATTTCAATATTTTACGAATACAAGTGCCTTGCTCCTGAAAGGGTTAAGTAAAAAAAGCCTAAAAGTTCAAGTTAAACAAAAGTGGAGAATAAAAAAACGGATAAATAAAATAGTATTTGTAAGCCGGGCGTATGTTTAGGTTTACAAATCTGTATTATCATAACTGTTACATTGAAAACATTGATTTGTAAAAGCCTGGGCAATTTCCAGAAAATATAGAACTATATAAAGTAAAACTTCCACTTATTTCAATTTATTTATGTTATTTAATATAATTTTAAGCATAAAAAATTAAATCTTAGTTATACACAAGATAACTTTTTCCTCGTTCAATTCATTAAATTTCATACTTCAAACGAGATAATACAACTGAAGTTAACCCTCTGTCTACCAGAAGGGTCCAATGGACCCGACATGTACATTCAAAATATTTATTCAAACCAGAAATTTCTTCAAAACAAACTAAATGTATAAATCAGACAATAATAAGTTAAATAAACAAATTAAATAGTTTTAAGTAAAAATTCTGGTGTAGAATGTTTTTATAAAACTTGAGTAAAATTTCCGGTAGTTCTAGGGTTAAAAATATTAATTTCCTGAGGAGATATTTTAAATATACAAATGCATCACACACCCACAGACTTAATATTACAGCCTTAACACTGGAGAAGAGGATTTGAGGTCTAACTGATAACACATCTTAGGAGGTTAACATGCAAATAAGGGATACAGACTGAATCTGTAACATTGCCGTGATTTAATATGATTATATACGCACACTTCACACTTGTAGCTCCACAAATATTCATCTTATACAACAGATGGGGATATCATTTACCACGAGGGTGTGGTGGCAGAAACGCGCGAGAAATCTTGTACAGGTATTTCAATAAATCTCACCTTTTAGGTGTGTGTATAAAGAAACGCCGATTAAGGGGTCTATTGTGTCTCAGGGTAGTGTAACGTAAAAGTGACTGATTTGTGGGATTTGGGAGCCATAAAAACAAATTATACCGCTTATTCTAACTTGGGTGTTGCTCTTTGATGCCCCCAGAAAGATAAATAGGGTGTATTTATGAAACAGGGTCATGCCTAGAGAGTTCAGGGTTCATTGAAGAAATTGGGGTTTTAAGAATTTGAGTGAATTTTCTTTTTCTTTTTGTATGAAAATCACAAGTCTTCTTGTTATGTATAAGGTATTATATTCTGTCAAGTAATATCTCAACATTAAATATGGCTTTGCAGTAATATAATATCATGTCTATTTCTATGGAATTTACAGCACTTGATGTAGAAGTACGTGTATAATTTTCTGAACTAAAACTTTTTTTTTTTTTTTTTAACGACAGTAAATGCAAGTCAGTTCATCAATATATATTTTTTTTACAGTGAAATAGAAAACCTTTCAAAAAAGCAGGCAAAAAATATATAATTTGGTTTAAAAATTCTTCAATACCTCTTGAAACATTTACCTTAACGTAGCGTATAATTCTATTTTCAAAATTAACATCATTTCCAAATTTAATAAACTTAATATCATTTTAAAAATAATTTTATATAAAATTCACCTCTTATAACCGTTTTGTAAGTACGTATGATTTGAAAAAGTTATGAAAGATATAAATGATTCATACAGGGCTTCTAACTATTCGTTTTTTGAATATCACTATTTCTAAATAATAACCTCCGTGGTAATTTTCTGAAATATTTCCGATAGATATATATACTACTAAAGTTATTGTTTAGAAATAGTGGTATTAAAACGCGACGCCTACTAATAAAAAGCACATGCAATAAACTAGAATAATTAGTATTGAATCTACAATAGAATTCAAGCACCATTCTAAATGTTTGAACTTTTGTAAGTTTCCTTAATTTTTTTTAAACATTAACTGCAATTTATAGGAATCCTAAAAAAAAAGAAAAATATAGTTTTACATTTTCTTTCTATCTTCTCTTACAAAAGATTTACAATAATGTTTTTATTTTAAGTTTAAAATAAGATTTTAATTTTCCATTAACACCTTGGGGACGAGCGAGTTTTACAAAATTTTTAATCTTTTATCACCAGTTATTCATAACAGAAATTTTGGCCTAATTGAATCGAGAAAATGCTCTGATTAAATCAGGCAAAATATATAACAAAAAATAACGGTTCGGAATAATCAAGGATTCTGAGTATCTTTTGCGTCACGTATACCAATCAATGGTTCCGAAGGGGTTAAATAATTGATTGTCTATTAATTTCTAGTTAATTTTTAAAATTTGGGTAGATGCATAAAATGTTGCTTTATTGAAGTGTTGTATAACTTTGGCTTGTAAAAACATATGCTTAAGGGAGTCCGAGGCTCAAAATGCTATTTTTTTTATTTATAGAAATTTTGTTATGAATTTTTTTCTGAAATATGCCTTAATGTAATAAGAATATTGCATGTAAAAAAATCTGAAAATTTTTAAGTATTTTTTTAAATTAAATTTTAAAATTTTAAACATATTTAATTTTTGATGTAACTCTGGAACTACTTACTCGATTTACAAACTTTTTACACTTTTGGGTACAGAAAATGTGTCATTTTACATTTCTCTTCAGGATTTCTTAAAATATTGATTATGAATTTTATAAAAAAAAAATTTAAGCAAAAAATGAACTTTTTTTATGAGTGAGTTTTGTATTCATTAGTCTATTTTCACAATTATCACTCAAAAAATTAAAAATCCTAAACACAATTTGTTGGAAATAGAACATAAAATCTCTGTTAAAAATTTCATACATATATCTTGCAAGGAACTTTAGATATATTCTTTTAAAGTTGACAAATCGTGAATATATTCATTCTGAGATGAATGAAGTTAAAGTCAGTTAAAGTGAATATGAAATACCGTTTGCAAAAATGTGTTACTGTAGACAGTGACTATATAGAAAAGGAATAATACAATGTAGCAATTTCATAAATTTCACTCAATTATTTCTATGTGAGGACAAAAACTTATTGATATACCCTCGTAAGAGATTGGGGGATAAATGAAAATATTCTACAGAGAAAGAACTACACATATGAAAAGAAATAGAACTCACCGCACAACCCTTCGTGGGCGGTCAGTATATCCATCTTTTGCTCGCACGCCGCTCTCTTAAGTTTGCAGGCGTTCATGTAGGATATGTTGTCTGTGCCACACACTGGTTCAAACTCTTCGGCGCAGGTTGGACATTCACACACAGGCTGACCGTTCTTGATCACACACATGGCGCCATAAGAGCAATGATGAGTGTGGCAAGGTCCATGTTCCCCTTAAATAAATAAATAAAAAATAAGATTGTCTGGTTTAACTGATTTTTAATAGTATTATTTATAAATATAAAAACATGGGATGACTTACTACAAAATATACACTATAATACTGTTGTGAGAATAAACACTGTTTTACAGGGTGGTTCTAAATTCATGGTACAAACGTTAAGGGTTGGTACAGGACACTGTAACAATCATTTATTGTATAGGGAATGTATGGACGCAAGTGACGCGTTGAGGTACGAACACCAGGGGGCCAATTTGGCCCTTTTTTAAATTTCAAAATTTCTCATTCGTACCAGAAAATTACTATACTATTTTTTTTCTTTATTTAAGACAGACATTTCATGATTATATAAAGAAAAAATTCTTGTTTGAAAATTTCAGGTATGAAATCGAAATTTTTTAATTAAAAAAAGTATTCATTTCTATTTCTTTTCATGTATTTCCTGTGTTTGACAGATTTGCCAGTTTTGCGGGGTTTTTTTTATTCCAAAATTTCGATTTCATATTGGAAATTTTCAAACAAGAATTTTTTTTATGTAATCATGAAATGTCTGTCTTAAGTAAAGAAAAGAATAGTATAGGAATTTTCTGGTATGAAGGAGAAATTTTGAAATAAAAAAGGGCCAAATTGACACCCCCTAGTGTTTGTACCTCAACGCGTCACTTGCACCCATACATTCCTATACAATAAATGATTGTTACAATGTCCTGTACTATCCCTTAAAGTTTGTACCATGGATTTAGAATCACACTGTATATACATATACATATTTGTATCTATTCATGCCATTGTAACCCCCTTCCCCCCTCTCGAAAAATAATGTGGAAGTACAAAAGCAAAAAAAAGGGGTGGGGAGAAGAAATTGAATTAAACAAAAAACAAATAATAGCAACAATAATAATTACAAATGATAATAATAAATACTAATATAAAATAAAATAAAATAAAAATAAACAGCAACAATGATGATGATGATGATGATAATTATAACAATAACAATAAAATAAGTATAAAAATAAAAATAGTTTTAAAAAATCCCTGCTTGAAAAATTCATCGTTTTTTCTATGCTTACTAGAGAGTACAATCAAGGGAATTTATTACAAATCTATAATTTTTACTTGTATTATTAATGTATATATATATTTTTTAAAGATAAGGCAGCAGGAAAGAAATAAAAAAGAAAAGTGCCCAGATAAACTGATGGCATTGAGCTCACAGGCTAGTCACACTAATTGTATATTATACTCTTATTTGAAAGGATAAGACCCCTAGAAAAATAAATTAAGGGAGGATTTGATTGGAAATTGCTGTTAAATTGGTGGTTTTTTATTAATTAAAAGTTAACTATAAATTATTTCGATTCCAGATTGCTTTAGTTGACTCGGCCGTGTTTTAATACACATGTACATAATATTACACAAAATCTTCCAAATTGTGGATTTGTATAGCATTACAAACAGACAGACAAATTTTCGTTTTTATATATTAGATTACCGAAAGAAGTGTGACATTTCAAAAACGCATAATCTAACAGACTGCTTATTAAAGTAATTTATCTTTAAAAAAAAGACTGTTTCAACGAGCAGTTTCACCCGTATCTCTCTAATTGATTTTTCTGAAATGACGATATTGAAGATGATTGACGATTATTGTAAGTTTTAAATGTTTTAATTAATGGTATAAAGTTGAAGAAAACACCAAATTAATATTTAAATAGAGTGAACTAATAATGTTTTATGACGTTTTATTTATTTTTATCAGGTGGCAGTATGAATGTTAATGCGGCCCTGCGGATGTAATTTGTCAAATTGACAGAACAAATATTTGTTAATTTACATGGTAATGAAGTGAAATAATTCCAACACGCACTACTTGCTTAAACCGGTTGTACAAGATTATAAAATGTGAGAGTAAACATATCTTGTATAATAATTTGCAAGAATAATATTTCATAAAAATCTGCATTCTAGATTCATTATTATCGATAATTATATTTGAAGTACAGTCAATATATATTGCATTTTTCATAATTCATTTCATAGGACTACATAATTTAACTAGCATTTTGCCTCTGCTGCTTAGTATAGTGATTTCATAATATTTGGTCAATATCATATGTTACAATGTCTTAAATGTACAGAAAGTTTATATATATATATATATATATATATATATATAAGATACACCTGCGTTTATTCGAAACCGTTTACGATAAAATTAGATACCAAAATTAGTGTCATTAAATACCGAATATTTTTTACTGTCTTGTTTACTCAATATTTTAAGTGTGCCTGTGTGTGTGTGGGGGGGGGGGGGGGGGGTCGTCTACATATTAAAAATTACACCAAATTCATTTTTAAAATGGTAACACCCACTTTTGATACCCTATTTGAGTTCATTGGATCAAGACAGCCCGGAAAAGTATAGACATTTTTTTTTTAAAATCTTCATGGAGTTTTGAAAGAAAATGTTTTAAGTGTATCATTCACTAGCATTGACTGTTAAAAGTTACATTGACGTACAATTATAGAAATGGCTTATAGATTTTACAAAAACAAACAATGAACCAGACATCATGATTTTGAATTGGTACTATCAACGTTAATACTAAATATATTTTACAACGTTACTCTCAGAAAAAAGCATGCCCGATGAAGGGAGACTATAATAATATAAATTTAAAAGCGACGTTAAAAACGCCAGAATATACAAACTTTGAGCAGACTAGTTTCGGTAGCCTATAGCGCACCGTCCTCAGTGCAAAGAATAACGGAAAATTGCTCAATTATATAGAATAGAAGCGGATTCAACTGATAAGTTCATTAACCAATGGAGAAACAGGAAAATACGGGTACCAGCCAATAGGAGAATAGAATAGGTAATGCCACCAAAAAATATGAAAAATACTGGTAGTAATTAAACGCAAGAGGATTTTATTAATCTTAATAATTATACTATAATGATACTTACCACATTCTCCTTCATGCATAACACTCAGCTCTTGCCTCAAAAGACAAGACTGTCGTTTCAATTCGCACTCGTTGTCGAAAGTATGTCCGTTGGAGCCACATACTGGTTGCATTTTGGGTTCACAAGTGGGAGGACATTGACAAGAAGCCACTCCAAACTGATCGATGTCACATTCTTGACCAGGGCCACATTTGATGAGATCACACGGATTAGTACCTTTAAATGAGTAAATGTTAAGTAGAATGAAAGATTAATATTTAACAAAATTCAATTATTTGTTCCTTTTAAATTAAAAAAAGTGTGTGGTATGCTGAGAAAATAATTCATAAGTAAAATGACATTTTGATCAAACACTCTTAAAAACCTTAAAATATTATTAATTTACTATTTGACTTCCATCCTTATTCATCATATTGTACGTTCCCTTGGTAATTTTTACATTTCTTGCACAGAATGTGTAAATATTAAGTATTCCAATGTATAATCAGTTAATATTGCAGAATGAAATATTAATATTTATTCAAATTCAATAATTTGTGCCGTTAATAAAATAATTCATGTATGAAATGAGATTCTGGTCAACTACTCTTACAGAAAAATTAAAATATTATTAATTTGCTATTTAACTACCATCCTTATTGATCATATTGTATGTTCTCTTGGCAATTTTTACCATTCTCGTATAGAATGTGTAAATATTAAATATTCCAGTGTCTATCCAGTCAATATTGTAGAATGAAAGATTAATATTTATTGAAATTCAATAATTTGCGCCTTAAAAAAGTTTGTAATTTGTTTATAAAATAAGTCATGTATGAAATTACATTCTGGTCAACTACTCTTGCAGAAACATTAAAATATTATTAATTTACTATTTAACTGCCATCCTTATTCATCATATTGTATGTTCTCTTGGTAGTTTTTACCATTCTTGTATAGAATGTGTAAATATTAAATATTCCAGTGTCTATTCAGTCAAAATTGTAGAATGAAAGATTAATATTTATTGAAATTCATTAATTCGTGCCTTAAAAAAGGTTTGTAATTCGTTAATAAAATAAGTCATGTATGAAATTACATCCTGGTCAACTACTCTTGCAGAAACATTAAAATATTATTAATTTACTATTTAAGGAATCGCAAGACTCTTAAAGCTTCAAAATTTTCGAAATTTTTATATTTTAGATGTTAAACTACTATCTTTTCTGAACATTTTGATATAATTATTTCCTTGAAATTCCCATTAGAACAGAAGTTATGGCTTTTAGAACTATATCCGCGCAACAGTAGAAGCGGCATTTCCGAAACTTTGAAGTCCCTTTTCACCAAATGACGTTTTTGGGCATAACGCGCAGGATATCTCAAAAACTTCTGAATATTTTTTTATGAAATTTTCAAAACATATGTTTCATGTTATTCTGTATAAACTGAACCTAAAATTGCATTTATACTGTTCAAAAAAAAAAAAAAAAAAAAAAAAAAAATTACGAGATTATACTGTTGAATTTTTTTAAATTTTGTATTAGCGAAATACAACTTTGTTTTAAAAATATAAAAATGCTTTAAATACAAATTTGCTTAGGTTCAGGATAATTATTACAATTTGAAGAATAATTAGGCATAAAAAATTTCCTTCTAGTTGCAAAATTTATTTTGTAATTCCGTGCGTAAGCTGTCACACCAATGTTTGGCTCGACAAATGTCTCACAGTTTGGAGCCCCCTATAAATACTAATTCTGCATCTTGCAATTTTTTAAATACGTGAAATGAAAGAACGTACTCATCAGAACGATCTATCATCGCAATTAAAATTTTGCTTTTAAATCATATACATTTTTAGATAATAAATGTTGAAAATGGTCCTTCTTTTCTTTCTTTCCAATTTTAAGAGTCCTGAAACCCCTTAACTGCCAACCTTATTCATCAAATTGTATGTTCTCTTGGTAATTTTTACAATTCTCGTATAGAAAGTGTAAATATTAAGTATTCCATTGTATATTCAGTTAATATTATAGAATGAATCATTTATATTTATTAAAATTCAATAATCTTTGCCTCTTATGTTAAAAAGAGTTTGTAATATGTTAATAAAATAATTCATGTACGAAATGACACTTTAATCAACTACAATATAGAATGCGATATAGAATTCAACATAGAATGCGTAAATATCAAATATTCCAGTGGAATATTCAGTTAATATTGATAACCCTATCTACTCAGCAAGGAACAATACTGACATACTATTGAAAATATTAAAGAGTAAATAAAGCTATATCCAAAAGGATTTTTAGGTTGTTGAATTTGAATATAAAAAAATATTCAGTTTTGTTTTAAATTTACATTATTAGTATAATTGAGAGCAGTTAACTAAACATGAAAACACAATCTTATTCATATAACGACTGCGACTTTATTTGTGTACATCGATTGTGGAGGCATCGTTTTCAAATACATTAAAAAAAAAAATGGTCGGTTATTTCTTCAATTCATCTTCAATTGTTCGCTTTCAATAGATGGAGTGTTTTAGTTCATGCGTGTAAAGTTTAGATAGCACATATGTTCAGAAGAAAAAAAGTCGAAAGCTATTTCTAAATGGCGGAAATTCTATCACAATACTTGGTTAACGTTAGACAAAGATGATGAACTGAATTTTTAACACTTTCTAACATAGTTAAAAAATATTTATGAATTCTGTCTGTATGGCCGTCTGTTTGACTATCTGTCCGTCTGCACCTACCCTTACTAACTGATATATGTCATTGATATTTATCATGGTATGTGCACTATTGAAAATGAAGTGCGCAGTATTTATAGTTCGTTTACAGGGCCACTCAAAAGAATGCCGTTACATTATGGTGTATGGGGAAAATCGTTCACGGTTTCTTTAATGATATTACACTATTTCAAAAATATTGAAATTGATATACATCCTTGAGGCGCGCTACAATATGCTTACTATATAACATGCTGTGCATACCATTTCTCGTTCATTTATAAGCATACACAAAAGAATTCGGTTACAGTATTGTCTATGAGCTGCAATTGCTGGAAGTTCATTTTCAATTGTGGTGTATGCTTTTAAATGTAACTATTTTTTTACATATTACTTGGTGTGTATAAATTCTATAGGTCCTATACAGGATTGTACAAAAGAATTCGAGTATATTTACGTTTATTGACTGAAATTTCTGAAATGGAATTTTCAACTTTGTTACGCGTTTACCGATTGAACTTAATTCTTGCATACTATGTTGTATATATATATAAATATACAGATCATATACATGGCTACTGAAAAGAATTCTATTTTTTTTAACGACTATAGATGGTAATTGCTGAAATTGAGTTTTCAAATACTTTTTCAAAAGTATTTAAAAATCCTCTTTCCACTAATTAAACAGTGAAAATTTCTTGCAGTATTCTGAATGTGTTGGAAAGTGTTTCATAATATTTACCTGCTGCATGATTTTTCTTTCTTGATTTTTTATGAATTTTATGGAATCAGCATTCCTATTATCACAAATTTTTATGTGAAGGAAAAAGTTTTAATTGGCAATTTATGAAGTTTCAATGTCGAGTGATCGTAAACTCACCACATAAGATGACTTTTTATCTAAAAACATCGGAAATGTTTCATCGAGATGCTCTCAAATAATGATCGGAAGGATGAAATGTGGATGGAAACGCTGTAAGTTGTCAATGATATTTTTTGTAGTGAAAAGTATCATCGCAATTTTATCAGGAAATGTAATACTTTCGATCAAAAGGATGGCGCAAAAGCCCGCATTGCTATATTTCTTTCTATTTTTGTTCGTAATAATACAATTAATTAACCTTAAGATCATGGGGTTTAACACTGTTATACTTTTTTTTTCTTTGAAAGGGAAAGGTAATTGTCGTTGAACATAGTAATTATCGAACTTATAAACGTTAAAAAAATTGCAAATTATTTTTGGTTATATTCAAGTTTAATATGGTAAGGTATTATTGGATAGCCCTTTATAAATAAAGTGACAATATTTCTTAAATATTGGTACGTATTTTCAACTTTGGCTTCACAATTTAAATTAAATACGTTTTTGACTTAGTAGTATTTTGCTACGAAGCACTTAACCAGCATTTTTAATTTGCAGCAGTCTTGCTTTGAAAACCTGCAAAGTTGCAGCAAGCTCAGCATGACAAGACTGAAAGTTCATAACAAGACTGCAGCAAGATAACGCAAACGCCGAAGTTACCACACTTTGAACTTGCAGCTAACTTGTCGTGCAAGTTAAATTCATGCTTTATCAAATCTATTGCAAATTATCGGCAAACAAGTAATCAAAAATACTGCAAACTTATTGCAAAGTAGTAATATTTTCATGCTCTACTATCTGTTTACAACTGTTACATTTCAGAGGGGTCATAGACCTGACCAGGTCTATTGATGCGAACACACCGTCAGAAGGTGTATGCATCATTTTCATCACCATAAACAAGTTAAGGTAATATTTGTACTTTCCAATACGAGTCTTTTTTGGTATTTGATAAGTATAGCGTTTATAAAAAGCGGAGCCAACCGAATAAAATTTCTGCAATTTCTGCGTATGTGCTGATTGTCTAGGATAGACAATGTCTATCCTCTCAAGAGAGGGATTTTTTGCTTTCGTCACTTTCGTGAATTACAGACAGTCTTGCCATCAGCTTCACAACAAACTACTCATGCAAGTAGGGGATTGTAAACCTTACGGGAAATTTGCGGCGAATTTCTCAATTCAAATTTGTCACGGCCAGATAATGTCAGAAAAAATCAAACTTCCTGCTAATGTTCATGCTATCAGGATAAAGTCACGTTTCAAACTCAACCTTTTAACATCTTGGACTTTAGAAGATTGAAATTTTTGTTACTTGCGAGTAGAGTCCTGCACCGGGTCGAGTAACTAGATTTTACCCAAACCCGTGCCGACCCGACCCGTGGTTCGGGCCAATTAACTGTTTCGGGTTCGGCGCGGTGTTGGGTTGGGTTTTGCTTATCTTTGGTGTTCGGGTGACCAGAATTTTCAAAATCCTGAATATTTTTCAATGAAAAAGAACTATATATTTGAATATTAATGAGTGCATATATATTCATTTTTACAGGAAAAAGATAAAAATGATAGCAACGACATAATTATCGACTCTTTTCCATAATTGTATAACAATACGGATTAATGTTCTTCCACTTCGAGTTTGGGATAAAGTGTGACAGATTCTGTTTCGGTTTTGGACTGTCTTTAAGAAGAATTTTGAGGTTTGGGTCATGTACAACTGTACCGTGCAGGGATCCACTTGCGAGTAATGTCAGAAGTTTTTACCAATGTGTCGTTTGTGGTTTCTGAAATTGCTTATAACCTAATGGTAGAAAATCTTCTTTTTTGTGTTAACAATGATTTCGCTTGAAAATTAAACAGACGATCAAAGAAATGATATCCTCTTCGATAGACTTACCTGCACTGCAGTCACCGGAGTAGATGACACGTATGTTGCGCTGCGTCTTGCAAGCCTCACTTCTAAGGGTGCATTCGTTGGTGTACGTTTTGCCATCAGATCCGCACACAGTTCTAAAATCGGGAGCGCACACGTCGTTGCAGCGGCAAGTGGGATTCCGATTTTCGTCCAGTTGGCAAACTTGATAGGGAGGGCACTTGACAAATTGACAAGGATCTGTAAGTAGTCGAGTATATTGTTAAGAGTAATTAAAATATTTCTATTATCGCTTTAAAAATAACTCACCTTTAATTCACTCATATGTAGATATAAATCGATTTTACTTTCATATGTGATTAAATATACACATTTAGGAGCGTAGATCAGTAGATAGAGAAACTGTAGTAAATTTTTTAATTGAAATTGTTCAGTAAAAAGTTAAAACAGATGGAAGAATTTTGAGAGAGCTCAGGGGAATTCAATATCTGTCGAAACTTATGAAAACAGAGAATTCAAAAGTAGAGGTTGATAAAAATTTTGTGCTGTGTCGAACCAACTCTTGGTGCTGCTGTAGCTGCAACTATAAGATGGTGAAATCTCCTTACAATATTTGAAGGTATGATTCAAATGGAGCTCCAAATGTTCTAACGAAATTTCCTCATCTTATGGTTGTAGCACCAAAATATGGTTCAACCCAGCACAAAATTTTTAACGGTGTATTCCTTCCATCGAAGAAAGGGAATAAATGTTTCGAGTAGGCAGTCTTTTGATGTTAGTGGGACTTTGTGGTAAATTAAGAACTGACTGCTATTATTAATTTGATATGTTAACTAATAAATATTTTATTTAATAATATTTAAATTACTAGAAATTGTTACAAAATTATAAAAAAGTATACAGAAGTATGCAAAAGGGTACAAAAGTGTACAAAATTATGATTCCGATATCAGAATGAAAAGCATTCAATTAGCGTCCCACAGGAAGGAATGATAAAAATTGATATTTTTGATCAGTATAAACTTATCTTAAACAAGGATGCTTTAAATATTCTTGTCGAACATTATATATTTCGATGTTTTAAGTGTGCAATAACATGTGCGTTTAAGCGTGTGTGTGTTTGCACTTAAGTGTGTGTTTGTGTGTGTGCTTTAGCGTTAAGGATGCTTTAAGTGTGAAAAAGTGTATTTAAGAGACTAAAAAGGATTACAAAATTATGAAAAAGTGTGCAAATGTGTACAAAAGTGTACAAAAGTATGATTTCGGTAACAGAATTAAGAGCATTTAATAAACTTACGACAGGAAGGAATGCTAAAAAAGAACATTTTTGAGAGTATAAAATGTTTTAAACAAGGATGCTTTAAAGATCTTCGTCAACCATTATATTTCAAAGTTAAACTTGACCAGATCCAAAGTTTAACTTGGATCAGATCAGGATAGAACACTCACCATACCGATCAGTTCTTTTTAGCAGCTCAATAGCTATTCAAATTGTAAAATTCATTAACAGATTCAGAACAGTAGGAACTTATTTTATAATATTTTTTAAATAAAAGTTACTTCTCTTGCATTCAATCTGTACAAAAAAGTAGATGATATGTGAAAAACAAATTACCCAATTAAAGTAAAATGAAAATGAAGTAATGGCAGAAGAAACTGCATGTCCTAGACACGATGCACTTTATACAAAAATTAAAAATGTTTTATTAAATGTAATCAAAATTTTGCTTAAATACAGCAAAGTTTTCAATCTGTCAGATGTGAGCGAGTTTTCTTTTTGCGTCAAATTTTTTTATGATTTGAAAAAACCCTTATTTTTTTTCATCAAGCACATGCAATCAATCACCAGTTGCGGTAACTCTGCCGGTTTCAAAATTTTCATAAAGTTTCATAAAATTCAAAATTTTCAAAAATTTCATTAAATTTTGGAATTTTTTTAATAACTCTTACCGCACTGTCCTTTGTATCGGACGTCGATTTCTCTCATTTCCAGGCAAGACGTCTTTCTCATCTCGCAGACGTTGGGATAGTCCTTGCCGTCCGTGCCACACACTGGCCGTGACCGAGTGTCGCCGAAAGTGGCACACTTGGCCGGGCACAGACATTCTGCCGACCGGCCATCGAGAGACGGTTGACACTCGGCACCGAAATGACATTCCTTTTCCTCACAGGGGTCCTTCAGATCTGAAAGGAAAATGATTTTTGTCAAAAATACATTTTAATGGAAAGAAATAACATAATTATAAAACCTATAGTTTGCTATATTATAAAATAATCAGCCAAGTGCTAGTACTACTCGCGTAAATATAGTTCCGTACAATAAATACATTAATAAGTTACTGGGCATGGCATTAAACAAAAATATCATTAAAAGTGGTTATCTATTTTTAAAAAGCCGATGGTGCATAGAAATTCTTACTTTCTAATAATAATTAATAATTTCATGATCCAAAGAAAACAAAACATGCAAGTTGTTCGAATTGTTTTCTTTGTTTTCCCTGCTTTGTGTGACGTTTTCGTGACGCGTGTCATGGCTTTCTCCTTTATCTATGCGTTGATAGAGTACGCCGCCCGTGTCTTTGACGATTAATTTTTCTGCTAATTACCGGCAATTGTTTTTGGAAAATCATTGCCAACAATTCCTTTATAATCTGCCACTATGACTACCTCCAGCGCTCCTCAACTTTTTTGCTGAATGCCCGCAAATCCAAATTTCTGTGTAACGGAAAAATGCGATTTTCTTAAAAGCTATGTGACCTAGTGTAATTGCCAGATTTTTCTGCAAGGTCTAAATTAACTTCTACTACCCCTAATTTTTTCCTGATTTTGGTTTCAGTAGATTCGGAAATGGAGTTGCGGAGAAATATTTTTGAATTACAATTTCGACGATATCTCTGAAAATATAATACATAAAATTAAAAGAAATATATCTTTGAGTTTGGCGTTGCAAAAGCTTTTATACGATACCCCAGACGATATACAAAGAAAAGATTTTTTTATTCAGATGACTTAATTAGCCCCCTACATTTTTCCCAAATATGTTTGTGAATGGTTAATAATCTATAAATATGTGGGTCAATAGCCTTTATTACTTCAGCCAATTTTAACTTTCCACATTCCATAGTTTACGAGTAAAATGGCTGAAACAGACACAGGAGGGATCTTATAGTGGTTCCTTTTTTACTCTTTAAGTATGGAACCATAAAAAAGAACAAAAAAAGTAAGAAAAATCATGCGTTTAGCATAGATTATGAAACGCTTTCCAACACTTCCTGAATGCTTTAACAAAATTTCGTTATTTAGAGAAATAAGGTATATAAGAGAACTAAGTAAACATTTTAGAAAACGCATGAAACATTTGAAAAACTGATTTCTGCAGTTACCATATATAGCCAAATATATATTCCAATTCTTTTGAAAAGCCCTGTATTTGATCTGTAGGTTGATATATATACTATATAATGGGAAAATTAAGTTTAGAAAGAAAACTCATAACAGGTTGAAATTTCTCTTTCAGCAATTTATACTAATAGATCAAAACATACTTGTATACATTTGTACAGCTGTGTAGTTAACCTAGTAAATTATTACACGCCACTATTTAGCTAAAGTTTAATTCAAAGTAAAACACTCTTAAAACTACTGAAATCACACTTCCAGAAATTATCATTTATAGACGGCCATATATCCAATTCTTTGCGAGAACCTGTATATCCTTTTATCTGTGTTCTACAAACATTTTTTAGTAAACCAAATGCAGTTCCGCGTAAAAATGCATAACTCATTTTAAAACCACCTTTAAGCAATTTGCAATCATACCCAATAACCATTACGAATTATTTTGTGTAGCCCTGTATATGAATTGCAACATTTATACACACCATATACTATGCATAAATATAGCGAAACATAAAAGCACATAACATATATAAAAATGCATTTCCAGCAATCATTGCTACTGTACAGTACTTCGGACACAATATAGTATCTGAAATCTGTTGTGTGTTCCTGTAAATGCTATGCACTTCGTATTATACATGAAATAAGTTATAGTAAACCTCAGCGACGTATATCAATCTCATTATACATGAAATAATTTAACATAATTAAAATACATCGCAAACAATTCCCTCCACCCCTATATCGTTTTGTAACGGAATTATTTTGTATGGCCCTGTAAATGAATAATAACTATTCTATGCATCGTATATTCTACAGAATGCATATTTTAGTGCACTTGATAAATGCATACGAATTTTATTATGTTTGAAAACATGCCACACCATTAAAAACCATTTTAAACGATTTTTTCCCATAGGCCGTAATGTAACGGAAACTTTTGATTGCCCCTGTAAATGAACGAAACATGCTAGAAAGTTTATTTGAAATAGGGATCGTGCTATGGTAGAGGTCACTAAAATCCAAAAATTTCAGAACGATTCGACTATATTTACGAGAATTAGAGAGCGTACAGACGGCCAGACGGCCAGACAAACCGAAGTCATAAACACTTTTCAACTTTGTTGAAAAGTGTTAATAAGTGTTATCGGTCTTCCATGCGACACAGGTAATCATTGAGATTTAGGTGAATACACTCTTTTGAGTTTTCTCGTTTAGAATATTTTAACTTTCCGAATGAGCTCTCATTAAGAAGATATTTTTTGATAAAGCCTTTCTGTGATGATGTCCTTTAAAAATGTTAAATTAATTCAGCATCGATTTGCTTTCTTACAAATTACAAATTCTCTAAATTTTAAAATTAGTTAATTTTCTTCATTTATCATAACAAAGATAGTGTGCATGTGCGTCTGAGCGCTATTTTTCGAAGAGAACGCTGCGCAGAGAGTTGCAAGATCTGGCACCAAGGTATGTCTGCACTTATGCAACTCGAAATCGGCTTTGAATTTTTTGATTAGATTTTTTAAAATTTACTTTTTATGCGATTTTTTTGCGTTTTTTCGCTTTATATACCGATTTTTCCTGCATCTGTAAAAGAAATCCAGTTTCAACTTTTAGCCCAATATAGTACATTTTGCTGTTTTCGATTTTTTTAATTTTTCCGAATTCATTTATGCAAATTATCGCGTTTCGTGGCGATTATTAGACATTCATAAACGGAAGATTTTTTTCATTATTTTATCTCTATATAATAAATTCTGTTCTCTGTTATTTTTAAATGTTTCTCGATTTAGTTATGCTATTTTTAGCGTTTTGTCCCATTCCGCAGCGATAATCTAAGATTTTTTTTTTCTGAAACCGAAAGAACTCTCGGATATATTTTGTTATCACAGTGACTAAATCTAAGTTAGAAGAATGTTAAATCGGCTCCTGTAGCAACGGGAATGACAATACTGAAAATTTTATTTAATCAGGGTCGAAATAGAAAATAACAGCAAATTCAATGTTCATTTGATTCGAGACAGGAATGGGAGTAGCCCGCACGGGTGTACGCTGTCGAAGGAAGTGAGAATACTAACCTCAGGTTCGTTTAATTCGTGCTTTGTTTCACAAATCCGACGAGTGCAACTTCAACAATTATTAATAAATGAAATGTGTTACTATTTCAATTTTGAATTTGAAAGATAATCGTCACTTGCTTTAAATTGATTATGCATGCGTAAACTCGTTTTTTGAAGTAATTAAACGGTATAATAAATAGATATTTGATCACCACTCAACAAACCAATCATCCCTAATTCCAGAAAATTAATTGCAATTCACGTGCTGTCTTTACAAACATTTAACTTTTTAAAGAGAATTCTTTAAAATTATATGTAAAACTTTTCTACCTGGAACCAAAAGCTTGGAATATTTCGAGAAAAAGCCACTTATCAGAATAAGCAAACAATAAATTAATTTAAGTATGACACGGGGGAATTTATCTTGGGTATTTGAAAACTTAATTAAGAATGTGACCGTTACAAGGGCGATATCATATTTCACCTTAGACAAGAGTTTAGAAATCGTTAAAAACAAGTTGGTATGAAATGAGAAGCTAAAATGGACCACAAATGATAAATTGATGAGATGGGGAATTATCTTATTTATACACGAGGCGAGAGTATGCGTAGAGGTAGAATATTTGAAAGCTTCAAAGCAGGTTTGTTTAATTAGATAAAAGCGAAATGAATTTATATTTATGGCTGATTGAAAGTATGCCTGGGGGATATATTTTGGAGAGTCATAAATAAATTTAATGGAGCTTTGATGTACTCAAAGTTTAATAAGTTTTCTAAAAATTTCTCGGAACAAGTGCTTCAGAATCAAAGTAAGAGAAAATTATGGAATGCAATAACACAAAACATATTCGTTTTAAGCACTAAGAATTATTATCCCAATTCATAGGATAAAATCAACCGGTTACAATTTTCTTGAAACTATTAATAATTTTATTTAATAATTTTTTCATGTAACTGAATTACAGTAAATTCTCAGAATAACGGACACCTCAGAAATGCAGAATTTTCCTGCTGTTTGGAGTTGTCGTCTATTCAAGTGTAAAAGCATCTAAATATATACTGAATTGGGTATCAAAATTGGGTATAAATTATTATTATTATTATTATTATTATTATTATTATTATTATTATTATCATCTGTATACATATGATTGGGAATCTTAACCTCAAGTTCGTTTAATTCGTGGTTTGTTTCAGAAAACCGACCAGGAAGCTTCGGTAGTTATTAATAAAAGAAGTTTGTTACTATTTTTATTTCAACTTTAGAGATAATCGTCACTGCATTTAACTAAACTGTGTTAAATTAATTATGCACGCGTCAACTACTTTTTTGAAGTGCCTAGAAGATATTATAGATAGATATTTGAAAAAAAAAAAAAAACAAATATCGCCACAGTATCACACTCAAATTATGAATTTTAATCACCACTCAACAAGTCTGTCTCCAGAAAATTAATTGCAATTTACGTCCTGTCTTTACAAACATTTAACTTTTTAAGCAGGCACGGGAGAATTCTTAAAATTATATGCAAAAATTTTCTATACCTGAAGTCAAAAACCTGAAATATTTCGAGAAAAAGCCACTTATCAGGATAAGAAAACAATAAATTAATTTAAGTATGACAAATTAAGTATGACACGGAGAAATTTATCTTGGGTATTTGAAGACATAATTAAGAATATGACCGTTACAAGGGCGATATCATATTTCATCTTAGACAAGAGTTTAGAAACCGTTAAAAACAAGTTGGTATGAAATGGGAAGCTAAAATGGACCACAAATGATAAATTGATGAGATGGGGAATTATCTCATTTATACACGAGCCGAGATTATGCGTAGGAGTAGAATATTGGAAAGTTTCAAAGCAGGTTTTGATTAATTAGATATAACCGAAATTAATTTATATTTATGGCTGATTGAAATTATACCTGGGGGATATAGTTTAGAGAGTAATAAATAAATTTAATGAATTTTTTATGTACTCAAGGTTTATTGAGTTTTCTGAAAATTGTTCGAACAAGTGCTTCAGAATGAACAAGAAAGAATAGAAAATATATTCTTTTTAAGCACTAAAAAATAGCATCATAATTCATACAATAAAATTAATCGGTTAAAATTTTCTTGAAACTATTAATAATTTTATTTAATAATTTTTTCACGCAACTGAAATACAGTAACATCTCTAAATAATGATCACCTCAGAATTGCAGAATTCGCCTTGGAGTTGTCATCTATTCAAACGTAAAAGCATCCAAATATATTGAATTGGGTAAAAATTGTTATTATTATTATTATTATTATTATTATTATTATTATTATTATTATTATTATCTGTATCAATCTTAATCTCAGGCACGTTTAATTCGAGTTTGTTTCAAAAAACCGATCAGCGAAGCTCCGATAGTTATTAATAAAAGAACTGTGTTACTATTTTTATTTTAACTTGAGAGATAATCGTCACTGCATTTAACTAAACTGCGTTAAACTGATTATGCATGCTTAAACTAGTTTTTTAAAGTACTTAAACGATATAATAAATAGATATTCGAAAAAAGAAATATTGCAACAGTATCACTCTCAAATTATGAATTTTAATCACCGCTCATCAAGTCAATCAACGCTGTCGCCAGAAAATTAATTGCAATTCACGTCATGTCTTTAGAAACATTTAACTTTTTAAGCAGGCACGGGAGAATTCTTAAAATTACATGCAAAACTTTTCTACCTGAAGTCAAAAACCTGACATATTTCGAAAAAAAGCCACTTATCAGGATAAGCAAACAATAAATTAATTTAAGTATGACAAGCTAAGTATGACACGCGGGAATTTATCTTGGGTATTTGAATACTTAATTAAGAATGTGACCGTTACAAGGGCGATCTCATATTTCATCTTAGACAAGTTTTTAGAAATCGTTAAAAACAAGTTGGTATGAAATGAGAAGCTAAAATGGACCACAAATGATAAATTGATGAGATGGGAAATTATCTTATTTATACACGAGGCGAGATTATGCGTAGGGGCAGAATATTGGAAAGTTTCAAAGCAAGTTTTGATTAATTAGATATAAGCGAAATGAATTTATATTTATGGCTGATTGAAAGTATCACTGGGGAATATCGTTTGGAGATTAATAAATAAATTTGAGGAAGATTTGATTTATTCAAAGTTCAATAAGTTTTCTGAAAATTGCTGGGTACAAGTGCTTCAGAATCAAAAAGGGAGAAAGTTATGGAAAACAATAACTTAAAATATATTCTTTTTAAGCACTAAAAAGTATTATCACAATTCATAGAATGAAATCAGCCTGTTACAATTTTCTTGAAACTATTAATAATTTTATTTAATCATTTTTTCATGCAATTGAAATACAGTAAAATCTCAGAATAATGGACACCTCAGAAATGCAGAATTTGTCTGCTATTTGGAGTTGTCGTCTATTCAAATGTAAAAGCATCCAAATATATATTGAATTGGGTATTAAAATTGGGTATAAATTATTATTATTATTATTATCATCAGTATACATATAATTGGGAATCTTAACCTCAGGTTCGTTTAATTCGTGGTTTGTTTCAAAAAACCGACCAGCGAAGCTATAGTTATTAATAAAAGAATTTTGTTATTATTATTTTTTTAACTTGAGAGATAATCATAGCTGCATTTAACTAAACTGCGTTTAATTTATTATGCACGCATTAAATAGTTTTTGAAGTACTTAAACGATATAATAATAGATATTTGCAAAAAACAAATATTGCAACAATATCGGTCTTAAATTATGAATTTTAATCACCATTCAACAACCCAATCAACCCGGTCTCCAGAAAATTAATTGCAATTCACGTCCTGTCTTTACAAACATTTAACTTTTTAAGCAGGCACGGGAGAATTCTTAAAATTATATTCAAAACTTTTCTACCTGAAGTCAAAAGTCTGAAATATTTCGAGAAAAAGCAACTTATCAGGATAAGCAAACAATAAATTAATTTAAGTATGACAAGTTAAGTATGACACGGGGGAATTAATCTTGGGTATTTGAAGACTTAATTAAGAATATGACTGTTACAAGGGCGATCTCATATTTCATCTTAGACAAGTTTTTAAAAATCATTAAAAACAAGTTGGTATGAAATGGGAAGCTAAACTGCACCACAAATGATAAATTGATGAGATGGGGAATTATCTTATTTATATACGAGGCGAGAGTATGCGTAGGGGTAAAATATTGAAAGCAGGTCTTGATTAATTAGATATAAGCGAAATGAATTTATATTTATGGCTGATTGAAAGTATGCCTGGGGATATATTTTGGAGAGTCATAAATAAATTTAATGAACAAATGCTTCAGAATCAAAATAAGAGAAAATTATGGAAAGCAATAACACAAAACATATTCCTTTTAAGCACTAAAAATGATATCGCAATTCATAGAATAAAATAAATCGGTTACAATTTTCTTGAAACAATTAATAACTTTTTCACACAACTGAAATACAGTAAAAACTCTGAATAATGGACAACTCAGAAATGCGGAATTTGCCTGCTATTTGGAGTTATCATCTATTCAAACGTAAAAGCATATATATATAGAATTAGGGATTGAAAAAGTGTTCGGTAAATATAAATGTCCGTTATAGGGATTGTACTGTATATGTAACCATTTGAGCTACAAGTAGCTTTGTCAGAAGTATTCTACGATTTTGCTAACATTTGTGCTCTATCTCAATACTTTCTTTTATTCGCAAAACATTTTGCAAAATAATAATAATAATAATAATTAAAATAATAAATAAATAAAAACCTGTAAAATATCGAATTATCGTTTAAAAGTTCCAAATTATCAATCAATGTGTATGTCAACGTGAAAATGACTTTACACTTAAGTAGATAAAAAAAAGATTTAATAGTAACAACTGTATTGTAAAATTAATAAATAAATCCTAAATAAATTAAATAATTATATTATAAATATAAAGAAATAGACCAATAAAATGACAAAATATGAAACAATTTTCATTAATCTATGAAAAGCTTTGTTGAAATGGCGACAAGCTTTTTCAATAAGAAAAATTCCAAGACCTCTATAACAAAGTTGTACCGGTGATTGCACTAATATATAATTGATCAAAATTCAGAAATGAAATGGTCTATCGCATCTTTTCAAATAATAGAAACTGATGTATCATTTATTAAATTTGTAAAGCAGCTAATTTTGAAAGTATTGCTTGATCACTCCTTAAACCATTTATGCCTAGCGTCCCATTTTTGAAACGTTTCGAATTTTGATACATTTTTATAAATTTCTTCTTTTTTACAACATGAAAATTGTATAAAGTAATTGTCTATAAATGTCTTTATCTATTACAGCATAAGTTTGATATTTATTTGCTTAAATGAAGGCCTTTTTTTGGTGTATATAGATTTTTCATTTTTCAAGATAGCGAAATGTAAAAGGTAAGTTTATTTGTATTTTTTGTACCAAGGATCCAAATAAATAAGTCATAATCTTAGCTTGTAGTTTTCTTTGAAATACACATTTTCTTAAATTGAAAACTTATATGCTCAAGCCTATTTTTTATGCATGTTTTAACGCAAAAAATATAGGGCGCTAGGCGCAAATGGTTACACATTTCTATTAGACATTTAGGGGACAGTTATTGATGTAAAGTCCTTTTCAAGATGATTTTGAAATAAATTGTTTTTTAGCCTCAAATATGATTACTCTTAATTTATTATTAATAATAGTTATATTATTAGTCTTCGTAAAGAAATAAATATATTTTTTAAAAGTTCATAAAAATGCTAATATACAATTTTAAAGTTTAATTTATATAAATTTAGATAAAACATATAATTGTACATTTTTCCACATATGGATGGATATTCCTATATTTAGTACGTTTACATTTTATCAAATAAATACAAAAATATTTTAGCGTAATTTTTTCTAGTATTTTTACAGTTTATTTTGCAACATTTTAAAGTGATTTTACTAACAAATTTGAGAAAATAAAAGTTCAGGCATTAATGGGTTAATAATTGATTTTAGTTTTGAAAATATGACTTATGCGCAACATACAAATTTCAGAACGTATTACAGAACTTTTGCGCCAAGATATAAAATACAGCAAATGTATCGATTACAATAAAACTTAACAAAAAAAGAAGAAATATATCAAATGAACCCCAAAAGTAGTTCAGCCCTAAATCCTTAAAAAAAAGAAGTGTGAAGAACTTCTCCATTTGATGGCAGAAATCAGTCACTATGGAAACAGTGCACTAGATAATAAAAAACATAGTTTGATATAATCTCTTAAAATATTTTTAAAAATCCACAACGAATTAAAAAAAAAATAACTTGGGGGTCAAAAAATCGGATCTAACCCCAACTCCATCTCACACGCAACTCTGTGTGCAATAGCTTCACTATGATTCAGCTCCCTCCCTCCCCCCCCCCCCCCCCACACACACACATACACACTTTCTTTTATTACATGTAGAAATGCATAATTTTTCTGTAACGTGATAACATCTCATAGGGTTTTAAAGAACATAGCGATAAATTTATAATTATATTTTTTTAGTACTAACAGGAAAGAATTTTTTTCAATTGATCAAAAGTCAGGATTCAATTGGTGTATCGTATCTTTTCAAACTGATGCATTTTTTATAAAATTTTTGATTGAAGTTGAATGTAAAAGTATTGGTTGATGACTCCTTAACCCTTTAACTGCAGACGAAATCTTACGCGATCTCCAGTACCTTATTTAAATCGCATATTTTTGCAATTAAAGAAGGTGTATATTAGTTTTCTGAAATAACAGTAAAAAAATGCACATGTTATACTGTTATATATAATGGCCCAGGTGGTGAAAATTGCCTCGCTATAATTGGAATTCGCCATCTTTTTAATAGATGCGGGTATTTTTTATAGCGGGTATATACGTCCGGGGCAGTTAAGGGGTTAATAATTGATTAATTTTGAAAATATGATGTATGCTCAGAATGCAAATTTCAAAACGTATTACAGAATTTTTGCACAAAGCTATAAAATACAGCAAATGTATCGATTACAATAAAACTTTACAAAAAAAAAAAAAAGAAGAAATATATCAAAAGAACCTCAAAAGTAGTTCAGCGCTAAAACCTTTAAAAAAAAAAGTATGAAAAACTTCTCCATTTGATGGCAGAAATAAGTCACTATGGAAACAGTGACATCTGGAATCCCTGATTGTATCAGACAAAATGAAAAGATGAGACTTTACCTTGTAAGATGCATTTTCACGATCCCAGGGATAAAACTTTCATTTATATCACGAAGTGAAAGTAGACGATTTAGACAAGTGATATTTCTCGAACATTTCAAACGCCAGGAGGATTTATTTTACTTCTTGTGATTTTGCTGGAGACTGGTGATACGTCTTACGGGGGCTTAGCTGCAAGTGAGGTGGAATTTAATACTCGGAATTCACTTTTGGATGGCTAGGAGAGGAATTAACTTTTATAAAACTTTTTTATCTCTGAGATTTTAAAAAATCGTATGATCGTGTAATTCTGTAACAGTTAATTTATCTCGGTCTGACTGTGATAATACGACCAAAGTTTCTTCTTTAGATTGAAACATAGACGCAAAAATATATTTTAAAATAAAGCTCTTTGTTTTATTAGAAACAAGTTATAAGGAAACAGCAGTTTCCTTTAAATTATACAAAAATTGGAAAATCGTTTTCTGTATTTAAAATAAATTTTATTAGAATGAAAAACTTAAATATGTGTCTAATAGTACAATGTTTTTTGTATTCCAAAAATTAGAATGTGCGCTGAAGAATAAAAGTAATAGTTTGATATAATATCTCTGAAAATATTTTTAAAAATCCACAACGAATTGTAAACAAGAAAGAAAAAATGAAGCGTCAATCGTAGATTATGATACACTTTCCAAAGCATTCAGAATATATATATATAAGGTTAGTTGGGGTAACTGGGCCATAGGCTATTTTATGAAAAAACATTGATGTATTTTAAGTTTTAGCTTTTGTGAAAAATGCCCCTTAACCTCTACTTCCTAAAACAACGTGTGTTAACTCACTCATAACTCTCTCTTTGCTGTAATAGGCTGTCGAAAATTTACGGTTCTTTTTTTAAAAACAACGTCAGTTTGATTGAACTTCCTCGGATTTTTATTAAAAAAAGTACTTTTATTAAACAATCTTTTTTTTTTAAAGATTAGGCATATAACTACGTTAATATTATTAGGTTTCTATACATATTTACTTCATGTTTCAAATGTAAGCCCGGTGTCCAAGTTATCCCATAAATTTTTCAAGAATGGGGTAACTGGGACATGTATCCGGGGTAACTGGACCATGCTGGATCCAGTTACCTCAATAGTTATAAATAAATTTTTTGAGTTTCTCTTACAACGGGAAGTAAATTGTCCATTGTTTTTTGCTCACAATAAAGAAAATTATAGTATACCTTATTAAAATTACGTAATAAAATTTAAAAAAAAGCATATTGGGTGATATCAAACCAAATTTCTTGACACCTTGAGAGGCGGTGATGCCGTTATGGCATCACATAATTTTAATTCCTAATTGCCACATTGGCATCGGAATTTTAAAATGAAAATTTCTCTTTTATTAAGTACGCGAACATATACTTTTACTTATTTTCAAATAGATTCTCTTGTAAATACTGGTGGCAAAAAATTATTTCAGCATTTTACGAATGCAAATACCTTGCCCCTGAAAGCGAGATAGCCAAACCTTGAAATTGTACGATACAGAAGCCGTATTCTATAGGGAAAGTTTTATTGTTCCTACCACTATTTTGAAAATAATATCTTCATCACACCTTTCTTTAGAATATGTTAAGCAAAATGATCATGAAGGTAACTCATTAAGGGTTCTGGTAGGAACAATAAAATTTTCCCTATATAATGCGACTCCTGGATACAGATAAAGTACATAAGTACTTACGTAGCCGTTTGCTCATAGATCTACCTTGCTATTTTTTTCCTTAAAATACCCATGTGACTTTTATACTTATTACCTATACTAAAATACATAAGTACGCACTTAATTTTTATGTTTTTGGTATAAATAAATCTAATATTTTCACTTTTAGTGCTTTTTTAGACACATTGACAGCAAAGGTTTCCCTTACAACGAACGCTCTTTATTGACATTTAATTTACATGATCTGCCTGGTTTAAAATTTTTTAAGTTGTTTGCACTTTTTCCAACAGGACCTGATATCCCACATGAAAAAAAAATAAACGCGCGTGGAACATAGACCCTCCTGGTCCACTTACTCCATTTTTATGGAGCAACTGAACCCATGAGGAAAGAAAGAAGAAATGTGTATATTTTTATATTTTTAACTATTAAAATGTAATTTTGAGCATTTCTGTCTGACAGAGGGAACTTAACTGAACACATTTACAGAAGTTCAGACTTTAATTCAAATGAACATTAGCTTTTGGAAGCTGAATTGTCAGAAGCTCCAGAGTCACATTGTAAAATCATGGCCCAGTTGCCCCAACTAACCTTACTATGCTATCGTACGTGGCACAGAAATCGCGATTATTTGCTAATTGTTTAATGGCAACGCCCAATTCAAACACATCTCATTGGTTATTGAACAGAATTTAATGCATTTCCATACCTATAAGGTTAGTTACCATAGGGGGGGGGGGTGTTCTGTCGCCAAATGCCGCCAAGTTTGTCGCCAACTTGCCAAGTAAATTAAATTATGAATATTATGAATAAAAGTAACATGATACAATGCTTATCATGTTTTCCCAAACATGCATTTTAAGGGAGACGAAACTGGTCGCCAAGGGCGGCTAGTAATGTAAAAAAACCGTACCGTTTAATAAATTAAAGTACCGGGTGTCCTAAAAAGGACTGACTGATTTTAAAATTCAATAACATGCAAACGGTGACAGATATTTAAAAAAATCTTGCAGGAGGGTTATGCATAAGGTCGAAAGTTTTCTTACAGTGATTTTCGATTTTAGTTCGAATTACAAGCAATAGATGGCGCTGTAAGCAATAGGCGCTAAATAAAGGCTCGATTTTTTGGCCTTTCAGTTCTTCCATGCGGAAAAAGGAGGATGAAATGTATTGAGTGGGTCCCGAAGGCTCAAAAATCGAGCCTGAATTTAGCGTCTATTGATCGCAGCGCCATCTATTGTTTGTAATTCGAACTAAAATCGAAAATCACTGTAAAAAAAACTTTTGAGCTTATGCATAACTCTCCTGCAAGAATTTTTTAAATATCTGTCACCGTTTGCAAGTTATTGAATTTTAAAATCAGTCAGTCCTTTTTAGGACACCCGGTATATTGTCTAATTCAATCATAAGGAAACGCATAACACATTTGAAAACCTAATTTCAGCTATCCCCATTTACAATCGAAAAATTATCCGAAATCTTTGAGCAGCCCTGTATATGGTATATAGATTTGAATCTATTAACTACATGCATGCAAAAATTCAGTTCAGTTAAGAAGTACATACCTCAGTTGAAAATTCCTCTTCAGCAATTTTGGCTAATAAGGAGAATGGTACGCGAATTCTTTTGTGCAACCCTGTCTACGAGGTATAGAATTTATATCAACGAGTAACATGCAAAAATTCAGTTAAATTTAAAAGCGCATACCGAATTTGAAAACGAACTTCCTGGAATTATGGCTCAAATACAGTACTGCAACTAATTTCCTTTATGTGTCAATGAATGACAAATGCTGTGAATGCCCTATTCTGGCGTAATCATCTTGTAGTGATTTATATCTGTTTAAGGGCTCCCAGGACTCTTAAAATTGGGGAAAATGAAAAAAAAAAGGGACATTTTCAACGTTTAATATCTTAAAATGTGTTTGATTTTAAGACCCATTTTTAATTGGAATGAAAGATTAAAAGGGTACAGATGGGTGACAAGATAATACGAACACCCATGAAAAAGGCATGGTCCATTTCAAAGAAGCAGAACGAGCATGTCACTTTGCACTCAATTCTGCCACATAGTGGTTATGAAATGTAAGGTATCAGTCGCTCAACATCCATCATAGGTGTTGCATGCGCTTACCATACGCTCTGAAAAACTCAATAATGACTGACCTGTTGGAGTTCGAAAAAGGAATGACTGTTGGAATGCGGTGCACTGGTTGCTCCGTGACGAAAACAGTCAATTATTTGGGACGTGGAAGGAGTACTGTGTCAGACGTTGTGAGGTTGTGACAGCGTAATGAAATGCGGTAAAGTGTCGTCTACGGAGTACAACAGTGGGCGGAAAAGAAAGCTTCCTGAGAGGGTTAAAAGAGAGTTTGCCCGCATAGCGGTCCGAAAGTGCAAGCAATCTTTATCCAAGATACCGTCAGAGATAAATAGTCATCTCCGGAATCCCATTTCAGCAAGAATTGTCCAAAGGGTACTTCATGCTTTGAACATTTATGGAAGAGTTGCAATTCATAAGCCATTGGTGTTCGTATTATTTTGTCACACATCTGTATTTTCTTTCATTTCATGTATTTAAAAAATTGCAAGATGCAGAATTAGCATTTATAGGGGGCCCCAAACTGTCAGACATTTGACGAGCAGAAAATCGGCATAACAGATTACGTGCAGGTTTACAAAAAAAAAATCAACTAGAATGAAAATTTTGGTGCCTACTTATACTTCAGATTGTAATAATTACCCTGAACCTAAATAAATTTGTATTTCAAGCATTTTTATATTTTTAATACAAATTTGTATTTAGATAATGCAAAATTTAGAAAATTTCAACAGTATAATATATAAATATATGTAAAATATTTTTTTGAACAATAAAAAGGAAATTATAGGTTCAGTTTATACAGACTAACATGAAACATATGTTTTGAAAATTTCATGAAAAAATATTCAGAAATGTTTGAGATATAGGGCGCGTTATGCTCAAAAAAGTCATTTGGAGAAAAATGGCTTCTGAGTCTCGGAAAAGCCGCTTCAGCTATTGAGCGGGTATAATTCTAAAAGCCATAACTTCTGTTCTAATAGGAATTTCAAGGAAACAATCATATCAATATGTTCAGAAAAAATAGGAGTTAAACATCTAAAAGAGAAAAAAAATGAAAATTTTAAAGCTTTAAGAGTCCTGAGACCCCTTAAATACATTTAAATAGCATAATCTCATTAAAATACTCTACAAGCAATTTTTCCCCATATACCATAATGTAATGGAATTCTTTTGAGTACCCCTGTAAATGAACGATACCGAAAATGCGATAGTAAGCATCATTAACATATTTCAACTGCATGAAAATCCGAGTATATTTACGTAAGTTAGAGCGTGGACAGACGGACGAACAAACCGAATGCGTGAACACTTTACAACTTTGTTGCAAAGGGTTAAAAAGCAGCTTGGACGGGCAAAAATGCGGATCTTGGCCGAACTCTATCCGACACGCAACTTTGTCTACAATAGTTTCTCCGTGATTCAGCTACTCCCCCCCCCCCCCCCCCCAATAACTTTCTTCTATTACATGTAGAAATGCATAATTTTTCTGTAACGTCATAACATCTCATAGGGTTTTAAAGAACATACACAGATTTCAAATTAGATTTTTTTTCAGTACGAACAGGCAAAATTTTTTTTTTCATTTTCCTTTTAACTTAAAGATTTGTGGTTAAATTTTAACTCTTAGGTCGAATAATATAGAAGAATCGACTTTAATTTTTTAAAGCCAAACTATAAAAACCACATCAAACTCTCGTTTTTAGAGACAAATTAAATTCTAGCAATTGAAAAAAAATATTTATTTTTGTCTATGGCTTGATATTCTTATGTGATTTAAAAACAAATGAGTTGAAATAATTAATAACTGATATAATTAATTTATATGAAAGGGAATAATGTTAGAATACTTTTCGTTTAAATAGTTCTTGTATGTTGAAATTGGGACTTTTCAGAAATTTATGATCTGTGTAACATTTTAGGATATTGTAGAAATACAAGTAAAAATTGCATCAATTCCTGTCAGGTGAAACGTTGAAAATGGTCTGATTAGATTCATATTTGAGTACAGCATAAAGTTACAGAAGTATTGGCAGCAGACAATGGTTTAGTCAGTGTGAACTACAAAGCGCCGGAAGATTATTGAAAGTCTGGGTCATACCGCTAGTGGGTTCGTAGAAAGGTTAATGGCATGTTTTTTCCTTCAAAGCTCCCGTCCGCTCAGACGAAGACACTCCTGAGCTTTTGCTAAACCTATGGGAAGGTTATTTTCAAATATCTCATTCGCATTTTGATATTTGTAAGTTTTTTTTTTTTTTTTTTTTTTTTTTTTTTTTTTTTTTTTGCATTGGATAGCTGAGATTGATCCCTAAATCTTCTTCTTCTTTTTTTTTTTTTTTTACTTTTTCAAATTTGGTTGTAATTTTTTTTAAGATGACACTTTCCCTTTCGGAACCGGTTCCGAAAGTGAAAGTAACTTTATAAAAAAAATCATTAACGAAAATCAAAAAAGTAAAAGATGGCATTAACCTTATTAAGTAACCTTAGCTATCCTACTCAAAACAACAACAACAACAACAACAAAACCCCTTAAAAATATCGAAATGCAAATGAGTTATTTAAAAACAACCTTCCCATAGGTTTAGCATTAGCTCGCGTGTGTCTTCACCTGACGGGATGAGAGTTTTAATGCAGAAATTGGTATCAAAAAGCTAAGCTATCTCTTTAGAAATCTCCATCTAAAGTATACAGGGTGTATCTGAAATGCTTCAACAAACTTAGGGGGATGATAGTACTCATCAACACGAACAAAAAATGTAATGAAACATGCGGTCGCAAATGACGTTTAAAGGGTGAAAATCGCAAGATTAATAAAAATATCGAAATACCGCATGCTGCTTTTCTGCAGAACTGGCTAGTAGCACGAAGCTGGTTTTCCTTTCATTTTGTGCCTATCCGGTCAGAAAGAGATAACAAAAACTTGGAAGAAAGCCAAACAAGTCTGTGAGCAGGAATCCACGTATGCAAATTTGAGCATGTCCACCAGTCGTTCCTCCGTAGATGTACTCTGTGCAATAAATAATGTCCGCAGTCGACACTTTGAACAATTCTTGTAAAATATTTGTTTTCTGTGGACATCATGGGCTGTGTTGTACCTATTCTGTGCAATAAATAATTTTCTGGAGTGTTTCTTTCTTGTCTCTATTTGCCATTTCCAGACGCGTTTTCTCGATTTTCATCCTTTAAACGTCATTTGCGACCCCATGTTCCACTGCATTTTTTGTTCGTCTTCATGAGTGCTATCATCCCTCTAAGTTTGTTGAAGCATTTGAGATACACCCTGTATATATATATATATATATATATATATATATATATATATATATATATATATATATCACATTAGTGACATATGGATAGGGTAGAGTTTATTATTATACTGGAAGTTCTTATCTAAATTAAATGGTATACGGATTTACAAACAGTGGTGTATTGTAGGGTATACAGTGATACTACACATAGGCACCTTCTAACTATCACATCTTCTGAATTTTTTAAGGAAATTCCGTATATCCTCCCTTTTTCAAATAAATCTATAGTGTATACTTTCTGTTATACCCTTTACCAATAGCGTATACCCCTGGTGTTTTTGTGACTACAACACTGATACAAAATTTAGCAATACTCATTTGGACTGATTCGCTCAGGCGAGTTCGAGGTAAGATCACAAGTTCTATTTTTGTTCAAAATCCTTTCATCGGGCTTATATTTGCTGATTACATTTCAATACTCTGATATATAAAGGTATTTTGCCTACACTGAGGCTTGACTCGAAGTTAGCATTATTGAAATAAAACCACTAGTTACATTCTTAAAAAAAAAAAAAAAAAAAAAAAAAAAAATTTTTTTTGAAGGATATAGACATCGTTTAAATATTCAAACTTTGGCAACAGATTTTATAATCAAACTCAATTACATAATAATAAAAATCCACACTCACCGCATGGACCTTGGTGTTTGGTAAATATCCTCTTCTGCTTAGAACACGCTGCCATTCGGAGTTGACAGTCACTCGAAAAAGTCACGCCGTCACTGCCACAGACGGGAGCGAACACGTCTGTACACGTTTCCTCGCAACGGCAGTAAGCTTGTTGCGTACGCTTGTCCACCACGCATAGAGCTCCATACGCACAGTACATTCGCTCGCATTCACCTGCAAATCATAAAGAGATTGGTTGTCAACACAGATTTTTTATAAAGTTTTATTCATTAAAAAGTTAATTAAGGGGTCTCAGAACTCTTAAAATTGAAAAAAAGAAAAAAAAAGCAATTTAATAAATTACAAAGACCATTTGGAAAATGATTTTTTTAAAGACTAAAATTTAAGATATAAAAAATCGCACGGAGTTGATCCTACATTACGTACGCCATGGATTAAACATTAACATTCCTGGACCCATCATGAACAAATTTTAAAAGAAATTTCAGTTTTACAATTTTCGGTACTGTAAATTTTTAAACTTCTACGGAGCTGGTCATGGCTTCGTACGCCATGGATTAAACATTAATATTCCTGGACCAATTTTAAATAAAATTTCATTTTTAAACTTCTAAACATCCCACACTATTACTTTTTACACCGTCGTATAGAGAAAAAATGCATTTTTAATTGCAATTTGTTTGAAAGTTGTATCTCAATTTGTTTTTGAGTTATTAATTTTTTTTGTAGTTTTTATTTCTTTTTTGTCATAGTGGCAACAGAAGTATCCATCTCTGTTGAAAGTAAAGGGCAAATACAGATTACTGTATAGACCCATCAGAAAACGAATAAAATGCGGGATTCAACTAATAAAACGCTTCAGATATGTTTTTGATTTCCTACCCTGACCGAGGACAATAACCATTTTTCCAAATGGTTAAAAAAGACCATATTCAACATTTAACATCTTAAAATGTATATGATTTTAAAACACAATTTTTATTGGGATGAAAGATAAGTATGTTCTTTCATTTTATGTATTTAAAAAATTTCAAGATGCAGAATTAGCATTTACAGGGGATTCCAAACTGTCAGATATTTGACGATCATAAAATTGGTCTAACAGCTTATGTGCACAATTAGAAAATAAATATTGCAACTAGGATGTTAATTTTGGTGCCTACTTATACTTCAGATTATAACAAATACCCTGAATCTAAAAAAAAATTCGTATTTAAAGCATTTTTATATTTTAAATACATAGTTGTATTTAGCTAATGCAAAGTTTTGAAAATTTCAACAGTATAACCACCTATAAAAGTATTTTTTTGAAAAATAAAAATGAAATTTTAGGTTCAGTTTATACAGACTAACACGAAACGTATGTTTAGAAAATTTCATGAAAAAATATGCAGAAGTTTTAAGTTATCGTGCGCGTTATGACCAAAAATGTCATTTGGAGAAAAATGACTTCAAAGTTTCGGAAACGCCGCTTTAGCTATTGAGTGTGTATAATTCTAAAAGCCATAACTTCTATTCTAATGAGAATTTGAAGGAAACAATTATACCAATATGTTCAGAAAAGTTAGAAGTATAATATCTAAATAAAAAAAAGTAAAATTTCGAAAATTTTGAAGCTTTAAGGGTCTTGAGACCCCTTAAGCTGTAAAAAAGAGAAATGTTTCTTAGTCTAGTAAGAAGGCTTACGAAAATATAATATAACCTCTTAAGAGTTATTCGCGATTCTGGAAAATGCCCCCCTATCTTTAGAAATCCCATAAACCAACAGCTTTCCAGGATTTAAAGAAACATTCCTGAAATAAAAGTTTCTTCGGATGCCTGTAATTATATCAAAAACGTTTCAGAGTAGATTTAATGTGTATTAATCAGTTTCCGCAATCCGAAATACCGGTTTTCCGGATGCTACCAGTTCTCAAGTAAACAAGATTAACAGAACGATGTTAATCTGTTCAACATGTTTATTTATTCAACATGTTCCACTGTAAAAAAAAAAAAAAATCTGTTAAAATACGGAAATTGTACTGGCAATCAAGACGATAGTACTATTTCCATATTTTAACAGAATTTTTTTCCGTAAATTTTGTGAAAAAACGGAATTTTTCTGGAATTTACGGAAGAAAATTCTGTTAAAATACGAAAATAGTACTAGCGTCTCGATTGCCCGTACAATTTCCTCATTTTTACGGATTTTTTTTTTTTTTACAATGTTGTTGAGTATGAAAATGTGTACTTGAAAATTGATAGCATCCGAAAAAATGATATTTCGTGTTGATACAGTGTCAAGTAAATTGATTAACGCTTAAATGCATAATGTAACTTAAGAGTTACATGATTTTTTTTGCCATTTGGTGCTTTCTATTGGTCTTTTGTTGAACTATTATGTGTTATTTATGTGTGACAATATGAATTTAGTGTCGTGAAGTCTGTTTTTGTTCTGATTTGTTATCACGGGGGGGATTATAACATATTTTGTTGTTACTGCTTCCAATGGGCTCGACTGGTTTTCTTTCTCTATCTTTATAAGGTAGTCATTATTAATTCTGCAAACTATTAAAAGCATTATAAAAATCATTATATCGTTGAAGAGTTGTTATTGTGTAGTGTAAACACTTTAAAGTAAGCATATAATTGTGAATTATAAATTTTTGAGCAATTTTTGTTATGTAATTCAGGAGTGACATTATGACATTATATGTCCAACAGAAACATAAATTAATTTTTTCACTATTTTTCTAGTGGATAATTAACAAAAATAAACTCAAATACTGTAAGGTTTTCCAAACAAAATAAAAAACCATGCAGTAAAGGGTAAATATATTGTACTAATCGAAAACGTTTCCGAAAAATACAGACAGCAAAACAAACTCGTGGGTAACTATATGAAGAGATCATATTACAGTTTGTAAATCTTCTTGGTAGCTCAAAAAACATTTACCCTTTTTTACTGTGCAGACACATGTAATCTAACTGACAAATTCTCTTTTAATATATTACAATTCTAGAAACTAATTTAGAAAATAAGATCCGATTAGGAAGTCCGATTACAAATTTTTGAATTAAGACATTATAATTTGGGTTACTCAGCAAATTTTGAAGAAGTGAATATTTTTTTATAACTTATTTTTGGAATCATTTCAGTAGCACTTCATTATTTAAACAATATCATACGAGTTGAAATTTTGGAAATGAGTAAAAATGTGTCCAGGTCGGGATTTGAACCCAGGATCTTAGCTTAAGCTAACAACGCTTTACCAACTGAGCTATCCTGGACATATCCGGCGGACATAACGCAGACAATCTTTTGATAATAACATTTGGTGTGTATTCTGAAACAGCTCAACAGAAACAGCTTACGTGTACAGCTCAACAGAAACAGCTTACGTGTTATTTATTCTGCTCAACTGTTTCAGATTATTGATAAGATGTCATTATCAAAATTTTATCTGAGTGAATTATGTCCACTGGATTTGTGCAGAACAGCTCAGTTGGTAGAGCTTTGTAACTAAAGCCTAGATCATGGGCTCATATCTCGTCCTAGACACATTTTCACTCAGATGGAAAATTACAACTGCTATTTAAATAGCAGTTTTTATACACCAAAGAATGTCTTCATTTCTGAATCTGGATGAAAATTCGAACTGGTTGATTGATTGAGGTGGTTAAGTTTCTTCCAGTTGAGACTTTTATTTAAATGTATAATCAATAGTCTCTCACATATGAGACCAAATATGACTCTTTCAAAATATTAAGGTCAAGAGCGATAATTACAATACTAATGATGTGGAGAAAACTTTAGTTTATTTAATGTAAGAATCAACTCAACGATTTGACATATAATATGTTTCTAAAACACATGAATCGAACACATATTTGGATAAAGTATACCGTGCGCTTTATGATACTGTAGGAATATTTCTATTATGATTCTTTATAACACATGTGCTTAAAGTTAAAAACACGCTAGTCATATTGTCAGCCCATGTACCGAATACACATTTGGGTAAAGTAAAAGCAATGTTACTATACAGTTTATGATACAGTAGGAATATTTCTATTGTGATTATTTAAAACACATGTGCTTAAAGTTTAAAATATGCCAGTCATATTGTAAGCACAGGTACTGAATAGACATTTGGGTAAAGTATTGGGTCATACGGAAAGTCGTGTCCGTTTGGGAAAATCAATTCGTACCGGAAAATTATGCCCGGTAATTATTAAACATTATATTAACGGAATTAATGCCTAAATAAATAAATGATAGAATTTTCCGGTACGAATTGATTTTCCCAAACGGACATTACTTTCCGAACGACCCAATAAAAGCAACGTTACCATGTACTTTATGATAAAGTAGAAATATTTCTATTATGATTATTTATAACACATGTGCTTAAAGTTAAAAATATGCTAGTCATAACTAACACTGCAATATTACTTCACTAATAAATATGCTCATAGTTCAATCATAAATACGTATTTTTCACGTTATCTTGTTTATATATTTTTTTATGTATATTGTTCACTTTACTTTAACATCGTTACACAGAAAAAAATATCTCCACCAAACTAAAAATCTTGTAAAGTTAAAACCAACTTTATTTTTGAAATCGGATTACGAACTCACTCTTAGGAAGTTGTTTACCAAGATACAACACTTCCCCGCGAGAATTCTTGCCATACTGAATCTATAGTTCTATGTTTTCCGCAAGTTTTTCTCTCATCCCAGCATTTAGAGAGTGCACTTTAAGTAGGATAATATAGGATTTTAAAGATGTGAGAAGAAATTTTAGGTGAATCTTTATTTGTGTCGCATTTCTCAATGGAATTTTCGTTTCTTCTTACTTGTTGAAGAAGTCATTGAGGGAATTTATCGAAATTGAAGTATATTTTATATTGCAAAAAATATCAGTAAATGTACTGGTTTCGAAAGAAATATTTAATATAAATATACTATATATATTTTTTAATTTAATACTCCGTGGAAAGTAATGCATGTTTTTAGGCGTATTTTTATTTGTGTCGCATTTCTCAATGGAATTTGCATTTCTTTTTACTTGTTGGAGAAGTCATTGAGGAAATTTATCGAAATTGAAGTATATTTCATATTGCAAAAGGTATCTGTAAATGCACTGGTTCCGAGAGAAATATTTAATATAAATAATTGTATTATTTTTAATTTAACACTTCGTGGAAAGTTTTGCATGTTTTTACAAAATACAAATTTATTTGAATTGCATGTATTTCTTTCAAAACCATTCCTAATATGAATTTATTCAAACGTTCTGAAACACTTATTGAAACAAGTCGGAAATTGTACGTCAAACGTGGCAAATGGGGTGCGTTCGCACTATAACTGAGGTTTATAAATATTCAGATCTTGGTGCAATAGCGGTTTCAGTCTTATGCAAAAATGCATGAATACAAATTTTATTACGATACTATGTATGGAATTGAGTAATACGAAAATAATAGGACTCCATCTTAAATAGGAGCTCATTACTGTGGCCACCTAAAATCGTGACCTATCATGAGATATCATTGAATTCATTACGTATGATAGGATTTAATAAAATGAAGAAAACGTTTATTAATATCTTTTTAAGTTTGGATTCGATTTTCAAAACTTGAAATGACTCTACAAAATTCTGCAACGATACTAGATGTTAAATTTCAAACCACTCGGTTGGATAGTTTTTACGCTGTTATATACCGACATGCGAAGAGACAGACAGACGGACGAGTACTAGTGCTACGTATTTATATAATTACGAAAGCACCTAAAAATAGGCTAGTCATAACTAACACTGCCATACTAGTTTAATAACAAATATGCTCATAGTTCAATGATAAATCTGCATTTTCCATGTTTTTTTTTATATTTATATATATATATTTATGTATATTGTTTACTTTACTTTAACATCTTTACTCAGAAGAAAATATCTCAACAAAAATAAAAAATCTTGTAAAGTTAAAACAAACTTTATTCTTGAAATCAGATTACGAACTTACTCTTAGGGAGTTGTTTACCAAGATATAGCACTTCCCCGCGAGATTACTTGCTACGCTGAGTCTATAGTTCTAAGTTTTTCCGAAAGTTTTTCTCTCCCCTGCATTTATAGAGAGCACGTTAACTGCGATAATATAGGATTTTAAAGATGTCAGAGGAAATTTTAGGTGTGTCTTTATTTGTGTCGCATTTCTCAATGGGATTTTCGTTTCTTTTTATTTGTTTGAAGAAGTTGTTGAGGATATTTATCGAAATCGAAGTATACAGTGAAACCTCTCTATAAGGGCCACCTGCCATTCCATTGAAAATTGGCCCTTATGAGGGGTGGCCCTTGAATAGGGGTGACAAAAAACAACAACAAATGTAAGGAAATCAAAACCTATATAGGAGGAAAAAATGTTTATTAACATTTTCAAACTCTATACACGATTGAAAAAAATTTCTATTGAAGTTTGTTTACTTTTCATATTTTTTTCGCACACAATTTTGGTTTCTAATGATTCTTTTACTTAATGGAACAAATTACTTAAATTTGCATCATTTATTAATGCCTTAGAATGAGATAATTAGTTTATTTATTTCTGTTAGCGTTCCTGACAAGTGTAAAAATTGTGCTTCAATATGCATTCACAGTTTTAGTAAATGTGGAATCAGTTTGTCTAGATAACCTGTTATCCTTTGTGTGCTCACAACAAAGGATCAAGTTTCCTCTCCAACCCAGTCCCTATAAGTTGAAAGGTAAAAAAAAGTGTGAGGAACACATGTTTGTCTCACTTGTGGAAAAATTTGTGGTCCTTCATTGTGTACTAAATCCTCCCCATCTCCTCCTGCCTTCTTTGTTGCAAGTGCAGTTGTTTGCTGAACTCTTATCTTTTGGTTCAAGAATTCAACACACCTTTTTAGGATTTAAGGCACATGTGAAAAAAATGGACTTTATAAGGGGTAGGTGCGGCCCCTAATAGGGGTAAATTTACATTATGTCTATGGGGAAAATTTTCGTTCCTAAAAATATTGGTCCTTAATAGAGGTGGCCCTTGAATAGGGGTGGCCTTTAAAAGAAGTTTCACTGTATTTCATATTGCAAAAAATGTCAGTAAATGTACTGGTTTCGAAAGAAATATTTAATATAAATATACTATATATTTTTTTAATTTGACACTTTGTGGAAAGTAATGCATGTTTTTAGGTGCATTTTTATTTGTGTCGCATTTCTCCAAGGGATTTTTTTTTCTTTTTACTTGCTGATGAAGACGTTGAGGATATTTATAGAAATTGAAGTATTTTTCATATTGCAAAAGGTATCAGTAAATGCTCTGGTTTCGGAAGAAATATTCAATATTAATGCGTGTATAATTTTTAATTTAACACTTCGTGGAAAGTAATGCATGTTTTTAGGTGTATTTTTATTTGTGTCGCATTTCTGAATGAAATTTTTGTTTATTTTTACTTGTGAAGGAGTTGTTCAGGAAATTTATCGAAATTGAAGTATATTTCAAATTGCAAAAATTATCAAAAAATGTACTGTGGTTTAGAGAGAAATAATAAATATAAATATAAATATATATGTTTATTTAATACTTCGTAAAATGTATTGCATGCTTTTACAAAATACAAATTTATTTGAATTGCAAGTATTTCTTTCAAAATCATTTTTAATGCGAATTCATTCAAACGTTCTGCAAGACATATTGGAACAAGTCGGAAATTGTACGTCAAACGTGGCAAATGAGGTGCGTTCGTAATATAATTAGTTTTATAAATATTCAGATCTTGGTGCAATAGCTGTTGCACTCTTATGAAAAAATTCATGAATACAAATTTCATTACGATTCTATATATTGAATTGTGTAATACGGAAATAATAGGACTTCATCTAAAATAGGACTTCCTCACCATGGCAACCTAAAATCATGACCTATTATGGGATATCTTTGAATTCATTACGTAGGATAGGATTTAATAAAATGAAGAAAACTTTTATTAATATCTTTTTAAGTTTGGATTCGATTTTCTTAAAACTTGAAATTACGCTACAAAATTTTGCAACGATTCTAGATGTTAAATTTCAAACCATTCGTTTCGGTAGTTTTTGCGCTGTTATGCAGACAGACGAACAGACAGACAGACGAACAGACAGACAGACGAACAGACAGACAGACGGACGGGCCAGACGACGACTACTGGTGCTACGTATTTATATAATTACGAACGCACCTAAAAATAAGCTAGTCATAACTAAAACTGCCGTACTAGTTCACTAATAAATATGCTCATAGTTCAATAATAAATCTACATTTATCATGTTTTATCTTTATATATTTCTTTATGTATATTGTTTACTTTACTTTAAAGCAGTTAATTACGCAGAAGAAAATATGTCCTCAAAAATAAAAAAAATCTTGTAAAGTTAAAACAAACTTTATTTTTGAAATCGGATTACGAATTCATTCTTAAGGAGTTGTTTACCAAGATACAACACTTCCCCGCGAGATTACTTGCCATGCAGAGTTTTAGCTTTTTTGAAAAGTTTTTCTCCCTCCTGCATTTAGAGAGTGCACTTTAAGTGCGATAATATAGGATTTTAAAGATGTGATAGGAAATTTTAGGTCTATCTTTATTTGTGTCGCATTTCACAATGGAATTTTCTTTTCTTTTTATTTGTTGAAGAAGTTGTTGAGGGAATTTATCGAAATTGAAGTATATTTCATAATGCAAAAAACATCAGTAAATGTACTGGTTTCGAGAGAGATATTTAATATGAATATACTATATATATAATTATTTAGCACTTCGTAAAAAGTAATGCATGCAAAAAGTAATCTGTTTAAGAATTGCAAGTATTTACTTCAGAATAACTTTTAGTACGTATTTATTCAAACATTCTGCGACGCAATTAACTTCAGTTCCAAATTTAATAAACTATATTTTATTTTAAAGATATGCCTTTTTTCCTTTTAAAATTAAATATTTTATAACAATGGATTTGTTTGTGAGAAAAGTGATAAAAGTAAGAATATCATAAGTGAAACATAAAAATTAAAATTTATGCTTGAATAAAATTAATAGATTAATGTGAAACATTCAACGCACTGTAAACTAAAATAAATCATCATAAATTGCTTGTATATGTGCATATATGTATCTATATGAGCCGTTTATCTTGACAGTGGGGCAATTTCATTTTATGTTATTTCTAAATATTTAATTGTTTTAAAAATATTCGTAAGCAGTCGTAGGGTAATTACATATTTTTGTAGTTTTATTTCATGCAAATTTAATATATAATAATGGATATTCGTGTTATATGAAAAAAAAAATCATAGTTTGGTAGGAGCCCATAGACATACCCCACTTTCAAAAGCAGTGATTAGATGAAAACGCTGATTGAGTGGAATATAACAGCAACAACAAAAAAGCCGTTTTAGTTTATTTACTTTATTTTATTTCAGTGTTCCAATCTGCTTTAAAATATATACAATAAAGCAGCAAATAGATTTTATTATAATATAATAATTTGGAATAAAATAAATAAAATAAATTTAATTATAAATAAATTTAATACAGAAAATAAATTTAATTACAAGGTAATAACTTGGTAGAAACCCATGGATTTGCCACACTTTCAAAAGCAGTAATTTGATGAAAACTTTGATTATTTTTGAATGGAACCTAATTATAATTGCAAAAATAATAATGTTTTAGTTTATATATTTATTTATTTTATTTTAATGATTTATTCTTCTTTAGAATAGTAACAATAAAGCAGAAAATAAATTTAATTATAATGTAATAACTTGGTAGGAGACCATGTAGCTGCCTCACTTTCAAAAACAGTGATTTGATGAAAACGTTGATTAATTTTTAACAGAACATAATTATAATAGCAAAAACCTAATGTTTTAGTTTATTTACTTATTTATTTTATTTTAATGTTTTATTTTTCTTTAGTATAGTTACAATAAATCAGAAAATAAATTTAATTATAATGTAATAACTTGGTGGGAGCCCATGAATTTGCCTCACTTTCAAAAGCAGTGATTTGATGAAAACATTATTTTTTAATAGAACATAATTATAATAGCAAAAAAAATAATAATGTCTTAATTTCTTTACTTATTTATGTTTTTTTAATGTTTCATTCTTCTTTAGAATAGTTACAATAAAGCAGATAATAAATTTAATTATAATGTAATGACTTTGTAGGAGCCCATGGATTTGCCACACTTTTAAAAGCAGTGATTTGATGAAAACGTTGATTATTTTTGAATAGAACATAATTATAATAGCAAAAATATAATATTTAGATTTGCTTATTTATTTTATTTTAATGTTTTGATTCTTCTTCAGAATAGTTACAACAAAGCAGAAAATGAATTTAATTATATTATAATATCTTGGTAGAAGCCCATAGATTTGGCCACTTTCAAAAGCAGAGGTTTGATAAAAATGTTGAGTATCTCCTGAATGGAATATAATTGAAGACCTGAATGGAAGAAGATGTTATGTAACAAAAATTAGAATTCGAGAAAATTGAATTGAAAGTGTTTTGCTGTAATTTAATTATTTATTTAATTCCTTCTTAATACAATGTTAATAGGTGATACTAAACTCTCCTAGAAAAGAATGCAGTAATACCTCGATTTACGTCAGAAATTCGTTCCAAGACTAGCGACGTAAGTCGAGGTATATTTAGATAAGCAAAAAAGGATAAGTAATAAAAATTCTCCAAAATCTAATGAACCTATTCTATTGTATTTAGGAATTATATTACATACATTTAACATTAACAAAACTATGCGTTTGCAATACAAGAATTTGGAATAAATCAATAAGTTTTTAATTTACATATAAAAGTTAAAACCCGCATAAAATTACTTAAAAGGTGCCAAGATTTATAAAGATGTCCCGAGATCTCCCGAGATCTTTCGAACGAACCCTCGTTCATTTTTAATGGAAAAAAGTGTGACTTTTTTCCACACTTTTTTCCCTTGAAAATGAACGAAGGTTCGTTCGAAAGATCTCGGGATATAATAACATCTTTATAAATCTTGGCACCTTTTAAGTAATTTTATGCGGGTTTTAACTTTTATATTAATAACAAGGTGAAAATTCTTTCACGGCACTAGTTAATATAGTGTTTTGATTTTATTGTTAATTTACAATTTATTGTTCTTCTAGCTGCCCCGTTCGAGTTTTTGAAGATGTGAAACATTCTTACAATGAAGTTTAAACAGACAAATTTTTCTTTTTAACTATTAGAAGCTCTTTGTAACAGCTGAGAGTGAGTTTTCTAAGCTTTTTCAAGTGACTTTGTTTGTTTGTTTGTTTGTTTGCCACTATCTCCTGACTGTCGCAGGAAAGTTTCCCTCCATGAAACCCGAAGTCTTCAAAAAAGTTAAAAATGAGTCTTAGTTCAGAAAAAAAAATTCCAGGCCAGACGACGTAAATGCGGGGTGACGTAAGTCGGGATACTACTGTATTGACATTTAATTATTAAATATTAGAAATTATTTTCACCATTTAAATTATTAAACATAAAACTATTAAATATTAAAAGATACTGTTTCATATCTTCAATACTAAGTAGAATTTTAGTATTTTAGTTTTTCCATATGATGTAATACCCCATAACGCTTTCAACCATAAAATAAAACATTTTTTGAGAAGGTGTATCATAGCATTTTCTTTCACTAAGCTTTTAAATTAAAATAACAAAAAAAAGTTTTATTTTATTTATTTATTTATTTTATTTCAATGTTTCATTCTTCTTTGGATTAGTTACAATAAAGCAGAAAATAAATTTAATTTCCCCCAAAAAATTGAAAAAAAAAATAAAAACAAATATTCAGTAAAAAACTGTATACCTATAATTATAAATCTCAACTTAGATAGTGGGGCTTTTAAAAGTATTCATGATATTCTGATGGTGCTTGTTAATATTATGAAAAAAAATCCTATTCAAAGTAGACTTACCTTGCTTTAAAAATCAAAGTATTTAAAATATCATTGATCCAATAAATAATTAAATACAAACACAATTTGCAAAACAACAACAACAACAAAAAATCAACATTGTTTAAGACCGAGAAAGGACTGATATTAACATATTTCGTTCAGTGGCCTCTAACATTTAACGTTAAATTCTTGTAACAAACATGGTTAAACTAATTGAACTTTAAAAAATAAAATAAAATTCGAATAATATTATACTTAAACTGGCCTAAAAACTTAGATTCCGATGAAATCGAAATAAATTTTTCACCTTTTCCATGTTTAAGTTGTTAATATTTGTATTGCAGATTTGACATAATGTTTATTCAAAATGATAAATTACATGCACAATACAAATCTTTAAAAAAAAGTCTAAGATTTATTTCGATTTCATTTGATCGTGTTGAGAATGCCAACTTGGCGATATTGCCATTTTCTGTTAGTCGGCATTGTGGCAACCCCCTTTTTATTGTTTTCCGATTTTCTTTTCAGTGTAGATGTAAAGTTTGTTTTGAACCGGTCTGACGGTAATAATGGAACTCTCAAATGAGAGTAATAATAATATTAATATACCTATATATTTGTAAATAAAATGTACATAGTTGTTTTTTAAGAAAGAAGTTTAATTTGAACTGTAGAGTGTGTTTACTTATTCAAGTTACGAATTTTATTTACAATATATTAGAACTAAGTTATGAAGACGTTTTTATTCTTCGTGCACTATGAAATAATTTGGATTTACCGAACCTGCAGTCTAATCGACAACGCAACATTTATCTGGCGTCAAAGCTCCAGGATGTCTGGATTTCATCATCGATTGAGGTAAGTACCTCAAATTAAATTGTATTGAATAGATAGAATTATGAATATATTTATTAACTGAACTGTATTGAATAAATTGAATTCTTTATTTTACGATGGATTTCGAAACATTGAAAAAAAAAAGAGCTACGATTCGTAGTCAAACAACAAAAATATTTGATAAAATAAGGGATTTATTAGATAATACACAAGAATTAGAGCTTGAGAATAGAAAATCACAGCTGGATCTTTTGAAACAGCAATTGAATGACAAAATGAAAACTTTAAAATCATTAAATTCTGAAATTGAACCACTGGTTCCAAGTACTGAATTTGAAAAAGAAATCGAGAAATCGGAATCTTATAATGAGAATATTATTGAATGGAAATATAAAATTTCCAAATTTTTAAATGATAACACAGTTACTCCTGAAACTAAACAAGATTCTTCAGACATTGAAAGTGATAGTAGTAGCAACAATAGTTCTCTACTAAAAAGTCAGAAAATTCTGAATCAAAATTTGATTAAACTTCCTAAACTTAATATATCTAAATATTATGGTGATTCGTGTTTATGGCTCGAATTTTGGAGTCAGTTTTCGAATGCGATTGACAATAATGAACATTTAACTCCGATTGATAAATTTTCCTACTTAAAGTCACTTTTGGGCGGAAGTGCTGCAAATACTATAGCAGGCTTTTCGCTGACTAAGGAAAATTATGCTCATGCTATAGAATTATTGAAAAATCGTTTTGGTCGTAATGACCTGGTAATAAATAGTCACATGACTAAACTGCTAAATTTGAAACCAGTACGAAATTCTAGTAACATTAAGGCTTTTAGAGATTTGTATGATGAATGCGAAATTCAAATAAGAAATCTTAATTCTTTAGGTGTTGCCTCAGGTTCATATGGGCACTTGTTATGTCCGATTCTTCTGAAACTTATTCCATCAGATATTGCACTAGAATTTAATAGAAAACGAATTAAAAACACTGACTGGGATGTTAATGAGCTGATAAATTTCATTAAAGATGAAATTGAATCTCGCGAGACCACTGTCCAATTAAACCATTTTGAAAAAATCCCTGAGAAGCAGGAAAATTATAAGAAAAATTATAAAAAATTCATTCCATCAGCTTCTGCCTTAACCACAAATATTAAAAATAACTGCATATTTTGTAATCAAACTGATCACGATACTGAAAAGTGTAAGTCTTTCACCATTCCGGAAATGCGAGAAAAATTAAAAAGGGAAGGAAGGTGCTTTAAATGCTTCCGTAAATTTCACATCGCGAATTTTTGTAAAATTTCGAATGAAAATTGCAAAGTGTGTGGTAAAACATATCATCATACTATACTTTGTAATTCTAATAAAAAAACAGAAGAATCAAAAAATTCAGGTAGCATTATTTCCTCCGTATATCATTGCAAAGGCAATATAAATAATATCAGTAGAGAAGTAATATTGCAAACAATTCATGTAAAAGTGGAAGCGGGTGAAAATTCAGAAACTGCTCTTTGTTTATTTGACTCTGCTAGTCATCGAACTTTTATTACAGAAAATTTAGTTTCAAAATTAAAACCTGAGGTCATTAGAAAGGAAAAATTAATTGTCTATACTTTCGGTTCGAGAAAATCTGAAGAACGATGTTATGATGTCGTTAAGCTAAAGCTAATTCACTTGACGAATAGAAAACGTAGTATAATAATTGAAGCATTAGTCACACCGCTAATAACCAATTCTTTGATACAAATTCCTCCTCTTCCAATCAAAATTAAGAGAAAACTTTCCAAATTTCGTCTTGACACGTGGGAACATTTGGAAAATAGTGATGTTGATATATTAATAGGAGCTGATTATTTATATCAAATTAATGACAAAACATACCCCATAAATAAATCATTGTTCGTCTGTGAAAATTTATTTGGGCATTCCCTCTGCGGGACAATTGACGTAAATAAAAATAGTGAGAGTAAGCAAGCTGGGGTCTTGTCCACTCAGGTTATGAAACCTATTCAAAATGATTTGAAAACATTGTGGGAGTTAGAAACTTTAGGGATGAACACTGAAGAAAATATTTCTGAATTAGATAAAGAGATAATCGAAAAATTCGAAAACAATTTGCATTTTCTTGAGCACCGATACGAAGCTAAATTGCTATGGAAAGATGATAGAAGAGATTTAGGAAGTAATTATAACAATGCTAGAAACCGATTTATTAACTTAAATCGAAAATTGCTTAAAGATAAGGAATTATTGCAGAAATATAAAGAAATTGTGATTGAACAGGAATTAAATAACATAGTGGAAGCATGTTCTAATAAAACTGTAAATAGCGGTTATTTTATGCCCCACCGACCTGTCTTGCGAGATGATAAACCCACAACTAAAGTTAGAATGGTATTTGATGCTTCCTCAAAAGAAAATAGCAAATCATTAAATGATTGTTTGTACGGTGGCCCAAATTTGAACCCCGATTTATTAGAAATTATTATTAATTTCAGGAAATTCAATACTGCGTTTTGTGCAGATATTGAAAAGGCCTTTCTTCAAATTTCTGTAGCTGAAGAAGACCGAGATTACCTTAAATTTCTTTGGTTCGATAATGACACAAACAACTTTTTCAAAATTTTAAGATTTAGACGTGTACCATTTGGCGTTACATGCTCACCATTTATTTTGGCTGCCACAATTAAACATCATATAAAGAAATATCGAGATCAACATCCAAATGTTGTATATATGTTAGATAATTCCCTCTATGTCGATGATTTAATTTCCGGATCAGATTTAGATAACGAAGCTTATTATTTATCAGTTACAGCTTCTGAAATTCTTAAAGAAGCTGGGATGAATTTGAGGAAATTAAAAACAAATTCTATTAAACTTAGGGAAATGTGGGAATCTGGTAACTTAGGTATAAGGGAGGAAAAGACAGGTAGTATCTTAAAAGTGCTTGGACTGATATGGAATACTGAATCTGATATTTTGATGTTAGATGCGCAGCCCTTTGAAGAATATTACATCGATGATCCCACGAAGCGAACAGTTCTTAAAATGTTACTGAAAATTTATGATCCATTAGGATTTTTGAATCCATTTGTAATACGTATTAAAGCCTTGTTGCAAGAAACATGGCAAAGAGGTTTAGAGTGGGACAATAAATTACCTGAAGATTTGAAATGCGAGTGGAACACTTGGTGTTCAGAAGTTGTACATTTACGCACATTTGAAATAACTCGAAAATATTTTCCTAATATGATAAACATTTCTGAAAATTCACAAATTCACATATTCTGTGATGCTAGTCCCAAAGGGTATGGAGCAGTTGCTTATTTGCGTTCCATTTCATTAACTGGCGAAATTCAAACTAGTTTTGTTTGGAGTAAATGTAGAATAGCCCCCCTCAAGAAGTTAACTATTCCACGGCTGGAATTGATCAGTGCAGTAGTTGCCGCTAGAATGTGGAAATATTTAAAACAAAAATTACATATTTCGAATTTAAATATAAAGTTATGGTCGGACTCAGAGATAACTATCTGTTGGATTAAGGGTTCTGCTACAAACTGGAAACCCTTTATTTCCAATCGTGTAACCGAAATTCAGTCATTGACAGATCCAAAGGACTGGAATTATTGTCCCGGAAAAGAAAACCCTGCAGATCTGCTTACGCGAGGGGAAAACTTATCGAAGTTAATGGGTAATAATGTATGGTGGTGCGGCCCACCTTGGTTATCACTATCAGAAGATATGTGGCCTTCAAAAAGGGCTATAGAAATGGTTCCCGAAGCTTTTAATGAAATGAAAGCAAAACCAAATTTAACATTATTGTGTAACGAATCAAACTCTATTCCTAAGCCAGTATTTGATATGGCAAAGTTCAGTAGTTTAAATCGCGTGTATAATATTACTGCTTGGATAATGCGTTTTATTCATAATGCCAATTCGAAAAACCCTAAAATTTTAGGACCTTTAACTACCTCAGAAATAGAAATAGCAGAAAAATACTGGATTAAACAAACTCAGGAAACTTCATTTAAAGCTGAAATAGAAGCACTTAAACAAAAAAAACCACTTAATAAAGATTCTTCTTTGTACAACCTTAATCCACAATTCGATGAAAATGACTTACTTGTTTTATCCGGAAGACTTCAGTTTTCTGAAGTTACAGAGCAGGAAAAACATCCGTGGATACTTCCTAATAAATCTTATTTTGTAAAATTACTAATTAAGGATGCTCATGAAAGAATGTACCATTTTGGTGTAGCTGTCACTTTAGCTCACCTTCGTGAAAGGTATTTTATATTAAAGGGAAGAAGATTTGTAAAATCCGTCTTAAGATCGTGTATGATATGTCGAAAACTTAATGCTATTCCTGGAAAGGTGGAAATAGCACCTTTACCGAAAGATAGAATCATCAAAACACCAGTTTTTGAAACCTCTGGTGTCGATTTTGCCGGTCCGATTATTTATAAAACTTCTGAAGGCACTGGGAAGGCTTATATTGTCGTATTCACATGTGCTGTAACCAGAGCGATTCATCTAGAGTTAGTCACCAATCTAAGTACTGAAACCTTTATCTTAGCACTACGAAGATTTTTCTCTAGGAGAGGTTTCTGCAAAATAATGTACAGTGACAATGCCAAGACATTTTCTAAGGCTGATTTGGTGTTAAAAGATGCTTGGGAAAGAATTTCTAAGCAAGAAATTTTTGATTACTTGAGAAAGAATAAAATAATATGGAAGTTTATAATTCCCAGGGCTTCCTGGTGGGGCGGCTTCTGGGAAAGGATGGTCAGATCAGTTAAAACACCTTTAAAAAAGGTTCTAGGAAAAACTTGTCTCCATTATGAAGAGCTAGAAACAATACTTACAGAAATTGAAGCGGTGATTAATTCACGTCCCTTATGTTATCTCTACGAAGAAAATGCTGAACCATCACCTTTAACGCCATCTCATTTTTTAGTTGGCAAACGATTAATGTCCTTACCTTCTTATGGATTACCAGTCTGTACGCAAGAGAAATCCAATAAGATTTTGTTGACGAGAAAATATAAATATAAACAACAAATTATTGACCACTTTTGGAAAAGGTGGAGAAACGAATATTTGTTAGAACTTAGATCTGCTTTTCAAGTGAAAAACATAAATTCATCGCCTCAGTTCAAAGTTAACGATATAGTGATAATTCATGATGAAAAGCTCCCAAAACATATGTGGAAGTGTGGTCGTGTTAAAGAACTCATATTTGGTCGTGACTCGAAAATCAGATCATGTGTATTACAGACTGCAAAAGGCGATCTTAAACGACCTGTGCAATTGCTATATAATCTTGAATTGGACTTAGTGGACTAAAAGACACTAAAACTCTTACACTAAAAATAAGAACTATTATCGAACATTTAATTTGTTTTGTTACTCATATTTACCCTTATTATTGTTTAATTTTCATACAATTCATGTGTTTTATTTTCTTTCGTAGATTGCAGCATTCTTATTATTTTTGCTTTTATATCTGTAGCTGTATGTATCTGAAAATTTGTCATGTATGTAAGTATATTCTTATGTTTATTAAATTGTTTAATATAGATGCTGAACTAAGTGTTCAGCCCGGGGCAGGATGTTGAGAATGCCAACTTGGCGATATTGCCATTTTCTGTTAGTCGGCATTGTGGCAACCCCCTTTTTATTGTTTTCCGATTTTCTTTTCAGTGTAGATGTAAAGTTTGTTTTGAACCGGTCTGACGGTAATAATGGAACTCTCAAATGAGAGTAATAATAATATTAATATACCTATATATTTGTAAATAAAATGTACATAGTTGTTTTTTAAGAAAGAAGTTTAATTTGAACTGTAGAGTGTGTTTACTTATTCAAGTTACGAATTTTATTTACAATATATTAGAACTAAGTTATGAAGACGTTTTTATTCTTCGTGCACTATGAAATAATTTGGATTTACCGAACCTGCAGTCTAATCGACAACGCAACAGATCGGAATCATTTTTAGGCCTGTTTAACTATCATACTGTTTGATTTTTTTTTAAAAACTCAATTAGTTTAACTATACTTGATACAAGAATTTAAACGTTAAATGTAGAAGCAACTGAACGAACGAAATATCTTAATATTAGTCCCTTCTCAGGCCTAAGCACTGTTGGAAATATTTGTTTTTTATTTTGATCTGCAAATTATGTTTTTGTTTAATTTGTGAAGTTTGTTAATAAGTAATGCAATCAAACAAACTGATGTCAAATTTAATATAATCAGGGCTTGATTTATGCAGTATCACATCACTATTTGTGATGAAAATTTACCAAAGATTAATTCAAAATGTGCACTAAGGAAATAATATATATATATATATTGTTTTAAATTTCCCGTCATATTAACCTGTTTTATGTATTTACTCATATTAATGCTTTTTTTATTGCTAAAAATGTTTTAAAATGTGATTTGTATTTCCCGTATGACGCCATATTCATCTCCTTTTTACTTAAAAAAAAAAAAAATTCAATTTCATTTTTCACGTGGAAATTTTTCAACTGAAAATTAATTGCTATAGACAAATTATTATTACGGTTTTTGAACTTTTTGCAACAATAAAGTGAAAAGGTTAAATTTTATAGAAAAAATGTTCATTGATTCTTTATGAAAACAGCAAAATTTGGAATTATTAAGAAAAATATTTGAATAATGTAAATCAAACAAAACCTATGATATTTTCTGGGTATCCATCCACATGCAAAGATATTTTATCATCCATTTTGACCCTGACGTCAGGAAAGCATTTTCACAGTTTACATTTATAATATTAGAATTAGAAAAGAATAAAAAAAATGTATCATCAGGGACAAAATGGTGGAAAGAAATCAAAAAGTTATGAGATCCATATGTTTTACTCAGTTAAATTAACATTGAGAAGTGACACTTTAAACAAATAAGTATTCCGTGGCAGCACAGTACTTAAATAGCAGCAAATTTATACTGCTATTAAAAGATATTTATTGTGAATGGATTAAAAACAAAATTTTATGCCTAATTGTAATAAGATTTAGCTTTAACTATACTTTCTTTACTAAATGGGCTTGTCCACTTTAAAAATCAACGGCTTGCATATTAATTAACTAGCTTAAGTACCCGGCGTTGCCGGGAATTTTAAGAATGTTTGTCTGAAAAACCAATTTCAAAATTAAACATACAGTAAATAACAAACAACAACAGAAAACAAGTAAAAATTGAATTTAAAAAATCAAAAAACCAATTTTATCTTTACATACAATTTTATAAAATTTCATCTTTACACACAAAAAACAGGTCGTGTTAAATAAAAGAGTAATTAAATAAAAAAAATAAAAAAACTCGACTGCGCAAAAAGCGAACTAATTAATTATTTCTCATCAATGTGAAACTATTTTCTATATTACTTTCTTCTATCTTTACAAGAAGAAAGTATTGGATTCATGAAAATTTTCGAATTCCGGTTTTCGACGGATTTACACGTTTAAGAGGTCAGAGAACACGAAAAACATGTTTTTACAAAATGTCTGTCTGTGAGTCTGTCTGTCTGTCTGTGTGTGTGTCTGTGTGTGACACAAATTTTGTGGGCGCTCTATCTCAAGAACTAATGCACGGAATTTAATAAAAATTCATATTCAGTTAGTTCCTGATACAAATTGATGCTGATTAGTTTTTGGTGCAAATCGCTCAACAGGTGGCGCTGCTATGATGCATTTTTTATGATTTCCGAAATGGCTCTATCTCAAGAACTAATGCACGGATTTTCATCAAACTTCAGATTTAGTTAGTCCTTGATATGTCTTTATACGGATTGCGTGTTGGTGTAAATTGCGCAACAGGTGGCGCTACTATGCTGCATTTTTTACGATTTCTGCAATGGCTCTATCTCAAGAACTAATCCACGGATTTTCATCAAACTTCAGATTTAGTTTGTCCTTGATATGGCTTTATGCGGATTACGTGTTGGTGTAAATCGCTCAACAGGTGGTGCTGCTATGCTGCATTTTTTACGATTCCCGCAATGGCTCTATCTCAAGAACTAATGCACGGATTTTCACCAAACTTCAGATTTAGTTAGTCCTTGATATGGCTTTATGCGGATTACGTGTTGGTGTAAATCGCTCAACAGGTGGCGCTGCTGTGCTGCATTTTGCACGATTCCTGAAATCTCAAAAACTAATGCACCAATTTTCATCTAACTTCAGATTTAGTTAGATGTTAACACAAGTTGTTGCTGATTAGGTTTTGGTGTTAGTCGTCCAATAGGTGGCGCTGCTATGCTGGAATTTTCATGATTTTCGCAATAGCTCTATCTCAAAAACTAATGCACGGATTTTCCTCAAACTTCAGATTCAGTTAGACTTTGACGTAAGTGGTTGCTTGGTAGTTTTGTTTAACATAGGTTTTGATGTAAAGTACCCAATTGGTGGCTCTGCTAGGCTGAATTTTGCTGGATTTACACGATTTCGTAGATAGCTATATCTCAAGAGCTAATGCACGGAATTTCATATCTATAGAATCCTCATGATGGGCATAGATTGCCGTTTACTTTTGGTAGTGTGATAGCGAATTTTCAAGTATTAACATGCATGAGATAGAAGAAAGTATTGGGATTGGTATATCCGACTAGTTTATTTACTTGTATTAATGACTTTTAAGTTGTGTTTAATTGTTAGTTCCTATCTATAAACACTGTTTTGATGAGGTCTATAGATGTCTATGATGATTAGAGTTGCAGTAAAGCTAGAGATCACACAACCTACACAACTTCCAGGTTGTATAATATTTAAACGGAGCTTCTGACTGTGAAATAGTCAATGAAACATCGTCTTCATTTGAAAGACCTATCCAATGATATGCCACTCAACACGGTGCGTAAAATTTTTTTTTCGTCTCTACCGCCATTTTGTATTTTACGTCCGCCATTTTAAATTTATGAAAACCAAACCTAGCCTATAACCATCAGACGGTTAAGACGAATCGTTAGAGAACTGGTTCATTAAAATCCATCCAGCCGCTGGGATGTTTCGAGGGTATAAAGAAATCCACATACCCAGATACGCGTGAAACACATAACCCTTCTTAGAAGTCGGGTAAAAAACAGTCGAAGTGTTATACACATGAATCAAATGAAAAACCATTGTAAAAATGTATAAATATATGTAAAAGATGCAAAAGAATGCACCAATAAATGAGCTTATTTCCATTCATCCTTGGAGCAATAAAAGATAAAAAGAAAAAAGAAATTCAGAGAACCTCAAAATGTTAGAATATGCCAATGTTTCCATAATCAGGTTTTTATCATGTTTCTATACGTTTTTTCAAGCTCATAGGACGTTATGTATTCACCTGCTGACGTCCAATGTATTTCTAATATGACGTAATATTCATTTTTTTTTAAATTCTTTAAACTATTTATTTAAATTTCATTTTTCACGTGGAAATCTTGCAATAGAAAAGTTATGACGTAATATTAACTTTTTTTTCCCTCAAACTATTTATTTCATTTTCATTTTTCACATGGAAATTTTGAAATAGTAAAGTAATTGTTGTGCTAAGAATTTTATTGTGGATTTTTAATTGTTGGCAACAGCTATAACGAAAAATTTTTAAATTTGATAGGAAATTGCTGTTAAATGGGTGGCTTTTTATTATTAAAAATTAACTATAAATTATTTCGATTCCGGATTACTTTAGTTGCCTCGGCCGTATTTTGATACACATGCACGCAACATTTCACAATTCTGGCTTCCGAACTGTGGCTTTGTATAGAGTTACAGACAGACAAATTTTCATTTTTTTTTTTTGTATTAGATTACTTGCTACATAATGATTCAATGATTCAATGATCACACACAATAGGTTCATTATTGGTTAATCAAAGCTTCTATTTTCACATATTGTTACTTTTACTTAATAAAATATTACATGCTGAAAATAAAATACTTCAAACATTTTATAAGTTTTTCTGTTAAACCACGATGTTGGGGATGAAACAAATATAAAAGAAACTTTATTTTTTAAATCGGATTACGACCTCATCCTTAGAGAATTGTTTACTAAGATACAAGAATTCTGCTAGATTGCTTGCAATGTATCCGGATCTAGCTATTCCGTAAGTATATTCTTTTCTTGTACTTAGAAAGTGCACTTTAAAAGTGCGATAACAGAGGATTTTTTGGATAGAGAAGGAACTTTAGGTGTATCGTTATACGTGTCGCGTTTCAGATTAAGAGCTAAGTAGAGTTCTCGGTGGAGTTGTTTTGCCTATAAAAAAGTTGTTCAGTAAATTTGTTGAAACTGAAACACATTTTATATTGCAAAAAAGTAACAGTAAATTTGTTTGTACCCAGAGGAATATTTAGTATCTAATCTACAGGGTAAGTCAAAATGAATATAGCGATTACAAACGGCTATAACTATTTAATGGAAAAGAATTTATCAATAACATTAATACAGAATGTAGACGGAACTTCAAAATTTCTTTACGTAAGGCAAGTGCAGTGAGGCGGAAGCCTACGCATGCGCGATTTGAAACTTTGCAACGACAAGAAACCTGTTCATTGCGGCCGTCTCAGTAAAAATGGCCAATTATGACGGTAAAATGACCGATTTTTTTTCTGTGGTGTTATGTGAAAGACAGGGTACCTCCCATGCCCAAAACAATTGAAGACCTCAAAGTACACATTTGTAATGCGCTTGCGTCGGTGACTGAACAAATGCTTCAGAATATATAGCGTGAAATGGATTACCGCCTAGATGTTATTCGTGTGACCAAGGGAAGTCACATAGAACATCTATGACGTATGTATACAAAATTTTGAAGTTCCGTCTACATTCTGTGTTAATCTTATCGATACATTCTTTTCCATTAAATAGTTATAACCGTTTGTAATCGCAATATTCATTTTGACTTACCCTGGGTATTATAAATGCCAAATGTGTTGGTGTGTAACGCTGACGTCATTTTGATGTTGGAAACAGCGTTCTAAATTGTAATTTCTGTGATACTGAAGAGGCTAGAAACTTTAAATATGGCATGGTGGTTACTTGTAAAATATAAATGCCCTCTAAGAACAGTCGTAAATAAATTCGAAATGTAAAAGCGGAATTTTATTTTAGGGGAGATTACAAATACAAGATGTGACTGTTAATTTCCAGGACTGTAGCAACAATTATTAGAATTGAAAATTCGATAGTTGATTAATTGATGTTATTTGTATGGTCATGTATTTGCGTACAATATAGAGGCTGCCCGTCATTCTTGTTTTACTTTCTTATCTGGTTTTGAAACTGCCAAGAAAGCGTTCGCTGTCAAAGCATTGTTATTGAAGTGAAAATAATGAAGCAGAGGATAAGCAATTTTGTTTCAAATTGGGAAAATGTGCTAGAAAACCCCGCAAAATGTTACAGAAAGTGTACGGTGAAGATGCATTATAATGGTCTCGCATTTTTGAATGGTTTTAAATAAACGCACGCCGGCACATTGCCTTGCCTGTGAAGCGCGTTTTGGCCAAGCATGACGTGATGCAGTTAAACCACCTCCCATACTCTCCGTATGTGGCACCCACAGACTATTTCCATTTTTGCAAACGGAAAACATTACTAAAGGGAAGAAGATTTCAGGATACTGATAACATCAAGGTAAACGTAACATCTGAAACTAAGAGGGTTCTGAAAGATCACTTTTCAAGTTGTTTCAAACAATTGAACAGCCACGCGTAAAGGTGTATAACGTTACATGGAACTTACTTCGAAACATATTAACCCTTTATGTACTGAATTATGAATTCATGAAAATTTTATCTTCTAAAGCATTTTTCGTTAATTGTTTAAACTACATTAGAAGATTTTCATAATCATTTAATAAATTTTAGAAGGATTTTAGAAGGATTTAGAAGGATTAATTAAATTTAAATTTATAGGAATTTTGTGCAATATTTATAACCCCACTCAAATCTTTTATTTTAAATATTTTTCTTAGTATTTTGTAGAATTAGGAAATGTACAAATATAATGTTCTTACAGAAGAAATATAGAAATATTTCCGAACTGAACTCCCCCCCCCCCTCTCCACCTCCAACGCCAAGAAAGCTGAAAAGACGCAAAGACAAAAGAATTCATCCTTTTAAAAATATTTTTGTTTTGTGTAACCCATCATGCTTTTGGAGCAAGGTAAAGTAATGTATCTATAACTCATTCTAAACTCTATTACAACTAATCGATGTACACTGGCCTCCAAAAGTTAAGGTACGGGGACTGGATGCTTTCGATTGCACACGGTTTGTCTGTATCTACCAACATTATTGACGAATTGTTCTTGAACATCTGGGATGTAAAGAGCATGTTTGATTTCATATTTTTCGATGAAGATTTAGTCGGGCCGACAATTAGGGGGCTAATAATAAATTTAATAATAAAATAATATTTGCAATCACCTATGCAACAGAAAATGCTGGAAATGGTTTGTCACTGCGTTAAATGACTATTTGGGTCCTGTTCAACGTTTGTGTGCATTTGTGTAAGCATATCACTCATATTCGTAAAGATGTTAACGTTTTTGTGAAAAATTAAAAAGTTTTTTGTTTATAGCATACAGTTTTCAAACAAATTTAACACAACTTTCCGAAAACTTGACAAAGAACAGTAGCAACAGTACACTTCAATTAAAACATGAATATATTGAATATTTGGTGAGATATGGGCACTTGTATGAAATAATTTTTAACTGCGCTTGCGTGTAAGATTTCAAAATTTTTATTTCATAATTTGGTAGTCAGCTATTTAGGGAAACTTATCTAAAATGTCCAGTCAAATATAGAGAAATTTCACAAAGATAGAGGCAATATAATGAGTTGCTCTCTAAAAATAGCTTTATTATAAGGGTTTTTCCACAACTATTCAATCAACTCACTATATCTTTCTGAGTCTTCACAATATTTGATTGGACTTTTACAGAAGATACCCAAAATAGCTGGCTACCAAATTATGAAATAAAAATTTTGAAATCTTACACGCATGCGAAGTTAAAAATCATTTCATACAAGTGCCCATATCTCATCAAATTTTCAATATATTCATGCTTTAATTGCAGTATACTGTTGCTACTGTTCTTTGTCAGGTTTTTGGAAAGTTGTGTTAAATTTGATTGAAAACTCTGTATGCTATAAATAAAAAACTTTTGAATTTTTTACAAAAACGTTAACATCTCCACGAATATGAGTGCTATGCTTACACAAATGCATACAAACGTTGAACAGGACCCAAATAGTTATTTACCACAATGACAAACCGTTTCCAGACTTTTATGTTACATAGGTGATCGCAAATATCATTTTATTATTAAATTTATTATTAGTCCCCTAATTGTACGGCCGAAAAAGCTTCACCGAGAAATATGAAATCATGTTCTTTAGATCCGAGAAGTTCAAGAACAATTCGCCAATAATGTTGGTAGATATTCGACAAACCGTGTCCGATCGAAAGCATCCAGTCCCTGTACCTTGACTTTTGGAGGCCAGTGTATTAAATGAATTTTATAACAAGTTATTTTAATGGTACTTAGAAGTACTGTCAGTAGATAAAGGGTTAAATAGTTGTGCACAGTAAATTCATATTTTATAAATTATTTCACTAGTCCTAGAAATTAATAGCCACAAACTTGTATTATTCTTCTTATTATTCATTTTGTGTTTGGTCTCCTATTTTTCATCATGATAAAGCCTTCACTGAAAATTTTGAGGCCAAACATTGCCTTTATATTCCTAAAGTTCCAGACAAATTCGTCACGTATTTCTCTAGATCAGACATACTCAACCTGCGACCCGCTGGCCGTATGTGGCCCGGCGGTATTTTATGTGCGGCCCAAGACACATAATCATTAATCCATATTTATAAGATTAATTCGTGCATAAAAAATACTACTTAAGACCTTCACTACTGTTTTACATATTTTCAAAGACAAAATTTGTCCTAATATTTTTAATTCATTTAAAACTATGTTAAAACACCTTAAGGGTACCTTCTACATTACGAGAAAAAAAGCACCTTTTCATGATTTTTTTGTAAGAAAACTGCATGATGAATCTTTTTAAAATTTTAACAGTCTATTGTACATGTCTTAAGGTATACACAAGAACTTTTTTATTAGATTTTGTTGCTTCTACTCTAAGTTATAAACAAATATGTTCAACCACATTTTTTGACACGGTGGGCAATATTAAAAAAAAAAAAAACTACTCAATGGATCATCTTGATTTTGTTTTAAATTAAAGTTTATTTAATTTCCTTCGATATGAATTAAAGCTTTTACTAAAATTATTAAAAAAAAAGTTATTAAGAAATAAAAACGAATTTTTTTAACAAAAAATTTTTTTTTAAATCAGCTATTACATAACTTTTTTAAAAATAAATTTATGGGTTCCTTTAATTTAACTAGAAGCTATACTCGAAGTTTACGAAAAAAAATTATTTTTGTGTTTCAGATAATTCTACAAGGCGCTATCATGCCCACCGTCCAGACTAAATTTTCCAAAGCAGTTGAAGATATTTGTTTATAACTTAGAGTAGAAGCAACAAATTCTAATAAATAAATTCTTGTGTTTAAGATATGTACAATAAACTGTTAAAATTTCAAAAAGATCCATCATGCAGTTTTCTTACAAAAAAAAAAATCATAAAAAGTGCTTTTTTTTTGGTCTCCTAATGTAGAAGGTCCTCTTAAATGCCATTTTCTTATTCAAAAGTTCTTTTTATATGTACTCCCATATGTGCTGCAATGTTGCATGTATTTAATAATCTTCTACACTAAAAAAACTTTATTCCAAATTAATTAGATTTGTACTGTATATTTCTACAATTAAAATAAAATGATATTTTTGCATTGCGCAAAATATTTTTTTTATTAGAGAAAATCTGATGATTTTTTTTTCTTTAGAACTTTGAAATTCTACATTGTTACATTATAACGTTTTATGCGTATTATATAGCTAATACTTATTTTTCGGGTTGAACGTTTATCGCGAAAAAAATTGCCACCAAAATGTTTTTATCTTACTATTTCCAAACAACAAACAATTTTTACAACATTTGCAATAAAGATCTACTACCACGAAGCTTCTTGTTCGTAAATTCTGCTGTTAAAGATTTTTGGTAACATTTTTTCCGCGACAAACATGTAATCAACTGACAATATTAACTTTCTTGCATTGCTCTGTGCGGCCTGCCTAACGTCTTAAACATATGTTTGAGGCCCTCGAAGAAAAAAGGTTGAGTATTCGTTAGCTTTTGGGCGTATAGTGTATATGAATGACTTGTTAAATTAAGATTTAAAAATATAACATGTGTATGTAATTTTATGTTGAAGATGGCATTCGAAATCAACACTTCAATAATAAGGTAATTGCTAAATAAATATTCATCTTCTGAATTTTTTCTTTATATTTTCCTCATTGTTCCCTCAAAATATTCCAAAGAAGAAATAATTTCTTCAAAATAAATGATGTAAAGTTTTCGTCGATGTACATGATGAAAAAAATTTATATAAAGTTTATTTGCGAAATTGGATTACTATCTCAAACTCATGATTAGGAAATTGTTTGAACAAGATTTAGAAAGATTTGAACAAGAATTAGGGTAGCTAAAGTTTTAATTTTATTATTCAAAAATTAATTATATATAATGCTTGTTATTCTGATTTACAGGTAAATGAGCGATTATTATTAATTCGTAATACAACATTATTTTTGTGTTTGCTTAAAAAAAAAAGAAAGAAAAAACAAGCCGAATAAAAAAGAAAGCATTTGCAAATTGTTCAATACTGGGAAAACACTGCTGGATGAGATAAAATAACCACCGTTAATGATTTCAAAATAAAAGAAAACACTGTTGTATTGTAAAACAATGATCTTTGAATTACAAATAACAGAGTTAAAAAAAAGTACTGGATATAATTAATTTCGTAATAATAAAATTAAAACTTTAGCTTTTTGTTCAAACCTTAGACGCATCGACACCTTGATTTTGCTCGTTTACTCTGATTCCTCTTGTATTTTAAAATAGTTTCTCTCTATTCTAAAAAAAAGTAACTACTGCTGTCACCGCCGCCGCCGGTTTTGAATTTTTTGTGACCGAAGGTCTTGCTTCATTAATATTAAGAAAAATATTGCATACAAAAATATGAAAATCTGTGGTATTATAGAGAAATGTTTGATAAACACGCTGATGCAGACAGTTTTCAAATCGAAGAATTATTTTAAGAGATATTTAATGCTAAAGTTGGACAAAATAGTTCCATTAAAAAAGTTTTATAGCAGCAAAAACTATACATGGCAGTGTAATCATTTTTAGATCATTTTATGCGTTAGAATTTGCCGGAGTGAAGATTGCATTAATTTTTTTATTTTGACTCATTTTTTGAAGTTTTATTTCTATTTTAAATTGAAATTTTCAGCATTTTGAGAGATATTTTTTACATAACTAGGGGGCTCTGCCCTCTACGAGCTACGCTCGTCAACCCCCGTTCAGACACCGCAGACTCTAACAGCACGCTAATTTGATCGACTTTAAAAAGATTTCGGAAGATTGAATTATAATTTGAATCTGACGTAATTTTCACCAAACTTTTCTTTCTCTTTTTGATATTCACGTAAAAATACTTTTATTAGAAATGAAATATTATGATCATCTTAAAATATCAAATAAATGTTTCGCGAATTTTTTAATTTAAACTGTTTTGCAATATAACTTTTTGTTAATTTTACGTAATAAGTGTAAAGTGACGTAAATGTGACGTAAATTCTCCTATTTAAGACTTCTAACGCATGTTAATGAGATTATTATTTTACAATAGTCTTTTTCTTTTAAAATTCACGTGTAAGTATAGTTTTTATGACGTAATTTTCAATGAGTTCCTGCTTTTTATATTTTCTGTTTATAATAGTCACGTGTAAAATAAATTTTTAATCTGAAGCAAGCATTATTGTTTGCGCTGTTTATACAGTTCGCAACAGTTTAAATCAATACAATTTTCTAAATTTTGTAAAAAATATCTCTCGAAATGCTGAAAATTTGAATTTAAAAATAGAAATAAAACCTCAAAAAATGAGTCAAATTAAAATACTAAAAGCAGTCTGCACACCGGAAATTCTGACGCATAAAATGATCTAAAAATGATTAAATTCCTACGTACAGTTTTTGCTCCTATAAAACTTTTTTAATGGAACGATTTTGTCCAACTTTGGCATTAAATATCTCTTTAAATAATTCTTCGATTTGAAAACTGTCTGCATCAGCGTATTTATCAAACATTTCTCTATAGTACTACCGATTTTCATATTTTTGTATTCATTATTTTTCTTAATATTAACGAAGAAAGACCTCCGGTCACAAAAAATTCAAAACCGGCGGCGGCGGCAGTGACAGCGGTAGTTACTTTTTTTTAGAATAGAGAGAGTTACAATATGGTATTAATTTAAACTGTTGCCAACTGTATAAACAGCGCAAACAATGTTTGCTTCAAATTAAAAATTTATTTACACGTGACTATTGTAAACATAAAATATAAAAAACAGGAGCTCATTGAAAATTACGTCATAAAAACTATATTAACACGTGAATTTTAAAAGAGAAAGAATATTGTAGAATAATAAATTCATTAACATGCGTTAGAAGTCTTAAATAAGAGAAATTACGTCACATTACACTTATTACGTAAAATGAACAAAAAATAATATCGCAAACCAGTTTAAACTTAAAAAATTGCGCGAGACATTTATTTGATATTTTTCAACTATTTTTGTTAGGACAGCTTAAATATTTCATTTCATAACAAAAGTATTTTCACGTGAATATTAAAAAGAGAAAGAAAAGTTTGGTGAAAATTACGTCAGATTATAAACGATATATTTAAAATGTCTTATTTAAAAAAAACTTTCTTTTCGCTTTGTTAAATTATACCGGGAGACAAAGACTCTGTTTAATTAATCCATTTTATATTTTGAAATGTTTAACTAAAATTATTTAATCAAAGACGGAAGCAGCCACTGTATCTTTTAACTGTAGCTGATTTGGCCAAATTCCCCAATCAAAGAGAAATGAATAGAAACCCGTTTATAGGGAGATCGCCACTGTTTTTTAAGTTATAATTCAATTTTTCGAAATATTTTTAAAGCCAATCAAATTAGCGTGCTTTTAGAGTCTGCGGTGTCTGAACGGGGGTTGGCGAGCGTAGCTCGTAGGGGGCTGAGCCCCCTAGTTTTTTTAAACAAAACCTCTAATACCCGCTTATAGTTGAACATTTAAATTTTTCCGAGAGGAAATTTTAAAAATACGGATGTATTGCAAACCCATAGGTTTAATGTTAGAGAGGGGTATTTGCGGTTGCAACTGATAACAACTCTTAAAGAGCCAACTATTAAAATTATTCCTAATGTTAATTCTATGGGAGGAATTTTAAAAAATATCTCGTTTTCATTTCCATATTTCTAAGTGATTTTTTTTTTAAATCGGATAATTGTGTTCGATGTCTACAAAGGCCGTTTTTACCCGACTGCCAAGAAGAGTTATGTGTTTCACGCGTATCTGGGTATGTGGATTTCTTTATACCCTCAAAACATCCCAACGGCTGGGAGGATTTTAAGGAATGAGGTCTCTATCGATTCGTCTTAACCGTCCGATGGTTATAGACTAGGTTTTGTTTTTATAAATTCGAAATGGCGGCCGTAAAATACTAAATGGCGGTAGAGGCAAAAAAAAAAATTACACACCAGATTGAGTGGCATATCATTGGATAGGTCTTTCAAAATAAAAACGATGTTTCATTGACTATTTTACAGTCAGAAGCTCTGTTTAAATATTATACAACCTGAAAGTTGTGTAGGTAGGATCTCTAGCTTTTCTTAAACTCTAATCATCATAGACATCTATAGGCCTCATCAAAACTGTGTTTATAGATTGGAACTAACAATTAAACGCAACTTAAAAGTCATCAATACAAGTAAATAAAAAAAAAAAATAGGTAAGTAATATAAAAAATAGTTTCACATTGATGAGAAATAATTAATTAGTTCGCCTTTTACGCTTTTGGGTTTTTTGATTTTTTAAATTTAATTTTTACTCGTTTGCTTTTCGATTTTGGTTGCATATATTTTTTAATTACTTTTACTTGTGAAAATATCCTAATTAAAGAAATGTGTAACGAAAATCGAAAAAGTAAAAAATAGCCTTTGTAGAAATCGACTTCAGCTGTCTAATGTAAAAAAAAAATCATTTAAAAATATTGAAATGCAAACGAGATATTTTAAAATATTCTCCTATAGGAATAACATTAGCAAGGGTGTTTTCGCGTGAGTGAAGTAGCCAATTAATAACTTCTTACAAGAAGCAAAAAAAAAAAAAAAAAAAAAAAAAAAAAAAAAAAAAAAAAAGAAAAAAAAGAAAATTCTACTTTTCCTTAATCTAAAACGCGACACAAATAAAGATACAACAGAAATACCCTGTCAGACTTGAAAAATCCTTTATTATCGCACTTTTATAGTGTACGCTTTAAATGCAAAAAAAAAAAAAAAAAAAAAAAAAAAAAAAAAATCTTTCCAAATATCTAGATCCAGATGCATTGCGAGTAATCCGGAAAAGCTTGTTCCAACTCCATAAACAATTCCCTATGCACAATACTGTAATCCAATTTAAAAAATAAAGTTTATTTTAACTTGGTTTCCTTTCGAACATCCTAGCTTAGCAGAAAAAACTTTACAAGATTTTGATTTTGGAAGAATTTCTTCCTCCCCCACCATCTCCCTTTTCAGTATGTCATTAAAGTAAAAAGAACGATTAGGGTAAATGGGACATGTGAAGAGAAAATGTAGAAAATGTAGATTTACTTATCAGAAATTATTTATAGTGTTATCAGAAATGAATTTTAGTGTTATCAGCAATGATTTTAAAGTGTCATTTGCGAAGGCCATCATTAATAGGAAAGCAAATGGATGTTATACAGTTAAATCGTGATATAACAAGGGATAAGTTAGTTTAAGTATGTGTGGTCTATCTACATACAGGTGTCCTAGATTCATACTTCCAATTAAAAAAAATGGTTTAAATAAGGTAAAGATTTTTTTAAAGCGAAAGAAAAGCATGTCATTGTGTCAAGAAAAGCATTTCTTAAAAAATTACGAAATTTAAAGTTTAATACAATCTCCCGGTTCTATAAGTTATAAAGACAAAAAAAATCCGGTTATTCTACGATTAAAATTGACCAAGTAATAGCTGTTTAAAGTTGGAGCATAATTGTTGCTGAAAATTAGGGGTCATTCACAAATTTAGTAGAAATATAATTTCGTCAGATATATTAAGAAAATGGTTCAGAGTAAAATTAACATTGCAATATAAATTTGAAATCTTTAATCATTCATATTAATGCAAAACACCAAATTTGAGACAAATATACAAGAAGAAAAAAAAAGCGGAATTTTTCAAAAATAAAATGATGAAAATTAATAGCCTCAATTCTTTACAAAATGATACATATTTTAAAATGTTATTAGATTACACTAGCCTGCAAAAATTGGGTTATACCATGTGTTTTAGCTTTTGATAAATGATTCTTATGTATTCTGTACCACTGAATCCGAAATTGACCTCTAATCTTTACCATCAAGTAAAGATTTTTTGCAAATCGTAAATTAAGAAAAAAGAAAAATAGCGAAAATTTGAACTATATAAAATAGATGTGATGGTTGTGTTTTTAGCTTTTGAAAAGTGATTCTTATGTATTTTTTAGCGCTGAATCCGAAAATAACCTCCATTTTAAACCATCACGTCAGGAATTTTCTCAAATCGCAAATTTCAAAGTTAAAAAGCTCAAAATTAAAACTGATCTCCCTTCCCCTCCCAACCTCATTAGACCCCTGAGCTGTTTAGTTGTAAGAAACCCAGTATAAGCCAAAAAATTGACTAAATTATTGAATTGAATAAAATTAACCTGAATAAAAAGTCTTACACCTATTTTATAGTATCAGATTTTTCGTTATTTTTTAACCTTGAAATTTACAATTTCCGAAATATCCTGACATAATGGTTAAAAGTGAAGGTAATTTTTTTATTTAGCGTTAAGAAATACATAAAACGTATAAAAGTTAAAAAACTCAACCATCGCAGGTTTATGTTATCAAACTTAAAAGTCTTTCTTAAACTTGTTGACGGTAATCTATCCGAATTTTTTTGTGTTATCCTCTAATATAAGTATGTATAAGATGATAAGCACTCAAAATCATAATAATATTACATTGTCATGGAATTTAAGTCAGTATGTAAAATTTAACTTCGATCGAACATTTGAAAGTGAGTTACAGTTCGAGTACAAATTTTAAACTGGAAAGGCGATCATTGCAAGTTAAATAAAAACTTATGAAAATAACACATTTTTTGTTAAAAGAAATCATAGCCTCAAATTCTTACAAAATAAAACATATGTTAAAATACAATTATTTTAACTAATCTGAAATTTAACTAATAAAAGTTAACTCAATCGTAATAATTGTACGATTTCTTTCAAAGCGCAGAAATAAGTTTAAGTACTTTATATGCGACCTCTGAAAGCATGGCCGAAATCATCTGTTTTGAGATGCAAAAAAAAATGGTATAAGTCGTGCATTTCAAAGTTTCATAACTCGGTCAGTTTTAATGTTAGATGAATGCGAGTTTTTTTTTTTTTTTGTCTTATTTGTTAGTGTCACAGTAAAATTTTACTAAATATCACTTATAGGACCGGGAGACCGTATAAAAATTTAAATTTCGTAATTTTTTAATAAATGTTTTTCTTGACCCAAATCGCTTTAAAAATAATTCTTTACCTTATTTAAACCATTTTTGTAATTAGAAGTATGCATCTAAGAACAACGGTTGCGAAAATAAAGGTCGGCCAGGTTATACGCGGGCACACTGTATATTGTAAAACATGGTAATTCAAAATCATAAAGGATCAGTAAAAATTCTTTAGAAGCGGTTTTCCGTCTTAGCATATAAACCATCTATTATAATGGTACTGTATGTTCTTTTCGTCAAAACGATGAGAGTTTTCCGTTCGAAGAATGTTTCCCATATACACTGGTGCTGTTTTACTACATAAATAATTTATGATTATTTATGGGTTATTCCACACAAAATGAGCAAAAATTTTAAAAAAGTCGTGGCTGCATAGTAACCGATTTTAATAAAATTTGATATACAGATTCAATTCATATTCAAATAGAGCATTGCAAAATATTTCGACAAAAAAATAAAAATTTTGGAAGTTCTGGATATTTAAAAAACTTGTGACATAGAATGGCATGTGTACAATCGTTCAAAGTTTGAAGTTCTGTATCTTGAAAACTATTTAACATAAATTAAATCTTTTTATAATATTGTAATCTCTGGAAAATTATCTCCATATTTTTTTTAATAATAATTTGATAACGTCATGATCAATCTTAAATTTGTTATAAAATTTGAAAATTTGTCAATTTTGAAAAAATTAAAAACGTTATAAAAATTAAAGGAATTCAAAAACATCTGTGAAATTCATGCCTGATGTAGTGCTACATATTAAGATCGAATTGCTAAAGTTTTTAAGTTGCCATGTATTTCCTTCACCTTAAAAAAAAAATTTAGAAACTTAAAAAAATGACAAAACTGTAATTTTTCCTCTTATTGATAGGCAAAAAAAAAAAATATTGAAGGAAAGGTCAGACATTATAGTTATTGCACAGACATCAATAAGTCCATGATATGCTAAAAAAAAAAAAAAAATCAAGATTGCCTTTTGATTCCGAACACCACAAAATTTGGTTAAAAAAGTAATATTTGTTGCATTCCATACTCTCTGAATAAGCGCGCGTTTTTTTTTTTTTTTTTTACAATATTGCACGATTTCACAGGGAAAAAAGATGCAGTGCTGCCATCTATGGACTTAGAGGATAAATATATAATTTTTTTTGTTCAAAGTAATATATTTTTTTTTTCTGTAGTTTAAAATAAATATATTAATAGCCAAAAATAAACTGAAAGCAAAAATTAAAGTTTCTATATTTAAAATATACACTTTTATCTATAATATGAAATAATTTAAAAGTTTAATAAAGCTTTTTTTCACTTAAAAAGAAGTGATAGAAATATTGCATTTTACCCTCAACATTTTTTACTGTTTATTTTTTTTCTCATTAAGGAATAAAAAGGCAAGAATGAAAGTTTCGATATTTAAAATATATACATTTAGCTATAACGTCAAAAAAAGTAAAATTGTCAAAGCTGTCCTTCATGCTTAAATGAGCAGTAGAAATATTGCATTTTTACTTCAAAATTTTTGAAAAATAATTTTTTTTCTCATTACGGAATAAAAATACAATTACTAACTTACGCCAATCTGTTACTTATTCATTCCTAATTATAAATAATTTTTAATATAGTCTTTCCATTCCTAAGACTAATAATCAGAATTGAAATTTTAAGCATGTAGACAATACTTCGATTTTGCATTCATTTTTAATGTATATTTTAATACTTAAATAAACAATCCTGAAATCTATTATTTTACATTTACTCATAAGTAGATATGATCTACCTATAGACTGATTTTCATTAAAATCTGTGATATGTCTGCCACAGCTGATTTGCTCATTTTGTATGGAATGACCGTTATATAAAATTACAATATGTCAAACATTTTACATTAATCGATTAATTTTATTGGAATATAAGTTTTCATTTTTATGTTTTAATAATGCTACTCTTATTTCAAACAAATGATTCTGTTATTTTAAAGTGGTCAAAAAGTTAGAATTCTACAATAAAATAGTCGGATGTATCGATCCCAAAACTTTCTTCTATCTCAAACATGTTAATACTTCAAAATTCGCTATCACAGTGCCAAAATATAATGGCAATCTATATGCTCATACTGAGGATTCTAAAAAGATAAAACTCTATGCATTAGTTCTTGAGATATGAATATCGCTGAAATCGTGTAAATACAGCAAAATGCAGCATAGCAGCGCCACCTGTTGGGTGGTTCACCTGTTGGGCAGAACATAATCTGCAACAACTTATGTCAACGTATAACTGAATATGAAGTTTGGTGAAAATTCGTGCATTAGTTTTTGAGATAGAGCTATTGCGAAAATCGTTAACAATCCGGCATAGCAGTGCTACCTATTGGGCGATTGGCACTAAAACCTAATTAGTATAAACTTGTGTCAACGTCTAACTGAATCTGCAGTTAGAAGAAAATTCGTCCTTTAGTTCTTGAGATAGAGCTATTGCGGAAATCGTGAAAAATGCAGGATAGCAGCGCACCTGTTGAGCGAATTACGCCAAAACATAATCAGCAGCAATATGAATCAAAGTATACTTGAATCTGAAGTTTCATGAAAATTCGTGCAACCATTACACCAACACGTAATTAACATCAATACATATCAAGAAGTAACTGAATCTGAAATTTGATGAAAATGTGCGCATTAGTTCTTGAGACAGAGCTATTGCGGAAATCGTGTAAATCCTAGAAAAAGCAGCATAGCAGCGCCACCTTTTGAGCGATCTACACCAAAACGCAAACAGCACCAACTCATATCAAGGACTAACTGAATCTGAAATTTGATGAAATTCTAAGCACTAGTTCTTGAGATAGAGCTATTGCAGAAATCGTGAACAATGCAACATAGCAGCGCCACCTATTAGGAGATTTACACCAAAAACTAATTAGCACCAATTTATATCACGGATTACCTGAATATAAATTTTTATTAAATTCCGTGCTTTAGTTCTTGAGATAGAGTGCCCACAAAATTTGCGTCACATACAGACAGAGTCACAGACTAACAGGCTCACAGACAGACGTTTTGTAAAAACATGTTTTTTGGATTCTCTGACCCCTAAAACATGTAAATCCGTCGAAAACCGGAAGTCGAAAATTTTCGCGAATCCAATACTTTCTACTTGTAAAGATAGAAGAAAGTAAAAAGAAATATCGCTAAAATAATATAATTTATTGAGTTTGAAATTCAATTTAATTATAGAAAAATGCTTCAAACCTCAAACTACGTGTTTTTTAAAAGGCATTACAGAACTTTGAAGTGATCTGATATATTTGAACTGAGTCATAATTGAGGTGTTTTTGAAATAAGAACCTGTAATTCAGAAAATTTTCATTTTTAAAAACATAAATTACTTTAAGAATTGATTAATCAAAAGGATTTTATTTTATTTTACAGAAAATATTTCTCTGGACATAACAAAATTTACTGTTACTTTTGCGATATAAAATGCATAACAATTTCAATAACTTCCCTCAACAAATTAAAAAAATAATCCGATAGAGAACTCTATTTTGCTCTTAATTTGAAATGTGACACAAATATGGACAGATTCAGCCAGGCGGGGAGGCCTACCAATTGGTTCGAGCCCAGCAATGTTTATTAAAAAAAAAAAAAAATTACAGAACAATTATTGAGTAATAAAATAATGGTAGGTAATAACAAGTAATTGAGATAATGAAATAAGTATAGGTAACAATAGTAAGATAGCCGAGTTGAGCGCTTTACAGACGTATAACATATAATGTTTCTTTAAAACAGTTATAGAATTAGTGTTATTGTTAAAGTAAAAGTTTGTTTGATTAGTTCAATAGCTGATCATCATTATCATATAATAGGTCCTGTGGAGGCATTTGGAAAAGTCCTTGATTGTTTTCAATCAGTGTTATGCAGTTTATAATTTTTTGTAATAGTGCTGGTTGTTTTCTGATTATTTTGAACGATGAAGAGAGACTTATCGTTCTGGAGATTCGGAGGTGGTATATGGATGTTAGTGTGCATTCCGTTACGTAGTGCAGCGAGGTTCCTCGTTTTCCACACATGCAAGCGCGAGTCGGCTTTTCCGAACTTTACAAGATAATCTGGAAAGGGCCCGTGATTTGTTGCAAACAAGAAGAGGTTTCTGTGTGATAGTAATGTCTCCTATGAGACAATAGGTAGAAGTGAATATGTAAACCTTCCTCTATGATCAGAGTCCCAAATTCTCTGCCATTCCTGTTGTATTTGTAATTTTAGTTGTCGTTTGAGATGAGATGGTGGGAAAGGTAGAAATACTTCTGGTAAGTTAGGATTTATGATTGCTTCTTTTGACTTTTGATCCGCTGCCTCGTTTCCTGCTATTCCGGAGTGTCCTTTTATCCATTTTAGTATTACCTTTTTATTTGTATTCTGTAGTAATTGAATTATGTTCTGGACCAGTGCTATGTTTGTTGTGCTGTCTTCAATGGCTTGTATGCTCGAGAGGCTATCTGAGTATATTATTGCACTTCCGTACTTGCTTTTTTCCATCCATTCCACGAAAATTCCCTCTCACGCCTAAAAAAAGTCGTTATTATCGCCTTTAAAGTGCACCCTTTAAGTGGAGATTTGTCTATAGAAGGGCGAAAAAAGGGTGTTTTTAGAAATATTTAGTAAAAAAAAAAACTTTTGATTCAACGACTCATAAATTAATGCTATAATTTTTACTTTCTTTTATCTTTACAACAGGAAACTATTAGATTTGTGAAAATTTTCGAATTCCGGTTTTCGACGGATTTACACGTTTTAGGGGTCAGAGATCAAGAAAAACATGTTTTTACAAAATGTCTGTCTATGAGTCTGTGTGTCTGTATGCGACACAAATTTTGTGGGCGCTCTATCCCAAGAATTAATTAACGGAATTTAATAAAAATTTATATTCAGTTAGTCCATGATATAACTTTGTGCTGATTACTTTTTGGTCTAAATCGCTCAACAAGTGGCGCTGCTATGTTACATTTTTTTTTAAATTTCCGCAATCGCGCTCTATCTCAAGAACTAATGCACGGATTTTTATCAAACTTCAGATTCGGTTATACCTTGATATAAATTGGTGATGTTTACATTTTGGTGCGAATCGCCCAACAGGTGGCGCTTATATGCTTCATTTTTCAGGATATCCGCAATAGCTCTATCTCTAGAACTAATGCACCGATTTTCATCAAACATCAGATTTAGTTGATCCCTGATATGATTTGGTGCTGCTTATATTTTGGTGTAAATTGCCTAACAGGTGCTATGCAGCATTTTTCACGATTTCCGCAATAGCTCTATCTCAAGAACTAATGCACGAATTTTCATCTAACTGGGCATTCTGTTAGACGTTGACACAAGTTGTTGCTGATTAGATTTTGGTGTTAATCACCTAAGAGGTGGCGCTGCTAAGCTGCATTTTGTAGGATTTACACGATATTAGCGATAGTCCTATCTCAAGAACTAATGCACGGAATTTCATATCTTTAGAATTTTCATGATGGGCAGATTGCCATTTAATTTTAGCTCTATGATAGCGAATTTTGAAGTATTAATATGTATGAGATAGAAGAAAGTTTTGGAATTGCCACATCCGACTAGTTTAAAAATAAAAACCTGTGAATACGATACCTGTCTATAACGAAAACTTGCCTTTGACGAAGTCCTTTCAAGGTTCCAAAGAAAAAACTACATAATGCTATTATAACAGATTCTAAGACGGAAAACTGCCCAAAATTCAACATTTTTCTGGTCACCTTGGGATACCATCTAGATACCAGAGACGAGACAAGACACATACTTACAGAGGAAGATCAAGTATTATGGACCATTTACATTTTTATTTTTCAACATTAAAAAAAATTGAAATACGGTAAAAGTTAGTAAAGAACAATCTTTGACTATTTTAATGCATTTAAAGTGGACGAAAAAAATACATAATCAATATTTAGCTTTAAAAAAAGTTACACTTTTTGGGTAATGGCAACCAGTCGGGATGGAATAGGGTTATAAGGAATATTAAAATTATAAAAAAAGCTCGATTTACACGAATAAGCAAAATTATTTAATAAGTAAACATTAATACATCATCTATAAATCATCCGATTCTTTGAAAAATTGCTTTAATTTTTACAAAAACAGAGATGTAGTCTATTATTTCGGCCCCATTACGGTTCACATGAGCCCACGTCAGGCATTATATCCACTCCTTCACTCTTCCATCCTCTGATTATTTTGCATTTCAAAACAGGCACGCTGTATCAATCATCCACATCTGGTGTAGAACCAGTTAAAAAGGCGTATATGGTACAAAATAAGTAAAGTGCGTAAGCTACCTTTTCTTGAACCATTTCGACATACTTTTCACCCCCTTAATACTCCGTTTTAGGAAGAGAAAATGAAATTTTTCTTTTATACACATGTTCGTATGATCAAACTAAACTAGGTTCCACGATTTCATGGTTCTGTATTTAGTACTTTTCGAAATATTAGATTCCGAAAAAACGCTTTTTTGTCACTGACTCATTTTGGATCATCAAATAACTAAGGTACTTCTAAAAGTCGTAGAATCATGAAATTTCACAAGTAAGTAGGTTTTGTAGCACAATTAACCAGAAAAATCTGAAAACACAAAATCTCTGCCTCTAAACCCTTCAAACAGGGGGTGTTGATTTGGCCTTATACAGTTCCTTAACACATTCAATTCGGCCAATGGGCCACATTCAATTGCTCCAAAATTCGATAACAGAGTTTTGAAAGGTTTACGTAAGCAGAATAAAATTTTATATGCTTTTCCAAAAATGTTGATTGAACAGAAAAAATAAATATACCTGAAAATTTTAATCAGTAAAGGTTATGACGATATTAAGACAATAATAAAACATTTAACAAAATATAATCGCAATTCGGTACTTTTCCGATATAGTGGCCTTGGCGAAATAGAGAAAATTGCCTGGAACGAGAAAAGAAATTAGGCAACGTATTTTCTTGGTGACGTACATTCTCAAATGATACGTCGCAGTGGAATGATTGTTCGCCTTCACTAGACAATTGAAACAGTTGTCTAGCTGATATTCCATATTACCCGACACACCATCTTGAAAACATAACTTTTTCACTCGTCAAAAAGTTAGCATAGAGGAAAACTAACTTACAAAGCAATACATATTACTATTCAACTTTATACTGAACTTGGTTAACATCACGGGAAATGAGATTTTATAACTAACTAGAAAGATAGCCCGTCAAAAATGGCGGAAAATGAGATATAATGATACATACAACACAATGTGCAAGAATATGAGTAGTTTTTTTCGCAGTGGTAGAATGAAAATAACACATTTTAAAATATGGAAATATGTTGCCAATTTCCTTCTTGACCAACGAAGTTTTCTATATTTCGCCAAGCAGTTTTCGCTATATCGCCAAGGCAGTTTTCCCTATTTCGCCAAGGCCCCTATGCTGGAAAAGTATCGAGAATTTAATTTCTGTATCCGGCTATGTAAAGCACATTAAAATCGAGCAGTTAGGAGCTCAGAGATTACAGCGCCGTCTACTGGCGGTTATTTTATTAGAAGCATCGTGATGAAGATGTAAAGATTTACATTTTAAATTATGACCCATAGATTTTATAAAAAAACCTTAAATGAGCTGAGTTTAAATTAAATTACGGTGAGCTCGATTATGAACGGTTAATGGGTTTCAATGGAAATTTTGCCAAATTAGGCAGCTGTCGCCAAGTTGGCTTCATATATAGCAACTTATTTCTATCCCCAAATTTGGCTGTATTCGCCAAGTTGGTCCGAATTTGGAGCTATTGTGGCAAACCTGTCATTAGTACTTTTCAACAATTACTCATTGTTGAACAAGATACCGATTTCTCCATAGGAAGACTAACATGGCCGCAATCAATGAGGCGGTCCAACCGGAATTGCGAGGGGCACACAGAGACTTGGATTTTATGTAAACGAGTTGCAACCCGTCGAAATTCGACGTACTAAAATGTTTGAAAGGAACTGTCAGATCGAAATTATAATAAACCTACAAAAATAATTACAACAAAAAAATCCTTACATTGGTTGTCTAACTCTTAAAACAAATAATATTTTAAACCCAAAATTACCAAAATATTATTTCTACCAACTTCAACTGCTTAAATTAGTGAAAAATTAAACTGTATTAGATTACGTAATCAAGATGAGTAATTATGATGAAGTTATCGATGGAGCTCTTATGTTTGTTTTTACGGGATGAAAAATCAGTAAAAAGGATTTCGCTTTGTCACATCATAAAATTTTCCCCTATAAAATCTAAACTGTGCGTTATTTTCACATTCTCGTAATTTACATACGCACCACTCAAATTCACAATTTGAAAGTATTTTAACGCGCAAAAGTATAGATTATTAATTAATGAATTTCCAAAGTTAAAGTCACGTTTGTACGATACAACTTTTCATGTGAACATTCGCACAAACCTTAAGTTCTAATCTTAGTACCTGCGAAAAAAAAAAATTCAGAAATTTGACTTTAGTTGTCATAGTATTCGCCATTTATAGTATTGGTCAAATATTTAGTTTTATCAAAAAAAAAAAATGATCGTTTTGTTTTAAATATATCATTTTTACTCAATGAATCATTTTGCCGAGCGCCTCAAACTCATTTATCAGCGTAATGTAAAAATATTAAAATGTAACTGATTTATGAAAAAGAATGCGTGTTTTATTTAATGTCTGACATCATTTTCTGTTCAAAAATTATAGAAAAGTTACTTTTATTTGTAATGTGAAAATGGCATCAATAAGGATATAATGAATAAAAATAATAAACCATGAATACTTCCCCTTTACTTTCAATATAAATGGAGTACTTCAGTTGCCACAATTACAAAATTTGTATTAAAAACTACAAAAAAATTAATATCTCAAAAACAAATTGAGATACAGCTTTCAAACAAATAGTATTTAAAAGAGAATTTTTTTCCTTATACGACGGTGTAAAAATTTAAAATATGCGATGTTTAGAAGTTTAAAAATTTGCAGTAAAGAGAATTGCAAAACCAAAATTTTATTTCAAATTTCAAAGTGTTGCCATTCGCAAAATGACGTATGCGTTACGCACAGATATGTTTGTCCTTTATAATATAGATAGATACGAATTTTATAAAATTTACTTACGAAATACAACAAAAATAGAGAATAAGATTTTATTTCACCGCGTCTCTTCAACAACAGGTATCCAACCAGAACTGAGCACAGTGTCTCATGGAGTACCAGGAAGTGGTTTGGCAGTTTCTCACTTAGCTGCAACGCCATATGTGCAAGATATTAAAGTATTCCATATTGTCCGACCATTCCATAATACCCAAACTTCCTCTATATGTATTAACTGCTTACTTTTTATATTATTATTCAACAATGTATAACTTATATTTAATTTTTATATTTACCGTTTGCAACTAATAGCGCGATACTAATTTCAAACTTCTTAACAAAATCTACATTTCCTACGTTTTATCTGCAAACTTTTTCCTTATTGTACCTTAAACTTTAACACTATATTCTACGAGAAACAAAATCTTCAAAATAAAAATCTTGTAAATTTTTTTTTTCTGATAAACTCACGATGTTCCCGATGCAACGAAGTTAAAATAACTTTATTTTTTAAATCGGATTATGATCTCACGCTTAGGGAATTGTTTACTAAGATACAACAACGCTGCGAGATTACTCGCAATGCATCTGGATCTAGGTATTTGAAAAGTTTTCTCTGTAAGTGCGATAATAAAGGTTTTTTAGATGTGAGAAGGGGATTTTAGGTGTATCTTTATTTGTGTCGCGTTTCAGATTAAGAGAGAAGTAAAGTTTTCAGTGGGATTTTTTTACTTGTGTTAAGAAGTTGTTAAAGAAATTTATTTACTTCTTTGCTGAAATATATTTTATCAATATATATATATATAAAATCTTTAAAAAAAATCGTAAGTTAATTCTGCATTTGATAGAGGGTAAAGTTTTCTTTATTAAAAGCAATCGTTTAAAAATGACGTTAACCCTTTGTAACTCAACAACTCCGATTTGAAAAATTCTTACACAGATATCAAAATGCATCATTTTAAGCACGGAAAAAAATAATAAAAAAAATTCAGAACAGAAAAATAAAATTTTATTAGGAAAAATGGGTTTGTTGCATATCTGCAACATCTTTCCAAGTGGCACAAAAACTGAACATATTTAAAATTTTAATTTACATGAAAATTTTTGAAGAAATTGTTAGTTTTGTTGTAGCAAAGTCCCACACCATATTTCTCACAATCAGTTTGAGTAAAGCCTTTAAAATCGGGGTACTTACAACGTATTATTTTTTCTGCCCAATATGGCCAGCGCCCAATTTCGTCTAGGAGCACTTGTTTTGGTGGAATATGTTGAGTTCTATGCTTTTTCTGTTGGATTCTTTTTTCTAAGAGATCTTTCCCTTTTTTGCTAGCTTTGGACGTGATATTAATTTTACAGAGGGGGGGAGGGGATCCCTAACTTACCCTATAACAATTAAATAATATGAAAACAAACTAATGTTCCCCTTTTCAATAATTTTGCTCTTCTGAAAGAAATGCAACTTAAATAACCATTAGAAAAAATTTTCGATGCTCTTTCGATATTTTAAAAAGTCCATTATAAGTAAAGACATGGCGCGTTGTTGCAGATCTGCAACAAACAAAAGTTTACGTTTATCCTATACATATTATAAAGTTTCTAGATCGAAAATGGTCTTTAAATAAAGAATTTAAACTTACCTTTATAAACAGTTTACTTGTAGACGTCTGCAGACTTTTTTAACTCCACTATTTCAAAGCTTAATTCAGCAAAAATCACGTGTAGCACGTAAATCAAGCGATAAATCAAACTTTGGCAAAAAAAAAAAAAAAAATCAGTATTGCTATCTGTTGCGGATTTAATGAAATAATTATGTTAATAGTAGTGTTATAGAATAATGACAATCAACAAAATTGTCTTTTGAAGTTTACTGTTGAAATAACAATGATGTTTTGGGTATGTTGAAGATCTGCAACACGGTGATACAAAGGGTTAAATACCTTAAATATGTCTTAATGCAAAACTTTCGCAACACAGTTTGAGCTTGTACTTTAAATGTATATTATTGAAAGTGAAAGAAGACTAAATGTGTTGTGTGCATGCATTTTTATAATTACTTTATATTTTTTATTTCTTAGTATACAGTATGTGAGATCTCACCTCCGTGTCATATCACACACCCAATGTTAGTAAGGAAAATATTTGATTACTTATTTAATTGAAAAGAAATAGTTAAATAATTATTACTCTAGCTACTACTATCTCAAGAGCAAAGTAATTTAGCATAGTTAATTACTTTCTTTGTATTTTTGTTTGTTTTCTGAGTGCGAAAAGGAGTGTCACACAATAAATTCTCACTTCCATGAACCAAACATTAAGTTGAATTTTCATGCTAAAAAATGGCACAATTATCATCAGATTTTGTTTCCCATAATGCTAAATTTAGACAGTATGTTTGCTGTTGTTAAATTATAAGTCAGAAATTTGTTTTTATACTCAGGTATTAGATTTTGTTATAAAAAAGCAACTATGGTTATTGGAGATTATCGCATTCGTGAATTGTAATTCAAGGTGACTAAATCAACACTAAGATACGAGGGCATTTCGAAAAGTAAAGATACAATGGCTCGCATTCCTTAAAAAAAACATTTATTTAGAAAACGTAAGTTACATCTTATTAACTGGATTATTTATTATTTTTCGACATAATCACCTCCGTTATCCAAACATTTATTAAGTCGGAGCACAAGCTTTTGTATCCCACAGTCATAGAAAGTTTCCGCCTATTGTCGGAACCACATTTCAACTTCATCTTTGATCTCACCATCGTCGTGGAATGATTTTCCTCCAAGATGTGACTTCAGGTAACAGGAGACGTCTATTCGCACGAATTGCTTCCTCCATTCTCTGAAGAAGGGCATCAGAGATCACAGATGACCGACCTGTTCTTTGTTCGTCATGAACATCGGTCCCACCTTCAGAGAAATGGCGACACCATTTCGTTACATTTTGTCGATTCATAATGTTCCCATAAACAGAAACAATTTCTTTGTGAATATCCGCTGGTGGCTGGCCTCTTGCATGGAGAAAACGTATGACGGAGCGCACTTCGCATTTGGCGGGATTCTGAATCGGCGGAACCATTTTAAACACGACCTACTCCAACCAGAATCAACGTTGCAATGCCGAACGACCGCGAGGAGAAAGCTAACGGTTCAAGGTTAACACCTGTGTTGCCAACTTGCTTGCTAAAACTTTTCTTTTCCTCTGGCGTACGGTGTATCTTTACTTTTCAAAATGCCCTCGTATTTGCTTAAAAATTCGTTATGTTATTATTATCAACAGATGTTGTTTTAAAGAACAACAACAACAAAAAAATTCTCAAAAAAATAAATATGTATGTTAATATTTAGAGCATGTTCCTCACCTCCGTGAATCTCTTAATTTTGAAAATGTATATTTCAGAGAAAAATGCTTATCAAAAATTTACAATGACTGTAAATCAAAAAAAGATTGTTTCGAAATTTTAAAAGAGAAGGATTGAATAACATATAAAAAATGGGTGATGAAAAGAAGCTCCAGATGGGAGATGAATTTTTTGTGTTTTCTTATATTCATTCCAAATAAATTCATTATGCATTCTTATATAGAATTGCTCCTTAGTTATACAGGGTGTTCCGTTAAAGGGGTCCAATATTAATAGGGGTAATAGAGGAGATCACATGGAGCATAAATCAGTATATAAAGCCTGGTCGGATCTCAATAGTTTTCAAGTTACAGCAAATGGAATGAAAATTCGGAAAATTGTAAAAGAACCCTCATTGCTAAACTATCGATAATGCTACATAAAAACGAAGCACATATTTAGAAAGAGCAGAAAAAAACCTACAAAATGACATCAATTGTATTAAAATAGCAATATTTATTGACGAGTTACAAGCCCTGAAACAGTGAAAAAAGTACGAAATCCAATATACATCAAAATAGTTAATCGTTAATTCCAAAAAGACAACTCTAGCTACAACAAGGAAAATGTAGTAAAATTTGGTCCATTCCGAAAACTTTCGAAAAAGCTTACAATGAACCATATCGGTTTAATTGTGTGAGAGAAATTAATCAGTTTCTTAGTTACAACTCCGCTTTCTTTGACACTAGCAAAGGTTAAACTCCGCCCATAACGATTGGAAACACCGCCTTTTTAATTACTCTCAACTATACATTTTCGATCATGCTTCTTCTGAGATGCAACATTTTTAATTATTCAAGAGTTGAATGAACCAAAATAACTTTAGAATAATAGTCTACATTTTAAAGTGGTCTTTTATTGATATAAAGCTTAAGTTAAATTCTTTAAAATTAAACTGGTGGTGAAAATTCGGAAATAATTAAAAATATTGCGATTTGTAACTATGCAAGAAGTTTCAGTGCATGTTTTACATGGACAATAATTGTATGTATATGTGCATCATAATTTATGATAGGAAATAATAATAACAAATAGCATAATAATTTTATTAATTATAAATTTAAAAAAGACACTAAATTTTAAATTAATTCATACAAACTTTGTAATTTACAATTTGAGTACACCACAGTCTGTGACTTACAAAATACTGTGCCAAAAAGTGTTGAAAATAAAAGAAAAATGACAAATAAAGAATTACATTCCACGTACTTTATGACATATGTGAAGCATAGTCTTCTGGCCTGCGCTGCACAGTTCAATGTCGGAAGGCAGACGAACGGACATTATTATAATAGGTGTTCGAGGTTGCGCCCATTAACAGAATCGCACAGCCGTCAGCGACGTCGTAAAGATTGGCGAACACGCCGAAAAACTCCGACGGAGTTGGGAATGTCTCCTGCAGCGACAACGATTCGCGCTAGTAAATCCTCCGGTGTATCCACAGGCGTTTCATACACCAGCGATTTAAGGTGTCCCCAAACAAAAAAGTCTAACGGATTGAGGTCTGGAGAGCGTGCAGGCCAAGCAACAGGTCCACTGCGTCCAATCCATTTCCCAGGATATGTTGAATTGAGGTGATTGCGAACACCTATGAAAAAATGTGCCGGTGCGCCATCGTGCATAAACCACATATTGTGGCGCAATGTTGCTGGCACATTTTGCAGTAACTGCGGTAAGATATCCCGTAGGAAAACCAAGTACGTACTGCCATTGAGTACATCTGGGAGTAAATATGGTCCTATGAGATAATCGCCGAGGACACCTGCCCATATGTTCACACTGAACTTTTGTTGTGCGTTCGACGGGAAAACAGTGTGCGGATTTGTATATGACCATGTGTGCATATTGTGCGTGTTTACCACGCCCTCTCTCGTAAATGTTGCTTCATCAGTAAATAAAATATTTTCCAGAAATTGTGGATTATTTTCTGTTACATTAAGTAACCAGCGTACGAATTCTGTCCGCTGAGCACAATCTGTTACTGATAACAGTTGTACCCGCTGCACATGAAAGGGGTGCATGTTTTCTGCACGCAGAACACGCCACACACTTTGGTGAGAAACACCGACTTCAGACGCAGCAGCTCGTGTACTCGTGGAGGGGTTATCTTTAAAAATATTCAGTACATCTTCTTCCATTGCAGGTGTTCGTACATGTCGAGGTTTCCCTGCATCAATGCTTGCTGTATTAAACGATCCAGTCTCCCGTAATCGTCTATCGATTTTTATGAAGAGTTTCGAACTTGGGCAACGTCTCCTTGGAAATTGCTCACGGTACATGCGCTGTGCTAGACATGCATTTCCATGAGCTTGCCCGTACATCAGATGCATGTCCGCATATTCTTCGTTAGAGTATTCCGGCATAATTATTATACATCAACTTACTACAATCCCACTTACAACAGCCTCCCTTTAACATAACGCCCACTGATGACTGCTGTTTTATTACACTTTTCTTCCTATACACATAGAAAATTTGCATAAAAAGTACTTCTTCTTCATCATCCTGAAAGTTCATGGAGGAAACGCAACAGTCACGGAATTTGCTTTAAGACAGGGCGAGAGCTGCACAATATGTCATTCACTTGACCAGACTGAATAATGAAAGGGTATTGATAGAGGTTGATCAGAAATGTATAATTGAAAGATATTAAAACGGGGTGTTTACAATCGTCATGGGCGGAGTTTCGCCCTTTCCGAGCGTGCAACAGTACAGAGTTGTAACTAGGGAACTGCTTGATTTCTCCCATACAATTAAACTGATATGGTTTATTGTCAGCTTGTTCGAAAGCTTTCGGAATGGACCAAATTTTATAACATTTTCCTTGATGTAGGTAGAGTTGCATTTTTGGAATTAACGATTAAGTATTTTGCTGAATATTTGATTTTGTATTTTTTCACTGTTTCAGAGCTTGTAACTCGCCATTAATTCTCAATATTCTAAAACAACTTATGTCATTTCGTAGGATTTTTTCTGCTCTTTCTAAATATGTGCTTCATTTTTATGTAGCATTATCGATAGTTTAGCAATGAGGGTTTTTTTTACAAATTTCCGATTTTTCATTCTATTTGCTGTAACTTGAAAATTATTGAGATCCGGCCAGGCATTATATACTGATTTATGCTCCATGTGATCTCCTCTATTACCCCTATTAATATCGGACCCCTTTAACGGAACACCCTGTATATCTAATAGAATAAATAGTTTTTTATGCTTTGTCTCACTACACAAACATAACTGTAGCATAAAGTTCACTTCCGTGAAGGATGTTAAGAAAAAAAATGTGTTTCTGAAAAAAAAAAAAAAAAAAAAAAAAAAAAATATATATATATATATATATATTTTTTTTTCAGAAACACATTTTTTTTCTTATATATATATTTCATTATATATATATATATATATATAATGTAGCTGAGCCATTGCTGATTTTTACTTGCAGTAAATGATAAGTTTCTAAAAATGACAACATTTGTCTTGAAAAACAAAATTTTTTTTACGGGAAAAATTTGTATTGAAAATGTACACTTTTGGATCCATATATGGGCGTCAAAAATGGGTAATTTGTGTCCCTTAGGGTTATATACTGCATTTTATCATTTATATAATTCTCGTCATCATTAGTGTATTCTGTAATGCCTTTCTGCAATTTCTAAAAGGAATTTCAAGAAAACAACTTCAAATTTTACTTAAATAGGGTAACTCTAGGACAGATGGCGATAGAGGATAGATGGCCAGTCTAAATATCTCCAAAATTTGATCATACATTGCAATAAAAACATTGTTGGTGTGAAATAGTTCAACGAGCTCATTTATTGCGACGTGCAGTTGTGTTTTTCGATTATAAAAAGTAAGTGTAATTTTAATGTCAATTAAATAGGTGGTGGAATATTTTTTTGACTTAGGTATCTGAATGTTTTGCAGTACGTACAGTCGTGGAAAAAAAAAATGTAAACACCCCCCACTAACACCTCAACAAATTATCGTAGAAGAAAGTTACTGATACCGAAAGATTGGAAATAAAATCTACTTTTAAATTACATAGATAAAATTTGCTTAGGGGAACATCTACATATTAAAACGAACCGTAACTTTGTTTTTTTTTAATAGCAGTACACAATTCTGACAGCATAAATGACCTCTGCACTCTTCAATTAGCCTAAAAACAAATTTTTATGCAATTCGTACCATAAGTTTCTGAGAAATTAATTATTTTAAAACGAGCGTATTTTAAGGGCTGTATCCAAATTGAAGTTGATTAATCGATTGTTAACCGAGAGAGCACTCATTTTGATCAAGGCACCTTAAGAAGTCAATAAAGGCTGCTAGATTACAGGACAGCAGAAGGAATTTCAAAATAGCTACTCACTTCCATTATAGACGGCCCCTTAATTCATCATTTTGCCGTTTTTTAAGCATAATTTGAAAACTTCTTGGAAGAAAAATGTAAAATTTTGAATTTACATAAAGCAGGACTTAATAAATCTAAATCCATCAAAAAAATCGTAGGTTGCAATTCCTAATTTTTTCGAATATTAATTTCATAATTAATAATTCATATAATAAAATTATAAAAATTGCAAATTCAGCGTATTTATGTTTGGGTACATTAGTATTATTGCTACAAAAACAATTAGCACATTAGGAGCATAATTTTTAGAGATATAAATAAAAATATAAAAATGTAATTTACCATTAGAAGCGCTAAATTTTGAATGTTTATAATTCAAAAACCTATCATTCAAATGACTTGAAATTCGGTGTCTAGGCATAATTTGAACCGAAGATTTGAAATATCTTGTTAAAATTTGCTATTGTTATTGAAAAAAAAATGAAGTTTGGATGCGTTTTAATATGTAGATGGCTCCCTAAGCAAATTTTATATGCATCATTTAAAAGTAGACTTTATTTCCAATCGTTTGTTACCAGTAACTTTCTTCTACAATAATTTGTTGAGGAGTTAGTAGGGGGTGTTTCCTTTTTTTTTCCACGACTGTACGCTATATATATTTTTTACTATATGGACTTTTAAGGTAAGTATACAATCTAATCCTTACTTCAAAGACTAAGACAAAGACGTACAATGGCTATTGATGATTTAAATTGGGCGACCATCAGTCCTTCAATTTCAGGAGGGATGGCCACAATAAATCGAGGAGAGATGGCCATGGCCACCTTTAATCAATATTTTAAAATTATACTTAGTGATGATTTTAACTAAATGTAATTAAATTTAAAATGAATATATAACGTTTACCTATATAAATATATTAATTGATATAATTATTTAAATTTTAACTAATATAAATATTTTAATAATAATAATATAATAAGACCTAAAGATTTATTTGTTTCAGAAAATACGGAAAAACGTGGGATACTTTCATAACAAAAACTGATAAAGTTGATAAATAAACTAAATTAACATAATAAATCTACAATTAACGCGAGAAAAAAAAAAAAAAAAAAAAACACGACAAATCCAGTAGCGAAGAAAACGAAATATACTTTTAAATTATCAGATTCTACAGATTCCGAGTAAATCGAATTGGATTAGGATCACCGTGTTGGTTGTGCAAAACAATATAATATCACATCCAAAAAGAATGTTTGGATACAATGCATAAGGTACCTGAAGTAGTTCCATGAAACGTGTACAAATTATCAAAACCTTTGACCAACATGTGGTAAGATTTTACAAAAAGTGAAGTATTGAAATTATACTTCAAATTTTGTTTATTCGAGTTTTCTTCACTGATTTTCCATCATATAACTGTATCTTTACAAATTGCTATATATTTTTCATGACTAACTATATGAAATGGGTTATTTTTTTGCTATTTAAATTGACTTTTTCTTTCTTGTGTTGGGTGGCCATCTCTCCTCGGCTTTAAGGAGAGATGGCCATCTGCCATTTAAATTTCAAGTTTGTTTAACGCTTTTTGTTTACGATATTTAATTATTTTTTGCATAAAATAGGATGAGTATATGTATAAGAATTTTAAATATACATCAATGTTTCCTGTATGTGCATTCTAAGAATTTTTATTTCAATCTTTAAAAACTATGACCATCTATCCTAGAGTTACAGTAATATTTTAAATATTCAAATTGTCACTTCTGTTCCTTGTCCCCCACTTCATGCACTGAACTTCTGGAACAAATTTAAGTGTAATGACAAACTATTTTTTGAAATTTTACTATACAAAATAAAAATTTACATTCTAAAGTATAAAATGAAGAACATTTATTGTAAATTATAAATAGTTTTGTATTTATTCTGGCCAGGGAATTGTTGTCCCCTATTTTTTATGTCCCTACTGTGCTCTTGTATAATACTGCTCATGGGATCATCAAGAGGTCAGACAATATTTGGAGGACAGTTGCAGTTAGTAGAAGCAGCAATCCTGATTGCTGAGAAAGTCACATGTTTTAACCCTTTATGTACTGAATTGTGAATTCATGAAAATTTTATTTTCTAAAGCCTTTTTCGTGAATTTTTGAAATTACATTAGAAGATTTACATAATCATTTAATAAATTTTAGAAGAATTGTAAGATTTAGAAGGATTCATTAAATTTGAATTTATAGGGATTTTGTGCACTATTTATAACCCCACTCAAATCGTTTATTTTAAATATTTTTCTTGGTATTTTGTAGAATTAGGAAATGTACAAAAATAATGTTCTTACAATAGAACTATAGAAATATTTCCGAATTGAAAAATCCTCCTCCCCCCCCCCCCACCAACGCCAACAAAACTGAAAAGATGAAAAGGTAAAAGAAATCATCCTTTTAAAAATATTTTTGTTTTGTGTAACCCATAATGCTTTTGGAACAAGATAAAGTAATGCATCTGTAGCTCATTCTAAACTGCATTACTACTATTCGATGTATTAAATGAATTTTATAACAAGTTATTTTAATGGTACATATAAGTACCGTCAGTAGATAAGGGGTTAATTATCTGGACTTCAAAAGTAATTACAAGTTCGAAAAACTAACTAACCTAACTTATAATTTGGATCTTGTCGGGTTGAGGCTATTTGTTTTGATGCTGTTGGGTTCGAGTCAAGCTTATTTTAAATGTTGCAGTTTCGGGTGTGGCTTTGATTCTTGTGATTAGATTTCGGGTGCACGCAAACTTTCAAAAGAAAGTCTTGAATATATTTAAAATGAAAAATATTCTAAATCTGAATATTAACGAATGTTAGTAATTTTATTATAGAGAAAATTTATAATAGATATATGACATTAGATTGCTTTTCCATAATTGTATTAAAACACGGATGAATTTTCTTTCTCTTCAGGTGGAACTATTTCGTTTCCGGCTGACAAACAAAACCGGGTTCGAATTGGGTTTCGAAATGAAGCTGTTTTTTTCTTGTTTTTTTGGATAGATTTCGGATTTATTTTAAATATAATTTTCAGGTCACCCACGCAGGATTCTACACCTAAGTTATGCGACAGAAAAAAATGCGTTTTTTAACTTCAATCACAGTGAAGCACACGCAAAAGAGAAAAGTGTTGCCAAAAAATTAACTGAAAATAAAAGATTAAAGCAAACAAACAGAAATAAACAAATTAAAAAAAAAAAATAAATTAACGTTAAAAAAATATTCTTGTTTTTTTTTCAATAAAACATAAACACAACAAATTTGCCTCAAAAGCACAATTTAAGTTTCAAAGCACAATTTAGAATCGTATTAAAAGACTTGTAACGTATTTCTTAGCATGAAGTCTTACCCCCTTTTTTTTTGTTTTATGTTTTTAAAACTACTTCTAAGTTTCTCAGTATTCTTTAATATAAAATATACTAGATGTTTTGATGAATTGATAAAATAGAAAAGACGATGAAAACCAATATTCGCGTAAAACAAGAAAATAGAACTTGGATGGATTTAAAACAATGTGAAAATAAATACATATAAAAAGAAAACCCCATAAATTCCTAAATTTCTGCCTCAGTAGCAGATGCCCGAAAATGTTGGCGTTAACATTTTATTCTGCCAAAAGATGCTATAGTACACTTTCGTCGAGTTCTTATTTCATTGATTTAGTCTATGGAGCGAAAGAAAAGCTACTCTTGTGTTTATCATGTTCTACATGAAGAAAAAGTAAGCGGAAACGATTTTCATGCTTCGAAAACCTATCCCGATTTCTCGCACACGGGGAAAGTTCCATAAGTGGATATGTCACCAAATGGGGTATTTTATTGAACGTGGTCTGGATCAAATTTTATTTCATTGTTGAAACAGGTTTCGTTTTTGTTTGTTTTCCAGACGATTATCTAGCTATGTTATAAAGGACAAACGTGTCATTTTGACGATAGTAATAGCAGACGATTAAATTTAACTTTTACTGCATTTTCGTAAAACTTCTAAACATCGCACATTTTCACGCTTTACACCGTCGAATAGAGAATAAAATGTACTTTCGAATTCAATTTGTTTGAAAACTGCATCGAAATTTGTTTGAAAATTGTATCGCCAATTTTCTCATTTTTTATTGTTTTGAAAATTATTTTGAAGCATGAATTTTCTTCTAAATCTATTTCTATTGCGTGCAGACGATTAGGAAAGATAAATCTGTTTGCACTTAAATTAATATAAATATCTCGGCATTTTTTCCCAGCTTATATTCCATAACGAAATGAAAGCAGTCAACAATCAATAAAGAAAACAATAAAATATGAACGAAACACAAATTTAGAATATGCAATCTAACTATGCAGTTAAATCACTGAAATGATCTAAATCAAAAAAGGCTGATTGTAAATAGTGATCTTTGGCAATTTTTTCGACTGTTAATTCCTGGCGCGAGGCCAATACGGAAGTATCGCTTTTAATACATTTCGAAAACTTTATTTGAACACATAATTGCTAAATATGGATTTTGGTATTGTTAGCGGCCATTCTAAAAATTCATATTAAATGTAAAAATCTACTACAGTTATCAATAATAAAAAAAAAAAAAATGTTTTCACCTCTATTCTGAAACCCGGGAAGCCTGAGTTTATTCCCTTGTATTAATAAAAGAAAAATATTTATATAGCATCCATTAAGAGCTTAAAATGCAGATAGATAATAAAATAAAATAAAAGGGTTACTGTAATTAATAATTTCGGCGACAATATTGGCGCAGTGAATATGACCTGACCCAGATAATACGTAAGTATCTAGATTGTATTTCCTTTTGTCGTTTTATTTTTATAACGCAATTTGAAAGTATAAATTTCTCACGTTTCTACTAATAAATATATTTGTTATAATGAACTGATAAGATAACATGAAACTAGTCGGATGTGCCAATCCCAAAACTTTCTGCAGTCTCATACATGTTATTATTTCAAAAAGTTGTTACGTATGTTCGTACTGCAATATTACATCAACTTTGATTTTCAACGTAAGTTTCTGCTAAGTTTAAAGCATAAGTTTAAGCTTGCAAATCGCCGGGTTAGCTGGATGCGAATTGCTCGTCGCTGCATAAACAGCCGATGTATAACAGAACTATGGAAAATCGAGAAAAATCGCTATTCTAGCTCCTCCTTTCTGCGGATTATTCCCAAATTCAGGTGGGACCTGCTGGCCATTTGTAAAAACATACACATGAATTTGGTTAGATTCTATGCGTAACTTCATACACTTTTCGATGTTAGAATAATGAAAATGGCACAACAATCGTTATTACAGCGCTTCATTCCGGCGGAATATATCCAAATTCAATGAGAACCTTCTGGTCATAACCAAAAACATACACAAAAATTTTGGTTTAATTCTATACATAACTTCATACACTTGTCGATGGTGCAATAAGGAAAACGGCACAACAATCGCTATTACAGCGCCCCCTTCCGGCGGAATATATCTAAATTCAATGAGAACCTTCTGGTCATAGCCAAAAACATACACAAAAGCTTGGTTCTATTCTATTCATAACTTCATACACTTTTCGATGATACAAAGAGAACATACGGACAAGCGGACGGACAGACAGACATTCTATATAAACATGTTTTTTGGGGGGATCTCTGGTCCCTAAAACATATAAATCCGTCGAAAACCGGAATTCGAAAAAATTTTCGATTCCAATACTTTCGTCTATTGAAGATAGAAGAAGGTGAAAAAAAAATAACATAAAATAATATTCGTGTAGAAGAAGGAAAATAGAACATAAAAGGATTTAAAAGAGTGTAAAATAAAAACATACAGGAAAAAAAAGACACAAATCTGAAGTTCGAAATTTCTACTGCAATAGCTAGAGTAGCAGGTGCCTAAAAATGTTGCCTTCAAAATTTCATTCTGACAACGTACTGCACTTTCGACGAGTTCTTATTTCGTTGATGTGCTATATTGGAAAAGCAATATTTGTGTTTATCTTGTTCTGCTGGGAGAAAAAGTAAGCGAAAATGATTTTCGTGGTTCGAAAGCTGATTTCGAATTTTACGGTTTCCCTCAAGAGAGATATTTTAAGGTATTTTAATGTATATTTTTAAAATTCTTCTTTGATAAATTTGTAGACCGCTTTATTTATCCTTTTTTGAATAACAATACAGTAAAACAAACATACAAGCGTTTTTACAAGATTCAGCAGCACAAAAAATTTACCAATATACTATCTTGGGTATTAGTTATTTAAAATAACCGCATAATTCAAATAAATAGCCCTAGGTAAGGCGCATGAACATGAACATATGTCTATTTACAGAACAGTCACAAGGGACGAAACATACAATCATCACATTCTGAGAGCTTAGGGGGCTGGTCACTCAGCTTCGGAATTCTCCTCCGTAATGTAAAGCCTATGGACTTTTGATGCATTCGTCTATTTAAAATATCTCCTCGGGAAATGAATATTTTAAACTTCTATTTTTTTGTGTACACTTCCTAAAATATGTCTCTTTTGTTAAGTTCTCAAATATTTCTGAAGTATAGACATAAATTTATAGAAAGTGTTAAAATCTGACTCACAGTTCACCCGCTTTTAACACATTATTAAATTCAGCCTAGATTTTAGAAATATTTTAAAAACTAAGAAAAAAAGAGACATACTTTAGGAAGAGTACACAGAAAAAAGATCTTAAAAATATGGGAACAGATGTGTTATTATCCCGGGGTCCGCCATCTTGGATTTTTTTCTTGGCTTGAATTAAAAATTATTTTTTATTGATAGTTATAATTATTATATTCCAGTTTTTTAAACATTATATTAACCTATCAACAATATTTAACCATTGGCGACATTACTATTTGGCGAAAAAGAAGTTTTCATGCATGAAAATAATCCAAGATGGCCGACCCCGGGATAATAACACATCTAAGCCAAAATATGAATTCCCCGAGAAGATATTTTAAATATACGAATACATCAAAAGTCCATACACTTAACATTACGGAAGGGAATTCGGATTCGGCCAGCCCCCTTAACACGTTCACGCCGGCGCGGTGGGTCACACTCTACTGTCTCAGAGTTGTCAAGTCTCCGGCTTTTTGCACACCACTGTTATTTTAGAGAAAATGTTGTTTCTTTAAATCGCTCAATTGTTCTAATTAAATAAAACAACATTTTCTGCATTAAAATACTGGTATCCTAAAAGCCGGAGACTTGGCATCTCTGAGACAGTCGAGTGTGACCCACTGCGCCAGCGTGAACGTGTTAAATGAATGGCGAAGGAATACTTGTCTATAAGTTTGGTGCTGCCATCTACAGACTTTTAACCTAAACAAAAACCCTGCAACTAGTGTCACAATATGCTCTGTAACCGCTATAGGGTTACCATTGAACTTACAAGAGTGTCCGATCTTCAATCGTGAAATGATAATCACCTGAGTGTCATAATGTGGCAAAATAAAGATGTCACAAAGGTGTCACCTTTTGTTCATTTTGTGACTTGTGAATACTAGACTAACGAAAAAAAAAAAAAAACCAAGAGAAGAAGCCATTTCAAGCAAAAAAAAAAAAAAAAAAAAAAAAAAATGAAATCGGCGCCACCGTTCAAAATCTACGCATGGATATACAGAGTGACTATAATTATAGGGCACGTGTTGGAAGAGCTTTACAAATTAAACTATTGGCAAATATTAAGAGGCTACTTCAGTCAAGTGAAAAGACCCGTTCCCTAATGCTAATCCTATGGAAGAAATTTATAACGATATCTTGTTTGTATTTTAATATTTTTAAATGATTTTTTTTGCATTGGATAGATGAGATCGATCTGTACAAAGGTCGTTTTTTACTTTTTCTATTTTGTTTACAGATGTTTTTAATGAGGATACTTTCATTTTTGGAACCGGTTTCGAAACTGAAAGCATCCTCATTTAAAAAATCTGCAATCGAAATCGAAAAAGTAAAAAACGGCCTGCATACAGATCGATCTCAGCTGTCCAATGCAAAAAAATCATTTAAAAATATTAAAATGCAACCGAGATATCGTTATAAATTTCTTCCATAGGATTAGCATTAGCGAATGGTTCTTTTCACTTGACTGAAGTAGCCTCTTAACAAAAACAACCCATTTTAAATCAAAATCTTTTGAGGCGACGGACGCTAGTCTTTCATAGCAGTGATATAGTTACTATTATTTGATAAAACGCTTTATCATGTGAAATTTTCCATAAAAGTTTCAAAATATAGCTGGTAGGAGATTCTCTATTTTACTTTTATGTATAGTGAAATCTGCCTTATTATAGAATTTTTTTTTTTTTTAATTGCAAAACTATTTACAACAGCCTTTTGATTCTGTTCATTTCAGTGGTTTAACCCTTAAATGCCTGATTTTTCAAAAATCATTGTAATAATGTTTTTCGGCTTTCATTTTTTAAATAAATCATGGGAAAAATACTTTAAAAAAATCATATTTTGTTTTAAGTATGGTTTACGGTTAAAAAACAGTTTGTTACAATTGGCAATACTGGTCTTTAATTGAAAAAATAATTTTCTCTGATAAAATTCTATAATATTAAACACACAAGACTTTTAGGAACTATAAAAAGAAATACATTTTACTTGCTCACTGCAGAACAAAATAGGGTATTTCGCAAGCTTCCAAACAAAACAAAAAGAACAAGTAGCAACAAATGAAAAAATAAATCTATCTTTATTCTTAAACAACACAAGTGTAGCCATCTACATGTTGAAAATCGATTTAATAATATTTTCAGAATTTATTTTATTGCCAACATTTGGCATTATAGCTTCAATAGTATTCTAATAGTATTTTAGAGCCTAAATTGGGTGTGTTATGCCGAAAAGCAACACCCGGCATTTAAGAGTTAAACTCGCAGTTTGAGTACATGTTTTAAATTTGTGTTTTATTTATATTTCATTGTTTTATGTTTTCTTTTCGTTTGGAATATACACCGTAAAAAAAATTCCACAACGTTCCTGGGAAAAAATGGGCAGCTGAGTTGCCCATTATTTCCAAGAAACATTTCTTGAAAATGACTGGAACTTTACTGTATATGTTAAAAACTTTCTACAGAAATGCCAGTAAGTTTCCTACGAAATACCAGGAATATTTCTGTTGACAGCAAAACATTACTGACATTTCACAGCATGCGGGATCCGCAGACGATTTTTACATTTCCAGTTGACAATTTTCGCTTTATTATCATTATTTGTTAGAATGAAAAAATATTTTGAAATTGACATCAAAATTATTATTTATAATTTACACGAAAAAATAAATTTTCAGTTAAAATTCAATAAAGTAAATATATATATGATATATTGTTTCTGAACTTTGCTTAAAATATAAAAATATATAAATGTAAATAATAATTAGAAAAAAAATCTAGACATAAAATATTTTGGATTTTCGTCAGTAATTATGTTAGTTTACAAGTTAGATAAAATACATATAAATTTTCATGAAAAAAAAAAACCTAAACGTAATTGTATATTTTTTCCGAAAAAAAAATCAAATTTGCAGCAATTCAAAGTGTCAAATATATATCAAATTTAAATCAAATTGTAATAAAGTGTTAAAATATAAAATTAATTAAAAAAGAAAAAAAAGTCAAGAGGTAGCATCGAACTCGGGCCGTACGGGTGGCGTGCGAGCTTTCTGCGTCCACACCCCGAAAGACATGTTGAGAGCTGCAAACTAATGGGTATTTGAAACGTATGCTAAATCTCGGCATCTAATTTCTGAAAATCTAAGGCCCATTTGAAGAAATCCTTTCACAAGAATAATTAGAGATAAGAACTCTAAAACATACTTTAAATTAATCAAAATCGGTGAGAATCATGTTTGATGGTCCCCTGGTTAATGGAGATCCAAATAATAGGTGTATTTTTTTTACACGGTCTGCTCGTTTACCATTCCACAAACAAATACGAGAGATAATCTCTTAGCGATGTCACAGAGGTATTGTATTTTCATCTGAATTGTCTTGACAATAGAGACGTAAAGGATTATGTCGTCTATTGATTTATTTGCATTCCATATTGATTTTTTTACATTCATTTAAGGAATTCTTTTTCGACACTCGCGCGCGAGCAACGGATTATAGCAAAAAATTAATAAATGGCGGCCGCAGCGTTTTGCTGTTTCCAACTTTTGTTCAGGAACGTTTCATATAAGAAAACCAGAATTTCACAAGAAAGAGCTAAATTATTCTGAAAACCTGAGAAAAGGCGAAACGTTCCTGGATTTTACATGGAAAGTTACCATTTTTTTTTTTTACAGTGTAAGCTGTAAACATATACTGAGCTATTTATATCATTTTAAAGCGCAAACGGATTTATCTTTCGCAATCGTCTGCACTCCATAGATTAAAAATAATCATGCTTAAAAATTACTTAAAAAATCAATAAAAATTGAGTAAATAGCGATAGTTTTTTTAACATATTGCGATACAGTTTTCAAACAAATTCATTTGAAAGTACATTTCTTGCCTATTCAACGGTGTAAAAAATTTAAATTATGCGATATTTTGAAGTGAAAAAATTGCAGTAAAACCAAAATTTAATCTCTGCTGTTGTGTCAGCGTTACGGATGGAGACGTTTGTCCTTTGTAATATAGATATAAAAAGTCGGAAATTGTAAGTCCGACGCGGCAAATGAGGTGCGCTTGTACTATAACTAGTTTCATAAATAGTCAGATCTTGGTGCAATAGCTGTCGCACTCTTATGCAAAAATGCATCAATACAAAATTTATTACATTCTATACATTAAATGCAGTAAGATCGAAATAATAGGACTTCATCTTTAAGGGGGTAGGATACCTTTGAACACGTCGAAAAAGTAAAAAATATCACTATGTTCCAACCTTCAAAACTTGTGTAATAACTCAAAAATTAAAGTCAAATTTCATTTAAACATGAAGCTCATATTTAAATTTATATTTAAAAATAAATATATACTTATAAATTCATAAATAAATATTGAAATGATAAATTTAAAAATATATGATAATAAGAGGAAAAAAATCTCGCGCGCATGATAAAATCTGAAAATATGCATATAAAGAGGAAATTTTGGTGAAAATAAATACATAATAGTGTTACCATCATACTAAAACTAATTTAAGATATATGGGTTTATTTGTTTTTTTATCGTTATGTGTTTTATTTTCATCCTCTCTCAAATGCTTTTAAGCTACTCTATTTTCTTTCTAATATGCGGTTATTGTTTTTCGTTCTTTTTAGGTGCGTTCGTAATTATATAAATACGTAGCACCAATAGTAGTCGACTTGTCCGTCCATCTGTAATAATATCCGTTCTGCAATAATCCGTCAATAATATTTTAAAAAAATATTGACTAAATTAAAAAATTAACAAAAAATTAAAATTTTTCACTTAAAAAAAATATTTTCTAAGTACAAAAACAGAAAAAAAAAAATAAAATCTTACATTTCTGGTTTTAAGTTGTAGATGATACAGATATGAATATGTTTTGAAAATTTCTTTTGATTGTCACGCATAGTTTTTTGATAACACTGCGCGCAGTATCAAAATTCATCGTTTTGAATCAACGCAACGCAAAGTTTAATTATCCTATCTAGTCTTAATATGTAGTCATAATGAAACTGTCATAATTAGTAAACTAATGGGAATTTTTTAATGCGGTTTTTTTAATATTGTTCAGAAATGATTACGGAATCAAAATATGTATTAAAACAAATTGGAAAATGTTAAAGGTTTAAAGGTATCCTACCCCCTTAATAAGACAGCATCACCATGACCACCTAGAATCATGACCTATCATGAGATATTAAATTAATTACGTAGGATAGGATTTAATAGATTGAAGAAAACTTTTAGTAATATCTTTTTAAGTTTTGATCCTATTTTCCTAATGACTCGACAAAATTTTGCAATGTATAGATTAAATTTAAAACCATTCGGTTGGGTAATTTTTGTGCTGTTACATGCGGACAGATGGACGGACAAGTCGACTACTATTGGTGCTACTTATTTATATAATTACAAACGCACCTAAAAAGAACGAAAAACAATAACCGCATAGGAGAAAGGAAATAGAGTAGCTTAAAAGCATTTGAGAGAGGATGAAAATAAAAACACATAACGATAAAAAAACAAATAAGCCCATATACCTTAAATTAGAAATTTTTACTTTAATAAAAAGCGAAGAAGTACCTCGAAATGTTGGCGTTAACATTGAATTCTGTCTACGTGGTACACTTTAGAGAGTTCTTATTTCGTGGATGTGGTGTATATCTAAGGAATAAAAACTATTTTTGTGTTTATCATGTTCTAGGAGGGAAAAAGTGAGCGAAAATGAGTTTCGTGAGATGGAAATAAATTTGAACTGTTAGATGGTTTTAAAGAATTTGATTTTTTTAATGGTATTTCTTTTTACTTTCTTCTGTCTTTAATAGAAGAAAGTATTGTAATCGGAATTGTTTTCGATGGATTTGCACGTTTTAGGGGTCAGAGATTAAAAAAAAAAAAACATGTTTATACAAAATGTCTGGCTGCCCGTGTGTCCCCATTGTACCATCCAGAAGTGTATAAGTTATGCATAGAATTGAACCAAATTTTTTGTGTATATTTTTTGCCGATGGAAGGGGGCGCTGTAATAGCGATTTTGGTACCATTTTCATTATTGTACCATCGAAAAGTGTATGAGATTATGCATAGGGAATTTAATCAAATTTTTTGTGTTTGTTTTTGTCTATGGCAAGAGGACCTCCCTGAATTTAGAAAAATTCCAATCGAAGGAGATACTATAATAGCGATTTTTGTACAGATTTTCGTAGTTCCATTGTACATAGGTGGCTCGGGCAGAGACGGGAACTTCGCATCCTGCTAAGCCATTCGGGAACAGCTTATGTACAACAGAATAACAAAAACTATTGATTTTAATAAATGTCATTATCGAGATTAACCCGTTTTTATTCCGATTCATTCACTGAAGCAGAAATTTAACCCTTCAGTGCACGACGTGCCACATCTCGCACATACCTAAAAATACTGTATTTCTTATTATGTGCCTTTAATTTGGCCAATATGATATCTATCCCTGATCAAGAACAATCCAAAGAATGGAATAACACTTATTTTGCACATGCCAGATGGCTGCATTTGAGAAAAAATTAGAATTTGTTCTTCAGAAGCAAAAAAAAAAATTCGATCAAGATATTAAGGTAAAATTTACTTTCATTGTTTTTAGGGCATACTTAAAAATATTAATATGAAAAAAGTTGCAGGGTGTTAAGCAGATAAAATTAATTAATTTAAGCTTATTTAGTTGTAAAATATAGCGATACAATATTTTAAAACCCTAATCGTGTACATAGGGTACACGCCATAAAATATCAAATTTTAATTGAAAATTTGAAAATTTGAAAATTAATTTTTTTTATTATTTTTCCTATTATTCGACTGATATAGAGTTCAAATAATTTTTTTCGTAAAAATAGGAAAAATCGTGCAGTGAAGGGTTAAGAGGAAAATCAAAGTTGGTATAGTATTGAAGCATGGACATTTGTAACTACTTTTTGAAATATTAAGATGTATGAGATAGAAGAAAGTTTAGGGATTGGCACATCCAACTAGTTTTATATATAGACCTGTTTATTCTTTATTAGTAGGGATCCACCGAATAGTGATTCTGGCCGAATACCGAATATTAGGCATACAGGCGAATCGAATAACGAATATTCGGCTAGCCGAATAGTGACTGTTAGGCCGAATACTGAATATTTGGTCAGCCGAATAATAACTATTCAGCCGAATGGCTGGCCGAATACTTTTATATTTCAAAGCTTAAAAGCATTAAAATGTTAAATTTTAAAGCAATTATACATAATATTTAAAACAGAAATTTACATTTTGATAAACTAGAGCTTTTTACAAGTAAACTTTATACTGAAATAAATCTGTTTGAGTTACTTAAGAAGAGAATAGTAATAAAACCGTTTTAATTAATACAATTTTAAATTTCATGGCGTCTTCTGTGGATTAAAACAAATGAATAAAATGTTCTTAAATTCTAAAATAAATATTTTAAAATTGGAGAGAAATTGTGAAAAAATTGGAAGAAAACTTTATACGATCATATACTATTTATTTGTCAGGAAGAGACTAAAGTAAAAATAGATAAATACAATCTATTCAAATTTCAAATGGTGACAACTCAGCAAGAATAACTTTTCTAACCCCTTTGAATTAAAAGGAAGTTTTTAAATACATCCTAGATCAGTACCTGCAGTGGGCAATCATTATCAATTTTTGAGAGATTGTAAACATACAGGCTGTTCTTAAAATCGCGCAACAAACCTTCCAACTGCGTTAATATGGTCAAGACACATTTTTTGAACAAGAAACATTTCAATCCATTTTTTCCATCAAAACTACAATACATTCAATCAAAAACACTGGGTGTGTAACTACAACCGAAACTGAATTTTCATTTACAACTTTATCAGTAATGAAGATATTTTAGCGAAATTTGTTTCATGTTAATTTTGCTTGTATTAAATGTGATGATATCATTGAAAATGACTGAATTTTGAACAGAGACGCAGTATAAATACTGTCAACTGCATTCTGAATAAAGGAATATCTTGTTCATAGTTTTTTTAGATTTGAATAGTACCAATTTCCATCATTTCTCATAATGATATCATGTTTCACAAAAATCAAAGCAAGTCTGTTGAAAATATAGTTATGATATCTTCATAATTGTTAAAGAAACAAACGAAAATTTAAGTTTGACCACGAGTGAGATGAGATACACTCTATTTATGACTGAATAAGTGAATTAATTATAGTTTCCAGGTCAAAAATTGTCTGTCTTGATGGCTATTATCAACCCTGAAAGATTTTCAATTTTGTTTAGAAACACCCTTTTTTGTGACAGTTAAAAATAGAAGTTGCATATGGTTTTTTAAACATATGTTTAAAAAGTTTTTTTAAGTATTCGGTTCGGCCGAATATTTCAATATTTGGCCAAACCGAATAGTTTGAAATTCGGCCAAGCCGAATATTCAGCATACCGAATAGTTTGGTATTTGGTTTCGGTTTTGGCCAAACCGAATATTCGGTAACATTTCCGAATAAGCCGAATACCAAATGGATATCGAATATTCGATGCATCCCTAGTTTTCGATGAAGATATTTTCAATATACAGTGGCGGTCAAAAGTTTCCGACCAGCATAAAATTTTTAGTTAATTTGTACGTATACCCATATGAAGAGGAATCTCAAAGTGATACTTATACACTTTATTGACATAACAGTTAACAACTTATTTATGGAATAAAAATTAAATATTAATAAATTTAATTGACAAAATTAATTGCAAAAGAAAATGCATGTTCTCAAAAGTTTCCGGCCACCTTGGCAAGTTTGGAAAAAGATGGTGTTGTAAAAGAAAATAACGGTGATCAACAACATTTACAATTAGTATTCTGTATTCATACATTTAGCAATAAGTACTGCGGCGCAGCAACGTGGCATCGATTCATGAACAGTTGTAGATCATCAATGCTAAATTTTGTCCACGGTTCTTGCAATTTTTGTGAAAATGCTGCTAAATTGGAATATTTATAATTCCACACACGTTTACAAGTTCGTTTCAACGATTTTCTATTGTATTCAGATCGGGTGATTGGGCGAAGTTTTTTTATGCGAAAGTCACTGCTTGATGAGCTTGCGTGTATGCTTTTCGTCGTTATCATGATGAAACAAATAGTTGCGACCACAATTTCTCCTCCAATAAGGCAGCAAACGATCTTGCAAGATATCCTTATGCATTGCACTATTCATCTTGCTGTGGATTTCAAATAACAGTCAGGCGCATTTTCCTAAAAATGCTCCCCACAGCATAACGTGTCCTCCGCCGTGCTTCATTGTAGAAATAATATATCTCAAACCTTATCTTTTGTTTTTAGGTCGTCGGTTGTAATGTTTTTTATCACTCACAAAAAGATTGAACTTCGATTCACCTGAAAATAGTACTTTTTTCCAGTTTTCACTTGTCCAGTCTTTGAATTCCTTGGCAAACGCCAGTCGGGCCCTCTGAATTTTCTTATTTATGAAAGGATTTTTAACACCGACTGTTCCATAAAGTTCTACGTTACATAAGCGTCTTGACACTGTAGATAGACTTGTTTCAGCAATAACCATAACACCATAAATGGCGTGGAATTGCAGCGGCATTTTTACGCGGGTCATCAACTGCTTTTCTTCTAATAATTCTGTCCACAAGAATAGTCGTTTTCCGGGATCCCCCGGACCGTGTCAAGTTTCGAAGGCCATGACCATCTTTATATATTTTTAAAATATCGTTTACAGCGAATTTTCCGATCGACAACTTTGCCACAATCTCACGAAAGAATTGTGCCTTTAGCGACCAACAAATCACACATTTAGGAACAAAAAATTGTTAAACTTTTCATTTTTGAATCTCAAATACATTATTCACCTTGATTAATTAACAAACATGGCCAAAAAACCACTTTAGCGATAGCAAAAACTAATGAATGACGAATGGCCGGAAACTTTTGCACGCGCGAATTTTGAATTCCTCCCCTTTGCATCAAGTATGTTAAGTAACCAATCAAAATGATCACGTGATCAGAGGTAATTTGCTTATTCCTAACTTTTGGAGCAATTGAACTTCTTCTTTGCTAAAACGTTCTGTGAAACAAATAAAAAAAAAACCCAACTGGCCGGAAACTTTTGACCGCCACTGTATATATAAATAGTTTAAAGTAGATTTAAATTTATGTTTTAAATGGCGAATAAATATAGTTATTTTATAAATATAGGAAAACGCCTACTACCCGTAATTCAAAAACAATTTTTGAGAAAAAAAAATATTTTTTTCACAATGAAATTTAATTTTTATACAAAATAATTTTTAGATAAAAAAAATATTTTTTTGAAGGAAAAAATATTATTATCATATTAGAAAATAAGATGCTAATGGAGGAAATTAGGTGTAACATGTAACGGAGGCATACAAGTGTATCTCCGTTCAAAAAAAAAAAAAAAAAAAAAAAAAATCACAATTCACCAATTTTTATAAAGTACACTATATATAGTTAATGTGTTCTATTACCTAAAACCATGAAAACAATTTTTTTAATATTCTGTCAAAAATTAGCTACCATGTAATGAAATATTAACGTTTTTGGAAAGAAAAATACCCCTCTATGAGCAGGCCGAAATAATGACCCGGAGCTCCATTGTAAATATTGTTCGTTTTCATAGCTATTACAACTTTTCTTATTTTCTTAAATATTTGTGCATTACAAGTGTTACGGGTTAGCTTATTCAAAAATGATGTAATCGAACAGGTTTTTTTTTTTTTTTTTCTGTAAAAGCAAAAATTTTTTCGAAAATCCTTTTAAAGTTGGCTCTTTGAACAGTTTTTCCGGACGCGACAGCGCAAGAAAAAATCCCACCTCGCGATGACAATCGCTTATAACTCAACATGCAATTTATTTATCTGGAAATTGAAAAAAAAAAAAAAAACTCTTCGATTACAAATCCCTTCAATAATTATGTCTGGAATATATTTTACCTGGAATATGCTTTTAACTTTAGAAATGATTCAGAAAATGTGTCACGTTGTTAAGCGGGGGTAATTTTTTTTTTTTTTTTTTTTTTTTTTTTTTTTTTTTTTTTTTTTTTTTTGAGAACCGCTCTTAAGGGGCACTTGAAATAAACAAAATTAGACAAAAAGTTAAAATTTTCTATAATGTTATTCACTTGTTATTAAAATTTAAAATTTAAAAATAATAACTTGTTGCTAAAAGTTGGAATATAATAAAATAACAACTTTTTGTTAAAAGTTAGAAAAAATTAAAAGTAATAACTTGTAAAATACAATAAAAATAATACTTTTAAAGAATAATTTAATAATACTTTTAATAATAATAAATAAAGGTTTTCCTTTATTAAATGTACCACTAAATAATAATAATAATAATTTATCATAAAAAATAAATAATAATAATAATAACTTAGTAATAATAATGATAATAATTTTAATAATAATAGTAATGAAGTTGTAATAATAATAATTTAGTAATAATTTAGTAATAATTAGTAATAATACTAAATGTTATTGTGCTATCTGCATCTATATTTGATAGTTTTTACATTTCTATTATGAATTTAAAGAGGTTTTCCATACTCGAATTGCATATAAAACTCGAGATGGGAGGGGCATAAATCATGATACAGACAATGCAAGCTTTATATATTAGCGATTTATCGCGAATAGAGAAAGCAAGATTTGGAAGGGAAGGTTTGTATCTATTTGATTTTATTTATTTAGTTAAAAAAATATATATATTTCCGGTTCAAAACATGAAAAATGTCAAAACAATAAAATATGGGGTTAGAAAAGACCCCCATGGTAGTAGGGGTGTTTAATTTCCCCCTATATATTGTCTCTAGCTTGTATATTGTTTTAATTGCTAAGTAAATGAGGAAATAAAAATTTTTAATGGGAGATAAACTAAATTAAATATGAAAAGTTAAGTAAATGAAATTCTTTTAATCTATTTAACAAGCACTGTCATGCTCTTTTGCCTTTAAAAAGGTTTTTGATGTATAATTGAACTATTAGGTACATAACATTTCACTTATGGATTTTCTTTCTTAAATATTAACAATCTAATTCATAAAAAATGAAAAAAAAATATTAGGATTTTTAATCGAAGTATTTCGTCGATATTGACGCTTCTCAAAACGCATTGAGATATTGACACTTATTATTAAGGATCGACCAAAACAGGTTTTTAAGACTGAAACCGATTTTCGGAAATCTTCCTATTTTAGGTCAAAAACGAAAACGAAAATGTCCAAAATTTTTTGTTACGTAATTAATAAATACATAAATATACATAATTAATTAATTAATTGTACGTGTTATTAAATATAACATAATTATTAATTAATCATACATGTGGCTCAAGTTTCTCATACATGTGGCTCTCTGGGCCTCTGACTAAAACTATTTATTTTCATGTACAATAAAATGTAATTTCTTCATCACCGACACAGAATGATTTTCTAATTATACTAATTTCCTCTAATTAAAAAATGTTTTAGGTATACATAACTCGATTTATCTTTTAGAATGAGTTTTGTAAATGATTATCTGTTATACAAGAACTTTCTCAAAGAGTATCCGAAACACTTTTGCTGTTTGAAACTAAAATTTTCTGTTACTGTTAAGTCTACAGCTTTTAATGAGCACTTGAAAAGCGTCTTCAAGGATTAGTCATATAGGCATTACATGCTTTATAATTTGAACTCACGTCTTGAGTTAGTCATAACTGATAATTAAAAACAGTGAAGTTCATAACAATAAGCAAAGAGTGTCTATTTGAGCCGATACAGCTCAAATCAATGAGTAACGTTGAAAACTTTAGAAGAAGAAAAGAGATTTTTGGAATACATATAGTTTCGGTCAGGCCAAATTTTTGACAGCATTTTTGCCGAAAACGAATTTTCGGCGAAACTCTGATTTTGGTACGAAAACGAAAACGAAACCGGATTTTCGGTCGATCTTTACTTATTATTATTGACTTAATATTTAGACCATTTGACAACAAATCTAGGGGAAAATATTTTCAATATTGAAAAAAAGCTTACAGCTGTCTTATTAAATATGTACATAACAGATTATATAATACATCCAATAAGAAAAATTTACATATTAAATATTTTACTTCAAAATTTTATTATAAAATGATGTCACTGTTGTACAGAAAATTTAAATTAGGGAACAAATGTTTACTATTTCGTATTTAATCCTGACTCCTTTTTTTATTGCACATTAATTTTTTTTTAATTATTTCGTCTTAGGAGCTTTTATCATATAAAATCAATAATTTGATGTATATGAAAAAAAGTGAAATGCTTCTAAACTTCATGCAACAAGAAAAATTACTTGTAGACGTTCGTTTTGAAAAGAATATTTTTAACCGAGCGAAAAAAAAAAACTTTTCATTTTAAAATAAATCTTATAGTGTTATGTTTTTGATATTCTCTACATTTATTCTCTGCTCCCCTCGAATTTCTTGTGAAGATGAAATAAAGATCTGATATATGAGATCAATATATTTTAAAGTGACATTTCGTAAAATTGGAAAAAGATTAATTTTAGAAAGTAATCTTATTTTTTAGAAAGAAAAATGGCCTGACAAAGATCTGACAGAAACGAATTTTGTGTTATAAGAGATACAGTTATAGTAAATCACTTTTCTTGTTCTTCTGCCAATTTTTTTAGGTTTAAAAGTTCATGCAGGAAAGTTTCATAACGAAATCTGACACAGCAAAAAAAAAAAAAAAAAAAAAAAAAAAAAAAATCATTACAACGAAATTTTTAGTAACACCTATCAAAACCTCCATTTGCGATATGCATAAAAAGAAACTGCAAAGTAAAATAATTCCTTTCAATGTTGAATAATTTGGTGGAGAAAAAATTAAAAATAAAAGTGCCCAGTTAAACTGATGGCAATGAGCTTACAGGCTATTCACACTAATTGTATATTGTAAAAGATAAATTAAGGGGGGGGGATTAACCCCCCCCCCGCCCGCCTGTTTCACATCATTATACTTAACCAATGAGCCTCCAAATCTCATCGGGGAAGAACCTTATCAAAATAAACCGGTATATCAAATTTGAAGCAAATCGGATAGAAAAACCCATTTATCTAAATTAAGGGGGTATTAGCTTTTCGAAATTTTAAATTTTTTTCGATGTTAAACTCCTATCTTTCCTGAACATTTTGATATAATTGTTTCTTTGAAATCCTCATTAGAACAGAAGTTATGGCTTTTAGAATTATACCTGCGGCAGCTTTCTCTGCAACATATCGGTTTCCGCCCCCCCCCCTCCCCGTTACTCAAAATCTACTTTGAACAAGTAAAGTCATTATATTAGTTCTTTTTTTAAAACAATACGTAGTTCTACCTTCATATATATATATTTTTTCTTTCTCTCTCCTTTTCACAACGAACTTAACTCAACACGTACAAAGATTTATAATTTCATTTTCTTCCCCACTTATTCAAAATTCCCATTCTCGCATTTTTATTTTAACGGTCTGTATTTAAAAGTAATCAAGGACACATAAACCTAAGTGCATCTGCACTTTTTAACGTTTCATTTTCTTTATCGTATTTTATCTGCATTATAAATAAGCCACTCTTAATTGCTATTAGAATTTTACGGGTAAAAAGAAATAAAGAAAAAAAAGAAAAAAGTATTTTATGGGAATTGCGGTTTCAGATTATATTTCATTTATCTTAGCACATATGCCTTCTTCATTTTACATACATTCGTTAAAGATTTCACAATCACATTTAACCGCAATCTGTTGTTAAAGTAAACAAAACCAGACTTCATGTCGCTCTTATTCATGAAATATGTAGGGTTGCTTTAGATCATGTGGGTGTGCTGAAAGGGGGACTGCCACATCATTTGTCTGCTAAACCTGACGCCAATGCTTTGTCTCTGTAATTCCGGAGTCAAAAACTTTGTAAATTGGCGATAATGTAATACGCCATGTCATGTGATTCAGTACGCAAAAAGTGCAGTTGGCTCCCTACCCCTGTGCTGTAAGGCCGGAGAAAGGGCCGCCGTTATTTTCCTTTTTTGACGTTACGGAGCACTTTGACACGGATAATTATATATCTACATATCTTCATATCTGATGCTCTTTTTACGAATTGTCTGTTTTCATTTGAAAATGAATAAACATTGACTGCATTTTCTTTCACCCATAATGTTGGAGTTTTTTTTTTCTTTTTTTATCTTACAATACCACCGAACCCCTGAACCACCGCTGCCTGGAGAATCAAACGACTCCATAAACTGAAGCTGCGTTTCCGAAATTTTGAAGTCATTTTTCTTCAACTGACGTTTTTGAGTATAAGGCTCAGGATATCTCATAAGCTTTTGAATATTTTTTCATGAAATTTTCAAAACACATCTTTCATGTAATTCTGTATAAACTGAACCTAAAATTTCCATTTTATTGTTCAAAAAAAATTTTTTTAGGTGAATATATACTGTTGAAATTTTTAAAATTTTGTATTAGCTAAATATAACTTTGCATTAAAAATATAAAACTGCTTTAAATACAATGTTATTTAGGTTCGGGGTAATTATTACAATCTGAAGTAGGCACCAAAATTTTCAGTCTAGTTACAATATTTATTTTGTAATCCTGCGCGTAAGCTGTTATACCCATTTTCTGCTAGACAAATGTCTGACAGTTTGGAGCCCCCTATAAATGCTAATTCTGTATCTTGCATTTTTTTTTTAAATACATGCACTGTTAAAACACAATTCTTAAAAATAAGTAAATTGTACTAATTATTGAGCACTTCCCGATTTTAAAATAGCTCCGAGTACTTAACTCTTAAATTTGAAAAACGCATGTACTCATTTTTTGAGTACATACAAGGACTCGAAAATAAGTATGTATAGAAACACACATTCGCTATAATAATAATAAAAAAGCGAAATTACAGAGAACCGACAAACTACCATTTTTAATTACGGTAATTTTGAATTGCGAAGAACTACAATTTTTGGAGTAAAGAACAACGAATTTACTATTTTATTTCTTGAAATTTTGTGTATGAGCCGTCCCGTAATTTGAACCCGTATCCTCTAGGTGGGAGACCAGTATTGCACTGACTGTGCTATAAGAGCAGTTACCAGCTGCTTCCAAATGACACCTTTTATGAATCAGCGACGGAGGATCGCTAACAGCAGAGATGAATTTTCCCTTTCTTAAATATTCTAATTTCTTATAAAACAATTTTTAAACTAAATTTTCTTCTTTAACATTTATAATGAAATTGTAAATAAATTTGAAAAGTGTGTATTATAAATTAAAAATTATAACAAAGATAGACATATCTTTAAATAAAAGCTTGGAAATCCCTACTGTCAATTCGGTATAAGAAAAGGGTTTATCAGAAAACTCATATTTTTGAGCACATAGGATTTAAACATGAATATCAAAACTTTAAAATACAAAATATATGTATTCATTTCTGCATACACTTATAAATCAAGTATAAGTATACACAACTTCAAAATGGCATGTACTCGTTTCTGAATTAATTGCGTGCTTAAAAAAATCGAGTACAAAGAAATTTTCATTTTTAAGTAGATTAATGCTCTTTTTTGAAGCAATTGTACTTAAAAAATATGAGTACATAGAAATGCTCATTTTTAAGTAGTATTTTATGGAAGAAACGCCGCGGCATTTACGAGTTTAAAAGTTAATTTTTTTCTAAGTGCGGCGTTTACACCATGAGCGGCGTTTACGATTTTTTTAAATATCAACTGAGTTTCTTTAATTTAAAAATTCATAAAAATACTTAAAAACGGATTTAAATATTTTAAATAAAATTTCAGACATCTTAAGATATTAAAAACGAGGCATCCTACACTGCTCAGAAAACTTTGATTAAAGTTAGGTCAATGTGACGCTGTCGACAAAAGTAGCGTTCCGACGGATGCGGCGTTTACAACGGATGCGGCGATTACGATATTTTAAGCTTATTCAGGCCAATTTGAGGAGTGCGGCTTTTACGACGGGTGAGGCGTTTCTTCCATAAAATACGGTAGATTATTTTTAACAATGTACTTCTTTTTGAAACAATTGTACTTAAAAAAATACGAGTACATGGAAGTTCTCATTTTTAAGTAAATTATTTTTGAGAGTATGAAATGAAAAAACATACTTATATCTTTCATCCCCCCAAAAAATTGTGTTTTAAAATCATATAATTTTAAGATCTTAAATGTTGAAAATGGTCTTTAAAAAAATTCTTTTTTCCAATTTTAAGAGTTCCGAGATCCTTTAAACATAGGTCTCGGTCTGATTAATTCTTACTTATAAAAGATAATTATAGATATTTGATGCCTCAGTGGTTCATTGTACAGCGTTTCACCAGTTCTTGGCTCCACATTTTACAAACTCATGGTTTAAACTACGCAAGTATGTACGACTTTTAATTTTCCAAATGAATGGAAAAGTGCCCAGGTCAGGATTCGAAGCAGTCTGAGCATACTTAATATAAAATACAAACATTTAATTAAATTTTTAAAAAATGCATACATCTTTAATATTAAGAAAGTTAAATCATTATGCTAAGAGATAAAAACAGTTTAAGATAACTATATGACAAAAACTAATTTCATATTGAATTTCATAAAAAATTTTAATATAAATCTATTTTTAAAATCTCTGTGAATAGGCATGGAATGTGATAAAAAATGCCCCGAGGTTACGTATGAAAAAGCGGCACTTTCCTTTGATTTTTTACCTATCGATAAAATCTCTACAGTTGCCTAATTTTGCCTTTACGTTTAAATTTATGAAACATCTGAAACATGCTCGCTTATAATGTTTAAAAATAAAATCTTACATTCTACAAAATTTCGGGCCAATATTTACTTAATTAATAAAATTTTAATTAAAAGTATTTGAGCGATACAATCATATATTATATTCTAATTAACTTTTTTCTTTCTGAAAAAAAAGAACAAAGACCAAAATTACATGCATCAGTTTTCAGCAAATAACTTTGAATATATATCTGATGTATTATTTATTCGTCGAATGCATATTTGAATATAATTAAAACATGATTCTCGATCCAATGTTTTCTTTTTTTTTTTTCTTTGGTCTTCGATGATCATTTGTCCGCAAGGAAAAACTGGAAAGTTACTAACTATTATTGCATATAAAAAATGAACAAGGAGAAAACTATTGCCAAAAAAAAAAAAAAAAAAAAACCCTTTGAAATGCAATTAAAAAATAACCCTCGAGCCATAATTATTTCTTAGATAGCGTTTCCCAGAAAACAGCGAAAAAAAACAAAAGACAAAAAAAAAAGTACTAGAAAAAGCGACATTTAATTTCTTAATCAAACAAGGGAAAGCACTTTGTAAAAAGAAATGGCGGCGAAAATATTCCATTCAGCTGGAAGAAATTGTAATAATGAAATCAGAAAAAGTGAATTTATGAATATTAATATTTGCTTACTTTCGGCTAGAATCTTCCGTTCTCTCAATGGAAGACCTAAAAAAGGGAAGAAAAATACAAAGTTAATAAAAATTGCACAGATAAAAAATGTAATAAAAAGTGTCTTTTATTGTTTTTTATTGGCAGTTAGAAATGAAACCATTTTTGCATAATTTAATAACGCATCTAAGGCCTTTTCCCCCTATAGGGTGTTGGTGAAAAAAAGCGATTTCGTGCACAGTGATGCCACCGTGGAAACCTAAAACTAGAAAAAAAAAGTTTAATAATATGAATAATTCATATTTTGTGATTGAACAATACAAACACCGCTTGGGTTATTGTTTTTATCTTTAATATAAGTTCTTAATTATGTTATGTGCGCAGAAAATGTCTTCAAATGCAAATAAAGGAACCTTTTTATGATAAAATTTGCTGGTTTTTATCGTATTTTAATAATGCTTGTGGCGGAAAAAACGGAGGTCGATAGTTGTTTGACATTTTCTGAAATGAAGTAATTTAAATAAAGAAATGGCATCAGTTAACATTAAATAATTGTTAAAGGTCTTTTATAAGTTTTTTTTTTCTTTTTTTTTTTTGTAACTATAGTAAAACATAAGTTATTAAGATATTAATTATATGGATGATGAGTTAGCCGAAAAGCTCTATTATATTAAGTTCTATTGTATTAAAATTATTTTTTATGATTTAATAAAATAGAACTTTAATGCAAATATTTCTTAGTTGCTAGAAAAAGTGTTTAAAGTTTCGATTTTCTAAAACTAAATAATTCAGCAATAATAAAAGACATTTACTTGAAGTTTTAACATTTAAAAAGTTAAAGCTAGCAGATAGTAGTTTTTATCTTAAAACTATATGTACGCAAACGATTTAGTGTGTTTTTATGTATGCATTTGTCCCCCCCCCCCCTTATACGCTGTATATTTTATGTTATTTTTAGATTATTTTTCCAAAGTCAAGAATAATCTATAGCTAGTAAATTACGTTTGTGTTTTTGAGGGTTTATTACGAATTGAGTTAAAATATTTAAAAAAAAAAAAAAAAAAAAAAAAACAATAAAAAAGCTTGGTATTTTCTTTTTGGTTTCTAAGTCCTTAACTTTGGTTCTTCTTTTTGGTCCTTCTTTGGTATCTGTTATTAAATAGATTGCAATATTAGAAAATTGACAAAATTTGTATTTATTTTTTATAAATTTGAAATTTAAATAGTTTAAACAAAATAGCAATTTTTCGGTAATATTTAAAAAAAAGTTAAATTACTTATTTGTATGCTAATGTCACATTTTTATGACATTTCAAATAATAATTAGGATTTTAAAATTTAAAGTTACAAAAATTCAAAACGTTTGTTCAGTGGCATACAGATAACTTAAGCTGAAAAAGTCGAAAATTCGAAGCATTTTATATCATTTATACCGTTAAAAGAATCCTCAAAATATATGAATAAATGCATGTTTTTCGATTGTGCTTGGTGCATGTTTGGTGATTTTGTGCTTTTATTAAAATTAGCAAGTAATTATAAAGAAAAAAAATAGCACATAAGCAGATGATTTAACAAGGAAGTAGCTAATGTAACTTCCACTAACTGCCATTTTCTTTTAAATAATTGTTGCACGCAATGATGTTCTCCAAAAAGTGGAATAGAAGTTTTATTTTTTGGGTAATCTGGATGATTTTTTATAGAATTTTTAAGTATTTTTCAAGCTGTCTCAAGTACTTCCTTATTTTATTTAATAGTTTTAAATATTTACTCGTCATCATTTATTGTAAGTTCGCTGACTTTTATAAGTAAGTTCGCTGATTCTTTTCTAATTGGTTGTTATGTTGTAACAACAGATGTCTTTTTAAATTACTGGGCACTCCAACACGGTATACAGAGAACTAAAAAAGAAACAGTACACATTTTAATATCGAAAATAAATTTAACGTACCAAGCATTTAAGAAAAAAAATGTAACATAACCAGAAAATTAAAAGAAAATTATTTAAAAAAATTGCATAAAATGCACAAATCCATATTGTATTAATGATATAGCATATGCATGCGTACGTATGGGTATGTACGTATTTTATATATTTGATACGAAATTTTCCAAACAAATAATCGTGGTCGATTTTCGTTGCACTCATAAAAAAAATTAGCACGAACATTTAGCATGTTTGAAAGTTGTGGTAGAAAATACATAAATATATTACGCTGCAAATCCTCCTTATAGATACTATTTATAGAGTTTAGAAAAGGAATTTTAAGATTAAAATTTCAAATTGTCTATAGTCTGTTTTTATCAGGGCTACGTAGTCGGTCGAAAAAAATGGACGACTCCGACTCCGGGAATTTTAACAGATCGGACTCCGACTCTTTTGCTCAAAAATGGGTCTGACTCTAACTTCGAATCCACGTCTCCGAGAATTTTAACAGATCCGACTCCGAGTTTTTCGCTCATAAATGGGCCTGACTCCGACTCCGTAGCCCTGGTTTTAAGACAGTTCCCAAAAAATGCGCGTCAGAAAAAAAAAAAAAACGAAAATAAATGTTAAACCTAAAAAATCCCTAAAAATAATGCAAATAAAAATACGATAGTTCTTATAACTTCTTTTTTTTTCATCGCGTGATGCTCATTTATCTCATAAGATTTTACGTGTTATTAACATACAACATATGAGCCGTTGATTTTGAAATTCGGGAAGAAAAAAATAGTTAAAGCTAAATATTACTACATCCTATTTTGATTTATACATTTTCATATTCGACTTGTGTTAACAAGGCAAACATGATAAAGTAACATCTTGCATAGAAATAATTACGAATTTCAAATACTCTTCCATGACGTCGGTTCCTGATTTGCATGCCCCTGAAAATCTGTTTAGAAAAGCCAGTTGGCTATGTACTTCCAACAACTGACAGAAATTTACAAAAGCTGCAATTCTTATAATTTTAAAATATCATTGTACAGCTGTGGCAGTAAGGCATGAATTCTGTTTTCAAGTAAGTATGAAAAATGGCTTCAACCAAAAAGAGAGGCTAGACAAGGGAGATCGTACGGTTTCATTATATTACTTATACTGACCGTGCCAAGTCTTCAGAATCAGACAATATTCCTGTTTATAATCCATCAATAACAATTCAGTCCCTCTCAAACTAATTTTTAAAGAATTGTAAAACTCTTTCAGAAACTTAGACTGTACATTCTTGTTTCTCAAACAGCATCTGTCATTTTTTTTTCCTTTTTTCAATATGTGAATAAGTAAAAGTTTCTGAGGCTGAACCCGCCACAGTCCGAAGATTGGTATAAAAATCGAGCCCAACTTCTTTTTGGGCCCGACTCGATCTGAGCCCGTCTTATCTGTAATGCCATCGATTTTCCATACTTCAACTTGTTCCGAAATTTTTTTTAATTTATTGCCTGTAATTTATTCATTAAACAAGTGCGCGATTGAATCTGTCAAAGACATAATAATGCATATTTTTTACTGGAACACGGTTCAAAAGGATTTTCAAATGTAAATAAATCGAGTTCAATTATAATGCAAATGCGCAGAATTTAGTATTTCTTTATATGCAAAAGTATGCGATCAATGAATAAATATTTTGCCAGGTTTCATGTTTGTGCAAATAAACCGATTCTTCACAACGCTCCTAAAATAATAAAAAGAATTAACTATAGTATTTATTCGTCGTTAAATACTAGTATTTTATTATTTCTTTATAGAAATTAGGTATAGAATTGTTGCATATAATTGTTGAATACGCAGTACAGACACTTAAGAGGCTACTTCAGTCAAGTGAAAAGGTCCGCTCGATAATGCTAATCCTATGGAAGAAATTTATAAAGATATCTCGTTTGCATTTCAGTATTTTTAAATGATTTTTTTTTTTATTTTTTTTTGCATGGGCTAGCTGAGAACGATCTGTACAAAGGCCGTTTTTTGCTTTTTCAATTTTGTTTGCAAGTATTTTTAATGAGGACATTTTCATTTTCGGAACCGGTTTCGAAAGTGAAATTTCCCTTTTGCAATTCTGTGTACCATCTGTGTATAGTCATACGATGTGGACAATCATTACCAAGTGTAAGAGTCATTTCTTCTAAGCATTGATCTATGTTTAAACCACGCGCGAAGTTATGTCGCAAAACTGCCCTTATCTAACTTCGTGACCAAGACGCCACTGGAAGAACTTCACTCTATCTCATCTAATTAATAACTGAGCCTACAGACTTGTGGTTACGGGCAGATGCATAAGTATGAACATATGTCCACAAGCAGCTACTTGCGACTTTTTGTTTTATCATGTTGCAAAATTTTCCTAGTACCCTTTGTATTGCTGTTATTTTGTTTGACCGTTTCATTAATTGCAACCTTTGCTTTTAATAAAATTAGTTCTATTCCCTAGTCATTAAAACAACCTGATATTACTTGGTCCAATGTAGGAGACTGGGGGGTTCAACTTAGGCGACCAGTTGCTGAATTTGGACCACTTTTGACAATTTTTTTAAATTAAAATAAAATTTAAGATTTTCAAAAAGAAATTGATTTAAAGATTTGTTTAGTTAGTATATGAATAGATTAACCGCGTGTAATGATGTTTTGCAGATATTCCAAAAACTAAGTGAGTTGAACCTGAAAATAAGAGAAGTGGTCCAAATTCGGCTACTCTCCCTTATATGTTTAATAATGTTAAATTACTATTTTGAACGTGATTGGAATTGATAAACAAGATTAGCAATTGACAACTATTTTTGGCTATTTATCTTCAAGGCACGGACAATACATAAGTATGCTATTTAATCTACGACTTTCAACCTTGAATTTTACTTTCTTTTAACATTTTATAATTCCAAAGTGTCAGGATGATCAAGATTATCATAATTAAAATAATCAATTAATAAACGAATTAAATTTAAAAAATCAAAAAACCCGACTGCGTAAAAAGCGAACTAATTAATTATTTCTCATCAATGTGAAACTATTTTTTATAATACTTATCTATTTTTTTATTTACTTGTATTGATGACTTTTATGTTGTATTTAATTGTTAGTTCCTATCTATAAACACTGTTTTGATGAGGTCTATGGATGTCTATGATGGCTAGAGTTACAGTAAAGCTAGAGATCCTACCTACACAACTTCCAGGTTGTGTAATATTTTAACGGAGTTTCTGACTGTACAATAGTCAATGAAACATCGTCATTTTGAAAGATCTATCCAATGATAGGCCACTCAATAGGGTGCGTAAACAATATTTTTCGTCTCTACCGCCATTTTGTATTTCATGGCCGCCATTTTGAATTTATAAAAACAAAACCTTGCCTATAACCATTGGGCCGTGAATCGGTAGAGACCTCTTTCCTTAAAATCCATTCAGCCGTTGGGATGTTTCGAGGGTATAAAGAAATCCATATACCCAGATACGCGTGAAACACATAACACTTCTTTTCAGTCTGGTAAAAAGCGGACTAAAGTTCATTTTCTTAGTTTTTTTCAGTTAGTTTGATTTTAAATATTTAACTTTGATTAGATTAATGCATTTTAAATAATACGAATTGATAAATAAATAAAGATAAGTAAGTGTTTAATATTTTAAACATGTTCAGTGGTGTAGTCGTAAAAAAAACAGAGGGTATACGCTCTAAGCAGAGGGTATACGCTCAAGGCAGAGCGTATACCCTAGAGTGTATATACTATAGCTTTCTTCAGAAACAGAGGGTATACGGTGTTCCTTAAAAAAATCCAGAGGGTATACGGCGTATACCCCGTATACTCTCCACTACATCCCTGAACATGTTACAGATTTGCTCTGAGATACATCAAACCTACATTGCAAATAGAGGCGTCTTAAATTCAGACACTTTAAGTGTCTTAATGTAAAATATTAGACATCATAGGCTCTGAATTTAAGACACACAAATTACTTACTGTGATCATGGATTAAATGAATGCTCTTTGCTCAAGTGTCTGAATTTCAGATATTTCAGTTTACGGTGCATACAACAAAAATTTAAAGTGTTATTTATAAAGTTGTATAAATTAATATTCCCTTTAGATCTTTTAATTATAACATAAATTTTGAAATAAGAGTCTCTTACTTTGTTAATAAGAGCTCTTCTTAGCATTTATATCAATTGATATAAAGTTCATGAGCCTAGATACTTAAGTTCAAGATACCATGACATTTATTTCTTTAAACTGAAATTACACGCTGAACTGTATTCCAACGCCTCTATTTATTTATTTTCATTTTTTCAATCAATACTGTTTTCTCAGGGGAGATGATGCTTATTCATACTGATTTTGTTTAAGCATCTTCTACATTTTAATGAGTTAATTTATTCCGAGGAATTTTTCAATTTACCGTTTACAATTTATACTTTAAATGAGATAGGACGAATACATGCGTAAAACAGCTAATAATATATATTTTTAGTGCAATGTAGTTAAAAGAATTTAAAAAATGTAAATAAATCGAATTCAGTTATCATGCAACAGGTTGATTTATTCTCAGAAAATTTCCAATTCAACGCGTGTAATTTATTCATTACATAAATATAACCAAGGAATGCACAAAAGATATAAGCTTATTGTCAGTGTAATGTGGTAGAAAAAAGCTTTTAAAATGGAAAAGAGTTCAACTATCATGCAAATATGCAGAAATAATATGTTTACTTGTATGCAAAAATATGCAATTAGCATGGAAATATTTCATCAGATGTCATATCACTTCAAATAATCAGTTATATTACATAGTGCTTTTAAAAAAGCAGAATTGTTTGAGAGTTATTTAAATATGAAAATCTTTTATTATTTACTTTTAGAAATTATATACACTTGTTGAATACCATACATTAGTTCTATTGTTAAGTAAAATGAAGTGAGAAAGTTCAAACGCATGTTACAAAAACCATTTCATATTTGTAAGTGCTAAAGGTATTTAAATAATCTTTTAAAATAGAAAATTAATGATTATTTACTTTAGATGATAACAAGAATTTTTGTGGTGAAAATCGGTTGGGGAAAACAATAAAGTCATACATATGTATGCAGTTATATTAACTGATTTTACATATTACCTCTAAAACATTCGTGTACAAAAGCTTGTAATTCAAATAAGCAATTTCTTCCTAAACGTTGTTGACATCAAACGTCTCTTCTTTTTTTTAAACTCTTTTATCAGTACAATTTCAGTGCGGTGCCATGCAAATATTTCCATTATAAAATGTTCAATTAAAGAGTTTACTAAAGAACACCTTTCATGTTAATTTTATTTTTTAGTTATTTTCATTTTAAATATCCAAGCTTCATTACATTTTTCTTAAATGCCATGAATACGTCTAGATCAGAGATGGCGAACTTTTTTGAGTATGCATGCCAAAAAATTCAAAATTATTATGTACCAATATTCTAACACGCCAGAAACATTTTAACATAGATGAAAACCAAGAATTAGTTTTTATCGAATTTTTGATTAAATATTTTTACAGTTATACTAAATATGATTTCTAACTTATTTATTATGCTGTATTTACTCAACAATATAGCCATGTTGTATCGAATTTTGTATTAATAATCTAGTTTTTCTAATCTGAGTTTTTCTTTTATTTTATACTTCCCAATCAGATCATTTTTAGTTCTTCAGGTCCTTCAATAGATGCATAACTATTTACACTAACAATTAAAATTCAATTTTCAAAATTAAAACCTAAATATAATAAAACCTAAAATAACTTAAAATCCTAAAGTTAAATAAAATAAAACTTTATCTGAAGTAAGCGTGTCAATTAGGTATAATTACTATAATATTTCTTAAAATTCGATTTTCAAAAATAAAACCTTTGAAATTTGATAATAGAAGCAAAATGATTTGGAAAACACTATATGCTGAATGATTTGGCGAGAAAATGACGCTTACAAGGCTCTTTCATTGTAGTTTTCAATACCTTAATTCATTCAAAAGTAACTGATTATTTTAAAGTAAAATATAAACCTGGAACACAAAACTATACTTCATGATATACTTTGATGATGATATACTTTTTCAAAAAAAAAAAAAAAAAAAAAAAAAAAAAAAAAACATTATTCTCCATAAACTGAATATAAGTTTCTTTTCACGTGCCACAGAAGTTTTCTCGCGTGCCAAACTCGGCACGCGTTCCATAGGTTCGCCGTACCTGGTCTAGATGAAACATTATTAGATTTTAAATATTTTAAAAGTAAATGTTGAGAATTATCACTTACAGATATATCCATATTCGTACACCTTCAAGTTCGAATTTTGTTTTCAAATTCGCACAAAATATCATTCCCTTTTTATCCTTTTAATTATAGCAAAACCCTCTTATTAGCATTTATATGAAATACTATAATGGAGCTCTAATATCTATCCTCTCTCATCATAAAATCTAATTTTTAAAACTAAAATTAAACACAGAATCTTTCCAACTTTTCGGGTTTTTTGTTTGTTTGTTTTAACCGATAATGTTTTCTTATGCGATAAAATAATTATACTTATTGGCTTTCTTTTGAAATGGGCTTACGGATTTTCCATACTCTGCCAAGTTAATTTATTCTAAGAAAATACTCAATTTAATGCGCATAATTTATTCATTAAATAAATGTAACGATGGAATATGTAAACGAACTTTTGTATATTCTAAAATATACTATTATATGAAGTTAAAAATACATAGATTTAGTGGGATAAGATTCAAAAAGCTTTTCAAATGTAAATAAATCAAGTTCAGTTATCATAGAAATGTAGGCATGTGTTTACTTATATGCGAAAGTATGCAATGAGTCATATTTCATATTTTCCCAAATAAGCTGTTATATAACATGACGCTTGTAGAGGAGAGGGGTAAGCAAAAGAATCATATGAAAGTTCATTAAATTTTAATACCTTTTTAATCATTTACTTTTGGAAATTCTATGTAGAAATGTTGAATATTTTAGTAGAAAAAGCAAAGAAAAGTTAGTTTCTTCCATTGCTGAGTGAAATAAATCAATAAAATTTACATGTTTGTTTAAATAATCCTTTGATAATTGAAACACTGCAAAAAGTGCTTAAATATTTTTGCAAAATAGAACGTACAGGGTGGTCATAACGTCTTTCCATGATTACAAAAATATGTATGTACAGTCGTGGAAAAAAAGAAAAAGTAAACACCCCTTACTAACTCCTGAACAAATTATTGTAGAAGAAAGTTACTGGTACCAAACTATTGGAAATAAAGTCTACTTTTAAATGATGTATATAAAATTTGTTTAGGGGAGCATCTACATATTAAAATGAACCCAAACTTCATTTTTTTCAATGGCAATACCCAATTTTAACAAGATATTTCAAATCTTCGGTTCAAACTAGCCCAGACACCAAATTTCAAGTCATCTGAACGATAAGTTTTTGAATTATAAACATTCAAAATTTAGGGCTTCCAATGTTAATTTACATTTTTATATTTTTATTAATATCTCCTGAAATTATGCTTCGAATGTGATCTTTTTTTTTTTTTTTTTTTTTTTTTTTTTTTTTTGTAGCAATAGTACTAAAATACCCAAACATAAATACGTTGAATTTGCAATTTTTATCATTTTATGATATGAATTGTGAATTATGAAATTAATATTAGAAAAAATTATGAATCGCAACCTACAATTTTTTTGGTGGATTTAGATTTATTAAGTCCTGCTTTATGGAAATCCAAAATTTCCCATTTTTCTTCCAAGTAGTTTCCAAATTATGCTTAAAAAACCGCTAAATGGTGGTTTAAGGGACCATCTATGATAGAAGTGACTAGATATTTTAAAATTTCTTATGCTATTCTGTAATCTAGCAGTCTTCGATTACTGCTTGAGTGGTGCTTAAGATGCCTTGATCAAGAAGGGAGCTCTCTCTCGGTCTACAATCGAGTACCGAACTTCAATTTGGATACAGCCCCTAAAATACGCTCGTTTTATAATAATTAATTTCTTGGAAACTTATCGTACGAATTGGCTGAAATTTTGTTTTTAGGCTAATTGAAGGGTGTAGAGTTCATTTATGCTGTCAGAAATGTGTACTGCTATTGAAAAAAACAAAGTTATGGTTCGTTTTAATACGCAGATGGCTCCCTAAGCAAATTTTACATACATCCTTTAAAAGTAGGCTTTATTACCAATCGTGTGTTACCAGTAACTTTCTTCTACGATAAATGTTTGCAGAATTAGTAAGGGGTGTTACTTTTTCTTCACGACTGTACAACAGTGGATCTCGTTCGCTCTGCATATCAGCTTAGTCCTACGAAGTCTACCCGGCGTGCGTTACATGAACTGCAAATATGCCGGACAACAATTATGAAAAATCTTTATAAGTCTTCTTACCTTAAATGCTTATAAAGTGCAAATCGTTCAAGGTCTGCAGTCGAATGATTGTAATAAACGTGCTGAATATGCAATTGATATTCTTGACAGTACTTGTATCAAAAACTTCATAAATGTCTTTACAATATATTGTGAACCAAAAGTCTTTCCCTAATTATAAATATTTATTGTTCTCAAACTATCATTATTAGGCATATGTTTGCTTCACTGTAAAAAAAAACCCGACCAGTTTTCCAATAGGAATCGGAAAAATAGGTGCCCTTATCGTACCGGAAAAATTTCCAACCCAGCTCGAAATAAAATCCGCAAAATACCGTTTTATTGATTATTTCCTTTCTTTTACGGATTTTATTCCGAGTTGGGTCGAAAATATTCCGGTACGATAAGGGCAACTATTTTTCCGATTCCTACAGGAAAACTGGTCGATTTTGTTTTACAGTGTTGGATACATTGTAAGTACTGTTATACATTTTTTTTATAAGACCACGTACTCAGTAAATTTCAACGTGTGTCCCCTTGGTAGCTTGGAGAACGTCTAAGCGGTATTCTAGCTCCCGCCAAGTGTTCTTTAACATGTCTACACTGTAAAAAAAATCCGACTACTTTTCCTGTAGGAATCGGAAAAATAGTTGCCCTTATCGTACCGGAAAAATTTCCGACCCAGCTCGGAATAAAATCCGTAAATAAAGGAAGTAGTCAATAAAACGGTATTTTACGGATTTTATTCCGATTTTACGGATTTTATTCCGAGCTGGGTCGGAAATTTTTCCAGTACGATAAGGGCAACTATTTTTTCGATTCCTACAGGAAAACTGGTCATATATTTTTGCAGTGTACTGTTACAGTACATACAGCAGCTTGTATCCTAGTCTTCAGTTCTTCGACGTTAGCAATTGGTGTGGCAAAGACTGTGTTTTTGATATAGCACCCAAAAGAGAAATTCAGAGGACTAATATCTGGAGAGCGCGGAGGCTGTTGGTCCATCCCTTCCAATCCACCGATCCGTAAATGTCTCGTTCTATTGCGCAAAAAAACCCATACTAAAACTGACCTATCCAATGATACATCAAGTTACATTAATATACAAACGGTTATTTTGTAATGAATTAATGTAATCAGGGCAAGACTTTTTGTTCACAATGTATATTAAAACAAGCATATGCCTAATCATATTAATTTTTCTGCAATAAATTATTGTAATGAGGAAAAGACTTTATGACCTTGACCAAACTGCATTATAATGCTGTGCCTTAAATCTGTGATTCTCAACCTTTTTTTAAGCCATGGAATATTTAAACCCATAAATGTCTGTGGCGACCCCAACGTCTGTGGCACACTAAAAATATGATTAAAAAAAGGATTACATATCATTTTATATAAAAGGATTTAAAGGGATATAAAAGCCGTAGATTTTGAAAGTGGAGAAAGTCAATTTTGTGAAAAAAAAATTAGCTAACGTTAAATTATTATTACAAATGAACATAACATTGATGTTTTTAATCCATTCACAATAAATATCTTTTAATATCGGTATAAATTTGTTACAAGTCATTGATTGGGTTGACGCTATTTAAAATGCGTTGATTTCGAAAGTGAGGCATTTCCGCTTGGAGGAATTATTTTTTAACTTGCATACTATTAAAAAACACAATCAAAATTTCATCATGAATACAATACATTTTTTTACAATCTAAATTAAGAAATATAATCGTAGGCATACAACTTATTACTGAATATTTTTTCATATTTTTTTAGTCATTTTTTCCTGCAATGTTAAATTATTTTTGTTTTATTGTAACTTTTCTAAAGAATAATTAAATATTGAAATAACATAAAAAAGTAAGTTAAATAAAATAGGGGAGACCGGCGCTAGTAGGCGCAGTTTTTAGTTATTAATTTTTATTATTTTTTTGTTTAAGTTTTTTAACAAACTTTAACTGCACTTTTAAAGAACAGGTATTTGGCTATAAATAACCCGGAGTTTTGAGTTTGTAGCTTTTGTAGTTTATGTTTAGCGGAAGCCTAAAGGAAAAGGAAAATTGTGCGCCAACCTACCCCGTCACGGGGCAAGTTGTCTATACCTATGGGGTAAGTTGGCACACGGTTTATAAAAATTTAAATAAAACTCAAATAAGACACGCAGTTAAGAGAAATCAATTTCATTATTATTAAGTAAGTTTAAACAAAGGCGTTATCGCCGTAAATTCTAAATTATACAGACATAAAAATAATGAATAAAACATTAACACTAATTAACTTCCATCCTACTCGATATCATCATCAGAGTTACAGTTGTCACAAATAAAAGTTCGACTGTCTCCGTTTGGGCAAACCTAATGTGCCTAAAATCTTGCATTGCAGCCACTTTTCTCGGTGTTTGGTGTTTTTCAAGCTACCAGCACACATCAGACACCGAGCCAACATGCTCCGTGTTCAATGCGCCTACTAGCCCCGTAATAAATTTCTTCACAAAAGTGACACGTAACCATCTAAGCATAAATAATCCAAGTAAATCCCAAATGGGGTAGTTACAGTTAATCACACACTAAGAAAAACTGCACAAGTTAAATCGCAATTATTAAGATAAGTATTAGAAATTAGAAAAAGAATGAAGCAACAAAAAAATACTTATGAGTGCAAAAAAAAACAGAAAAATCGTAATAAATGTCCACTGCACGTAGGTAACAATGCAAAACTACAATGAGGATTGTAAAAAGCAATAAGAAAGGTACTCTGTGACTGGTTGCGCAATCTATCGACAAACAGGCGATTTATGAGGACTGCGCCTACTAACCCCTGTAGTACCCAACTAGCCCCGGTCTCCCCTATTAAACTTTTTATTGTTATAATTATATTCCATTCAAATAAAATCAACGTTTTCAACCCAATCGCTGCTTGTTAATAAATATTATAATATTAATAAATGATATTGCAATATTTTTTGTAATTCTTCAACCAATCGTAGCGAGTCGTTGGGGGCCATCATAATACTTACCCATCATGGGAATGCATAGTATAAAATGTGAAAATAAAACATGTGTAAACTATTTATAAAATACATTGCAATTCAAAAATAAAATTCAAACGTATAATTTAAATATTTTTAATACATAGTAATGCTCTATTACTAAATTGCGGACACTACTTGATTATCACGTCGACTCATTTCGACAAATTATATGAATCGCCAAACTAATCGTAAAATTATACAAATTGGCATATTTTTTATTTTAAGTAACGAAAGAACTAATAAATTGTTAAAAGATTAATCCTTCTATATATAAAAAAAAGTTTTGATTTGGAAATGGACCAATGAAAATCTGCGTAAATATTCCGGGTATATCCACATCCAATTTGAATGCTTAAGCATGGCCTTTCTTCGTTAATGTTAAGAAAAATAATGCATACAAAAATATGAAAATCGGTGGTATTATAGAGAAATATTTGATAAACACGCTGATGCAGACAGTTTTCAAATCGAAGAATTATTTTAAGAGATATTTAATGCTAAAGTTGGACAAAATCGTTCCATTAAAAAAGTTTTATTGGAGCAAAAACTATACATGAGAATTTAATCATTTTTAGATCATTTTATACGTTATAAGTTCCCGGTGTGCATATTGCATTTATTTTTCTTATTTGACTCATTTTTTGAGGTTTTATTTCAATTTTAAATTCAAATTTTCAGCATTTCGAGAGATATTTTTTACAAATTTTAGAAAATGTTATTAATTTACACTGTTGCCAGTTGTATAAACAGCGCAAACAATAATGTTTACTTCAAATTAAAAATTTATTTTACACGTGACTATTATAAACAGAAAATATAAACCGCAGGAACTCATTGAAAATTACGTCATAAAAATTATAATTACACGTGAATTTTAAAAGAGACAGAATATTGTAAAATAATAAATTCATAAACATGCGTTAGAAGTCTTAAATAGGAGAATTTACGTCATATTTACGTCACATTACACTTATTATATAAAATGAACAAAAAATAATATTGCAAAACAGTTTAAATTTAAAAATTGCTCGAGATATTTATTTGGTATTTTAAGATGGTCATAATATTTCATTTCTAACAAAGTATTTTTACGTGAATATTAAAAAGAAAAAGAAAAGTTTGGTGAAAATTACGTCAGATTATAATTCTCAGATTCAAATTATAATTCAATCTTCCGAAATCTTTTTAAATCCGATCAAATTATCGTGCTGTTAGAGTCTGCGGTGTCTGAACGGGGGTTGACGAGCGTAGCTTGTAGGGGGCAGAGCCCCCTAGTAGAAATACAAATAAAACTTCCAGTTAATATCACTTGATGACGTAACAAACACGTGTAATGTGTTTGTGAATATGACATTTACGATAAGCCATTATTGGCATTTAATCTTATAGTTTGGCGATTAGTTTTTTGATAGACAGGATAATCAAATAGTACCGAATTGCGTAAAAAAAAAAAAAAATCTTTATAACGCCAAAAATTTTAATCATATTAACTAACAGTTTACTGCATCGGATTAAGCGTCTTACTTCGAATTAAAATACATCTTTGAATTGAAATTTGAATTAAATACAGGGTCATGAAAAATCAAAGAGTGTAAAAAATATTTTTAGAAATATCTCAGCAACTCATTATCCGATCAATTTCATTCTCTATGCAAAATTTATGTTTTTTATTGTCTTTTATATCCACTCCTTTAAATAAACAATTTCGAAAATTTTTGTATATCTTTTATCAAAACGAATATTTCGAGCGTCCGAAAAAAGAATAGTTCCCGATAATCGAGGTTATTGATATTCAATAAGCTTCTTCCTATTATTAAATACTAAGTACACACCAATTTTTAAGTCTCTATCTCAGTTTGTTCGGGAGATAGAGCGTTTACAGGCACACAGACACATACGCATACAGACGGCTATTTTTTTCCCCCCTAAAAATATGTTTTTCGAAGGCTCCAGTGTCTGAAACGTGTAAATCCGTCTACATTTTTTTTTTCGATTTTTAAAACGATTACAAGACTTACCCTATACTACATATGATGGGTAAGTAAAAGTAAGTTAAATAAAATATTCAACTTTGTATTGTTATAATTATATTCCATTCAAATAAAATCAATGTTTTCAACCAATCGTTGCTTTTGAAAAAGAGTTAAGTCCATTGGTGTACAACGAAAACAAAACCATTTGCATTTTTCTGTTAAACTATGTGTTATTGAAGTATGATTCTTTGAGCAACTTTTACGTACCACAGCAAGGATTCTCGATCTGCACAGTTAGTGTGGCGTATCTGAACACTCTGTATACTATCAATATGCAAATATTTAATTTGATTTCATATTTATGGAAACAGGCTGGTATAACACGGGTCATTTCAAAAGCAAATAAACCAGAATTTTTTGCGACTTCAATAAATGTTAAAATGTGAGTTTTTCAGTATTTATTTTTTGTAATCATATGGAGGTGATAACAGATATTAGTTTTATTGCTTTGTAGAAACATAGGAAAAAATTAAAATATTTGTTATGAAAATCGTTTGATATTTAAAAGTCTAACACGTATTTAATTATTTTTTGTAAATAGAAACAGTAATGTGATTACGGCGCAAGAACATGTTTACGAAGATTATCAATTGTGGAATCAATACAGTGCGTTAAGAAATTGTAAGACCACTAACGAATTGGTGCACTTCTGAAGAAAAAGACACAATATGAAATTTTTTAGCGTGTGTATTTAAAATTGATCGTAGAACGTTGTCTGTTATAATTGCTGCATTAAAATTTAAGTTACATTTGATTAAAATCTTCTAATTTTTTTTTAAAACGTAAATAAGGTGACTGTTAAGAAATTATAAGACCACCTGAGGAAATTATCATATTATACGTCACATCAGAATCATTATAAAACGTATGCGTTTGTATATCGTGAAAGTATTCCCAAGAAGGAAAGGTGCAGGTTTAGATAGTGTTATTTACAATATATTAGAAGATGCCGCAGGGTAAAGAGTTGTCTGCGACCGAAGTAAGAAATATTTTGTCTTATAAGGGTGCTCATAATTCTGAACGAGGTTTTGCTCGGTTAATGAAGCGTTCTAAAACTGCCATTCACAATGAAATAATTAGATAAAAGGATTCAAATAAAATTAAACGATCTGGAAGAAAAAGGATTTTGACAGCACGGGATGATCGACAAATATTTTGTTTATCAACTCAAAAAGGCCTTTCAAACTTTCCTTTTCAAAGGAAATTTCGAACAGTTTCAGCAAAATAATCTCACACGTAACAGTTTGGAAGAGTCTGAAATCAAATAGTAATGCAAATAGTATGAAACTGTTGAAAAAACCGGGGTTAATGAAACATCATAAAGCTGAAAGACTGAAATGGGTTAAAAATGTCATGTCATGGGACAAGAAATGGAAATATGTAATATTTTCAGATGAAAAAAAAAATTATTTAATCTTGACGATCCGGATGGTTATAAACACTATTGGCATGATTTGAGGGAGGAACCGAAACAATGCTTCAGTTGACAAATGAGAGGAGGATCAGTAATGGTCTGGGTCTTCTTTGGTCTGTGTCATCTTTTATTCATGATGGATTATGCGATTTAACCCGAATTTCGGGACGTATGAACTCTGCGCAATATCAGGTTATGTTATATGATCATTTGATACCGTTTGGACCTTTCCTAGGTGGTACTAGCTGGATGTTTCAACAAGAAAATGCTTTTTACCATGTGTCTAAATCCACCCAGCAATGGTTTTAAAAAAAAAATCATGTTTTGTCACGTCCAAGTCGAAGTACAGACTTGAACCCTATGGAAAATCTTTGGGGTTATCTTTGGAAAATCTTTGGCTTCAAATCGCAAAGTTTATGCTAATAATAAACAGTTTTTATCTGCCAATCAACTAGAAATAGCCATTGTAAAAAGAATGGAGCAATATTTTAATAACCTGCTCACTTCTATGAAAAACAGAGTGTTTGAGGTTATAAGAAAAAATGGAGGACCTTTTTGTTTTTAGACAAGTGGTATTATAATTTGTTAACAGTGTGTTTTTCAATCATTGCTCATAATTTTTGTTAACATACTTATTTATTGTATTATTCAAAATTATTGCAAACTAATTTTAATAAATATGTTGTATTTTGATATCTCATGTGTTTAAACTATAATTAGAACCTTTATTTACTTCTTAATTTTCAAAATCGAAGTGGTCTTATAATTTCTTAACGCACTGTAGATTCGCATATCCTCCTGAGACCCAAGCGAAATGTAATGCATAAATTTTTTTAAATATGAGTTTTTTTTCAACAAATAGGCATCAAAAATGACGTTTTTAAAGAAATGAATAAATTTCGATTTTTTAATTTTGTTTTACAGCACATCCATCTAAATGGATGTTCGGCCATAACTCGCTTTAAAGTAATTTAAAAAATGCGAGAAGTATGGGAAAGAATAGAATTTATTATAAAGAACATAAGGCAAGTATTAACATCTGATTTAAAATTGCAAAATAAAAATAGTTTAAACAAATTAAAATAACATAAAAACGAAAATTAACAGCAGAACGTAGAATTCCAACTTGACTCATTTATTACGCCATTTTGTAAACAAAGTAGTTACCGTTGCCAAAATCCAAAAGCTGAATGTTGATTTTCGATTCATACATTACTAAAACCAACTGGTTTTAGACTGTTACAATGAAATTTAACGCAATAGAAGGAGAAAGCAAAACATCCATTTAAATGGATGCCAGGTCTCAGGAGGGTATACATGATTGCATGCATACTTCATCTGATTGTGCATATTATTTACTAAAATTTCGTGAATTTCTTTTTGAAATTTAAATGGGCGTTCTTTTCCTAAATTATAGACCACTTCCATATTTTCCTCTTAAACAAATATGTATTTCCAGGATGCCAAAGTGCAAATATTATTATCAGCTGATTTAAAAAGCAAATTAAACTAGTTGGAAGTGCCAATCCCAAAACTTTCTTCTATCTCATGTCAGTATTTCATTATAATTAGTTTTATTAGTATTTTTATTAGAATTAAGCATAGCTTCATACACTTTTCGATGGTACAATATTGAAAATTGCACAAAAAATCGCTATCACAGCTCTCCCTTCCGGCGGATTTTTTTCCAAATTCAGGGAGGACCTTCTTGCCTTGGCCAAAAGCATATACAAAAAATTTGCTTCAATTCTATGCATAATGTCATACACGTTTCGATGGTACAATATTCAAAATGCACAAAAATCTCTATTACAGCGCCCCCTACCGGCAGATTTTTTCGAAATTAATGGAGGACCTACTTGCCATAGCCAAAAACTTTTTTAAAAAATTTGGTTCATTCTATGCATAACATCATACACGTTTCGATGGTACAATATTCAAAATGCACAAAAATCGCTATTACAGCGCCCCCTACCGGCAGAATTTTTCCAAATTCAGAGAGGACCTTCTTGCCATGGCCAAAAACTTAGAAAAAAAAATTTGATTCAATTCTATCCATAACTTCATACAATTTTTTATGGTACAATGGCGACACACGGACATATGGACAGACGGACACACGGACACACAGACTGACAGACAGACATTTTGTATAAACATGCTTTTGTGATCTCTGACCCCTAAAACGTGTAAATCCGTCGAAAACCGGAAGTTGAAAAAAATTTCGATTGCAATACTTTCTTCTGTTGAAGATAGAAAAAGTAACAATCTATTTATTATTTTTATTTTTTAAGTTTTTTTTTCAAATACCCGATTTTAATTGTTTTTGGTTAGGGCGCTGGATACTAGGCAAAAAGGAGCCGAGATTGAATCCTCCTTCAGGGATGGATTCCATTTTAAATGGTGCTCCGTTTAGACTTCGTATGCAAAAGGTGATCGTACAGCTTGCAACCAACAAATCAATTTTAACCTTTAACTGATGTGATTAAAATTTGTCACACGACTGATGTGATCCGGTCTCTCAGACCCCTCGAATAAAATGAATAAAAAAAAATAACTCAAACGGTTGAATTTACTTAAATTTTGTCCTAACAATATCGTTGTACTTCTCTTAAGAGAATGTGAATTAAATTGAATGAAAAAAGTATTTTACTCGTATTATTTAACTTCAGTACAGAAAAGTAAAAAGCTGTAAAAGTGTTTACAGCTGGGAGTCGCGGGATCTGGGAGACCGTGTGACATCAGTTAAAGGTTAAGTATAATGTATAATCTTCAAAGTTAGGAGTAGCATAGTTGAGGTTTTATCAACAGAGCGAAAAATGTCCAGGTCAGGACTTGAACCATGCTACCTTGGCTTACCGTGCCAATGATCTTTCTACTGAGCTACCCGGACGATATTTGGCTGCCATAACTCACTCTTATTTGCTGGATATGGCTGTGAACTGCAGGGAATTCTTCGCCCTGTTGGAAAACAGTCAACTGTACTACTCCAACTTTGAAAATGATTTGTTTAATTCAAAAGAATTTCCTTCTCTTTGTTAATGTAAAGAATAAGTCTAGGATAACGATTTTTAGATTTTTGGAATTTTCAAACGAAAACATAAAAATTGCTTCAAGCGACGCCACAATTCATGCAATGATAAATTTAGTGTTATTTTCGAAGTTGTAAGTCATTATTCCATTTTGATTCTTTCATTTTAAGGAAATTTTTGAACGAAATTTCTTTAACTTGCATGAATAACGATTTTTAGATTTTTAGAATTTTCAAAAGGAAATATAAAAATTTCTTCAAGTGACGCCACAATTCATGTAATGATAAATTTAGTGTTATTTTCGAAGTTGTAAGCAATATTATTCCCTTTTCATTCGTTCATTTTAAGGAAATTTTTGAACGAAATTCCTTTAACTTGCATGAATGGGGATAATAGACTTCAGGGCTCGTATTATAAAGTCTAATTTTTAACATTTTCCGACATAGTTGAAAAACGTTCATGAATTCGGTTTGTCTGCCCGTCTGTCTGTCTCGCAAAATATAGTCCGATTGTCATAAAATGGATATATGTTATTGGGGTTTATACGGTATGTTCCGTATTGAAAATGAAGTATGTAGCATTTTCGGTTCGTTTAAAGAGCCATTCCAAATTGTTCTTTTAAATTACGGTCTATGGGGGAAAATTGTTTGTCGTGTATTTTAATGATATTACAGTATTTTAAACATATTGAAACTGATATACATCACTGAGGTATACTACAAGGTTCTTACTATAAAATATTGTATGCAAAGAACATATCGTTTATTTACAGGGGCACACAAAAGAATTTGGCTATAGAAGAGAAGGAGCAATATAATTGAACTATTGAAGCCCATGAACAATAATTGCTGGAAGTGCGTTTTAAGTTGTGGCACGCTTCTTTAAATTGACCTTTTTTTAAATATTACTTGGTGTGTACAAATTCTATAGATCATATACAGGGTCTCACAAAAGTTCTCAACAGCATCCGTCTATTGGCGGAAATTGTTGAGAGCAAATTTTCAACTGTTCTGTGCGTTTAACCCTTCAAAAAGTACTGAATTATGAATTCATGAAAATTTTATCTTCTAAAGAATTTTTCGTGAATTCTTTAAACTGCATTAGAAGATTTACATAATCATTTAATGAATTTTAGAAGAATTTTAGAAGGATTGGTGGATTTAAAAGAATTAATTGAATTTGAATATATAGGTATTTTGTACAATACTAGGGGGCTCGGCCCCCTACGAGCTACGCTCGCCAACCCCCGTCCAGACACCGCAAACTCTAAATGCACGCTAATTTGATCGGCTTTAAAAAGATTTCGAAAGATTGAATTATAATTTAAAAAACAGTGGCGATCTCCCTATAAACGAATTTCTATTCATTTCTCTTTGATTGGGGAATTTTAACGCCAAATCCGCTGCGGTACTACTTGATTATCCTGTCGACCAATTTCGCCAAATTATATAAATCGCCAAACCACTCGCCAAATTATACAAATTGATATAAATTTTATTTTAAATAACGAAAGAACAAATAAATTCGTACAACATTAATAAAAACACAAATAAAACGTCGAAATAAAAATAACTTGATGACGCATACACGTGTAACAACATTTCAAAATAAGCTAATATAAAAAGAATTAAGTAAAGAGAGTCTTTGTCTCCTGGTATTTTTTAACAAAGCGAAAAGAAAGTTCTTTTAAATGAGACATTTTAAATTAATTCTCAAAATATCAAATAAATGTCTAGCACAATTTCTAAATTTAAACTTTTTTGCAATATTATTTTGTGTTCATTTTATGTAATAACTATAATGTGACGTAAATATGACGTAATTTATCATAAGACTTCTAACGCATGTTAATGAATTTATTATTTTACAATATCCTTTCTCCTTTAAAATTCACGTGTATACTTTTTATGACGTAATTTTTAATAAGTTCCTGCTTTTTCAAAGTAATTATTTAATGCTAATTTGAAAGTTTTTTTCCTGTTTATAATAGTCACGTGTAAATAAATTTTTAATTTGAAGCAAACATTATTGCTTGCGCTTTTTATACAGTTGGCAACAGTTTAAATTTGTACAATTTTCTGAAATCTGTAAAAAATATCTCTAGAAATGCTGAAAATTTGAATTTAAAATAGAAATAAAACCTCAAAAAATGAGTCAAAATAAAAAAATTAATGCAATCTGCACTCCGGCAAATTCTAACGCATAAAATGATCTAAAAATGATTACACTGCCATGTATAGTTTTTGCTGCTATAAAACTTTTTTAGTGGAACGATTTTGTCCAACTTTAGCATTAAATAACTCTTAAAATAATTCTTCGATTTGAAAACTGTCTGCATCAGCGTATTTATCAAACATTTCTGTATAAAACCACCGATTTTCATATTTTTGTATGCATTATTTTTGTTAATATTAACGAAGAAAGGCCTCCGGTCACAAAAAAGCAAAACCGGCGGCGGCGGCGGCGGCGGTGACAGCGGTAGTTACTTTTTTTTTAGAATAGAGAGATTTTACCCCACTCAGATCTTTTATTTTAAATATTTTTCTTAGTATTTTGTAGAATTAGAAAATGTATAAATAGAATGTTCTTACAATAGAAATATAGAAGTATTTCTGAATTGAAAAATTCTCCCCACCCCCCACCCCAACATCAAGAAAGCTGAAAAGATGCAAAGGCAAAATAAATTATCCTTTAAAAAAAATATTTTTGTTCTGTGTAACCAATAAGGCTTATGGAACAAGATAAAGTACTATAACTCATTTCTAGTAGTACTATAACTCAGTTCTATAAATCATTCTAAACTGTATTACAACTAATCGATGTATTAAATAAATTTTGTAACAAGTTATTTTAATGATACTTATAAGTACCGCCAGTAGATAAAGGGTTAACTGAACTAACTTTTAGCACACTATGTAGTGTGCATAGATATCTGTATATGATATACAGGGCTGCATAAAAAATCATATATTTTAACGACCATTCATGGTAATAGCAGAAATCGGATTTTCAAATGCGTTATGAGTTTTCTAAATTGTTCATTTCGACGTCTTCTTTCATCTTAACCCTGAAATGCCTGGTGTTGCTTTTCGGCAACATACCCAATTTAGGCTCTAAATTACTATAAGAATAATATTGAAGCTATAATGCCTATTGATGCCAATAAAATACATTCTGAAAATATTATTAAATCGATTTTCAACATGTAGATGGCAACACTTGTGCTGTTTAAGAATAAAGATAGATTCTTTTTCTCAATTGTTGCTACTTGTTCTTTTTGTTTTGTTTGGGACCTTGCGAAATACTCTATTTTGACCTGCAGTGAGCAAGTAAAATTTATTTCTTATTATAGTTCCTAAAATTCTTGTGTGTTTAATATTATAGAATTTTATCAAGGGAAATTATTTTTTCAATTAAACACCAGTATTGCCGATTAGTAACAAACTGTTTTTCCGCCGTAGACTAGACTGAAAATAAAATATGATTTTTTTAAGTATTTTTTCCATGGTTTATTTCAAAAATGAAATCCGAAAACATTATTACAATGATTTTTGAAAAATCAGGCATTTAAGGGTTAATAAACTGTGAAGATTTGTTAAAGTATTCTGAATGTGTTGGAAAGTGTTTCATAATCTATGCTGTACGCATGAGTTTCCGTTCTTCTTAAAACTGAAACTAAACACTAAATATTCTTTTGAATACTTCTATTTTTTCTGTTTTAACCGATATTCTGTTATCTGGGAGACAATAATAATCCTTATTGACCCACTTTTGATACGAGCTTTAACATCCACACTTTAACCCTTTATGTATTGAATTATGAATTCATGAAAATTTTATGTTCTAAAACATTTTTAGTGAATTGTTTAAACTACCTTAGAAGATTTACATAATCATTTAATAAATTTTAGAAGGATTGAAGGATTTGGATTCATTAAATTTGAATTTGTAGGGATTTTGTGCAATATTTATAACTCCACTCCAATCTTTTATTTTAAATATTTTTCTTGGTATTTTGTAGAATTAGAAAATGTACAAATGTAATGTTCTTACAATACAAGTATATATATATTTCCGAATTGAAAATTTCCCCTCCTCGACGCCAAGAATGCTGAAAAGATGCAAAGGCAAAAGAAATCCTCCTTTTAAAAATATTTTTGTTTTGTGCAACCCATGATGCTTTTGGAACAAGATAAAGTAATGTATCTATAACTCATTCTAAACTGTCTTACAATACAACTAATCCATGCATTAAATGAATTTTATAACAAGTTATTTTAATGGTACTTATAAATACCGTTCGTATATAAAGGGTTAACGAGTTAATTTATTCTCAGAAAATGTCCAATTTAATGCGTGTAATTTATTCATTAACTATAAACTAGAGAATATCCAAAAGAGATAACAATTAATATTTTTAGCAGAATGTGGTTTAAAAAAATGTTTTCAAATGTAAATAGAGTTCAGTTATAATTGAAGAGCCAAGAAATAACATATTTATTTATATGCGAAAGTAAGCAATCTATATGTAAATGTATGGGCCGATTTAATACTTGTTCAAATAAGACGGTACTGCACAGCGCTTTTAGGAAAAAAAAAATAGTTCAGAGTTCATAAAATATGAAAGCCTTTCATTGTTTACTTTGAGAAGTTATATAGAAATGTAAACTTTACGTACATTAGTTCTTTTGCTCAGAGTAAGGGAATAAATGTATACAATAGTTGCGAAAACCTTTTGATATTTTAGTTAAGAGCTATATTTCATCATTTTCGTGAAATGGAAAATATAATGGTGGCGTACTTTTGGCGATCAAAATAACTTTTATGAAGAAAAATAGTTGTTGAAAAGAAGATGATTGATATATATATAGAGAGAGATACGCTGTTATTTCAACTGATATATACATATAACCTCCAAAATTGTCGTGCATGAATACTTAAATTTTAAATAGGTAATTGCCTTATAAACATAGTCAATGTCAACTATTTATTTATTTATTGCACTTTAAATGTGTCACAATGCAAACATTTTATGATTTGAAGAACGCTCTAAAAAAATCTTTTGTTGTTCATTTTATTTTTTATTTTAGTTTTAAATGTTCAAGTTTCACCACATATTACTTAAATACGCCTAGTTTGAAAATTATTATATTTTCAGTAATTTTAATGTAAGATACTAATAATTTCTTTAAGACACATTTAAATTTATACCCCGGTGGTTTCAACTGTTATTTGCAAAGTTAAAGTTTAAAATTACTTTTTCTTTTGATCCCTTAATTATAATACACGTTTCGAAAGCAACTGCTCTTATTAGCATATATATGAATTGGGGATAATACACCTCTAAGTTCACATTTTGAAATCTAACTTTTTTAAAGCTGAATTAAGAGAACTCTGTACACTTAAAAAAATTTGAGTATCTTAAAATATCTTTTTTTATATATTGCTAAATTGTTTTAAAAGAAAATAATTTAGTTAAAAAATATATATATAATTAAATTTGATAAAATTTGAAAATTTCAACAAAATTTTTTTTTATATCGGCACTTAATCTACAATTTTGAACATTTTACGACATTTATTTCTTCATACTTTTTTTACAGGTGTGGATCTTTAACCTTAAGGATGAGTTATAGGATATACTAACAAAGAGTTAATTAGTTGAAAAGAAAAACAATAAAATGCCATGACATTTGTAAAAATAAAGCAAAATATAAAGCGTAAATAAATAAATAAATAAATAAAATAAATAAATAAAATAAAATAAATTAATTAATTAAAGAATAATATCAATTTTTAATTTTTTAAAGGAAAAGTATTTATATTGTCCTACTCTTAATTTCAGAAAACGCAGCATAAAAAACGCCAAAATAATAATAATAATAATAATAATAATAATAATAATAATAATAATAAAGTAAATTGAGAAATATATGTTGAAGTTTTGTCACTCTGAACGTACTGATATAGTCAAAAAACACAAACTAAGGAATAATGATTTTTAATACTGATATTCCAGGTCATTTAAAAAGAAGCAGATGCAGTAAAAAGTCTTGTTTTCACATATCTATAAGTTATCGGATGTTTATATAACTTTGTCAGAACATACTATGGATGTCTCCATACATTTTTGCTAAAAAATGGTTTTTACGTCATTTTCCGCAAAAACAATTTCACTTAAACACTGAATATACATTTCAGCACTTAATATATTTTCTTTCTCTCGTTTAACCGAAATTCTTTTCTCGGAGCAAAAAATAATTATTCGCACTGGCTTTCTTTTGACACGTGCTTCTGAATCTTCCATATTTTAACAAGTTAATACATTGTGAGAAAACTCTAATTTAATGCTTCTAATTTATTCATTAAATATTTGTAACCAGGGAACGTGTAAGAGAGAGGTAATAATGTATATTTTAATGAAATGCGTCTCAATACGCCTTTCAAATGTAAATAAATCGAGTTCAGTGATAAAGTAAATAACATCTTTAGTTATATGCGAAAATATGCAATCAGTATGCAAATATTTCGCCAGATTTCATACTTGTGCAAATAAGCTGGTATTCTGTAAGCCATGAAAATAAAATAAATAAATAAAACAGAATTAGTTGTGAGTTCATTAAATAGGAAAGCCTTCCCAAATTTACTTTCAGAAATTACATATAACGGTGTCGAATAAGGTACGAATTATAATTAGTTCTATTCCGAGTAAAATAAAGCGAGAAAAGCTCAATATTTATTTCCAAAATCTTTTCATAGTTAAAAATGTGAAATATATTTAAATTTTCCGAGATACAGAAAATATAATGATGGCATAATTTAAAAATATGGAAATATTTTTTTAAGATAATCAATTGAGTAAAGTTCATGTTTAAAAATTACTTAAAGATTGCTTAAAAATTTATCACCCTTGCTAAAGTTTAGGGATTCGCCGAATATTCGGTATCTATTCAGTATTAGGCCTATTCGACCATACTACCGAATATTCTTTTAGGCGGAATATCAAACTCTTCGATATGCTGAATATTCGGCTTGACCGAATATCAAACTATTCAGTATTCCGAATATTTCGATATTTGGCCAGACCAAACACTTCAAAGACTACTATTTTTAACTGTCAATTAATAAAGCTATTTAATAGTTAGAAATAGAATTATATTTAAATAAAAGAGATTGCTTTTACATTTTTTATTTGCTATTTGAAAAGTATCACGTAAGAAAATTAACCAATAATGACGATTTTAGTCCCCTCCTGACAAATAAACTGTAAGGGGAGACCGGGGCTAGTAGGCGCAGTTTTTAGTTTTTGATTTTTATAAATTTTTTATTTAAGTTTTTTAACAAACTTTAACTGCACTTTTAAAGAACAAATATTTGGCTATAAATACCGGAAGTTTTGAGTTTGTAGCTTTTGTAGTTTATGTTTAGCGGAAGCAAAAAGTGAAAGGAAAAATTGTGCGCCAACCTACGCACGGGGTAAGTTGCCTGTACCTATGGGGTAACTTGGCACGCTTTATAAAAATTTAAATAAAGCTCAAATAAGACACGGAGTTAAGCGAAATCAATTTCATTAGTACCAGTAAGTTTAGACAAAGGCGTTATAGCCGTACAATGTAAATTCTAAATTATACAGACATAAACATAATGAATAAAACATTAACATTGAGTAACTTCTATCCTACTCTATATCATCATCAGAGTTACAGTTGCCACAAATAAAAAATCGAGTGTCTCCGCCTCGGGCAAGCCTCGTGTGTCCAAAATCTTGCATTGCAACCACTTTTCTCGCTGTTTTCTGTTTTTCAAGCTACCAGCGCACACCAAACACCGAGCCAACTTGCCCCGTGTTCAATGCGTTTACTTGCCCCATAATAAATTTCTTCACAAAAGGGACACGTAATCCTCTAAGCATAAATAATCCAAAGTAAATCACATATGGGGTAGGTACAGTTAATCATACACTAAGAAAAACTGCACAAGTTAAATCGCAATTATTAAGATAAGTATTAGAAATTAGAAAAAGAATGAAGCAACAAAAAATTGCTTATGAATGCAAAAAAAAACAGAAAAATCGTAATAAATGCCCACTGCACGTAGGTAACGCTGCAAAACTACAATGAGGATTGTAAAAAGCAATAAGAAAGGTACTCTGTGACTGGTTGCGCAATCTATCTACAAACAGGCGATTTATGAGGACTGCGCCTACTTACCCCTGTAGCAAACTAGCCCCGGTCTCCCCGATATGATTGTACAATTTTTCATCCAATTCCTTCAAATTTTCACTTTGATTTTAAAATATTTGTTTTAGAATAAAAGAAAATTTTATTCCTTTGTTTTATTCAGAGGGGAATCCGTGAAATTAAAATTTTTATCAATTAAAGAAGCTTTAAAACTGTCCTCTTCTTAAATAACAATTCAAAGCATAATTTTTTTTAGTGTAGAATTTACTTGTAAAAAGATCTTGTATATCAATATGGAAGTATGTGTGTTAAATATGTGTGTAAAATTGTTTCAAAATTTCACCTTTTAATGCTTTTAAATTCTGAAATTTAAAAGTAATAGGCAAGCCGAATATTCGGTATTCGACTAAGTCGTTACTATTCGGTAGGCCGAATATTCGGTATTCGGCTTGATCGTAGCTATTCGGCTAACTGAATATTCGGTATTCGGCCGAATAGTTACTATTTGGTAGGATAAATTTTCGGTATTCGGCTTGATAGTCACTATTCGGCTGACCGAATATCCGGTATTTGGTTTCTTTCTTTTATACATGCAGCATTTTATACAGGGTGTCCGGTCTCAACGGTGTCCAATGGCTAATTCCTAAACCGTTAGTCATAGACATATAGTTCCAATTAGAAAAATGCTTTAAATCAGATAAAGAAATATTTTAAAAGCGATTTGGGTCAATAAAAACATTTCTTAAAAAATTACGAAATTTAAATTTTTATACGGTCCCCCGGTCCTATAAGCTATATTTAGTAAAATTTTCCTATTACACTGACAAGTAAGACAAAAAAAGTCCCATTCCTATAACACTAAAATTGTGCGAGTCATGAAACTTTAAAAATGCATGACTTATGCCACTTTTCTGCTCTGAAAACAAATGAGTTCGGCTTGGCTTTGAGGGGTCATATTCCAAGTGCTTAAAGTATTCCAAGATCTCATTTCATGTGTATTTGCGCTTTGAAAAAAATCGTACAAGTATTACGATTAAGTTAACATTTATTAAGTTTCAGATTGGCTGAAATAACATATGTTTTATTTTGTCAGGATTTGGACTGTTTTTTTTATGATTTCTTTTAATAAAATTATGTTATTTTTTAAAGTTTTTATGTTACTTCAACGATCTTATGTATATTTTTCCAGTTCAAAATTTGTATTCGAACTTTAACCCACTTTCAAATATCCGAACGAGATTACATTTTACATACTGGCGCAAATCCGATAACAATCTAATATTATTATGATTTTCGGTGGTTACCATTTATACTTATTTTATAGGATAACGCAAAAAATTTCGGATAGATTACCGCCAAGAAGTTTATTAAAAAGTTTTAGATTAAATAATACAAGACGGAGATTGTTGTTTTTTTTTTAACTTTTATGTATTTTTTAGCACTGAATCCGAAAATTGCCTCAATTTTTAACCATCATGTCAGGATATTTCGCAAATCATAAATTGTCGAATTTAAAGAATAACAAAAATCGGATACTTTAAAGCAGAGGAGATGGTTGTATTTTTTAACTTTTGATAATTGAATTTTACGTACTTTTTAACACTAAATCTGAAAATGACTTTCATTTTTAACCATCACGTTAGAATTTTTTTGCAAATGTGTAAGTTAAAATATAGCGAAAATCTCATACTATAAAACATATGTAAAACTTCCTTTTTTTAATTTTATTCAATAATTTATTCGATATTTTTGCTTATCTTGGGATTCTTACAGCTGGGTGGTGTGATGAGATGGGGGAGGAGATTAAATTTTAACTTTGAACTTTTTAACTTTGAAATTTACAATTTGCGAAAAATCTTGATGTGATGGCTAAAAATGAAGGTCAATTCCGGATTCAGCGGTACAGAATACATAAGAATCAATTATCAAAAGCTAAAAAACATGAAATAACCCTACTTTTGCAGGCTAGTGTAATCTAATAATATTTTAAAATACGTATCATTTTGTAAAGAATTGAGGCTGTTAATTTAGCATAATTTTATTTAACAAAAATTCTGTTTTTGTCTTTCTTCTTAAATGTGTATTACAAATTGTATATTTTGCATTAATATGTCAGAAAGACTAAAGATTTCAAATTTATATTGCAATGTTAATTTTACTCTCAACCATTTTTAAATATATTTGACGAAATTATATTTCGACTAAATTTGTGAATGACCCCCAATTTGCAGCAAAAAATAGGCTCCAACTTTAAACAGGTATTACTCGGTCAATTTTAATCGTAGAACAACGGGACTTTTTGTGTATTACTTGTCAGTGTAAAAGGAAAATTTTACTAAATAAAACTTATAGGACCGGGGGACCGTATAAAAATTTAAATTTCGTAGTTTTTTAAGAAATGTTTTTATTGACCCAAATCGCTTTTAAAATATTTCTTTACCTGATTAAAAACATTTTTGTAATTGGAACTATATGTTTATGACTAACGGTTGAGGAATTAGCCATTGGATACCGTTGAGACTGGACACCCTGTAGAGGAAGCTCTGGTATTATGGAATACCATTAATTATAAGTCAACATAAAAAATTTGAGATAAATTAAAAGTTATTAAAATTCAAACTTTGATTTTTTTATCAGATTTTTGATGCGTTTAAAATTAAAGAAAAATATACATATCAATATTTAGATTTAAAAAAAGAATTACACTTTTCGGGTAATATGAACCAGCCAAATAATATGGAATAGGGTTATAAAGAGTATTAAAATTGCAAGGAAAACTATGATTTACAAGAATAATCAAGATTATGGGGAGTTAGTACCTTTCGGAACCTAATTTCTTATCATAATAACACACTTTTTCAATTCAACATATATAAATAAGTTTTGCATATTTTGGAAAGAAATTGTTACAGTTTCAATAATAATACCCTAGCTCTAAAAAATTACGATAAAATTTGTAATTTAAATAACATATCTATTTTTAACAATATATTATGCATACGTTAAAGTAACAGAAGAATTATGTACTTACCACTCTTTGTTACAATATAACTTTTGAAAAATACATAACAGAAACTAAACTTTTATATTAAATGGAAGCTAAATATCACCTTTATTCTGTAAACTTAAAACATTGAACTTATCAAATGTTTTATAATATTTTTTAATTAAAAATTGAAAATTTTTTAATTAAAAATTTTTTTAAGTATTTATCATGCTAAATTTTTTAATAAAAAAAATTATAAAACAAATTTAATGTCTTAGAATAAAGGTGATATTTAGTTTTATTTTGATATGAAAATTTAGTTTCTCTAATGTATTTTTCAAAAGTTATATTGTAAGAAAGAGGGGTAAGAATGTAATTTTTCTGTTACTTTTGTGTATACATTATATATTGTTATATATATATATATATATATATATATATATTATTTAAATTGCAAATTTTGTAGCAATTTTTTAGAGCTAGGGTATTATTCTTGAAGCTGCAACAATTTCACTCCAAAATATGCAAAACTTATTTAGTTATGTTGAATCGAAAAAAGTATTTTATTATGGGCAAAATTGGGTCCCGAAAAAACAATAGTGCATCATCTACAAATCATCTAATACTTTGAAAAAATATTTTAATTTTTATAAAAATAACAAATGTAGTCTGTTCTTTCGATCTCTGCAGTGTTCATTTGGACCCACATCGCACACATCAGGCATTTTAACCCTCTGAATATTTTTCATTGCAAAACAGGTACACTGTATCATAGATTAATATACAAGATGGGGCATTTATAGCAAAATCTGTAATGGTAACAGTACTAGCGTCACTATTAAAAAAAAATTAATACCGACAAGGGGGAAGACTTAACAAATCTCCGAAATTTACCTATGTGGATGAAATATGTTTACGTTCTATGTTTTGAATATCTATTCTTTCCTAAACGAGGAAGACGATATTGTATTTATACTTGATTTATTTAGCTTTTTTTTTTCCTTTCATCGTACTTGTTAGTTCAACTTTAACTTACAAAATGATAATTATAATAATTATATAAAAGAAAAACCCCAGGAAATTCTGTTGAAAACGCAAATATGTAAGTTAATGAGATAAAATTATAAGAAATTAAATTCGGGTATTGTGTTAATTTATTCACATCGAATACAATTTTATCAAGTGTAATATCAATATCTATATGTTTTCTTTTCTTTTCTTTTTTTTTTTTTAACTTTTAGATTTATATAATTCTAAAAATTTGTAAAAAGGAATTTTTCCCTATCTGTAATTTTATTATGATTTCTTATATGTTAATATCATAAATATTATTGAACTGATTGTACATTATTTACATTAAAAACAATCTTTTTATTTTATCTGTGGAAAAGTGAAAATGCTTACATTTTAAAAGATTATTGTAACGATTGTTTAATACATTAAATTTCATAAATTAATAAAACATCGGCTGCAAACTTTTTTCTACCAAATGGTTTTCCAAAAAAATTTATGAAAATTTCTGAGAATCTTAATTTCTGAAATTAATCTTTCCATTCGTGTATTTTTACATTACACCATCGCTTTATCTAGTTCTAAATCCAATTATATCATCCCTAGGGCCTATATCCCTCGTGTAGATAATTGGCCGTCAACAATCAACCCAACCCAACCCAATTATATCATATTTACTTCACGTATATTATTCAAGACAAAATTTTTAGCTTGTTTTTCGTTGCACTTAAATCGTTCACCCATCATGTACGAAATATATATATATATATATATATATATATCCGTGCTTGAACATAGAATAGATATATAGAATAGAATGTTCATGATCGGTTTGTTTGTTTTATTGGACACATACATCAGACTTGTGTGCTTGACAGCAAGGCCCGCTTATAAGTCATCGTCGATATACAGGGACGAGATAGCACAATGAAATTTACAACACAGAGAATTTTTACATCCGGGAGCTCCACAAAGAGTGTGCAATGGAGCCAGCGGGAGTCGAACCCGACAAGCCTCCTACGCTCTAAAGCGATTAGCAGCGTGGTGTCTTAACCCCTCGGCCACGGAGGCCCCGTTCATGATCGGTATAACATTCTGTTGAAAATGTAAACATGCAACATAAAAAAAAAGAAAGATCACAATAAGGTAGACGCTCAATAACAAAAATATTACAAGAATGGTAAGTTGAGTTTCTTTCCCATTGTTAATAAAGGCGCTGCGATCGCAATCGCATTACCATTACACTCTATGAAGTGTCCTATCTTGTATGTTAATCTATGCACTGCATCTTCCTTCTTTGTATACAATTCGGTAAAAATCCCATTTCAGATGATAATCCGGAGTCGAATGATTTTTCATATTCACTAGACTCGTCTTAAAACAGTTGTCTATCTGATATTTCATATTGCCCGACAAGCCATCTTGAAAAAAAAAAGCATAACCTCCTCACTGGTCAACAAGTAAGCATAGAGGTAAACATACTAACACAGCAATAAATAAAACTGTTAAACTTAATACTGAACTTGGTTAATATTACTGAAGAAAATATCTTATAATTAATATGAATTTTATAAAACTTACTTACAAAAAAAAAATGCAACAATTGAGAATAAGATTGGATTCCACCGCGTCACTCTAACAACAGGTATCGAAACAGAACTCACCGCAGTGTATCATGGGAATACTAGGAAGTCGTTTGGCTTCACGCTTGTCTCTGGTATTGTGTACGAGCCAGATATTGAACTATTTCATATTTCGGGACCATTCCATAATACCCGTCTTCCTATAATGGAATGGTTAACGTATACTCTGGAGTATAACATGTACTTTTGATAGAAGAAAATTGATCGAAAATTACAGGTGCACATTGTACGCCGTTTATAAAAATAAAAATTAAGTGTGTGTGTGTGTGTGTGTGTGCGGGGGGGGGGGGGGGGAGGGTAGATGATAATGATGATTTCTAATTAATAAACATGCAATTTTTAAATAAAGAAATGTTAAAATTCCAGTGCATAATTAAAATTAGTATAAAGCACAAGTAAAATGTACTAAAATTGCTTTTATGTGCATATATGTAATATAAAATTATTTAAAATACTTTAAAATACCTTTAAAATACATTAAAAATCAAATTAATATCCCAAAACGCTTTCGGCCAAATCCACCCGGCCGTCGTCAGTGGTTATATAAATATAGAAAACGCTTTAGGATTTTAATTTGAATTTTAATGCATTTTTAAAATACTTTAATGCATTTTAAATAATTTTATATTATATATATGCACCTAAAAGCAATTTTAGTACATTTTATTTGCGTTTTATACGAATTTTAATGCAATTTTTTTACAAATAAATATAAAAATAAAAAAAATCGCAATCAGATTACACGAAAATTTATAGTTATTGTACTTTACAATAATCTTTATTTTATTTTTTGCTATGCATCTCATGAAGGTATTTTTTGCAATAATGTGGTCGAATGTTTCTATTGATAGGAATTATAATACGAATTGATATGAATTATATTTTAAAACTAGTCAGATGTACCAATCCCAAAACTTTCTTCTACCTCATACATGTTAATACTTCAAAATTCGTTATCACTTTGCCCAAAATTAAATGGCAATCTATGCTCATCATAAGGATTCTAAAAAGATGAAATTCCGTGCATTAGTTCTTGAGATATGACTATCGCTGAAATCGTGTAAATCCAGCAAAATGCAGCACAGCAGCGTCACTCCTAGGGTGGTTTAGACCAGAACCTAATCATCATCAAGATATGTCAACGTCTAACTGAATATGAAATTAGGGGAAAATTCGTGCATTAGATCTTGAGTTAGAGCTTTTGCGCAAATCATGACAAATGCAGCATAGCAGCGCCACCTGTTGAGCGATATGTACCAACACATAATCAGCAGCAATATTAATCAAGGTATACTTGAATCTGAAGTTTGATGATAATTCGTGCATTAGTTCTTGAGATAGACCTATTGAGGAAATCGTTCTAAATGCAGCACAGCAGCGCCACCTATTGGGCGATATACACCAACACGTAGTCAGCATAATTTCATATCAAGGACTAACTAAATCAGAAGTTTGATGAAAATGTTTGTATTAGTTCTTGAGATAGAGCTACTGCGAAAATAGTGTAAATCCTGCAAAATGCAACATAGCAGCGCCACCTGTTGGGATATTTACACCGAAAAGTAAACAGCACCAACTCATATCAACGAGTAACTGAATCTGAAGCTTTATAAAAATCTGTGCAGTAGTTCTTGAGATAGAGCTATTGCGGAAATCCTGCAAAATGCAGCATAGCAGCGCCACCTGCTGGGCGATTTACACCAAAAAACTAATCAACACCAATCTATATCAGGGACTACCAGAATATAAATTTTTATTAAATTCCGTGCATTAGTTCTTGAGATAGAGCGCCCACAAAATTTGTGTCACATACAGACAGACAGACAGACAGAAACACAGACTCACAGACAGACATTTTGTAAAAACTTGTTTTTTGGTATCTCTGACCCCTAAAACGTGTCAATTCGTCAAAAACCGGAAGTCGAAAATTTTCATGAATCCAATACTTTCTTTTTGTAAAGATAGAAGAAAGTAAAAAGATGAAGAAATTCAAACTTTTCATAGTTGTTTTGAGTCAAAATTACTCAAATTGAAACTCCCCGATCGCGAAATCCTACGTTAACCTATGGGAAAACTTTGAAGTGCGATAACTCATTATCTACTATAATTATTAAAATACCGTTCTCACCATCAGAAAGTAGCCGTTAGATGCCGATGATGTGCGTTTTAAAAATTCTCTACGTGAATTTTCAGTATTTTTAAGAAGATGATCAAATTTAACGAAATGGAAATTTCAAAGTTTGTGGTATTGTTTACGTACTTAAAATTTATGTAGGCAATTTTTAAAAACACACATCATCGGCATCTGACGGCTATTTTCTGATGGTGAGAACGGTATTTTAATAATTATATTATAGGTAATGAGTTATCGCTCTTCAAAGTTTTTCCATGGGCTAGCATGGGATTTCCCGATAGGGGAGTTTCAGTGCTGCTATTCACACAGTTTCCGAATTTCCCTCACTAACGATATGTCGATGGGCGTTTGAAGCATTCGTATATTTAGAATATCTTCTCGGGAAATTAATATTTTTAACTTCTTTTTACTGTCTTCTATCTTAACAAGAAGAAAGTATTGGATTCGTGAAAATTTTCGACTTTCGGTTTTCCACGGATTTACACGTTTTAGGGGTCAGAGATTCCGAAAAACATGTTTTTACAAATTGTCTGTCTGTGAGTCTGTGCATCTGTGAGTCTGTCTGCCTGTCTGTGTGTGACACAAATTTTGTGGGCGCTCTATCTCAAGAACGGAATTTAATAAAAATTTATATTCAGTTAGTCCCTGATATAAATTGGTGCTGATTAGTTTTTGGTGTAAATCGCTCAAGAGGTGGCGCTGCTATGCATCCTTTTTCACGATTTCGGCAATACCTCAATCTCCAGAACTAATGCACGGATTTTCATCAAACTTCAGATTTAGTTAGTCCTTGACATGAATTGAAGTTTTGTACATTTTGGTGTAAATCACTCAACAGGCGGCGCTGCTATACTACATTTTTTTTACGATTTCCGCAATAGCGCTATCTCAACAACTAATGCTTGGATTTTCATCAAACGTCAGATTCAAGTATACTTTGATATGAATAAGTGCTTTTTCTGTTTTGGTGCAAATTACTCAACAGGTGACGCTGCTATGCAGCATTTTTCAGAATTTCTTCCATAGCTCTATCTCAATAACTAATGCACGAATTTTCATCAAATTTCAGATTCAGATATACCTTGACATGAATTGACGTTTTATAGATTTTGGTGTAAATCGCTCAACAGGTGGCGCTGCTATGCTGCATTTTTTGCAATTTCTGCAATAGCTCTATATCAAGAACTAATGCTTGGATTTTCAACAAACTTTAGATTCAGGTAACAGCTTGATATGAAGTAGTGCTGTTTATGTTTTGGTGCAAATCGCTCAACTGGTGGCGCTGCTATACTGCATTTTTTAGAATTTCCACCATAGCTCTATCTCAATAACTAATGCACGAATTTTCATCAAACTTCAGATTCAGGTACAACTTGATATCAATTAGTGTTATTTATGTTTTGGTGGAAATCGATCAACAGGTGGCGCTGCTATGCTACATTTTCCCGTATTTCCGCTATAGTTCTATCTCTAGAACTAATGCACGAATTTTCATCAAACTTCAAATTCAGATATAATTTTATATGAATTGATGCTAAATTGATGTAATTTTTTGTACTATTTAAATGATTTAATTAACGTGATTTATATAGAAGAAAGTTTTGTGATGGCCACAACATACTAGTTTTTTGTTGTTGTTGTATACTCTTCTGAAAGGATGTCTCTCTTTTTCTTAGTTCTCAAAATATTTCTAAAATATAGAACTAATTTTATATGAAGTTACTTTCTCTTAGTTCGTCAGCTTAACACATAAAATATTAAATTAAGCATAGATTTTAGGAATATTTTGAGAACTAAGGGAAAAAAAAAGAGACATCTTTTAAGAAGAGTACAAAGAAAAAATAAATTACTAGAAAACAGGAATTCCGGTTTTTTAGATTTTAGTGATCGCCATCGATGAAAAAAAAATGTGTATATAAATATAGATAGTTCAGTTTTAAGACTCCAAACACGCGCTTTTATTTATATGAAATGACGTCATCCGCATCCGCTGAAGAATTCCTCATTTGCGATCCAGTCTTAAACAACATCTACAGTAAAGTACACATAGGACGTCACTATCGCTGAATAATACACAAATCCAAAAAAAGAGATATCGTCATTCAAGAAAATCCACAAAAAACACCACCTCCATTAAGCGACCACCTCCCTGAACGACAATTTTTTCATGGTACGAAATTTACTCCCATAAGTTCAATACTAATTTTACGTCCATTCAGAGACCATCCCAGTTGAATTCCCTCCATGAGCGACCCATTTCTTTGAAGAAAATGAAACAAATTCCGTTTTTTCCTGGTCGCTTGAAGGGTTTTTTTAGAAAAATAATTCCAAAGAGCTCATTATTCATCAAACTTCTAAAATAAGTTTAGATTTTTTTTTCGGTGTAACTTTTAAGTGTTTAAACCCCTTTGTGCCTTTTTAGGCAACCAATTTAACTCTGATGACAAATTAAGAATGACGGTTAATAAACTCCTCTGCCCTAATCTGTCAAAAAACTCTCCACGAAATACATAAATTGATGAAATCGTCATTATTTGTTACCGTCCAACAAAGAAAAAAAAAAGAATTGCAGTTATTTACTGAACTTCAAAAGCAATTGGAAATAAAAATTATGAAAGATAAAACCTTAAAATCAAAGCAAACATCAATGTATTCATATTTTAAACTCTGGAGTAACTAACTCATGTGATTAACTTTTGTTTTGATACTTAAATTTTCATATTTTTTCCTAATGTGAAAAATAAATTTTAGTAACATTAATTGTTACCTTTTTTTAACAATTCAAATCTGGATTTAAACATGACCTCTATTAAGAGACCTCCACTCGGAGCGACTCATTTTTATTGGAAAGGAACGTGGTCGCTTTAGGGAGGTTTTACTGTATTTAAAATCCTTACAATCTTATTCCATGAGTGGAAGTTTCTTTAAACCGCTCATACTCTTTCTCGCGCTTTTTCTTTTATATCCTCTGTCTCGGTATATATATTCTCTATATGTTTTACTTTGGCGGTTTATAAAGCTGGAAATTTGTCGCAGGTGTACTTAAAACATTTGCCTTCTTACGGTAAGGCTTTGACAAATTTTTGATATTTTTTAACTTTGAAATTTGAGATTTGCGAAAAATCCTGACTTCACGGTTAAAAATAAAGGTCATTTCCGGATTCAGCGTTAAAAAATACATATCATCAATTATCAGAAAAAAAAGAAAAAAAAAACTATCACATCCATTTTATGGTATCAGATTTTCGCTATTTTTTTACTTTTTATCCTTGAAATCTACGACTTGCGAAAACTCCTGACGTGATGGTTAAAAATGAAGGTCATTTTCGGATTCAGTGCAAAAAATACATTAAAAAGATGTAGCAAAACTTGAAAAACACAGTCATCGTAGGCTTGTGTAATTAGTGATTGCACTAGTCTGCAAAATGTGGGTTGTTTCATGTTTTTTAGGTTTTGATAATTGATTCTTTTGTATTTTGCAGCCTTGAATCTCAAAATGACTTTTATTTGTTGCCATCAAGTAAGGATTTTTTTGCAAATCGTAAATTACAAAGTTAAAAAGTAAAAAAATTGCAAAAATCTGATACAATAAAATAGACGTGATTCTTGTGTTTTTTAACTTTTGATAATTGATTTTTATGTACTTTTCAGTGCTAAGTTCTGAGTTAAAAGTGAACCCCTCCCTCCCCCTCTCCTCGGATATCTGAGCTGTATAACTTGTCAGAATCCTGAATATAAGTCAAAAATTTGAATAAATATAATTATCATATCAAATGAAATTAAATTGAACAAAACAAATTTTACATCTATTTTATAGTATCAGATGTTCGAATTTTTTTTTACTTTTTAACCTTGAAATTTGCGAAAATTATGCCGATTTGCGAAAATTTCTGACGTGGTGGTTAAAAATGAAGGTCATTTTCGGATTCAGTGTTAAAAATAGATAAAAATGAATTATCAAAAGTTAAAAAATATAATCATCACAAGCTTGTGTTAGTATTTTTAACATTATGTTTAAAATATTCCTTCAAGATAATGGAAATTAAGGCTGTTCTTAACTGATCTGCCCAACAAGCGCAAAACGTTTCGACACATTTACAAATTCATTTTTTAACGGAAAGGTATAAAATTGGAAAGCCCGGCCATGGAAGCGATTTGGAATTGAACTGTTTTTTTTTTCATTTTTTGATCAATCAATTACTTATTGAGTTATAAGTAATTTTGATCACGTGACAAACACGTGTTTCGCCCGCTCTTGAGTGCTCTTTCTTCCTTCAAGCGGAAATTCAGTTCAAAACGCCCACTTTGACACTCTTTTCTGAAAGATCTATTGCGTTTGCAAAAAAACGGAAAAAACAGCTCGATAACATAGTTTCTGAACAACAACACCAGCTAGTTTCATGCATTTTCGAATAAAAATAAATTAAAACTTATGTCAGAAAGTTGCCCTTTTGGATTTGAGAACACCCTTAAAGCAACATGGATTTCAAATGTTATTCACACATTTAAAAAATATATTATTTCATTTTAATCCTTTAAATATAATGGAACTTTTGAAAGAAATTCTCTTATTAGCATTTACATGAATTGACATAATAGACCTCTAAGCTTATGTCATAAACTCTAATTTTTAAAGCCGAAATTAAATACTCAATATAATTTCCAAAGCTTCTAGCTGCATTAAACTAAATTATTTTCTCCAGGGGACAAAATAATTATTCTCATTGACTCACTTTTGAGGCGTGCTTTAAGAGTCTACCATACTTTTTAAAAAGTTAATTTATTCTGAAAAAATTTCCAATATAATGTGTGTAATTTATTCATTAAATAAATGTGACTAGGGAGTCTGAAAAGAGATAACCATGCATATTTTTAGTAGAATGCGGTTTAAAAAGCTTTTCAAATGCAAATAAATCGAGTTCAATTATAATGCAAATAAGTATGGTAACATGTTTACTTATATATATTCGAATATATTGAATCAATATCTAAATATTTGAACATATTTCACACTTGTACAAATGGTATTTATTACAAGGTACTTCTAATAGGCAAATAAAAAAGAAAAAATTACTTGTGAGTTCATCAAAAATGAAATATTTAATTTATTATTTGCTCTTTGAATGTCTATAGAGATATTGAGTAACGCTTGTAATATTGGAAGTAAATTGAACAGGGAAGATTAACATATTTGTTATGTGAACTTGGTGATATTTAAAATTTTGATATGTATTTAATCATTTTCATAATGTAGTTAATATAAATCCAAACAAACTTTACATGATCCGCCAGTGTGTTACAGACAAATTCATAATTTCAAATAGTTTTAAAGAAAAACAAATAGTTATCCAAACATTGAATTTTTCAACTATCTACATTGAGCAGTTGATTTTGAACGTGTAGCAAGTCCATTTTTTGAAATAAAAATAATTAAAGCTAAATCTTATGACTAATGAATATAAAGTTTATGTTTTGAATCAATTCACATATTCATAATACATATCTTTTAATATCCGTATTAACGTGTTACTAATTGAATTTATTGGGTGGATGCTATTTAAAGTACGTTTATTCTGGAAGTGAGTGAAATCTACTTTGAAAATAATTATTTTTTACCTGGCATACTATTAATCCTTTAATGTATGATTTTTTTATATTGTTCGGAAAATATTATACTTGAGCCTATTTTTGTTAATTATCCTCTAGAAAAATACTGATTTTTTTTTTATGTAATGGGCATAATGCCATAATGTCACTCTTGAGTTACATAACAAAACTTGCGCAAAAAATTATAATTTTAAATTATATACTTACTTTAAAGTGTTTACACAGCAGTGTAACGACTATTCAACGATATATTAATTTTTATAATGCTTTTAATGGTTTGCAGAATTAACAATGACTATGTTATATCCCAACCAAATCAGAATTAGTAGCGATCTTTATTAAAAGATGGCAGCACCATAAAGAGAGAGTTTGTGATTTGAGAGGCTTTGCATGTAGCCGAGAATATTCTACGCAGTTGTAAGATATGACTTGTTCTGAGAGCTGCGTTTAGCAGCTGCTGTAAATAATGTAAATAAAAACAATAAGTAATCTTATAGTTATGCCTTCTTCCTTAGTTAAGAGTAATTAGTTAAGAATAATAATAAGAGCGTGGCTATAGAATAGGGGCGACGAAAATGGGATTTAACCCAAATTGAAATGTTGTGATTTTTTTTTTTTTTTTTTTTTTTTTTTTTTTTGAAAAAGAAAAAGAGAAAGAGTAAGGGCTGATAAAGAAATAATTCCCCTGGGACGCTTAGAAGAATATAATGCGAATGTTCCTTGGACTATTTACGTCGAGAAAATTGATTTTTATTTCTCAGCGAATAGCATCAAAAATGATGGTATGAAGAAGAATATTTTATTAAGTTCTGTTGGAACAACAACGTTTGCTATTTTACGAAATATTATTGATCCGAATACGATGAAAGAAATCAGTTACGAGGATCTTTTAAAGAAAGCAAAAGGTCATTTTTCACCACGCCCTAGTGAAATTGTGGAACGATTTAAGTTCCAGAAACGACTAAGGAAGCAAGGAGAGAATATAGCCGATTTCATAAGAGAGTTACGTCGTTTATCCGAACATTGCAACTTCAGAAATACGCTTAATGACCGCCTCCGTGATCAGTTGGTATTTGTGATCCAGGATGAGAAAATACAGCAAAAATTACTGGATTCTAGAGACTTAACGTTCCAAACAGCGATAGAAATAGTTGAGTCATTTGAGATAGCTGAGGCTGGAGTGAAATCCCTACACATCGGAGATAGTACGACTGTCAATCAAGTGCGTGTTTCGAAAGGAGAGAAAACGAAAGTGGAGAAGTTCGCTCATGCACCTAAGCCTAAAGAAGATAAATTCGCGCCTGAGAAACCGTGTTACAGATGTTCTAAAAATCATAATCCCAACTTTTGCCCTTTTAAATCTGCAGAATGCCATTTCTGCCATCGATTGGGGCATTTAAAAATTTGTTGTCGTAAGAGAAAATTTGGAATGAAAAGTGAGAAACCTTTTAAAAACAGAAAAATTAAAACTGTTCAGGAAGAATATTGTTTAAATTTTATGGACGACAACTCCAATAAGGTGTCATGGGTAAAATCTGTTAAAATAAATGGTGTAAATATACAATTTGAAATTGATAGTTATGCGGCTCATACTATCGTAAGTAAAAGTGTTGCTCATAAATTGTTCTCAGGTAAGCTGCCTTTAATTAAATCTAATATTAAATTACAAACTTATACTAAAGACTCTTTAACTTTTTTGGGGGAATTAAAAGTAAATGTTGTTGTTGATGAATATTCTATACCTGATTTAAGAATATTAGTAATTAAAAAGGAGGATCCGAGTCTAATCGGAAAAACTTGGTTAAAAGCATCAAAATTATTTTGGCCTAATGTAAATATGATTAAAAGTATTTCGAAAGATGATTTAATTAGAAATTTTTTTAATGTTTTTGCTGACGGGATCGGGACAATCAAGGGTCCTCCCGCGTCAATAAATTTGAAAAAAGATGCAAAACCAGTTTTTCTTAAGTCTCGACCTGTTCCTTTTGCTTTAAGAAAAACTACTGACGTTGAATTGGAACGATTATCTAATGAGGGTATTTTAAAACCTGTTGATCATTCAGAATGGGCTAGTCCTATAGTAATTGTTCCTAAGCCTAATGGTTCTGTTAGAATATGTGGTGATTACAGAGCAACAGTTAATGCTAATACTGAAAATGATAATTATCCTCTTCCTAGAATGGAAGAATTATTTTCTAAATTATCAGGTGGTAAATTCTTTACTGATTTTGATTTAAAAGATGCTTATTTACAACAACCTGTAGATAACGAAAGTAGCAAAATTTTGATGATAAATACACATAAAGGCTTATTCAATGTGTTACGAGTAACATTTGGGGTAAAATGTGTTCCTGGAATGTTCCAAAGAAAAATTGAACATATTTTTAAAAAAATTGAATATGTTGGTGTATTTTTAGATGATGTTATCATTAGTGCTAGTAATGAATCAGAACATTCTGAAAGAGTTGAAAATGTTCTGAAATGCTTTCCTGAGCATGGTATAAGATTAAATAAGGAAAAATGTAAATTTATGGTTTCGGAAGTTTCTTATTTAGGTCATAAAATATCCCAGGAAGGAATTAGACCTATTCCAGAAAAAGTTAATGCTAAAAATAGCAAATAAAGCCATTGTGCAACAATATTAAAAAGCAGAAAAACCAACGTTTAAAATGCACAAATAATATATGAAAAGCAGCAAACAGCTGTTTCGAATCTACTAGCGAGATTCTTCTTCAGTGCAAAAGGAACAGCGTGCTAGAAAAAGCAAGGCTGAGCAAAATCATAGACAGAGACGCGCTGGCTTTTATACCCTATGCGGGTGGCGAAGGCGCCGAAACAACCAATGAGAGAGAAGCAGTGGAAACGACTGGGTGGACAAGTAGCGACATCTGCCGGAGAAGTAGAGAAAAGAAACCAAAAAAGGGGGAATTAAATTAACGCTTTCCAAATACTTGGAAAATCTGGAGTACTAGATAAGTCATTGACTAAAGAGTGAGAATTTTTAATGATATGGTAAGCTTCCCAAAAATCAAGATCAAGGTTAGAAGAACATTTTTGGATAATGATGGCTGAGGAAAAATCGAACCTATGTTGAGAAGACCAAGAATGTTGAGCAATAGAAGAACGTTTGAGCTCCTGATTTTTAACATAACCTTCATGCTCTTTTAAACGAAATCTAAGAGCACGTTTAGTCTGACCAATATAAGAAAGACCACACTGACAAGAGATCTGGTAAATGCCCCAATTATCTAGGCGATCAACGGGGTGTTTGAGATTTGAAAAAGGGATTTTATTAACAGGAGAAAAAATAACTTTAAAATCAAACCTTCTTAGGATTTTAGCAACTTGCTGACTGATTTTAGGAAAAAATGGTAATACAACTGAAGTATTAGAGTTGGAATTAGAATGCTTTTCAGAATGGTCGGCTTTCGTCAATTTCTTATAAATAGAATCGATAATATTAGAGGAATAACCACGATCGACAGCAATAGCTTTGAGGTAATTAAGTTCAGCACTAAGTAACTGAGGAGTGGAACAAATATTAGTAGCCCGAAAAACAAAAGTATTGAAAGCAGCGAATTTCTGGTTAGGGGGATGAGAAGAATACCTGTGAGGTGGGAGACTGACAGCAAAAGGTTTACGAAAGACGGTAGTCTGAAAGCCATTTTCACAACGAATAACAAGGACATCCAGGAAAGAAAGACAGTTATTGGCCTCAATTTCAGAGGTAAATTGAATGCAGGGATCAATGGAATTCATAATAGAGAGAATATGATTAATATCCGAATTCATTTCAATCAGGACATAAACATCATCAACATAACGAACATAGAACGGAAATTTTAAGATTTCAAAAAGCTTGACCTCAAAATAATGCATATAAATATCGCATAAAATTGGACTAAGAGGATTACCCATAGCCAAACCGTCAATCATACGGAAAAAATTACCATTGAAAACAAAAGTATTTTGCGACAAGCAAGCGCGAGTGAGAAGTATAAGTTCCTCGATTTCAAAATAAGAGAAATGGAATTCACAAAGCCTTTTCTTGAGGCAATCTAAAGCCCCCTCAACCGGAACGTTTGTAAATAATGATTTAACATCAAAAGAAACCATCATGTAACCCTGCGGCTTAAAATTATGAAGTTTTTTAACAAAATCAAAAGAATTCTTAACAGTGAAACAGTTACTGCTCAAAAGTGGGGAAAAAACAGAAACTAAATATTTGGCAAGCTTATAAGAAGCTGTACCGATACTAGAGACAATAGGTCTAAAAGGAATGTCAGGTTTATGGACCTTAGGTAAAGCATAAAACCTGGCACAATGCGCAATAGACGGAATAAGGGACTTCTTAAAGTGAGCAGGAATAATGGAAGAAGACTTAATGGCAGACTTAATAGAGTTAATTTCACTAGTGGAAGGGTCTTTGCGGATATCCACATATGGACCATCATTAATTAATTTATGGGTTTTTTCCAAATACGTAGATTTGTCGAGAAGAACAATCTGACCACCTTTGTCGGCCTTAGTAATAATTAAGTTTGGATCAGAACGCAAATTTTTCAGACAATGTTTAACAGGATGTTTAAGATTGGGTTTATAAACATTAGAATTGAAAACAACAGTATTGGCAATGAGATGCCTAAAAGACTCTTTCGGTCTTTCTTATATTGGTCAGACTAAACGTGCTCTTAGATTTCGTTTAAAAGAGCATGAAGGTTATGTTAAAAATCAGGAGCTCAAACGTTCTTCTATTGCTCAACATTCTTGGTCTTCTCAACATAGGTTCGATTTTTCCTCAGCCATCATTATCCAAAAATGTTCTTCTAACCTTGATCTTGATTTTTGGGAAGCTTACCATATCATTAAAAATTCTCACTCTTTAGTCAATGACTTATCTAGTACTCCAGATTTTCCAAGTATTTGGAAAGCGTTAATTTAATTCCCCCTTTTTTTGTTTCTTTTCTCTACTTCTCCGGTAGATGTCGCTACTTGTCCACCCAGTCGTTTCCACTGCTTCTCTCTCATTGGTTGTTTCGGCGCCTTCGCCACCCGCATAGGGTATAAAAGCCAGCGCGTCTCTGTCTATGATTTTGCTCAGCCTTGCTTTTTCTAGCACGCTGTTCCTTTTGCACTGAAGAAGAATCTCGCTAGTAGATTCGAAACAGCTGTTTGCTGCTTTTCATATATTATTTGTGCATTTTAAACGTTGGTTTTCTGCTTTTTAAAGTTAATGCTATTTTGAATGCTCCTATTCCAAATAATGTATCACAATTGCGTTCATTTTTAGGCTTAATTTCTTATTATAGAAACTTCCTGCCTAATATTTCAGATGTTTTAGAACCTTTACATAGATTATTAGATAATAATGTAAACTGGACATGGTCAGAAAAGAATGAAAAAGGCGTTTCAAAAAATGAAACAATTATTATGTACATCTCCTGTTTTAGAATTATATGATGTAAACAAAGAGATAGTGTTAAACTGTGATGCTTCTGAATATGGTATAGGGTCAGTTTTGTTTTAAGCCACATTGTTGAGGGTAAAGAGAAACCCATTGCTTATGCTTCGAGAACTTTAAATAAAACTGAAAGAAATTATGCAATGATTGATAAAGAAGCTTTATCTGTAATGTTTGATGTCACTAAATTTCACCAATATTTAGCTGGGAAAATAATTAAAATTATAACAGATCATAAACCTTTAATTAGATTATTTGATCCTGTTAAAAAGGTACCTGATACATTATCACCTAGAATGCTGAGATGGTCGTTAATGTTAGCTGGGTATGATTATACAATTGAGTATCGCGAAGGTAAAAATAATAAAAATGCTGACGCATTAAGTAGATTACCTCTCCCAGAAACTTTAAAAATAGTGAGTAATCCTGCGGAAATAATGTTTGTTTCAAATAATGATAATTGGCCTGTTACTTCTAAAACGATTGCAAAGTGAACAACTGAAAATCCTGTAACTAAACAAATTTTAGAGTGGGTGTTACATGGGTGGCCGCGAAAGGTTAAGCAAGAAGAATATCAACCATATTTTCGTAGAAGGGAGGAAATTTCCTGTCTAGAAAATTGTCTATTGTGGGGACATAGAGTGATCGTACCAGAGGAAGGTCGTGAATATATATTAAAATTACTGCATTCTGTTCATCAAGGTATATCGAGCATGAAAGCGAAAGCTAGGGGGGGGGGGGTAGTTTGGTGGCCAAATATGGATAAAGAAATTGAACAAATGGTAAATTCTTGTAATAGATGTCAGATGTTTGCGAGGGATGGTCCCAAAATGGAACCCTTGAAATGGAAATCTGAACTGCCCTGGGAAAGGATCCATATAGATCATGCTGGTCCTTTTGAAGGTAAAATGTTTTTAATAGTAGTCGATTCTTATACTAAGTGGTTGGAGGTAGAGGTAGTACCCAGGTCTGATAGTAAAACTACAATTAAGGTATTAAGGAGAATTTTTGCTACATCTGGATTACCTGTTGAATTGGCCAGTGATAATGGTCCCGCGTTCACAAGTGATGAGTTTGAGGAATTTCTTAAAAATAATGTAATTAAGCATACGCCTGTTCCACCTTATCATCCGTCTTCGAACGGACTAGCGGAAAGATGTGCAAACTGTGAAAAATTGTCTTAAAAAGCTAGATAAAAGTGACATAACATTGTCAATTTCACGATTTTTGTTAGAAAATCATTCCACTCCTCATCCGGAAACTGGTAAAACTCCTGCTGAATTAATGTTTGGAAGGCCAGTTCAAACAGCTCTTCACTTGGTATTACCATCAAAACCTAAAATACAACAACCCCTTCACAAATATAAGCTTCGTGATTTAGTTTTTGTTAAAAATTTTGGAAAAGGGGAGAAATGGGTAAAAGGAAAAATTATGAAATTATTGGGGAGTAAATGGGAATTAGTAAATAGATGTGACGGAATAATGTGTAAACGTCACGTTGATCAGTTGAGACGAAATAGAGAGATAAGTTATGAAATACCAGGGAGAGTTGTAGAGATGAATCGAAATGATAAATTAATCTCAGACAAAGTTGAAAATATGGGACATAGTGGTAAAAATTACAGTGATTATGATAGGTATGAAAGGGTTAACCAAAACCGTTTTACGGAAATTAATGGAAAAATAAAAGAACATCTTAATAATGATGATACTATAGAACCAAGCCAATCTCAGCCTTCGCATGATATTGTGGCAGGTACAGTTGTGAGTAATAAAAATGATGTTACGACAGATAAATCTGTGAAAGACAATTTGACTGAAACTTATGACGAGGACTGTAAGAAAAGTACTCCAGTTCGAAGAAGTCAAAGAGCAAGATTGCCTGTAGTTTGTTTGAACTATGAGGGGAGGGGTGTTATATCCCAACCAAATCAGAATTTGTAGCGATCTTTATTAAAAGGTGGCAGCACCATAAAGCGAGAGTTTGAGATTTGTGAGGCTTTGCATGTAGCCGAGAATATTCTACGCAGTTGTAAGATATGACTCGTTCTGAGAGCTGCGTTTAGCAGCTGCTGTAAATAATGTAAATAAAAACTATAAGTAATCTTATAGTTATGCCTTCTTCCTTAGTTAAGAGTAATTTAAGAATAATAATAAGAGCGTGGCGATAGAATAGACTACCTTAAAAAATAGAGCAAAAACACCTGTCGAGCCCATTGCAAGCAGTATCAAAAAAAGATGTATAACCTCTCCGTGATAACAAATCAGAATCAAAATAGACTTCACGACCTTAAATGCATGTTATCACACGTAAGTAGCACACAATAGTTTACCAAAAGACCAATAGAGAGCGCTAAATGGTAAAAAAAAAAATTCACGTAACTCCTGAGGTTACATTATGCTTTTAAGGACTTACAAGCACAATCATAATTTAATCATTAATATTTTTAAAATCTTCGCTATCTAAATTAAGAAATTTAATTACAGGATATACAGCTTATTACTGAATATTTATTCTTATTTTTTACACTTTTTCCTATAAAATTAATTTTTTGTTTTATTCTAACTTTTCTAAAAAAGAATGAAATCTATACTAATGAAAGAAATATTTTTGTATGTGTGTGTGTATGTGTGAAATGGCTAGGAAAATCTAAAGTACGTATAGAGGTATGAAAATTTGGATAGGGATAGTCCAAGGCATGTTCTAATGCAACTGAAGCTCAAATTTTTGATTTTTTAATAATTAGCCGATACATTAATTAAAAACCGCATGTAAAAAGTGATTGTCGACAAAAACGAGACAGAGTGTGTCTTCAACTCCGTTTATGTACCAATGCAGTGGTATTGAGTTCCTACAGGGGTCATTATGATTCTGTTTTTCTCAGTCGATGTTGATGAGTCGGTTTGTCTGAATACTTCGATGTTAAGCAAATATGGAATTCCTTGCGAATTCCTGAGCATTCATTGGAATGGTATAAAGTAAGCCAGGGATCGTGGGGAAAGAGGAAAAGGCCCCAGAGCCATACATTTTTTTTCCCCTATATAAATTAGGTATATCAAATAAACTAAGATAGGATTCGAAAAAGTTAATAAAGATAGAAGTTTACAGTTAAAATAAAGAATATTGAAAAGAAAACGGCAAGGAGTTGACGGCTAACTTCATCAGCCAATGAGAAAGCGAAGCGCAACGAATCAAAACTGCCGGAAAAGATCGAGAAAGAAAAAGGATTGAAACTCCAGTGAACTGGATGTCTCAGAAAGCTATGAAAGCGCTCAGCCAATCAACAAGTTCTGTGCATTGCTACGTCAGAAACAGGTGATGGAACTGGAACTGTAATGAAATATTTTTGGAGCACCTTAGATAGCATACATATCTCCAGTAGGCAAAATGTTCGTGTAAAAATAAATGCTCAGAACCAAAGATGTTCCGCGGGTCGGGATGGGACAATCTCTTCGGATTTGACGGAAACTTCATCAGCCAATGAGGCTTCAGAGTGCATCGAATCAATTCGTTTATGGAGTGGTCGAGAGCGACTTTTCGCTTCAGACTTTTTTGAAGCGCGCATCAGCAAAACCGTTTGAAATACTAAAAAATGGAAGGCCTATTTCTAAATTTCGTATGCTTACGTTTGAAAAGCCGCAAAATATCAGTATTAACCTTTAAAAAGAAATGTTCGATTTCTTTTTTCTCCTAAAGTACGCATCGGGTTCAATTTCAAAAATACGGATTAACGAAAATTACGCACTTGAAGAAGACACATTCGTCTCTATAAGGGTATAGTTAGCATACAAAAATACGAATGCTAACCCTTTAAAAAATAACGATGGCAGGCCACTTCGTGTCTCCCGGAGGCACTCTTTTTCTACGTTAAAAGTAACTAAACGTCAGTATTTTAACACACTCTTTTTACAAGTTCTCAGTACATTGAATTTACATTTCCTATTAAAATCTCGAAACATTCGGACGACTAGAAGTATTAAAAAAAATTATTTCTGAAAAATTTTCGCTCAGAACGGAAACATGCGGGCGGCTATGGCTCGTGTTTTTCCACTAAATATAAATATTTTTGCATGAATTTTTTTACGCAGGCTTTGAAACCGATACATTTATAACTGATAAAAATTTCAATGAGTTCGGACGATAAGAACTTTTTTTTATGTTAAAGGACCCAAAACAATACAAAAACAAAAACGAAAATAAAAACAGTTCTTTTACAACTATATATATATATATATATATATATATATATAACCATTAAATATACATTACCGACCACCAACAAAAACTGTGATATTAGGGGAGAGTAGCCGAATTTGGACAACTTCACTTATTTTCAGGTGTAACTCACTTAATTTTTGGAATATCTGCACAAGATCTACACAGGGTCAATTTGGTACAAGATGGATCCCCAGTCTCCGAAATTGGACCAAATAATATCAGGTTGTTTTAATGACTAGAGAATATAACTAATTTTATTAAAAGCAAAGTTTGCGATTAATGAAACAATCAAACAAAATAACAGCAATGAAATATAATGAAATCAAATATCTGAAAATTTGAGTAATTGTTTTAAATCAAAATGTATTCCAAATATAAATCAAAGTTAACAGTAATTAAGAATAGAAATTATGGAACTAATTGTCAGTTACTTGAATATCATGTAAGGAGTGATGCAAAGCTTATACATGAATTATATATGAACCGTATATGGCAATCTGAACACTGAATCATTTCTGCAATTTTGTTTTTCTTACAAATTAAGAAAAACCAATCATCACTGTCTAGATTTTTTTTTTTAGATTCTGAATTATCAGACTTTTTTTTGCAAACAGAAATTTTCTTTACATCATGTTTGTAGTTCTTCTCTTCCATCATTTTCTTGCTAATTGCATTACACCTATTTTTTAAAACTTGATGTTATTGCTTTTGTGCTGTGAAAGCTTCTTTTTTTCATTTCAAGGTTTAGTTTATATGGTGATGATGTTAACACAACAGTGTTTTGACTCCCTCTGTACTTTGATTTAACTTAATTTAGCAAGGGAAATAAAATTTTTAATGATTTTTTTTTGCTTTTGGTGAGGATTTGTAGCTGCAGCCTTGTTGCAGGTCAATTTCTTCACAACTTACTGTCTGCTTTTTGTTTCCTATATATTTAACAGCTTTTGCTGTGACGGGTGTTTTTCTTCCAGGCAGTTTGTCTATGTCTTTTTCAACATTTTCATCAAGGTTTGAGATTTTATTCGTTTTAATGGCAAAAAAGTATAATTCCACCCTTCAGAAATGTAAAAAGTCTTCCATCACAAATATCCAGCAGAAGGAAAATGTTTGAATTCAACTTTGTAAATCAAATATGCCGTAGGAATAAAGAATTCAAAGAAAATAAATACAATTACATGCAAGATAAAAAGACATTGCAAACAAAATTTGTTGCATAGACATGTACAAATATTTTTTATGTTTATATAGGCCTAAACTGTATAAAAAAATTAATCCAGATATACAAAAAAAAAAAACTTGCATGAAGATAGTAATCCATTATAAAATTAAAAAAAAATAGTGTACAAAGCGTACCGTTCTCGAAATTCATTACTTACTTTTCAAATTTATGATCGCATATCTGGTCCAATTTAAGCAACTTAAATTGGCCCAATTACGGCAACTGCACCATTTTTTAAAACAGTTAATTTCAAGACTAAGAACAAAAACGAAATCAATCAAATCCGCGTGAAAAATATGCGCAATAAATAGATGAATTCATATATGTGTATGAAAACATAACAACTTTCCTTAGTTTCAAAATATTCACTTACGTTTAGTAAGAAAAAGTTAGATCAAAACAGCTAACTTTAGGTTTTTTTTTTAAATTGTCTGAAAAAGCACGTGGTAGGCGGCTGCTTCTTCTAATCATGAGTGACGTCATTCTGATGAGTAGGATTTCAGCGGTAGATGGAGTCTCTTGCTGTAATTAACGGCAGAATGGCAACGGTCCAATCAAAGCGGCGATCCAAATATGGCTACTCTCCCCTATGAATGAAATGACAATAACAAATACAGTACCCCCCAACACACATAACATGGATACCAAAAGTACTATCTTACGAGTATTAATATGGAAGAAAAAAAGAAAAAAAATGGACACCGATAAAAATAATTAAAAAGGTCGTATTGGTATAAAGGTCCATTGAATTACGTTATCAAGGGTACAGAATTCAAATATATAAGCAAAATAGTTGTTTTCTGTAGAGAAAAAAATGCTAACAGCTGAAATTTTTTTCCCTGTGCCCAAACGACTATATGACTAAAAGAATAGATGCAAGATGAATACAGAATAATATTAAATACATGTATATATATATATATATATATATATATATATATAACAATTATATAATTACAAATCCTCATCTATTTCCAATTACTAAAATTAAATTAATAAACTTAGCTTCAATTTAAAACACTGACATTATACAAAATAAGGATGGAACCTTTAACTAGTAATACAAAATCAAGCACAATACCACTAATTCACTAGCACATTGCGGACGATTAATCCATATAAAACATATGAAAAACCACCAAATTTTGTTAAAATAACCTATTAAAGACAAAAGATAGAAATAACCAGCGAAATATTGTTGAACCATATATATACATATATAACCCAATATGTATATATATATAACCATTAAATAAACATTACCGACCACCAACAAAAACTGACATTATGAATAAAATGACATTAATATATATATATATATATATATATATATATATATATATATATATATATATATATATATATATATATATATATATGACCATTAAAAATCAATATATATATATTTGTATACGGGCTTCAAAATCGTTATATTGACAGCAATTTCAATGAGTTTGAGCGATAAGAACTATTTTTTTTTAATTCTTTTAAACAACGCGATATGAAATAAAAAATTGTTATTCTTACAAGCGTCTTTACCACTAAATATCAACATATTTTTTATTTTTTTACTCAGATTACGGAAAAATTATATTTTTGACTGAAAAAAATTTCAAAGACTTTTGAATGCAACAACTATTTTTTTTAAGCATTTAATGTACCCGATACCTCTTTTTCCATCTTATTTTAACATACATCAAAATTACGCACCGAGTTGATAAATTTCTTTTTTTCCCATATGATTTCGATGTAAAAAAAAACTAGTATGTTGTGGCCATCACAAAACTTTTTTCTTTATAACTCACGTCAATTAAATCATTTAAATAGTACAAGAAATTACATAAATTCAGCACCAATTCATATCAAAGTATATATGAATTTGAAGTTTCATGAAAATCCGTGCATTGGTTCTTGAGATAGAGCTGCAGCATAGCAGCGCCACCTGTTGAGCGATTTGCACCAAAACATAAACAGCACTAATTCATGTCAAGGTATACTTGAATCTGAAGTTTGATGAAAATTCTTACATAAGTTATTGAGATAGAGCTGCAATGGAAATTCTGAAAAATGCAGCATAGCAGCGCCACCTGTTGAGCGATTTGCACCAAAACATAAACAGCACTAGTTCATATCAAGGTATACCTGAATCTGAAGTTCGTTGAAAATCCAAGCGTTAGATCTTGAGATAGAGCTATTGCGGAAATCGCAAAAAAGCATAGCAGCGCCACCTGTCGAGCGATTTACGCCAAAATTTATAAAATGTCAACTAATGTCAAGGACTAACTGATTCTGAAGTTTGATGAAAATTCGTGCTTGATATAAAGCTGTTCTTGATATAAAGCTGTAGTGGAAATTCTGAAAAATGCAACACAGCAGCGCCACCTGTCGAGTGATTTGCACCAAAACATAAACAGTACTAATTCATATCTAGGTATGCCTGAATCTGAAGTTTTTTGAAAATACAAGCATTAGTTATTGAGATAGAGCTATTGCGGAAATCGTAAAATAATGCAGTATAGCAGCACCACCTGTTGAGCGATTTAAACCAAAATGTATAAAACGTCTATTCATGTCAAGGACTAACTGAATCTGCAGTTCGATGAAAATCCGTGCATTAGTTCAGGAGATTGAGATGTTCCGGAAATCGTGAAAAATGCTGCATAGCAGCTCCACCTGTTGAGCGATTTACACCAAAAACTAATCAGCGCCAATTTATATCAGGGACTAACTGAATATATATTTTTATTAAATTTCGTGCATTAGTTCTTGAGATAGAGCGCCCACAAAATTTGTGTCACATACAGACAGACAGAAACACAGAAACACAGAAAAAAGGAGAAAGAGAGAGAGAAGAAACACACTGTTTTTACAGCTAAATATCCTCTTTCAGCACGAAAATTATACATCGGTTTCGGCAGTTTTACGATTCATAAAAATTTCAATGAATTTACTTAATAAGAAATATTACTTTAGTAAGTTTAAATGTATTCGATGGTAATCTATGAAATAATAATACTTAGAAGAACGTTTCTTGCAAGCCCTCTTTACTTTGATTTTCTTTGAAAAAAAAATAGCAATTTAAGAAATTACAACGACCATTTCGAAAATGATTTTTTCAAAGACTAAAATTTAAGACATAAAAAATCGCACGGAGTTGATCCTACATTACGTACGCCATGGATTAAACGATAACATTCCTGGAACCATCGTGAACAAATTTTAAAAGAAATTTCAGTTTTACAATTTTCGGTACTGTAAATTTTTAAACTTCTACGGAGCTGGTCATACATTACGTACGCCATGAATTAAACATTGATAGTGTTATTTCACGTAAAAATTGCAAGATTTCCTGAAACTTGCGTATTATCCAAGCATTTCATTGGATGTTCGGGAAAAGGCTTTTCTATCATCAGATTTCCAAAAAGTCTCACAACCAATTTTAAATAAAATTTCATTCTTAAACTTCTAAACATCGACAATAATACTCTTTATACCGTCGGATAGAGAAAAAAATGTACTTTTAAATGCAATTTGTTTGAAAGCTGTATCTCAATTTGTTTCTGATTTATTAATTTTTTTGTAGTTTTATTACTTTTTTGTCATAGTGGCAACACTCTGTTGTCCATCGTTGTAGAAACCAAAGGGAAATACAGATTACTGTAATATAGACCAATCAGATAACAAATAAATTGCGGATTAAACCAATGAAAACGTTCAGATATGCTTTTGATTTCCTACCCTGACGAAAACAATAAGCATTTTTCCAAATGGTTAATAACTCAACACTTTTTTTAGATTAAATAATAAGACTTCGAATAGTAAATCACCATTAAAAAAGGGACACACACGACGTGTTTCGGTCTGGAAATTTTAACAGCCCGTCATCAGCCGAAGTAAACACGTGTCCATAAGGGGATAAGGTTACAAATGAATTGAAAGGGCAGAGAGAAGAGCTTATAAAGTATGCGACAGGTGGCGCTAGCTGAAAGGTAAACATCAATCACAGAGGAGCACATGCAGAAGAGGAAAATGCTGCCAAAATGATAAAAAAAAAAAAATTAATAGAAACGAAAAAAGAAAAGAAAACTAGAAAACAGGAATTCTACTTTTTCAGAATTTAGTGTCGCTCCCGATGACAAAAAAATATATGCATATAAATTTAGGTACAGCAGAGTCCCGATTATCCGAGTTAATCGAACTTATACCTTTGGAATGGATCATTTTCTTCTGATGGACTGATGGCTTCCATTATTATGAAACAGTCATTATCCCATTCTGACCAGAAAATCAGAGTTCTAACTTTTTATGGCTGCTCTTTCATCTTCACCTATCACTTCATTTATAATGACTGTTTCATAATAATGGAAGCCATCAGTCTATCAGAAGAAAATAACTCGGTGAAAGCGGAAACTCCGATAATCGGTACTCTACTGTAGTTCAGTTTTAAGACTTATAACACGCGATTTTATTACATAAAGTGATGTCATCCACATCCGCTTAAAGATTAATCATTTGCGATCCAGTGTTAAACAGCATCTATAGTAAAGTACGCTTAGGACGTCACTATCGCTTAATAATACACAAATCCAAAAAAAAGAGATTTCGCCATTCAAAAAACTCGACAAAAAATCGGCTATCTAAAAATTCACAGGCCTTCATTTGTTTGTATTATTAATATAGATATTTAAAATTAAATTTAGTTTCTAATAGCTCCATGTTTTATCAGAAATCCTTCATTTATATTTTTTCAAAATAGCACGTATTTTAATTTTTTTTTCAGTTTTTATGGGATAATGGCAACAAAAAGATATAATTGCTGTTTTTCTTTCACTTTCTACAGAAATGGAGTTCTCCCGTTGCCAATGTTAAGCAAATGTCGCTAAAAACTACAAAAAAATTAATATTTCAAAAATAAATTGAGATACAGTTTTCAAACAAAATGCATTTAAAAGAACTCTTTCTCCCAATACGACGGTATAAAAACTGAAAATGTGCGATGCTTAGAAGTATAAAAAATTGTTGTAGAGTATTTAATCGTACTGCTTTGTTTTATGGCTGGCTTCTGTAAGGTAACGTTATTTTTTGGAATACACAAAATAAGCTGGGAGAAAGAAATAGCACACCGTACCGGGGGCCAATAAAAGAAATACACAAATTAAAATAAAACAAAAGAAGTAAATTAGAAAGAAAACTAAAGAATAAAACGCCAGAAAAACAAAATAAATAAAAAGATTCTATTTATTTACCATTTTTTGGAGGGGATTTTATTTATTTATTTTATCGCCAGTTTTTCGAGGCTGTTTCATCCAACTTTATTTTAGATATATTTCAGGCTATTAGCACGGTTCCGGGCAACACCGGACTCGTCAGTTAGTGTTGAAATAAAATAGATAAGTATAAAATAAAATACTTCCTATTTTGTTGTTATAATAACACTCCATTTAAAGAAAATCCACGTTTACAACAAACCGTTCTCTTGAAAGTGATGCAAGTCCACGAGCGCATATTAAAGCCACGATTTGCTGTTGTTGAATTAACGTGGATAACCATTATACCATTATTGCATATTACATTTACACAACAGAAGACCACAAACAAATATGAAAATAACCTTATGACTGCTTACAATTACTTTTAAACCCATTTCAATGCAAACTATTCAATAACGTAAAATAAGACTTGCTCCATTTTCAAAATCAGCGGCTCACATGATGCAAAGATTTTTTATGAAGATCATGAAATTTTAGAATGTTCCAGTTTCAGAAGTTAGAAGGAAAGAAAGGAAAAGAATTTTAAAAAAGCATAATGTCTGATTTCTTTAAGCGCCAGAATGGCTAAGCTTGATAAATATTATTTAATTTTTTATTCTAAGATATATATTTTGCATTTAAATAAAACCCGAATGTGAGGCAGATTTTTAATGATTCCAATTGGTTAATAACAATTAAATTTAAAAAAATCAAAAAACCCGACTGCGTAAAAGCGAACTAATTAATTATTTCTCATCAATGTGAAACAATTTTTTTTAAATTCCTACTATTATCTCACACTCTCACTATATATATCTTGTTCAAATTTTCAATCGTTAATAAAATACTTATTATTTATCCAATCAAGCTCAAATATTTTTTTAAAACTTGTAGTGGATGACACTTGATATTAATCCAGTTTTATTTCAAATATTAATTCATTAATTAAATTAAATTAATTAATTTTCAATAATCGAGAGAGCCTTCTTCTTGATCGAGGTATTTTAAGACCGAGAGAGCCCTCTTCTTGATCAAGGCATTTTAAGCGCCACTCAAAAGGAAAGAAGAATGGGAGAAAAAGAAAATTCTCTTATTGACCTAAGTAGGAATTGACTTAAAATATTTTTTTTTCATATTACTTGTTTATATTACTTACCTATATTTTTTTTTTATTTACTTGTATTGATGACTTTTAAGTTGTGTTTAACTGTTAGTTCCTATCTATAAACACTGTTTTGACGAGGTCTATGTCTATTATGGTTAGAGTTGCAGTAAAGCTAGCGATCCACAATACATACACAACTTCCAGGTTGTGTAGTATTTTAACGGAGCTTCTGACTGTAAAATAGTCAATGAAACATAGTCTTTATTTTGAAAGACCTATCCAATGATATGCCACTCAATAGGGTGTATAATTTTTTTTTCGTCTCTACCGCCATTTTGTATTTTACGGCCGCCATTTTGAATTTATAAAAACAAAACCTAGCCTATAACCGTCGGGCCGTTAAGACGAATTGATAGAGACCCCATTCATTAAAATCCATCCAGCCGTTGGGATGTTTCGAGGGTATTAAGAAATCAACATACCCAGATACGCGTGAAACGCATAACCCTTCTTTTGAGTCGGGTAAAAAAAAAAAAAAAAAAAAAAAAATTCCTTATTAAAAATTTCTATAAACATTCACAAACCTATAATTCTGCAACACTGAACGCTGTCCCTTTTACATTGGTTTTGTTAAGTTGCTTAAAAGAAATATCGACGATTCTGTCGCTGTAAAGGTATATGTGAAACAACCTTATTTTTAAGGATAAAATCTTCACTACATCCATAAAATAAGCTGTTTTCTAAGAAATTGAAGCATGACATCATAAAAAGCCACTGCAATATCCGGCAGATGGATTCATCCCTTAGCGTAGGGCCTCCATTCTTTTTTAACGCCTTGCCTATTATCATGACAGCCAGCTTAATTGCAAAGTTAACGAAGACAACCTCGACTAATTACTGGGTGAGGGCTGAGGGAGGCAACCGCAGGGTGAGATTTCGTTTGCGGATTGTTTCACCCCGTTTACATTTTGATGTTACCTCCCGTAAATCTGCAACTCAAATAGCACTGGATTTTCACTTATAGAGCCATCTTGGGGTAGAAGTCTTCCATATTTACTACGCTCTTACATCATTTTCTTTCCGTTTGCACCGGTCGAAGTTTCTAGGTACAGCGAGTGCCAAAGTAAAAGAAATTATTCGCGATTTGCCTAGTTCTGACTCGAATCCTGCATAGACAGGGTTGTACCTAACCCAATTCCGAAATTTCTGCTTAAAGTAAACCTTAACCCGACGAAAATATTTACTTAATCCGAAACCCGACCCAAACCCGACATGAAAGAGAATTAATCGATATTTTACTACAATTATGGAAAAATAGTACATACAGTGAAATACGTTTAACACGAAACTGAGGGGAGCGAAATTTTTTTTCGTGTTAAAAGAATTTCGCGTTAAAAGATTGTTAAAAAAAGAACAAAACTCACTAATATTTTCGACGTCATCAAATTTTATTTCGATTTCCTGTTAAACTACTTAGTAAGTTGCATCCATTAAGGATAAAAAGCAAGTAAACAAAATATTGTTTTATGTGGAAAAATCAGAAATCTTTTTGTTTGTATTGTCTTTTTCAACATTCTGAGATCTAGCTTGTTTGAATTAAAAAAGTAAGCTGTCTCTAAATCTTCGTGCTTAGCAGTTCTCATACGTTTTCTCTCAGGCTTAAACATACTGCACTCAAACATTAACGTAACGGTATCCCTGTTTTTTATTATTGTTGATTATGTAGAATTGGCAATGTAAAACTCTTTGCAGATTTCTGTTTTCGTCCTCCTTTTTCATCAACTGCATTAAACAGCTTCGTCTACTTTTGAAGCGAAATATCAGTTTGTTTTCGCACCGATTTTTCAGCTATTGTGCTCATAAAACATAAGGTAATTTACAAAAAACACGAAATTCTCTGATTTTCATCCGAAATTCAGTGCTTTTAACACAAAATTCACCCATTTCAACTTGAGCTAATTAGCTCGAAAGCGAATTTTTTTCGTGTTAAACGATTTTTGTTTCGTGTTAAAAGAAGAAAAATGTATTAAATTGCATCGTATACTGACAGCTATATCATTTCGTGTTAACCGATTTTTCTTGTTAAGCGTTTTCGTGTTAAACGTATACGCTTAACAAGTATACGTTTGTATGACGCTAGTATAACACTGTAATTATATCTCTTATAATTTAATCCTACCCAAACCCGACAGGACAGAAAATTAATCTATAATTTACTACAATTATGGAAAAATAGTATATAATTACATCTCTTATAACCTAATCCTTTTTGTATATAAATCAACATGATAGGTACACTCATTAATAATCATATATGAGGCATTCTCACATAATTTTGACTTTTAAGTCCTGAATGATATTTTTTTATTTTAGTACATATTCTTTTTTTTATTTTTTTATTTCTTATACTGGAAAATATCCCATTGCATGACTGTATAACAATATTAACGAGATAAATAAGTTCTGAACGATGTTGGGGGTCCAAATATATCGCGAAATTACTTACTGCCCCGTGTTCCTGATGCTGATTTTTAAGTTTGAAGCTGTCTGTATAAAATTGTTTCAATAAAAGTAATTCGGTGTAATTTTTTCCCGAAACTGAAAACTGGGAACGGTAAACAGGTCGATTTTCCGAAACTGGGATTATTGTTTTAGATAAATATGTAGCAAAAAATGAACCTGCACACATTTTTACGGTTGTTATTATTTTTTTTTACTCTGTCCCTGGATTTTAGATTCCTTACAGTCCCTTTTGCTAAAATTATACAGAAAATCACATTAGATGCAACCACAGAATTTTTTTCAACTTTTTCCTCATACAGAGGTATGCTAGAGAAAGAATGGCTATAATTCTTTGACAGGAAATTTACTGCAGAATTTAAATCAGCATTTAAATATCAATTTCAACCATTGGAGCTTTATTGGTAGTCATACCGTCCCCAAGATTTATTCCTGCACTTTTAAAGGTAAATTAATTTTTTTTTAAATTTAATTCAATGTAAATAACTTTTGCTAAAAATCAATGAATATTGTGCTTATTACTTAGTCTTAACATGATTTGCCTAAAAATAGGTGATAATTTTACCGTCCCATCCTCACTGTCCCTTTTTTTTCCTTACCGTCCCCCTTTTTTTCATTACGGACCTTCCTTAACATTCCTTTAACACAATGTTATACAAAAATTTTGTGACAAAAGTGCTACATTATTATTAATTCTTATTTGAATGTTCTGTGGGTACTATGTAAGTTCATTATAAGTAAAAATTTAGAAGAAAATTAAAAGTTTTAGAGGTAAAATGGTAAGGAAAATTAAACTCGCAAGTTTAACTTAAACCCCAGTTCAATTAAAAAAAAATCTTTGCTGCTGACCATTTTTTCTTTATTTTGAATCATTAAGGCATTCGTCTATAAGTTTAAAATGTTATTTTATTAAGTTTAATTTCACCAGATTTTTATTCCTGAAAGTTAAAATTTTGTCAGAATGCATCATATATAATTTTTTCTTTTGTAAAATATTCAGAACTTTCTTATGAAAAATCTGTTGAATCCGAACATGGCCCGAAAGAATCAAAACCTAACCCGAAACATTTAAAGTCAACCCAACCGCAAAGAAAAAATGTGCGTCAATCCGAAGCATGGATCGGGATCGGGCAAAATCGGGTTACCCCACATGATGTAAGACTCTACTGCCGAATCCATTTCTTCCAAAAATGCAGATATTTCTTAACCAACCTTAATGTACGATTAAATTTGTTTAACAATATGTATATTGCATGCATATTTATGCAAAAAATGTCATTGTACAGTTTGAATTAATCTGCTACAATCTAAAATTTAAAAAATACAAAAAATAATTTTGATGTAAAAGGAAGAAGATAATATCACGTTGATTACTGGTAAAATATTTGAAACTGTTTTACACTGTAAAAAAAAAATCTGTAAAGTTACTAAAGTTTTTCTAGGAAACTGGGATTCCTAGATATTTTTATGTAACGGCAAGAAGAAAAATTCCATAAAAGTTCTAGAAATCCCAGTTTCCTAGAAAAACTTTAGTAACTTTACAGATTTTTTTTTTTTTTTTACAGTGTATGATATTTTCTGTATAAAAAAACTTTTCTTCCTAATAACAAAACACTTTCCATTACTTACAAATTCGTTTACTTTTGTTTTCTGATTTTATATATAGTATGCATCTAATTAATTTTATTATAATATGCTTCTTACTTTTTAAACTTCTTCCTTTTATTTTTGTTGTTGTTGTTCGACTTCTACATTACAATTTTTTTCGAAATTGCATAATTAAAATTTTTTCATTTAAGTGTTTTATATCATTTAAAACACTCTCGTCAAAAAATTCTCTATATACTTAATAAAATAATTTATCATAATAGGAAACATGATCCCAACTGAGATTTCTATTTCACCGACGTAGGCCTATGTAAAAGAAAAAATATTTAATTTCATCTTACCAGTGCTTTATCTTCATCTTCTATTAATTCTTTTAAAGATTTTTAAATTTTCTTATCGCGATGCAATACCGTTTCACTTTATTCTATGAAGATAAAAGTTCTTGTACAATTTTTCGGCAAATTTGGCATTTTAAGGTGTTTTTCGAGACATAATAGCAATCAGTAAAAAGTTGCGAATGGGTAGCAATTCACTAAAACTCCAAGAAAAACACACAAACAGAAATGAAAAATGCTGTTCGACTCCGAGTAACTTGAATAATAATACCTGAATTATGCCTATATGTACCTGTATGTACCTATATGTACCTGTATATGTACCTATATGTACCTGTATATATATACCTGTATGAAATATTACCTATATTTCATACACTTACATCAGAAAATGTAATTATGAATGTGTCTGAAAGTTTCGTGTTAAAAGTTGTTCACCGCAAGGGGGAAAAAAAAAATTGAGAAGAGCCTTAAAAATAGTTAGAAAAATATTACTAGTAAAAAGTCTTTGAAAAGGCATTACAATATTTCCTATATATAACAGAAACATTTTCATGTGTCTTAAAATACATCGTATTATACTTATATATTTATTTACTTTTATCTCTGCTTTCTGATTAGATGTAGAATGCAATTAATTAATTACATTATCATAAGCTTGTTAGTTTTTCTTTCCATCATTTTTTTTTGGTTCTTCTGTATCGCCTTTTTTTAAATCGCTACATCATCTTAAAATGCTAATATGTTTTACATCAGTTAGTATCTCTCTTTTTTTTTTTTTTTTTTTTTAAAAAAAGCTCTTTATATAATTAATTAAGAAACTTAACATTATAGGAAACATAATAACCTAATAATTTCGATTCCACCTATACGGGTTCTAAATAGAACAAAAAATATTAATTTCATCTCACTAGTGTTTTATCATCATCTTCTATTGATTCTGGGTTAATTAATCAAAGCTCATTCAGTTGCTTCAAAATATAATTTGCAACAGTGTATGGGGCGTGTTCACGTCGTCACTTTTATGCTTAAAGATGTAGAATTAGTAAGCATTCTTATCTAGATAGTACGTATTAGAATAGTATTTTTCAATTCCTACTACTAGTTCACACTCTCTCTATATTTATTTATTTATTTATATATCTTGTTCAAATTTTCAATCGTTAATAAAATATTCATTATTCATCCTATCAAGCTGAAATAAATTTTTCTAAACTTGTACTGGATGACAATTAATGTTAATACAGTTTTTTCAAATATTAATTCATTCATTAAATTTAATTAATTAATTTTAGTTTTACATGGGAGACAAAATGGTGGCCATTGGATATTGAAGCATTTAATGCATCTTCATATCTATAAGGGGGGTTACCATAGGGGGGACCCTGTTCGACCGCCAAATACCGCCAAGTTTGTTTCCAACTTGGCGATATATTGCCAAATTTGGCGACCAAAATGAGTCGCCAACTTGGTGATATCTCTAATATTTCGCCAAATTCCCATATACTTCCATTGTAAACCTACTTGCTTATAGAAAATCAACAAATTGAGATATTTTAATGCAACAAAAACTAATATTAGCTTAAGGGATTACATTAAATTTTTCTTTGATAACCTAAGTAGGAATTGACTTTAAAATCAAAATTTTTATATTATTCTTTTTACTATAAAGACAAAAATACTTTTCTGAAAAAAAATGGCAAAATTAGTACTTCAGAGGCACGCGGCAGACAAGGAAAATGTATTTATAGGAAATATGTAATATACTTATGTAATATACTCCATGTAAAATACTTATAGGAAAATAAAAAATAGCTATTAAATTCCGAGACATTTTAATAATAATGCAAGTACATTTCATACAAATAAATATAAACATGTCACTATGAAGTGTGAAAGAATGTTTTGTGTTGATGAGCGGTATATGAAACAAAAAAGTCTCGACTAAAAATAATTTAAGCAAGAATTATTGCACCAGGATTAGATTATGAAGCACTTTCTAATAGTGGAAATCTTATTAAGAAATTTAATTTTCTCACACGGTAAAATATGCAATGAAATATGAAATAAGCAATTTGAAAAACACATAACTCGGCAAAAATATATTTTCAGTAACTTCTGCTCATACGTTGCAAATTATCAAACACAAAAATAAACACATTTTACAACACTTTTTGCTATCAAATTAACAACAGATTAATGTGTTGTGAATTAGAAAACTTCATTTACAAAATGTTTTTTGTGTTGTGATTGTGTTCTTAATATGTTGCAAAAGTATTGCTATCTAGAAATGTGTTCTTAATATGTTGCAAAAGTGTTGCTATCTAAAAATATGTTCTAAAAATAGTGTTGTAAATAGTGTTGATGAAAATATTTTCTTACAATAGTGTTGTGCTGCACAACACTTTGTCACCAAATTAACAACACATTGTAAACACCACACAATTTAGAGCACTACAAAACAACACATGTAAAACACTTTCTACATGGTGACTTTAAAATAACACACATACACACATAAAACATACCATTTATTAAAAAATTATTACACAATTTTAAAAATGAATGTTTTGAAAATACATTTTCTCCTCTTGCAATTTTTAGCAATACTTTTTGCACTATCTTTTTATTTGGCACAACACATTTACAACACATTCACAATAGAATCTAAGACGATTTTAGTTAAAAGTGTTAATTATTACGTTCAGTTAGTGTTGCAAAAGTGTTTCACGAATTTGCAGTGTAACATTTTCTATCTATTCGTGTGCATTCCTTCGTGCAGTACTGTATATTACCTATAGAATATATGCACACCACGTAATACACTATTTTCGAATGCTTCTGCAAGCGGCTTGTAGTGTATTTACATATCGTGTAAACACATTTTTTTTTTAAAGAATTGCATTTAATGAAAAACAAGTAATATAAAAATTTTGTTTTTAAAGTCAATTCCTACTTAGGTCATCAAAGAAAAATTTAATATAGTCCCTTAAGCTAATATTAGTTTTTGTTGCATTAAAATATCTCAATTTGTTGATTTTCTATAAGTAAGTAGGTTTACAATGGAATTCTATGGGAATTTGGCGAAATGTTAGAGATATCGCCAAGTTGGCGTCACTTTTGGTGGCTCATTTTGGTCGCCAAATTTGGCGATAAACTTGGCGGTATTTGGCGACAGAACAGGGTCCCCCCCCTATGGTAACCCCCGTTATAGATATGAAGATGCATTAAATGCTGTTCAATAACCAATGGCTGCCATTTTGTCTCCTATATAAAAATAAAATTAATTAATTAAAATTTAATTAATGAATTAATATTTGAAAAAACTGTATTAACATCAATTGCCATCCAGTACAAATTTTAAAAAATTTATTTCAACTTGATAGGATGAATAATAAGTATTTTATTAACGATTAAAAATTTGAACAAGATATATATATGTACATACGTATATAGGGAGAGTGTCAACTAATAGTAGGAATTGAAATGAATGAAAAAAACGTATCAGCAAATAATCTGAAAGACTATGGTGAGAAAGCCTCACATGCGTCTACTGTTTTTTTTTTTTTTTTTTTTTTTTTTTTTTGATAATTACAATAGATTTTTTAAATGTAATATACTTTTTAGAATGCCCACTAACAATATTCAAAATCATATTTATATGAAAAATAGCAATAATGAATCAAAGTTCTGAAACGTATTGAAAGCGATATTTTCATATTGGCCTTACGTCAGGAGTTAGCCGAAGAAATCTCCAAAAATCGTTATTTAAAATTAGCCTTTTTGATTCTGTTCATTTCAGTGGATTAAGCGCGGAATTAGATTACATATCTTACATTTGTGTTTTATTTATATTTTATTGTTTTATTTATTGATGGATGAATGTTTTAATTTCGTTATGGAATACAAGCTGGAATCAAATGCTGAGCTATTTATATTAATTTAAATGCAAACGGATTTATCTTTTGTAATACTCTGCACGCGATCGAGATAGATTTTTAAATAATTCATGCTTTAAAATTAATTTAAAAACAATAAAAATTGAGTCAAATGCGATACAGTTTTCAAACAAATTGAATTTGAAAGTGCATTTTTCCCCTATTCGACGGTGTAAAAATGGAAAATGTGTGGTATTTACAGGTTAAAAAAAAATCGCATTAAAAGTTAAGTTTAATCGTGTGCTGTGACCACCATCAAAATGACATCAGCGTTACGCAGGGACATGTTTGTCCTTTTATAATGTAGATAGTCAGTCCTGTATCTGAATTATTTTGGGCGTCTCTATAAGTGAATGCTAAATTATACGCACTTCATAATTTAGAGACAAAAATGTTGGTTTAGAGAAAGCACTTTGGTGCTCCAATTTAATTTCATTATGTTTGAAGTATAACAAGTAATATAAAAATTTTGTTTTTAAAGTCAATTCCTACTTAGGTCATCAAAGAAAAATTTAATATAATCCCTTAAGCTAATACTAGTTTTTGTTGCATTAAAATATCTCAAGTGGTTGATTTTCTATAAGCAAGTAGGTTTACAATGGAAGTCTATGGGAATTTGGTGAAATATTAGAAATATCGCCAAGTTGGTGTCACCTTTGGCGACTCATTTGGGTGCAACAAATAGGCCGATATATCGCCAAGTTGGCGGCAAAGTTGGCGGTATTTGGCGACAGAACAGGGTCCCCCCTATGGAAACCCCCTTATAGATATGAAGATGCATTAAATGCTTCAATGACCAATGGCCGCCATTTTGTCTTCCATGTAAAACTAAAATTAATTAATTAAAATTTAATGAATAAATTAATGTTTGAAAAAAATTATATTAACATCCATTGTCATCCAGTACAAGTTTAAATAAATTTATTTTAACTAGATAGGATGAATAATAAGTATTTTATTAACGATTGAAAATTTGAACAAGATATATAAATAAATAAATATAGGGAGAGTGTGAACTAATAGAAGGAATTGAATAATATGAATAAAATATACCGCAACTAATTTTTCCCATAGACCAAAATATCATGATATTCTTTTCTGCGTTTCTGTAAATGAAATATAAACGCTACTTATTAAATACCTCGTAGAAAGTATTTTATGGTCCACCTAAGTAATCTGATTGTGTTTCAAATATTATAACACCAATACAATGCACCGTAAACGATTTTTTCTCTTAGATTATAATACAACATAATTTTCAAAACCCTCTGGGTTCGTTCCGAATTTTTCCGGGTGAGAATATTTAAAGTGTTTTTGTCATCTAAATGATATAGCTTCAACAAAAACTTGACAGCTTATTTATTCTCACATCTACATCATTAGGACAGATATTGTTAGGATCTTTCCTTCAAGACTGCTACTTTATACACTACACATTTATAGCTTCGTTTCGAAGCTCACATTAAAATATGGAAGGCACGTTACATACGGTGGTTCGGTCATAAACACACACACTGAAGTATGTTCGCTTCGTTTCACTTCACTAGTGGGGGATATCAACTAGCAGCGACATCTGCCTTTTATTTCTCATTTTAATCACATTTTCGACAATAATTATATTGTGTGCTCCTCAAAATGAACTATAAATGCCACACACTTCATTTTAGATACCAAACATACTACATTAAACCTTCAATAATACATAAAAATTACACGAAATTTCGGCTCTATTTACGAGTGTAACGGAGAAACTACCAGGCAGACAGACAAACCGGATTTATAAATACTTTTCAATTTTGTTGGAAAATGTTAAAAAATTTCATTACCGATAATTATTTAAAATGACTTAACAATGTTTGTTAAATTTCTACTATCACTCGCATTTCTTATGACTCATAGAATAATTTGCATCATGTTCATAACTTAATTTTTCTTTTCTTTTGTTTTCTGATTATATATAGTATATTTAATTAATTTTATTATCATATTCTTTTTTTGTGTTCGCTTTCCACTCCCTTTTTGCTTATATTACATTTTTTTTTCACCACTGCATCATCTTAAAAGGTTCATATAAGTGTTCCGCATCATTTAGAATACTCTCGTAAAAAGTTCTCTAAATAATTAATAAATGAACTTAACATAATAGGAAACATGATCCTCTAAAGATTTATATTCCACCTATGTGGGTTCAGTAAAGGAAGGAAAAAAATATATTAATTTCATCTCGCAAATGCTTTATCATCATCTTGAATTAATTTTGTCTTAATTACTCGTAGCTGTCTTCGTTAAGGGACTAATTAAGTTGCTTCAGAAATAATGTGCAGGAGGATATGGGGCGTGTGAGGTCACGACATTGCTTTCCGGCATTACATTGTTTCGAAGAATACCCCCACACTTTTTAAGATTAATGTATTTCGCGAGGTATATAATTCCAGGTGCTTAGTTTTAGGTTTATGTAAACAACATTCTCGAAGTTTTCGAATTTTGTGATTAACAATAAAACAGATTCACGTAATTCCAAAAAATATATAGTTTATATAGTTTCAGAATATATGAAATTCTAAAACAAAACCTTTAAAGGGGATTTGCTTTTTTCGGTTAAAACAATCAATTATTTATTTATTTATATTTTTTACATTTTTCTATTTCCTAAAAATCTATTATAAATTATAAATTACCCCTGAACGATTTGCCCAAATTCGAAGTCCTTTCGTATAGTTATTTAGTGCTTTAGCGCAAAGCGCTCATAGTCTTACACTGTTTTGGAGCACATAAGCGCATTTTACACAAAATGAGTTTTTTCAAACTGGGCAGTATTAAAACACTAAAACTATCAAATCGATCTTGCTAAATTTTTTTTAATCAAACACAATAAAATTTATTGGAGCTTAGACCCCCTCCCCCCCCCCCCCTTTCAGCCATTTTTATAAAAAATAAGCATTTTTAGAAGCAGACCAAAGTGGGAAAAATATGTTAAAAAATAGATTTCTTTTCAAATGGCTGCCACTTTGTTAATTTTAAACTTTTTGACCTCAAAGTGCTTGATACACCAGGAAATATTATAAACTTTCATAATCTTTAAGGAAAACTGATTGCAGATGACGCTGGTGATCTATCGGATCATGCCCAATTGGAAATGCACGGTGCGCGCGCTACGACACTCACCCACGCAACTCGGGCTATATTATCAATTTTTTATTTAAAAAAAAATTAAATGTTATTCAAATGATAATAAATAACATGCAAAAAATCCGGAGCTAAAATCTTTATTTCCATTGCAGAAAACAAAATGCTAAAAAACACACCCTTTTCTTAGAAATGTAAACTAATGTCACACATTTTGAGAGTAAATTCTCTTTAACGTTTTTCTTTTTACATATTAAGGCTCCTGTCCCTGCCGGCGAAGGCCCCAGGAGCTAATGCTAATCCTATGGGGATGAATTTTCCTAACATTTCGTTTGCATTTCGACATTTTTAAATAAATTTTTTTGCACTGGATAACCGAGATCCGTCTCTACATCGCACTTTTTTAACTCGCAGATATTTTTTAAAATGGCACTTTCATTTTCAAAACCGGTTTTGAAAGTGGAAGTTTATAAAAATATCTGCGACCAAAACCGAAAAAGTAAAAAAGGTGCGATGTAGAGACGGACCTCAGCTATCCAATGCATATATATATATATATATATATATATATATATATATATATATATATTTAAAGATGTCGAAATGCAAACGAGATATTAGATAAATGCCTCCCCATAGGATTAACATTAGCTCGAGAGCGTCTTCACCGGCAGGGGCATGAGCCTTAAGGTACTCTTATTTTGAAATCTATTAAATTTAGATAATTGATTTTTGAAAGTAGGACAAGTCTATTTTATGTTACTGTTAGATATTGAATGGCTTGCATTTTAGTGGATTTAAAATATTTGTAAGGAGTAACAGACTTAAATTTATATCGGATGATTTGTATTTTTGTGGTCTTATTTCATGTCAATTTCATATTGATTATCAGTTTAGCTGAAAAAAAAAATCGTGGTTTTGGTATGCACCCATGGGCTTGCCTGATTTTCAAAAACAATGATGAGTTGAAAACGTTGATTGTCTTTGAATGAAATAGAATTACTGTGAAACCTCCTTGTGCGACCACCTCCATTAAGCGACCACCTCTCTGAACGATCATTTTTTCATGGAACGAAATTTATTCCCATAGGCTCAATACTAATTTTACGTCTATTCAGAGGCCATCCCAGTTGAATTCCCTCCATGAGCGACCCATTTCTTTGAAGAAAATGAAACAAATTCTGTTTTTTCCTGGTCGCTTGAAGAAGGTTTTATTAGAAAAATAATTCCGGATAGCGCATTATTCATCAAACTTCTAAACTAAGTTTATATTTTTTTATTCCGGTAACTTTTAAGGGTTTAAACCCCTTTGTGTTCTTTTAGACAATGAATTTAACTCTGATGGCAAATTAAGAATGACGGTCCATAAACTTCCTTATCCTATTCTGTCAGGAAACTCTTGAAGAAATAGATAAATTAATGAAATCGTCATCATTTTTTCCCATCCAAAAAAAATTGCATTTACTTACTGAATTTCGAAAGGACTTGGAAATAAAAATTATAAAAGACAAAATAGTAAAATCAAATCAAGCGTCAATGTATTCATTTTTTAAACTCTGCAGTAATTAACTTATGTAATTTACTTTTGTTTTGATACTTAAATTTTTATATTTTTTCCTAATGTGAAAAATAAATTTTAGTAACATTAATTGTTACCTTTTTTCAACAATTAAAGTCTATATTTAAACATGACCTCCATTAAGAGACCATCTCTTGGAGCGATAAGTTTTTATTGGAACGAAACGTGGTCGCTTTAAGGAGGTTTTACTGTATAACAAAAATGGAACATTTTATTTTATTTACTTACTAGAGCTGACCTATCCGGAGTTGCTAGTGCCCGTGATGAATGGCCCTTAAATTAACCTCAAATTTGTATGATTTAACATCTTAACCCTCCATTTTATCTGAATTTATATTTTTGAATGAAAAAATATTGAGTTGAAAGTATATGCTATTTGGTACTTTATTTTCTGCGTAATTTGGATTTTGGAGTCTATACGCACCGAAACTGAGCGAAACCACGACGAAACACTCATGTTTTTAATGATTTTGTCGAAATTTCACATTTTATTTTGTAAAAAAATATTTCTAACCGTCCGAACATTTCAAAATTTTTGTAGGTGATGTAAATCTGATATATTGAGATGCTCTAAAAAGATTGTGTTAAAATATGGACATTTAGTTACTTTTGGTGTAGAAAATATATTTCCGTGAGGCGCGAAATGACCTGAGTTTACCAGTGTATTTCAAAGAATTAAAATTCATATTTTTTATAATGCAATTACACCATCGATTAGAAGAATGTTTCAGCTTTAGGAACATATTTTTGGTTTGTCGCTACTTCTAAAACTGCGCTCTTGGGGAGGGGGAGGGGGGAGAGCGTTGCAATAAGAGAGAAAAACGTTCTTCAGAAAAACAACTCATTTTGAATTTTTTTTCAAGGAGCTAATTGCGATATCTTATTGCTTACGGCATTTGAGACGTAAGAGTACGATCTTTTATAATACGTCTTCCGTTTTTAACTTTACTTAGCAGTTTGGACGATGTAAGTTAAGAGGGCTGGTCCCTCAAATTCGGAATTCTCCTCCGTAATGTTAAGTCTATGGGCATTTGATGCATTCGTATATTTAAAATATCTTCACGGGAAATTAATATTTTTAACTTCTCTTTTTTGTGTACACTTCCTAAAAGATGTCTCTTTTTTTCATAGTTCTCAAAATATTTTTAAAGTATAGACTTATTTTTTTTAGGAAGTATTAAAATCTTACTCACAGTTCGCCCGTTTTTAACACATGAAATATTAAATTCAGCATAGATTTTAGAAATATTTTGAAAACTAAGAAAAAAAGAGACATACTTTAGGAAGAGTACACAGAAAAAATATGTTAAAAATATGAATTTCTCGACAAGATATTTTAAATATATGAATGCATCAAAAGTCCATAGACTTAACATTACGGGGGAGAATTCCGAAGCCGAGTGACCAGCCCTCTTAATAAATAATGACAAAATACCCCCCCAAAAATTCTTTTTTTCGTTCTTCATTTTCAACAAATGCGTAAATAAGCCTTCTTGCCCATGCATCAAATCTTTCTCTTTCTCACAAGGACCGAGATGAGTTTTTAATGGAATGAGTTGCGATTTTTAATTATTAACTCAGCCAATTATTAGAATTTTAAAATTCTGAGTCTCAGATGCATCAGGAAACACTTTGGGCTAGTCTCGTAAAAAGTTTGAACCTCGAACGTGCCGTAGAATTAGCTAGCCATCGCAAACAGACACACACATAAACGAAATTTTCTTTTATTAGTATAGATTTATCATATTTTGATATTTCATTCTTCTGTAGAAAAGTTATAGTAAAAGAAACGATACATTTAATTCTAAAGGAAAAAGTTGAAACATAAGACAAATATTCTGTCATAAGTTGTATCCCTATAATTATGTTTCTTAAGTGAAGATTTTTAAATAATTCATGATGAAATTATCATCGTAATTGTTAATATTAGGCAACACAAAAAGTCCATCCAGAAACATCTAAAACTATTCAAAGTGGACTTGCCGCACTTTCAAAAGGAACGCATCAACAAATTCATACACCGATATTAAAAAAAATATTTATTGTGAACGGATAAGCATCAATTTTATGGTAATTTGTAATAAGATTTAGCTTTAACTAATTTTTATTTCTTCACAAAATGGATTTACCCCACATTCAAAATCAACGGCTCAAATGCTGATAGGTGAAAATTTTCGTGTTTGTACAGTTAATTTTTTGTTTAACACTGTCAGAAATTATCAATTTATCTATAATACAGTAGCAAGAAAAATTAAAAGAAAAAAAAGAGAGTATTTTACGTAAATTTTATTAAAATGCACTTATGTTAATTTTATTAAGGTTCCTGTTCTCTCCGGCGAAGACACTCGCGCGTTAATGCTAAACATATGGGGATATTCTTTGCCAGTATCTCGTTTAAATTTTGACATTTAAAAATATATTTTCTTGCATTGGATAGCTGAGGTCGATTCGTACTGTTCCCCTTTCTGACTTTTTGGATTTTGGTTGTAGTTATTTTTTATAAAGTTAGTTTCACTTTCGGAACTGGTTTCAAAAGTGAAAGCGTCGTCATAAACAAAACGATGAAACAAAAATCGAAAAGAATAAAAGAGCTACTGTAGGAATCGACCTCAGCTGTCTAATGAAAAAATAAAAATAAAGAAATAAATAAATAAATAATAATAATAATAATAATAATAATAATAATAAGGTAAAAAAAATCAATGGTCGAAATACAAACGAGATATTGGCAAAATGCTCACCATAGGTTTAGAATTAGCTCGCGATTGTCTTCGCCTGACAGGAGCCTTAAGGGAATTCCGATGAAAGGTAGTAGGTTGGTAAACTTTATAATATACTTATAGTTACTTAAAAGGTGACAATAACATATAAAAATATTATTTAATGCAACCCGAGATCTTTCGAACACACACGCGTTCATTTTCAAAGGGAAAAAAGATGATTGACTGAATAGAAATACACTTTAAAAACAAAAACAAAAATAGTACGCATGCGCAAGCGGAGTTCAGTCCATTTCTCTGCAGGGGGGTAAAAAGATCTGCTCATATTATCAGGAAGTCTGGAAATATTTAGGATGTTGTACCACATTGCGGGAATATTATAGAAAAGGTAGAAAAGAGAAATATCTGCAGAGAAATGGACTGAACTCCGCTTGCGCATGCGTACTATTTTTGTTTTTGTTTTTAAAATGTATTTCTTTTCGGTCAATCATCTTTTTTCCCTTTGAAAATGAACGCGTGTGTGTTCGAAAGATCTCGGGTTGCATTAAATAATATTTTTATATGTTTTTGTCACCTTTTAAGTAGTTATAAGTATATTATAAAGTTTATTAATAACAATGTGAAAATCTACAGCGCAAAATCTACCCAACCGAATGGCTTGAAATTTAATATATATGATGGTAGAAGAATTGTGTCCAGTCATTTCAAATTTTATGAAAACTGAATCAAAACTTAAAAAGATATTCATAAAAATTTTGTTCATTCTATTCAATCCTATCCTACGTCATGAATTCAATAATATCCTCTGATAGGTCATGATTCTAGGTTGTCATGGCGATAGCATCCTGTTTAAGAGGGAGTCCTATTGTTTCCGCATGACTGAATTTAAACTATAGAATCGTAATAAATGTTGTATTCATGCATTTTTGCACAAGAGTGCAATAGGTATTTCACCAACATCTGAATATTTCTAAAACGAGTTATAGTACGAACGCACCTCATTTTCTACGTTTGACATACAATTTTCGACTTGTACAATTTACTTTTTACCCGACTGCCAAGAAGGGTTATGTGTTTCTCGCGCATCTGGGTATGTGGATTTCTTTATACCCTCGAAACATCTCAACGGTCGGATGGATTTTAATGAATGAGGTCTCTATCGATTCGTCTTAACCGTCCGACGGCTATAGGCTATGTTTTGTTTTTATAAATTCGAAATGGCGACCGTAAAGTACAAAAGGGCGGTAGAGCCGAATAAAAAAAAAATTACGCACCCTATTGAGTGGCCTATCATTGGATAGGTCTTTCAAAATGAAGACGATGTTTCATTGACTACTTTACAGCCAGAAGCTCCGTTTAAATGTTACACAACCAGGAATTTGTGTAGGTAGGATCTCTAGCTTTACTGCAACTCTAACCTTCATAGACATCTATAGGCCTCATCAAAACAGTGTTTATAGATAGGAACTAACAATTAAACACAACTTAAAAGTCATCAATACAAGTAAATAAAAAAAATAGGTAAGTAATATAAAAAATAATTTCACATTGATGAGAAATAATTAATTAGTTCACTTTTTACACAGTCGTGCTTTTTGATTTTTTAAATGTAATACATTATTTGTAACTATTAAATAATTTCAAAATATTTATTGAATATTTAAAAAAAATTATGCGGCTTCGAATTTTTTTTCTTATATCTTTTTATCGTTTTTCTGCATACAAGTTTTAATGAGCTCCACCTTTTTTACAGTTTTGGTTGTAGATTACAGATCATCCGCTGATATTCTTCACTTTTAGTATTGTTATCTTATGTTTCTTTGGTATTTAGTATTAGTCATCCATTAATTAAACGTGACATTGTAATAAAGGGCTTCGCTGAAAATGTTGTAAATCTAATAAGTTTCTTTAACGGTTGATATTGTTTCCATTTCTTTTGAGGGTCGTGGTGCAACAAAAAAGGATGTAAAACGTTTCAAAAATAATCCAGAAATATTTTTGTTTGCGGCTTATTTCTGTGGTCAATAATATTTGCGGTTTTGAGATAATTACAGAGACTGAAACTACGTTGTGGTTTTTAATTAAGTCAGGCAATAGAAAATCATATATATTCATATAAGGATAATTGCACTGTAAAAAAAAAAATGAATTGTTTCTGGATCTTGCAAAACTTTATGAAAATATAATATACAGTAAAACCTCTCTAAAGCGTTTTAATGAATCTCTAAAGCTCATCTCTATCGCCATCTTTAAAGCTCACGTTCCGTTCCATTAAAAATTGGTCGCTGCGAGAGGTGGTCTCTTAATGGGGGTCATGTTTAAATCTATATTTTAATTGTTGAAAAAAGGTAACAATTAATGTTATTAAAATTTATTTTTCGCATTAGGAAAAAATATAAAAATTTAAGTATCAAATCGAAAGTTAATTACATAAGTTAATTACTGCAGAGTTTAAAACATGAATACATTGACGTTTGCTTTGATTTTACGTTTTATCTTTTATAACTTTCTTTATTTCCCAATCCTTTTGAAGTTCAGCAAATAAGTACAATTTTTTTTTGGACAGGAACAAATAATGACGATTTCATTAATTTATCTATTTCTTTGAGAGTTTCCCGACAGAATATGGCAGGGGAGTTTATTGACCGTCATTCTTAATTTGTCATCAGAGTTAAAATCATTGCCTAAAAAGACACAAAGGGGTTTAAACACTTAAAAATTACTGGGATTAAAAAAAAAAGCAATTTTATAAATTACAACGACCATTTGGAAAATGATTTTTTCAAAGACTAAAATTTAAGATATAAAAAATCGCATGGAGTTGATCATGCATTACGTACGCATTATTAAATATTAATAGTGTTATTACAAGTAAAAATTGCAAGCGACAAAAATCGCCTGCGACTCGTGAGATTTCCTGAAACTTACGTATTATCTCCCTCAAACTGACGTATTATCCAAGCATTTCATTGGCTGTTCGGGAAATGGGTTTTCAATCGTCAGATTTCCAAGAAATCTGACGACCCATTTTAAAAGAAATTTCATTCTTAAACTTCTAAACATCCCACACTATTACTTTTTACACCGTCGTATAGAGAAAAATATGTACTTTTAAATGCAATTTGTTTGAAATCTGTATCTCAATTTGTTTCTGAGTTATTAATTTTTTTTGTAGTTTTTATTAATTTTTTTGTCATAGTGACAACAGGAGTTCCATCTCTGTTGAAAGTAAAGGGAGAATACAGATTACTGTATAGACCCATCAGACAACGAATAAAATGCGGATTCAACCAATAAAACCCTTCAGATATGTTTTTGATTTCCTACTGTGACAGAGGACAATAACCGTTTTTCCAAATGGTTTAAAAAAAAAAAAATCTAAACTTTGTTTAGAAGTCCGATAAATAATGCGCTCTCCGCAATTATTTTTCTAATAAAACCTTCTTCAAGCGACCAGAAAAAAAACAAAATTCTCTTCAAAGAAATGGGTCGCTCATGGAGGTAGTTCAACTGGGATGGTCTCTGAATGGAGGTAAAATTAGTATTGAACCTATGGCAATAAATTTCGTTCTATGAAAAAATGGTTGCTCAGGGAGGTGGTCGCTTAATAGAGGTGGTCGCATTTGGAGGTTTCAGTGTAATCTGCTTCATTAATTGCTAAAAGGCGTTAAATAATAATCATAAAAACCGTAAAACATATTTTTTTATATTAGATATTACCTGTTTCTACGTTTCGGCTTCACCGAATCCTTTTTCTAAACAACCTGTTTTTTTAATGTAAACAGTTTTTATATATAAACATTTTTTACTGCATTTAGGATTTTCATTTAATATTTTTTAGCAATTTATGATATCTGTGGGTGCTCGGATTTGTTATATATAATACAGAGTTAGCCTAAAGGTTGGTTGGTTGGTTGGTTGGTTGATTTTGTGACGGCCGATTATCTACACTAGGGATATAGGCCCGAGGGGGAGTGCCCTTCGTGGGGGTCTTTCTAAGGGAACCTAACCCGTATTAACGCATGGAAATCCATGGTTCGAAGAAAACCACGAAAACTCCGAACGATTAGGCCGACGGGCGCGATTGGGATCGAACCCAGCACTTCCCGTCTACCAGTTTCGATAGCAGAACCTCTCAGCCACTGGTGGGGCGTTAGCCTAAAGGATTCATAGAGTTTCGAAAGACTGTTTATTTACAACGACTTTATACGACGTAGAAAGACGGGTGATACATGAAAAGACACATACACTCACCAAGTTTCTGGTACATACTACAAATGTTCAATGTGTGCGACCTTAGTATCCTGGTCCGGCACACATCCCAACGGTAATTCAGCTCCATCCATACGTTCAATAGCAGGATTCTGTCAATGTCCGTCACAGCAGCAGTGATGCGTTTCTGCACGCGAGCCACGAGGCGGGCTTTAAACTTGGTGAGTGTTTGTATCTTGTCATGTATCCCCGGTCTTTGTAGGTCATATACTTATCAATGTATAGTGTTTTCAAACAAGAGGAATCATTTAGGCAAACCCTATACAGGGTGTTTCAGCACAGCGGTTATAAACTTTCAAGAGAGATAGAGTGCAGTACACCTAGTTGATGGGAAATCACATAGCAATGCATGGTCGGAAATGCTTTTCTGGCTCAGCAGTGACGACACAAAACACAAGAAAGGAAGGACACAAACAAGGTGAGAAAACAGGTTTATTATTCTTAATTCTTAGTATAGCAAAAAACTAAGAAATAAGAACAAAAAGAGACAACGATCGTCATTAAAGAAGGTGTTCGAACTGACAATCCCGGACCGTTATGCAGGCCTCACATCTGCGACGCATGGAAGATTTAGCGTTCTCAAAAACACCCGGCCGTGTTCAGTACTTCCCCAGCACCTGTGCCTCAGTACTCTTAACCGTGTTTTGTAACACCAGTGTTTTGATACTAAAGCCATCCCAGCATTTTTGCAGTACAGTCGTCCCCGTTTAAATGAATATAGTCGGTTCCTGAAATAATATTCGATTAAGCGGGTTATTTGATTAAATGAGGAATCATAACTGTAATATTTAATGCGTAGTAAAAATACAAAATATGCATCTATAGTATATTTAATTAACAGCATAATCAATCGTTAATAAAATAACATAAACTAAAATAAATACAAATGCTAATATAAAATAAATACGTATTAATTTAATGTCAGTACATACATTTATTAGTACTTATTGTATACCTAACCATAAGCCAAAAGCGGGTTCCCAGGGTGGGTGCTTACTTGCTTACTTACTTACTTACATACATTTATATGGTTTACATCACACTTAATGCTGCTCGCTTGAATTCGGTTCCGGAAGATTCTATTCGAATAACTGGGTTATTCAATTATCCGTGACCCGAATAAGTTGGGAAGGACTGTACTAAGACTAATAATCATGTTTTCTCATCCTGTTCCTGTCCTCCCTTTCTTGTGTTTTGTGTCGTCACTACCTCGAAAGGAAAGCGTTTCCGACCATTCATTGCTATGTGATTTCCCATCATCTAGGTGTGCTCTATCCCTTCTGAAAGTTTGTAACCACTGTGCTGAAATACTCTGTATAATGTATTCCGAGTTATCCCCGATTATGAAGAAGTGTTACTATCTTCAGAAACCTATAGATTTCAGAGATTTTATTAGCATTTCTGAAACAAATTTCTTCTACTTCCCATTCGCCCCACCGTGGCCGAGAGGTTCTGCTCTTGAAGCTGGTAGACGGGAGGTACTGGGTTCAATCCCAATCGCGCCCGTCGGCCTAATCGTTCGGAGTTTTCGTGGTTTTCTTCGAACCTTGGTTTTCCAAGCGTAAATACGGGTTAGGTTCCCTTAGAAAGACCCCCACGGAGGGCACCCCCCCCCCCCTTAGGGCCTATATCCCTCGTGCTGATAATTGGCCGTCATAAACACAACCAACCAACTTCTACTTCCCATTTCAAGATTTCAAGATAAAAAAATCTCAAACGTTCTGAGTAGGTTTTAGAATACATTAATCAGTTTCCTCAACATGGAATATCGGTTTTTCCAGTGCTATCAACTCACAGATAAACAATTTTTTTTTCAACAGACAGACATGCTAAATTAACAGAATTAACAAAATTAACATTTTGCTACGTTCAGATGTATAAATTCTGTTATGCAACGGAAAATGTTTATTTATGATTGATTTCTGAGATTTCTGAAGATAAAGAAACGCTTTTCGAACTCGAGCATAATTCGAAATAGATAATATTATATTTTCGTAAATATTTACTAGATCGAAAACCAGGTCTATTTCTCTTTTACAGTGTAGTTTACCCCAAAAGGTTTATTTCGTTAACTGAGCTATTTTAAAAGATTTTTTTTCTTCTAACAAATCACGAAACATTTGGAAGTACTATGCCATGCCAGGGCTATTTTAAAGCATGGGAATACAAAGCACAGACCTAGAGCTCCATTTTTTCATTTTTATTTATTTATTTATTTAAATTTTTTTTTCTGTGTGTAGGGTGGGGGGGGGGGGTACTTAAAACTGTAGATAGATTTAAAAAGCTGTAGAATTTCATGATTTACATAGGTTTATGTTGTATTATAAGAACAAAATTTTGATTTATTTTGAAAACTGTTAAACGGATTCATTGTTCAATTTTACTACTTTTTGCAGTTTTATTACATTATCCAAAATCTTAAAACTTTAGAAAGCTTGATAAAATTGGCACCAAAACTGTATTGCAATGTTTTATGAATGTACTGTGTAACTGCGTAGTTGTTCTATTATACATAAATAATACATTTTTGTTATTTGTAAAAAATAAATAAATAAATAAATAAATAAATAAAGCAATTTAACAAATTACAACGACCATTTGGAAAACGATTTTTTCGAAGACTAAAATTTAAGACATAAAAAATCGTACGGAGTTGATCATACATTACGTACGCCATGGATTAAACATTAATAGTGTTATTACACGTAAAAATTTCAAGCGACAAAAATTGCCTGCGACCCGTCTAGAGGTCTGCACGGGCCGGAATTTCCAGGCCCGGGCCCGGCCCGGCCCGAAGGAAAGTTATTTTGGCCCGGCCCGGTGTAAAAATTGAAAGTTCGGCCCGAGCCCGGCCCGGCCCTTTACATTTTTACCGTTCTCGGCCCGGCCCGGCCCGACTAAATTTCTACAAAAAATTCCGTTTTTTCTCGACATACAATTAAGATTCTTTTAATGAATATTACATGCATATTTATGGGAACATTTTACAGTATATTTTAAATTACTATGTGTTCGCAAAATAGAAAACACACAATAGTAAACGTTAACGATTACTTACAGTGTTTTAGTCAACGTCTCTACAGACGTTTCAAAATTTAAATAAGGGTTCATTAAAAGATTATTGTAGTTTAGAATAAAGGGTTAAAAAACATGATAACTTTTGAAGCTTATAATAAAAGGTAGATTTGTGAAAATATTTCTGTCATTTTTAAGGCTTTTCTCAAATCAAAAGGAGCTACATTTTGATACATTTATGAATTCATTTCTTTTCGGAAACGCATGAGATTGGCAGGTATTCTTATTCAGAAACCATGTAAATGCCGTTTTTTTCTTAGATAAAAGTAATATATCTTTCAGAAAATACTGCCAAAGTTAGCGTTTTGAATCGAATTTCCGGAAGCGATAGCACAGGAAAGGAGAAAACGTACAGCCACGTGACAAGAGTCTCTGTTATCTCTGTACGTAATTTATGAAAAATGGAAACGCTATTCGATCCCAAATGCCTTCAATACTCAGGCCTGTCAATTTTATGCCTTTATAGTTAAAAATGAGTCAGAAAATGTGTCTGAGAGTTTCGTATTGTTGAGCAGTAAATATGAGAACCACCTTAAGGTACATTTCCAAAGATACTGTTAACAGAAGTTCATTATCGCTATTAATACTTTTACAAAACATAATGCCTGTCCTCCACATCTTGAGAACGATTAAGACCAGTTCCGTCCCGGCACAAGTCTGCCGAAAAAATTAAACCCGGGATCAGGCATCATGTAACTGTACGATGCCGATCTCTACGATGGACATGTTACATTTCTGTATTGATGTTGTTAAACTCGCATCGGCTCGTAACGCACATTTATACTTCTCGAAAAAGTAATATCCATTGGAAATGACATCGTATTTTATCTGCTCCTCTCAAATTTTTATATCGGGCCGGTAGGCCCGATTAATTTTTTTTATCGGCAACGCCTGGCCCTGCAGGCCCGTTCAATTTTTTGCCGGCCCGGCCCGTTTATTTTGTCTGTCGGCCCGGCCCGGCCCGGCCCGGCCCGTTGAAAAAATTGTCCCAATTCTGCCGGCCCGGCCCGGCCCGTTTGAAAATTATCCTTCATTCCGCCGACCCGGCCCGCGGACCGGCCGGGTACGGGCCTCGGGCCAAGCCCGGGCCCGTGCACGTCAGATTTCTTAAAACTTACGTATTATCCAAGCATTTCATCGGCTGTTCGGGAAAAGGCTTTTCTAGCGTCAGACTTCCAAGAAATCTGTCGACCCATTTTAAATGAAATTTCATTCTTAAACTTCTAAACATCCCACAATATTACTTTTTACACCGTCGTATAGAGAAAAAATGTACTTTTAAATGCAATTTGTTTGAAAGCTGTACCTCAATTTGTTTCTGAGTTATTCATACTTTTTTTTTTGTACTTCTTGTTACTTTTTTTTCATAGTGGCAACAGAAGTATCCGTCTCTGTTGAAAGTAAAAGTTAGTGTATAGACGAATCAGAAAACGAATAAAATGCGGATTAAACCAATAAAAAGCTTCAGATATGCTTTTGATTTCCTACCCTGACGAGGACAATAACCATTTTTCACAAATGGTTAAAAAAAAAAAAAACATTTTAGTTTTTTAAGAAAATATTAAATGAAATTTTTTTTATGAGATTACATTATAATTTAGTCTTGTTTATGTAATTAAAAATATCGAATGATGATTACACTTTTTAAAAAGTTATACTCTAACGAAAATTGTTTCAACCTTACTAACAAGTATTAACATCGGACGGCTGTGGCGCCAACTAATATGGGTCCGTGGGGCCAGAGCCCACCCAATAATTTGCTCTTTCAGTCCACCTAATTTTCATTATTCTATTTTCCATACTTATTTATTTTTCAATTGCTGAAAAGAAATTATTTCTCTGACACTTACAAAGTTATTTTGTTTGAAAATATGGTAAAGATTATGCTAAAAATATAATAAGAAAATAACAGACACATAGAAGCTTAAAATACAACCTGCCCCTTCCACTCTTTCATCCTAAAATTATACATGCAGTGAATTTCCTGTATATACGCGTATTATTTTTTCTTCCTAAATGCACTAAATTTGTAGTTGTTACTATTCCGCACGGGCGCTTTCTATTTTATTGGGTTAAGGGGACTCTTCACTCACTTGAAAACACCCGTTCTCTAATGTTAAACCTATGGGCACTTTGTTTTTGAATTTCTCGTTTAAATTTGAATATTTATGGATGATTTTTTTTGGCATAAAATAGCTGAGATCGATCTCTAATAGGGCTATTTTTTACTTTTTCGATTTCTATTGCATATTTTTTTTAATAAAGGTTTACTTTCGGAGTCTGTTTCGAAAGTGAAAGTACTTTATTAAAAAATCTGCAACCATAATCGAAAAAGTACGAAATGGCCCTATTAGACAGATCACACACTGAACAGATAAGCAGAAGAAAATGTGAGACATGCAACAAATTGCAGCGTTCAAATCGGTTTCTTCTTTGTTATCAGGGTGAAATGTTTCTTGACTTACGCTTTTTCGTCGCTTGTCTGTTCAATGTGTGATATGCCTTAGAGATCGAGCTTAGCTATCCTATGCAAAAAAGAAAAAAAAAATTGTATAAAAATATTCAAACTTAAACGAGAAATTAAAAAACAAACTGCCCATAGGTTTAACATTAGCGAATGGGTATTTTCGAGTGAGTGAAGAGTCCCCTTCAAAAATCCTTCAGAAAATGCTGCCAAAGCGTTTTAAGACAATTTCAACATGCGTCATCTCATATATCCTCCTGAGCCCTGGCATCCATTTAAATGGATGTTTTGCTTTCTCCTTCTATTGCGTCAAATTTCATTGTAGCAATCTAAAACCAGTTTGGCATGGTAATGTATGAATCAAAACTCAAAATTCAGCTTTTGGATTTTGGCAACGGTAACTACTTTGTTTACAAAATGGCGTAGTCAAGTTGGAATTCTACGTTCTGCTGGTAAGTTTCGGTTTTATGTTATTTAATTTGTTTAAACTAATTTTATTTTGCAATTTTAAATCAGATGTTAATACTTGCCTTATGTTCTTTATAATAAATTCTATTCTTTCCCATACTTCTCGCATTTTTTTAATTACTTTAAAGCGTACTGGCCTGAACATCCATTTAGATGGATGTGCTGTAAAACAAAATTAAAAAATCGAAATTTATTAATTTCTTTAAAAACGTCATTTTTGATGCCTATTTGTTGAAAAAAACTCATATTTAAAAAAAAAAAAATTATGCATTACATTTTGCTTGGGTCTCAGGAGGTTATATGTAAATGTTAAATGAAAAACTCTATTTGATTCCAAATCACTTTAGAAGTCACTTCTACAAATTTCATATTTTTTACGTATACAAATAGCAGAGTCATTTTACCCTAAATTAGTTTTGAGGCCACTCAATATTTTTGAAAAGTTGGCGCCACTGTCGGACGGTGTGGAGAAGATACAGCATTAAGTCTGCACCCAATGTCATTCAAAAACCACAGATAAGGCTTGATTACCTTGTAAACTTCCACCAGAAAAAACAGATAGAAATTTTTGCCTTATTTATAACAGAAATTCTGCATGACTACATCGTTTAACTAAAGAGAAATTTGCTATTCAAATTTACTGGTGAACGTTTGCCCCAGCGGTAACCTGGCCCTGGTCATAGTCCCCCCGGTCGGGCGCAGCTTGCGAAATAAAGGGCTCTAAAAGAACAAAATTGGGTGGTAAATAATAAAATCCTAACACATAAAAAAGTTTCTGATATCTGCACAATTTTCAGGTTTGAAAACTTAAATGGTGTTAGTTTAACAATTTTGAGACTTAAACTTCTAGTAAACCACCTCAATCAAGGCATTGTCTTAAGTTTTAAGACGTTTCTCTATTCAGATCATTTTCCTGAATATGTATAATATTTTTATATTACACGTTACTCATTCCTTTAACAGCGTTCATAGCATTAAAATAATAAATAGAAAAGAAAATTCATATACTTTATTAAGTTAAACAATGATTCTAATTGGCAAATAAATCATACGAGTTGTAATTTTTCCAACTGAGTGAAAAGTTTCTAGGCCAGAATTTTAACCTGGCTTTGTATTAATTATTATATTAATGGTTTTAACTAACATAGAATTACGTAGCCAACGTTTTCGTAGAGTTACCTGTGATTTATTCTAATGAGCTGTTTCAGATAACAGATTAAATTTCATTATCAAAAAGATTCTCTAAGTGAATTGTGTCCGCCAGATTTGTTCAGGATAGCTGTTAGCAGAGCATTGGCAGCTTAAGCCAAAGGTCCCTGGTTCAAATCCTAGCCTGGACAGATTTTTACTTTGTTGAAAAAATTACAACTCGCAAGTTATTTTTAAGAAAAAAAAATAATAATAAATTATCCACACTACTGAAAAAAATAATGTTGACTAAATTGCAGGCGATGTATATAGAAAAGTTTATTTTGTTTCCTCATGTAGATTATTGAATAACAAATTTTCTTCCTTTGATCAAACTCGCAGAGTTAGGGAGCGAAGGACAAAACACAAACAAAGATAAAAAAGAAAAGCAAAAAAAATGAGCGGCCTTTGAGAAACAAAAGAAAAAAGAACCCGTAAACAGATAAGCATCTTGATTTTCGCCTGCAACTCCCTTCTAGGAGTTTTCTGAGAAATCTCCGGAGAGAACAGTTGTCATGGAGAATGCAGCTAATCTATTGATTTGCTTTATCTTTTCCAATAGAGATTTTTCTAACTGACCCTCCTAAAGCCCCTCCCCCCATTTGCAGTGAGAAAATAACTCAAAAGATAAGTCATTGCATGACGCATTGATTACGATAAATATAATATTTCTGCTAACTCAGTTTGCGATTTGTTTGATGGAATTATTAAATTAGCTTTGTTTTCTGGCGGAAAGGGAAATGTGAAAAAAAAGATTAAAATCTGTCAATAAGTCTGTCTTTTTTTGTTCGAGCCAGGGTACTTTTGTAATTTATATTAATTGACTTACAATGAATGAGGTTACAAATTAGGTTACATATATATTAGGGTGGAGCAAAAAAAATTATTTTTTTAAAATCAAAAACGGGTAGGTGCCAAAAGTTGCCTTTATACTAGTACATCATCTGCCTGCTATATTACCGCTGAAACAAAAATGGCTTGAGTCTGCGCTTTTGGTCCAAAAGTCGAAATTTTGTGTAAAATTTGACATTTTGTCAAAAAAATTAAAAACAATTCTATAAAGCTGGTTATTATTTAAAAGTGTTATTTAAACCTTTATTATTAATGACTTAACATATTTAAACGATAAAACGATATCTTTGTTCTGTATAACTGGAACAAAAGTGACAACTTTTGGTGAAAAAAGGTGTTGGCACTCTGTTGTGTCATACAACTAATTATTGTTTAGAATACAGCTATTATGTGGTTGCTTTCAAATATACCCAGGAGGTATCACGTGGAGGTGGCTGCATTTCATGACACAACAGTGCATAGCCAGACCACCCTTCCATCTGAGCGCAACGTTTTATTTATATATTGAATTGTGATTTTTTATCAAAGACTGGCATAAGTTTTTTATATATCAACCTGGTCCATCTCTTCTTTATATCCACAAACGTTGGGTGATGCTGCTGTGACACTGCTTCATGTATATTTCTACTGCTTGTCCATGATAAGGTAAGCAGAGTAATGCAGTGGTATTAATGAAATCTATTCAGACCTCTAGTATCTTCACCAAAATTCCATCCAGTTACTGCATAGTGATTGGGAGTTCTACTCCTAGAACATTTTACAACATTTAGGTAATTCATCTTTGAGTATGCCATCCTTTACTCTACCTCTTGAATTTTTTATATGTTGATAAGCATATTGTTTAGTGTGATGGCGATCGTCATCAAAATTGCAATAAGAATTTGCTCTGGATGTGAAAAATTTGCTCTCGATGTCCTAAATAAATTTTTTAGTATTTGTTTTTTGCCGTTTTATGTTATGTTTAGTAGCCGAGTAATTTCCCATAAGTTTTTAGATCAATTTTTAGAAGTGGATTATATTTGGTGTAAACCCTCCCGCGGCATAAATTTGGATTACATACTTTGTGAGCGAACCAGACCCTGATGGTCAATCAGTGCTTATATAAAGGCGAATAATTTTATGCGCCTTTGTGAGACATCTTGCGCAGGAGAAATTTCCTGGGTTCCTATTCGCTAGTTCTTCTGAGCCATATCTTGATGATGTCTAGCAGGTATTTCTGGTATGTGCTGAGCACCCTTTTCTCGATTTCAGGAAATAATGTTTGAAAATTACTCTCTATGGCTTCAAAAATTGAAATAAGAAGGGAATAAGCACGTGGACAAAGATTTTCCTATTGATCCGGTGAATCCCTGTGGGTTAGAATCTAATTTTTGCCAACGACCTTGTCTAATAAATGATGCAGAGAAAATTCATTGGACTTGGAGGTAGCATATTATAACTGTAATGGTTCATTCTAAACATGTCCCTCACAAAATGGATGGCAACGACTAATAGAATTATCCGCCTTCAAATGAGCACTCACTGCCCATCAGAGTCTCTACGTTCACTCAAAAAGTACTATGTTATCCAAGTTTTTGCCCCAGGATAGTTTACAATAAAATATAATCCATAGCTAAAGAAGGGATCTAAAAACTCATGGGAAATTATTCGGCTACTAAAGAACACACAAAACGGAATAAAACAACTACAAAAAAAAGGTTATTTAGGACAATGGTTGCTTCGCATACGCAGAGGAAATTCTTAATTCAATGCTCTCTGAAGATTTCCATCACATTAAACAGCTAGCTGCTCATAGCACATAATAGTTGAAAGATGAAAGTAAATGATGGCATACGCAAACCTGAAATATCGACAATCAACTTTGAAGCGGATAATTATATAAATATAATTCATTGGAAAAGTGTTGTGGTAAGAGAACCACCTCTAATCAATATGCATTTATCGGGTGCAATCTTGGTGAAGATAATAGACGGCTGAATAGATTATATTAATATCATCCGCAGTGCATTACACTGTTTCTCTTCTCTTACACAAACAGTAGAAAAATACGTAAAGGAGATCACAACATCAGCAACCAAAGTCTGTGGATCCAAAGGAGAGATGTACTAGGTTGATACATAGAAAACTTAGGCCAGTCTTTGATAAAAAATCACAATTCAATGTATAAATAGAACATTGAGTTCAGATGGTAGGATGGTCGATCTATGCACTATTGTGCTATGAAATGAAGTCCTCTCCACGTAGTATCTCCTGGGTAGTTTTGAAAGGAACTAGGTAAGAGCTGTATTCTAAAGAACAATTATTTGTGTGACACAACAGAATGGCAGCGCCTTTTTTTCACCAAAAGTTGGCAGTTTTGTTCCAATTATGCACAACAAAGATATCATTTTATCGTTTAAATATGTTAAGTCATTAATAATAAAGGTTTAAATAACACTTTTAAATAATAACCATCTCAATAGAATTTTTTTAAATTTTTTGAAAAAATTTCCCGAAATTTCAACTTTTGGATCAAAAGCGCAGACTCAAGCCATTTTTTTTTTTTCAGCGGTAATATTGCACACAGATGATGTACTAATATAGAGGCAACTTTTGGCACCTACCCGTTTTTGATTGTAAATTTGCGATTTTGCGTTCTTTAATTGAATTTAATCACTGCAGCAGGCAATTTTACAGGAGAGGTCTTCCCGTTTTAGAAAAAAAAAATGTCAAAAGATCAATATGGAACACGAAAAAATGCTAAAACTCGCATAAAAAACTCTGTAAAAAAATTCAAAAAATCTCACTTCATTTAATAAAATTGCTTATAACATTAAATTTTTATTGGGCTATAAGATTGGAAAAGATTTCTTGTATAAATACTTAAAAAAAAAAAAAAAAAAAAAAAAAAAACAAAAAAAAAAAAAAAAAAACGTTAAAGATCTTATAAAAAACTTGCGAAAAATTTTAAAATTGCAGAGGACAAAATTCACTGTATTGGTCTAAAAGATGGATTGAAAAATACTGTGCAAAGCGTTGCAAATTAATCTTTCTTAGAAATTGAGGTATACATATATATATATTTAAGATCACAGTATTAGTTTGAAAGTGATCTACCTATCTTAAGATATATGAGAAATTTCCATTTTAATTGTATATTCATAAAATTGCGTTAAAAAAAAAATAAAATAAAGACTGATATTTTATATTCAAACTAAATATTCAAAGTAAAAGATTATTAAAGATATTTGAATTTAGTTCTGCGTTAATTTTAAACGCAGCATCGACTTTGAATGCTTATTTTCAAGTTACTTTCCATATTTCCTGTCTATAATGCAAATGCACACACATACACATACATACGCATGTGTATAATTTAAAAGCGATTAAAAGAATAAAAAATCTGCTTCATTTAAACTGCGTGCTCAGAATGTTGGTAAGAGCCTCATAATATACATCTTTAACAATTTTTCCCACTTTAAATGGTAATAGGGAATGTTTTAAATTATTTCACATTTTTCAAGAGCGAGAAAACGAAACCTCTCCATTTTAAAATAAGAATGAGCAAAGCAAAAAGTTTATTTACACAATGTTTCGAGATTCTTGAATTTCTCGTTTTTCAATAGAAGGTGTTAACATTTTACCTGTGTAAACACTCGTGTCTATAACTGTACAAACAAACATGCGCTCTTATGTTTGTGTTACATATGCATATTTGCTTTTCATTGTAATAAGGATGTTTGCTAATTTATATTTTAAAAAGGAGCATTTTAAACATCATTTGCGTGAAATTATACTAGGACGCTTGAATCTCCAAACACATTTTTTTTTTTTGTGATTGCATTGAAATATTGAATCAAAAATTTTCCGGCGCAAACTGATATTTTGTTTCTGAAAAGAATTTTTTAATATTTTCAATGCATGATCTGAATTCTGTGTTTTGAAACTATTAAATTTGAAATAGAAATACTTGTTAATTTTCATGTTAATGAAGTAAAATAATTTTCATGCACCGATACTATTCAAATATTGTATTTTAAGTTTTGAAATAATAATGATAATGATAATAACAATAAATAATAATAAAAATTAAAATACACTGAATATTTAAAGTAGATTACGGCAAAGAGAATAATTTTTAAACAAAATAAAAAATCATATCCTCAAAAGGATATTATTAAAAGATACTTATAGATTTTGCATTCTGTAAAATAATAATAATAATAATAATAATAATAATTTAAAACTGTGAAAAAGCATACTGTTTTACGAAAGAAATTAAGTAGCAGATGAATTCATTTTCATAAGGGTATATATCAAACATTTAACTTAACAGAAATAAAAACACTCCAAATCCCTTATCTTGTTTTTTAAATTACATCTAAAAAATCATTGTATAAATATGAAGGCAGATTTATGAATTTAGCTATTGTAAAAAGATATGTTGTAACAACTCATGACGAAGTTAGTCAATGAGAAAAAGATCCTTTATTAAATTACAGATAAAAATGTCATGAAATTATGAAAAACTCGTTTAATCATGTTGCTATCTGAGATACCATATATTTTTTCTACTCTTTTTCTTTTTCTTAAATTTCCCACACCTTTTTAAAAAATATATTGGGGAAAAAAAGTATTTATTCATTTATTGTAAAAATTGCTTAATTGAAAAAAAAAGTTTAGAAGAGCCCCTCCCCTTTTTTTTCTACCATTCAATGAAAAAAAAATATTTTTCGTTAAATTACACAAATGAAAAATGATATTGAATCATAAAATTCTTTCACATCCTCTGTTTAGTACCCTACATAGTCTAACATTTTAGGTTCATGTTAAACGCCGGGGCGCATTACATACCAGAATAAAACTTATATTTAATATTTTTCTAAGAGTAATTCGATATTTAAAAAAAAAAAATCTTTATTTCATACACATGAGATATTGAAATTTTTTCGCAGATTACCTCAACCTGTTGCCTTTTGATCAAAGAATTTTTCTGCACATTTATTGTAAAAGTAAAAGCCAGAACTCCACTTTTATCTGTTCATTTACAGAGCCCGAGTTACACATTTAGAGGAACCAAGGTCCCATCCTAAATTTCGTGGGTCCCAACTCTAATTTCCATTCCGGTTAGATAGTACTGTAAGCATAGAAATCTAATTTTCGCAACTCGTCTATATATTTGAATATAGAATAATATTTCATTATTTCAATGTTTTTTAAATCCTCCCAGTTTGCAAATAACCATCAAGGAATTTTTTTTTAGATTAACTAAGGCCATTTTGGGGGACGGTAATACCGTGGCCCAAGGCCCGGGCATATCCGAAAATCCATACGTTTTCATTTACTGTAAAAGTCCATATTGGATGACTCCATTCAGCAGAAGGAAAAAAAAAATTAAATTCCGCATACGAAATAGAAATATAAAACTCTTTACACAGAAGATGTTTTGAACCTCTTGAAAATCCAGACCTTTTTATTTGTTTTAAAATTACACATGAGATGACTCCATTCAGTAAAAAAAAAAAAAAAAAAAATCATTAAATTCCACGTGTGAAATGAAATCTAAAACTCTTTTCACAGAAGGTTACTTGAACCTCTTGCCCTATCAAAGACCACAAAAATTCCAAACGACTTTTTTTCTCACCTTTTCACCTAACCTAATAAAGATTTTTCAATCATAATCTAATAAAGATTTTTTAAAAATTAACTAAGACAATTTAGGGGGGGAGGGCGTAATTCAAGGGTCCTAGGCCCAGGTATATGCGAAAATACAACTCTTTTCAGTTGTCGTAAAATTACACATGGGATGACTCCGTTTACTGAAAAAAAAAAAAAAAAAAAAAAAAAAAAACAACCAAACAAACAAACAACAACAACAAAAAAAAAAATCCAGTTGCACATGTGAAATGTGTGAAATGTGTAAAACTCTTTTCACAGAAGATTACTTGAACCTCTTGAAAATCTAGTCCTCCTAATTTGTTGTAAAATTACACATGAGATGACTCCATTCAGTGAAAAAAAAATCATTAAATTCCACATGTGAAATGAAATATAAAACTCTTTTCACAGAAGATTACTTGAACCTCTTTCCCTATCAAAGACCACAAAAGTTCCGCACCACTTTTTTCTCACCTTTTCACCTAATAAAGATTTTTTAATCATAATCTAATAAAGAATTTTTAAGGGGAAACAGTACCTTTTAAACTATTTTTCAGTTTTCAATATTATTGTATTATACTGTAATTTATGTGGTGGTATTATGTTTAATACTATAATGCAAATCAATATTTTTGCTTAAATTTTATTTCCATAATCCTAAGAACATACTACATAAAATTGTGCATGGATTTAACATTCAAGGTTATAGTTATTTTCTTTTTAAACATTTCAATTATGAGTTAGTTGAATTTCTTTGACTTTTTACTATACAAAAGAGAAAAACATTCATATTAAATGTAACATTCCATACATCTAAAAATCCATGCACAGTTTTATGTAGTATAATGTAAGGGATGTGAAAAAAAAATTGAAACGAAAATATTGATATTTTAAAAATTAATAGGGATTTAAAAAAAATAATTTTTTTTAAATTTAAACTTTAGTTAAATAGGCTGTTCTTCAAGATTTTTTTAAAAAAAAATTATATGAAATTATATTTGCTTTATAGTATTAGTATAATGTCACTACAGATATTACAGTATATTACAGTATTATTCAAAATTGAAAAACTTGTTTAAAAGCAGGGTTGGGTTTTTGACGTCAAAAACTGGTTTTTGACATGACAAGTGTCAAAAACTGGTTTAAACTGTCATAAACTGGTTTAAACTGTCGAAAACTGGTTTAAACTGTCGAAAACTGCCAAATACATGTAGCACGCTAAAACATTTTAACAATAGATAAACATTAAATAAGTCAATGATTTATGTGATCTTTTATTGAAATTTAATAATTTAAAAAATATATTATTTGCAATAAAATATTTTTTTTTTTTTTTTGGGGGGGGGGGGGGGGATTTTTCAACCAGAAGAAAATAATTTTGTACAAGTAAATAATCCGGATCAATTTTACCCCGCAGCATGCTGCAGCACACCACGCGTTTAGCACATTTATTTACACCCAAAAGATTTTTGAGTTTAGAGTGTATGAAGCGTAAGAAAATAGTCTGTCTCTTAATTGATGCTGAGCTTGTAGGACTTGATAGCAAAAGCATTGCTAGATGAGCAAGTTTTGAAGCAGGTTCAAAAAGCTGTTGCATTTAGTGATACCTTTCCACCAAACAATGGAGTCCTCCCTATAGCACTGAAATAAGAAGACTGGAAAGGGGATTCTTTAGCTTCATACACAATCAGTATGGGTAAGCATCCATAAACTCTCTCTGTAGCTCAAGCGCGAGCTGAATTAACTGATACAGCAGTCAACCCTTGCCCCTGATGGTTGGGATGCAAAGTATAAGCCAAACAATGGTATGGTTTCATGATTTGATCCCTTCTATTATGCACTTTTTCAATATGGGCTTACAGGAATTTTCTTTCAGATGACCGAGCCAATTTTGTTTAGTTTTAAAATCGAAAACATTTGTATATATTGAAAGAAAGCATGTTTTTAAAAAGATTTTGACTTTAAGCTCTTTTTTTTTTTAATTACTTCTCTTATTTTGTAAATGTTTAAAATTAATAATCCAATTTTAATTTTGAATGGAATGGTTATTGCCTAGACTAGAATAACATTGATGCACATTATCTTGTTATAGTATATACAAAAAAATCTACAATTTTCTAAGTTTTTTTTCCCCATAAAAAAAGCTAGCTAATGCTTTAAGCTCTCAAAAGTAAGCGAAATTAAAACGATTTTAAGTAAGAGAAAAAATGTACAGCTCAGGTGAGCTTAATGTCTACTTTTTAGAAAAACACAATTTTACAAAAAAAAAAAAAAAAAAAATTAAATAAAAATTTTACCCTTTTAAAAAGTTGTACTTAACAACAATACTTGTACTAATTACTGTTTAATTACTAATTACTGTGTACTAATTACTGATACACAGTAAGAGTGAATTTAAAATATTACATGTAATGTTGTCATGTGTGACATTTAATTTGAATTTTTTACAGAACAATTTAGTATTTGAGATTTTTGACATGACGGTTTAAACTATGGTTTAAACCGACATAAACTGACACATGTCAAAAACCTGCCAACCCTATAATTATTACTAATACTATATACTAATTAAACAATTACAGTAATAGTGAATTTTAAATATTACATCTAATGTGTGATATTTAATGTGAAATTTTACAGATCACTGTAAGTATTTGAGGTTTTTGACAAGGGGTTTTTGACATGACGGTTTAAACCGCAGTTTAAACTGTCAAAAACTGACTTGTGTCAAAAACCTGCCAACCCTGTTTAAAAGGTACTGTGTCCCCTTAAAAATTAACTAAGACAATTTAGGGGGGCCCGTAATTCAAGGGTCCGAGGTCCGGGTATACCCGAAAATCCAACCCTTTTCATCTGTCGTAAAATTACACATGGGATGACTCCATTCACTGAAAAACAAAACAAGAAAACATTGAATTCTACATGCGAAATAGAAATATAAAACTCTTTTCGCAGAAGATTACTTGAACCTCTTGCCCTATCAAAGACCACAAAAATTCCGCACGACTTTTTTCTCACCTTTTCCTCACTTTCGAAACTGTGGTGCTACTTTCTCTTTGATATCACAGGGTGGTGACGGAATGAGTTGCCGAGATGGGAAAGAAGGGGGAGGAGGGGCTGCGACCCCTCCACTATCATTCTGATCTGTCATGTCGCTAGAATTCAGTCCATTATTTACGACTCATTTTGGCGGTTGCCACATGTCTCTCTACAACTCGATTTCGCCCCATTTGAGGCGAATATTTTCATATTTCTGCTAACTGAATATTCAGTTACCCGAGAATATTTCTCGTGACTTCTTTATTGGGATGCGTGGATATAACAAATTGCGTTTAATAGCCAAAATACTGTATTATATCCGGGATACACCCCAGAGGTATGCATGCAATGTACCTAGCAGTGGTTATTTTTTATTTTTAGCACCCCATTTCGGGGAGGGTAAAAAAGAAGGGGGAGGAGTTAATATAATGAAATATTCCCGTGTGTTTTGGATGATCTTATTGTGTGGCCGGGGCACGGATGTCTTGACAAAATATGACATTTTTCTAATTTGTTTTCGCAGCTGCAAGTGGGCCTACTGGAACATTTTCCAATTACTAATTTTCCGTGCCATCGGTTTTTCGACGTTCATTAATTTATATTTCGTACGGCAGGCGTCGATTCTATGAAGTCTGTTCTTAATTTGTCAATGCTGCCCACTTGTTTTTAAACATGTTTTATAACAGATTTTGATTTTGATTGTGCCGCGGTTTAATCAAGTACTTTTTTTAAAGTATTGGGTTAATACATAAGATACACAAATAAAGACATTAAATTTAAAAAATCAAAAAACCCGACTGCGTAAAAAGCGAACTAATTAATTATTTTTCATGTGAAACTATTTTTTATATTACTTACCTATTTATTATTATTATTATTATTTACTTGTATTGATGACTTTTAAATTGTGTTTAATTGTTAGTTCCTATCTATAAATACAGTTTAGATGAGGCCTATAGTTGTCTATGAAGGTTAGAGTTGCAATTATGCTAGAGATCCTACCTACACAACTTCCAGGTTGTGTAGTATTTAAACGGAGCTTCTGACTGTAAAATAGCCAATGAAACATCGTCTTCATTTTGAAAGACCTATTCAGTGATATGCCACTCAATAGGGTGCGAAAAAATTTTTTTCGTCTCTACCGTCATTTTGTATTTTACGGCCGCCATTTTGAATTTATAAAAACAAAACATAGCCTATAACCATCGGACGATTAAGACGAATCGATAGAGAGCCCACTCCTTAAAATCCATCCAGCCGTTGGCATGTTTCGAGGACCGCCCATGAAGAGGTTAAAAGCAATTCAAAACTGTTTCCTGTCGTTGGTCATAGATGATGGCGTTGATTATTCTAATTTTATTTTAATGTTTGTTTAGTTTTTGACTTTACAACATTTTGCATACACCGTTCAGTAAATTTGGCATTTTTATTTTAACGTTAATATTGAATTTTTCATGGTGTTAATGTCCAGCTCTTTTATTCAATTCCTACTATTAGTTCACACTCTCCCTATATTTATTTATATATCTTGTTCAAATTTTCAATCGTTAATAAAATACTTATTATTCATCCTATCAAGTTGAAATAAATTTTTTAAAACTTGTACTGGATGACAATTAATGTTAATACAGATTTTTCAAATATTAATTCATTCATTAAATTTTAATTAATTAATTTTAGTTTTATATGGGAGACAAAATGGCAGCCATTGGTTATTGAACAGCATTTAATGCATCTTCATATCTATAAGGGGGTTACCATAGGGGGGACCCTGTTCTGTCGCGAAATACCGCCAAGTTTTCGCCAAATGTGACACCAACTTGGCGATATCTCTAACATTTCGCCAAATTACCATAGACTTCCATTGTAAACCTACTTGCTTATAGAAAATCAACCAAATGAGCTATTTTAATGCAACAAAAACTAATATTAGCTTAAGGGATTATATTAAATTTTTCTTTAATGACCTAAGTAGGAATTGACTTTAAAAACAAAATTTTTATATTACTTGTTATTAAATATGTGGGGATGTTCAACACTTTTTCTCACGGCTGTATTTTCTACGGTTGTTTTTTTCTTGTCATTAAAACTTAAAAGCCATAGCATAAGCCGCCAAAACAAATCCCCGACTTTATTAGACTCGTCATCTTCTTTCTTCACATTATCTCCGTGATGCATTAGTGCTTCCAATCCGATTTCCCCATAACTAATCACTCTTACTCGAGGACGCCCCACTTCTTATATTGGAAAAGCATCTGCCAGAGTTGCCCCTTTCGCCCCGACCTAATCTATGGGCCGTACCCGAGGTGACGAGAGACCTTACATCGAAGGCGATAGTTCGGCTTACGTATTTTACTTCTTTTTTCTCCCTGCCCTATACCTATAGGGTCACCCTTAACATGAGGCGGGGAACAGATCTCTTTGTCAAAGAAAAAAGATGAAGCGAGATGGTCTGGCTTTTTAAGCAACCACGCAATAACAAGTTACTTAGGGAGATGGAAAATGAAAATCCATAAAGAGAAGCTACAAAGTTAAGGGTTCTCAGGACTCTTAAAATTGGAAAAATGAAAAAAAAAAAAAGACCATTTTCAACATTTAATATTTAAAAATGTATTTGATATTAAGACTCAATTTTAATTGGGTTGAAAGATATAAGTATGGTCTTGCATTTCATGCATTTTAAAAAGTGCAAGATGCAAAATTAGCATTTACAGGGGGCTCCAAACTGTCAAATCTTTGATGAGCAGAAAATCGGCATAACGGATTACAAAATAAATTTTTGCAATTACAATGAAAATTTTAGTGCCTACTTATACTTCAGATTATAATAATTACTCTGGATTTAAATATGTTTGCATTTAAAGCATTTTTATATTTTTAATACAAAGTTGTATTTAGCTAATGAAAAATTTTGAAAATTTCAGCAGCATAATTACTTGAAAAAAAATATTTTTTTTTGAACAATTAAAAGGAAATTTTAGGTTCAGTTTATAAATACAAACATGAAACATATGTTTTTAAAATTTCATGAAAAAATATGCAGAAGGTTTTTAGATATTATGCGCGTTATGCCCAAAAAACGTCATTTGGAGAAAAATGACTTCAAAGTTTCGGAAACGCCGCTCCAGCTGTTGAGCGGTGTATTCTAAAAGACATAACTTCTGTTCTCATGGGAATTGAACGGAAACAATTATATCAAAATGCTTTGAAAAGATAGGGGTTTAACATCTAAAAAAATTAAAAATTCTAAATTTTTAAAGCTTTAAGAGTCCTGAGACCCCTTAATTTATAGACAATTACCAGGCAGTGGATTAAATGCACTTGAAAATTTGCAAAATATGCGTAAAAATATGCTCTAAAAACTTTTAAAATACAAAATATGCACATATAATATTTACCAAAAGACCACTTACTTGTAAATGTGATTTCTTTTTTTTTACTTTTTTTCTCTCTTTATATGTTATGAGGTTATTATGTTACTATTTCCTCCTACGAGTTCAAACATTTTATCAGCATATTTGAAGTTGTACATACAAGAGTAACAAATAATATTACGTGGGTGGTTAAATAATTATTGTCCCTAGTGTATAAAAATATTTGTACTGCGATGGTTGTTGTGGAATATCGAAGCCTAATGTCTTAGATGCCTATATGCTGAATTTCAGAACCGTAGCTGCTATATTCACATCGTTTTGGAGGGAGATGGAAAAGGGGGGGAGTGGGGGTAAAAGGCTGATTTTTAGCTTATGGTGCTAGATTTGTGACAGTGGATGAGACGTATAACTACTATGGTTTGGACTCGGGATCATAGTGATGTAGTCACATCTCATCCACTGTCACAAATGTAGCACCATAAGCTCAAAACCAGCATTTCACCCTCACCCCCCTCTTTAAAATTTAAAACCCATTCTTCAAAACTATGTGAATATAGCATCTACGGTTCTGAAATGGAGCATAGAGGCATCTAAGACATTAGGCTTCGATATTCCACATCAACCATCGCAGCACAAATATTTTATATACACTAGAGACAATAATTATTTAACCACCTACGTAATTTTAATGTTAATGCTAATGCTATTAATGTATCATGTCTTTCTGTGAAACATGTTTTTTAAACACGAAGATGTTTACTTGAGCACTGCATCCTAAAAACCGACATCCTGTATTGTGAAAACTGGTTAATACACAGTCAAAAACGTGTATTAACGAGTTCTCGGAAACTTTTCCGAAAATCAGCTGCTGCAAAAGGAACTTTTTAAAGTTTTTATAAGTGCTTATTTAAATCTGGAAAAGATATTGGTTTACTAGATTTCTAAAGACAATGCAAGCTTTTTGGAATCGTGGGTAATTCGGATGATGTTGTTGTATATTTATTTGTCATTCGTGATTCTATTACATTTTCGTAGAATAAGAAACACCTGTCTTTTTTAACAGTGAACTGCACATTCAAGTTTTGTCCTGATTCATCACAGTGCATCTCTACAGAGATAAAATATTTAGAAACACAAAAATCAAAATTATGATTTATGTTACTAAAAAGAGGCTAAAATATATGAAAAAGTTTTTTAAAAGCATAAAAACCGCCGATGTTATAAGTCTCGACATCCAACAGCTTTCGACTGATTCAACCAGTCATTATCAAGCGAAAAAAATGTCATTAGTGTGACTGTTCGTGAATGACTGTTAGCTATAGCTGGTGACATGTCTATTTCAAAGGATTTCATCTTTTTCCCTGATGATGACTGGTTTAATGAGTCGAAAGCACTTGAGTGTTGACTTTTAACATCTTAGGATGAGCGAAGCGAATCCTCTACTAGGCTACACAAATTACATTTTGCCGTACACTTTACAATAAATCTATTCAGTATTTTGACTTGAAATTAAACATAAAAATAAATTATGATCGAAGATTTGCACAATATTATTTTTCTTACAGAATAATCTTAAAAAATTTATTATTTTAATTAATTTATTTTACATGTTTTTCCATTACGGACGCATTTTTGCAAATAAAAAATGAAACACGTATATTTTCAGAAGATAGAATCAGGATTAGTTAAATAGTTTCACGATTTCTTTTATGAAATTTTTAAAATACCTTTTTTATGAAAATTATAGGATATTTTTAATGAATTAAAATTTGTGAAAATTCAATTATTTATATTTAATTATAAAAGTATTTTTCAGTCTCAAGAATTCAAATACACAATTTATTCTTATTACGTGATATCATTTACGCAGACGATACTCACGCATTTAAAAAGAATTATATTATGATTTTTTTGTAAAGTGGCAACAAAAGAATTGTAAATAAATAAAATTAATTGTTAAATTCGTTATATCATAAATAAAAAATTCCGAGGAAGTTCTTAGTTATTTAGCTGAATTTACATTTCTGAAATTAAAATGCGCCAAAACATAAAATAACGTTTTTGCTTAAAAAAGATGCAAAAATATAAAAAATATTGTTACTTTCAAGTATTTATCTTATTAAATAATGCTTCGCGAAGCCAAACAAAGTATGGCTTTTGCTAATGTTTAAAAACATTTTCATGTATTTCAGCACCTTTTTAGTAAGATAAATCATAATTTTGATTTTTGTATGTTTAAACATTTTATATAATCTCAAGGTGAACCTGACCTTCGAAAATTACAGTTAAACTATATTTTTATATTTATATAGAGAACATAAGTCAGTCGATTTCAATACCTAAAGTACTTTTTGTTCCATTCAATATTCTCCTTTTGAACATTTGATAATTTTAAATCATCTATCTTCTTTAATAATTATTCCATTTATAACTGCATAAGTTTAACATTCATTAAGTCTTGTTTTCAATTTCAAAACTGTCAACAATTTGAACTGTCTGTGCGTGTTAAAATGCTTTGGCTTCCTTAACATGAAAATTAACTATTTGTTATGTAAATTTCATAGTGAAATTCAAATTCATAGAATTGAAATTCAAATTGTGCGAGATAAAACCATAAAAAACTTATTTTTAGATACAAAATATCTATACACGGCAAAATTTCCCCTTTAATATTCTTGCGCGTTTATAAAAATAGGCTTCAAGTTTTAAGCATTCGTTTCATAAAATATAGTTAACGAAAATGATATTTAAAATATTCATTTTTAAAATATAAAATATCCTTATTGAAACGAAAAGCAAATATGGATATGTTACACAAACATACAAATACCACCGCTGCGTTTGTTTGCTCAACTCTATTCAGGTGTTTACACAATTCTATTCAAGTATTTACACCTTCCGTTCGGGTACGAGGTATTTGAGAATCTCGAAATGTTATGTAAATACACTTTTTGTTGCTGTTTATTTTTATTTTAAAATGAAGAGCTTCGTCATGGAGAAATCTAAAATAATTTAAAACAGTCAGTAGTATTTTGATTATTTCTGGTGAAATTGTAACGTAACGTATATATAAAACTATGGGCGCTTAATGTTAATTACAGATTTTAGACTTGTTTCTGCTAAAAAAGTTATCTCTAAAACGCATGGTTTTATTTATTTATTTGTTTATTTATTTAATAAACTGGAAAAAATATTGAAATATAATTTTAAAAAGTCAATTTAATATCTAGTACTCTTTTAACTTCAAACTTTTAATGCAATATTTGAACAGTATTGGAAGTATCAATATATATTTTTTTTTTACTCCGTTAGCGCACTATATTCGGGAAACGTAAATATACGTTTTTCTAAATTGATGATAAACATTATGCCGGGAAATTTGTAAACGGAAAAACCAAGCGTACTTACATTTTACGATCTATTTTAAAATGAAAAGTTCCGTTGCTTCATTGTGGAAAAATATAAAATAATGAAACTTTTCGTATTTAATTTTTTTGTGGAAAATTGTAACGTATATATACAATGATGAACTTACTAAAACTATGAGAACGTAATTTTAATTACAGATTTTAAACTTTTTTCTATTGAAAACGTTATCTCTAAAACACATAGTTTTATTCATTTATTTATTTATTCAATCACCTGAAGGATATATTGAATTATAATTAAAAGAAAGTTAATTTAATACAGTAGACTCCCTCAAATCCGCAACCCTAAAATCTGAACATCATCGCAGATGTAAACAATGAAACTATCAGTTCAGATGCCGGGGCAAAATTACAGAATTTTTTAGTTTTATAGAATTCCGTATGTATCTTAATTGTAATTCCCAATAATATGACTCATAGTTTTCCCTGAAGAAAGTATAAATTTATTTTGAAAAAAAAAATTAAGATATTGCTGATATCCCTGGTAATCATAATCGTTTTACCAAATATATTTATGTATTAATCAAGCTGTTTTGTTATTAAGACTGGCAAAACCTGAAATAAAACTTCCTTAGTTTATGATTTTGATGTGAAAAGGGTACATTTGTGAGGAAAGTTTCATTGAATAATTCAAACAATATATATATCATCTTTATTATGCATATTTAATTATACATTATTATTTACTTGACCTTTACTTTTAATAATTTAATCATTTTAAAAATTATCTTACTTTATCATTTTAGTTTATTAATTTGCTTAATAATTTTAATATTTTACTATATTCGACTCAGTCTTTATAATTTTAATTGCATTATTACATTCAAATTTCCGTTTAAAAAATGTAAACAAAGCAATGACCAGAAATCTGCAAAATTCTAAAATCCGCACAAACTCTGGTCCCAAGCTGTGCGGATTTGAGGGAATCTACTGTATTCAGTACTCTTTTAATTTCAAAGTTTTAATGTAACGTTTGAACAATATTGGGCGAATAAATTTTTTTTACTTCGTTAACACATTATAAACGGGCAACGTAAAAATACGTTTTTTAAATTGATGATAAACAGTATACCGAAAAAATTGTAAACAGGAAAAACAAGCGTACTTACATTTTAAGATGTATTTTAAAATGAAGAGTTTCCTTGTGGAGAAATATAAAATAAATTAAAACACTAACAAGGGAAGTGCAAGCAGTGCGCCGATTTTGACGAGAATGATATCGTTGGAAAGTTGGTTATGGGGAATAAAAACTCAATGTAACTAGCTGTCGCAAATCAGCCATTTTTGAGATATCCGACAATTTATGTCGCGCAGTTTGCTTATTTATTACAATGCATTTGTGCTGTTAGATTTGTCATATCGTTAAATTTGTAATTTTTGCTATTAAATGGCTTCCTGTTAACTTTATTATGTTTCTTATGTTTAGAAATAAAATATGCAAAATAAATAAATAAATAAATAAAAATAAAAAACTTTTAAAAAAAATGAAGAGAAGTTAATGGCTGTAAATGCAGGGCTGCCATGGGCGACTATTTTCATATTCTATTCTCACCCCTATTTTTAAAAAAATAAATTTTGTAGTACATTTATCTTGCACATGTTGTCAAAGAACACCTGAAAGAGTTTTATTTAAGAAAATGGTGCGAGATGATTTAAAAAATAGTCCCCAATGGTAGCCTAGTAAATGCATTGTTTCGTGTGCTGTATGTGTGTTTGTTGATGCTGGACTGGACATTTCTCGTGTTTACTGGTGGTTGTGGTCTTCTATACAAAAGAGTGCAGGAAGCCATATAACAGCAAAAAATATAAATTTAACGACATAACAAATGTTACAGAATAAATTCATTATAATAAATAAACAAATTGCGTGACATAAATTGTCAGATATTTCCAAAATGGCTGATTAGCGACGGGTAGTTCCATTGAGTTTTAACCCCCTCCTCCCCCCATGACGGAAATTTTCCAAAGATACCAGTCTCGTCAAAATCGGCGCGAACACTTCTTGCACTTCTCTAGTGAGTAGTTTGTTCTCTGGTGGGGAAAATGTTACGTATATATACAATGATACACTTACGAAAACTATGAGCCCGCAGTTTTAATTACAGATCTTACATTTGTTTCGATTGAAACAAGGCTGGTTGAAAACAGGTTTCAATTTATACGAGGGGGTATCAATAAGTTTTTTCCCTCGCATAGAAATAATAGAATAAAATTTATGAAATTGCTACATTATATTACTCATTTTCTATATAGTCACCGTGCACCGTAACACATTTCTGCGTATGGTATTTCAAAAAGAGGGAGGATGATGTAATCCAGGAGGCGCGATAGTAGACCCAAAGGCGGGCATTGTTCTAACCTTTACCGACTCCCAAATGTGACATATTTTGGAAAGGCCTGTGATCACTTATTCATGTTATGCACATCCTGAGACGCTCCCCCAAATTTGCCCTCGGGGGGGGGGGGGCACTTTTCAAAATTTTGCGGACACCATTCATTCACCCAGGGGAGCAAATTGGGGGGAGGGGCTCGGAGGCGCCTAATATGAATCAGTGGTCACACGCCTTTCCAACAATATGTCACATGTAGGGGTCGACAAGTTAGAGAAAGATACAAGACAGTAGACCCCCCCCCCCTTTTGGGTCTACTATCGCGCCTCCTGGAATACATTATCCCTTCTCGTTTTGAAATACCGTTTTCAGAAATGTGTTACTATGCACAGTGACTATATAGAAAAGGACTAATACAATATAGTAATTTCATAAATTTTACTCAATTATTTCTATGCAAGGGCAAAAACTTATTGATATCATCCCCTCGTATTTACCTTTGTGCACACAAATTCCGCGCTCATTTTTAAAAAATTGTCTCGCGAAGTTACTCGCAAGCAAATTTTGAACCCATGACAGGTCACTTTCTATTTCGAAACCAGTTCCGAAAGTGAAAGTAGCCTCATAAAAAACCTCAACTAATATCAAAAAGGTAAAAAAGTATCCGATAAAAAATTAATATAAAAGTAATAGGTCGACTATGCTTTAAAGAATCATTTTAGAATATTGAAATACAAACGAAAAATTTGAGCAATACTTACGACGCAAGAAACTCGAAACACTCTTTTTTAGCGGTTTTGCCACCATAACTTTTGAACAATGTAAAGGAACTTCGGACTTTTAAACCTTAGAACAATCTAATCGTTGAAAAAAATATATATAGGTATGAAAGTATAAAAACCCTTTAAAATTCCAAATTCCAAATTAAATTTCAAAAATTTAAATTAAAATCCGAAGTTTCTTCAGTTTTACCCCTTGTAACTTTGTTTCCCAGCAATACATCTTATTACTTTCAGATATCATTTTCGGACGATCCTTAAGAGTAAAAATAGCTGAGTTGCAAATTTTGTAGCCATGTGTGGTTAGCTCATCCCAGGGCGAATCAAGCCCAATTCTGGCATCTGATCCCGGAAAATCAATCAAAAGCTAATCAACCAATTAAAGGAATGCTCCTCGCAATTTTGCAACTGTGCCCTCTGCTGGAAAATATGACAAGCCCCAAGATATTAACTAAAACCCGCGCCAAAAACGAGAGAACTTGCACTTTTGAGATGCCTGCAAAACCTATGATCACGAAACGGGCCCGAGTACCTCCGACCGGACTCGCGAAACGGACTGTAAGATGGAGCACCAAATAAATGAGTTCGGTCCAACAACAGGTTTCCGAGTCAAATTATTATCTACAACTTTTGTCAACCCCAAGATATTCTGACATATTAACGCCGGCGATACGACGGTCAACTTGATGCGAAGTGAAAAGGTCGCGACTCCCTCTACAGGTTCCGGAACTTACGATATATTATATATATATATATATATATATATATATTAACCCTTATCGGCCCTATGTCACTTCCCACGTGACATCGGAATCAGTATCTCTTACACAAATTTCATTCGATTGGCACCACTTTTTTTTAAAAGAACACTTTTGCAAAGAGTAATAATTTCTGAACCCTTTGTGGGCGGGTGGGATATATCATATCCCACATAATTTTAATCAAGACTTGCACTAGAAACTTTCAATTAAATTTTAGTTTTATAAATTTGTTGAAAAAAAGTTGTAAAATTGCTTTTCCTTATTTTGTAATAAAATGTTTCGAAAATTCCGGTGTGAATTCAACATTACACAAACACAATTACATGCCCCTGAAAGGGTTAAAGCAAAAGGAATGGCACTCTTAATTGTTACTAAATTTGGAAGAATTTCAAAGAGACAACTTTTTCTCAAAATGCGATTTTCGGGCATTGCGCGAGAGGTAGTTAAAAAAACTTCTAAATAGTTTCCACGATGTTTTCCGGATATGTATTGTATGTTATAAGCTGTATAAGCTAAACCCAAGTTTTCCTCTTTTTTGCTGAAAAAATATTTTTTTTTCTTGGTGTAAAATTACTAAAATTTAAAAAAAAAAAAAAAAAAAAAAAAAAAAAAAAAAGTTATATAGGGAAGAGATAACTTTGTTCTTAAACATAAAAATACTACACATAAACAATTTTTTTAATGTTCAGCGTACGCACAATAGTCTCAAGTGTAATTAGACACCAATGTAGATTATATTTATAGTATTCGTATGCATTACTTCTTTATGAAAAATAGAACCACTAATAGTCATTTTTAATAATACTCTCTGAAGATTGCTCTAAATTATTTATTTTGTTAAAAATTTCTCTGTTATAGCTGTATACAATATTTATTGCAAATTCTCTTTTTATTTTTTGGAAGATAAATACAATATTTGAATGGCTTTGTTTTAGAATGATTTTAATAAATTAACATGAAAATTAATAACTATTTGTAATGTAAATTTGGTATTTTAAGAACACCGAACACTTCCGAATTTCAGATTGCGCTTGATGGAGAATTTAAAAAATAATCTTCTTAAACAAAATATCTATTTACATTACATACAATTTCCCATTACATTTTTCAGAGGGTTCATAAAAATGTGATTTAAGACTTAATAAAGTATATTTAATGAAAATGATGATTAAAATATATTTATTTTTCAAATAAAAATTACTGATACATCCTTCTTACAGGGAAAAGTAAATATACATATGTAACAGAACATACAAATACGATCGCTATGTTTTGTTTGCACAATTCGATACAAATGTTTACTCCTGTGAAACGTTAACACCTTTTATTCCAGCAATTCGAGGATCTCGAAACATTGTGTAAACAAGCTTTTTGTTGACGCTTATTGTTATTTAAAAATGAAGAGTGATGTTGCTTAGTTTGCGAAAAAAAGTGGAATAGTTTAAGAATTGAATCTTTTGATTTAAAATGAAAGTATAATGGGGCACTTCAAAAATAATATAAACACGTATATAAATTACAAGATTTATACTTTTTCATGCTTAAAAACAAGTAATATATATATTTTTTAAGTCAATTCTTACTTGGGTCATTCCATGTAAAATGAGCAAAAATTTAAAAAAAGTCGTGGCCACATAGTAAACGATTTTAATAAAATTTGATATACAGGTTCAATTCATATTCAAATAGAGCTCTGCAAAATATCTTCACAAAAACTAAATTATTTTAGCAGTTTTGGACATTTAAAAAACTTGTGATAAAGAATGGCATGTGCGCAGTCGTCCAAAGTTGCAGGTTTGAAGTTCTGTATCTTGAAAATTATTTAACTGAAATGAATTTTTTTTTATAATAATGTAGCCTCTGAAAAATTATCTTCTTATTTATTGAGTAATAATAATCTGGTAACACCATGATTAATCTTTAATTGGTTGTAAAAATTGAAAATTTGCAAATTTTTAGAAAATTAAAAACGTCATTAAAATTAAAGGAATTCAAAAACATCTGAGAAATTAATGGCTGATATAGTGCTACATATTAAGATCAAATTACTAAAGTTTTTAAGTTGCCATGTACTTTCTTCACCTTTAAAAAAATTTAGAAACTTTAAAAAAAATGACAAAATCGTAATTTTTTCTCTTATTGATAAGTAAAAAAAAAAATAATGAAGGAAAGGTCCCACATTACAGTTATTGCACAGACAAAGATCAATAAGTCCATAATCTGCTAAAAAAATTTCAAGATTGCCTTTTGATTCCTAACGTCACAAAATTGGGTTAAAAAAAGGCAATATTAACTATATTCCATGAGCTATTTTTTTTTTTAATTCGCGCGCGTTTCTTAAAATATTGCATGATTTCAAGGTGAAAAAATTTAGTGCTGCCATCTATTTTCTGTATGTGAGTTTAGGTGTTAATATATATTTTTTTGTTCAATTGAGCTTTTTTTTCTACTTTAATTAAAAATCTTCTTGAGGCAAAAATAAACTGAAAGAAAGTATAAAAGTTTTTATATTTAAAATATACACTATTATCTGTAATAGCAAAAGAATTAGTTTTAAAAAGCTTTCTTTCACGTCGAAACAAGTGATTGAAATATTGCATTTTATCCTCAACATTTTTTACTATTTATTTTTTTTCATTAAGGAATAAAAAGGCAAGAATGAAAGTTTGAATATTTAATATATATACATTTAGCTATAACGTCAAGCAATTTTGATATTGTCAGAGATGTCCTTCATCTCAATAGAAACGTTGCATTTTTCCCTCAAAATTTTTCAAAAATAATTCTTTTTTCATTAAGGAATAAAAATACAATTACTAACTTACGTCAATCTGTTACTTATTATTCATTCCTAATTATAAATAATTTTTAATATAGTCTTTGCATTCTTAAGGCTAATAACCAAAATTGAAACTTTAAGCATGTAGCCAAAACCACGATTTTGCATCCACTTTTAATATAAATTTTAATACTTACACGAACAATCCTAAAATCTATTATTTTACATTTACTCATAAATCTACTTACAAAATGATTTTCGTTAAAATATGTGACATGTCTGCCACAGGTGATTTGCTCATTTTGTATGGAATGACCCGCTTAGGTCAATAAGAGAATTTTGTTTCTCCCATTCTTCAATCACTGCTTGAGTAGCACTTAAAATTAATTAATTTAGTTTAATTAATGAATTAATATTTGAAAAAACTGTATTAACATCAAGTGTCATCCACTACTAGTTTAAAAAAATTCATTTGAATTTAATTGTAGGAATAATAAGTATTTTATTAACGATTAAATATTTGAAGACGATATATATATATAGGTAGAGTGTGAACTACACTGGCCTCCAAAAGTTAAGGTACAGGGACTGGATTCTTTCGATTGTACACGGCTTGTCGAATATCTACCAACATTATTGTCGAATTGTTCTTGAACTTCTGGGTTGTAAAGAACATGTTTGATTTCATATTTCTCGGTGAAGATTTAGTCGGGGGGACAATTAGGGGGATAATAATAAATTTAATAATAAAATAATATTTGCGATCACCTACGTAACAGAAAATGCTGGAAATGGATTGCCACTGTTAAATGACTATTTGGGTCCTGTTCAATGTTTGTGTGCATTTGTGTAAGCATAGCTCTCATATTTGTGAAGATGTTATTGTGTCTGTGAAAAATTCAAAAGCTTTTTGTTTATAGCATACAGAGTTTTCAACCAGAATTAACACAACTTTCCAAAAACGTGACCGAGAACAGTAGCAACGGTATACTGCAATTAAAAAATTAATATATTGAATATTTGATGAGATATGCGCACTTGGACGGAGTAATTTTTAACTGCGCATGCGTGGAAGATTTCAAAATTTTTATTTCATAATTTGGTAGTCAGCTATTTTGGGAAACTTCTATGAAAAGACCAGTCAAATATTCTGAAAACTCAGAAAAATATAATGAGCTGATTGAAAAGTTGTGGAAAATCCTTATAATAAAGCTATTTTTAGAAAGCAACTCACTATATCGCCCCTATCTTTGCGAATTTTCGCGATATTTGACTGGACTTTTTAGATAAGTTGCCCTAAATACCTGACTAACAAATTATGAAATAAAAATTTTGAAATCGTCCACGCATGCGCAGATAAAAATTATTTCATACAAGTGCCCATATCTGATCAAATATTCAATATACTGACGTTTTAATTGAGGGGTACTGTTGCTATTGTTCTTTCTCAGATTTTCGGAAAGTGGTGTTAAATTTGTTTGAAAACTCTGTGTGCTATAAACAAAAAACTTTTGAATTTTTCACAGACACAATAACATCTTCACGAATATGAGTGCTATGCTTACACAAATGCACACAAACGTTGCACAAGACCCAAATAGTCATTTAACACAGTGACAAACCATTTCCAGCATTTTCTGTTACATAGGTGATCGCAAATATTATTTTATTATTAAATTTATTATAATCCCCCGATATTGTCCCCCCCCCGACAGTGTCCTTCACCGAGAAATATGAAATCAAACATGCTATTTACATCCCAGAAGTTCAAGAACAATTCGCCAGTAATGTTATATATTCGACAAACCGTGTACAATCGAAAGCATCTAGTCCTTGTACCTTAACTTTTGGAGGCCAGTGTAATAGTAGGAATTGAAAAATCTCACATCTAAAATGCTATTATTTATTATTATTATATATATAATAACACTAAGTGTATAACACTTCCGGAGTGAACTCATACGGATCCCGATAACTTTTTGTTAATTAGCCATTGTATTTTAATTTTCAGAGATTTAATTTTTTCAATAAAGTCGCATAAGATTAACCCTTTTAGAAAGATTGTGAAAAACAAAAACAACTTCAGTGATGAACTATATCGAAATATGCATGTTTTTCGACATATCTTGCGTTGAAAATCGTATCCCCCAGCAATCAGCGATGGTAAACAATATGCGATTTATTCCTTTGAGATTCATTAAAATATAGACCGTGGAGCTCATTGGCAATATAGCGATCTGAACGAACTCCATGCATTAAAATTTTCTTTAAAAATGCCAATTTCAAGCAAGAGAAGGTGTTTATTAAATGCAATAGAGTTTTTACATTCGGACTGCTTTAATTTTTTGTTCATAGCCGTGAATATCTCTTGAGAATGACCCCGTTGTTATTCCTAAAAAATACATTCTTTCAAGTGGCATCACGAGTGAATGTTTACTGTTTAGGTTTGATTTTTCAATCTTATAAGGTATTTTGTTTTTATTATTAGCTAACAAGTTTATTTGGACACAGTTACAGATTTTTATTTATTTATGAGAAATTGAAGGTTATATATATATATATATTTAATGCAATGAACGAAGGCGTTTTACTACGTTTTAAAATAGCATTATCAGTACTAATTTGCATTTTTACTTTCTTCTATCTTCAATAGAAGAAAGTATTGTAATCGAATTTTTTTTCGACTTCGGTTTTCGACGGATTTACCCGTTTTAGAAGTCAGAGATCCCAGAAAACATGTTTATAGAAAATGTCTGTCTGTCCGTGTGTCCGCATGTCTGTTGCCATTGTACCATCAAAAAGTGTATCAAGTTATGCATAGAATTCAACCAATTTTTTTTTAAGTTTGTGGCTATGGCAAGCAGGTCCTCCCTGAATTTGGAAAAATTCCGCTTGAAGGTGTTGCTGTAATAGTGATTTTTGTGCCATTTTCAATATTCTACCTTCGAAAAATGTATGAAGTTGTATATAGAATTGAATGAAATTTTTTGTGTATGTTTTTGGCCATGGCAAGAAGGTCCTCTCTGAATTTGGAAATATTTTGCCGAAAGGGGTCACTATAATAGCGGTTTTTGTGTAATTTTCTTGATTTTCCATAGTTCTATTGTGCACCGGCGCCGGCGGCTGGTGAATTGACGGGAACTTCCCATCCTGATAAGCCGACTATTTCGAACAGCTGATATACAACAGAATAACGAAAAGCTACTGATTTTAATAAATATGATGATCGAGGTGAACTCGTTTTTACTCCGATTAATTAACTAAAGCAGAAATTTAAGATGAAAGTCAATGTTGATATAGTATTAATAAATAATAAAAATGAAATATTGACATTTATAACAACATTTTGAAATATTAAAATATATGAGATAGAAGAAAGCTTTGTGATTGGCACATCCAACTAGTTTTATGAAATAGTTCTTAAAATTTTGTCAGTGAAGTTCATTTGCATATTCTATCCCCTTATTTTACCAATTCAATTAATAATTTTCTTGCAAATTAAGTTTGAATGAAGATGGGGGGCTGTTTTTATAACTACTTTAGCCCACCTGACAATATTAGTCAGATAAGATAAAATTTATTACTTCATAATTCTTTTTATAATGCAGTGCTATAGCATTCTTTTAAAAATGCAAACACGTCATTCTGACGGGCTATCTTATAGGTTATAGATTAACCGTGTTTATATGAATTACTGGCTTTACAGAAAAGGTAGTAGTATTTTTTTCGTTCGATTACCTGCGCAAGAGATATGGGGAATAGGATGTTGCCCCTCCGAGGTTGTCTTTCCAACTAAGTATAACCCATATTTACGCAAGATAAGCAAGGTCCCAAGGAAATCACGGATAACTTCGAACGTTTAGGCCGATGCGCGCGAAATGGATTCGAATCCAGCACCTCCCGTCAACCAGCGTCGGGGACAGAATCCCTCAGCCCCTGCTGCAGCCGCAGAAGGAATCTTAAAGCATATTTTGTTATTATAATAATTTTTGTATATACATATATTTTGGAAATTTTTGTAGAAATTTTCACTCGCCTTGAATTTAGTAATTTCAAATTTTTAATTGCTTAAAGTGAAAAGGCCATCGTGTAATTCCATGCCACGGGGCTATTAATAAAGAGGAACTGACATATCTTTAAAATAGGGAAGCTTCAACTGTAACCGCTTTCGCAGGGGTTGATTACAGCCGGTGGAATCTCCCATCAGTAAATTTATGTAGAAATTTTCTGCTTCTTTAAACGCATTATTAATGCAAAATTTCAGTCATAAATAATGGCAAAAACCAGATTTTAATTTTTACTGGTGGAAGTTTACTTTGGAGGCCCTGCGTTTTCGGCATATTGCTACAACCAGTGAAACAAACTGACTGTTTTATACGGCAAACTGACACCAGTAAAAGCAAATAGAAAATTTTACTATATATTTGAGAAAATATTTCCACGAATAATACGCTTAAATAAGAAGATATTTTCTATACAATTTTAATGGTGGGAAGTTTGCACCAGCGGTAATCAGAAACTATAGTTACGATTTTTAAAAAATCAGCCTCCATTGTGTGACAACCTCCTCAGTTACTTCGCTCGCAACTGGAGTAGACAATACACTATAAATTAACTTTAAATTTAATTATTGAATTGTAGACAATTGTGTATTGAAGTATTGTGTAGTGTATTGAATTGTAGACAATACACTATATGTCTCCTCATCTTTATTTATACCTTCATTATCCATAGTATTCCATCGTCTGCTGCGGTTGCAGCCTTATCAGAAGATAAGAGTAGGAAGTGCATCGTCCAGGTAGCTTAGCGGAAAAGCATTGGCTCGTATAGTCAATGACACTGGTTCGATTCCAGGCTCGGACACATTTTCACTCTGTTGGCTCTACGCCTTTAAACAATTAAAAATTTGAAAATTATAATAATTTCTTTTCGAAAATACAGTAGAACCTCTTTTCTCCGAAACTCTTGGTTAACCAAAATCCATTTTTAAAGCTTTTTTTTAAACTTTTATATTCCATGAGTGCAATCGGTCTTTTCCGAACTACGATTACATATAAATATGTTCGATCCCCTTTCTTAGAATTCCTTCGAATTTAACTTGAGATCACGTAATCTGCGGAGTGGACCAAAGAAAACGAACAAATCAGCTATTCTGAAGCATTTGAATGTTTTGCTAAAGGTTTGGCATGGCTGAAGAAGCAGGAAGATTGTGGTACTGGTGAACTAATAATATTAAAAAACTCCGTAATAGAGCTTCAAAGCAAAGACAATCGAAACTGCGACAAACAAAACATTTTTTCAAACCCTTTTGATATACGTAAAAAGTACTTAATTAAAAATCAGGTAATTTATTCTTGTTTCTATTTTGCTATTCCTTTATTTTTATTAAGCACTTTTTACCTTAATAAGAAATATTGCATTCATTTCTCCTTAATCTTAAAATTGAAGCCTTCTCGATTATCGGAAAATTTCGATTTTCCGAAAGAGGGCCGGTCCCAATTACTTCGGATAATCGAGGTGCCACTGTATGATGATTCTACGTTTTCTTTTTAACTTTTCGTAGACGTTGTTCTATTCATAGCTGTGTAGTTTAATATTCATTACCATGTTCCCTTTTTAATTCTAAAAACTTAAGATACAATATTTTATACGATATTACTATATTGCCTGGTTCGTATTTTAATGAGTTTATCTCATTAGCATGACAATTAACAGCTATTTTTAATGTAAATCTGGAAGTTTAAGATCACCGAATCTGTTGGATTTCAGATCGCCCTTGATAGTAAATTGAAAAGAAAAATCCTTTTTCTGAGGCAAAATATGTATTTGCGCCGCAATGTTTTTTTAATTTCTTGTTAGACATTCATTTCATAGGGTATATTTCATGCAAATTATACTTAAAATATTTTTCTTTTGAATATAAATTAGCGGCATCCTTATTGCAATGAAAAGAAAATATGCATAACTAACATAACATTACAAATACGATCGCCGTGTTTGTTTTCCCAACTCTATTCGAGTATTTACACAGGTAAAATATTAAGACACAGAAACTTGGTATTCCAGAATCTCGAAACATTGTGTAAATAAATTTTTTGCCATTTCTTATTCTTATTTTAAAATGATGAGTTTCGTTGCCTTATTTTTAATAAAGCATGGAATAATTTAAAACATTCAATATCTCTCTTAAAATTTTGAAAAAATTGTCGCAATAACATATGACTACTTAGCAATATTATGAGCAAGCATGTTTAAATTACGGGACTTGCATTTGTTTCTTCCAAATCACGTACACTGTAAAAAAAAAAAAAAAAAAAAAAAAAAAAAAAAAAAAAAAAAAAAAAAAAAAAAAAAAAAATTGTAGTTCTACAGATGTAAAGTTACATGCTTGTTAAACTTTCATCTGTAACTGTACAAAAAAAAGCTGGAAATCTACAAAACTAGTTTTTGTAAAGCTACAGAAATCTGTAGCTTTACAAATGAATCTGCTAAAATTACAGTAATCTTACTAGAATTTTATTTGTAACCCTGGTTGCAGTTACATGAAAAGTTCTAAGCATCCCAGTTTCCTAAAAAAGTCTTAGTAACCTTACAGATTTTTTGATTTTCGGCGCAAAAGTGTGTCTGTTACATGAATTTTTGTTGTTGCCGTTACATAAAAAGTTCTAGGAATCCCAGTTTCATAGAAAAACTTTAGTAACTTAACAGATTTTTTTTACAGTATACGTAATTTTTAATACACATAATTCAGTACATTTCGGATCAATAAGTAGAAATGTTCTCGAATTCTTTTGTGCAGCCTTATATGCAGCTCTCTCTTTAGAACTTATACACATCAAAGTATGCAAAAATTAGATCAATTTAAAAACACATACTAAATAGAAAACACATTTCCAACAATAATTGCGCACAAGATAGTACTGTAATAGTATTCTGTTGTGTCTTTGTAAAAGAGTGATGAATGCTATGCACACTCTATACTATAGTCAGCATCTTGTAGTACAACTCCGTGATGTGTATCAATTTCAATATGTTTGAAATAGTTTAACATTTATATAATTTTAATTAATTAATTTTTCAATTAATTTTCAGCAGTGAAATTACGCTCGAAATCATCTAGCGGAAAATAATTTCGAGAGAATTGCATTGCTGAAAATTTGAAAAATTAATTAATTAAAATTATATATGTGATTTTAGATGCTGGGTTTGTTTGTGTCTCATGTTTCATCGTTTTATTGCGTGCTCATGAAGACTATTGCATCTTGTGCTGCAGTTGCAGCCTTACCAACACATGTGGGAAATGCTAAACTGGCCATCGTCCTCGTAGCTTAAATGGCAGAACACTTGGAGACCTATTCCAAGGGTTGAGGGTTTGATTCCCGGCTTGGATATTTTTCACATTGTTCGTTCTACGATTCGTTAGCAATGTGATAATTCACGTATTCTATGTTCAATAGCTTAACATCATTAAAATTCAGTGTATGAAAAATGCATCTCGATCAATGAACTGACCTGTAGCGAATGAATTGCATTTTCTTCTACTTCAGAAATTAAATAAAAAAAATATTTATTGAAAATAAATAACCTGGATTAACAAGTAGCATATAACAAAAAAGTAAAATTCGTGAGTCGTTGATATTTACAAGCCGCAGATATACAAAGTCCGTTTTCAAAACGTTTGCTAGTAGTACTCAGATAATGACAGGTAGGGTCTTTCAAAAATCTGGCTGTTAAAACGTAGTTTCGTTTTGTCGATGTTGCCACACCCGAGAGTTTGGCTCAACACAAACATTCAGCACCTTTCGTGCTATTCCGCTACGGAGAATTATTCTCCCCTAGTCTTTGAGAGCACCTCTCCATTGGACTTTTTTTCACAGACTGCCCCCAACTTCTCATTAATTTTTCTTCCCCGAGAAAAAGTTATTTAGTGTGAGATTTTTGGTCAACATCTATGAGAGAACTAAAAAGTGATGTCAGCCTCAAAATTTCTTTTTATTGGCTCAATAAAAAAATGATGTCACTCCTTGGCTGCCCGTGAGAACTACCTTTGAAATCTGCTTTGTCAGCTTATAGCAATTAACCGGCCTTTTACATCTGCTAAGAGGATGGCCTCCTTTCCAACTGCACGATAGATCACCACTTTCAATGTCCAAAACGTGAGAAAATATCCTCGCGATCGCATATACCTCCACCTGGGTGGCACACAGTTCGGATCCTTCCATTAACAAGATTCCCACGCAGACACAATAAAATCAGTAAAGTTTACTTCTTTACAACTGCAGACGATTTTTCCCTTTAGACTACAAATTCAACGGCATTCTTTTGAGTGTCCTTGCAAGGGAACTATAAATGCTACATACTTCATTTTCAATATTGAACATGCCACGGTAAATATCAATAATATATATCAATCAAATGGTAATCCGGTTATATTTACGCGAGTTAGAGCATGGACAGACGGCCCATACATACAGACAGACAAACGAAATTCATAAACACTTTTCAACTATGTCGGAAAGTGTTAAAAAAAAATCCGTTTTAAGGTGTTACTAAATTAATATTCAAATTTACAAGTCACGTGAATACCAACAATGATTATTCTACTTGTATTAAATGCAAGAAAAATCAAGTTGCTTATTCAGGTCACTTTTAATAGGCAATCAAAGCAAAAAGCGAACGTTCGAATTACATTTTTTTATAACGCTTCTCCTAAGAAAGAGTAATTGTTATTTTTCAGGAATCAATTTACACTCGAATCCATCTTAAACTGCAGTCAGAATTAGAAACAGATGCTATTTCACGACTATTTATGGAAAACAAAGTAGAAATGAAGGACGAACGGAGTCTAAATGAAAGTCTTTTTCTTGCTTACTAACACTTTCACGTGATGAACATTTCATCTCTTGAAATTATTGAAGCTTGAAAATAAAAAAAAGCTTTTCCAATTGGGTGTTAGACGATTTCAGTATACCATTAAACCAACAATATCTTAGAATAGAGCCTTGTTTTGCTTCTATAATCTGCTCTTAAGATTTTTAGGTTAAAAACAAATATCTGGATTGACTCCAATCGACTTTTCGAGAACTGGTATGCGCCCAGAAAGTATTGAAATAAAAGATAAATACGTTAAGCGAGGTGGTCAGGGTTTCCCAAGGGCTAAATCTCTATTCGCCCCGCCCAACTGGGATCTGAACCCGGCACCACTGGTCCGGTAGCTAGCGTCCTAACTACTAGACAATCAGGTGGGTAATTTATATTATAAAGGACAAACGTGTCTGTGTGTAACACTGACGTCATTTTCACGGTTGCAATAGCAGACGATTTAATTTAAGTTTTACAGCAATTTTTTAAACTTCTAAGTAATCCCACATTTTTAATTTTTACACCATCGAATCGGAAAAAAATATACTTTCAATTGAAATTTGTATGAAAACTGCATCGCAATTTGTTTTGAAGTGTGTATCGCAATTTACAACTTTTTTGGTTTTAAAACAACGATTTTTTTAAAAATCTATCCCTATCGGATGCAGATGATTTCGAAAGATAAATCCGTTTGCACTTAATTTAATGTAAATAGGTGAGCACCTTTTTCCAGCTTATATTTCAAAAGAAGTTAAAACATTCACCAAACAATAAAAAAAACAGTAAGAAACAGCATAAATAAACACAAATTTAAGACATGGAATCAAACTACGCGCTTAAACCACAGAAATACACAGAATGCCAAAGGCTGATTGTAAATAGTGATTTTTTTAGCTGTTAGCTACTGACGCGAGGCCAGTACAAAAGTATCGCTTTTAATAAATTTTAAAACTTTATTTAAACTCATTCTTGCTATTTTTCTTACAAATATGATTCTTCGTATTGTTAGTGGCTATTCTAAAATATATATGTATATATATTTAATGTAAAAAATCTGTTGGGGTTATGAAGAAGAAAAAAAGAGGTTTTCACCTTTATTCTGCTACTCGGGTAGCCCGGGTTATTCCCTTGTACTAATAAAAATAAAACTAGCACAATATAATCGGTTGTATTCGAACGTTGACGCCCCCTGCTTAGAATCTGAAAATGTTACCTCTGCGTTACTAATTCTCGATGACAATATGGGAATATTTATCATGTGTATTCTGCCACTGGGTGATAGAAAAAGCTCATTTGCGCAGTGCTTGCTCTATTGCCAATTACATTAGAATATAAATTAAAAAGAAAAGTGTCCAGATAACTGATGGCATTGAGCTCACAGGCTACTCACACTAATTGTATATTATGCTCTTATTTCAACGAATAAAGCACCTCGGAAAATAAATTACGAAGGGGGTATCAACCTCCGTCCCCCGTTTCCCCTCTTTATACTTAACCAATGGACCTGCAAATGTCATCAGGGAAGTGCCTTATCGAAATAAACCAATATAGCCAATGTAAAGCAAATCGGATAGAAAAACCCATTTATCTAAATTAAGGGCTTATCAGCCCCACGTTTCCCATTTTACATTAACCCAATGAGCTTCCAAATCTAATCAGGGAAGCGCCTTATCAGAATAAACCGGTATACCAAATTTGAAGCAAATCGGATAGAAAAACTCATTTATCTAAATTAAGGGAGGTGTTACCCCTCCCCCGATCCCCCCTTTAGACTTAAATAGTGAGCCTTCAAATCTAATCAGGGAAGCGCCTTATCAGAAATAACCGGTATACCGAATTTGAAGAAAATCTGATAATTCTGCATGAAAAACCCATTTCTCTAAGTTAAGGGGGGATTAGCCCCCCGTTAACCCCTTTATAATTAACCAATGAACCCCCAAAACTAATCAGGGAAGCGCCTTTTTAGAATGAACCTCGAAAAAAAAGTTGAAGCAAATCGGGTGTCCACCTAACCGAATCTATCAAGAGTTATCGCGTTATGTATCGTACATACTGTCCGGATAACACCGCCATATCACATGTGTGCTTAAAAAGAAGGAAATAGACACAAAAACAATATAGGAATTGGACCACCTTCTTTGAGATGCAAGCATATCGTGAGAGGTCGCTAGTGCGATGGAATTTCTAGAATGAGCGGGTGTTTTTACAGGACCAGAGGATTCAGTGGAAATACTCGGTTAGGCAATAAAAGGGATTGAACTTTTGAACTTCTGGTGAGTCTGTCAACAGTAAATTTTAGTGAGCAGCTCTAAAAATGTCCCATGTTAGGAACACGAGTTTTAGATTACGCCATAAAAAGGGATTAAGGTATTAGGGGCTTAGTTTTTAGACCACACCACTCACTACTGTAGCGTTACTATAATATTATAATGTTATACAAGCGTCAGTGGTTTGGTTAAGAAAAATCTCGCCCCTTAGAAATTTTGATAGGATGAGGTGATTTTTAGGAGGGGTTTAAGCATTAAAAAAAAATAAGGAAGAGAGGAATTGAGAAGTGAGGGAGAAGGAGTTTAGATTTTGGAGAAGAAACGTCCCTTTCCGGGAGATGAAGTTTTAAATCTGAGAGAAACTAACTTGTGCCTTTTAAGAAGGGAGAAATTTTGGTATTCTCCCGGCTCATGTAAAAGAATGCGGGTTTGCTCATAAGCGGCCGCTTGGTGTAAATAAATAGTTTTATTGATGTGATGGTGCCAAAATATGGATAAAACGATGGTGCAAATATGGATAAAACCGAAGGAATAAGCGATGCTTCTCAGGAATTAAGAGGTGAGTGGGATTAATCTATCGTTCTTTCGGGCAATCAATAACTTATAGTCAAGTCGTATTTTGTAAACAAACATGAGTCAGGCATCCTTAGACCCCTATGAAGATTCAAACTATAATTTATACCAATGTTCTATGTATTGATTATTATTAATATTTATATACCTAGGGAAAATTTACTCCAGGCATGATGTTAATGCTTTATCATTTTGATTAACTAATAAATTATTGTTTCATGCTCAATGTTTCCAGAACCTATTTATTTTATACATCCGACTCTCGAACCTGGGAATTAGAAAAAAAAAACCAAACTAAGATCCTCACGAGTAATCGGACAATACATATATACATACATACAGAACAGGCGGGCACATTAGCTCTCAGGCTTTGATAACGTTTGAGCTAAAAAGTATATTTATGTGTCTTTTTTGCCTTTATGCTCTAACTTGAATTAAATTAGGCCAATCGCTACGTTATCCAGATATATATTAACACTTTAAGCGCCACGTCAGCCACCGGTGACCGACACTGAACTTTCAGTTTAGAACGCGCTTTCACCGATGACTGACGGTCTAAAATATGATATAAAACTAAAAATATATCTATTGTTTTAAGTAATTACTGAAAATTTATTTAAAATTTACTTATCTTTTATTAATTGCAGGACTACACTTAAATAAAAATTACTTAAAACATTGTAAATTTTTCAGCTTCAGTGTCAGTCACCGTTGCACTCAACGTGTTAAAACCTTTTAATAGCGGACTCAACCGAAAAATAGAGATGTCAGCTCGTGGGTGTTAATTATACAGGTTTGACCCTATCGTTCATATAAAAACAATTTTTAATTGAGATGAATATTTTGAAAATAATTAGTCAAAATTAATATTGATTCAAGTTGATCAGTGATATTTTTCATGGTTGTTTTGTAAATTAAATCGATCATAAATACACAGATCTAAATCCAGTGAATTGTGCAATTTTTGGAGACACTGTGACGGTCAAAATGGACTGCGAGATGTTGTTTATCTGCCCTTAGGCCACCATTTCGGCCTATTCAGTCAAGTGATGACAGTTTCCTTGTAATTAAACGCCTACGACTTTAATACGAACGACCTTTTATACACAGATCTCTTTCTCGATATGAAGAAATATATTAGCGGCCGGCTTCTGGTTGCTAATTGTGAGTGATGTGAACGAATTCGTGATTGGAATCATCAATTAGATCGGTTCCACCTTTTCTTGAAAAAAAAAAAAATCAAGAAAGTGTATTTATAAAAGATTACCATTAAAAAAAGATTTAGGGAAAAAAAATAGAATTTGAAAATAGTAATTAACGATAAAAGATTGGGTTTTAAAATGATTAGATAAAAATGAACATAAAATAATATTAAAGATTATTGAGTTAAATAAAAAATAGAAATGAATGCAGTTCTAGACATTAATTGTGATGTTTAGAGAGATTGCAAATTATCAAGGAGATTAGGACATGATTAATGTTTTTTTAAAGATTTTCATTTTTTAATGTGAAGCTTCTAATTTACAGATAACATTTTTAGTTTAGATCAAAATCAGTAGTGAATTACTATTATCGTTAGAACATTATTTCTTTCAATTGTCAACGAAAATCTTGCACTGAAAAAGAAAGGATTCTCAAAATTGAGTAAAAAAATATACAATTTTAAAAACGTCACATACTCAAAATTGAGAAACACGTGTACTTATTTTTGATTCCACAGATGGGTTCAAATACGAACCATTATGAACGCTCCTCCCGAATTCCCCGTTTACTACAGATTAAAACAAAAATGTACTGACGTTTATTTTCCGCACAAAAGTATTAACATTCAATTGATTATTAATTAAGGAAATATAGCAAAATTATCAAGATACACAAATCAAATATTTATATGACAAGAGAATTATTTTCAAGCACATTTAATTTTTTTTATAAATACTATAGGGGAGGTAGGGGGGAGGGGGGTATGATACACTTTTTTTTGCTAATTTTTTACAACCCTTAGAAAGCTATTTTTAAACAATTTTTTCGCGTTTTCTTATAAAGTGACCTTTTATTGATTTGTTAAAAATATTGTGAATTTAAAAAATAATCATTCAAAAAATATATCCCAATTATTGTGAATGGTTACTACTGTATCAAATCTCCCTATTGCTGAGGAGGATTGATACACTAGCAAAGGAGGTTTGATACATTGCTTTGTAAATTGAAAAAAAAAAAATGCAGACAATTCAATTTATGTGTCATGCAATTTTTTATGATAAGTCTTGAAATATTTAAGTAACATTTAAAAAGAAATGACATTGACATGTTTTTGTTTCAGAAATGTATTTTTTAAAAATATTTAAACAATTGCTACTATTTAAACAATTCTATTAACACACTTTTTAGAAAATAAATAATGAAAAAAACCCCTAGAGATCTTGCTGCAAGGAAAAATAAAGTGAACATTGCTGATTTGCAAACACTTTAACATAAATTTAGCACATTTAAGATTTCTTTAACCCTTTCAGGTCAAAGCATTTTCAATGAATTTTCAACTGTCAAAGCATTTTCAACTGTTGAATAAATGAATGGCACCGAAATTTGCCAACAAATTTAATTGGAAATAAGAAAAGTGCTATATTTCACTTTCATATTAAATGGGAAATATTTTACCAAAATGCTGGTGCCAATGTGGCGTTTGGGAATTAAAATTAAGTGGTTTCATAAACATACCATCACCCCTGAAATGGTTAAAAGAAAAACTAGTAACTCTATCATTTTGGTAAGTAAAATCGAGTGGATTTAATGTTTTTTTTAAATTATTTTTGTCAATTATAGAAACACCTTCCCTTTCAGGCCATTTAAACTTTTTTCCTTCTACATGACGAGCCAAGCGAACTAATCATCTATCATCGCACTGCTTTTTTATGTAACCTACATAATGTGTAGGAATAGTCTCTTTGTTCTTCCTTACCAATTTTAGTAGCTCTTGCTGTAAAACAATAATGAATATTACAGTCCTATATTAGTTTACAACTTAAAAAACTATTAAATTTCAAATATACAAATGTATCATTTCTCCCCAGCACTAATGTATCATTTAACCCTATCATGCCTTATTGGATTTTCAACCACTTTGTATAAATGCAGTTGCAAACTGCCAATCTGCTTTCTGGTAAAACTCACCCTAACAATGTGCTTTACAAATAAAAAAATTGCAAGATATTATCTTCACAATAATAAGAGTTATGAAAGAAAATCAGTGTTTAAAAAAATTTACATTGACATTCCAAAAGTCTTCAGAATTAAAAGAAAAAAAAAAAAAAAACGTTGTCAGTTCTTCATTCCTAAGTCCAGCTAATGATGGCCTCTGCTAATAAAAGAAGCATTTACATCTGTTACAATGGCTGTTAATGCCATTTGTTGAGAAAAATTGTCAATGCAACAACCCTCCCTATTTATCAAACCTCCCCTACCTCCTCTACATGATTTAATATTTACACTAATGAACATCTTTAATGACGCCATAAATTAAATAAACCCTTACAAGGTACAAAAGTGTAATTTCGTTTGGGGTTTGATAACATGTGATGTTACAAAATTGAGAAAGCATAGGTTCATTTTTGATCCAAACATACTCAATTTAGTTTGAGTACATTGATTTACTCATTTTTGAGTACTTAATTTTTTTCAGTTTGTACACTAAGCTGGTCCAAATAGTATGATTACTATTTGGAGGGCTGGTTGAATCACAAATACAAAAGTTGGAACGAGATTTCACCTTCTTATGGTTGCATTACTGCAACAACTAAAGTCGGTTCGATCTAGCACAAAATGTTTAACAGTGTATGCAGACTATTATGCTACACATTTTACTTAAAATTGTTTTAATAATTTCCTCAATTAACAATTTTTTAATATTTCGCTATTCAAAGAAAATACAACTAAAATTCGTATAAAGCACAAACAAAACGTACTAAAATTGCCTTTAGATGCATATATATATTATATAATTATTTAAAATACATTAAAATACCTTAAAAATCAAATTAAAATTTTAAAACGTTTTTCGGCCAAATTCACACGGCCATCGTTAGTAGTTATTTAAATGTCGTCATTAGGGTTCCGCATTTAAAAAGTGAAAACGGAACCATTATAAGATCACTTGTGTGTCTGTCTGTCTGTCTGTCACAACCATTTTACGCGTAAACTATGGAACGTGGAAAGTTCAAATTAAGGGACGTAATAAAGACTATTAACCCAGACATGTACAGATTATTAAACATTCACAAATATATTTAGGAAAAATGTGAAAAGCAAATTATGCTACTTGGAAAGGAAAAGTATTTTCTTTGTATACCGTGTGGGGTAAAGCTTTCGTAACGCTAAACTCAAAAATACATTTCTTTAGGTATTATATTTTCACAGATATCGTCGAAAATTTAGAGCAAAAATATCCCCCCCCCCCATCTATTTCCGAATCTACCGAAACTAAAATTATGAAAAAATTAGAGGCAGTAGACATTAATGTAAACCTTGCAGGAAAATTATAGCGATTACCCTAGGTCACATAGTTTTTGGGAAAATCGCATTTTTCCGTTACACACAAATTTCGATTTGAGGGCATTCAGCAAAGGTGTTGAGGAGCACTGGAGGTATCTATACGTAGCAGAAGTATAAAAGCATTGTTGATAACGATTTTCGAAAAAATCGTCGGTAATTAGCCGAGATATTAATCCTTAAAGACACGGGCGGTTTGGACATGCATAATGACAGGGCCGGCGTACTTAATGTAACATCAGCTTTTAAAGCCTAGAAAACAACTTTTAATGATATATTTGTGTGATGCAATGTCCAGTAGCAGTATAAAAGCAATAAACGTCAAATTGTTTAAAACAGACTAATCATATAAATACTATGAGATAAGCGACTAGTTTTCATTGAGTGGATCTCTCAATACGCCTTCCGTGTCTTAAAAAGTTAATTAAAAACCTGTCTGGAAAAACGCGACACGGACCAATGCGGCGTTGCAACTTTGTGACCTCCTTTCGAAGTGCTCTTAGCACAATGCCGAGTTTAAACTTTGAACGAGGGTTTGTTTTAGCTACACTGTAAATAGAAAAGATTATTAGTACGCTGAATTTAGTTTTATGAAATGCCAAATGAAGTTTAAATATGCACTACTTTTATTGTCAGTACCGAATTAAGTTCATCATAAACAGATTGGGATAAGGTTAAAAAAAGAGTTACACAGGATAGCAATATTAGATATTATTTAGGCTTCAGATCTCTTTGAACTTTTATGGTAGACCCATTCATACTTTTCTTGTACAGTAGACGCTCGATTTTACGAACTCGTGGGGACTCATATAATGTGTTCGCAAAATCGAATGTTCGTAAATGGGAGTAACATTAGTTCAACGGGATGATGGTTGGAATCAGTTCGTAAAAACGAAGAGTTCGTAAAAAAGAGGTTCGTAAAATCAAGCGCCTACTATACAGCTATACCCAACCCTACGTTGTATGGTTCTTTTAAAAAGTCTTATTATTCTTTTAGTAACGATTTTTTTAATAATGCAGTTAATAATTCATATATTTGTTGTACGGTACCCTCTGAGTGCGAGTAATACTCGCACTTGACCGTTTATTTCTCTTTTCGCTTATTCCCCAAGGAGAGACCATTATAATTTAAGGGTGGTATGGAAGATAAGTTGCATTGTCATATGACATCCATGGAGTCTGAAAAGAATTGCTACATAGTAGATGAAAGCTTGTTTTGTTAAAAATTTGAATACCCTTTTCTCTCAACTTATCTTCCATTTGTTATGTTTATATATTTACAAAAAAAAAAAAAATGACGTATTGTGAATCTACTGACAAAAATTCTCTAGTGTTTTGGGAAACACTGCACTGTTAATATTTTACATGTTATTAGATCATTTTTATAGACAACGGTTATATAATCGTAATTTAACTTTATTTTGACCATAATACGGTCAGATACGCTTCATCGTATGGTCAAGTATCCGTTATCTTTAAAAACTGTCAAATGACTGGACAGTTTGCTGCAGATTTTTAACAGTGCTATGCTAGATGCTGTTTACATTTTCGGATTTTAAATGTTCAAAAGTGTAGTATTTGAATGAATTCACCATATCAGATATAGTCATATACATTACAGTTAAGGCTTCTTGAATTTAAGATTGATCCCTTGACCTATAATAAAATGTATAAGAGACAGAATAAGCTATATGAGATCTGAGTAATGGGCTGTCAATCTTGGAAAAGTTCATTACATTACGGAGAAAGAAGGCTTGACTGCTAAAAAGAGGGGGCTCAGACAATGAGTCTGTAGAGCAGACAGGTCCCTTCCGGTTATTTTTATTAAAAATTTTTTTTTTAAAAGAAATAGTTGATGAAGAAGACTCATTAATTAATGGAAACACAAAGTACTACTTCACACTTTTTAAAATGAATGAACTTGTCCAATTACGTGGCACAACTGCCAATATATCGTGTCGAATAAATAATGTGCACGTGACGTCACGAAACAGTAACATCTAGTAATTTATAATGTATTATTTCTTACACAAAGGGATGTATAAATTATGAACAATTTAGCAAAAACTACGAACAATTTAGTTTGAAGTTTTGCCTACGTGAAAATAGACAACAATCAAGCCAGTTTGTTGATAAACATGCACGTTATCTTTATTATAAATGGCTATGTATGCACAATTTTCTCATCGACGATGGCACAAATTGTTGTTATTTAAATCATTCTGCAATGAGTTAATTGTCCAATTTTCCTTCAAGAATCGCAATCTCAAAATGATTTTTTTCTTCTGAAAAACTCTTGCTTATATGCCAACACACTAAAACTGAGTAGGCGTAATTTATTCATTAGTATTAAATTTAAGAAAATGCACAAGCTCTTTTTGGAACCAACCGTTTTATTAAAAACCATCTTAATTCATGACCGGAAGGTAAGTAATACGCTTAAAAGCTACTGCTTCCTCAATTGTCCAAGATAAATTGTTCTTGGAACAATTGCGTTTGAGACGATGATGAATGCGATTAAGCCGTCATCACGCTGATTGAAAATCATCGAATCTCTTATTTATCGACTATTAGAATTGTAATGGACCATTTCAATGGCTATATACTACATTTCACTCTATACATTTGTCATTGAAAAAGGGCTTCATAATTTTTTCTTTTTCTTTTTACATCTTGAGGCGATGGAAATTAACTTCATTATCAGAGCAAGCCCATGATTTTCAACGAACAATTACTATTTATTGTCAAGCGTTTCCTGTATTCTCATAATCGATGTTTTTTGAAGTCGAGATCGTCATGATATTGGTTTTAATTTTGCTTTTATCGATATGTTACTAAAGGGCACGGTTACCGTTGAAAAGATAAGTTCACAGAAGTCGGAAGTAGAGCTAGGCTTGTATTACTTTTGTAACGGAAGAATGCATAATTAAACAAGAAAGAAAAGCATGCGTGAAGCATAGATTATGAAAATATCGATTTTTTTAAGGACAAGATCGTCATGATAGGGGTTTTAATTTTGTTTTTATCGATATGTTACTAAAGGGCACGGTTACCGTTGAAAAGATAAATTCACAGAAGTCGGCAGTAGAGCTAGGCTTGTATTACTTTTGTAACGGAAGAATGCATAATTAAACAAGAAAGAAAAGCATGCGTGAAGCATAGATTATGAAAATATTGATGTTTTTTGAAGACGAGACCGTCATGATATGGGTTTTAATTTTGTTTTTATCGATATGTTACTAAAGAGCACGGTTACCATTAAAAGGATAAGTTCAAAGAAGTCAGTAGAAGATGTAGGGGAAGAAGGCTTGCATTATCTTTGTAACAGAAGAATGCATAATTAAACAAAAAAGAAAAGCATGCGTGAAGCATAGATTATGAAAATATCGATGTTTTTTTAAGACGAGATCGTCATGATATGGATTTTAATTTTGTTTTTATCGATATGTTACTAAAGGGCACGGTTACCGTTGAACAGATAAGTCCACAGAAGTCGAGGGAGAGCTAGGCTTGTATTACTTTTGTAACGGAAGAATGCATAATTAAACAAGAAAGAAAAGCATGCGTGAAGCATAGATTATGAAAATATTGATGTTTTTTGAAGATGAAATCGTCATGATATGGGTTTTAATTTTGTTTTTATGGACGTGCTACTAAAGAGATTGGTTACCGTTAAAAAGATAATTTCACAGAAGTCAGTAGAACATGTAGGGGAAGGGGGCTTGTATTATCTTTGTAACCCAAGAATGCACACTTAAGTAAGAAAGAAAAGCATGCGTGAAGCATAGATTATGAACATAATCGATGGTTTTTGAAGACGAGATCTTCATGATATGGGTTTTAGTTTCGTTTTTTTTTATGTGCTACTAAAGAGCACGGTTACTGTTAGAAGGATAATGTCACAGAAGTCAGCAGACGATCTAGGAAGGGGGCTTGTATTATTTTTATAAAAGAAGAATGCATAATTAAACAAAACGGAAATACATGCGTGAAGCATGGATTGTGAAACATTTCCCAACACATTCGAGATATTGCACTAAAATTTCCCCGCTTAATAAGATGCAAGATACATTTAAGTAAACAATTTGTAAAAACGAATAATACATTTGAAAACCCAATTTTAGCAATTATTAGCAATAGTTGGGCAAGTATTCAATTTTTTTGTGAAGCTTTGTATAATGAGCTATAGGTTTTTATATATAATACATAGTATGCTAAAATGTAGTTCAACTATAGGAAACGCATTACACAATTGAAAATTCTCCTTCAGCAAGTTCCGTTAAGAAACACAACTGAATTCTTTTGGACAACCTTGTATATGAACCATAGAATTTATACAGAACAAATGATATGCAAAAAAATAGTTAAATTTAAATATGCATACCACAATTGAAAATGCAATTATCACCAAGTGACAATACTATAACCGAAATCTTTTGCGTGTTCGTGTATAAATGAACTACAAATGCTATACACACCCTATTCTATAGTAAAAATCTTGTATTTTACCTCAGTGACGTTTATTTATTTAAATATTTTGAAGTACTGTAACGTCATTAAAATACAATGCAAACTTTTCCCCATGGACCTTAATATTATATAACGTAATACTTTTGAGTGTCTCTGTACACGAACTCTAAATGCAACACACTTAATTTTCAATACAGAAAGTGCCATAGTAATCTTCAATAACATACATAAATTACATGGTAATCCCAGTATATTTACGCAAGTTAGAGCGCGGGAACACAGACGGCCAGACAGACCAACTGAATTCATAAACACTTTTCGACTATGTTCGAAAAAGTTAAGAACGGCGAGACACATTTTTTTTAGCCATAAAATGTAATAAGAATAAAAAACTACATCGACCTGATGGAGAACATTAATGAAAAAATGAAACCCGTATTAAGGGGTCTCAGGACTCTTAAAGCTCTAAAATTTTCGAAAAATTAATTTTTTTAGATGTTAAACTTCTATGTTTTCTGAACATTTTGATATAATTGTTATCTTGAAATTTCCATTAGAACAGAAGTTATGGCATTTAGAATTATACTCGCTCAATAACTGAAGTGGTGTTTCCAAATCTTTGAAGTCATTTTTCTCCAAATGACGTTTTTGGGCATAATGCGAACGATATCTCAAAAACTTCTGAATATTTTTTCATGAAATTTTCAAAACATATGTTTCATGTTAGCCTGTATAAACTGAACCTAAAATTTCCTTTTTATTGTAAAAAGAAAATATTTTTTTAGGGGTTTATATTGTTGAAATTTTCTAAATTTTGCATTAAATAAATACAACTTTGTATTAAAAATATAAAAATCCTTTAAATGCAAATTTATTTAGGCTTAGTGCAATTACTATAATCTGAGGTATAACAAGGCACAAAAATTTTCATTCTAGTTGCTAAATTTATTTTGTAATCGTGCGCATAATCTGTTTTGCCGATTTTCTGCTCGTCAAATCTCTGACAGTTTGGAGCCCTCTGTAAATGCTAATTCTGCATCTTGCAATTTTTCAAATATTTGAAATGAAAGAACACACTTGTATCTTTCATTCCCATTTAAAATTGTGTCTTAATATCAAATACATTTTAAGATATTAAATGTTGAAAATGGTCCTTTTTTTTTCATTTTTTCCAATTTTAAGAGTCCTGAGACCCCTTAAAAAGTGCTCATAATCTTATAGCTAATAATAAGTCTACTTTAGTTTTGATGTGTTTAAAAAGTAGAAAGTGTTAAAAAATAGCATTTTTTAGAAACATTCTTAAATTATAAAGTGATTGATTAATAGCTTGAGTATGTTGAGCATGTTTGAATCCTATACTATTCCTATAACCTTCATTCAACAACATTTCCTTGAAACATATATTTTGAACATATAATCACTTTTTTAAAATTTACTTTAATTTTAATTAATTTTATTACGCATTATTTAAAAATGCTGTATGATTCAAAACTTTTGTCCGTTTTAACAACGAACAAGCAACAGCATTATTTAAACGTGATAATAAGTACTCATAAAAACCTCAACAAACCGATTAAGAGCTAATACTTTAATATAATTCATTGATTCATATAAAAAATTTGCAGTTTTGAAAGCTTTTTAAACCTAAATATTAATTAACTTTTTAAAGAAGAAGAAGAAGAAAAAAATCCATTAGCTATAAAGTTTCTTTCAATTTTTTTTGCAATAACGATGTTACTTTAAAACTTTTTCTTTATCATTAAAATAAACTTTTTAAATGTAGTTCGCTTCACAAAATTCATACTTTCATAATGTGATGTAGAAGTTTTTACTGAGCTATATGTAAATATTTCGATAACTATATTTCCATCTACTCTCTTAATATAACGTACTAAAAGTTTCGAAATTGACTAAATAAATCAAACCCCGCATAAACCAATATTTATTAACTGAAGGGTTAATTTTTAAATGTTGTGGTTTGATTTTTTAAAAATTATCTTTACTTTTAAGAAATATTGGTTTGTGCTTATTTTTTGAGCAACAGTCTATAATAATTACGTAATTAATAACTTCAGAGTCAAATAAATATTAAGTAGAAAAGCAGAATATATTTATACTGAAAACAGAATTTATCACAGATATTCATATGTATGTAATAACATGTGTTTTCACATCCCCCCTCCATTTTAATAACTGATATCTGTTTTAAATATAAAATATTAAATCTACATCTCAATCCGTTTTATTATATCTAAATTCCTACACAGAATAAAGAGTGCAATCTCTCTAAAATTACTCAAATGCAATTAACAGATTTCGCTGTACTTCACTTTATATTATTTTATTTCTTAAAATAATTCTTTTACGAACATCCGCTGCTGATTCCAGATAATTAAGTAGCAGTATTCTAGAGCCGAAGGCTGTTAAAGGTGGAGAATTGTCAGTTATAATATAGGGTTTATGGTTGAGAAATATTATAAAGAAGAGAAATGACACGAGAATTGCTAGTCTCCGTTCAGGGCCATCGCTTTTATTTTAGAAATAAGACACGTTATCGACAAGAATCATTTTCCGTGTCGATGTAACAACGTGTAAGTGACAAATTGGATGCAAAAATGACAGCAGCAGAAATATTTTGCATCAGACGTGTTAAGTGTGATGTGTCGGTCTAAAAACTTTTCCCACAATAATAATTATGCAAATAGTAGTTTAATATGTATCACCTTAAGCGTGTTCTGAAATCCAAAAGGGCAACTTTATGACATATGTTTGAATTTATTTTTGGTTCGAAAATACATTAAACTAGCAGGTGTCGTTGTTCAGAAACTATGTAATTGAGCTGTTTTTTCCGTTTCTTTTGCAAAAGCAATAGATCTTTCAGAAAATAGTGCCAAAGTGAGCGTTTTGAACCGAATTTTCGCGCGAAAGAAGAATAGACACTCAAGAATGGGTGAAAAACATGTTTGTCACGTGATCAAAATCGCTTATAACTCAATAGGTAATTTATTGATCAAACAATGAAAAGACAGTTCAATTCCAAATCGCTTCCATGGCCAGGCTTTCCAATTTCATTCGTTAAAAAAATAATTTGTAAGTATGTCAAAACGTTTTGAGCTTGTTGAGTAGAGCAGTTAAGAACAGCCTTAAGTGAACCAGCAACATTTTTATACATGTCCTATGAACACATTACTAAATGAACTCGAGAGGTTGAATTCATACATATATGATCCTCTGTGTATATTTTTCGTCTCCATTTTAACAATTGATACCGGTTTAAATTTAAAATATTAAAAGTGAACTACGAAGTAAAATATCTAAATTCCGGCATCTAAATTCGGAGTATTCAAGATTAATTCTTATCTAGAAAAAAAAATGTAATATTCTTTAAAAAAAAGGCTCCTTATGCGATTGTTTATATCATTTTATTCTAGAAAAAAAAAAATGTATTTTACAATCTCCCTCAGCGCTTTAAGATAATTCAGTAGCCGTATTCTAAAGGTCGAAAGTACTTAAAGGTGGGGGATTGTCAGTTATGATATAGAATTCATAGTTGAGAAATATAGCGAACAGAAATGACATGTGAATTGTCAGTCTCCGTTTGGGGCGATCGCTTTATTCGTGAAATAAGACACCTTATCGACATGAATCATCTTCCGTTCCGATGTAGCAACTTAAAAGTGACAACTTGAATGTAAAATGACAGCAACAGAAATGGTTGGATATCACACGTGCTAAGTGACTCGTGCATGTCGAATAAAAAAAGGGGAAGAAAAGGTCACAGAATGTGATATCATCAAAGCATCATACCTGAGTATCTTAAGATATGGGTGCTTTTGGGGAAAAATGTCCAATGTGAAATGCTGGAAATAAAAGAAGACATGGATCTAATAAAACATACCTTGTCGACAAGTTATAATATTAGCAGGTTCAGTGACGAAAGTATATTTATTATTATTATTATTACTGATGTTTGTTTTCCCTTTCTAAACTCATTTTAAAAACTCTTACAAAACTGTATGTAACTATTAGTTTGAGAATAACAACCTAGAATCATATTGGAGAATCATATTTTCAGATTTAACGCTAAGAATTCAAGATAAATTAATTTTATCGGCTTTAAAATATCAATCTTTATTTTTAGATAATAAGGAATTGCGAAGTAAAATGCGATGCAAGAAATGTCAAACATGCACAATCTCAATAGAAGTCAAACAAGTATGTTAAAAGTCAGACATAAATATGCAAACAAAATTTCATGACATGTATTTTTATTTACATACCTCCTTTATTGGGGATTTGCAGAAAATGTGTAAGAACAGCCTGGAATTTCCAACTAGTCTGCAACCACTAATTCAGATTAGAAAATTTCTATTTAACATTTCCATTGCAGAATTCTTAGTCACCAAATTTAAATGTAGAATTTGTAACATTTTTTTGTTGACTAGATTTAGAAAAAAAATAAAAATAAAAATAAAAATTATGATAGAACTGTACGCATCCTACTCGTATTCTGCATAAAATAATTTAATTTAATCATATATTTTTATTTAAAAATAAATAATTTAATCAATAATCAATACGTTTAATAAATTTAATAGATAAATTTAATAAATAAATAATCGATAATCAATAATAAATATAATACAAAATAGCTAGGTAATAAATAAAAATAATAATAAATAATAATAATAATAAATACTACTACTACTACTACTACTACTACTACTACTAATAATAATAATAATAATAATAATAATAATAAATTATAAATAATATCGATATTAATAAATGTCAAATATTATAATAAATAATAAATAATATAATAAATAATAATAATTAATAATAATAATAATAATAAATTATAAATAATAATGATATTAATAAATAATAAATATTACAGTAAATAATATCTACTTAGTAATAATAAATAATATGATAAATAACAATAATATATAATAATTATAAATAATAAATAATAAACAAATAAATGATGCAATATAATAAATAATTCATATAAATAATTAATAAATTAAATGCACATACTTATATAAAAATTCTAATTTAATTATACATTTTTATTCTGATTTAATTAGTATATTAATTTTTAGATGTTCATCTCCATAAAAAAATCGAATTTAATTAACCTTCTTAATTTTAAAATAACATTTATACTTTTACAAACACATTTTTAAAAACTTATAGCAATGCTTTCAAAAATACAGTCATAATGGATAGATATCAGCAATAATAAGTTGTAATATTTCTAAAAGGGGTTCGTTTGATAGCCATTCTTTTCAATACGTCACCTTATATTATTCTATTTGAGAATACCTTTCTTTTACGAACTCCTGCTGGTTTTATCAGATAATTCGACAACTGCATTCAACATTCCACTACCTCTAAAAAAAAGGGGGGGGGGACTGTCAAATTTGATATAAAAATCACAGAATTTGTTGAGAAATATAGAAGGAGCCAGATAAACGCGAGAGCTACCTATTTTGGTTCAGGACAGTTGCTGTTGTCGAGAATTGTAACACCTTATCGACAAAAATCATCTTCCACCCCGATGTACCAACTCGAAATTGATATCCTAAATATAAAATGACAGCAACAGAAAAGGCGAGTTATCATTCGTGTTTAGTGACTCGTGACTTCGTATAAAAAATAAGAGAGGTGGGGGATGGGGCATAGAACATATGTGATATCAATTGAAGCACTGTATTTGACTCTCTTAGAATTATTAAATGGGTGCATTTGACAAAAATTTGTGCCGGTGATTCGATGCGAAATGATGGTAATAGAACATGACGTGGATTTGAGCTAAACATTGTAGTATTGTCAAATTGATTGTGGATTGTATTTTTGTTTTTTGTCTTTTTAATAACACTTTGAAGTATATGTAGTATTGGATTTAGTCATATGCCTTTTGTATGCATGGCGCATTATTTTTTAATTATCAGTATTTTACTTTATGCATATTTTGAATAAAGCTTAAATGGAAAAAAAAAAACCTCTGAAAAGAAATATATCAACTTAAAGTACTTTAAAAATTAAAACTCTTTTACATTTATTTCATGATAGAATATTTTTAATTATTTATGTAATTTGTGCGAGTCTTGCATTTATTTAATAGGGCTTTTCCCCACAAATACCGGAAGTTAAACAGATATGTAACGTTGTTTATAGAACAGTTCATACTCTATTTATTGAATAACAATTTGAGTTTAATTTAACCGTTATGTTCAAAATAAACATGTATAGTAATACTCGTATTATCAGCGGATGATATTTATTAAGTATACCTGTGTTTGTTGTCCTGCAATAATCTAACCAGAAAAAAAGCTTCAGATTTTTACTGTATTTCGGGTTTCAATTCTAAATAAAGAACATTAGAAGGGATTCATATATAAGTATATTTGTCGTTTAATTTTTGTTTCTTTTAAATTTGTGTATTATGTTTTTACGAGAAGATTTAAAATTAAATATGATTTCAGTGGCGAAAGAGATGATAGTGCAAGTCGAATACTATTTGCCAAAGACACAATCGAGTTCATTCAGAAATACAGGGTATCTTGCTCCGAGCCGAAATTCGATTTTTGTTTATAGTTTTATTAGTTATGAAATACTGTGGGGATATTTCCATCAGACACTATTTTCTTTTTATAAAATGCATTGACCGGATCATAAGTGCTGGAAGAACACAGTAATTCGGTCTACGTCACCATAGGTTATCTCTTTCCAGCATTCAGACACTGTTCAGCCAGCATGAATGAACGTGACAGACGTATGGTTGATTGAAACAGACAATATCGATTGATATTTCGATATATTTTTTTTTCTCCCTCTTAAAAATAAAACAAATTTTTAACAATAATAAATAAAACAATTTTTGTTATCCGTTTTTTGTAGACGAATGCCATTTTAACAAAAAATTACAAAATTATTACTTTTATCAGTTCCAACCATAAACTGTTCATAAATTCCATTTCTGTTTTATAATTTGGTAAGAGCGGACAACTGTGTACGGGGGCGCAGGCTCAACTTTGTCGGCTTTTTATAAAAATATTATTTATATTATTATTTTTTGCTTCAGAATATACACAAAGGTACTTCGAAATGCAAATAATTGAAGAATTTGTTTACATTGAAAGACAATTTCCCCAAAAATGCCTGGATATAAGCGTGTACAGTGTAGAAAACCTCCTTAAGTGAATAAAAATAAGAACAATAAACATCTCTTAATCAATCCTTTAAATATCCCTTAAGACCTTTCAGCAAACAAGTACCATAAGTTAATGACTAAAGCGTGCCCACTGTTAGTATGAGCATTTTGAAGCATCTATAAAATTGTTCTTCATACTACTGTTCATTAATAATTAATTAGCTTAATATGGAAAACGCCGGATCTTTTGAAAGTTGTTGAAGAACATTACTTAATTTTGTAGTAGGCTTTTTCACTCAACGTCCGTTTGCAATTTTTCGAGCTAGCGAAAAAAAATTGGACCACTTAAAAACAAATCATTGAAAGAACAGTTCGTGGCTTTGACGCTAAAGCCGATTAATTTAGGGCAATAAGTAAAATACGCTTTATTCTCTTTATCCAATTCAGAAAATGGATTGATAACTGAGAGACTCCAAAGCGGTGGAATTCGAAAATAGTCGTTAACAGTTCGTTTAGAGTTCGAGGCTGTGTTTTAACACAAGTTGTCATGAATTTACGAAAGAAGCAATTGTAAACAATTTATTTAGAGCTTTTAATGAAGTGATGACTTCTTACATGTAACGCTAAAAGTTGCTTTTTAATCCAATCTATGTATAACAATTATAGTAATTATATTAATTTTGTACTAATTTTGTAATCACTTCATTAACAGTTCTTTTAGAGCTTCTAGCTGTGTTTTTTTAAAAGTTGTCTTCTCATGAATTTGCGAAAGAAGCAATTGTAAACAATTTATTTATAACTCTTAATGGAGTGATAACTTCTTACTTAACTCTAAAAGTGGCTTTTTAATTCTATCTATGTATAAGAATGTAGTTATACTAATTTTGTACTAATTTTGTAATCACTTCATTAATAGTTCTTTTAGAGCTTCTAGCTGTGTTTTTTCGAAAGTTGTCTTCTCATGAATTTGCGAAAGAAGCAATTGTAAACAATTTATTTATAACTCTTAATGAAGTGATAACTTCTTACTTAACTCTAAAAGTGGCTTTTTAATTCTATCTATGTATAAGAATGTAGTTATACTAATTTTGTAATCACTTAATTAATAGTTCTTTTAAAGCTTCTAGCTGTGTTTTTTCAAAAGTTGTCTTTTCATTATGAAAAAAGCAATTGTAAACAATTTATTTAAAGCCCTTAAAGCAGTGGTAATTTCTGACATGTAACTTTAAAAAATAGCTGTTGATCCAATCTATAACAATGGAGTTATATTAATTTTGTAACAAGTTTGTCATTCATTTTTAAACGACTTCAAGAAAGGAGGAAGTTTTCAATTTAAAATGTTATACAAAGTATTCAATTGACAATTATCTTAAGAAATTTGAAATTTCTGCTATAGATATTCTGCTATAGATATGGTATATCTTTGATTTTCTTGCGAAAAAATATTTAGTTTTTATAATGTTAATCGTACTTACGTACTTCAGAAAATTAATAGATAAATAAGACACTCCAAAATGATGAAACTTTAAAATAGACATTAACAGTTCGTTTAGAGCCTCTAGCTGTGTGTTTACGAAAGAAGAAATTGTTAATAATTTATTTAGAGCTCTTAACAAAGTGAAAATTATTACTTCTAATTCTAAAAAACAGCTCTTTGATCCAATCTATAACAATGTAATTATACTAATTTTCTAATAAGCTTGTCATCTATTTTTAAACGACTTCAAAAAGGAGGATGCTTTTAATTTAACCTGTTATATAAAGCATTCAATTGAATATTACCTAAAGAAATTTGAAATTTCTTATATAGATAACATTGGTATATCTTTGTTTTCTTGAGAAAAAATATTTAGTTTTTATAACGTTAATTGTACTTACGTGCTTCAGAAAGTGAATAGATTAATGAGATACTCCAAAGCGGTGAAATACCAAAATAGTCGTTAACAGTTCGTTTATTGGCTGTGTTTTTACAAAAGTTCTCTTCTCATGAATTTGCGAAAGAAACAGTTTTAAGCAATTTATTTGGAGCTCTTAATAAAGTGATATTTTCTTACATATTACTCAATAAAATATATAAATTGGCAATCTGAGTATATTTACTCGAGAACAGGCAGACGGATAGGCTAACAGACAAACCGAATTCATAAAAAAATGAAGAAATTGGAAACGATTAATATAAAGTACTTTATAAAGGAATGATTAGTTCAATATTTTTCTTATTCCTCCATATAATACTAAAAAAAATCTCTAATTTATATATTGTGATGTAATTATGTTACCTTCGTACTAAGCTTTTGTCGTCTATTTTTAAACGTCTGCAAAAAAAAAGAAAGAAAATATTATCAACATAGTTTTATAAAGGGTGTTTGACAGTGAATCTATCAATAAAAATTTTTAAACTTCCCACTATATATAAAATTGTTATATATTTTTAACACTTACTAACGTAGTTGAAAAGGGTTAATAAATTCGGTTTGTCTGATCGTCTGTCCGCGCTCTAATTGGCCTAAATACATGCGGATTGCTATGCATTAGCTATATGTTATTGTGGTTTACCATGGCACGTGCGGTATTGAAAATGAAGCGTGTAGCATCTACAGTTCGTTTACAGGGACATCTCAAAAGAATTTTGATACATTATGATCTATGGGGAAAAATCGTTTGTAATTTATTCTAATGATTTGGAACTATTTCAAACATGTTGAAATTAATATATATCACTGAGATGCTACAATATGCTTACTGCAGAATAGAGTGTAATAGGGTGTGCGTAGCATTTATGGTGCATTTACAGGGGCACACAAAAGAATTAACGCACGGTACTGTCTATGAGCAATAATATCTAGAAATGCGTTTGCACTTGTGGTGTGCGTTTTTAAATTTAGCTAACTTTTTGTGTATTACTTGGTGTGTATATTTTCTACAGATCCTACACATTGCTGCACAAAAGAATTCGTTTACATTTTCGCTTATTGGCGGAAATTGGTTAAATGTAATTTTCAACATATTATGTGTTTCCAAACTGAACTAAATTTGTCATACTGTGTACAAAGTTGCAGATCATATGCAGGGATGCATAAAAGAATCTGGGCATTTTTTAGACTATAGATAGTAATTGCTTAAATTGTGTTTTGAAATGTTTTATGCGTTTTCAATTTTTTTTCTTCGGCATCATTTTTTGCATTATTAAACAGTGAAGTTTTGTTATAGTATTCAGAATGTATTCGAAACTGCTTCATAATCTATGCATTATGCAAGAATTTTCTTTCTTTCTTTCTTTTAAACACGTTCTCAAATCTTTATCAAAAGGTGTTGGCAGATCATAACATTACTTGTGCCCATTTTCATCAGAAAATAGAGAAATGAGACACTCCAAAGAGCTGTAATTCTTTTAATATTAGTTTCCAAACTTTTAGACCGAAGTACCACTAAACAGAAGTTCATACTTCCGCGTACCACCAGGTGACAAACTCAAAGCTAATACAGAAAAACCTGTCTAAACGGAATATGTCTAAAGCGAAATATTTTCCCAATCTTTTGTGCTTCCGTCTGAGTAGATTTTACTGATTCACATGATTACATTATTAAATGGGCGCTTATGTATTTTTTAATGTATATAAAATGTATCATTTTTGGGTGAAAAATAAAAATGTATTTGAATATAAAACTACTGCATAGTTTTGTTAAACATGGAAAAAAATACACATTTGAAGTCGCCAACTTTTTGTTATATGAATACTATGTTTATATCAGTAGAAAAAAACACATAAGAAAATTTAATAAGTGAATCTCCTACATAAAAAAATTTACATACTTTCTGACTTTTGAAAGAATGGAATAGGTAATATACACACAAACAATATAGTAATAGAAGAAAACTTTTTTTTCGGGGTATATGGAAGGTCAACTCAACATCTACCGAATATTAGTTCCATTTGTCTAAAAATTGTCAAAGCAGTAACATACAGCAAACACCACGGAGCCGGTGAACTAACACATCAAGAAAAAGGACGGAGGGAGGTGGGATTGAGGTGCTTTTTGATTTCACCTGCTGTAATTTTTATTTCATTTCACGTACCAGTACTGGTACGCGTACCATAGTTTGAGAACCCCTGTTTTAATAAACGTTAGTAATTCTTAAAAATTTGAAGCTGTGTTTTTCTCAAAAGCTTCTTCCTTTTTTTTCTTCTGTTGTACTTACAAAAGAAGCAATTGATAAAAATGATATATTATATGAAGTGATAATTCATTGAAGTTTTGTCTGATTCGTCCACAAAACTGTAAAATAGTTGTTTGATCAAACCTATAACGATACAGGGATGTTAACTGCGTAATAAGCTTGACAGGCCTATTACGCAGGCTTGACATGTCAGGCCTATGCTAAACGACTTGAAGAAAGGAGGAAGTTCTCAACTTCAGCTTTTTTTAAACAGTGTGTGGGACTGAATATTATCAAGGAAAAATTAAAAAAAATCTAATATAAATAAAATTGACATTGTCTTTTTTTGTTTTGTTTTGTTTTCTGTTCATTCATTCTTTTCTTTTTCTTTTCATTTTCTTTTCCTTTCTTTATTTTACTATTCTTTTCTTTTTAATTTTTCTATACTTTTCTTTTCTTTTCTTTTAATTTAATTTCTTTTTTCTTTTCTTATTTTGTTTTATCTTTCATATTTTTTCTTTATTAACCCACTGTTTGCTCAACCAAAAGGAAAAATTTTTCTCTTTAAATTTTTAAAAGACTTAAAAATCGACGATTTTTTTCAACATAACTTAAAAAACTTCAATATATATATGAATACAAACTTTGAGAATTGTAATCATTATTTATTGATTTAAAACTGCATTATACTTGTAGATTTACATTTATTTAAATAATGCTTCTGTTGCAGAGAAACCTACAATTTGGTGAACAGATATATCGGTTTACGGCTCTGTGAAGGTTAAAGACAGCCTCCAGTTTTATAAAAACTGCTAGCAGATCATAGTATAGTAGAACCTCTTTTATCCGAAACTCTTTTAACCGAAACTCTCGGTTAACCGAAATCCATTTTTAAAGCTCTTTTTTTTCTTTCTTTTTTGCTATCACATTCCTTGTGTGCAAAACCCATTTTTGAAGCTTTTTTTTTTTTACTATTACATTTATCAAAGCGAAGAAGAGGACAAAGATGTGAGCGAATAAAACGAACAAATTAGGTAATTCTGAAGCTTTTGAATGTTTTGCAAAAAGTTTGCCATGGCAAGAGCAGCAGAAAGACTGTGATACTGGAATAATAACAGTACAAAAAAAAAAAAAAAAAAAAAAAAAACCCTTCGTGATAGAGCTGCAAAGCAAAAGCAATCGAAACTGCTACAAACAAAACTTTTTTTCGAATCCTTGTGAAATATGTAAAAGGTACTTAATTTCAAATTAAAATTCAGGTAATTTATTCTTGTTTCTATTTTTCTATTGCTTTATTTTTATTATGCACTTGTTACCATAATAATAAATATCGCATATATTTGTTCTTAATCTTAAAATTGACGCATTCTCGATTATCCGAAAATTTCGATTTTCCGAAAGAGGGTCGGTCCCTAATTACTTTGGATAATCGAGGCTCTACTGTATTACTAGAATGCATGCGAGTCCGTTTTATGTGACCTGATCTATTAATGTTTTTATAAGTTCGTCAGGATTCACGATTTGTTAAAGAATTTCAGGCGAACTGGAAAGCGATTAATTTGCTATCAGATAGTGTTTATAATTAACCGATAATTTTTTTTCAATTAATAAATACAGTAAATTAATATGAGGTATGATATTACAGCGCCAACTTTTATTTTCATATCAGTAAAAATTGCAGAAAATTTAAAAACACAATAAGCAATAAATAAAAATCATTTTATTTTTTCACTGAAAAATTATACACGACTAATGTGAGCACAGTGCCTGTGTTTTTGAATGTTTAACAAATTTTAAAGGTAACAAAACCTCTTCTTAAGTGTTTTTTATTCTAGCTTATAAAAGCTTCTGGTTTCACAGATAATTGCAATTCATGTTATCTTACTTTTATTACATATAAGCATCAAATGCTTTTGAAACGTCTTAAAAATCTATTTCTTCAAAAGGGAAAAAAAAATCTTGGACAGAAAAGCACTTTGAGATTTGTAGGCTATCTGCCATGTAGTCTTCGGGTGTTACCTTTAAAAGTTTCTTGAATAGTGGGTGTGATGTAGCTTTTAGAGGTTTTGATTTACAGTGCTTCTACTTTTAGCAGGGCAGAATTTTATGAGACCGTCTAGATAACTGACGAAGGTTTTGATAGAAAAGTGTTCTAAAATCGCCACAAAAGCTGTTTTATGACTGTTTTGTGTTGTTTCTTTTCCTACTCAATCCAAGATTTCTTATAGCATTTGATTGGAAGATACTATTCTCGGCATTATAGATACGATAAAATCTCTTAAATTGCTAGGAGTTTAGTGGGACATCTAATGGAGTACACGACTTTTCTTTTAATAAGAGTTTTGTGGGCTATCTCGAATTATCAGGAAATTTAATATATTGGGTGTCCCAAAAAACCCTGACATATTTTAAAATCCAATATAAGATCAAGTAATTGTAGTACAGGAGCGCGGTTTGGACTAAAATGCTTCTCACGATGAAAAGTTTTCTTCAGGCAAAGGAAATCAATTAATTCCAAACTTTATCAAGGGTCAGCTAGGTGGGGAGGCCTACCAAATGGCTTAAGTACTCACAAGCCCCACCCAGCGGTTTCCATCTACTACCGCCGTCACCACAAACACACACACACACACAAAAAAATAAAATAAAATAAAATAAAATAAAATAATAATAATAATAATAATAATAATAATAAATAAAAGGCCCGAAGGGACCTACAGGAAAGCCAATTGAGAATATTAAGATTAAATACAATATAAGTACAATATATACACGATGGAAAGCCCAAATTTTACTGGGCGTTTACGAGAGAAATTTAGATATTTGTAATTAATAAGATCATGAGATAATAGATAATAGGATTTTTAAACTTGTTGGAGCGGCAAAAGCTCAATTACTCTGCAAAGCTGGGCGTTCTGCAAAAATACAATAAAAGCTACGTATATGTATACTAAATTAGAAAGAGATTCATAATTTTAAAAATAATGTAGAATATAAAAAATAGGTAAAATAGTGAATAAGTATGATGAATATTATATAATTATATACACACACAAAAGTTCAAAAGTCTATTGTTCTTGTAACAGTTCAATTATAGTTCAATCGTGTTGTTTGTGGCTAAGAGTTTATTTTGAATTGGTGGTATCTGTCTATTTGTTAAGATACGTTCTCATCATCAACTATAAATGACAAAACATTTTGAAACAAATAATGGTTGGTTTCTAAAACTTTCATACATTCAATTATCTTTTGACAAAATGATGGATTTGACAAAACCACTGAGAACCACTGAGACAAAGAAATTTTTGGAGATTTTCTTATATGGTAATATGATGTAAGGGTACAGTTAAAGATATAATGCAATGATGTAGCTCGCTGACCGCATACACATAATGGAGAAGGAACCCTGTCAAATTTATAAAGATATGATTAGATGGCGCCACTTGCACGTGTGTTTTGGCTTCAGACATGCTTTTTTTTTAATTTTCAGATTAGTTTCGATTTGGTATCGAAGTGCCAACCTACGCAATGAACTTTTTCGCTGGGAGTCGTCATTTCTGTGTCACAGCGTGAAAACTAATCTGAAAGTTAAACAAAACGGATGTTTGAAACGAAACATGCGAACAAGTGGCGTCATCTATGATCAAAGTTTCGAACTAATTATTTTCATTCGCTTGAAGAAAACTTTTTGAGAAGAATTTTAGTCCAAACCGCGCTCCTGTAAGACAATTACTTGATTTTACATTGAATTGTAAAATATGTCAGGGGCTTTTAGGGCATCCTGTAAGTTTGATTTGGTAGTTCCAATCCATATAAGGTATCCATTTGTGAAACTAAAAACTTCCTTTACCGCTATTTCCAGTTTTCATTTTTATGAATAATACATAAGTGTGAAAAGTTACGAATTGTTAAGGTTTAATGTTGTTAAAACAAATTAATTTTAGAAAGACTCGGTTATATAAATGTACAAGCTCACTGTTATTTTTGCAAAATAAATGAATAAATAAAAATAAAGCCAGCCTGTCGCAGGTTCGGGTCCGTTTCCTTCGGCCCTTGAATAAAAAAAAAAATGAAATCCAGGCCCGGTTCGATCTGAGTCTGCAGAAAAAGCCCTTTCCCGATATTCTCGAATCTAATGAAAGCCAACTGGTGCCAGCCGGTCTCAGATTTCGAGCGGGGACTGGTCCCGTGCAGAGCACTAACTATGAGTTGCCTTTTCTGAAACAGTTATTTTGTGAATGCGTACCGGTTTAGTTCGAAAACAGTCTTTATAACTTTTATCTTTGTGTGCTAATTAAAATATTCCGTTAGTTAATTCACTCAAAAAATTAAATATTTTGTCACGTAAGTCTGGCAATTTTATGTTTCATGGGGGAAAACCATGATAAACAGTTTATCACCTCTGTTTTTCTATAAGGGCATATTTTAATAAGGTATATATTTCAATATATAAGGTACATATTTTTCAAAATTGTGTTAAGCGCATATCTAGAGTCAGTAAGCAATATTTTATAGTATGTAATAAGGGCGTAAGTGTATCTCTCTTAATGAGACAGTTGAGCAGGGCTTAACCCTTAAATGCGCGATTTTTTATTTTGTTTCGAAAAAATTATATATGATTCTCTGAATGGTTTACTACACAGGAAAAATAATGAAAAAATTCAGAGATACATTTTACTTACCCATCATACGTAGTATAGGGTAAGTCTTGTAATCGTTTTAAAAATCGAAAATTTTTTTTTGACGGATTTACACGTTTCAGACACTGGAGAACCCGAAAAACATATTTTCAGAAAAAAAAAATTGTCCGTTCGTCTGTATGTCTGTGTGTCTGTAATCGCTCTATCTCCCGAACAAATTGAATTAGAGACTTGAAATTCGGTGAGTACTTAGGGAGTAATAATGGGAAGAAGCCTATTGAATATCAGTAACTTCGATTAAGCGGAACTATTTTTTTCGGACTCACGAAATATTCGTTCTGATAAAAGGTATACAAAAATTTTCGAAATTGTTTCTTTGAAGGAGTGAATATAAAAGACAATAAAAAACCATAAATTTTGCATCATGAATGAACTCGATCGAATAATTAGTTGCCGAGATATTTGTAAATCTATTTTTCACACTCTTCGATTTTTCATTACCCTGTATTTCATTCAAATTTCAATTCAAAGATATATTTTAATTGGAAATGAGACGCTTAATCCGGCGCAGTAAACTGTTAGTTAATAGGATTATAATTTTTCGAGTTATAAGGATGTTTCTTTTACGCAATTCGGTACTACTCGATTATCCCGCCGACCAAAAAAACTATCGCCAAACTATAAGATTAAATGCCAATAATGGCTTATCGTAAATGTCAAGCATTTAATGCCCCTCCATACCTATAAGGGGGTTTACCACAGGGGGGAACCTGTTCTGTCGCCAAATACCGCCACGTTTGTCGGTAACTTGGCGGTATATCGCCAAATTTGGCGGCAAAATGAGTCGCCAAAAGTGACGCCAAATTGGCGGTATCTCTAATATTTCGCCAAATTCCAATAGACTTCTATTGTAAACCAATAGCGTTTACTTGCTTACAGAAAATCAACAAATTGAGATATTTTAATGCAACAAAAAGTAATATTAGCTTAAGGGTTGATATTAATTATATTTAAGGAAGTCCAAATAAATTAAATTATGAATAAAAGTAACATGGTAGAATGCTTAGCAAATATCACATGTTTTATTTTCATATTTTATATTAAGCCCCACCAGTGGCTGAGAGGTTCTGCTCTCGAAGCTGGTAGACGAGAGGTGCTGGGTTCGATCCCAATCGCGCCCGTCGGCCTAATCGTTCGGGGTTTTCGTGGTTTTCCTCGAGCCATGGATTTCCATGCGTAAATACGGGTTAGGTTCCCTTAGAAAGACCCCCACGGAGGGCACTCCCCCTCGGGCCTATATCCCTAGTGTAGATATTCGGCCGTCAAAAATCAAAAACCAACCATATTTTATATTATCTATATCCATGATGGGTAAATATTACGGTGGCCCCCAACGACTAGTTTCATATCATACGTCAATCTTTTCTTCTGTTTCACATCTGTAATACAAGTAAAAACTACTGTCGTGTGGCTGTTTTACGCTAAAATAATGCAAATTAGTAAATATTTTAATAAGTATGTCTCCAAATACCTTATTTTGTATTATTATTTATTTTATGAAATTTAACATTTAACCCTTTAATTCCCATGATAGAATACGTTCTAGACATTACGTAGTTCAGAGAATTTGTCTTTACACCAGGAAGTTTCAATGGTTAATTTCGCTTTATTTAAAAACGAAATGTCTGTTATTAATTAAAGCACATATTGCTATTTTAATTTTCTCGTGGGAATTAGGTATATACGAATAATAATAATAAAAAATATTACAATCAAAACACTGTTGTTTGCATACATGCAAAGCTGCGCACTAAAGGGTTAAGGCACAGGTACTATTCATAGGTATCCATAGGTGTTAAGGTCTTAAGGAGCCACTTGAGCCATTATTACCAATCGCATAAATATTTTCAGAAATAAAAACACCTAGAAATATACCTAACTAGTATGTTGTGGCCAGCACAAAACTTTCTTCTATATAAATTACGTCAATTAAATCATTTAAATAGCACAAGAAATTACATCAATTTAGCACCAATTCATATCAAAGTGTACATGAATTTGAAGTTTGATAAAAATTCGTGCCTTAGTTCTTGAGATAGAGCTATAGCGGAAATTCTGAAAAATGTAGCATAACAGCGCCACCTGTTGAGTGATTTGCACAAATACATAAACAGCAATAATTGATATCCAGGTATACATGGATCTGAAGTTCGTTGAAAAGCCAAGCATTAGTTCTTGAGATAGAGCTATTGCAGAAATCACAAAAAACAGCATAGCAGTGCCACCTATTGAGCGATTTACACCAAACTGTATAAAATATCAATTCATGTCAAGGACTAACTGAATCTAAAGTTTAATGAAAATTCGTACATGAGTTCTTGAGATGCACCTATGGTACAAATTCTGAAAAATACTGTATAGCAGCGCCACCTGTTCAGCGATTTACACCAAAATGTACAAAATGTCAGTTCATGTCAAGGATTAACTGATTCTGAAGTTTGGTGAAAATTATTGCATTAATTCTTGAGATACAGCTATAACGGGAATTCTGAAAAGTGCAGCATAGCAGCGCCACCTGTTTTAGCGATTTGCACCAAAACACAAACAGCACTAATTCATATCAAAGTATACTTGAATCTGAAGTTTGATGAAAATCCAAGCATTAGTTGTTGAAATAGAGCTATTGCGGAGATCGTAAAAAATGCAGTATAGCAGCGCCACCTGTTGAACGATTTACACCAAAATGTACAAAACTTCAATTTATGTCAAGGACTAACTGAATCTGAAGTTTGATGAAAATCCGTGCATTAGACCTGGAGATTGAGCTATTGCGGAAATCGTGAAAAAGGTTGCATAGCAGCGCCACCTGTTGAGTGATTTACACCAAAAACTAGTCAGTACCAATTTATATCAGGGCCTAACTGAATATAAATATTTATTAAATTCCGTGCATTAGTTCTTGAGATAGAGCGCCCACAAAATTTGTGTCACATACAGACAGACAGACTCACAGATGCACAGACTCACAGACAGACATTTTGTAAAAACATGTTTTTTGGAATCTCTGACCCCTAAAACGTGTCAATCCGTCGAAAACCGAAAGTCGAAAATTTTCCCGAATCCAATACTTTCTTCTTGTAAAGATAGAAGAAAGTAAAAATCAAAACTTTACTCCCAACGGTGCTTAAACAGTAAAAAATTACAAGGTGAAAAATTCCTTGCTTTGCCTCTCCTGAACAATTAATCATTTGTGCCTTGCGCCCTTATTGCAAAACACAAACCGATATGCGGATTCCAGAGTCTACTGCATTTTTTAAAAGCTTCATCCTCTTCCAAGTGCTTTGTTTGAAGTGTAACGACATTACCACTTTATGTTGAGCAGGACTGCAACCGCAAAGAGTTAATCCGCTAAGTAGGTTTCTGATAAATACGCACCCGAGAGCGATCTATCTGGAGAGGAGGCTTTCGCGAACGAGTGACTTACGTGATCCCCATCCCCAAAAGATAAAGACGAACACCGTGACTGGGAAAAACATAACACCTCACACGTTGCTGTGGTATTATCTTTATATGAAGTTGTAGATTTACTCGCTAGGATAGTTATGAACCTAGATAATCCAAGAGCTGTTAAACATTTTAAGGAAGGTATTTGAGGCACCCTGAAAATTTGTGCAACACTTCTTTTGTAATGCCTGAATACAAAATCGAATGTCTGGCTGAAGGATCGTGGCCCAAAAACTGTGCCAGACAAAAAATGGCACTTGACACGTGTCTGGCACAGTTTTTGGGCCGACTAAAGTGTCTGTCATTTTCAAAATATTTTTTTCTAAGCATAAATATTATTGTGCCTCAATCTCAGCGTGCCTCAAATACCTTTTTTGGGTAGTCAAAAAATGGCACTTGACACGTGTCTGGCACAGTTTTTGGGCCGACTAAAGTGTCTGTCATTTTCAAAGTATAAATATTATTCTGTTTCAATCTCAGCGTGCCTCAAATACTTTTTTTGGGCAGTGTCAAAAAATGGCACTTGACACGTGTCTGGCACAGGTTTTGGGCCACGATCCTTCAGCCAGACATTCGATTTTGTATTCAGGCATTACAAAAGAAGTGCTGCACAAATTTTCAGGGTGCCTCAAATACCTACTCAAAAATGTTCAACAGCTCTCCTACTAAGACCGTTGAGTTCCACTAGAGCGAAAGCTGAAAGAACGAAAACTGCAATACGATGGAGGAAGTTGGAGAAGTTGGATATAGTATTAGCTTTTGGTTCTACGAAAAGGTCATTTTTTTAGGTGAGTTCGTAATTATATAAATACGTAGCACCTATAGTCGTCGCCTGGTCCGTCCGTCTGTCTCAGGGCCGAAACTAGCCTTTTTTGCGCACGGGGCAAACATGAATTTTGGCGCCCCCCCCCCCCTTTCTTCCCCAAAGTATATTTACAAAGAGTATTTTACTAATTTTCTAATGGCCGACTTATTTTAAAATTTAAAATTTATAATCATAAAATATGTAATACTGAACTACGTAAATTGAATGTGACGTTTGTTGCAATTATAGTTCGTTCACATAAAAGAATTCACATGTATTACCGGCTATTTACAGTGTTTGCTTATACAATAGAGTTCCGATTATCCCAGTTTCCATTTTAACAGAGTGATTTTCTTCTGATGGACTGATGGGTTTCATTATTATGAAACAGCCATTATAAATGAAGTGTTAAGTGAAGATGAAATAGCAGTCGTAAAAAGTTAACTCTGGTTTTCTGGTCAGGATGGGGAAAAAATGGCCATAATTTTTTTTGCAAAAAAAATTATGGCCAAATTTTTTCCCCATTCTGACCAGAAAATCAGAGTTCAAACTTTTTACGGCTGCTATTTCATCTTCACCTAACACTTCATTTATAATGGCCGTTTCATAATAATGAAAGCCATCAGTCCATCAGAAGAAAATGATCGATTCTAAAGGTATATTCTTTCTCTTTGCGCCCTTTGGCTCTGGCGACCGGGGCATATGCCCCCTCTGCCCCCCCCTTAGTTTCGGCCCTGGTCTGTCTGTTCGTCTCACCGCCTATAATAGCGCAAAAATAGCGCAACGGAATGGATTGAAATTTAATGTCTATAATCGTTTCAGAATTTCGTTGAGTCATTTCAAATTTTATGAAAATCGAATCAAAACTTAAAAAGTTATTAATAAAAGTTTTCTTCATTCTATTACAGGGTGGCCAGTGGTCAGGGAAAAATACAGTAAAAAAAGGTGTTAAATACCAATATTTTGTTAAAGAGGAATTCGCCTTCTTTAATCCCTTTATATTATTCGAAGTATTTTCTAGAAGAAAATACTGGTAGTTTCCTCTTTTTTTCCTGTGTTTTTCTTGACCGCTCGCCACCCTGTATTAAATACTATCATACGTCTTTAATTCAATGATATCCCATGATAGGTAATGATTCGAGGTTGCTATAGTAATTACGTCCTATTTAAGATGGAGTTCCGTGTTACGGAATTTAATATATAGAATCGTAAAAAATGCTGCATTCATGAATTTTGGCATAAAAGTGCAACAGCTATACCATGAAGATCTGAATATTTATAAAACTAGTTATAGTACGAACGCACCTCATTTGCCACATTTGAAGTACGATTCCAATTTCCGACTTGTTGCTAAGATGTTTTAAATATTTGATGCTGGGTGGTATATTATGATTGTTTGATTTTTGTTTGAAAATTGTTTAAAATTATCATAGAAAATCAGAAACATAGGCTTATTTAAGAAATTCCAATGTTTTTTAATTATATCAATCTGATTTTTATTTGCTAAGAAACGCTCAAAACACTCTCGTTTTTTTACATGTTTTAATTTATTATTCACATATTAACGCAGGTAAAAACTACTAGGGTGTTATGAGCGGTTATTATCGGAAAGGAAAATATATATTGATGCAATCGAAATGCAGGGTGGACGAAAAAAATCTTGACAAATTTTTAAATTCAATAACAAATCAAATTGGTAATTGGCGTAAACAAGTGACGAAAATGCTTCTCATGATCTAAAGTTTTGTTTAAGCAAATAAAAAATAGTTCTAATAACTGCTCATAGATGGTGCTAAATCTTCAAAGTTATTCAACATGCGTCAAAAACTTAAGATAAAGAAGCAATTGGCCACCGATGGTGCCAGTTATTTCTACATTTAAAATAAACTTTTTTTTCATAATTTTTGACGCTGTATGAGATTCTAGGTTAAAAATGTAAACAAAGAAATCTCAATAAGCAGAGTTTGTGTGAAGTATGCAGAAATACGCCAGAGTAATACTAAATGAGAAATAATTTTTATTAGAGCTTGGTAAAACATCTTAAAAATGTAATTAAGAAAATAATCACACAGTTAACCAAAAGTTGTGGGTTGCAAAGTGTTCACTTATGTGTCCACCATTTTTGGCGTTTTAAAAATGAGCTGTTAGTTTTTGAGCATTGTAATGGCCACGTTTTTCATTAACTCTATAATTAATATATTAAATACATTGAAACATATAGTTTGCTTTAAGCAAAAAAAAAATAATTGTTGTGTTTATTCCAGTTTATTTCGGCGTGATTTATATTTCATATTCGTCGATTAATTTAACACTTCCTTGGTTTTTATTTTCCCCTAGAAACCCAGCTAGTGATGTCATCTGTGTGCCAATGCTTTACCTGTTAAGCTATCCGAACGATACCTGGCTGACATAATTCACTCTTATTTGAAGAGCTGAGTGGATGAACATGTTATGCTACATTTTCTAAAAAAAAAATTTTTAATCTTTTGGATGAAAGCGTTATGAGATACCCTATCACATGGTGAAGGTAAAATACTAAGATTCTATTTAGTCTTGAAGATTTAAGACGTTATTCATTAATATTTAATATTTTAATATTTAATAATGTCAATAATATTAACAATTTTTAATATTTGAAAATTAAATATGAATAAGTTTTTCTGAGAGAGTTTAGTACCATACCTGTTAATATCTTAAACACATGGTATCAAACAGAAAATAAATCATTAAAATTTACAGCAAAAACTTTCACTTCAAATGTAATTTTTGTTGCTTAACATGTTCTTCCACTTCGCTCTTCATTTGTTGGACATGGCTGCAAACTGCAGCACTAGTTTGATTTAAATTTACATATAAAGTTGTGCATAGTTTTTTAAGACTAAACATACTTGGAAAATATTAGAGACGTGAATTATCACTTTGCTAACTAAGCGTAAACCAACAGAGTGAAAAATGTCCAAGCCGGGAATCGAACCCGGACCCCTAAAACAACGCTCCAGTGCTCTACAACTAAGCCACAAGAACGATGCCCAGCTTGGCATCTCTCACTCACATAAGTTGGTAAGACTGCTACCGCAGCTATTAGATGGAAAGGTCTTCATGAGCGCACAATCTTGAGGCGTAACATGAGACGCAAATGAAAAATTTCAACTACTTTTCAGCAGTGAAATAACTGTTATTTCACTGCTGAAAAGTAGTTGAAAAATTAATTAAAAAATTGTATATTCACCGATGCTGGGTTCATTTGCGTCTCATGTTATGCTTCAAGATTGTGTGCTCATGAAGACTTTTGCATGTAATAGCTACCTACCAACTTATGTGAGTGAGAGATGCCAAGCAGGGCATCGTCCTCGTGGCTTAGTGGTAGAGCACTGGAGAGCTGTTCCGGGGACCCGGGTTCGATTCCCGGCTTGGACATTTTTCACTCGGTAGAGCACTGGAACGCTATTTCAGGGGCCCGGGTTCGATTCCCGGCTTGGACATTTTTCACTCTGTTGGATTACGCTTAGTTAGTAAAGTGATAATCCACGTCTTTAATATTCAATAATTTCAAGTGTAGTTTCACTGTTGCGTAGTAGTTGAAAAATTAATTAAAAAATACTTGGAAAAGTTAAAGGTAAGGTTGCAAAAATGCAAAAAATTTATAATTTTTTTTTTTTTTCTAATACTCAACTATATAAAATTCGGTGCACAGCTTTATTTGTATGTGTAAACCAAACTGGCATAAAAAATACTGGGGATTTTCATTTATACGGAATAAGCATGGGGCATTTTGAAAAGCTCTTCATAACGCTTAAAAAATTAAGAAAAATTCCTTTATTAAATTTCCTTAAATTTTCCTTTTTAAAACTCCTTAATTTATTAAAATTTCTTGTGTGATAATTATATGCCAAAATGCATATAGTGTGCCCTTGAATAGTATTTAAAGTGAAAAAAAAAATATATATAAAATGAGTAGAGTTTGAAAGTTCGTTGTCCCTTTAATTACAAAGTTCATAATTTATTTTGAAGTGGAAAAATGATGTTTTTCGCTAAAAATAAAAAATCATGAAAATCTATAATAAATATAATACAGAAACTCTATTGAAATTTCATACATATACCTTATAAGGAATTTTAGATATAGCCTTTCGAAGTTGAGAAGTCGTGAACAAATTCATTCTGAGATAAATGAAGTTAAAATTTTCTTTAACTTCCTTTAACACCTTCGAGGACAGTGGTTCATTTTTGGACCACCTAATGTTAATTACTAAATGTCACATTGGCACCAGAAAATCGGAGTGAAATTTTTATATTTATTAAGTATGTGAACTAAAGCTTTTGCTTATTTTCAAATAAATTTGTTTGTAAATTCCGGTATCGTTGAATAATTTCGACTATAGCGCCTAAAATATATAATGTGGAAATCGGCTATCCCTGTAATACTTAAAAAAGTGCTAAAATATTGTATCCCTTAAATGTGCAATGATACTGCTAGATCGCAGCGACATCTGCGGGATATTTTCTACAACTGCAAGGAATTGGTAGTCTATACAATGTAATACTAGTAACACGAAACTCCCGCAGATGTCGCTGCGATCGACACTTGAAATTTTAGCAGTATCGTCGCACATTTAAGGGATACAAATTTTTAGCACTCTTTGGATAGCATATTTCCACACTAGGTATTCTAGGCGCTGTAATTTCGACATTGTACGAGTAGAAGTACCTTTCCCCTGAAAGGATTAAAGTGCGGCATCACAAGATAACATATGTCATATCTCCAAATCTAACCATCTTAAAAGCATGCGGTTTGCAACATTTCCCTTTAAAAACTCTTTAATTTTTTTAAGGGGTCTCAAGACTCTTAAACTTTTAAAATTTTCGAAATTTTAATTTTTTTAGATGCTAAACTCCTATTTTTCCTGAACATTTTGATATAATTTTTTTCCTTGAAATCCCCATTAGAACAGAAGTTATGACTTTTAGAGTAATACACGCTCAATAGCTGAAGCGGCGTTTCCAAAATTTTGAAGTCACTTTTTTCCAAATGACGTTTTTGGGCATAACGCGCGGGATATCTCAGAAACTTCTGAATATTTTTTATGAAATTTTCAAAACATATATCCCATGTTAGTTTGTATAAACTGTACCTAAAATTTCATTTTTATTGTTCAAAAAATTATTTTTTTAGGTGATTATACTGTTGAAATTTTCAAAATTTTGTATTAGCTAAGTACAACTTTGTATTAAAAATATAAAAATGCTTTAAATACAAATTTATTTAGGTTCAGCGTAATTAATACAGTCTAAAGTATAATTAGGCACGAAAAATTTCATTCTATTTAGTTGCAAATTTTATTTTGTAATCCTGCGCGTAATCTGTCATACCATTTTCTGATTGACAAATGTCTGACAGTTTGGAGCGCTCTGTAAACACTAATTCTACATCTTGCAATTTTTTAAATACATGCAGTGAAAGAACGTACTTATATCTTTCATCCCAATAAATATCGTGTTTTTAAATCATTTACATTTTAAGATATTAAATGTTGAAAATGCCCTTTTTTCCGGTTTTTCCAATTTTTAGAGTCCTGGGATCCCTGAAAATTACATTTTTTTTTTAGAATTACATTTTCTTTTTAGCCTCGGACCCCTTTGATTGACTTTATTCAGTATTTTCAGCATAAAACAAGGAAAATTTGGAATTCTTCATTAGACTGAATTAAAAAACAAAGTATATGATGCGAAAGTGACAATGAAAAAGTCAAAAGGATAATAAAACCTTCCTAGAATTTATTCAATCTAATAATGGAATAATCAGTTAGGGTTCTTTGTTCGTTCAAAATGTTTAACGCGTTTTCTTATTTGTTAATTCAGAATTTAAAAACTACAACACTCAATGAAAAGTTGCAAATGATAATACTTATTTTATAATTTTATTATGCAATATCAATTCTTTAAGAATGATTTATATGAAATGAAATTTTATTTACCTACCCCCATTAAAATTCCGCGCACAACAAAAGGAACAAAAATACCTTTTTCTTTTACTTTCTTAAAAAAAGAAACGTTAGTTTGCCCGAGCAAATGGTTATGTAAAGTCCAAAGAAGAGTAAAAAATTCAAACGGAAAAGGAACAAGGAAATGATAGGCTTATTGTCCAACACATGTCGAGAAATTTAATATGTTTTATTATTCTCGTAAATAACGAAACACATGAGGAAGTTTAAGGTCAAGAAAATGAAAACTTTTTGCGGCATTGAGTTTTTTTAAGCTTAGTAATTATAATCCTTTTTTTTCTTTTGATGTGTCTCGAAATATTTTGGATTAAGATTTAAAATATAAATAAATTAATGTTTACAGAAATCATTTTATATCTTTAAGTATCTGGCTGAAATTTCTAATATATGATTATAAATATATTGGAAAAGATATATCATGCCTATATCGTAATATGCCTGATAGATATATTATTAGAAGTTAGCAGTATTTAGAACGTCTTAATATACTGAATCTTGAGTTCTGTATAAAAATATAACACTTTTTTTTTTTAACGTCCAGTTTTTTTGTTTTTTTTTTTTTACTTTCATAACACGGTCTCAGTTCAAGTATAAAGAATATTTCAACCGCTCTAGAAAATTTATTAACGACATTTTTTTTTTACAAGTAAGGTTGTTTCTCCTATTGTATATCCCATTGTTGCCGCTATCGCTGATTTTGACACGCAGTGTACAGTAATAAACATTAAATATTTTGATGTGTTCCTGAAAAAAAAAAAAAAAAAAAAAAACTATATGTGATTCAAGTATATTGTGGTATTATGGTACTGCATTAAAATCTGCGAAAATAACTGATAAATTTTTGCATACGTTAAGGCCTTCAAAGTAAAGTAAAATACAACAAAAACAAAACAAGAAGCAAACTGATCGTGCGTCAAGCATAAGTTATGAAATACTTTCCAACATACTCCGAATGCTGTAACAAAACAGATTGACAAAGTGAAAGATGATCTTCAAATAAATAATTTGAAAATGCATGATACATTTGAAAACTCAATTTCAACAGTTACTATCTACAGTCGGAAAATATTTGTATTCCCTTGTGCAGCACTGTATATAATCTATAGGTTTGTATATATACTACATTGTATGGTAAAATTCATTTTAGTTAGGAAACTCATACCACAGTCGAAGATTTTCCTTCAATAACTTTCGTCAAAAAACGGAAATATACTCGAATTATTTTGTGCTCCCCTTTATATAATTTATAGGATAAATACATACCAAGTAATATGCAAAACATTAGTTACATTTAAAAACGCATACCAAAATTAAAAACGTATACCACAATTGAAAACGGACCTCCAGCAATTATTGCTCATATAAGGTACTGTGTAAACGAACCAATTCTTTTGTGTGTCCCTGTAAATCTGTAAATGAATGACAAATGTTATGCACACCATATTCTATAGCATGCATCTTGTAATGCACCTCAGTGATGAACATCAATTTCATTATGTTCGAAATCGTGTAACATCATTAAAATGCATTGCAAGCGATTTTTCCCCATGGATCATAATGTAAAGGAAATATTTTGAGTGACCCTGTAAACGAACTATAAATGCTACACACTTCATTTTCAATACCGAACATATCATAGTAATCCTGAATAGCATATATCAATTACACGGCGTTCCGAGCCTATTTACATGAGTTAGAACGCAGCCAGGCAGACCGAATTCATAAACACCTATTTTAAGTACGTTGGGATGTTTTTAAAAGACAAGAAAACAGACATTATTTTGAGATTATCATGAATATTCTTATATATCTCAAACTAGCAGAAAAATGTCATGCCAACAACATGAAAATTATAGTATCCGTTCAAAAAATATGTGTGGATATACACTACACAGACATAAAAAATCACACAAAAGAATCGTATAGCCCTTTTTGTTCGAAGTTATTAAAATAGTAATAACAATAATCTCGTATTTTTGCTACCGAATCTAAAAGTATTATTCCATGAAAACAAAATATTTAAATGTTTGCAACTTGAAATATTCAACACGGAGGAAATTTCGTTCTATCTGAGAAAGACACTAGGTCAAGATAGGCTGTTTTCCAAATAACTGTTCTTAAATTACTGTCTTTCGTACGAAAACATGTTTTTGCAAAAACTTGATGTCGAAAATGTGACATAATTTTCATTCGCTCATGCATAACATTTTCTGATATTTTGTTTCTTTTTTCGAATAATTAAAATATATTTTAGGTTAAAAATACGCTGTAAAAAAACGGGCTAAAAAACGGAGATTTTACTGGCAATCGAGGCGCCAGTACTATTTCCGCGTTTTAACGGAAATTTTCCCCCATAAATTCCTAAAATCCGTATCTTTACGGAAATGTTTCCCCCATAAATTACAGAAAATTTTCCGTTTTTCTTCAATTTATGGGGGAAAATTTTCCGTTAAAATACGGAACTAGTACTGGTGTCTCGATTGCCAGTAGAATCTCCGCTTTTTAGTGCGTTTTTTTTACAGTATACCTCCAATTCAGAAATGGCGGTTATGGCCGTTTTACTATAGTTTTTTATATATATATATAAATTGCAACATTTATGAATAAATAAACAAGTCGGTAATTGCACGCCAAACGCGGCAAATGAGGTGCGTTCATACTATAACTTGTTTTATAAATATTCAGACCTTGGTGTAATAGCTGTTGCACTCTTATGCAAAAATGCGTGAATACAAAATGTATTATAATTATGTATAGATTATATTCACCAATACGGAAATAATAGGACTCTATCTTAAGTAGGACGTCATCACCATGGCCACCAAGAATCATTACCTGTCATGGTATATCATTAAATTAAATACGTATGATAGGATTTAATAGAATAAAGAAAACTTTTATGAATATCTTTTTAAGTTTGGATTCAGTTTTCATAAAATTTGAAATGACTCGACACAATTCTGCAACAATTCTACATATTAAATTTTAAACCATTTGGATGGGTAGTTTTTGCGATGTTATAGGTCAGACGGGCCAGACTGTGACTATAGGTGCTACGTATTTATAGAGTTACGAACGCACCTAAAAATGCCTTAACGCTAATGAACCGTTTAATCAATTTTAAATATTTGCTTATCCATTGGAATTTCTCCAACCTGCTTTTGACATTTTTGAGGCAGTGCATTCTTGCACAAAAAACCCCTAAAGGATTCTTTTCATCGCTACATTCCTTATATTGCCTTTAAAAACACAGTGCTTTCAAAGTATCCTAGAAACAGATCACCGCAAAAAAAAAGCCCCAAATAGCCCCGAAGAACTTCCGTGACGTCACGAGCACGTGTTTCTTTAATTTACACTCATTGCCGAGACTTACTGAAAATGTTGGAAATCACACACAAGTTTTTTAGCATCTCAGGAAGCAACATGTGGCAAATATGAAGGGATTTGGCGATGTGACGGGGGTGTAAGGAGCAAATGTGCTAACAGATGGTGACAACAAGCAGAAAAAAAGTCCGAAGTTAAACGGAATGAAGTCCGGGTCAAGCCCGCAGCCATGGAAGGTTCAGAGACGAAACCTAAGGGATGGCCACTTCAGTGCTTTTATGTTTCTTTTTTATTATGCCTTCCAATCTTCCTTGTTTTATTAGAGGAAACAGAAAGAATGCTCGAGTAGAAAGTGAAGATTCGCTATAAAATAAAGCAAAAAAAAAAAAAAAAGTCGTGTTTCTAAACGAGTTAGTAGCAAAAAAAGTTTGTATGCGATAAATTTTATGAAGGGGGTCGCGATAAAGTCCGTATTTTGACGCCCCGACTAAGAGAAAGAGAAATACGTTGAGTACATTGTTTTGTTTGGAGATTTTTGTGGACGTAAAACTGTAGCGGTAAATATCACAGATCAGCTGTTTATCAGCTCTTACGCACTGAAAAAAATGCTTACTCAAAATGGAGTAAAAAAGTACTCAATTTTAAATACGTGACATACTCAAAATAGTTGCGATACAAATGTACTCAAAATTGAGAAAAACTTGTACTCATTTTTAATCCCATGGCTGTGTTCAAATATGAATAGTTATGTACCGCTCCCCTGAACCTACAAATTAAAGTAAAAATGTACTAACATTTATTTTCCGTCCTAAATTATTAACAAGAAATGTTTAATTGATTATTTATTAAGGAAAATAGCAAAATTATTAGCAAGATACCCATATCGAATATTTTTATAACAAGAGCTTTATTTGTAAGTACTTGTAAATTATTTTAAAATACTGTACATAATTTATTATTTGAATCACCATGAACATCTTTTATGTTACCATAAATGGAATAAACCATTACAGGGTACAAAGTTATCGTTTTGTTTGGGTTTGATAACATGTGACGTTTCAGTATTGAGAAAACATATGTTCATTTCGATCCAAACATACTCAATTCGATATGAGTACATTGATTTACTCATTTTTGAGTACTTTATTTTTTTCAGTGCGGTGCAATAAAAAAAAAGTTCAATTTAAAAACGCTTAGCAAAAGTGAAAATGCACTATCAGGAATTATTGCTCATAGGCTTCAATAGTTCAATTTCTTCAGCAGCAAATTCTTTTGTATGTCCCTGTAAATGAACGATACATTCTATGTACACCCTTTTCTACAGTAAGCGCCGTGTGGCATACCTCAGTCATATATATACGTTTGAGTATGTTTAAAACAGTGTAATATCATTAAAATACACAACAAGTGATTTTTCCCCATAGATTGTAATGTAACGGAATTATTTTGGGCGTCTCTGTCAATGAACCGTGAATGCTATACACTTCATTTTCAATGCCGAACATGCCATAGTGATACCCAATGATATCTATCCATTTTTTGGAGACCGGGGTATATTTACGCGAGTTAGAACACGGATGGACAGACAGACAGACAAACCGAAATTTTAAACACTTTTCAACTTTATTGGAAGGTGTTAAAAAAGGCAAATATTTCTTAATCTAACGAAAATTAAATGCAATCAAGAACGAAAATGTGCAATAACCTATTCCGAGTTAACCATGTTTCTGAAAAGCGCTCTTTATCATTAGAAACCTAAAAATCCATATATTTATTTCAAAATTTTCGAAATCTTATTATTATTTTTTTTTTTTAGATTATTCCAATTCTTTTAAACTACAATCTTTTCTGAACATTTTGATATAGTTGTTTTCTTTAAATTCTCTTTACAACAGAACTTATTACTTTTAGAATTATACACTCTCAATAGCCGAAACTTTGAATTCATTTTCCTCCAAATGACGTTTTTGTGCATAACGCGCACGATATCTCGAAAACTTCTGAATATTTTTTCATGAAATTTTTTAAGGCATATGTTTCATGTTATTCTGTATAAACTGCACCTAAAATTTTCTTTTTAGTGTTTAAAAAAATCTTTGTTTAGGTGATTATACTGTTGAAATTTTCAATATTTTGCATTAGCTAAGTACAACTTTGTATTAAAAATATAAAAATGTTTTCAATACAAATTTATTTAGGTTCAAGGCAATTATTACAAATTTGAAGTATAAGTAGGGATCAAATTTTTATTCTAGCTACAAAATTTATTTTGTTATATTGTGTGTAATATTTTCTGCTCCTCAAATGTCTGACAGTTTGGTGACCCTCTATAACTGCTAATTGCAAATTTATAAATAGATGAAATGAAAGAACATACTTATAACTTTCATCTCGATAAAAAATTTGTTTTAAGATCATATACGTTTTAAGATATTACATGTTGAAAATAGTAATTAAAAATTTTTTTTCTGCAATTTTAAGAGTTCTGGAGACCCTTTAAAGAAGTTTCCAAAACAAAGCTTCTTTTGCTGCCATTGATTTTCGGAGTCGTTTTTAGAGTATATTTATCAGTTTTTCCAAACCGCAATATCAGTTTTTCAGATGCTATTCATTCTCAAGTAAGCATTTACATGCTCAACAAACATGATACATTAACAGCATTAACATTAGCATTAAAATTAATACAACTTTGTTATTCTTGTATATATAAATTCAATTACGCAGCTGAAAATGGAGAATAGAGAACGGATAGCATCCAAAAAACCGATATTCTTGTTTAAGAAAACTGATGAATATATACCAGGACTCAAAATGGAAAAATACACGAACCGGAAAGCTATTTCAAAATTACTCTAAAAAAAAAAAAAAAAAAAAAAAACAGAGATTCTACTGGCAGTCGAGACGCCAGTACTATTTCCGTATTTTAACGGAAAATTTCCCCCGTAAATTCCAGAAAAACGGAAATTTTTCTGCAATTTATGGGGGGGAAATTTCCGTAGAAATAAGGAAATAGTGCTGGCGTCTCGATTTCCAGTAGAATTTCCGTTTTTTAGTCCGTTTTTTTACAATGTTGGCTGGAAACTTTTTTGATAGTACAGGTAAATTTATTTCTAATCATACAAAAACAATCTAAAAAATGCGTGTAAGATTATAAATAATAATTAAAAATATTACAGGGAGACATTAAACTACAAGGTGACCATAATTAAACTGACGGTACTCAGAGTGTACTGTAGCGCGACCTAATTGAGAGAATGACACCGAATTTTGTAAGAAGATTAAACAAAACGGGGGACGAAGGATTTCCGCGAAAAAAAAAAATGTTCCATAAGTCACCGCTAGGATAATATGTGGCGCTGTGTAACAGAAAAGGAATATTTAAAAAGTGCAGAATCAATACTAAAATAGTTAAATGTGCTAAAATAGAAGGTATAATTTTATTTTAGCATTGATTCTGCGTATTTTAAAACTCTCTTTTCTGTTACACAGTGCCATATATTCTCCTAGCGGTGACTTCTAGAACTAATTTTTTTTTCGCGTAATCCTTCGTCCCCCGTCTTGTTTAATCTTCTTACAAAATTTGTCGTCATTCTCTAAATTAGATCGCGCTACATAACACTCTGAGTACTGTCAATTTAATTATGGCAACCTTGTATATAGTGTCTCTGGTAAGATCTAAATTCAACCTACTTCCATCTTCGTTATACTAAAACAGTAAAATTAAAAAGGTTGGATGTGTGGACTGTTATATTTATTTAGTCAGTAAAATTTAATATTCATCTGCCTTGTAACTCATTCACTTGGACTTGGGGGAGGAACTATCGCAAACGCATCACAGCCGTGGTTATGGGTGGTGATTTATCCCAGTGATGTTAAGTGCATCACCGCACGTTCTATCCATTTTTTAGGATAAACTTTAACTGGAACAGAAATATTAATGTTTTTCAGAAACCGAAACAATTTGGTTTTAACAATTGCACGAACCGGAACGATATTTACCATAATTTCACGAACCGGAACAAGATTCGCCATAATTTTACGAACTGGAACATCGTGAACAGGAATATCGTTCCGGTTTGCCCCGTTACATTTCAAGCCCTAGAACACACCAAAAAGACTAGACGGAAACGTTTCCGAAAATTCAGTGCCAGCAAAGAAACTTTGTTTTTATAAACGCTTACATAATTATGAGTAACTCGGAAGAAGCTATCGTATATTATAGTTTGATTGAGAAACATCTCTTATTTTGTACAGTGTGGTTATTACGTAACCTTTTTGTATTATGTCAGTGTTCGAGGATCTCTAGGATTTAAGACTAAAATTACTGATACTTTATAGAATATCAAAGAAAGGGTATATAAACTAATAGACATAAACAAACTAATAAATAATAATAAAATCTGTTAGGGCGGAATTGGTAAGGACCGATGAAAAGTTCCTAGTTGACAGGTTTTCGTATAAGCAGATATAATTATGCAGTGTTTCTACAGTCGGGATTTTTTTTTTTTTTTTTTTTTTTTATTTAAGTCAGGCGCACCATGGTTTAAGAACCTCTGTCATAGATAGTACCATAGTTGCATGAAAATAGGGATAGAAGGCAATTCCATCGTAACTGACGTAACATTTGATCATCTAATTTTGTTTTCAAAACTATGTAGAAAATTTACTAATAAAGCTAGAACAAATTTTTACTATTTAAAATATTTCTTACTAAGGACTTAATACCCAAATGCCTGCAGATTATTTGAATCTCTCTTTCAGTCACAAAAATTACAATTCAAAATTCTGTAACTGGCGTAACGTAAAATATACAAACATTTTTTCTGCCTCCATTGAAGTGTAATCGTGTTGATAATCGGCCGTCAAAAATCAACCCAACCAACTCATTGAAGTGTAAAAAGTATCAAAATTAATTAGTTAAAAAAAGTGATTTAATATTCTCAACAACACTAAGTAATGCCAAATTATAATAGTAATTTGTTTAATTAATTTCTGAATAATAAAAAAGAAAAAATGGCATTTACACGTGTAACTGACGTAACTTTTATTGTGTAACTGACGTAGCATTATGACTTTACAAAGACAAAAATAGTACTTAACTTAGTTTGTAAACAGTAATTTACAATGCCTTTTTATTAGGATTTTATTATAGAATATAAAAATACCAAGTTTTCCAGTCTTACCCTTAAATTAAACATATTATAAATCTTACGCCCCCCCCCCCCAAAAAAAAAAGAAATATATATATATATAATTTTCTGTAGAATTGCCCTACATTTAAAAATTTTACTAGTGTGAAAGTTTAACATTTTAACTTCTTGTAAAATAATTTATGCTGAATAGCATTAATCTTATATTATATGCATTCAAGGAATAGATTTTACAAAGGTTTTGTGATAAAATTGCTTCATCGACTGTACTTTCTATTGTTTTCTAATTATCAAAATAAGTATACAAAGGAATCGGACATAGTTGCATATTGAAGGCTTTATGAGATTTTTCTGACACTGAAATAAATATATGAAACTCTTTGTACACCTTACAAACTACACATATATCTCACCTTAGTACTAATTAAAAGAAAAAAATCTTCGATCAAGCATTACAGTTTTAATGCATAAAATATGCTGCATAAGTTTCATTTAAATCCGTCGAGTGTTTTTTTTAAATAGAGTAGACACCTAGATTAATTTTAACACAATTATTCAAATTGGTAAATAAATCATATGAGATGCAAATTTCCAACTGGGCTAAAAATGTCCTCAGCAGGATTCGAACCATGGATCTCTTGGCTGAATCCACCAATGCTCTACCATTTGAGCCATCCCGGACGAATCTGGTGGACCTAATTCACCCAGTTAACCTAATTCATTATAGCATCTGGTATGATATGTGAATCAGCTCAACAGAATAAATCTCAGGCAATGGAACTTTAAAAAACGCTAGATACGTAATTACACTAGATTGATTTTAGCACAATTATTCTATTTGGCAAATAAATCGTATGAGATGTAAATTTCCAACTGGGCGAAAAATGTCCGGACCAGGGATTTATTGGCTAGTTGGGTGAATTAGATACACCAGATTTTTCCGGGATAGCTCAGATGGTAGAGCATTGGCGGATTCAGACAAGAGGAATCCTGATTTGCACATTTTTCCCCCAGATCGAAATTTACATCTCAGAGTAGTCACCGTCTCTAAAAACGTAGTTTTGAGAAAAATACACTTAAAGTTCCCAATGTTAATGATTGAAGTCCAACTACTTTATGTTCATAGTTACAGTGAAATAGATTCTAGTACATACCATAACAATACATTTCGATGCACTCAATATGTAGGTAAAAACTGGTTAGTAAGAGCTGCCGTCAGCTACCTGCTGCCAATAATAAGAGGGTCCTATAGGATATCTCTAAAACTATGCATTGGTTCAACATGAAAATTTAACAAGATATTTTCAAAATATTAGATTTAAAAAGATTTTTTGAAAAATCTGAGCGCCCTTAACCCCTTAAAATGTGGAAGAGATAATTGTTTGGCTGCATAAAAAGAGTTTTATAAGTAAACGGATAAAAATATGAGAAATTCTTAGGTTACTGATTTTGTTAAGGGATCAGGTAACCTTTGAAGCGTCCAAAAATCGAATTTTTTTAAAATAGCTTATAATTAAATATGATTCATTGAGAACATTTAAAAGCAAACCCCATACAAAAATTCGCATTAGATAAGAAGTGATGACTTTGAGCTTTTGCTATATGATCAACGGGTTTTTCAATATTTAAAGCCAATTTTCTCAAAACAGCGATTTTGATCATTGCGCGCACGATTTCTGAAAAACGGTTGCCTAGAATTTCACGAAATTTCTGGTGGATGTATTAAAAGTACAGAAGCACAAAATGACCTATTATTATGTTTCTCAAGTAAGAAGTTTAGAATTGACTACTAATTTTGTATAAAAAATATCTCGATATTTCGAATTACTGTAAAAATATTTTTTTTTCTTTCTCGGGATCTACAAGTTTTATTTTTTTCATTGTAGGTCATTTTGAAAACACTTTATATCTGTATTCATAAAGAAAATCTTGGCTTGTTTCAGCCATTCAAATGGGAAAAATCATGCGCGCAATGCATGCAAGAATAATTCTTTTGTAAAAATTGTATTATCTTTAAAAATAAATTTAAAAAAACTATAAATATGTATACCTTTACTAACAACTTTGATTGATAAAATAAATTGTTCCTAACATATGTTTTCAATTTTATAATTAAAAGATAATTAGTTAAAGAATGACTGAATTCTTACAGAGGTCACTTTTCCATGTACTTTATTGGTTCAAAAGTTATCTGACCCCTTAAATAAATTTCTGCCATTGTTTTGTAAAAGAAAATGGAGACCCCTACTTCTTAAAGTTGAATACATTAGAAGTGGTATCAGCATATTTTTGTTTAGGGCGTTTATCGTATGGGCTGCCGGTTGGATCGGAGATGGGAGTGAGGTTGCAAGTGCAAAGGTGAAACAACTTCAATATTATAATACGTAATTTTAAACACAAACATTTAAGAGTGACAGGCACATCCCCACACACCCGCGTAATTCCGTCTACGGTTGGCAGTTTTGTAGTAATATGAGCCACAAATAAAAAAGCCTGCTTGATTTCAATATGTGATGATAAAACTGAATAAAAAGATTTTATAATTTCATGAGCTGCCTCCGCTGCATTTTAATGAAAATATAAAATTTGACAATGAGAAATTATTTAACGACATTTCAAGAAAGGGTCAACGATCAATAGATCCTTGATCTATGTAATTTGATTCTTGAGAAAACAACTCATAAACAAAATATATTTATAAACATACACAAAAAAAAAGGGTTCTTCAACTCTACAATAATTAAATTATAAAGCGAAATTAATAGCACAAAATGAAGATTTAAGTCCGTTAATCTCTTTCTGAGAGGATTAACAGAACTATCTCAGAATATCAGATTATAAACAATCTTTTTCGGTACAGATGTTATCGGACCTAAAAGATCATTTTACAAAGTTCTTTTGAGATGTTGCTCTACGGGTCAAGATAGGATTTTCTTGAATACACTTTTTTTTCTATTTTAGCAGCGACTACTTTGCAGAGAGAAGTCTCTCTCTCTCTCTCTATATATATATGGAAGTCGCCTTGATGGGCTGAATCAGGGTGGGGTAACGGTTAGATGGGTGGCCCAGTTGGGCAAGGGCCTGTTCTTGTTAGAATCCAAACAAAACTACCAACTCAATTAAAAATACGAACTAGCTCTGTACCGTAATCAAAAGAGGCATACATGCTTTTAAAGAGAGCTGATTAATGGATATTTGTTTGATTTGTTTTTTTCATGGCTCCCGTTAAAGTGTTCCAATTGACAGGTCTTAATGGGTAATGTTGGCTCATGGATGAAGGAGGTATTAGGTCTTTTGTCAGACGAAGGCAATAAGTTGTTAGACAAACTGAATAATAGGTAATCTGAAGGTGGTAGAGTTTACTAGAGAAAGCTTTTGTGTAAGAATATTTTATTTCACATTCGCTTCAGCAGTATGTGTGTGGTGTCTTGTCACAAATTCTATTGAAACTTAAATTCATTTTGATTCTATTTTTTTTAAAGCTTAGATATGGCGGTTCATGCATACAAAAGGTAATTGGTTCTTTATAATGTGAGAATATGAATTTTTAATGAGATAATAGATAATTAGAATAAATGAGAGGCTCACAGCCATAATAGACCAAGTCCATTTTGAAAAAAATGAGACAGTTCATTTAGACGATGAATAAAATCTGTTTTATCCACTGCCAAGTCTGTTTTCCACGTACTTTCTCATACATTCAGTAAAACCTCCCTGTGCGACCACCTCCATTAAGCGGCCACCTCCCTGAACGACCATTTTTTCATGGAACGAAATTTGTTACCATAGGTTCAATACTAATTTTACCTCCATTTAGAGACCATCCCAGTTGAACTCCCTCCATTTGCAAACCATTTCATTGAAGAAAGTGAAGCAAATTCCGTTTTCTCCTTATCACTTGAAGAAGGTTTTATTAGAATAATAATTCCGGAGAGCGCATTACTCATCAAACTTCTAAACTAAGTTTAGAATTTTTATTTATTCCGGTAACTTCTAAGTGTTTAAACCCCTTTGTGCCTTTTTAGGCAATGGATTTAACTCTGATGACAAATTAAGTATGACGGTCAATAAACTCCTCTGCCCTATTCGGTCAGGAAAGTCTCAAAGAAATAGATAAATGAATGAAATCGTCATTATTTGTTCCCGTCCAAAAAAAAAATTGCATTTATTTACCGAACTTCAAAAGGACTTGGAAATAAAAGTTTTAGAATATAAAACCGTAAAATAAAAGCAAACGTCAACGTATTCATTTTTTAAACTCTGCAGTAATTAACTTATGTAATTTACTTTTGTTTTGATACTTAAATTTTCATATTTTTTCCTAATGTGAAAAATAAATTTTAGCAACGTTAATTGTTACCTTTTTTTCAACAATTAAAATCTAGATTTAAAGATGACCTCCATTAACAGACCGCCTCTCGGAGCGCCCCATTTTTATTGGAACGGAACGTTGTCGTTTTAGGAAGGTTTTACTGTATCATCTGTTTACAGACTTGGTTTACTGAGAGAGCGGATAAAACAAATTTTATGCACATTCTATTCTATCTCATTTTTTTTTTTTCAAAATGGACCTGGTCTATACTATGACTGTGAGCCAGCCCCTCAAATAATACGTAACTCTGGAAGAATTTTGAAAAAAAAAAAAACTCAGTGTAACTCTATTTTATTTTGTAGCTGTTTTTGCCAATTGGCATTCTCTTATTGTATTGCAATTTAATTTAATTTTGATTTAAATTTGTTTCGGGTGTTAAAGTTTGTGTTTTAGAATTAAAAAAACAAACAAACAGGAAGTGATTATCCTTCTAGCATTTATTTTAACTGTAGATCATGAAACTTGATTTAAATTTGATTTAATTCTATTTTAAATTCTAACTGAGTAATTTAGACTTTAGAAAACAGTTAACTCGCTGGTCTAAAATAGTGTGAAATTTAATTTAAATTCAACTTGAGATCTAATTACATTGGTGATTTTAGAACTTAAGAAATTCAGGAAGTAATTACTTTCCTTGTTTGCAATAAACTGTAGGTTACTGACAGATACGCAATTCTGTAAGGTGATTAGTGTTTAAACGCATAATTTCTTCAAACGCGCTCAATGTTGTGAGATTAAAAGTAATTAAAAATTTTAAAAACTTAATTCCTCTCAATAGTTTCTTCATAATCACTGTATTTTAGTTTAAATATTTTATTTATTTATTTATTAGGATGGGCGAAGCGAATCCTCTACTAGACTACACAAATTACAGTTTGTCGTACACTTCACACAAAAAAAAAAAACTATTCAATATTTTGACTTGAAATTAAACATAAAAATAAATTATGATCTGTAGATTTGAACAATATTATGAGCGCTCTATCTCATGAACTAATGCACGAAATTGAATAAAAATTTATATCCAGTTATTCCCTGACATAAATTGGTGTTGATTAGTTTTTGGTGTAAATCGCTCAACAGGTCGCGCTGCTATGCAGAATTTTTCACGATTTCCGCAATAGCTTAATCTCCAGAACTAATGCATGGATTTTCATCAAACTTTAGATTCACTCAGTCCTTCACAAGAATTGACGTTTTATATATTTTGGTGTAAATCGCTCAACAGGTGCGCTGCTATGCAGCATTTTTCGCGATTTCGCAATAGCTCAATCTCCGGAACTAACACACAGATCTTCATCAAACTTCAGATTCAGTTAGTCCTTGACATGAACTGACGTTTTATACATTGTGGTGTAAATCGCTCAAGAGGTGTGCTGCTATGCTGCCTTTTTTGTTCTATCTCAAGAACTAATGCTTAGATTTTCAACAAATTTCAGATTCAGGTATACCTTTATATGAAATAGTGCTGTTTATGTTTTGGTACAAATCACTCAACAGGTGGCGCTGCTATGCTGCATTTTTCAGAATTTCCACTATAGCTCTATCTCAAGAACTAATGCAAGAATTTTCATCAAACTTTAGATTCAGGTATACCTTGATATCAATTAGTGCTGTTTATGTGATTTAAATAGAAGAAAGTTTTGTGATGGCCTCAACATATTAGTTTTTTCAAGAATTACAGAGCAAAACAGAGGCGCACGATTGAGAATGTATTGGAAACAGAACAGTTGGTTTAGAATACACTTGTATAATTTATGTTGTTTTGATCAGAAATAGTCAGGTAACGTAATCAGTGTAAGAGCTACTTCACAAATTTTACAAAAATGATACGCAGCAAAGGACCTTTTTCCTCAAAACCATTTTCGCAAATATTCGGAATGTATTGTTTTCTGAAGTTTGATTGTAATTTGTATTCCTTTAAGTAGCAAAGATAAGTTGGTTTCCTAAAATGAAATAATTCTGAAGACTCATGAGGTTAAACTATACTTCTGCAAACATGTATGCTATATCGGGTGGTGTGGTTACAGTAGATTACCTGCATACAGGGACCGATTTACAAATTTGGGGGCCCCAGGCACTGATGCTTACGGAGGCCCCTTGCACCGATGCCTACAGGGGGATGAGTAAAAAAAAAATATTGAAAATGTACTTACTAAAATAATCATTATTGACTTTAATAATTACTTTAAAATATTCATTAAAAATGAAATTTGATAACCATTAATTTACTTTTAAATAATTATTTCACAATTATGAAATTTAAATGGGTAAACATTTTATAATAAATTGTGTGTTGCTAATTATTTTTTCCTACGCAAGTCTATATATCTTGAATAGTAAAGTATGGAACAACTAAGAATGAATTTTCCAATTACAAGCTACAATTATTTCAAATATTAAGGGGCTCTGCCGCCTAAGAGCTACGCTCCCCAAATAATCGGAAGAGAACGGGAACAGGCTTAAATAAGAATTAATAGAATATATTTTTAAACTGATAACGATAAAAGAAAATATGCACTATAATAAAGTAATTAATTTTGGATGTTTCAGAAAAAATATAAGATGTTATAAAAATACAAATGTAAAATTCCATTTGATGTTAAAGCTACATAAGATTCTGGACAATAATTGAAATACCTTCAGCAGCATTTGGGGATCCCTGAAAATAAGGGGCCCTGGGCCCGTGCTCCGAATGCCCTGCCCTAAATCAGGCATTGCCTGCATGAGGGGTATAAATCAATGGATGGGGGTGGGATTTTCCTCAATGGGGTCTTTATAAAGGAACCTAACCCGCGAACCCTACGGAAAATTCCAAACGATTAGGTCGACGAACGCGACATAGGTTCGAACCTAACACCTACCGGCTAAAAGCTTTGAGAACCCCTTTCGATCTCTGGTGAAATTGTGCGTAACGTTTAAAAAAAGCGTATAAAACGTTTCTATAATAGTAAAGTGATTTGGAAAGTTTTGTGTTTTGGAGGTTCTTATTATGTCAAATAATCATTATTTATATTATTTTAGTAATCTCCATACAAATAATTGATGAACCATCGAATTGCATTTCTGAGTTTCTAATTTTAATTTAATTTTAATTTTATTAAGGTTATAATGGAAGACCGTGTTAGAAGGATGGTGGTATATTTTTATACCACATAATTTTAATAGCCAAATGCCATAGTGGAACCAAAATTTTGTAGTGCAATTTTTCATTAAAATGTACATGAAGAAAAGCTTTTACTTATTTTCAAATAAATTTGTTTGTAAATTCTGGTGTTAGTCAATCAATTTAACTTTTTAGAAACAGAAGTACTTTGTCCAGAAAGGCTTAAAAGAGTTTGTGTTAAAGAAATAAATGAAATTGAATTCTCTATATGACACAAAATTAAATAGAACATAAAATGTTAAATATATTGTGTGATGTAGATTCCATATTTAACACTTTCACCGTCCGAGGGTTTTCGAGTGTTTTTTTAAGAATGCTTGTAAATCCCAGGATATACATATTTTTAATCGCAGTTTGATGCTATAATACCTTTAATATCATTAATTTCTGTATAAGGTTAAAAAAGAATTCTGTTTAAAATATTTTTGTCTACAGCCATTTTAACATGACATCTAGGAACGGAAAAATCCGAGCCAGCCGGTTAAAGGGTACATATATAGAAAATTATTATTTCCCAAACTATTAGTTGATTACACAAGCCTGCGATGGTTGCGTTTTTTAATGTGTGATAATTGATTTTTATGTATTTTTTAGCGCTGAATCCGAAAATGATTTTCATTTTTAACCACCACTTCAGAATTATTTGTAAATCGTACATTTCAGAGATAAAAAGTAAAAAAAAAAAAAAAAAAAAAAGCGAAAATTTCACGCTATAAAACTGATGCGATAATTGTGTTTCTTAACTTTTGATAACTGATTTTTATGTATTTTTTAGCGCTGAATCTGAAAATGACCTGTATTTTTAATCATAACGTCAAGTGTTTTTGCAAATTGCAAATTTCAAGGTTAAAAAAGTCAAAAAATAGCAAACATCTGTCAAAGCCTTACCAAAAGAAAGCAAATATTTTAAATATATCTGCGGCAAATTTTTATAAACTTTTATAAACCGCCAAAATAAAAGTTAACACCAAGATAGAGAATATAAAAGGCAAAGTGCGAGGCAGATCAAGAGCGGTTCGAAGAAACTTAACATACATGGAATAAAATTGTAAAGATTTTAAATACACGATATTTTACCTTTTTAGGTGTAAAAATGCATAGCATAAGTCAAAAGTTGAATAAATTATTATAAAAAGTTTGACGTTTATTTTATAGTACAAGAGTTTCGCAATATTTCAACTTTTTAAAAATTTAAAAATTTGCTATTTGCGAAAAATCTTGACGTGATGGTAAAAAAAAAAAAAAAAAAAGAATGTTTTTTTTTTTTCGAATTCAGCACTACAAAATACATAAGAATCATTTACTAAAAGCCAAAAAACATAACCATCAGATCTATTTTATAGATCATTCTTTTTTGCTATGTTTTAACTTTGAAATTTACGATTTCCGGAAAAACCTGACGTGATTATTAAAAATGCATGGTAATTTGTAATTTTTGGATTCAGCGCTACAAAATACATAAGAATCAATTATCAAAACCTAAAAAACATGACACAACCCAAATTTTGCAGGCTAGTGCTATAAACTATCCATCAAATCAGTTGAATCATCAAACTAACTTATGCTAAAACGGATAAAAATACATTTAAAATTACTGAATAAATAAACACCTTTATTTATTCAGATCGACTTCGAAATGTTTCATTGCTTTGATGGCAGCCTTTTCAAGGTAATGATACAAATATTTTCGCAAAAAGTTTTAAAAAAGAAAACTGGTAAACAAAAATTACTTAATTAATTAGTGACTATATAACAAAGAACCTTTGCAGATTAATTTTTAAAAATAGTAGAATAATTTATCCATCAAGATTTTATTCTCCATCCATTATCCGAGAATCAACGGAGATCTTTTTACGCAGTGATAATATATTCATAAGCCAACTTCCATGGAACTTCCTAAAATTCGAAAAGAGATGCTATGCAGAATAATGAAACAATAGTATAAAATAATTCAGGTTCACTAATATTCATTTTAATGTTGCAATTAATTTCATTATGCATGAGTTCGCGTGATTTTTGCTTACAAGATTTCAATTAAGATTTTTTTGAGGAAATATTTGTATTATTATCTTGAAAATGTTACCGTCAGAGCAATGAAACATGTCGATCTGAATAAATAAAGGTAGGGGAAAATAGGGGAATGGCGCTCACTTAAGGGAAAACATGAATAGCTAGTCAAATTTAGACAAAAAAAAAAAAAAAAAAAAAAAAAAAATCAATATTTTATTAACGAAGTACAACTCCAAAGCATAAGGAACAGTTTGCAATCAACTAATTTGCATAAAACTTTTAGGATTTTTTTTATCGTTTTATTTAAATAACCATCCATTGAGCGGTAATGCCCGACATGGTAGGGTAATTGCGCTCAGATTTTGAATGCAATATTTAATTAAAACAAAAGTCACATATGTAGTTGTGTGGGCTGTTCACACCACTGCAGACTTTTTGCGATCACTTTACACATATTGTGTTACTCATATAGTGGGCTACTTTTTTTAAATTTAGGTTTTTTGATTTTCATCACTTTTTTGAAATCGTAAAATTCCCCTTGTTGAATGACTTATGGCGAAAACAGGGCAATTTTACCATTTCAAAAAAGTGGTGTTAATCAATAAATTTAAATTTAAAAAAAGTTGCCCTCTGGCAGCACTTCTTCTGGAATTTCACGCGAGCGTCATCACCCGTTATCGCAATGTTGGGTTTTAATGCATTATAATTGGCGTAACAACGCACTACAAAAATAAATAAAAGCATGAAAGTACAGCTAAATGTATATATTTTGTAGACATAATGAGTAAATTAATATTTGAAAATAAGAGTGTACACTTACCTTCCAGTTAGATGTTGCAGAATTTTATAATAAAACAACTGCAAACTAATAACGTGAGGACACAAAAATACTTTCCTTCCGACGGTCACTATATCTTTACTGGGAACTTACGATGAAGTTCGCTAGGTGCCGGTACCGATCGCACGTTTTCAATTCTATTCTGTTTAGAGATATTGGGTGAGCGGGATTGCTCTTCTGAGCGTCACTACCCTACTTTCCCCTATTTATTTGCCTTTTAAATGCCTTTTTATAACTTTTAGCATAAGTTACTAGTTTGATGGCTAGTGTTATATTTATTCAATTTTTGGGCAGTAGATCTTTTCCCTTACATGCTGAATCAATACCCTTAATGCACTGAATTATGAATTCATGAAAATTTTGTCTTCTAAAGCATTTTCCGTGAATTATTTAAATTACATTAGAAGATTTACATAATCATTTAATAAAATTTAGAAGGATTGAAGGATTTAGAAGGATTCATTAAATTTGAATTTATATAGTGATTTTATGCAATATTTTTCACCCTACTCAAATCTATTACTTTAAATATTTTTCTTAGTAATTTTAAAAATTAGTAAATGTACAATAACAATGTTTTTAAAATAGAAATATAGAAATATTTCCGAATTGAAAAATCCCCCCCCCCCCTAACACCCTCAAAACTGAAAAGATGCAAAGGCAAAAGAAATCATCATTTAAAAATATTTTTGTTTTGTGTAACCCATAATGCTTTTGAAACAAGTTAAACCAATGTATCTATAACTCATTCTAACTGTATTACAACTAATCGATCTATTAAATGAATTTTTTAACAAGTTATTTTAATGGTACTTTTATGTACCGTCAGTAGAAAAAGGGTTAAATATATTTTTATGACTTTTAGCATCAGTTAATGTGATGGCTAGTGTTATATTTATTCAATTTTTGGACAGCAGATCTTTCTCCTTACATGCTGAGTTATCCGAGCATATAAAAAATCCGAAAAAAAAAAAACCGAAAAGAAAGAAAAGAAAAGAAAAGAGAATTTACAACAGATAAATGTGTGAAACCCAAGGCCTCTTCGAGAGGCACAGCAAAACTTTACTTACACGACTTTTTTGTGAGAATTTGACAAGTGTGAACAAATACTGGTCGTTTCCCAATATTTACGTAAGGCAGATGAGCACTCGTATTGTTTGGGGAAGTGCTCCTCAACTCGCCTTTTTTTTTTTTTTTTTTTTTTTTTTTTTTTTTTTTTTTACTTGAACGAACTTTTCAAGTAAACGATTTTAACATGCGGTCGACATGCATAATCAGTTCCTGATGCATACCTGAATTGATGAAGGAAGACAGTATTTACAAAACGGAGATCAAATTAGCAAAATGCAATGGACAGGACGTTTGCTCTAAACAGCAAAAACATATTTGAGACCTTCATACAAACGTTCTGTAAAACTGCATGAAAGCATGTGTTTCATACTAAAATAATATCGACAAAAAGTTAATTTTATACAGATTTATTTTTTAATGTGAAATTAAAATATCAGTATTTTGGAAAATGCTGTGATCAAGAAAATGAAAAGAAGTTCTAAGGGGTACGTTTTTTTGTTACCACTAAAATTTAATGGAAAAAATTGCCTTACTTAATCATTAATAAACATTAGATTTCAGCAATTAATGTAGGCAAAAATTACTATTAAATTTTACTGGTAAGAATAAAAATGCAAGTTAGCAGCTATGCTAATAAAACCATTATTTTTATAATTATTTTAACTCTAAAGTAATTTTCAAATTCAATAAAAAATAGTAAAAGCAATTTGAAAATTTCTACATCACATTTATTGAACATTTTATTTTGTGTATTTGTTTGTTGTACTTTTTCTGGGTGATTTTTCTTTTATGAAATTTAAAATATTTCGATAATGCTTTGATTTTAAAAGGGTAAAACTTTATGAAATGCCCTTAAAATTTATTTGTTAAATATTAAATTTCAAATTAATTTTGCAGATGCGATTGTGTTCTCGAAATACGTAGTTGTTTCATCAGATGTTATAGAACCTTGCACCAAGTTCCAGAATTAAAATATATTTAATATGTACGTCTTGATTTTTATTTTTATTTATTTATTTTCTTTTTTTATGAATACGCATACTTAAATCGAAAACTGGAATTAATATGATACTCATAAATTACGAGTCACACAAAGATAACTGTGCAAATGTATACTAAATCTGGAAAATACCTGGTACAAACCCAAGTATTGCTTCGATATTGCAATAAAATTGTATCTTCTGGATTTATATCGGAGACGGGTTTGATGCTATTCTGCATTGTCAGCATTTCAGTGTATCGATATTCTACAGAAAGAAATAAAATTATCGATAAAATATTTACAATTGACTGTAAATTCAATATTTCTATTAGTGGGAAAATATTGAGCGAATTAATCATTACTAACGAAATCGAGAAAATTGTTAGCTTGAAGACTAGAACAGTAACACGAAAAAAGAAAAAGAACTACATATTTTTTATGAAGTTTGGGCTTTTAATCGAAGCTGTATTTGATTGTTAAAAACAAACTTTTTCCGTAAAAAATATGTTTTTTTCTCTGACTACTAAGCTAGCACTTCCCCCGCATTTTATACAGCGTACTCTGTTAAAAAAAAATATTTTTTTCTCAACTTAGAAAACTATAATACAACTACGAAAAAATATATACAATAAACGTTTCCGAATTATCCATGATTTCAAAAAGCGTTGTTTATCTTTAGAAATCTCAGAAACCAATATAGTTTTGAGATTTAGAGGAGAATTATAAAAACAAAGCTTCTTTTGTTGCCATTGATTTTAAGGATGTTTTTTCGGATGTTGCCAATTCTTAAGGAAATATTTTCCTGTTCATCAAATGTGTTTACACAAACATGAAAAATTAACTGCATTAACCTTAACGTTAAAAATAATATTATTTTGTTACTCTTGGATACATAAATTAAATTACGCAGCTGAAAATGTTTGATTGGAAATGGATCGCATCTTAAAAACCGATTGCCCATGCTTGAAGAAAAAATGAACACTCTAAGTGTTTGGGGCGTAATATTCCGTTCACTAAGCTCCAGGTTTCACAGCAATGCACGCAATATTTAAGATAATATAACTCGATAGATTTAATGAATTTTAACTACATTGAAGAATGATTAATACTCTCAAGGATTACATTCATATTTGTAATTGAGTTTTTTTTTATAATGTTGAAAGAATCATATTTTCTTAGCATTTAAAACAAAACGCAAAGAAAACAACTTTACAATTTTACAAAAAAATTCCGTAAACGTTTCCGAAAAACCGTGGCAGCGAAAGAAAATTAATTTTTATAAATACTTCTTTAAATCTGAAAAATTTATCGGTTTCTAAGGTTTTTAAAGATAAAGAACGATTTTCGGAATCAGTGGTAACTCGGAACAGGTTATCGTATGTTTTGGTATCTTGGTTACAATATATTTTCATTTACTAAGAAAAATTTGATTTTTTTTTACTATGTATTAGTTTGTTAGGTATTTATACAAATTTTGTATATCACTTTTTTGATTATGTGAATAATATGAATTATGATTGAATAAATAAATAAATAAAATCAAACTATTGTCGTGTCTTAAAAAAAGTGCTACATACTACTTTAAGTCACTGACTTAACGAATAACTTTAATAATTTATGTAAAGAAAATCTACACGAACTCACAAATTAATATTTACTCTACCTATATTCAGATAATCTGTATATGTAAAGAAATTGGCGATAAATATTCTAGGAGTTACCCTATTCTCATATTTTCTAAGTAATCCGAGCGTGAGAATTAAACCAGATGCTGCATTCATCGGATCCTTGTTAGTTTGTTTAATGTTCGTTACGCTGCGTTCGTCTTAATTCCTTTAAATAAAGCGAGCTGAGTTACTTTATTTGCACGAGGATGTTTTCTCTTTAGAAAGCTATATACTGTGGGAGAAAATTCTATTGTTCATTAGCTCTTAAATATTGTAGTTGTATAATGCTAAGGATATCCCATACCAAACAAATATTTTATCGTACGAATAAAAAAGATATTAGATGTGTGGGTTTTTTCGCTAGAAAAGCAATATTTAGATAATATACTAACTGACGCGCCCAGTGATCTTAAATGAACCTAAGATTTGTATGATTTTATTTATTTAATTCGATTTTGTCTGAATTTATATTTGTAAATGAAAAAATCGTAAATACTGATTTTTAGTGGTAAAAGCGCTCGTATGAAGACATTTCCTTGTTTTTTCACGTTGGGTCGTTTTAGAATTAGTAAAAAGAAATAGTTCTTGTCGCCGGAACTCTTTTAAATTTGTATCGGTTATCAATATAACGGTTTTGCAGCCCGTGTAAAAATCTCGTGAAAAAATATTGAAAACTTTAGCAAAATGACTTAAAGAAATTATTCTTAGGTTCGAATTCACCCATCTTTTAATGTTTTACTATGAGTGCAGCTTTTCAACACTTTTATTTTAACATGCTTTGTATATTTTGATGTGTTTTATAATATATGTCAAGAAGAAAGTGTTGCACGATTGCGCTCATATAAATAATCGAGGTAAAAATAGCAGAAATTGCATATTTTTCACCTAAATTACGAATTAATACAAATTTCGAGCTTGTGTAAGTCATATAAATTCTAACAAAATACAAAAACTATTGTTAAAATCGTACAATATATCATATTTATTAAAGCACAAACCTATTTCTGTAAGTATCGATTTTTTGGGCATATGCGCATGCGCCAAAACTCTTTTTCGGGCTGCTTCAATTTAGAGGAAAGTAGAATGAGGTCCTGGTGGCGAAGAGGTCTAAGGCAGACGTTTAAAGCTCTGATTTTTTGTAGAGGGTGCAGGTTCGAATCGAACGCCCGGCAAAAGACCCTCTGTGATATTTTTGGAGATAATTTATTTCAATAATGACATATTTTATTAGGAGGAGAAGTTATATGATTTTTATTCTATTATTAGTATTATTTGAATGCTTTATAATTAATAAAATTTAACACTGAACAATATTAAAAGAAATAATAATGATAAATTAATATTTAAAATATTTTGCATGTAATTATCAATTAAATAAATTGAGCTGATCTACAATTTTTGTTATATTTTCTGCTCATTATCAAGAATATATAGATGTGTGTGTGTCAGAAAGAAAAGTTTGCCTTTCTTTTACGTAAAAAATAAAAGGGAAAGAAAGAAAATATTCGTATAAGAACTATAAAAGAAATTAACTTGGTATCCATGATTTAATATTTAAAAAATGCATAAAAATATAAAATAAAATTCAAGTAATAAAATATATATTATACATTGTTAGCTGCATCAACTTTCAAATTTAGGGTTTTAAAGAATGAGACTGATAAAAATAATATTCATAGCAGCTTTTAACGGTCATGTAATTAAAAAAATAAAAATAATAAATATTGTTTTTTATTGGAAAAAAATGAGACCGTGGTATGTAAAAAATAAATACTCTACCCAATATTTTTAGTTAAATTTCTGTTAAAAAGCAAGCAAAATTGGTTGTAAACTATAAACTTAAAATTCTTTGACTTCACTGAATAGGTTTGATTGACAGCATCTTCTATCGTCTTAAAGAAACAGGAATCAGTTATGTAATATAGAAATTTGTCACAATTTCAATGATTAATTAAAAACAACTAATTAAAAATTCAAGAATTTTTCGATTAAAGCATTCAAGTTACTTACCGTCAAATCTTGACGGGTATCATCTAGTACCCTCTAATACCAAAAAGGGAAATAATTAAGTAAGTATAACATAATCGAATTTTAATCTACTTCATGGGCCAAAAACGCGGCTGATGGACCCTGATCCTTTTAAAAACAGAGTTTCTTTTACTGATTTTCGGAGATTTTTCCAAGTAGTTTTCATTATACATTAGCCAGTTTTAGCAACCCTTAATTTAGATTTGTCGGATGCTACTACTTCTCAAGAAAACATTTTCATGTATAACAAACATGACATACAATCATGATTTAAAATCAACATTGTTTTGTTACTCTTGCATATATAAATTTAATTATTAATCTGGGAATGTTTAATTGAGAATTGATAGTAACGTAAAAACCGATATTCCTGTTCGAGAAATTTGTTTACACTATAAAAGTTACTCAGAAACGTTTTTTAAAAACAGTGACTGCAAAAGAAACTTTATTATTATTTTTATGTTTGTTTAAGTCTCGTAAATACGTTGGTTTCTGGGTTTTCTAAAGATAAAACAAGTAATATAAAAATTTTGTTTTTAAAGTCAATTCCTACTTAGGTCACCAAAGAAAAATTTAATATAATCCCTTAAGCTAATATTAGTTTTTGTCGCATTAAAATATCTCAATTGGTTGATTTTCTATAAGTAAGTAGGTTTACAATGGAAGTCTATGGGAATTGGGCGAAATATTAGAGATATCGCCAAGTTGGCGTCACTTTTGGTGACTCATTTTGGTCGCCAAATTTGGCGATAAACTTGACGGTATTTGGCGACAGAAGAGGGTCCCCCCTATGGTAACCTCCCTTATAGATATGAAGATGCATTTAATGCTTCAATAACCAATGGCCACCATTTTGTCTCCCATGTAAAACTAAAATTAATTAATTAAAATTTAATGAATGAATTAATATTTGAAAAAACTGTATTAACATCAATTGCCGTCCAGTACAAGTTTTAAAAAATTTATTTCAACTTGATAGGATGAATAATAAGTATTTTATTAACGATTGGAAATTTGAACAAGATATATAAATAAATAAATAAATAAATAAATATAGGGAGAGTGTGAACTAATAGTAGGAATTGAAAAACGCTTTTCGGGATCATGGGTAACTCGGAAGAAGCTATTGAATATTGTTGGAAAACGTAACAGTGTAAGTAATTTTATGTCAAACATCGCTTCGCTTGTGAAATGACGATTTCTTCGTGATACGTGCAACGCGTCTCTTTTAGTTGTGAAATATGTTCCAAGATGGCGACACTTCCGTGAGTCATCGCAGCGTAAGGTCACAAACTAAAGAAGGATTGTGTAAAAGACTTGTGTTTCGAAAAGGCGTCAATAGATCGCAGCACCACAGAAATTTCCTGATAAACTGATTTTAAATAGAACCTTTTTGCTTATTAAGCAGACTGTATTGTTTCAAGTTTCTTTTACTTTGTTTTAACTCTTGTGGGCCCCTATTACTTCTCACTTCTAGGCCCGATTTCGTGAGGCCAAGACGCACGGGATTTTAGTGCGTTAACTCTCAGTCCAATGGAAGATTTGCATCTCCTACTGGATTTTAATGTTATTACTTCTATAGTACCCACACTTAACTCTTTTATTTTATTCTTTTTTTTAGTGTGTATGTGTTCGTCCGTGTAACCTAGACATCGTTGTGCATTAAATAGTTTTTCTGTACAAGCGCATTCCCATCATTCTAAGAAGATATTTTTCACATCCAATAAATAAATAAAATATATAGTTTGTTTTCACATCCAGTAAACCAACGTATGTCTGCTTTACCAGAAAGGTAAGAAAATAAATTTCTATCTTTCATTATTAATGAAAAAACTTTTGGTATAATTATTTATATTTATACTGGGTCTTTAGCTACACGCTAATCGCGAACTCACCCCTTCTAGATATTTTAATAGATTATGAGAGATGAATTGAAGGGGAAAGTAAATAAATAAAAAAAAAATAAAAAAACCCAGTAATAAAAATTTGTTTATCTGATTGTGATAAAATGATGAACAAGATGCACATATGAGATATGAAATATTGAACTATATACATGAAAATAAAAATAAATGTGCATGAATAAATAACGATATATATAATATCGCAAAAAGAGTATTATTGTGAACGAATATTGATTGATTATTGTGAATAACTGATCATTTTATTTATATTTATGAATATATTCTAAGAAATTATTTTAAGAAAGTCACAAACTTCTTATAGTAAATATATTTGTTATCAAAGAATTTATAAAACTTGAATAACACGCTATGTCAGCCACAAAAGAAATTACGGCAGTGGAGAAACTAAATGATAATAATTACAGTCATTGGTGTTTCAAATTAGAAAATCTGTTAATTAAAGACGATTTATTTAAATATATAACAGAATCTCCACCTGCCACACCCGATGATACATATACTAAAAACGCGGCTAAGGCGAAAGCCATAATTTGTTTGTGCATTCAAAATACACAAATCGTGCATATTAGACATTTGACATCTCTCAAAGAAATTTGGGAAAGATTAAAAAGTGTTCACCAAAGGGCGAATTTATCATCCAAATTATTCCTTTTGAGGAAACTATATTCGCAAAGGCTCAATGAGGGCGGAGACTTAAATCTACATATCAACAATATTTTAACTATCCGCGACAAACTCGCTGCTATTGGAGAGCTCATAAATGATTCGCACATCGTGGCTCTTATGCTTTGCAGCTTGCCTCAGTCATATGCTCCTCTTATAACGAGCATGGAGGCTAGAGACGAAAAGGATCTAGACCTCGAGTTTGTGAAAAACAAACTCATCGACGAGTACTCTCATCGAACCGAATACAAAAACACCAGCACACGACCAAGGGACACAGCATACAAAATAATAAATAAAGGAAACAAAAAATATTGCAGCTACTGTCAACGAGATGGGCACGCTCGTTCAGAGTGTTACAAATTGAAAAACAAACAGAAAAACAATTACCAAAGAAGTGAAAATTATAACAGTAATAAATTTAACAACCATGCCAACTTTAAAGCCAATTCGGTAAACCCCAAAAATCAGCACAATGGTAGTAAAACAGACTCCTCGAATTTTTGCTTTAACAGCAAATCAAATATAGAGGATGAGGTCAACCAATCGATCATTCCTCTCTTCCCAGTGGAAAACAATTTTGAAATTGAGTCAGTAAAAATTAACCAAACACAAACAACAGATCCAAACACATATATCATTGACTCGGGTTGCACCAGGCACGTTGCATCAGCAAAAACAAATTTTGCTACATTCACAGCCGGGAATTTTGGGAATATAACAATCGCTAATGGAAAAAGGCTTAATTCGGAAGGTATGGGCGACGTAAAAATAAAAACAGACAAAAACCACTACATTACACTAAGAAACGTCTTGTACTGTCCAGAACTAAAGGGCAATTTATTGTCAGTTAAGAAAGCCACTGAAAATAATATAAAGGTAATTTTCGAGAAAAACGCATGTTTATTTGTCAAAGATGATAATATAATCTTGACAGCTAAATTAAATGATAATCTCTACGTATTAAACCCTGAAGATGATTACGGCTATACTATAAGTACTCAAACTTTCTGTAACAATACAAATTGTATTTCATTGTGGCACCGAAGACTCGGACACAAAAATTTTGATGATATTAAATACCTTGTTAATCATGAATTAGCCAATGGGATAACAATTAACAAATGTAAACATGACACGCGATGCACCAAGTGCATTGAAGGGAAACTTTCCGCTCTGCCCTACCCTAAAGTAGCCACAAACAGAAGCAAAGACATCGGTACCCTCGCACATTCCGATATATGTGGCCCCATGAATACTGAAACGATAGGAGGGAAAAGGTACTTTATAACATTCACGGATGATTATAGCAGGTACACAATAACATACTTAATCGCGCATAAATCGGAAGCCGTTATCAAACTGAAAGAATACATAGCGCTAACAAAAAATAAATTTGGCAAGTTGATAAAGGCAATCAGGTCCGATAACGCAAAAGAGTATATCAGTGACGAATTTGAAAACTGCCTGATAGAAAACGGGATAGAGCGTCAATTGAGTGTTCCCTATTCTAGCCCACAGAACGGTGTTTCAGAAAGAAAGAATAGAACGATAGTGGAAATGGCTAGAACCATGTTGTCGGACGCCAAGTTACCTAAGCAATTCTGGGGGGAAGCTGTCATGTCTGCCACCTACCTCATCAACCGTCTACCAACAAAAGCTAACAAAAACAACATGACACCCTATGAACTTTGGCATAAAAGAAAACCCGATCTCTCGAACATCAAAACATTCGGATGTAAGGCATTTGCCTATGTCGACAAACCTAAAAGAAATAAATTAGATGAGAAAGCCATCGAGGGAATAATGTTGGGATATGATTTCAGAAGCAAGGGCTATAGGATATATACGGGTGAAAATAAAATTATAATATCTAGAACCGTAAAATTCTTCGAAGAAGGTATAAAAGATGAGGAAATTATACCCGCCAAAGAAAATCAAAACATCGAACAAACTCCCGCAGATAATATTGAAATTGATCTAGAAGAGCGCGACGATAATCAGAATAACACCCCGACCGACACATCCCTTGAGCCGAGAAGATCGCAGAGACAAAATCGTGGTGTACCACCTAACCGTTATGGAATAAGCGTAAACCTGTGTCACATTCAGGAGCCAAAGTCATGGACAGACCTACAAAATATCAATGACGCAGAAACTAAAGATAAATGGCTAAAAGCCACTAGTGAGGAAATAGATTCTCTGAAGCAAAATAATACTTGGAGATTAATAAAACCTATCCCGGGAAAACGCGTCATAGGTTGTAGGTGGACGTTTAAGGCAAAAAGGGGAGCGAACGGGTCTATAGAGCGATATAAAGCCAGATTGGTCGCTAAGGGATATGCTCAAAAATATGGAAGCGATTTCGACGAGACCTACGCACCCGTCGTAGCGCATACCACCCTACGAGCATTCTTAAACGCAGCGGTGTACAAAGATCTTAAAATAACTCACCTAGATGTCAAAACTGCTTTCTTACATGGCGATTTAGAAGAGGAGGTCTATATGCATCAGCCAGAGGGATACATAACAAAAGGGGAAGAAGATAAAGTCTGTAGTTTAAACAAAGCGATTTACGGCCTTAAGCAGGCAGCTAGGGCATGGAACCAAAAAATAAGTAAATCTCTAAAAGAACTAAATTTCGTTGAATGCGCGTCAGACAAATGTCTGTACAAAAGAGTCCAAGATGGAAAAATCGCATACATAATAGTGTATGTTGATGACATCTTAGTCGCAGGAGACAAAACAGACACACACGAAATATACACTGAATTATCAAAGCAATACGAAATCAAAAATTTGGGTCAAGTCACACAATATTTAGGCATAAACATAAAGGAAAAGGCAAACGGTAATCTAGAGTTAGACCAGGAACACAAAATAATACAAATCGCAGAAAAATTCAATTTGTTAAATGGTAAGCCTACGTATACACCCATGAATACTAACTACTTTAATCTAGATCCAAACGGGAAACTAATGGGAGATAACGTAAAATTTAGACAGGCTATAGGAGGGCTTCTATACATTGCAACTTTAACTAGACCCGACATAGCATCAGTCGTTAACATCCTGGGAAGAAGGAATGAATCCCCAAGGGAAGTCGATTGGCACGCTATCGAGAAATTAATTAGATATCTGCTTACTACCAAAGATCTTAAATTCGTCATAGATAAAACAAAACCTCCGATCCTAACGGCATATAGCGACGCCGATTGGGGAAACGACAGAATAGACAGGAAATCCACCACTGGAAACTTGTTCAAATTAGGAAATAATATATTGGCATGGTCATCGAGGAAGCAGAGTTGCACAGCACTCTCCTCCACGGAGGCTGAATATATCGCTGCCTCTAATGCAGGTCAAGAGATTTCGTGGTTGTTAGACCTATTAAATGACCTCGAACTGTGTCAACAACTACCCGTAACGTTGTACGAAGATAACTTATCAGCCATAAGATTGACCGAAAACGAAAAGGCACAGACAAGGACTAAACACGTGGAAGTAAAGTATCACCACATCAGACATCTATGCCAGAATGGTATAATCAAAATAACTTATTGCCCATCGAAGTTAATGCTGGCAGACGTGCTCACCAAGCCGTTGCCTAAGCCTCATTTCGAGTGTTTGAGAAACAAGTTAAACATTCTACGCTCGTCGGTTTGACATAAAAAGCGGGGGTGTTGGAAAACGTAACAGTGTAAGTAATTTTATGTCAAACATCGCTTCGCTTGTGAAATGACGATTTCTTCGTGATACGTGCAACGCGTCTCTTTTAGTTGTGAAATATGTTCCAAGATGGCGACACTTCCGTGAGTCATCGCAGCGTAAGGTCACAAACTAAAGAAGGATTGTGTAAAAGACTTGTGTTTCGAAAAGGCGTCAATAGATCGCAGCACCACAGAAATTTCCTGATAAACTGATTTTAAATAGAACCTTTTTGCTTATTAAGCAGACTGTATTGTTTCAAGTTTCTTTTACTTTGTTTTAACTCTTGTGGGCCCCTATTACTTCTCACTTCTAGGCCCGATTTCGTGAGGCCAAGACGCACGGGATTTTAGTGCGTTAACTCTCAGTCCAATGGAAGATTTGCATCTCCTACTGGATTTTAATGTTATTACTTCTATAGTACCCACACTTAACTCTTTTATTTTATTCTTTTTTTTAGTGTGTATGTGTTCGTCCGTGTAACCTAGACATCGTTGTGCATTAAATAGTTTTTCTGTACAAGCGCATTCCCATCATTCTAAGAAGATATTTTTCACATCCAATAAATAAATAAAATATATAGTTTGTTTTCACATCCAGTAAACCAACGTATGTCTGCTTTACCAGAAAGGTAAGAAAATAAATTTCTATCTTTCATTATTAATGAAAAAACTTTTGGTATAATTATTTATATTTATACTGGGTCTTTAGCTACACGCTAATCGCGAACTCACCCCTTCTAGATATTTTAATAAATATTTTAAAATTAGTCTTTTTTTTTACAGTGCATTACTTTGTTATGTATGTATATAAATTGTGTATGTTATTTTTTTGCTCATGTGAGTAAATAATTTAATAACTAATAAATCTAGACAAACCACCCTTTTGACTGGAAAAAATATGGTACACCTTAAATCCTTGACTTAAGGGGTCTGGTCACCCAGCTTCGGAATTCTCCTCCGTAATGTTAAGTCTATGGACTTTTGATGCATTCGTTTATTTAAAATATTTTCTCAGGAAATGCACATTTTTAACATATTTTTTCTGCGTACTCTTTTTAAAGAATGTCCCCTTTTTTCTTAGTTTTCAAAATATTTCTAAAATCTATGCTGAATTTAATGTTTTATGTGTTTAAAAGCGGGCGAACTAGGAGTAGGACTTTAACGTTTCCTATAAAATGAAGTATACTACATATACTTTACAAATATTTTGATAACTAAGAAAAAATGAGACATCCTTTAGTAAGTGTACCCAAAAAAATAGAAGTTAAAAGCATTAATTTTCCGAGGAGATATTTTAAATATATGAATGCATCCAATGCCCGTAGACTTTACCTGAGTGAGGGGAAATCGGAAGCTGGGTGACCAGTTCCCTTAATTGACAGTTTTGCTTATTGACATATACAAAAATCTACACGAAACAAATTAAATTTTACACTGACTATATCCAGATAATCTATAGATGCAAAAGAATTACGATAAACTTTTTAGGGCCTTCCATATTCTTATATTTTGTAAGTAATCCGAGCATGACAATTAAACCAGCTGCTCCATTCACAGGATCCCGTTGTTAGCTTGTTTGATGTTCGTTACGCTGTGTTCGTCTTAATTCCTTTAAATAAAGTGAGCTACGTTTTTTTATTTGCACAAGGCTGTTTTCTCTTTAGAAAGCATTATACTATCGGAAAAATTCTTTTGTTCATTATCTCTTAAATATTGCATTTGTACAATGCTAAAAATATCCCACATCGAGCAAATATTTTATCACACGGATAACAAAGATATCAGAGGTATGGAATTTTTTCGCTGGCAGTTTTCGTATAATTCTTCATACGAAAAGATATATTTACATAATTTATAGTAAATTAGTAGATACTTATATGTTTTTAATATAAAGACATCCATATTTATCGAAATAAATGCAATTATTTGACTTTTTAATATGTATTTTATAATATGTATTGTTAAAATAATCTACGAAAATATAGAATAACTTCTTCTGAGTTAACCACGAGCCCGAAAAGGATTCTTTATCTTTATAAAACGATATTTTTGAGATTTAAAAAAGGATTTATAAGAACAAAGTGTTTGAAACCACTGATTTTCGAAAACGTTTCCGATTATTATTCTTTAGTATGTATTAATCAGTTTTCTCAACACTTAATAAGATTTTACGGATGCTACTAATTCTCAAGTAAAGATTTTGCGGACAAATATGATAAATTAACAGTACTACTATTACCTTTAAAATTAATAATATTTTGTTACTCTTGCATAAATGAATTCAACTACCTAGCTAAAAATGTTTAATTGAGACTTGATAGTGTCCTAAAAACCAATAATGCAGTATTATTAATACAATATAAAAACTATACAGAAACGCTTACCGTGAATCAGTGGCAGCAAAAGAAACTTTATTTTTATAGACGTTTCTTTAAATCACAAAAATATATTGGTTTCTGAGTATAGGGGCAGATTTTCAGTCACCAGTCGCCACTTGGCGACTAAATTTTTTGCTTTGGCGACTAATTTTCGGCATCTAACTTGCCATCTTCTGGCGAATTTTGGGTTTTTTCTAGCGACCCTTTGACGAAAATCGCGTTTTTTTCGCGATTCTTTGACGAAAATCGTGTATTTTCTTCGCGATCCTTTTACTAAATTCAGGTTTTTATAGCAATCCTTTTACGAAATTCTGTTTTTTCGCCATGCTTTGACGAAATTTGCTGGATTTTTTGCAATTGTTTGATAAAATTTGCGTTTTTTCTGCAATCTTTTGACGAAATTCGAGTTGTTTTTGCAATTCTTTGACAAAATTAGCACTTTTTCCGCGATCCTATGATAATATTAGTGGTTTTTTTCGTGATCCTTTGTCAAAATTGGCATTTTTGGGGAAGATTCTTTGACGAAATTTCGCGTTTTTTCTCCGACCCTTTGACGAATTTGCCGCTTTTTCTACGAAGATTGGAGGAAATTCGCCGCTTTTTCTGCGAAGTTGGCGAAATTCGCTTTTTCTCGCTGTTCTTTGTCGAAATACGCGTTCTTTTCGCAATTGTTCAGCGAAATTCGCGTTCTTTCCGTGATCCTTTGAAGAAATTTGCGATTCTTTGACGAAATTTGGGTTTTTTTACATCCCTTGACGAAATTCGCCCTTTTTGTGATCTTATGACGAAATTCGCGATTGTCCCTACTGACGATTGACAAAATTGATTTTTTTACGACAATTTCTCGAAATTCTTCATATTTTTCCGTGTTTTTTTTATGTCCGAATTTTCGGAACCGAATACCTTAATTTTTCGGAAAATTCGGAACAGAATCACCCCTGTAATTGTCTGTTATAAGATTTTTTTAAAGATAATTTTTCTTGTGTGTTCTTGAAAAACGAATGTTTGAATTGTATTTTCATTTTTGTAGTGCAAAATAATCTCACGCATTCACTATTTTTTTTATATGTACTCTTGTATGACAAAATGAAAATAAGACATATTGTTTTTCCTAACATTCTCCACTACCATGGATTACTTAGCTTATTCTTATAGACATTTTTTTAAAACCCCTGTCTTGCCCAACTTTATTTTCTGACTGTACATAGCTTAAGATTTATATTATACTTAATTTATATCCAAATTCAAATAATTGTGTGATTAAATGCAATATACACATTTGATGTAATTAATCTGTGTTTCTTTGTACATGTGCAGATTACTTTTCACTTTGAATTGCTGAGTTTTTTTTCCCCATATAAACGCTATTCCTTTTATCAGATTGTTTCACAATTTGGCCCCTGGATTATTTGGGTTTAGGAGCCACTGGTTCCTTAAAAATTTTGGGAATCTGCGCCTATATTTCTGAGTTTCCTAATGATAAAGAATGCTTTTCAGAGTCACCGTGGGTAATTAGGATGAGGTTATTGTAAACTTTCATTCGTGGTTATATTATATTTTTTAGATAAAGAAATATTTACCCCTTTTTTGCAGTATATTAGTTTGTTACGGATGTATACAGATTGTTAAAAATAATATATTAATTGATAAATTAACAACGTATAAAAACATATAAAAATATGACGTATATGACGTATAAAAAAATCTACATGAAATAAATTAAAATTTACGCTGTTCTATTATTTATTTGTTGTTAGTATTATTTAATATTTATTATTATTTAATATTTATTATTTATTATTATTTATTATTTATTATTTATTATTTATTATTTATTATTTATTATTTATTATTTATTATTTATTATTATTTATTATTATTTATTATTTTATTTGTTATATAATATTTATTTTTTATTCAGTTTATCTATAGATGTAAAATAATTCACGATGAACTTTCTTGGAGTTCCCACATTCTTATATTGTCTAATTAATCCGAGCGTGGGAATTAAACCAGCTGCTGCATTCACTGGATCGTTGTTAGCTTGTTTAATGTTCTTTAGGCTACGTTCGTCTCAATTCCTTTAAATAAAGCGAGCTGCGTTACTTTATTTGAACAAGGATGTTTTCTCTTTAGAAAGCTTTATACTATCGGAGAAAATTCTTTTGTTCATTAGCTCTTAAATATTCTAATTGTATAATGCTAAGAACATTCATACCGAATATATATTTTATCATACGGATAACAAAGATATCAGATGCACGGATTTTTTCGCAAGAAAAGCAATATTTATATAATATATAGTGACTTAGATAATTATATATGTTTTTAATACATAGATATGCATATATATATATATATATATATATATATTACCATTAATTAAACATAACCTACCACCGTCAATTATTATGAATTAAAGCTGTAAGTATTAAATATATATATATATATATATATTATAAGAATTATTATGGAAGAAAAAAGAAAAAAGTGGACACCGACAAAAATTGAAAAGCTTATACATTGAATTACGTTATCAAGGGCACAGAATTCAATGATATAAGCAAAATGGTTGTTTTCTGTGGGAAAAATAAGCTAAAGCTAAAATTAATTTTCCCCTGCGCCCGAACAACCACTAAAATCAAGTGAATTGATTAAAAATGAAAGCAGAATAGAAACAAATAATATGAAATGGAAGAATCAATAAAACGTATTCAAATATTTATAGGATATAAAATATAAATAATAAACACCATACCGATTAATATTTCAGTATTTTACAAAAATCCATGTGCACATGTTGCCAAAACAAATAGGATGGTTTTACCTTTGTCATAATATTTTAAACAAGTGTCGTCTTTTAATCACAGCTGCAATTGACTATTAAAAACAGACTTTTGCCCGTAAAAAATATGATTTTTCCTTAACTATGAAGCTTACATTTTTTTCTTCATTTTTTAACAATGTGACTTTGTAATAAAAATAAAGACATTTGTTAATCTACGAAAATATAACATAACCACGTAAGAAAATATAAAACAACTTATTCAGAGTTACTTAAAATTTCGAAAAGCGTTTTTTTTCCTTTTAGATACCTCACAAACCGATATATTTTCGAGATTTAATGAAGTATTTACTAAAAAAAAAATGTTTTCTTTTGCTTTACCTGATTCTCGTAAACGGTCCCGAGTTTTTTTACTCTGTTAAAAATTTGCAGCAAACTGACCAGTTATTCGAACGTTTTTCTAGAAAACGGTTATTAACCGTAATTTAACTCTATTCTGACCATAATGTGGGCAATAATATAGTAAAAAATAGCTTTAAATGACGGTTACAAAACCGTTTTGCATAAAAACGGTCAAATGACTGGACAGTATATTGAAAAATTTTAACAGTGTGCAGTGTATTAAGGGGTCTGGTCACTCAGCTTCCGATTTCCTCTCACTAATGTAAAGTCTATGGGCATTGAATGCATTCGTATATTTAAAGTATCTCCTCGGGAAATTAATATTTTTTACTTCTATTTTGTGTACACTTCCTAAAAGATGTCTCTTTTTTTTCTTAGTTCTTAAAATATTTCTAAAGTAAAGACTTAATTTTATAGGAAGTGTTAAAATCTTACTCACAGTTCGCCCGCTTTTAACACATAAAATTTGAAAACTAAGAAGAAAGAGACATGCTTTTAAAAGAGTACACAGAAAAAATATGTTAAAAATACGAATTTCCCGAGGAGATATTTTAAATAGACGAATGCATCAAAAGTCCATAGACTTAACATTGCGGAGGAGAATTCCGAAGCTGAAGAATTCCGAGTGACCAGTCCCCTTAATGAATTTTCTCAAGCCGGAATATCGTTCTTACGGATGCTATCTCTTTTGAGATAAAAAATTTCGTGTTCAACGAGCAGGTTTCGCACAGAATCATGATAATTTAAAAACATTAACATTAAGGTATTTTAGGACTCTTAAAGCTTTAAACTTTTCGAATTTTTAATATTTTTAGATGTTAAACTCCTATCTTTTCTGAACATTTTGATATAATTGTTTCCTTGAAATTCCTGTTAGAACAGCAGTTATGGCTTTTAGAATGATACCCGCTCAATAGCTGAAGCGGCGTTTCCGAAACTTTGAAGTCATTTTTCCCCAAGTGACGTTTTTAGGCATAACGCGCACAATAGCTCAAAAACTTTTGAATATTTTTTCATAAATATTTCAAAACACATGTTTCATATTAGTCTGTATAAACTGAACCTAAAATTTCCTTTTTATTGTTCAAGAAATTATTTTTTAGGTGATTATACTGTTGAAATTCTCTAAATTTTGCATTAGCTAAATACAACTTTGTATTAAAAATATAAAAATGCTTTAAATACATATTTATTTCGGTTCTAGGTAATTATTATAATCTGAAACATAAGTAGGCACCAAATTTTTTATTCTAGTTGCAAAATTTATTTTGTAATCCTGCGCGTAATCTGTTATGCCGATTTTCTTCTCGCCAAATGTCTTAAAGTTTGTAGCCCCCCTGTAAATGCTAATTCTACATCTTGCAGTTTTATTAATACATGAAATGAAAAACATATTTATAACTTTAATCCCAATTAAAAATGTGTCTTAAAATCAAATACCTTTTAAGATATTAAATGTTGAAAAAGGTCTTTTTTTCATTTTTTCCAATTTTAATAGTCCTGCGACCCTTAACATTGATATTATTTTCACAGTTCTGCGCGTAATTTCTTTTAAGCAGCTGAACATATCTTATTAAACAAGTTGGAAATTGCTCGTCAAACGTGGCAAATGAGGTGCGTTCGTACTATAACTAGTTTTATAATTATTTTTTGCACCCCATATTGTACTGAATGTATATTTTTTTTGCACTTTATAAGTGCATAGTCTGTAACATTATTAAAATGCACTTGCAATAATTTTTTCCCATTCCCCGCAATGTAACGGAAAACTTTTGACTGTCCCTGTCATTAAACTATACATCCGATTTTCATAAAATTTGAAATGGATCTACAAAATTTTGAAACAATTATATATTTAAAATTTCAGACCATTCGGAAGGCTGTAACATCATTAAAATGCACTTGCAATAATTTTTCTCATTGGCCGTAATGTAAAGAAAAACTTTTGACTGTCCCTGTCATCAAACTATACATCCGATTTTCATAAAATTTGAAACGGCGCGGCAAAATTTTCCAACAATCATATATTTAAAATTTCAGATCATTCGGTTGGGTAGATTTTGCTCTGTTATATGCGGACGGACAGACGGACGGACAGACAGACGGACTGAACGACGACTATAGCTGCTACGTATTTATATAATTACGAACGCACCTAAAAATGATAGCATCGGAAAAACTTATATTGCGGTTTTAGAAAACTGATTAATACACTACAAAATCTAACGGTTCCGAAACATTTCAGAAAATCATTGGCAGCAAAAGAGACATTTTTTTTCTCAATGCTTCATTAACTCCTGAAAACATATTGATTTCTGAGGTTTCCAGCGATAAGGAACGCTTTTCGGAATACGGGTAATTTGGAACAGTTTATTGTATATTTCTGTTCATGATTTTAATACATAATTTTTTTAAATTAAGAAGGATTTGTCTTTTTTTACATTGTACAGTGTACTTACTCTCTTTAATTCGAACATGGATGATTTCAAATGTTAACTGATTCGAATTTCGATTTATTTCTCTTGAAATCCGAATTTTAAATAGTTTTTCTCACTTAATTATTTTTGCAATTGAAGAGCTAAGTGGAAGAACATGTTAAGTAACAAAAATTACATTTCAAGAAATTTGAGGTGAAAGTTTTTGCTGTAAATTTTAATAATTTATTTTCTGTTTGATACCATGTGTTTAAAATATTAATGGGTATGGTACTAAACTCTCTCAGAAAAACTTATTCATATTTAATTTTCAAATATTAAAAGTTATTAATATTATTGATATTATTAAATATTAAAATATTAAATATTAATGAATAATCTCTTAAATCTTCAAGACTAAATAGAATCTTAGTGTTTTAGGCTTCACCGTGTGATAGGATACCTCATAACGCTTTCATCCAAAAGATTAGAAAAAAAAAAAAAAAAAAAAAAAAAAAAAGATGTAGCATAACATGTTCATCCCCCCAGCTCTTCAATTGTTGTTGTAAATCAAATTTACAACAGTGTTTATTGTTAAAATACTATTATTGCATATTTTGTGTATTTATTTTACTTGAATGATCAATAAGATTAATAATTGACATATAAATGAATCATTAACGAATAAATCACTTTCATATGCAACAAATATTTTATTAAAGTTTGCACAAAATCAATTTTTTGATGCCGAAAAAATGTATATACCATCCTTTTACGTGTTCTGCTAGCCTCTTATTTTTTTACACAGTAAAATATTCTCTAGGTATCGAAATTGTCTAACATTATACTTTTTATTAAATTTCCTAAAGATTTCTTTTGACAAATTTACATCGCTTATATTCTAGCAGCCTTTCAGAATGTAGAGAATTCACGATAAACTTCGTCCAACTATTCACAATCTTCTATTTTTTAAGTAATTCGAAGATAAGAAATAAAACAACTGCTCCATGCTAGAGAACTTAGATATCTTTGTTTAATTTTCGTTATGAAGCGTTCGTCGTCTTAATTCCACTTAAATAAACGCGAGCCGCGTTACTTTATTTGCACAAAGATATTTTCTCATACGGAAACATTATACGTTCTATCCAAGAAAATCCTTTTGTTCATTAAGTCTTAAATATCGTATTAGTATAATGCTAAGAATTTCCCTGCCGAGCAAATATTTTACTATAAAGATAACGAAGGTAGTAGAAAGCACACAGATTTATAGATTTTCTTTACCTATAGCATTTTCTGTATATTTCTTGATGTGTAAATGTATATTAGGTACACATATAGTTTACTTGTTCCATATTTGCAATTATTTAGTATTTAGTATACTTGTCTAAATAAATGTAAATGTTGTGACTTTTGTAAAGTTTTTTTTTTATGTAAAAAAAGTGATAACAATATTGGTAAAACATTCAAGTAAAAGAAAAAATTCCAATAAAATGTAAGATTGTTATCTCTGTTGTAAGGCCAATATTTCCTAAATATCAACGTGAGTGTAATATCTACAATTTTGGCGCATGATTGTCCCGATTCTGGAGTTAAATTACGGAGGGTTTTACGGAATAAAAAGCTATAAGCTTTGACACCAGTATAAAACTTTTCATTTTTATGGGCAAAAGTGGTTTTATTATGATCTATCCGTTTTCAGTTATGTAATGTTAAAGATATACATTTTGCGTAAAATAAACTATCTTTAACAAGTATCCAAAGCCTGACAAATTTTTCACGTAAAATACACATCTCCCCTATTAGTTTACTACTATATTTCGTACTGACACAGGTTTTGTTACTAAATTCTACGTCAGTGATGCTGTTGAACACTGCGTACGCGGACACCATTGTTTCCTTTAATTCTATTTAAAATTACTGTTTATTCAATGCATATTTTTACCTCGTAATATATAAAAAATATAAAAAAGAAATTATTCAAAGTTTACACTACATTCTACTCATAATAACCTATAGATAATAAAGATTTCACGAATTCTCAAAAATAAAAATAAATAATCTGAACGTGAGAATTTAACCCACTGCTACATTCTCCAAACCTTTGTTGGTTTGTTTACGTTTCGTTATGCAGAATTCGTCTTAATACCCCCTTAAATAAAAGCGAGCCGCATAATTTTACATGCACAACGATCCTTTCTTCGTATCGTAATACTATATTACCCGAGGAAAATTCCTTTGTTCAATTCATCTAAAATATTGTATTAGTACATAACGTTAAGAATTTTCCATACTGAGGAAATATTTTATCGTAAGAGTAGCAATGATAGCAGAAAATGCAGAAATTAAATTTTTTTCGGAAACATTTTCCTTATGCGAAATGTTTATTTATATACAGATAGGTACTTATTAGATATTTACAACTTTGAGTATATTGGACCTGCATGTTTGACAAAATAAATACAATTTTTTGACTTTGTACAGTACTTTAAAAATACAATACAGAATTTGAACTCTAACTTTTAAGATTATTGTTAGGGGGGAGGGAGGTATTCTGGTCATGAGGGATAAATTTTGGACGTTTTGTTGAGTTCGATAAAAAATACATACATACATATGACATATACATATACATATACATATATATGACCATTAAAATTAAAAGCATTACAAATTACCATCAATCATAAAAATAAATAAATAAATAAAATGAACAGAAAAAGAATAACGGATATCTGTAGAACTTAGACAGAATCTTCAGGCCCCCAAATGCCTAAAATTCCACAAATAAAAAAATATATATATTATCATTCCTTTTTTACAACATATTTATTGATATTTTGAAAATATGCTAAATAATAAAAAAATAAATGAAAACTAAATAAGTTATAAGCTGGAAAAGTTGGGGGTAAAAAAAGGGGTGCGATGGTTGACACGATTGCAACCACACTGGTCATCTGAAACAAAATTAAAAAAAAAAAAAAAATCTTAATAAGTAAGAAGGTCGTTATAGCCCCTACCTACGAGAAAACGAAAAAAAATGGTACAAAAAGGGTAGGGGGCGATAGAAAGTTATACATTGAAGGTTGGTACAAAATTTGAAGTAAATCGGTTGAATAGAACTTGAGATATAATGTCAACCAAGTTGAAAAAAGTAGTAATGTAGTGTCGTACAGTAATGTAGTGTCGAGAGAAAAATACATGTTTGACGTGCAGATGTCAAGCATAGTGCTGATTTAAATGATTTATATATGGCTCCATTGGTGATAAGTCAAGTCTTTACAAGACCAGAATGGTCGGGTAGTCGGGAATTGTCCACCGTCTATTGACCTATTTGCTCCGGCGTTACGGGCTTGGTTGCTGCGGCACTAAAAAAGCTATAACTCCGTAAATTATTCAAATTTTAATATTTTCTCACGAGGATATGTTCTTAAAAGTCTAAAATGTAAGAATTTGCAAAAAATTTGTTTTCGTTTTTTTTTTTTTTTCTTTTTTCCTCAAAATTCTAGGCCAGAAATTCGAGCTTTTGTAATTATTTACCTTAAAAATCGCATTGAAGTGATGTTAAATTTGATTGAAAACCCTGCAGGATAAAAAAAAAAAAACTTTTACAATAATAATAATAATAATTTAGCTTTTTTCGGAAATTAAAATATAACGATGGTTCCAGTTCTCAATTATGACAAATTATCAAGGTTTTTTTAAGCTTGAAATCTGAATAGCATTCAATTTTGTTCATCGGTTAAAGAATTATATCAAATGTTTTACCTGCTTTAAAATCTATTTTTTAAAAAAATTTAGTTATATAAGAAAAGTTTTCTAGCCATTTTTTCTTTACAATACATATAACTTTAAATACATATTTCTAAATTTAAAAAAAAAGACAAAGAAAAGTACGTAAATTCCAATATTTAAATATATGTGAGAAAAATTACTTATAATTGTTTTGCAACACTTAAACGAATATGATAAATTTGATGAAAAAAATGATTAAGCAGATTACAGTAGAAATAGTTTAAAACAGACGCGTTTATGTTCACATGCATATAAAGTAGTATTTAATGCAGTATTTTTATATGTATTTTATTACTTTAAGTTCATTAAACCTAAATTAAATAAAATCAAAATTTTAAGTATTAAAAAAAATTTATGAACACATTTCGATTCTCTAATTTTTAAGAGGATGATATTGGTTCAATATGTATTTTACTTATTAAAAATATATATATATAAACACATTTTGATCCTCTAATTTTTAAGAGGATTATGTTGGTTCATTGTGTATTTTAACTATTAAAAAAACGTTATAAACACATTTTGATTCTCTAATTTTTAAGAGGATTACATTGGTTCATTATGCATTTTAACTATTGAAAAAAAAACCCTTAAAGATACATATCGATTCTCTAATTTTTAAGAGGATTACGTTGGCTCCTTGTGTATTTTAATTATTGAAAAAAATATAAACATATTTCGATTCTCTAATTTTTAAGAGGATTACGTTGGTTCATTGTGTATTTTAACTATTGAAAAAAAAAAAAAAAAAAAAACATTATAAACACATTTCGATTCTCAAAATTTTAAGAGGATTACATTGGTTAATTGTGTATTTTAACTATTGAAAAAAATGTTATAAACACATTTCGATTCTCTAATTTTTAAAAGGATTACGTTTGCTCACTGTGTTTATGTTTTCTGCGCATATAATGTATAATTTAAAATTTTTTCATTTCATTTTGGCTACTTTTAAAAAACATACAAGGGAAAAAAAACAATTTTAAGAAGTTCCTTTCCAAGACATTTGAATAATATAGTGTTTAGTAGCGTAATCCTTATAATATTATAAATGTCAATGTGTGTCCGAATGTTTGAATGAAGTCAGCATCTAAACGGATGAATTAATGCTTTTGTATTTTTCTGATATAGATGGATTACATCCTTATAATATTATAAATGTCAATGTGCGTCCGAATGTTTGAATGAAGTCAGCATCTAAACGGATGAATTAATGCTTTTGTATTTTTCTGATATAGATGGATTACAACCCGGAAATGAACATAGGCTATAGTTTATTTAATTTATTCAAATAATTATCTTAATAATTCAAAATATCATTCTTTTTCATACAGAATCAATTGACATTTTCCCGATAAATTTAACCATCTTTCTTTCTTGTTGCCAAGAAAAACTAAATCTGGAATAATAACTTCTCCTCTACAGTTAATTAAAAATTAAAATAAAAAGAATTCAAAAGAAAATAAATATGACGTCATACTTGAAACAAAAAATGGGGTATTTTTTATTATGCATGAAGGATGAATATCGGTTACGTTAATAAGGGGTTTTCTGCCAAAAATGGTGTCATAATTAGAAGGAAAAAGAATGAAAAAGAATAATATTATTAATAAAGTTATTCGATTGGAAAAATATGACGTCAAATTTGAAATAAAACAGGTATTTCCAAATATTCGTTAAAAATACAATAGGCATCAATATCAGTAACTAATGAAAATAGATAAATAATGACGTCATATCAAAACGAATAACAAATATTTTTTATAAATGGACCCTATTCTCGCTTTTGATTCGAGGCTATAAAAACCGCTATTTTACCAATTGTGACGTCACAGGAATACTGTCCATGTCCATACTGATTAAAAAGTTTGAATGTAAGTTACATACAAATGAGAGTTTTCTTTTCAAAATTCACGTTATGATTATCAGGAGAAGATATTTTTGGTGGAAAAAAGGGGAATTAAAACGGATTAATATATTTTTTGACGCTATTTCCTCATTAAAATTAAAAAGAATTGAATTTCAATTAGTATAAATGGTGCAAAAACTTGATTAAATTAAATTTTCCAAAATTGAAAACATATTTACACACATCGAAACTTCATGAATGAATTTATTCCACAGAAACAAAAATCGTCTGTCGACATATTGACGCAACCAAGGAGTAAATATAACTTCTGTGCATTTAAGTGGATAGTTATTGCCCACTATTCATACGAATTAAAATTAAAATCAAGACTCCCTTATCAGGAGGCCTTGATTAAAATAATCATATACTATTTTAATTGATTAATTTTAAAAGATGGCAGTTAAAACATGTCACAAAGGCGTTTTTAGTAAAAGCTTTTATCGGTTAAAAATGATGTAATGTTTTTTCATAGAAAGCATTAATTTTAATTCGAAAACATTAACATAGATTTATTTTAATTTCGTCAAAGCGATGTCGTCTTCATTACACCAGCTTCGAAAGTTAAAACGAAATCTTAAAATAACAATATACTTTTCAAAAATAAAATTTTGCATCAAAAGTCGCATTCTTTGAAAATGAAATTTTAGCTTACATTTTAAATACATTTTCTTACATGAAATTTAGTATATTTAAAAAAATTATTTTTCAATTTTTTTCTAAATGTACAATAATATTGGATTTCATTAATCGGTTTCCCTTTTTTAAAATAAATTAAAATGCATAGTTTTAAATGATTCATGAAGTGAAAGAATATATATATCAATGCAAAAACCCTTGACGGGTTAAAAGTTTCTGACGCAGCACTTTATCTTATGCTCTAAGAATTTTAAATATGGAACATAAAAATACTGATATCAAATTTTGAGTGACGTTATGCTATTTCTTAAAAAATATATTTGTATTTATTTCACCATTTTATTTTTGTTTTATTTATAATCGCATGTGCAAAAGTTATGTTCAACATGAAAAGCTGCATAAAATTTTATTCGCTGTTGCTTTATCATTTACATCTCTCATAAATTCAAAATATGTGTTTTAAAAGATATGATATAAAATTTAAGTGACGCCTTGATGTGACTTTAAAAGGTTTGTTTTTTAAAATTCAATTTAAATTATTTTTGACTTGGTTAAAATATTTTTTTTACATCTACACAATACTTTTAATTTTCCAATTCACTGTTAAATATATCACTTTCATTGAATCTATACTATGCATTGAAATGTATTTATTTCAATAAATTGATTTATCTTTTGTGTCACGCTATTCAAAATTGTGAGTAAGATTTATGTAAATGGTTTATTTGCGTCAAACTATCCTTTTTCATACATTTCATGTAGTTTGGACACAATGACGCAAAGAAACCATTTACATAAATCTTACTCACAATTTTGAATAGCGTGACACAAAAGATAAATCAATTTATTGAAATAAATACATTTCAATGCATAGTATAGATTCAATGAAAGTGATATATTTAACAGTGAATTGGAAAATTAAAAGTATTGTGTAGATGTAAAAAAAATATTTTAACCAAGTCAAAAATAATTTAAATTGAATTTTAAAAAACAAACCTTTTAAAGTCACATCAAGGCGTCACTTAAATTTTATATCATATCTTTTAAAACACATATTTTGAATTTATGAGAGATGTAAATGATAAAGCAACAGCGAATAAAATTTTATGCAGCTTTTCATGTTGAACATAACTTTTGCACATGCGATTATAAATAAAACAAAAATAAAATGGTGAAATAAATACAAATATATTTTTAAGAAATAGCATAACGTCACTCAAAATTTGATATCAGTATTTTTAAGTTCCATATTTAAAATTCTTAGAGCATAAGATAAAGTGCTGCGTCAGAAACTTTTAACCCGTCAAGGGTTTTTGCATTGATATCATTACTTTTTTGAGGTTAGTGATAAAATGAATAAAAAAAAGATACTTATGGAATTTAATGCAGATTTAATTTTTACTATTTTATTACAATTTTCCTTATAGCAGTTTGTATATAAAAACAACTGGGTAAGTATAATCGCAGATCGCACAGAGGGTTTCATTTGATATTCCTTTAAAAACACTTTATCCTTAAATTAATAAATCCAAAATGTTAATTTATAATTATTAAATCCTTACATAGATGTAGCACCAATAGTTCCAATTTTCATGGGGCAGGGAACGCACTCTTTTAAACAAACCACCTTCCAATTGAAGTCATCAAAAACCAAGTTGAATAAGCCAGATCCCGTTGTGTTGTTTGACAAACAGCAGTCTCATGTCCCCTCCTTCCCCCCTTTTTCAAAATTTTTCAGACCAGTACCTAAGAATGGAACCAAAATAATTTTTTCTCTTCAGAAATTACGAAAAAAAAAAAATAGTATGCAGTACTCATAAATTTACTTTAATGCTATATAGGGTGATTATTAAGTTAATTATAACGTTTGGAATCTGTTGCATTGATGTCCGAAAGGTAGTTTCTGAGTTATGGAAGCTGGACCCATAAGGCGCCATAGAGGGGCGAAGCCCGCTAGTGTCTATCATAATTATATCTGCCATGTAGACTAATTGCGATATTTAATCAAAATAGCCCCCCCCCCTCCTCATCCCCGGAAATATAACAAATACAAAATGTGTCTTTATAAACCTATCGTCAAATAGGTTTTTATTTCTTTTTCCCTAAAAAAAAAACATGATTTTTATATCCGTAACGTAAATAGCGGACGAAGCCCGCTAGTTCCTATCATAATATATATTTTTAATAATTTTATATAGTCTATAATAAAAATCAGACTTAAAATAGTCTAGTTCCATGAGTACTTGTAGTGTCAGTTACATGCTACGATTTTTGGATACCAGTATTTTAGAACGGGAAAATGTGACTTATTTTATCGGAGATATCTCATTAATTGAATAAGGTGAAGCAAACTTTTTGAAAAAAAGGTGGCCAACAAGCATGGCAGTTATCAGCTATGTGACTTTGTGCTAAAGTCCATTAATTTGATCTGCTTTAAAAAGATTACGGAAGATTGAATTATAGTAGAACCTGGATTAACCGAGCTTCGATTAATCGAGGTTTCTGTTAACCGAGCCGATAACATAGTCTGATTTTTTTCCCCCTTTTGAATGAGCCTTAAAAATAACCACACTCTTTAGCTCACTGTCCGTGCTATACAGGCCCTTTTGCCCCCAAAAGCCCTCAATTCCAAAGAAACATTGGACCCTGAGAAGTCAATAGCGAACAATGCTTTGTTTCCAGTGGCTGTGTGAACTTTCGTAAACTTTTCAATTTGCATTTTAAAATTTACTACTGGTAGTTGATTTTCTTTTTAAATTTGTTAAGCTGTGAAGCAGAACTTTACATATATTTACTTTTATTATTTAAAAAACGTTCTATATATATATTTTTTAAAGAGATGTTAAATTCGCAAGCACGGCGAGTTTTTACACACAGTTTCTATTAACCGAGATTTCCGATTCCAATTTACTAACAGTCCCAATTAGCTCGGATAATCGAGGCTGCTCTGTATAATTAAAAAATAAATGGCGATCTTACTGTAAACGGGTTTCCCTTTTACTGAGGGATTTCAAAACCGAATCAGCTGATGTTAGTTTCTGTTTCCCTGCTTGATTAAATAAGATTAGTTAAACATTTGAAAATTACCAAATATAAAAGGAACTAAGTCAACAGAGTCTTTGCTTTATGGTATTTTTTAATAACGCTATAAGAAAATGATTTTAAATAAGAGATTTTAAATGTAACGTTTTAAATCTGACATAATTTTCACAAAACTTTCCTTTCTCTTTGTAACATTCAACTGAAAATATTTTTATTATTAGAAAGATAATATTATTATTTGCGCTACCTTAAAATTAGCAACTATAGTTAAAAATATCATCTCGAAATTTGAAATAAATCTCTCATATAAATATATTTTTTAATTTACACTGTTTTGCAATATGTTTTGCAATGTGTTTTGTAAACTGTTTTGGCCACTTAGGCCAATATGACGTAATTTCCTCCATTTACGACTTTTAACACATATCAATGAATTTATTATTTAAAAATTTTCTTTTTCTTTTAATATTCACGTGTGAATATAATTTTTATGACGTAATTTTCAATGTTTTCCTTCTTTTAATGCGTAATCATTTAATTCTAATTTGAAAATAATTGATTATTTTATAATTTTCTTTCATTTTAAGTAAGCATGTGTAAAAACAATTTTTATGACGTAATGTTTAATATTTTCCTGCTTTTAACACGTTATCATTTAATTCTAATTTAAAAGGATTTTTTTCTGTTTATAATAGTCACGTGTGAATAAATTTTTTAATTTAAAGGATATATTATTCTTTGCGCTGTTTTAACATTTGGCAACAATTTAAAAGAACCTTTTCTAAAATATGTAAAAAATATCTCTGGAAATTCTGAAAATTTTAATTTAAAATTGAAATAAACCGTCAAAAACTTAGGCAAGTTAAGAATAATAAATGCACTCTGCAAACTTCGAGTTTCTATTGAATGATTAAATTGAATGAAAATGATTAAATTCCCATGTATATATTTTTTTCCTATGAGACTTTTTTAATGAGACAATTTTATCCAGATTTAACATTAAATATCTCTTAAAATAATTCTTCGATTTAAAAACTGTTTCTTCAACATTTTTATCAAACATTTCTCTATAATACTACGCAATTGCGTCAAAAGATGGCGACACCAGAATTCTGATATGCTTATTATGTAAACTGTAAATATTGCAAAGAATTGTCTCGGGGTTATCAAACTTCATTGATATTTATAAATAAAACATTTCAACTAAATTATTTATTATAAAAGAATTATTACATCACAATAGCTTTTATGCAAGGAAAATAATAATTATAATAATAATAATATTATGGATGTCAGTGATTATATATTGATTGACCGTCATAATAATAAAAAATGATATTATAAAAAGAAGAGCTGAAATGAATTATTTTTTTTACGTTTCTGATCGTGTGATTTATATTCAAATAATAATTATTAATGTATATTTTTTGTAAAGTGATTGAAATTAAATATATTTATAAAATTTATGGTAATATTTTTATTGTTGAAAAATTGCCAAGAAATAATCATCATCAAATTGGCGTCATTATAATTGTAATTTTATTTAACTTAATAGCAATTAAAAAAATTACAAAGGAACTGAGAATAATGGTCAACTAGCAGACTTAAAAAAAAAAAAAAAACATTCACATGTGAAAACACGTACGAGGAAGTATCGAACTGCCTATCTTAAGGTCAGTAAACGATGGCCCTTAGCCACTCAGCCAGTGAGAAGACAAAATTTTTCTCCCCAAAAGTGCTTAAAAAGAAAGCGTGTGTATGAATACAGTGTCATGCATTTTCGGTGAAATTCCCATAGAATGGCGAAGAAATATAGTCCGATTTTTCATGCGCATTATAAAACGAACAAGAGTCTTGCTGGAAACAAGTAAATTGTTATTTGGTTCATCTGAAACATATTTATTTGATTTTTAAAAAATCGCCCGTGTCATTTTCGAGAGAAAAAAAAAATCGAATTATTTAACGAACGAGAGTTTTCCCAGAAAAAAGAAAAGTGTTATTCACCTCGCCTTAATCACATTTATATTATGTATCAATTTAAAAATAATCGTTAGAACCGTTTTCGAGATTTTCAAATTAGGAAGTTCCTCGATATTATACCAACGTTTTCACTTTAAAAATGGCTATTTAGATCTCAAAATATACTGCACGTAGAAATGCAAAAATTTCAGTATACGATTAGACTGCAGATATAAGACTGTTCTAGAAAATTCAGAACAATAAGACATATATCTGCTGAGTTATTAAAAGGCGGCTTTTCGCGTTTTCTTTGATGTCGAGTTAGCTGTATATATGAGTTCCGCCATCTACGAATTCTATGATACGATACGATACGATTTTAACGATACGATACGATACGATTTTAGGCTTAAGGCTGCGTCACTCGAAATACTACCGTCTTCCATGATATATATATTTATTTCGACAAGTAACATTCCGTAGGAAAAACTAACCTAGTGTCGTCATATTTTAAATCATTAAACTAATGCCAGGCGGACGTCTTTTTGCACGCTTTTTTCCTCGCGTATATGCCGCTAGCATTGTGTAGGGATAATACGCAAGGAAAAAAGCGTGCAAAAGACGTTCGTCTGACATTAGTCTTAGCTGCTTTTCTTTCAGAAAATATTAGCATTTTATAGCAGTTTTTATACAAAATGGCGTGATTTGCACAGAATTTAACAATCGCAAATATATAAGTTTAACATCCTTTTACAGTACAATCTCCCATAACACTGGTTTCAATAAAATTTAATAAATGGCACAGGAAAGTCAACTTAAAAAAGTTTAGCAAGTAATTTCAATTTGAGATTAGGCTTTACATGTGACATCATTTAAGTGTACACAAGAGCCAAAACCTTAACTAAGCAATAAATTTGCTTTTCACTTCACATCCCTCTAATGTATAAAGGCACCGTGTTTATCGAAAAGCGCAAAGGAAGAAGGGAAATTTTGTTTAGATTTTAAATTATCGAAATCTATAGTTAAAAATCTCTCTGAAACACAATCTATCACTGTTACCCCATTGGAGCATATTCCTGCAAATTTCAAAGCTTTCATAAGCCAAAATACAACACACAATAGATATGAAAATGTTTATTCATAATTGTGGTGCTTTTACATAAACCGATTTATTCCTCGAAAGCAATAAGTAACTCTATTGCTTTAATAATAAGTATTTAGGCTCAAGAGTCTTTGGAGCGTGATAAACATTTTGATATTATTGTTAGATCTAGAGCTCATAAAAGTGTGGTACCGTGAAATTAAAATGTAATAAATATTTGAAAGTTAAAGATATTTCCCGTGCTCTTATTATTTATTTTTGAACTTTGATTATTTTTTTACTTTGAACTTTGATTATTTTATCACCACGTTTGATTATTTTTTTAATACCATTTATCTTTTTTTTCTCTTCCAATATGTGATTTTTTGGAATATAACCATAATGGTGCATGTTGATTTTTCGCTTATTCTAATCATATCAAAGTCACGTCTGAAGTGACCTACTAATAACCACTTTCCTTTAAAATTCTTTATTAATATATATCTTTAAATAATATTTTTTGTCTCGAAAACATAAATTAAATCAATATCCTTGAACGGAATAAATATAAATAATAAAAGAGAATAACAGAGATGTAAATTTATTCCTCATTTAATCTTAGAAAAGGTGTATGAAATTTCATGCTCACAAAAGAAATTTAAATGGTCCTATATGCATAAACAAAAATAAGCAAATTGGGATCATCAGAAGCGTTTCTACTATAAAATGTGATAAAAGGTTAATTATATATGCTTTTAAATATCGAAATTTTTTGCTTAATTGATGAATTTCTTCTTCTTTAAATGTTACGTGAACGCAGTCACGGGTAACAGTTAGTTATATAATAAAATTTTTATTAAATAGCTTCTTAGATTTTTACCAAAATTAAACACTGAAGGTGAAATATAATTCATCGCAAATTATCAGTGAAACTAATTTCAAGCAATTTTAGTTAACATATGTAATAGTGTTTAGATAATAATCGGCTCTACAAATGCATAGCTATAGCCACAACAATAACTTCCGCATTTGTTAACGGGAAATCTTAAATGTGTTTGAATTTCCGGATTCTTCTGTGGTTAGCAAGATTCAATTAAATTAATTGCAAAATAGTAGTGGAAAACTTGACTGATTTTGCCCATGAACTATTCTTTAACGTGCAGTTCTTTTTACAAATGAATGTTACGCACACGGATGTGACGTTGGCAGAGGTCAGAGCTAAATTCTGTAGCTTAAGAGAGAATTCTAGAACAACCGTCCTTCTATCATTTTATTAACCCCTTCAGGATCACTTAATATTTGGAAAAACTATAAAAAAAAGTACCTATTTTTTTATTACAGAAATTGAAAAATTATAAGGTTTCTAAATAAAATATGCAATTAGTTTTTTTTTTTTTTTTTTTTTTTAAGGAGAAAAAAAAATGTTATAGAACAAATTCACATTTGTAGAAAAGCCATCTTGCGAGACTTCTGTGTCTTAATGTTTGTTTTACACCATACAAATTAATGCGAACAAGACCTTTATTTTTCAAATCTTAGATCTTTATTTATCATCATCACACAAATTTTTACAGATAACATTTGGAATAATATATACAGGGTGTATCTAAACTCTTGGGCAAAACTTTAAGGGGTGATAGTACACATCAAGACAAACAATATTAAATAGGAAACTAAGGGTCCCAAACGTCTTCCGAAGGAGATAGGCGCCTTTAAAGTTTAGGGACCAAAATTTCAAATGATGATAAAAAACGAAAAAATTGGTCGATTCGTTTGCGGTTTTCACTAAAACTATTCTTTATGTCAGTATTTTCTTGAAAATAAATTTTAAAGATACCGTTCAAAAAATGCCGATAGAGGGCGCTTTAGACTTTGGAATAACCAACAACTATTTTTTACTGTTATTTTTTGTATCTCATTGCATGCTTTCAAAAGCTTAGACTTAAACTTAAATTTTGAGCTCAAAATCTGAATCGTTGGGAGTGGTTAAGTAGCGCAAACTGAACTGTGTTCAGGAGTTAAAATTTCAAATGGTGATAAAAAACGGAAAAATTGGTCGATTCGTTTGCAGTCTTCACTAAAACTATTCTTTATGTCAGTATTTTCTTAGAAATAAATTTTAAAGATAAAGTTTAAAAATACCGATAGATGGCGCTTTAGACTTTGGAGTAACCAACAACTATTTTTTACCGTTATTTTTTGTATCTCATTGCATGCTTTCAAAAGCTTAGACTTAAACTTAAATTTTGAGCTCAAAATCTGAATCGTTGGGAGTGGTTAAGTAGCGCAAACTGAACTGTGTTCAGGAGTTAAAATTTCAAATGATGATAAAAAACGGAAAAATTGGTCGATTCGTTTGCAGTCTTCACTAAAACTATTCTTTATGTCAGTATTTTCTTAGAAATAAATTTTAAAGATAAAGTTTAAAAAATACCGATAAATGGTGCTTTAGACTTTGGAGTAACGAAAAACTATTTTTTACCGTTATTTTTTGTATCTCATTACATGCTTTCAAAAGCTTAGACTTAAACTTAAATTTTTAGCTCAAAGTCTGAATCGTTGGGAGTGGTTAAGTAGCGTAAACTGAACTGTGTTCAGGAGTTAAAATTTCAAATAATGATAAAAAACGGAAAAATTGGTCGATTCGTTTGCAGTCTTCACTAAAACTATTCTTTATGTCAGTATTTTCTTAGAAATAAATTTTAAAGATAAAGTTTAAAAAATACCGATAAATGGTGCTTTAGACTTTGGAGTAACGAAAATCTATTTTTTACCGTTATTTTTTGTATCTCATTACATGCTTTCAAAAGCTTAGACTTAAACTTAAATTTTGAGCTCAAAATCAGAATCGTTGGGAGTGGTTAAGTAGCGCAAACTGAACTGTGTTCAGGAGTTAAAATTTCAAATGATGATAAAAAACGGAAAAATTGGTCGATTCGTTTGCAGTCTTCACTAAAACTATTCTTTATGTCAGTATTTTCATAGAAATAAATTTTAAAGATAAAGTTTAAAAAATACCGATAAATGGTGCTTTAGACTTTGGAGTAACGAAAAACTATTTTTTACCGTTATTTTTTGTATCTCATTACATGCTTTCAAAAGCTTAGACTTAAACTTAAATTTTGAGCTCAAAGTCTGAATCGTTGGGAGTGGTTAAGTAGCGTAAACTGAACTATGTTCAGGAGGGGGGGAGTGTTCAAATTTCAACTCATGCACAAAGTTCAGTTTGCGCTACTTAACCACTCCCACCGATTCAGATTTTGAGCTCAAAATTTAATTCTAAGCTTTTGAAAGCATGTAATGAGATACAAAAAATAACGGTAAAAATTAGTTGTTCGTTACTCCAAAGTCTAAAGCGCCCTCTATCGGTATTTTTTAACTTTATCTTTAAAATTTATTTCTAAGAAAATACTGACATAAAGAATAGTTTTAGTGAAAACCGCAAATGAATCGATCAATTTTTTCGTTTTTTATAATCATTTGAAAATTTAACTCCTGAACACAGTTTAGTTTGTGCTACTTAACCACTCCCAACGATTCAGATTTTGAGCTCAAAATTTAAGTTTAATTCTAAGCTTTTGAAAGCATGTAATGAGATACAAAAAATAACGGTAAAAAATAGTTGTTGGTTACTCCAAAGTCTAAAGCGCCCTCTATCGGCATTTTTAAAACTTTATCTTTAAAATTTATTTTGAAGAAAATACTGACATAAAGAATAGTTTTAGTGAAAACCGCAAATGAATCGACTAATTTTTCCGTTTTTTATAATCATTTGAAATTTTAACTGCTGAACACAGTTCAATTTGCGCTACTTAACCACTCCCAACGATTCAAATTTTGAGCTCAAAATTTAAGTTTAAGTCTAAGCTTTTGAAAGCATGTAATGAGATACAAAAAATAACGTTAAAAAATAGTTGTTGGTTACTCCAAAGTCTAAGGCGCCCTCTATCGGCATTTTTTGAAATGTATCTTTAAAATTTATTTTCAAGAAAATACTGATATAAAGAATAGTTTTAGTGAAAACCGCAAACGAATCGACCAATTTTTCTGTTTTTTATAATCATTTGAAATTTTGCACCCTAAACTTTAAAGGAGCCTTATCTCCTTCGGAAGACGTTTGGGACCCTTAGTTTCTTATTTAATATTGTTTGTCTTGATGTGTACTATCACCCCTTAAAGTTTTGGCCGAGAGTTTAGATACACCCTGTATACATTAATTTTTTGAGTGTGACATACTTCGAAACATGCAATAGAAAGCCCAACATCACAATCAGCGCCAAAATAAAACCAAACCCAAACGGTAATATTCAGACTTCACACGGAAATGCTAGTTAATTTTTTCTGGTTTCAGAAGTTTTTTCCAGCAACTAAATCTCCAGCCCGGAAATAGGACGGGCACGAGAAATAACGAACGACACCTCAGCCCGTGATATTGACGGGGGCGAGAGTTAAGGGGTTAAGGGGGCTGGTCACTCAGCTTCGAAATTCTCCTTCGTAATGTTAAGTGTATGGACTTTTGATGCATTTGTATATTTAAAATATCTTCTCGGGAAATTCATGTTTTTAACATCTTTTTTCTGTGTACTCTTCTTAAAGGATGTCTCTTTTTTTCTTAGTTTTCAAAATATTTCTAAAATCCATGCTGAATTTAATATTTTATGGTGTTAAAAGCGGGCGAACTTTGAGTGAGATTTTAACACTTCCTATAAAATTAAGTCTATACTTTAGAAATATTTTTGAACCAAGAAAAGAAGAGGCATCTTTCAGGAAGTGTACATAAAAAATAGAAGTTAAAAATGTGCATTTCCCGAGGAGATATTTTAAATAGACGAATGCATCCAATGCCCATAGACTTTGAATTACTGAGGGCAAATCGGAAGCTGAGTGACCAGCCCCCTTAAGGAAAATTGGTATAGTTGCGGCCCATCCACTAGCAAAACGATGATATATTTGAATTATAGGTTGCTGATTTTCTTTTTCCAAAATAAAATTTTTTAATAATGCACAATGTAAAAAAAGATATGATTTTTAATCTATGAAAATATAATATAATAACGAACGAAAGTGTAGCATAACCTGTTTCAAGTTGCCCACGATTTCGAAAAGCGTTCTTTATCTCTACAAACCTCAGAAGTCAATATATTTTTCAAATTTCAAAACGAAAAAAAAAAATTAATTAACGAAAACAAAGTTTCTTTTGATGCCACTCATTTTAGGAAATGTTTTGCAGTACAGTAGAATCCCGCTAATCCGAACTAATTGGGACCGGTGCCAGTTCGGATTACAAAAAATTCGGATTACCCGAAATTCTGATAAAAATAGAAAAGAAAAAGATGCCTGCTATAAAAAATGTGAGTTATAAGTACTCAGTAGTATACTAGACATACTGTAATCTGGCGTCCTAAGGTCCGGCATGCAGGATAATCCGGCACAACTTTCGGAAAAAAAATAGTATTCTTGTTTAATTACTTCCGGTATTTATAATGGACTTCAGAATGAGGAATTACGCAACAACCCATTACAAACGGTCCAAAATCGCGAATCTATAAATAGCTCAATCACCACGTCGACGAGGGGTGAAGAAAAACATTTCTGTTGATAATTTGCAAAATCGAACTTTTGAAAGGAAAAATAAATTTTTATCATGAGAATTAAATACTTTCTGCATTTTAGAATTTTATAGTGGCTGGCAAACAAACAGATATTCGAGAATTTTTTTTAAGGTGGCTTCTACGAGTAGGCCTACAGTGCACGTACCCATTTTAAATTCGTGCATATATTTTCTACTTTTACATTATGTAGTATTTTTTTCGTTATGTTTTTTTAATTTGTCCAAGTATAATTTTCGAAAACAAAATCGGTTCGGATCAACCGGATTTTCGGATCAGCGGGGTTCTACTGTAGTTTTAACAGTGTAATTAATCAGTATTCTCAACCCGGAATACAGCTGTTTCGAGAGCATTCCCAACTAAAGCATTTTCATGTTCATAAACAGGTTTTACAGACAAACATGAAATTAACAACGTTAATATTAAAGTTAGTGTTATTTTGTTACTTTTCGATAGATAAATTAAGTTGTGTGTTACGTAGCTGAAAATGTTTACTTGAGAATGTAAAAAATTTGTTTTTAAGAAAAACAGTTTTTTTCTGTAAAAAAAATGTGGATTTTGTAATTTTTACAAAAAAAAAAAACAAACAAAAAAAAAAAAAAACCCATATCTTTTACAGAAAAAACTGTTTCAATGAATTTTTACAAATATTTTCTGTAAATTGAATGGTTTTTCGCTGATGAGAAAATGCGAAAATTGACAGTTTTTTTCTGTCAATTTGACAGATTTTTTTTTTTTTTTTTTTTTTTTTTTTTTTACAGTGATATCCTAAAAACCGATATTCCGGTTGGAAAGAACTGATTAATACACTTTAAAAAGTCTCTGAGATGTTTCGAAATATTTTTTGGAAAAATTCTTCTTTAAATATCAAAAATATGTATTGTTTCTGTGCTGTTTAAAGATAAAGAACGCGTTTCGAAATCATAGTTATGTCGGAAGAGATTATTGTACATTTTCGTTCGTGGTTATATGTTATATTTTCATAGATGAAGGAGAAATTTGCTTTTTTTTCCGATTCAAAAATCGATTTTTTTTTATTTTTTATTTTTACTTTTTTCTATTTTTTATAGTTTGATTATCCCTTTAAGGGTGTATTCTAATCCAAACTGCTTAATTTTTGATTCATTTTTAAATTTATTTTTACTCTCAAACGCATCAAACTGGGAAATTTTCTTATTTAGAAACTACATAATGGGCCGTGCTTCTCGACTTTTTGATAAATGCAGAAAATATTGTACAAAATACTGTCAAAGTTGCTGCTTTGAACCGAATTTTCCGAAGCGGGAGATCTATGGGAATGAAAAAAATGCTCATACTGAGAAAATAATTGTTTTAAGCTAAAATTCTATTTAATTGAGCGAAAAATGAAATCACACGACCTCTTGTACATCTTTTTAAAAATCACCTCAGCAAGTTTCATGTTTTTACTTTTGAAAATGAGTCTGAAAATGTCTCAGAAAATTTCGAGCTGTTGAGGGTGGAAAAATACTTTTTCGAATATACCCTTAAAACGGTTCGACCGAATTCGAAGTACTTTAGTAGTTATTGAGTGCTACAGCCCAACTCGTCCGTAGGCTTACACTGTTTTGGAGCACTATAAGTGCATTTTACAAGGACTTTTTTCAAACTGTGGGGGTCCGAACGCAAAAACTATTAAAACGATCTTACTATTTTTTTTCTTTTAAATTAAAGGTAATATAGCTTATTGGAGTTTAAATTAATTTCAGCCATTTTTATAAAAAATAAATATTTTTAGAAGTTACCAAAGTGCAAAGAAAGGGGTAAAAAATAGACCTTTTTACCCGACTGCCAAGAAGGGTTATGTGTTTGACGCGTATCTGGGTATGTGCGTATGTGGATTTCTTTATACCCTCGAAACATCCCGACGGCTGGATGGATTTTAATGAATGAGGTCTCTATCGATTCTTATTAACCGTCCGGCGGTTATAGGCTTGGTTTTGTTTTCGAAAATTCAAAATGGTGGCCGTAAAATACAAAATGGCGGTAGAGACGAAAACAAAAAATTACGCAGCATATTGAGTAGCATATCATTGGATAGGTCTTTCAAAATGAAGACGATGTTACCTAGACTATTTTACAGTCAGAAGCGCAGTTTAACTATTACACAACCTGAAAGTTGTGTAGATAAGAACTCTAGCTTAACTGTAACTCTAACCTTCATAGACATCTATAGGTCTCATTAAAACAGTGTTTATAGATAGGAACTAACTATTAAACACAGCTTAAAAGTCATCAATACAAGTAAATAAAAAAAAAAGGTAAGTAATATAAACTAAAAATTCGTCAATAAAAAATTAAATTATAAAAATATAAAAACTCGACTGCGTAAAATGCGAACTAAAAAGAGGGGAACACGATGACGTAGGAAAATAGTAGAGTGTGTAATGGAAATCCTTTTTCTTTACTTAAGCAATTGTAGTTGGAGGCAAACATGTAGGTAGAAGGAGCCGCTGTACATACCTAGACATGAATTTGATGCCTCCGACTACAATTATTTATGTAGAAAAAAAAAAGGGATTCCCATTACACACTCTTCTATTTTCCTACGTCATCTTGTTTCCCTCTTCTTAGTTCGCTTTTTACGCAGTGGGTGTTTTAATTTTTATAATTTAATTTTTTATTTTCCAAATGGCTGTCATTTTGATGATATTCAACTTTTTGACTTCGAAGTACTTGAAGCTCCAGACAGTATCATCTACTGTCATAATCCTTAAGGAAAATTAATTGCAAACGACTCTGGTGATGTATAGGATCCCTCCCGATGGGAAGGGCACGCGCCTAGACTAGTACATCCGCTCACGCAACTGGAGTCACATCATCAATTTTTTATTTTAAATTTTTTGAAATGTTCTTCAAATGATTATAAATAACATGAAAAACACCCGGGTCTAAAATCTTTATTCTTATTCTAAAACATAAATGCTAAAAAACACCCTTTTTTTTGGACTTCTACAGGCAAATCTCCCTTTTAAAGAGGCTGGTTACTCAGCTTCCGATTTCCCCTCGCTAATGCAAAGTCAATGGGCATTGGATGCATTCGTCTATTTAAAATATCTCCTCGGGAAATTAATAGTTTTAACTTCTATTCTTTGTGTACAGTTTGCAAAAGATGTCTCTTTTTTTTCTTCTTTTGCTCAAATTATTTCAGGACTTAATTTTATAGGAAGTGTTAAAATCTTACTTACAGTTCGCCGGTTTTAACCCCTTCGGGACGGGAGCCTTTTACGAAATTTTTAATGTTTTGTCACCGTTTTTTAAAAACAGAAATTTGTGTCTTCTTGAATCGAGAAAATGTGCTGATTAAATAAGGCAAATTTTACAGTAAAGTTTTACTGGTGAGGAAAAACAAGGATTCTGAGCGCTTCATGCGGCACACATACGTGTCGCTCGTCCTCAAGGGGTTAACACATAAAATATTATATTCAGCTTAGATTTTAGAAATATTTTGAAAACTAAGAAAAAAAGAGACATCCTTTAAGAAGAGTACACAGAAAAAAGATGTCAAAAATATGAATTTCCCGAGAAGATATTTTAAATAGACGAATCCATCAAAAGTCCACAGACTTAACATTACGGAGGAGAATTTCGAAGCTGAGCGACCAGCCCCCTTAAGAACCATCTGTTTTGTTTTGTTTTTATAGCGAAGCTAAAAGATCCGTAGTACTTTGCTTTGAGGTCAGAAATGAAATTTAACATCTACCGCTAAATTATATAGATATTTTGAAGCCTTCACCATCTATAAAAAACTTAATTTATTAATGTAGAAATCAGTTCTTTGATTTCAATTTTTCCTTCTTCATTTTGACAGGCATATCTTCAGCCGTTACTTGAAATATATAATTCCAATCTCCCTAAGGTCAAAACCTGTTATGTAATCACCTGTGAATACACAATAACAACAAGGCAAGTCCGGTACAAAACCCCTGTTCTCTCAATTTAGGTTCAGAACGTTGTTCCGTACATCCACTTAAAATGCTGTAGTAACATTAGGTCCATTGTTAACGTTCACAAGTCAAAAAGAACCGAAACAAACCTCACCCAAAATAGCTCGGCCTTCGCATCCAGATGATTAAGTAGTTGTGATGCAAATGTCGTGCGTTGGGGGGTTGTTGTAGTGAACACCCTGTTATGCCACTGTGCCGGGAATTTTCAAGAGCCGATTACGGAAGCAAATTCACGATGCCGGAGATTATAGCGGTACAAAGACATAATTATGGGTTACAATTTCATGATCTGGAATCGTTAAGTATGCTTTTTATCGAACTGCATGTTTTTCTGATCCAGTTACAATTGATTACACGGATTTTGTTGCTTCTGAAATAGTCATGAATATGGATTTGTTTAAGCAAAAATAAGAAATGTGAATGACAGGAAACTATTTATTCCACTTAGGTCGGGAGTTGGTGACATGGAAAGCTCCGGAATTGAAAAAAAGTTTTATGTAAATCGATAGTAAAAAGACATACGAACAAAATGAGCTAGGTATGACTAGGTTTGACAAGCCGAAAATATGTTTAATTACATTAATTATTATAATATCATTAAAACGTTTAATAATATTATAATAATTAATGTATAATAACGTATAATATTACTAAATGTTTTACCGTTATCGCGGATATTGATCACTCTTAGAACATTTTATTGAAAATTTCGTGCTCCTTCAGAAAAAATTGGTATGACAAACTTTATTCTGTTGGAAAAGTCTGCCATATCTATTTTTAGGAGGCTTAACAGTGTTATCACTTTGAGGGGCTTCCGAGTTGACTCCAACTTTACGCCCAATCTATTGATGAATGTCTAAAATGAATGAGCCATTGGGATAGGAAGTCTAACTGTAATATAAATACTAATTTTAATTTAATTTAATTTATTTTTTTATAATTTTATTAAAAATAAAAATATAAAAAATGTAAAATTACTTTCAAAGAAAAGTGGTATTATAAATGTAAAATAGTAAGAAACCTTACGGGTTTAGAATTAAGAGATAAATTAAATAGAGAGATAAAAATAAATAAGTTAAGTTTAAAATTATATAAGCACAGTTACGAGAGTTAAGAGAAACAAGCTGTAAGGCAAATATAGTTTTTTTTAGGAGGCGGCCGGTGATAACATTTCACATTTATTTTGCTTTGAAATTTCACTTGTGGGGCTGCGTTATTTAGCGTCTGGACGCGTTAACGGTAAATCATTATTTTAATACCAACTGCCGTGTTTACTCGCGTAATAGTCGCACTTTTTTTTTGCCATTTTTCCATTGTGGAAATCTAGGTGCGACTATTATGCGGGGATATCTACTACACAATATTGTACATTCTAATGCTGAAACATTACTGGTATGAAAGAACACATTATAATAAAATTAGTAACTTACCAAATGTTTCCAGATTATGTACTGTTAAATACCATTTTTCTTTTTATGATAATATTTTTATAGACATAAAATTTACAAATAATCCTTGTGAAAATTTCCTCCCATCCTCCCAGGGGAAGCAGGCAGTTCCTTATCCATAGTTGTCAATCTCCCGATTTTTTTTTTTTTTAATACCAGTAAATTCATACAAAAATGTTTACTTTATTTAATTGCAGAAATTGTGCAATTTTATAAAATAAGTATTTCTGTATAAAAATATTGGTATTAGAAAAATCGGGAGGTTGGCAAGTATGCTTATCTCGCTATGGAGCATTACCGTCTCAATACTCAAGGTCAAGGCTTCCGGATTGATTTCGTGACGTAACAAATGAAGATTAACCCCTTGAAGGGCAAGCAATTGCATTTGTGTAATGCTTAATTCCCACCGGAAATTTAGAAAAATTTTATTTCAAAATAAGGAAAAGCAATTTTACGACTTTTCTCCACTAAAGTCGGAAAACTGAAATTTCCGACAATTTTTCTGGTGCAACTCCTGATTAATCGTAGGTGGGATAATATATATCCCACCGCCCCTCAAGGGGTTAAGGAGGGGCGGTATATATTATATACCACTTACGATTAATCAGGATTTGCACCAGAAAAATTTTAGGAAATTTTAGTGTTCTGAATTTAGTGGAGAAAAGTCGTAAATTTGCTTTTCCTTATTTTGAAATAAAATTTTTCTAAATTTCCGGTGGGAATTAAGCATTACACAAACGTAATTGCTTGCCCTTCAAGGGGTTAATCTTCATTTGGTACGTCACGAAATCAGTCCAGAGGCCTTGAGTATTGAGACGGTAATGTATGGAGTGACCATTGAGTATGTCAATGGGATTGACAGAACAGAAGAATATATTACGAGTACTAGTTCTGGGAAGAGTGCAGCTGATAATTTTCTTGTTTGTAGATGAAGGTCAAATACGCGACTGTGACTTTTATGCGAAGAAATTATTTTAGCCATTTTTTTCTGCTTCAAAACGGGGGTGCGACTATTAAGCGAGTAAACACGGTAATTTAACTAAGCACATTTTCGGGCTTGTCAAACCTAGTGACACCTAGCTCATTTTGCTCGTATGACTTTTTACTATCGGTTTGTAGAAAATTTTTTCAATTCCGCGATCACGGGGTTTTTGATATCATCGGCTTCCGGACCATCTGTTTTCCGCTGAACTGTGTTTGTATGGCACTCGATATTTCCTAAAATGTGTTGACACATTACTACGTATTTTAACAAGTAATTAAATCTTTCAAATAAATTATGTTCCTTTGAATTTAAATTTGTCGGGAACACGAGTACAGTTTTTATGTAAAAGGACAAACGTGCACCTAAAAAAAACCCAGATGTTTCTTAATTTAAGAAAATATAACATAACCATGAACTGAAATACATAATAATCCCTTCCGAGTTATTAACAATTCCAAAAAACTTTCTTTATCTTTAAAAACCCCAGAAACAATATACATTTTCGAGACTTAAAGAAGCCTTTAGAAAAACAAACTTCTTTAGCTGCCACTCATTTTCGAAAACGTTTCCGAATAGTTTTCAAAGTGTATTAATCAGTTTTTTCAAACTAGGTTATAGGAAACAATATATATTTTCGAGATTTAAAGAAGCTTTTAGAAAAACAGTCTTCTTTAGCTGCCACTGATTTCCAAAAACGTTTCCGAATAGTTTTCAAAGTGTATTAATCAGTTTTATCTAACTAGATTTTAGGAAACAATATATATTTTCGAGATTTACAGAAGCTTTTATAAAAACAGACTTCTTTAGCTGCAAATGATTTCCGAATAGTTTTTAAAGTGTATTAATCAGTTTTTTCAATCTAGGTTATAGGAAACAATATATATTTTCAAGATTTAAAGATGTTTTTATAAAAATACACTTCTTTAGCTGCCACTGATTTCCGAAAACGTTTCCGAGTAGTTTTTAAAGTGCATTAATCAGTTTTTTCCAAAAAGATTATAGGTTATTCAGAACATTTTTACATTCAACAAACATGTTTTACAGAGAAACATGACAAATTAACAGCATTAACATTAACATTAAAAGTAATTTTCTTATTCTTGCATGCATAAATTCAATTACCCAGCTGAAAATATTTATTTGCGACTTACTTGATAGCATCCAAAAATCCGATATTCTGAATTAAGAAAACTGATCAATACACTATAAAAACGACTCGGAATCAGCGGAAGCAAATGAAACTTTGTTTTTATAAATGTTTTTTTTAAATCTCGGAAATTGATTGGTTTCTGAGGATTCGAAAGACAAAGAACTCTTTTCGGAACCTTAGTTAACTCGGAAGGGGTTATTATACTTTTTCGTTTGTCGTTAAATTATATTTTCTCAGAATAAGAATCGTGTCATTTTTACAGTGTAAAAATGCTTGGCATTGTAATTGTTGAAGGAAGAAAAAACTTCTTCCAAATATAATAAGAATAACGAAAAATTAATAATACAAAAATCGAGTCTGTCTTTTTTTACAATGTAAAAATGCTAGCATTGTAATTGTTGAAGAAATAAAAACGTATTGTATTCCAAATATAGTAAGAGTAACAAAAAATTGATAATACAAAAAGTTGAATTTCTCTTTTTTTACAGTTTAAAAATGCTAGCATTGTAATTGTTGAAGGAAGAAATAACTGATATTCTTCCAAACGTAATAAGAGTAACGAAAAATTAATTATACAAAAATCTAATTTGTCTTTTTTTACAGTGTAATTGTTGAAGAAAGAAAAGCTTATTTTCTTCCAAATATAATAATAGCAACGAAAATTTAATCATACAAAATTTGAATAAAACCATCCATGTCTTTGTGCCGTCATTTTCTTAGCCGATTACGGAAGCAAATTCGCAATGCCAAAGATTCTGCGGTACAAAGACAGTTGATTACACAGATTTTGTTGCTTCTGAAAAAGTCAGAATACACATTTGTTTAAAATAAAACAAGGGAGTGATGGTAAAGTATCTATTTCTTTATTAATAGATGATATAGTATTGCAAATGGCTTACAAATATCAGGGCTTCAAAAATTTTAGATTCTGGAATTGAAAGTTTGTTTAAAAATATATTTAGCTGCAAGAATACGTTTTCTCTTTTTGCAGTCTTCAGAATCTTATTTAATTTATTGTAACGTAATCGGAACAATTTAACATGTATTTTTCCCCTTTAATTTCATGCATAATATTCTTATATTTCCCATCCAGAAAAACTATAATGTCAAATTATAATCTCAAATGTCTTATTTTCCTGGATCCTAATTCTGATATCCTGCCTTGTTGATTAGCAATTTTTTCTGTGATAGAAATTCAGGAAATAACTGGACGAATTCCTGATTGGTCCTAATTTTGATAGTTTGTTCGATGTGTGTCATAATTCATACCCCTTTAAATTTATATGCCACCTGGGCAGAATTTTTAATAATAAAAAAAAAATAAAAAAAAAAAAAAAACGGAAGCTGGTGCATTTTAACATCTGATGGAGGATAAATTCGTCTCTCATGCGTTTCACTACCTGAAGATATTATTCTAAATAAATGAAAAAATAAAACCCAGCAACGTCAATGTGCTGGCACTTTTCTTGAGCCGATTAAAGAAGGGAATTCATCTTGTACGGTAGAAAGCAAAAAGCTTATAGCTTAAAATTTTATTATTTGAAATCGTTAATCGTTTCGCTACTGAGTATTAATGTAATATTAATGGATATTACTAAATTATTTCTTCTCCAGTTTAGCTTCAAAGCAAGAGTTTTAATCTATTTGCATTATTTGCAATCTTAGATGGAAGCATATTATTCTGACATTGGAATTGCAATAATGATGGAGGTCCATCTATGTAAACAAGGAGTGAAGAAGTAAAGCATGCCTTTAATTGTTTTTAAACCTGTATCTTTTTTTTTAAAAATCTAGTTGCACTTGATAACAAGGAGTCAGAAATTTTCATGAATAAGAAATTCTTTAACGGAAGAGGGAGGATTTGAATATCGAGAGAATGTTTTCCCCCCTGTTTAGTAAAGAGAAATTTTGCTTATGTCTTCTAAAAATGTATTACCATATCCCTGTCTTAATAATGCCTTTAGAAATACAAGGTGTCATTATAAAATAAGGAATCAGAATATAAATTGCGGAAGTTTCCGTGTAAAAAAACACAGAAAAAATATTTGAAAAAAAAAAACTTCACTTATATTAATAAATCATCCTTACTTTATGATTTTTTTATTTTTAACTTAAATTAAAAGGGAAAAAGTTCCTAAGAAAATGATCACGGAATAACAACAATAATATAACATCCCATATTTTATTATTCTGTAATTCTTGAGCTAGGAAAAGTATGGATTGTTTTTTAATTTTTATTCAAGCTACGATTTGTAGCTTTTCAGAATTTATGAGAATTTTCTTTTAGAGTTGCGGTGATATTTCATGTATATTACATACTTCGAAAGTTTGAGGAAAATACCAATTAAAATTATTGTGCTAAAATAATCATGCATTCTAAATACATCTCTTCAAAACTTCACTATTCTAGATAAAAGTCCTAGCTGCAACAATTTTCACAAACATGTGTCAAATGTTTCTAGTACGAATGGAATCTTTAAATTCATTTATCGTTGTTTGTGTTTCATTTTTTTAAAACATTGAAAATGATGCTAAGACATTATTATATGTTAACGTTGTCATTTTGTTTAGATAAACATTAGTAAAAAAAATAAATAAGAATAAAAAATTTAAACATTTTGAAAATCTTTTCTTCCTTTTATTTTATTTTTCTTAGAAATGTGTGATTATTTGCGATTTCATTATACGTTCTTATACTTTATATTGATTTCTTTGAAAATTATACATCATTAAAAAAATACAATATTTAAATTTATTGACTACAGTGTTAGTTGCAACGTCTGTTTTATTTTCTCCCCATCCACCCCCCCTTTTTTTTTTTTTTTTTTTTTTTTGGAATTGCGATTTATCAAATAAGGAAATTTTGACTATTTTATTTTTTTCTGGGAAAATTAATTGGAAAATTGTTCTGTTGTTGTTATTGTTGTTAAATAATTTTACCACGCATGATTAAAAAAATATTTTTTGATAGTTACTAAAAAATATATGTCGAAGTGATAGCTGATACAAATTTTAACATACCCTAAATAATAATAATAAAAAAAGTTATTAATAATAAAAAAAGATCGCATTATTACAGATCAAACCGTAAATGAATAAAAGGAAAACATAACTTTTAATGACAATAAGTTGAGAATTATCTTTGCTTGCACAAATAATGGGATAATTTTAAATAAAATTCTTTGCCTTACAGTAGTTTTGTAAATCGACGCTACGCGTGTACATTCTATAAAAGACGATTAATAATTTACCTTAACGATTTATTTGAAATTTACCTTATCGTTTATTTCTATTATTTATTATTTATTATGTACCTATATATTTATTATGCATAGTTGCAAAAAATCATACATACATAACTTTTCGGATTAAACAAATTCAATATCTACTACAAATCCCATACATATGCTCATTGATTTGTTATAAATTATATATTAACAAAATATTTTTACAAAATTATTTTGCGCTTTACACTTCATTTATTATGTCATTTCACAAAAAATCTTCGATAAATTTGAAAATCTTCGATAAATTTGAAAATCTATCATTGATTCGAAAAGCTATAACTCCATCTTGAAGTTTGCTTACCTGTAAAAGAAAAAACAGCCAACTTCGTAGTGTTTCTAATAACTGGCAGAAAAGAGCTCTCTTTAGTTCAGAAGTCTTTTCTATTTCAGTTTCTGATAGTTATTTTAGCTTCTTCTCGTAGTGTTTCAAAAGATAAATGAAATATTTCCAAAATCATGAGCCATGCTAAACTTTTACGAAGTTACATTATATTTCCTTAAAACTTTCTGTTATTAAAGGAAGCATTTCTGCTTTCACTTTTTTACCTTGCGGAGAAATTTGTTTAATATTACAGCAAAGTAAAAAGTATAAATTAATTTAAGAGCTAAAAAAATGTCAAGATTTCTTACCTTTCACTTCGGATACTGCTTTGTCGAGATTGGATGTTGTCACCCTTAGCACAGATGAATTCAACCTTAAGTGACCACTGTCTGTTTCACTCACAAAAAATATTCTTGTGTCTCTTTCTCTAATGTTACTATGACATATACGAGCGTCACCAAATCCTTCCACAATTATAGTATTGTCGGCAAAGTTGGAGTTTCCCTTAATCACACGTTTAACTTTCACGACGCTTCTGTATGTTTCAGATCGTGAACGGTACAACTTTTCTACCGTGCCTGTAAACACCATGTCCACGTTATGATGTATTTTGTCTCTGCAATTGTCCGATCGTCGCCGTCTCGCAGAACATATTGCGGGGAAAATGAACAAGATAACGAAAATACTAATTAGTTTCATTTTGATAAGCTCAGCTAATTCAGTATTTGAATGTACTTAAAATGTATTTCAGATGATTTACCGTTGCGAAACATCCAGCTCCATTCATATATTTACATGGCTGTTTCACCAGCTATTTAATTAGAATATTTAATGTATACAGTTGTTGATTATTTATGTTCATAAACAATGTAGTTGCAGAAAACTTTCATCAACTCGTAAATTATTTCTAGCTTTAACATTCATCGTTGATTTTTATTAGTATTTTTCCGAAACTGTTTCATACGAGAATTATATAGCATGTCAGTCACATTTTTTTTTTCAAAATTTTAAACATCGATTAAACAGTCGTTCCACTATTCGATGAATATACAATTTTTGATATAAAACCTATTTCAGTCAAAATATACAGATTTTTATTAAATCTATATTGTTATTTTTTTCTTAAGTTGTGACATTTTTGTTACAAAATCCCACGTTTATCAATTACTTATTTAATGAAACTATTCTTTCTGCTTTTATAATAGAATTATTTGATTTCAAGGCGATTGTTTTGCTATGCGATAGTTATTTAATATTATTATGTGAGTTTAAAAACTGAAAATAATGTTCATAAAAGTGTTATTATCCAATTACTAAAATGGGTTAAGGGGTAAAGGATTTATAATTTTAACAGCGTAGGTTTTCTTTAAATCTTAAAAATATTATAACTGCGTCTTCACCAGTTACTTGAGAAACAGAAATTTTTACAACAGTACAGTTTTTTATATTACTATTTTGCCGTTCTTGACATCTGCATTACATTGGTAGCTCCAAATTTATGCAGGACTGTTTTCACAAAGTGCAAAGAGGACATCCACTTGTAAAGCATAAATAAAAGTATAACATGTTATGAATAATTAAATAAAGTTACAGACGTATTTCTTATTTATGTAATATTTGCTCATAAAACTCCAGATGCCTGGTAAAATTTATGAAGAGCAGTTTTTAAAAAAAAATGCAAAAAAAGAAAAATTCATCAGTTCGAAAAGAATAAAGCATAAATAAAAGGCTGATATTTTAGGATTCATAAAATGTAGTTACATAACTTGTTAGGTTTTTAAAAATTAAATTCATATATATGTTTAATTTTGAATCATTATCAATACATAAATTTGCAGTTAAGTCTCTATCTTCTATTCTACAAGATCAAATTTCAGTTATTAGCAGCTGAATACAGGGATAGTTAAATTGAATATTTCAAAAGTTTTTTTTTTAAAGAAAAATTACCCCAATTTTAACAAAGAGAAATATTTAAAGTTTAACGACTGTTTCACTCTTTTAAACAGGAAAAATCACAATAATCATACGGAATGTTTAGGAGAATTTTCAGTATTATAAAGATTCAAGAACAAAAACCGAAGACCAGTATTTTTAATATTAAGATCGCACGCTTAACAGATGATTAAACATCATTTTTATAATGTTCACTCACTATGAAAATATCCTATTAAAAGAATCTTTTTAGCACGATGAGGAATAAAAAATAACTCTATACAATCCTGATATCGAAAAATCTGTTTTCTTACTTTTCGAAGCAGTTTCAAAAACCGCTAATCAGGCGAAATGTTTACGAGAATTTTCAGTGTTATAAAGATGCAATAACAAAAATTGAAGATCAGTATTTTTAACATTAAAATCGCACGCTTAACAGATGATTAAACATCACTTTTATAATGTTCACTCACTATAAAAATATCCTATTAAAAGTATCCTTTTAGCACGATGAGGAATTAAAAAAAAACTCTGTACAATCCTGATATCGAAAATCTCTTTTCTTACTTTTCAACGCAGTTTCAAAATCATTTCCATTTACCGCTAAATATCTCCCGATTAAAATCACTGATATCCACTAAAATCACCAAAATCATTCACTTTCATCCTTCCGATCCGATTGCATCCTTGGATGATTCCGATTTGGGAGCATCATCCTCCGCGGATGGGTATTGAATCCACAGATGGTTTCGGTTGATTTGAGAGACTTCCTAAACACACCGAACTCTCACAAATCTGTTTCCCAAACGCCCACGACCTTGAGTGTCAAACCCGCGAGCAGATTGGTCCGAAATCGGGACACACCTCCCTTTACGTACGACGTTCTAGCCCGTGGCGGGACTCTCAAGGCGTTGTGCCGGTCTGCGGCACGTTTTCACCTTTTTAATACACTACACGGGGTCGGCACCCATCTTGGCGCCGAAAAGTGCCAACTCGGATTCATATAGTTTTATGATCTTTTATCTTTTTAGATGAAACCATTAGAAAAGGACCCCGCCTTTTGACGAATTTTCCTTTAATAGAGAAACGGTGTAGTTTTGTTTTAATGAGTTTTTACTTCTTACCGGGGCGATTATTTAAAGATGGTGTGATACCGAGTAATTTGTGAATGAATTTATTTCAGCTAGTTCTAGGTAGCCTGAGTGGGTATTACATTTGATTAAGTAAATGCACTTAAAACATTTTAAATAATTTTTTTAGAATCTATGTTATAAAACACAGAGATATTTTCTGAAGTGTTCATGCAGATAAAAACCGGCTGTTGAGAGTAACCACGGTTCCCGGAAGTAGATTCTTAGGTGTTTTAAAATTGTAATAAAACACGGGAGTGTAAGTTCTTTTTTTTCCCTTTATTTATTTATTTAACATTTTTGAGCTGGAAATCCTTTCTATGACAGGATCACAGGAGGTAAACCTTGTCCCTCGTCGGGCTTGACCGAACCTTAAAAGAAAAAAAAATATTGCGCCAATAATGAATTTATTGATTTTATAATGCATGTATCGCCAATGCAGTGATCGAACAGCTGCTCACCAGTGAGCCGATTTAACAATCGGCAACGAAAATATTTTTATTTAAATTAATATATATTTTATTAATATTTGCTAATAATTTTATTTACCATTAATTTTAACTATATTCTTCTCCACATTTAATCGCAGAACTTCTGTCATTAAATAAGGCGATGAACACTATTTAAATTTAGCGGCGACGATTTGCTCACTGGTGCGCAACTGTTGCATTACTGACAATGAAATATTAATATTTGGAATTTTGGCATTCAGAAGAAATGAATGACAATATAAAAAGTGAAATTTAAACGAAAACATTTTTATTTAAATTAAAATGTATCTTATTAATATTTGCTAAGCTGAATGCTTGTACATTCAGACAATTACAGTAAGAAATATTATCATTTGTATCAGCAATGCATTTCCAAAATGTAAATTCAATATACGCAAAATTGATCCAATATTCTGTTACTATTGTTTTTTTACTTATCTGCTAATTTGAGAAGTTTTTAAAAGTATAATCAGGGAGAAAATACACAGATTTTTAATCATATAATGTTTTTCACAGTAATTTAAAAGATATTTAAAAAAATATTTTCCTTATGGTTATTCTTCTATTATATTGCTCTATGGTTTTAAAGTTCAACTTAATAATAAATTAATAGTGGATATTGCCAATAATAAAAAGCCTGAATAGGAATTCGATTCATAAAAATACAAACTTTGCACTATTTAATATTTTCCAAATGTTTTTTTTAGAAATTAAAAATACAGTCTTAAGCGTTTCAATATCTGCTTAGTAGACAAACCACCTCCGAAGTTAAAGAATATCATTTGCATTAAAATTGACCCAATTAATTTTGAGAAATACTCAGGTGTGTATGAAATGCCATTTATTAGAGCAGATAGATCGAAGAATTTACTATTTTCGTATGACCAGCAGGAAATTTAAGTATAGAAAGAAGGAGCCTGCAGCTAATCTTAAATATAATGAAAATCCACATACCTAGCAAGATTATATCAAGATGAAACCATCCAAATAAATTTCAATCAAAGTAAGATAACTTTTTCCCTCCAGCCTATACTAACCATCCGTTATAAGAGAAACTATTGAGATTGTGACACGCAAAAATTCAATATGTAACGATGCAGCATCATTTAACTTTCCAAAACTATTGTTCGAGTGACCCAATGGTTGCGAAAGCAAAAATAAATATCCAAGTAGCATAAAAAATAACGTGCATATACTAATATGAAAGAGTACGTGAAAATTTGAATGAGGGCGTTACATAGACAGTTCACTTTTAGAATATTTTTATTTGTACAAAACAAATTATTATTATTATTTTATTATTATTATTATTTTTATTTGTTTTGAAAATGACTACGTTGGAGTCGAAACATGTAAACAGTTGAATAAACCTTTTTTTTACTGTTTTCAAAGTTTTAATTTACGCCTTTTAGCAATTAAAATTAACATATATTTTTCTTATTATATTGTTTAGAGCGTCTGATGAATCTACAATGAGATATTAATTAAAAAAATAAGGAAGCATATAACAAGAATTAAAAAAAAAAGCAATAATATCCTAATAAACCCGGTAAGTAATAAACTGGAGTCCAATTACGGATGTTTTTTTACCTAAAATATTACGTAAACTTTTTGAGAGAATTCAACCGGTCCGAGATAAAAATTCAAAGTAATCGTATCAAACGATCTCCTGTTTCATTGTAACTTATACCCATACTTGAAATATGCCTTAAACCTGTCTGTCTACCTTTGTTAAGAAATGGACTGAAATAATCCTTTTTTATTTGCGGTATAATTTTACAGATTTTATTCCGTATAATAAGAAGGATGAATTCTTTCTGAAATCCCCAGAAAAGACCTTTTTTTCGAACTTGCGATTTAAAGTGGGTTTTTGAAAACGACTCAATTTCTTGAAAGAATTCAGCGTAGAGAGCTGCAGTTTCATTTAATATTTTTATTTCTTTTTATGGGTTTATGGTAAAATCTCGTTCCAACGAATGTCGTTTCAACGAATTTTTCATTTTAACGAATGTTTTTGGATTGTTAGAAAAATTCCATGCTTTCTCATTACTGGGATGAGCGACGCGAATCCTCTACTAGGCTACACAAATTACATTTTGTCGTACACTTCACAAAAACACTATTCTGTATTTTGACTTGAAATTAAACATAAAAATAAATTATGATCTGTAGATTTGCACAATATTATTTTTTTGTACTGAATAATGTTAAAAAGTTTATTATTTTATTTAATTTATTTTACATGTTTTTCTATTATAGAAGCATTTTTGCAAATAAAAAATGAAACACGTCTATTTTCAGCAGAAAAATAAATGGAGTTAGTCATTATAGATAGAATCCTGATCCATTAAATTGTTTCACGATTTCTTTTATGAAATTTTTAAAATACCATTTTTTCTGAAAATTATAGCATATTTTTAATGAACAAAAAATTTGTGAAAATTCAATGTTTACATTCAATTATAAAAGTATTTTTCAATGCTAAAAATTCCAATACACAATTTATTCTTATTATGTGAAATGATTTTTACGCAGACGATACTTACGTATTTTAAAAGTTTACTAACTAACTTTTAATACTATGATTTATTTATTTTTTTTTTGTAAAGCGGCAACAAAAGAATTGTAAACAGGTAAAATTAATTCTTAAATTCGTTATACCATAAATAAAAAATTCCGAGGAAATTCTTAGTTATTTGTCTGAAATTATATTTCTAAAATTAAAATGCGCCAAAACATAAAATAAAGGTTTTGCTTAATAACGATGCAAAAATAATATAAAAAATATTGTTACTTTTAAATAATTATCTTGTTAAATAATGCTTCGCGAATCCAAACAAAGCATGATTTTTGCTAATGAAAATATTCACTATAACGAAATTTTCAAATTAACGAATTTACTGACGGCTGAACCCGTTAATGACGAGTTTCTTTTGCACATTTTTAATACCTCGGTACCAGTTGACACCACTTTTCCCATATTGTAATTTTAACTTATTTGATCTCTCAAAGTTTGAGATTAAGTAATATGAAAATTTCCTTACTAAAATACTGGTTTTCATATTTAAAATTTTCGTATTACTGAAATGGCAGATTTTCGTACCAACCGGCATTAATGAGTTAAAATGAGAATCATTTCAGTCTTACGAATGCCGAGTGAACAAAAAAGAAAAAACTCTATCGAAAAACTATTATTCGGAAGAAAAGTTTTTTCTTCAGGATATTCGAAAATTTCATCATTTGTTTGTCTGTCCATCTGTCTATATGTAACAGCGCAAAAACTACCCAACCCAATGGTTTGAAATTTAATATATATAGAATCGCTGCAGAACTTTGTCGAGTCATTTCAAACTTTATGAAAATCGGACAAAACATAAAAATGATATTAATAAAAGTTTTCTTCATTCTATTAAATCCTATCATACGTCATTAATTCAATGATATTCCATGATAGGTCATGATTCTATATTACTAAGATTATGACGTCCTATTTAAGATGCAGTCTGTTATTGCCGTATGACTGAATTTAATATAGGATAATCGTAGCTATTGCACCAAGATCTGCAAATTTGCAAAACTAATTATAGTACGAACGCACCTCATTTGCCACGTATGACGTACAATTTAGGACTTTTTTATTTGGGGTATAATTTTACAGATTTTATTCCGTATAATAAGAAGGATGAATTCTTTCTGAAATCCCCAGAAAAGACCTTTCTTTTCAACTCGCGATTTAAAGTGGATTTCTGAAAACGACCCAATTTATTGAAAGACATGTGCGTAAAGAGCTGCAGTTTCATTTAATATTTTTATTTCTCTTTATGAATTTATAGTAGAATCTCATTCCAACGAATGAATTCAATGAATTTTTCAGTTTAACCCTTTAACTACTGACGATACTTATAAATAATATACTATTAAAATATCTTGTTATAAAATTCATTTAATACATCGATTAGTTGTAATACGACTTAGAAATAATTGTAGATACATTACTTTATCTTGTTCCAAAATCATTATGGGTTACACAAAATAAAAATATTTTTAAGAGGATGATTTCTTTTGCCATTGCATCTTTTCAGCTTTCTTGGCGTAGGGGGGTTCAATTCGGAAATATTTCTATATTTCTGTAGTAAGAACATTATATTTGTACATTTCCTAATTCTACTAAATGCTAAGAAAAATATTTAAAATAAAAGATTTGATTGTCGTTATAAATACTGCACAAAATCCCTATATATTGAAATTTAATGAATCCTACTAAAATCCTTCTAAAATTTATTAAATGATTATGTAAATCTTCTAATGTAGTCTAAACAGTTCACGAAAAATGCTTTACAAGATAAAATTTTCATGAATTCATAATTCATTGTACATAAAGGGTTAACGAATATTTTTAGATTGTTAGAAAAATTCCATGCTTTCGCATTATAAAAATATTCACTGTAACGAATTTTTTAAATTAACGAATTTATGGACGATGTAATTTATTCTGAAAACGTACTCTATTTGTTGAAAGATTTGTGTGGAGAGCTGCAGTTTCTTTTAATATTTTTATTTTCTCTTTATTGGTTTACGGAAGAATCTCGTTCCAACAAATGTTACTTTAACTCTTTATGTCCCAAATTATGAATATAAAACTAATATAACAGCTAAACTTCCAGCAAAACTGAAAGATTTTATTCACAATAAAATTGATCCAGTTCCAAATGGTGAAAAAGCAGGAGTTTACATAACCCTATTCAGCACAGAACATCAAAAAAGTTTATTCTATATCGGCATGACAACTCGAAAATTTAAAGAAAGGCTAAAACAGCATTTATCTGATATAAAGTTTAACAAACAAAGTACAGCTTTATCCAGATTGCATCAGAAAGAAATTACTAAGATAGACTTCGGAAAAGCTAAAATTATCATTCCTACATCTAACCATTACTCTTCAGTAATCGGTGAATTCATTGAGATTTTGCTTAGAAATGATACTGTCTGTAACGAAGTCCTTTCGCATAATATTCCCGCTATTTGGCTTAACATTCTAGGTATTTAAAGAGATCCTGAAAATATGACTTAATTTTTTATCTCCGCCCCCCCCCCCCTTTCTTTCTGGAGCAGTGGACTGAACCTCGATTGCACATGCGTACTATTTCATCTTGTTTTACGTATGTTTTTCTTACATTCCTGTCAGTCACGTTTTCCCCTTGTTAATGAATGCGTATGCGTTCGAAAGATCTCGGGATATACTAATATCTTTATAAATTTTAACACCTTTTAAGAAATGTTATGCTTTTTTTAAATTTTTTATATAATAACAAGGTGAAAATTCCTTCACGGCACTAGTCAATACAGTGTTTTGATTTTATTATCCAGATTATGAATTCATGAAAATTTCATCATCTAAAACATTTTCTGCGAATTTTTGAAATTACATTAGAAGATTTACACATTCATTTAATAAATTTCAGAAGGATTTTACCAGTTAAAAATAATTAATTGAATTTGAATTTATAGGGATTTTGTGAACTCCACTCAAATCTTTTATTTAAAATCTTTTCTTTTGTATTTTGTAGAATTATGAAATGTACAAATATAACGTTCTTACAAAAGAAATATAGGAATTTTTCCAACTGAAACTCCCCCTTCCCACAATCTTTCAAGAAAGCTGAAAAGATGCAAAAGAAAAAGAAATCATTCTTTTAAAAATATTTTTATTTTGTGCAACCCATAATGCTTTTGCAACAAGATAAAGTAAAGTATCAATAACTCATTCTAAACTGTATTACTACTAATTGATGTATTTAATGAATTTTATAACAAGTTATTTTAATGGTACTTTAAAGTACCGTCGGTGCATCAAGGGTTAACAAAATTTTTAGTTTAACGAATGTTTTTAGATTGTAAAAAATATTCCCATGCTTTCTCATTATAGAAATATTCAATATAACGAATTTTTCGAATTAATGAATTTATTGATGGCTTGAAATGAGTAGTCATTTCAATTTTACGAATGTTGAGTTGACAAAAAAGGAAAATCTCTGTCGAAAACCTATTATTCGGAATTTTTTTTTCCTCCAGGTTCTTCGGAAATTTCAGTATATTTTAAAAATGTTTTTTTTTTTTTTTTTTTTTTTTTTGAGAGAGAGAGAAGGGGTTAAAATTACTTCCTCACGCACAGCTGTAAAAATAATAAACTCATATGTTATATTCACAACTAATCCCCCCCCCCCCCCCCCACACACACACCGCTTTATTTTTTCTTTGTTTGCGTTACATACCCGTTCAAAAAAATGCTCATTCGAAAAAAATTATGATTCATTTTATTTTATTTTATTTTATTTTATTTTATGTAAAGAAATAAAGTTGCATTAACGGCATATGTCAATAATATTTTTTTAAGATATCAGGTTAGTAAAATAAATAATAATTATTTTTAAATAATGATTACCTTGTTTTTCATTGCTAAAAAACTTAAATTAAAATTTAAAAAACTGTAAAAATAGGTTTATTTGACTGTTTACATGTTTCAACTGTACCCTAGTCATTCCCAAAACAAATAAATAGAAATATTCTAAAATTGCACGGTCTATGAAACGCGCTCATTCAATTTTCCACTTATTCTTTCATATTATGCACGCTATTTTTATTTTACCTGGACGTTTATTTTATTTTCGTAACCATTGAGTAGCTCGAGCCATCATTTTGGTACGTTAAATGATGCTGCATCGTTACATATTGAATTTTTGCACGATACAATCTCTATGGTTTCTCTTGTAATGGATAGACAGTACAGACTGGAGGGAAAAATTATCTTGCTGTCATATCAGAATATTAAAATATTTATTTGCTTAAAAGACATTATAAAAACACATTAAAAGTAAATTAAAAATTAAAAATAAATTAAAAATTATGTTCAAGATGGAGTCCTATTATTAACGTATATTTTTGTCTTCATCCATTTTTAATTTTTAATTTACTTTTAATGTGTTTTTATAACGTCTTTTAAGCAAATAAATATTTTAATATTGTGATATGGTTAGTAGTGAACGTAATTTTGACTTACTACTCGCACTTTGTAACTGTCATTGAAATTTATTTGGATGGTTTCTTCTTGATATAATCTTGCTGGGGTTGTGACTTTTCTATTATGTTTAATATCAGCTACATGTTCCTTTTTTTCTAGACTTAAATTTCCTGCTTGTCATACCAATATAGTAATTCTTTCATCCGTCTGCTCTAATAAATGGCATTTCATAAACCCCTGAGTAATTCTCAAAATTAATTGGGAAATTTTACCGCAATGGTTACAATTAAACTCTTGAAATTTAATTAATTTAATGAATATCTTATTTCTAACTAGTAAACTCAGAATAGTGCCCTGTATATTTATTATTTACCGACATGTTTGATTGTAACTGAAATGTAATAAAAGTTTAGTAATAATATATATATATATTTACAATGTGCGTGATTTTTTTTTATATATAATGTTATAGAATATTTATCAATATTCTCGTATTTACATATTCGTGTTTTTACTTAATTAATACCCCCCCCTCATTTTCTTTTTTATATGAGGGAGGGGGGGGGGTGGTATTAACTAAGTAAGACCACGGACATGTAAATACGGAAATATTGTTAAATATTCTATAACAATAAGCTAGATACTGGAATTTCACATTAACGAAATTTTCAGTAAAACGAATTTAATATGTGGTATCCAGAAATTCGTTGTAACGAGATTTTATTGTATTATTTTTTCAAAAACTAACATAGTTTAATAGTTGTGATACAACTTACTGCAAAGTTTCTGAAACATCCCATGAAAGCATGCATTTCGTGAGTCTAATGTTAATTTGAAAATGAATTTAAAGCGAAAGTTAATAAATAACGTACGTGAAGATAGTTTTTATCGAAAATTGAAAAAGAAGAAAATTTAAAATAATTAGATTTTAGCAGATTCTGTGCGCAAGAAAAATAAAAAAGGCAAATCTAATACAAACATTTTTAATGTAATTTTAGACACTACTAATTCTTTTTTTAATTCAAAAATAAAATAGAATTACAAAATATGAAGAATTTTGCAAAACTTAGTGAATTTTATTAAAATAGTTTTAATTTCTCTTCAATTATTTCTGTATTTCATTAGTCATTTTTCTTCATAACTTTTGAAACAGTGGTTGTTATTTTAAAGCGGTAAAAAATTGTCTTTTATAGAATTTGTCTACAAAAATTGCCAATAAAACAATGCAGAAGTTATTAATTTTTTATATGTGGTAAAATGAGTTTTAATTACAACTTCAGCTTACGATTGATGACGATTTTTAGCTATCATGTAAAGTGCTTAAAATTAAACATGAAAACTTTATTGATTCATAGTTATAGTTAGAACTGTTCACGAAAAAGTTGTTTAATAATTAATATTTACTGTGAAATATGCGCCATTTTTAAACGATGTTCATCTTTGATGCAAAGAATCTTCGTATTTGCCGTAAACGCCCGAATAACATCATTATCTGAAAATAGCTTAAAGTTGCTTATCATTAACAGCATATTGTACTCCTTTAAAAAGAGATACAATATTTTTAAGTAACTTCGGGTACTTCTTTCAGAAAATTATACAAAAAATATACTTTCAGTACTACGTTGATGTTATGTACATAACTTAAGCTGGGGCTTTATTATATAGTTATTTTTATAACTAATGAAAGGCAGTAAATGGGTTTTTAAGTTTTTCCCAGATTATAGCTGAACATGAGTTTGTTGTATGTTATAATTTAGATATAAAAACAGAGTATTAAAATTGAGTTTATAACAGTGTTGTAAATAGAGCGTTATTTTTTACCCAGATAAAATATGAAAAAATTGTTTTAATATTGCGTTTAAATTCCTTTTAATCTGAATAATACTTACAATATTTGTAAGGGATATATGAATGTATTATCCACATTGGTATCGTGTTTATGCCACTTTATGGCCAAACTTTTAAAATATTACTTTGATTTGGATTCAAATGTAATTATACCCGCAAAAAATAGCAAAATATTTTTAAATAAAAAAATAAAAAAATTGTAATGGTACACGCATGATAATCTAATTTAAAATGTAAAATTAATTAAATTATAATTACTAAGTAATTACACATTATAAATAAAGATTTTTTAAAGATTATTTTTTAGTTTTAAAATTTCAAAATATGCAGGTGCTTATGCCATTCGCCGATCTCAGCTTATAATAATAGATTCCAATTTGGAATGAAATTTTTAAAAGGAAAAATGGAAGATTAAAACTAGAACTAAATGAAAATATAATTAAAAATTCTCAAGTATACAATTTTTTGTGAAAATAATAGTTTGGACTTATATTAAACAAATAAATTTTTGCGACATATTATGCATATCATGTTCTTTCATCTCAGCAAATACAAAGTATCAGTTATATTTTCAAAAACAAAAGGATAGAATGGGAAATATCATTGAAATCTAGAAACAAACTATCTATAATTTTTGTTGACGTAAAATATTGCATGCGTAGATGCGACAATATGCCAAAACCGCTTATATGTCACATTGGAAAATATTTTAAAGGTTTTCCTGACACTGCAAAAAAATTTGTCTTGCAATTTTTCTATATGTCATTTTTCCGATCTAATAGCAGATCCTATATATTATACTTTTATTACATTTTATCCGTATAACGCATTGATTTCCATGTTACCTGAACTTTGAAATGAAAATGTTCCAACAAAACTTATTCATCACTGACGCAGCGAAGGGGAGAGAAATTTTGGTGTTAAAACCCCTCCGAGAACATTTAAAAATTTATAAGATGCATACAAACCCCTTGTTTTTAGATAAAAATATGATGTGCTAAAAGAAAGTAAAGAAAAGCATAAATAGGATAACATTTTTGCCCGCTAAATGGCAAGAAGAATGGTCACTGCATCACGACAATGCTTCAAATCACACATCGATTGTTGTTCAGACATGGCTCGCAGAAAAGAACATTCCACTCCTCCTCCAGCCTCCATATTCACAGGATTTAGCCCCAACGATTTCTGGTTCTTCCTCAAAATCAAAATAGTCCTCAAAGGTAGCCATTTTGATACCGTAGAAGGCATCAAAACCAACGCGGCGACTGCACTCGGGAAGATACCAAAACAGGACTTTCATCGTTGTTTCCAGCAATCGCAAGAGCGGTGGAGCAAGTGTGTGTGTTCTGAGAGAGCCTAATTGAAGGCGATTAAGTAAATGTGTACCTAAATTGTGGTAATAAAGAGTTACAACAAAATTCAGGGAAATTTTTGACTGGCCTTAGTATGCTGGATGATTTAAATATCCAGAAACTTGCAAAACAGAAAGAGTCTCAAATCGCTGAAATACGTACATTTTGGTGGGATTTTTCTCTGACATTAAGCTTATCATGTAGGCAATGCTAGTATTAACTTTGCAAATGTTATGCAATAATGTATTTGTATAAATTAAACTTCATTCTATATTTACGAAAATTGTTTAAAATTGTATCTAAAGTACTCTTATTGTCTCATTTAAAATGCATGTGAATTGACTAAACTCTGAAACATATGCTGGATGATTTAAATATCCAGAAGCTTGCAAAACTGAAAAACTTTGAAATTCGCTTATTGAAAAATGTTCGCACTTATACAAAGATTTTTTTTTTTTATAATATGGTGATAGATAACAGATTCTAATTATTTATACATAGTATAGGCACTTTATTTTTATTAACGAAAATTCGTTAAAATAGTATCTAAAGTGCTTTAATTGTGCCGCTTAAAGTGGATACGAGTTTACTGAACTCTGGAACATATGCCGGCTGATTTAAATATCCAGAAACTCAAAAAACTAAAAGAACTTCACAATTCGTTTAAACACATAAATTTCGATGTGGTCCCTGACATTAAGCTTATCATGCAAGTAACGTTGGTATTATCTCCGCAAATACAGCACTTACACAATAATATATTTATGCAAAGTTCTTTTCACTCTACCTTCGTTTGCTGAAATCGTTTAAAATTGTATCTAAAGTACTCTAATTGCCTCCTTTAAAATACCCACAAGTTTACTGAACTCTGAAACACATGCTTGATGCTTTAAATATCCAGAAACTTACAAAAAGGAAAAAACTTCAAAATTCGCTAGAACACATAAATTTCGATGGGATTTGCCTCCGACATTAAACTTATCATGCAAGTATCGTTAGTATTATCTCCGAAAATGTTGCATTTACACAATAACATATTTATGGAAAGTACTTTTCACTCTACCTTCATTTGAGAAAATTGTTTAAAATTGTATCTAATGTACTCTGCCTCCTTTAAAATAGATATGAGTTTACTGAACTCTGAAACATATGCCGGATGATTTAAATATTCAGAAACTCGCAAAACTAAAAGAACTTCACAATTCGCTACAACACATAAATTTCGATGTGATTTGTCCCCGACATTAAGCTTATCATGCAGGCAACGTTAGTATTATCTCTGAAAATGTTGCACTTACACAATAATCCCCGGTGCCACGACTAGTTCATCAAGGCGCTAAATTCTCCTCACAAAAAAAGATGTTCGCGGAACGTGAGGAGCTCCTAATTGCCAGATAAGATTTCGACAAAGAGGGGATTTTAGGAATACGAATGAAGATTTTTCCTCTACGGTCATGCTTTACAGTTAATGAAAGGTAAAAAAAACCGTGCGGTGTGCTACTAAGTACAAAGAAAAATCAGCGGTAAAAAAATAGGTTAAAAAAGTGTGAATGGTCGGTCAATCGCAGTTACTCTAATTTGAGTTTATTTTTAGGTTTATTAAATTTGACAGAAAAGGAAGCCCGTCTTTAAGCTAACGATAATTATTTTCAGAGATTTAACTGGTAATTACAGTTTTTATTCATTTACATTAAAGAGGTAGTAAGTCAGGTAGGGAGGAGTAATTGTGTGGAAGAAGTGTCATTCAGAAAATATTGGAAGTGTGTCTATATAGTGTAATAAGCGACTGAAAGGAAAGAAAACATTCTTGTGGAGAGATTGAAAAGCTTTACATAGTAAAAAGTCCTTCCGGCCAGTACCGGGAGGAAGAGGTAGCTTTCATATTCCTTATTTTAAAAAAGCCAACTTATATTATTCAAACACACGAAGCTCAATTTAGTGGAAACCGAATATAGTAGATTCAATACTAATTTTTATCAATACTAAATCATTATGAATGAGAATTTCGCGAAATTAGTCAGCTTTATCCAAGCTGCTTTTATTTAAAGTAACTTATATTTGGCTGCCAAAATTGGCGATTTCTTAAAGTGCCTGCCATTTTAAGACAACATGGTGGATGAAGCTAACCAGTGAACTTGGTCGAGACTTTAGTAATTGCTGTGCACATGCTCACTCACATCGGAATCGATTGATATATACGAGTGCTGTCGCAGGCAAAAAATCAGATTTTTCAAAATGTCACCCACATTAGATATTGAAATTGCTATATCTGAGCCCTTTATTAAGATAAAGACAAACAAAAAATGCTCCTGAATCCTTATATCAAGGTCAAATACTTAAGAAAGAAACCTTTTTGAATTTCTAATTTTTTTACACCTCACTTTAAATATATTTTATTTTAATTTAATGGCCGCCATTTTGAAACAAGATGGCTGATGAAGTAGGCCAGCGAACTTGGTCGAGATATTGATGTATACTATTCACATGCCTTCTTACATCGAAATAGGCGAATACGTGTGTTATCGCGTGAGAAATACAAGATCGTTTCAAAATGTTTGCCATGTTAGAAATTCAAAGTGCTATAATTCAACCATTTTTTAAGATATAAACAAAAGAACAAATTTTCAGAAACAAAAACTGCTCCGGAATCTTTGTATCAAGGCCAAACACATAAAATAAAACCTTTTCCATTTTCCAATTTTTTAATACCTCATTTTAAATTTTAAATTTATTTTTTTCTTAAATGGCAACCCTTTTGAAACAAGATGGCGAATGAAGCTGGCCAACGAACTCGGTCGAGACATTGGTATGTACTATGTACAGACCAAGTTACATCCAAATCCGTTCATAAATACGCCTGTTCTCGCGTGACAAAAATCAGGTCGTTTTAAAATGTCAGTCACAATAGAAATTCAAAATGCTATAACTCAGCCATTTTTTAGATATAGACGAAAAAAAAACTTGTCCGGAATCTTTGTATTAAGGTCAAACACATACGAAAAAAATCTTTTTCATTTTCCAATCTTTTGGTATCTCATTTTAAATTTAAAATTTTTTTAAATTTTTTAAATGGCCGCCATTTTGAAACAAGATGGCGGATGAAGCTGGACAACGAACTCTGTCGAGATATTTGTATGTACTATGTACACACCAAGGTACATCCAAATCGGTTCATAAATACGCCCGTTATCACGTGACAAAAATCAGGACGTTTCAAAATGTCAGCCACGCTAGAAATTCAAAATGCTATAACTCAGCCATTTTTTAAGATATAGACAAAACAAAAACTGCTCCCGAATCTTTTTATCAAGGTCAAACACATAAGAAAAAAATATTTTTTCAGTTTTCAATTTTTTGGTAGCACATTTCAAATTTAGTTTTCTCTTAAAAATTTAAATGGCCGCCATTTTTAAACAAGATGGCGGATGAAGCTGGCCAACGAACTTGGTCGAGACATTGGTATGTACTATGTATAAACGAAGTTACATCCAAATCGGTTCATAAATACGCCTTTTATCGCGTGACAAAATTCAGGACGTTTCAAAATGTCAGCCACGCTAGAAATTCAAAATGCTATAACTCAGTCATTTTTTAAGATATAGACGAAACAAAAACTGCTCCGGAATCTTTGTATAAAGGTAAAATACATAAGAAAAAAATACTTTTCCATTTTCAATTTTTTGGTACCACATTTCAGATTTTAAAGTTAAAAAAAATTTAAATGGCCGCCATTTTGAAACAAAATGGCGTATGAAGCTGGCCAACGAACTCGGTCGAGACATTGGTATGTACTATGCACCCACTGAATTACATCCAAATCGGTTCATAAATACGAGAGTTACAGTGTGACATAGGTCAGATATATATATATATAAATTTTGAACGGAGGGTGGTTTCGGGGTCTGGGAGTCATGATCGATGAAAATATACCAAAATTTTTTGAAATCGCTTTCCTCCGAACGGCTGCAATAGGTAGCTTTTTGTAATGAAAGCTACCTAAAAAAAAAGACAAAATGTTTCTTAATCTACTAAAGTATAATTTGAAAATGTACGAAAATATATATTATATTATTTCGCGTTAGCCACTTTTCCGAAAAGCGTTTTCTAGCTTTAGAAACATCAGGAATCAATATTTTTAGCGATTTAATAAATCCTTTATATAAAAAAGTTTATTTTTATACCACTAACTTCGGAAAAATTCCCGAGTCGTTTTTGTAGTGCATTAATTAATTTCTGAACATAAAATATTGGGTTTTTCGGTTACTATACAATCTCAATCAAATATTTTCATATTGAACAAATAAGTTTTACAGAAAAAAATGATAAATTAACTGCATTAACATTAAATTAAATATTATTTTGTTACTATTGCATGAATAACATTCTTTGAACATTGCATGGATATTGCATGAATGTTAAGCAGCTGAAAATGTTTAACATTAAATAAAACTAGTTGGATGTGCCAATCCCAAAACTTTCTTCTATCTCATGTCAATATTTCATTTGAATTAGTTTTATTAGTATTTTTATTAGAATTACGCATAATTTCATACTCTTTTCGATGGTACAGTATTCAAAATGCACAAAATCGCTATTACAGCGCCACCTACCGGCGGAATGTTTCCAAATTCAGGGAGAACCTTCTTGCCATGGCCAAAAACATACACAAAAAATTAGGTTCAATTCTATGCTAACTTCATACACTTTCGATGGTACAATATTCAAAATGAACAAAAATCGCTATCACAGCCCCCCCCCCCCCCCCTACCGGTTTTTTCGAAATTCAGGGAGGACCATTTTGTTATGGCCAAAAACATACACAAAAAATTAGGTTCAATTCTATGCATAACTTCGTACACTTTTCGATGGTACAATATTCAAAATGAACAAAAATCGCTATTACAGCGCCCCCTACCGGTGAATTTTTTCCAAACTCAGGAAGGACCTGCTAGCCATAGCCAAAAACTTTAAAAACAAAATTTGGTTCAATTCTATGCATAACTTCATACAATTTTTGATGGTACAATGGCGGCACACGGACACATGGACAGACGGACAGACAAACAGACATTTTGTATGAACATTCTTTTTGTGATCTCTGACCCCTAAAACGTGTAAATCCGTCGAAAACCGGAAAAAATTTCGATTACAATGCTTTCTTCTATTGAAGATAGAAGAAAGAAATATGTGTTACGAAACGTACACTTTATTCACAAATTAAAAGAGGATGTAAAATGAACATATGAAAAAGGTTTTATTATTAAGATTTATTTTATTCATATGTTTATTTTGCATAACCTTTTAATTTGTGAATAAAGTGTTTGTTGGATAGCAACAGAGTAAAGTATTTTTAGTATTAGACATTACAACGTAAAGTCCTTAATTATTGTGAAAATGCTTAATTTAAAATTGATAGCATCTGAAAAACAGATATTCCTTCACTGAAAACAAAAACAAAAACAAAAAAACATCTCTTAAACTGACTGAAAAAACTGTCAATTTTGGGCCAGTGGAAAACCGTTTAATTTACAGAAAATATCCATAATTTTTCATTAAAACAGTTTTTTTTCCTCTAAAAATTGCAAAATCCACATTGTTTTAAACAGAAAAATCAGTTTTTCTTTCGAACAGTTTTTTTTCTGTAAATTTTTTTACAACTTTCCGTGTTTAGAAAACTGATTAGTACACTATAAAACGACGCGGAAACGTTGGCGAAACCAGCGGCAGCAAAATATTTATTTACTTTTTTATATAACATTTCGGTTTTTTAAATCTGAAAAATATAATGGTTTTCTGACGTTTCTAAAGATAAAATAACGCCTTTCGTAAACGTGAGTAATTCGGAAGTGGTTATTGTATATATTTCGAGTTTATGTTATTAAGACCCATTTCTTTGATTTTGCATTCATGCTAAAATTTTTAGAAAAGATCGATTTTCACAACTTGAACCTTAATCCTTTTTTAAAAAACGAATTTAGCTTATTACTCCTTGCAGGAGAATTAAAATGTGTAGAACCTTCGAAATAAAAGCTCCGAAAAAAAAAAAATCCCTTCCCGCTTAGCCTACAGGTGGAGGTAGATTTTGAAGTTCTGTACTCATTTCACCAACAAAAACTAAATCAAGATTAGAGATAAACACAGTTTAACAACTTTATCTGGCCATTTTTGATGAGTTTTTATTTTCCTTTTCCTGTAACAGCTGGTTTTATCAGAATCATGTTAAGGCGGTATTCCAAATTGAACCTCAAAATGTTAAAATATGCCAATATTTCCATAATCGAGTTTTTATGATGTTTCAATACTTTTTTTTGACACTCACATGACGTTACATATTCACCTGCTGACGTCCGTTATATTTCCAGTATGACGCAATATTCACTTTCTTTTAATTCGTCAAACTATTTGTTTCATTTTCGATTTTCACGTGTAAATATTGCCATAGAAAAGTTATGACGTAATATTCACTTAAAAAAAAATTCGTTAAACTATTTATTTCATTTTCGTTTTTACGTGGAAATTTTACAATAGAAAAGTAATTGTTGGGGTAGGAATTTTATTGTGTTTTTCAATTTTTGGCAACTACTATAACGAAAAATGTTTGAATTTTCCTGTCGTTTTCAGTAAGAGCTGGTTTTATCAGATTTATGTTAAGGCTGTATTAAAAAACTTTAAACATTCCCCATTTCTATTCCCTTGGGCCGACTTTGCTCATTTGCAATCCCCGTCGATATATTAGCCATCTCAAAGCTTTACGCGAATTTGAAGGCGATCCGTGCATAATTGCGACTTTTATCGTGCGGACAAAATTTACTACGTACATATATATATAAACTTTTTAGGTGGGTGTGGTTTTGGGCTCCTGGGTTCATATAATGAAAAGTTATGAAGGAATTTTTCAAAAGTCGCACCATGGTAACGACTGCAATAGGTAGTATTTCTTATGAAATCGACCTAAAATACAACAAAAAACAAACGAACAGAAACAAACCCAGTGAAACATGAATATTACACATAGCCACCAAAGAATATTCCAATGCATTGTCGTAATAGACCTGAGTGGAAAGAGATGTTATGTAACAAAAATTAGAATTTCAGAAAATTAAAGTGAAATTTTTTGTTGTAATTTAGTTATTTATTAAATTCCTTCTTAGTGTCGTATGTTTCAAAGTGAATAGGTAGTACTAAATTCTCCTAGAAAAGAATATTAACATTTAATTATTAAGCATTAGAAATTATTTTCGCCATTTAAATTATTGAATATAAAAATATTAAGTATTAAAAGATAGACTCTCATATCTTCAATACTAAGTAGAATTTCAGTATTTTAGTTTTACCAAATGATGTAATACCTAATAACGCTTTCATCCTTAAAATAAAACAATTTTTGAGAAAATGTATCATAACATATTCTTCCACTAAACTCTTCAATTAAGTGAAATTGCTTTTACTGATACACCATATTTTGAAAAAAAAAGGCAATTTTATTATATTTTATAAAAGTACAGTAGTACCATGACTTACGTCCCTTCGAGTAACGTCACCCCCCCCCCCCACATTTACGTCGTTAGGCCTGAAAAAAAAAATTCTTTAATTTAGACCCGCTTTGAACTTTTTTGAAAACTTTTGGAAGAAATTTAACATCTCAGATGCAGTCACAATCATAGGGGATTCATGGGGTAAAGTTCAGCAAAATACAATGAGAGATGCTTGGAAAAAGGCAGTGTTCTTCTCCTTCGCTGAGACAAAGGAAACATCTGAGAATTGAAGAGCTAAGTGGAAGAACATGTTAAGTAGCAAAAATTACATTTGAAGAAATTTGAAGTGAAAGTTTTTGCTGTAAATTTCAATGATTTATTTTCTATTTGATTTATTTTCTATTTGATTGTTTAAAATATTAATAAGTATTGTACTAAACTCTCTCAGAAAAACTTATTCATATTTAATTTTCAAATATTAAAAATTATTAATATTATTGACAATATTAAATTTTAAAATATTAAATATTAATGAATAATGTCTTAAATCTTCAAAACTAAATGGGATCTTAGTATTTTAACTTCACCATGTGATAGGATACCTCACAACGCTTTCATCCAGAAGATAAAAAATTTTTTTTAGAAAATGTAGCATAACAATGTTCATCCACTCAACTCTTCAATTGCGAGTCTGTGATTAATTGATGAAATTGTAGAAAATGTTAGAGAACTCAACTTACAGATGGATGCTAAAGATGTTGTGAACTCACAAATTCACCTTATCTGGCATTAACCATCGACGAACTTATCAAATTAAAGAAACAAAGAACTGTCGAAGAAATAGAAGAAGATTTTGAGTCTCGGGGGAAGAGGGAAAGAGACAGATTTTGATGGTATTAAAATTAACAGAAGGACTAAACCTTATGAAAGCTGGAATGATGGTTCTTGGAGATAGCGATTCTGACGAGCAACGACTAGAAAAGCTTAAAAAACTCATTCTGTTGTTACAAAGGTCTTCTAAAAGAAAAAAAAAAGGAAAATTTGTTGGTTCAAACGTCATTGCAAGATTTTTTCACAAGTTCAAAGACTCGAATGGGGAAACTAGAAGAACAATAAATTGTAAGTTAACAACTTATTGACTTATTCCAAATTCTTATATTGCAAACGCATTTTTTGTTTGCTATAGTTAAATGTATGTAACATAATCCCTAAATACAATAGAATGTGTCCATCAGATCTTGGTGAATTTTTATTACTTATCCCTTTTTGTTCATCTAAATGTACCTCGACTTACTTCGCTAGTCGTGGAATGAATTTCTGATGTACGTCGAGGTATTACTGTACTGTCAAATTGGAATTTGTATATAACGTTTAAGTTATATACAAATTCCAATTTGACAGTACAGTAATACCTCGACGTACATCAGAAATTAATTTTACGAAAAATTGCGCAATCTCAAAAAAAAAAAAAAAAAAAAAAAAAAAAAAAAGTTTAACACAATTAGAATAGACTCAGTAGAACTGTCCGAGGATTTGGTACGGAAACCTTTGTGTTTATTTTCTGGTGCATTATTCATTAATTCATAATTATCCGCAATTTTTTTAACAATTTGTTTTAACGATATATGAGTGTGCTATGTCAAAAGCCTGTCCAAATAATGCCCCATTCATCTCTGTGCGTTTTGTATGCGCATCGAAAAAGCGATGTTGACATCAGAAATAATATGTACATGATACTTAACATGAAAGTACAACGAAAATCCAGTATGCGATCTCAGATGTGGACAAAAAATCCTATCCAACAATACCTCATTCATCGTTGTACGCTACATATTAACCCTTTATGTAATGAATTATGAATTCATGAAAATTTTATCATCTAAAGCATTCTTCGTGAATTGTTTAAACTACATTAGAAGATTTACATAATCATTTTATAAATGTTAGAAGGATTTTAGAAGGAGTGAAGGATTTAGAAGGATTAACTAAATTTGAATTTGTTGGAATTTTGTGCAATACTTATAACCCCATTCAAATCTTTTATTTAAACATTTTTCTTAGTATTTTGTAGAATTAGGAAATGTAGAAATATAGTGTCCTTACAATAGAAATATAGAAATATTTCCGAATTGAAAAATCCCCCACCCCCGAACGCCAAGGAAGCTGGAAAGAGGCAAAGACAAATGAAATCATCCTTTTAAAAATATCTTTGTTTTGTTTAACCTATAATGCTTTTGGAACAAGATAGACTTATGTATGTATAACTGTATTACAACTAATCGATGTATTAAATGAATTTGATAGCAAGTTATTTTTATGGTACTTATAAGTACCGTCAGCAGATAAAGGGTTAATCGAGAAAAAGGTATGTTAACAACAGAAATATTATGTATGATGACCTTCTAAAATAGAAACTGCCTAACAGTGGAGTTTTACTCCGGTTACCTGCGATTTTGTCTTATCAGGTTGCAAAATGACGGAAATGACTTTCCTGGATATATATTACCGTTGCAGTAAAACACGTTTTACAGGCATTTGTGAAAAATTATTATAATGTATAATATTTGCTGGTATATATGTCGACCATGGCGAAAACTTTATAACAATTTCCTGATGATGTTGGAAAATATTTCACAACCTATTATTCGCGCATGATCCTTCTTTCTTGTTTGTGTTAGCATATAATTATGTTAAAAAATCGATGTTGTGTGAGGCTTCTTGAAGCATGATTGGTTCTTTTTTCCGAGCAAATCATTGTGTGCAAGAATTCAATGTGCTACAATAAATGCTCAATATAAACTCTGCATTGTCAATAGCGCCATGTTCGAGATATTTGGCCAGATTTACTGCAATCAGCGATTGAAAATACGATTTTTTTAAAGCAGCACGTTGTTAAGGAAAAGTGCATATTGGGGATTCATTATAGCGTGTTAAACATTTATGTGAAAGCATATTGTATACTAAAATGTAAAAGTCAATTGAATATTTGAATGCTACCGTGCCACCTTTCGGAAAATTTCGGTACTAAAGTTTTTAACTTTATTAAATGACATCATTTTTATTATCTTTATATTTAATTTCCCAATCGGAGCTTGCAGCCTTTTGAAGTGCATAACTTATTGCTTGTTAATCCTGTACGCTTGTATTATGTTTTTTATGTGTTTTTAAATAGTTTTACACATTTACTGTACTTTTTAAATCACTGATTACACAAGAGTATAGTCTGCAAATTTTGTAAATAATCATATCATTTTAAAACTACTTCAAATGATTTTTCATTCTACAAGATGGTTTAGAAATTACTAAGTATTTTAAAACTTTTGAATAACTATTTTTCTTCATTTGATTGCAAGAGTTTTACAAAACAGAAATAAAGGATAGAAAAAAAATGATTACATAAATTTTTATGCACAGTTCTTGTGTCTTACGGACATGCAAGTGTCAAATGTAAGAAATTCCTCTCGTAGATATCACATAACACACAATTTAATGACACATTTTCGATAACAAGATTACAGAATTCATTTAATTTATACAGGTAAAATGCGTTTTGTCTTTACACCACAACAATGTGCAATGAGCATTCATTTCAAAAGTGAAGTTTTACCACTTTTTGTTCATCTGTATATATCGTTGCATGATGAAATTTAAAGTTCTTTGGATTCTAAATCTATAAGTAAACGAAAAATAAATCGAAGTTATTCAACTTTTTAAGAAATATCTCAATAGCGTTTGGAGTTTGGACCACCTTGTAGAATTGTTTTTCTGTTATATCTTTTTAATAACTCAGGTTAACGCATTTGTGCCTACTCAGTGTTGATATCCAGATCAATTAAAGCAAGTATAAAAGTCAGTCTCTAAAATGACTGTCATATATATTTTTTTATTTAGTTTCACTTTATAAACTCAACATTGACACAATAATAAATTTTGAAATCCAGTTTTAAAATGGACGTGATGAACATTCGAAGGTCCGAAAGTAATTTCCACAGGCTAAATGCCCCAATTTGCTGGATGAAATACAGTACTGGTTTAAATAAAAAGCTTTTATCAACTACTGTTTGAAACTCAATTTCTTTTAAGTAGACGTGACATTGCAGTATTTCGCTAATTCTGAGATAAGATTTTGAATAAATGAAACTTTTTTTTTTTTTTTTTTTTTTTTTTTGCATAAATGTACAGTCGGAAAAAAAAGTAATCTCACCCCCCTACTAACTCTGCAACAAATTAGCGTAGAAGAAAGTTACTGGTACCAAACGATTGGGAATAAAGTCCACTTTTAAATGATGTATATAAAATTTGTTCAGGGGGCCATCTACATATTAAAACTAACCATAACTTTGTTTTTTTTTTCTATGGCACCAAAAACTTTGACAGGATATTTTAAATCTTCGTTTCAACCTATAACTAGACACGAAATGTTAAGTCATTCGAGTGATAAGTTTTGGAATTATAAACATTCAAAATTTAGAGCTTCTAATGTTAAATTACATTTTCATATTTTTATTAATATCTCCCGAAATTATAATCCCAATGTGATAATTTTTTGCGTGTTTGTAATACTAAAAAACCCAAACATAAATACAGTAGCGCTCAAAAGTATTTTGACCACCTTATATTCTCTCTTATTTTATTTAATATAAAAATGTAAAAGAAAATATATTCCGTATAATTGAGAACACAATGACTGCAGTTATTCAAATGTATTGTTTGTTTACATTCGGCGCCACCGAAGAAATATGACTCCTCCTTAGCACAAAAGTATTTAGACAATTAGTTTGCATTTAATTGTTGAAGGTGTCAGTGGCGCTATAGCTTCGATTAGTGTTTATATCAACTTATTGTGATTATTTTTAAATGCCAAAATGTGAAGTGATTCTAGAAAAGCCGCTGTAAATGCTCAGAAAGGTAGACTGCAAGCAGAATTAGCTCGTTCTTTTAACGGGTCTCGGCAACTTGTTATTACATGGAATAAAGCTTTTAATAATCAGAAATACATCGAAAATAAGCCTCAAAGTGGTCATTCGAAAAAAAAAAAAAAAAAAAAAAACCACTTGCAATGTTGACTGTATTCTAAAAATGATATCTACAAGTGATTGTCGTAAGTCCGCTGTAATAATAAAAAATGAATTCAAAGAAAATTACGGCATAGACATACATGTTTCATCAGTCAAACGACGCCTAATCCTCTATGGTTTACATGGCAGAAGACCAGCAAAAACACGTTTGTTATCTACTAAGAATAGGAAGGCCAGAGTTGCATTTGTAAAACGGCATAACCCTTTCAGGGGCAAAGCAATTCCATTGCTAAAGTGTTGGAATTAATGATTGACACCGGAATTTTGGTTAAAAAAAATCGGTTTATTATGTGTGTGAAATATAGCTTTTTCTTATTTCCAAATAAATTTGTTTTCAAATTTTTCAGAGTGTTGCTGAGTTAGCTTTTTAACGACCTACTCATAATGAAGAGACTGGTGTATTGTGACAATGATCCTGATCAGAGAACCATTCTGATCTGATTATTGGAATTACACAAAGTGAAAAGTGGTAGAATAATTTTATATATCCCACTGTTAATGATTATTTTAATGAATTCAAATAAATATTTTCTTTTTATGGTTCTTTTCTTTTTTAATTTATTTGTAAAATTTTAGACACGAATTTAATTAATTAATAAATACCTTATGAGCATTAACGCATGTGAAACAACTGCACCATGAAAATATTATAAATAAGAATACATAACAATCATAAAAACACATAAAATTTCTATATGGTACACAAACAATAATACGGATGATGAGAGAATCAATTAAAATCATTGCGCGTGAGTATAATGCCTGCAACGATAATTGTCTGATAATATCCCAAAAATCTGGCATAACATTAAAAAAAAATTTAATTTTATCTTTTTGAATTATTTAAATTTTCCCTCTTTCACCATGAACTTATTATAACGTAATCCGTTTCTCCGTTCATAGATGGTGACACTTGGTGATCTTCAATCGAACTTTTGATTCATTTCCAACTTATTTTGTTTTAAATTTCTATTGTGCTCACTGGATGGCGCCGCTGCAGTTTTCCAATCATGTAATTGGCCCAGACTCAACAAACTGTCTCGCACTCAGGACGCTTTCATTTCTAGACTTTTAAAACATTTCAACATCATATTTTTCCTAAGCACGACTGTAGAAAGTTCGAAACGTAGATATTTTTATCATCATATTTATTTATACAAAGGTTCATATAAAGGTTCTTTTTTTTGCGTACCATTTAGCAATTTTATGTGGTTTTATGAATGCATTCTTATTTATAACTTATCAGTAGTTATTGTAAATAATTGTCGAAACATCAGAGGGCGTACAAGCAATGCCCCTATATAAGGGAGAAAGACGTGACTAGCTTTGTTCTGACGTCCCGAAACGTCACATGAAGTAGGGAAAACAAACAAAAAAATTCGACCAACTTACATGTTTCGATTTAATAATAATTAATAATTCTACAAGCCAAGAAAATCGAAACATGCACGTTTTAGAATTATTTTCTTTGTTTTCGCTGCTTCCTGTGACGTTTCGTGACGTCAGAACAACGCGTGTCATGGCTTTCGCCCTTATTTAAGGGGTGTTGGTACAACCCTTAGTTTTCCAAGGAGTATTTTCTGGGTATTTTTGAAGAGAAATCTTTGGCTTTTTTAATCTTTTAAAATAATTACAAATCCTGCTATTAAATAACGCAACAAATCGTAATCGGAAATTCTGGTAAAAATTCCTTGGATATCTAAGGCGTGTACGCACGCTTCAATATAAAAGAAAAAAATATTTCTTTATTCTGCAAATATTTTCCATTGTGTCACATTAATAACTCAAGTTGGCGCATTTGTGCCTACACAGTTTTATATCTAGATCAATTAAAGTTAGTTGTTTTATTAATTTCCCTTAAAAAATTCGCTGTTGCAGAAATAATAAATTTTGAAAGAGAAACAGAAAAACAAACCAAAACGTGTCGCATTGATGCATTTAGAGATGCCATTATTGTGGTCACATGTGCAGCACACTAATGACACCTCTAAATGTTTCAATTTACCAGATGAAATAAATTCCATACGGATTAAAGTTATTAGCTACTGTTTGAAATAGGTTTTCTTTCAAGTTGTTATCTTGGTAAAACTTTTTTCTAATTGAGAGATAATGTTTCTGATGTATTACGTTCCTCAAAGAAATACGAATTTTGTAGAAAAATTATTATTTAAACAATGCTATAGTATATCAGTAGAAAGTATAACTTGTTTAGAGATTAAAAAAAATTAATTCCTTCAGGCCCGCTTTTTACGTGAAAACAAACAACATCGACATGTTCGAAGAATAAAATGCGTTTAAAAAAGGCATAAATAAAATTTTTGTTCACAAATTGTGTTATGTCAATTTTTAGAAAAAACTAGCAGAATTTCGCCAGAATCGATGGTCGAGTTTTCCTAAACTAACCTGGCATTGGGGGCGCAACCGACTTCGGCAGAAGTAATAAATTTTGAACAGGTAATTAAAGAAAAGTTTGCTTTTACAAATGTCCTAACATCACCGAGAAACGCGAAAACATCCCCAAAAATCTCATAAAATGTTCGCGAAAATTTAAAAATAGCAAAGGACAAAATTTATTACATTGAGTTAAGAGACTGAAAACGGGTTTCTTTTACGAAAATATTAAAAAAACTCGCAAAACACGGAAAAACGTTAAAAAAGCATAACATTTCGTGAAAAAGTCAAAAATATCAATACGAATTATGAATAAACTTTATCAAAAAGAAGCCAAAACTTAATATATTGGGTCGAAAGATTGAAGTCTAGTTTCTTTAACAAATGAAAACAAACCGTAGCAGAATCTGAAAAAAAGGTGAAAATCGCATAAAAAATAAATTAAAAGATATCTAATGAAAAAACGCAGAGAGTGTTTTCGAGGTGCATAACTTCAGACATATAGGTATTTTTTTTCCCAAATCTCGTAGTTCTTCGCGCAGCGATCTGTTCACGAAACACTGGACAGGCACGCAGACATACAAACAAATATGTGTTTTTAATATTATGGATACACATAACAGTGATACAAATCTTAGTTAGAACACTAGACATGCATTTACTGTTTCGTAGGCTTCTCTAATCACAAGCCTGCGATGAAAAAAATACAAGGGAATTGATAGCTGAACTTTATGTACTTTTTGGTGCTAATAAAAAAAAAAAAGAAAAATTTCTACCACGTCACGTTTTCTTGAAAAATTCAATTTTACATTCCATCGGCCATATGCCTCGCTCCTCTTGGGCATGATGTACCGTTGCCTTTGCCTCCAACTGAATTGCCAGTCATCTCTTCAGAGTCTTCAGACTCGGAATATCCAGAAGTTCAAGGTTCCGATACCGAATAGAAGACATCTGGAGGCAATTCACCTCAGCCCTTCTCTCAGGTTGAACTTATAGATCTCACTAGAAATCATGGCCTTTCGAAAGAGGCAGCTGAATTGTTTGGACCCAGATTGAAAGAAAAAAAAATCTTATTGGTCAAAGGAACCTCTTTTTATTGGTACAGGAATCGAGAAAGGAATTTGTTAACTACTTTGAGGAAGAGGAGAACCTGGTCTATTGTTCTGATGTTCCCGGATTAATGAGCAAATTTAACATCACCTACGATAAAGATGAATGAAGGCTGTTTATAGATTTATCGAAAAGGAGCCTTAATCTGTTCTTCTTCTTCACGGAAGGCACTATGCATCTGTACCAGTTGGACACTCGGAGCATTTAAAAGAACGTTTTAAATACCTGGCTCTCGTCTTCAACAAAATAAATATGCCGACGACCGACGGTTAGACAGTTTGCGATGTTTTGAAAGTTATCTCCATGCTCCTTGGTCAACAAGGCGGATACACTATGTACCCATGTTTCATTTGTGAGTGAGACAAACGTGATAAGACTCAACATTGGGTCAAAAAAGAATAGCCGAAAAGACAAATCTTGAACCAGGCACCAAGAATGTGATTCGGAACAACTTAGTTGAGCCAAAAAAATTTATTGTAACCTCCTCTGCATATAAAATTAGGTATAATGAAGCAGTTTGTCAAGGCTATTCAAAAACATGGAGATTATTGCAAATAACTGTGCAAAAAGTTTCCAGATTTATCCGAAGCCAAGTTGAAGGAGGGAATCTTTGTTGGTCCAGATATCCGCAAACTTATGAAGGATAAAGAATTTTAGACTAGCATGACAACAAAGGAAAAAAAAAGCTTGGGTTGCCTTCAAAGATGTCGTCAGTAAATTTCTGGGTAATTACAAGGATCTTGACTATAAACCACATGCAATGAATATGCTGGACAAATTTCAAGCATTGGATTACTCCATGAGTGTCAAAATGCATTTTCTTCACTCACATGTGGACTTTTTTCTCAAAAATTTAGGATCAGTCAGCGAAGAACAGGGCGAAAGGTTCCATCAAGACATCAAAGATATGGAGCGCAAATATCAAGGAAAATAGGACAAAAACATGCTCTCTGACTACTTTTGGATGTTAACATGAGATAGGTTTGAGATTGAAAATAAAAGAAGAACGTCAAAAAGAGGTTTCAAAGGAAAAAGTGTACGTACTTAAATAGAAACGTATTTGTTTGGTTTTCTTTTGTTTTTTGCTCAGTTTAAAATTGGTTTAAAATTTTCAAGTACATATACATAATATTTGTTCCTGTTGGTCAATCGTCTGTTTTATGCAAGTTACCTTAATAAAAACAAATTAAAATAGTATGTTGGTGATTTTTTTCTAGAAACTGCACCATAATTTGATGCAAATAGTTTAAACTCAAGGGAACGTTTTGTTTTTCTCTCGACAAGAGGCGGCTTGTGAAATCTGAAAGTGGTTTTTATCCATTCAAACCTATAAAGAAATAATCGATTGCTGAAAAATCAATTTGCCTCACCAAGAATCGATTATTTTACATAGATTCAAATGGATAAAAACCACTGTTGCCAGATAGCACATGCAAAATGATTGGAGAGAATTCCTTTTTAAATAGGATTTTAGCAAAAATATCGATATCGATTTTACAAAAAATCCTGATGTGATGAGAAAAAATGGGGTCATTTTCGAAATCAGCACACCAAACAACATAAAAATCTGTGAAAACTTCTCTTGTATTTTTCAAAAACTTCAATTTCGGAGGCCTGTGTTATTCGAGATACGTAAATGCACTTAATCTGCAATAAACGGCATTAAACTAGACTGATTGAACAAAGAGACGGTCATTTTCTAATTAATCTTAAATTACATAGGCTTATTACAATGAGTCTGAAAAAAAAAACTAGTCTGATTGAGAATGGACAATTTTCAGTTCGTCTAATATTCCGCTGGCTCTTTGCAATAAGCCTTTAAAAATGTCAGTCTGATTGCAAATAAAATGATATTTTTCCAATTAGTCCACAGCTGCTTAGGCTCTTTGCAATAAGCCTTAAAAATGTCAGGTAATTGCGAATAAAATGATATTTTTAAAATTAGTATAAAGCTGCTTAGGCTCTTTGCAATAGACCTTAAAAATGTCAGGCTGATTGAGAATAAAATGGTATTTTTACAATTTGTCTAAAGCTGTTTAAGCTCTTTGTAACAAGCCTTAAAAATATCATTCTGATTGAGAATAAAAAGATGTTTATTCAATTAGTCCAAAGCTGTTTAAGCTCTTTACAACAAGACTTTAAAATGTCAGGCTGATTGAGAATAAAATTGTATTTTTCCAATTAGTCTAAATCTGCTTAGGTTCTTTCCAATAAGCCTTACAAAAATGTCAGGCTGATTGAGAATAAAATTATATTTTTCCAATTAAACTAAAGCCGCTTAAGCTCTTTTCAATAAGCCTTAAACATGTCAGGCTGATTGAGAATAAAATAATATTTTCCCAATTACTCTAAAGCTGCTTAGGCTCTTTGCAAATGCTTTAACAATGTTAGGCTGATTGAGAATAAAATGATACTTTCCGAATCAGTCTAAGCCCCACCAGTGACCGAGAGGTTCAAATTATATTTTTCCAATTAATCTAAAGCCGCTTAAGCTCTTTTCAATAAGCCTTAAACATGTCAGGCTGATTGTGAATAAAATGATATTTTCCCAATTAGTCTAAAGCTGCTTAGGCTCTTTGAAAATGCTTTAACAATGTTAGGCTGATTGAGAATAAAATGATATTTTCCCAATTAGTCTAAAGCTACTTAGGCTCTTTGCAATAAGCATGAAAAACATCAGACCGTTTATATAAAAGACCGATGATTATCGAATTAGCCGGACTATGTACAAACTGCCTATGATGCTCTTTAGGGTCGATGCCATCTTTAACAGAAAAGAAAAAGTCCTTCCGGCCAGTGCCGGGAGGAAGAGGTAGCTTTCATAAGCCTTATTTAAAAAAAGCCAACTTATATCATGCAAACACACGAAGCTCAATTTAGTGAAAACCGAATATAGGAGATTCAATACTAATTTTTATCAATATAATGAATGAGAATTTCGCGAAATTAGTCAGCTTTATCCAAGCTGCTTTTCTTTAAAGTAACTTATGTTTGGCTGCCAAATTCGGCAATTTCTTAAAGTCCCTGTCATTTTAAGACAATATGGTGGATGAGGCTAAGCAGTGAACTTGGTCGAGACCTTAGTAATTGCTGTGCACATGCTCACTCACATCGGAATCGGTTAATATATAGGAGTGCTGTCGCATGCAAAAAATCAGATTTTTCAAAATGTCACCCACAATAGAAATTGAAACTGCTATATCTGAGCCATTTTTTAAGATAAAGACAAACAAAAAATGCTCCTGAATCCTTATATCAAGATCAAATACTTAAGAAAGAAACCTTTTTCAATTTCTAATTTTTTTGCACCTCACTTTAAATATATATATATTTTTTAATTTAATGGCCGCCATTTTGAAACAAGATGGCTGATGAATCTGGCCAGCGAACTTGGTCGAGGTGTTGATGTATACTATCCACATGCCTTCTTACATCGAAATAGGCGAATACGTGTGTTATCGCGTGACAAATACAAGATCGTTTCAAAATGTTAGCCATGCTAGAAATTCAAAGTGCTGTAAATCAACCATTTTTTAAGATATCAACAAAAGAACAAATTTTCAGAAACAAAAACTGCTCCGGAATCTTTGTATCAAGGCCAAACACATAAAAGAAAATCTTTTTCATTTTCCAATTTTTTAATACCTCATTTTGAATATTAAATTTAATTTTTTTAAATGGCAACCCTTTTGAAACAAGATGGCGGATGAAGCTGGCCAACGAACTCGGTCGAGATATTTGTATGTACTATGTACAGACCAAGTTACATCCAAATAGGTTCATAAATACGCCTGTTATCGCGTGACAAAAATCAGGTCGTTTTAAAATGTCAGCCACAAGAGAAATTCAAAATGCTATTACTCAGCCATTTTTTTTTAGATATAGACGAAAGAAAAGCCTTTCCGGAATCTTTGTACTAAGGTCAAACACATACAAAAAAAATCTTTTCCATTTTCCAATTTTTTGGTATCTCATTTAAATTTTTTTATTTTTTTATTTTTTTAAATGGCCGCCATTTTGAAACAAGATGGCGGATGAAGCTGGCCAACGAACTCGGTCGAGATATTTGTATGTACTATGTACACACCAAGGTACATCCAAGTCGGTTCATAAATACGCCTGTTATTACGTGAGAAAAATCAGGACGTTTCAAAATGTCAGCCACGCTAGAAATTCAAAATGCTATAACTCAGCCATTTCTTAAGATATAGACGAAACAAAAACTGCTCCCGAATCTTTTTATCAAGGTCAAACACATAAGAAGAAAATATTTTTTCAATTTTCAATTTTTGGTACCACGTTTCAAATTTAAATTTTTCTTAAAAATTTAAATGGCCGCCATTTTTAAACAAGATGGCGGGTGAAGCTGGCCAACGAACCCGGTCGAGACATTGGTATGTACTATGTATAAACGAAGTTACATCCAAATCGGTTTATAAATACGCCTTTTATCGCGTGACAAAATTCAGGACGTTTCAAAATGTCAGCCACGCTAGAAATTCAAAATGCTATAACTCAGCCATTTTTTAAGATATAGACGAAACAAAAACTGCTCCGAAATCTTTGTATAAAGGTCAAATATATAAGAAAAAAATATTTTTCCATTTTCAATTTTTTGGTACCACATTTCAAATTTTAAATTTTAAAAAAAAATTTAAATGGCCGCCATTTTGAAACAAAATGGCGGATGAAGCTGGCCAACGAACTCGGTCGAGAGATTGGTATGTACTATGTACACACCGAATTACATCCAAATCGGTTCATAAATACGCCTTTTATCGCGTGACAAATTTCAGGACGTTTCAAAATGTCAGCCACGCTAGAAATTCAAAATGCTATAACTCAGCCATTTTTTTAGATATAGACGAAACAAAAACTGCTCCGGAATCTTTGTATAAAGGTCAAATACATAAGAAAAAAATATTTTTCCATTTTTAATTTTTTGGTACCACATTTCAAGTTTTAAATTTTTTTAAAAATTTTAAATGGCCGCCATTTTGAAACAAAACGGCGGATGAAGCTGGCCAACGAACTCGGTCGAGACATTGGTATGTACTATGTACACACCGAATTACATCGAAATCGGTTCATAATTACGGGAGTTACAGTGTGACATAGGTCATATATATATATATATATATATATCAATTTTGAACGGAGGGTGGTTTCGGGGTCTGGGGGTCATGATCGATGAAAATATACCAAAATTTTTTGAAATCGCTTTCCTCCGAACGGCTGCAATAGGTAGCTTTTTTGTAAAGAAAGCTACATAAAACTCCTAAACTGGAAAGAGAGTTAATATATATTTCAAATAAATAAATAAATAATAATAATAATAAAAACTTGAATTTTGGGTTTTTAAGATCTCGAAAGCAGTATAAATGATTCAAATGATAAAAATGTATCACTTTTCCTAAAAAAAAAAAAAAAAAAAAAAAAAAGAAAAACCTTTAATTATATTTTCTTTGTTGCTGGAAGTTGTATAAGTTTATTTACACTTAATAATTATTTTTACTCTCTTCTATCTTTACAAGAAGAAAGCATTGGATTCGTGAAAATTTTCGACTTTCGGTTTTCGACGGATTTACACATTTTACAATGTCCTGAACATGATTTGATGGTTTTTAGAAAATGTCTGTCTGTGAGTCTGTCTGTCACTCTGCGAGTCTGTATGTGACAAAAATTGTGCGGGCGCTCTACCTCAAGAACTAATGCACGGAATTTCACAAAACTTTAGATTCAGTTAAACCTTAATATAAACTGGTCCTGATTAGTTTTTGGTAAAAATCGCCGACAGGTGGCGCTGCATTACGGCATTTTTCACGATTTCTGAAATAGCATTATCTCATGAACTACTGCACGGATTTTCATAAAACTTCAGATTCAGTTAATCCAGGATATAGTTAGGTGCTGATTATAATTTGGTGAAAATCGCCCAACAGATGGCGCTGTATGCTGCATTACTCATGATTATCGCAATAGCTCTAACTCAAGAAAAAATGCACGAATTTTCATCAAACTTCAGATTCAGTTAGTCCCTGATATAAATTAGAGCTGTTTAATTTTTAGTGTAAATCTCCCAACAGATGGCACCGCTGTCCTGCATTTTTCACGATTTCCGCAATAGCTGTATCTCAAGAACTAATGCATGAATTTTCATCAAGCCTCAGATTCAGTTACTTCCTGGTATGAATTGGTCCTAATTAGTCTTTTGTGTAAATCCCCCAACAGGTGGCGCTGCTATGCAGAATGTTTTTCAATTTCCGCAATAGCTCTATCTAAAAAACTAATGCACGGATTTTCATCAAACTTTAGATTCAGTTAGGAGTTCTCATAGTTGTTGATAATTAGATTTTGGTGTAAATCATCTAACAAGTGGTGCTGATATGCTGCATTTTTCAGGAAATATTAACACGTATGAAATAGAAGAAAGTTTTGGGATTGCCACATCTGACTAGTTTTATAATATTTCGTTGTTCTGCTCTATATATTTCCACATGCTATGAAATCAGTCACAGTTTCAAGGGATTCGAATGAATTCTTTTCTGATTATTGGTTTATTATCAATTTACTTATAAAGTTTATGGCTACGAGTTTAATCAACTAACTAAACATTAAACAGTACTTTTTGTAAACAATTATCAAAATAATAATGTTATAAATGGTTTTCATTTTTTTTAGGTATTTCACTCCCTATCTCTTTAATAATTCAGGTTAATGCATTTGTGCCTACTCAGTTTCGATATCAAGATCAATTAAAGTTGGTAAAAGCTTCTAAAATGTAGTTTATATGCCATAGTTGTTTGTTTGGTTACACTATATAAATTTGATAACGCAGAAGTAATAAATTTTGAAGAGGCAATTAAAGAAAGAAGGTGATGAGAGCATAAATGGTGGTAAAGCAATTTCCACTGATTTCTCTAAATGTTTGTATTTACTGGATGAAATATAATGCACTTAGAATTAAAAGGTATTACCAGATACTGTTTCAAACAGTATTTCTCCTATGTGGATGTGACATCAAAACATTTCGCTAATTGGGCGATAAAGTTCCTGATATGTTGTGTATGCCTGAGGAATACTAAATTCTTTTAGAAGCACCCGTTTGAGATATTAAGGGGGCCGGTCACTCAGCTTCCGATTTCCTTGGCATTCCCTGGGATTTCCGAATGCCCTTTGCAAAGTCAATGGGCATTGGATGCATTTCTCTATTTAAAATATCTCTTCGGGAAATTAATATTTTTGACTTCTATTTTTTATGTACACTTCTTAAAAGATGTCTCTTTTTTTCTTAGTTCTCAAAATATTTCTGAAGTATAGACTTCATTTTATAGGAAGTGTTCAAATCTTACTCACAGTTCGCCCGCTTTTAACACATAAAATATTAAATTCAGCATAGAGTTTAGAAACATTTTGAAAACTAAGAAAAAAAGAGACATCCTTTAACATAGCGGTGCACAACCTTTTAAGATTAAGGGCCACTTTAAAAAATGTTTGGGTTGTCGAGGGTCACATCAGTCACACGGTGAAAATTCTATTTCGGGGAGGTAAACTGTGGCCTATAATCAGATAAAAAATATGGTTTCAGAGGAGGAGGGGGGAGTAAGTTTTACCTCTCTAGGTTCCCCTATCCACTCAACATACCCAATTCAGTTGGCAAGAATATATTAACAGTTTATGTTTGTATATACAACAGATATATAGAAATGATCATTTTGAAAGCGTGATAATGTTTCTTAACTTTATTCGGTGGAGTAAATTTTGTTTTATTAAAAGTGCTAAAAAACAAACATAGGGATGAAAGTGCTAGCGGCGAAAAAAAAATTTCAACTTTATGAACGAAGGGAGGAGAATCAACGAAATTTGACATTTTTCCGCACCCGATGAACGATTTTTGCGATTTTTTTGCACCTGATCGACAAAATTTGCAATTTTTTCGAAACCGGTCAACAAAAGTCGCTATATTTCTGCACCTGATCGACGAAATTAACTATTTTTCCGCCCCTGATCGACGAAAATCACAATTTTCTACTAACACAATTTTCACAATTCCTAACTGACACTGACGAAATTTGCAATTTTTTCCCGCGGTAAATTGACGAAATTCGTGATTTTCTCGCGATGTACTCACGAAACTCCGATTTTTTCACAGCTGATCAATGAAATCATCCATTTCTGCACGCCTGATCGAGAAAATCCAGACCAACGAAATTCGCAATTTTTTTCGAAGCAAACTGCCGAAATTTGCGATAAACAGACAAAGTACGCGATTTTTGCGCAGCCGATGGACGAAATTTGAGATTTTTCCGAACCTAATCGACAAAATTTACGATATTTGCGCACCCGATTGACGAAATTAGCAATTTTTTCCCGCGGAAAATTGTCGAAATTCGCGAATTTTTCTCGCAATTAACGAAACTCACAATTTTTCCGCAGCCAATCAACAAAATTTGCAATTTTTCACCGCATCATCAATAAAATTCACAATTCGTCACTGAAATTTGCGATTTTTAAGCACTCGATCGACAAAATTCGCGATTTTTTCTACACTGTAAAAAAAATCTGTAAAGTTACTAAACTTTTTCTAGGAAACTGGGATTCCTAGAACTTTTTATGTAACGGCAACAACGAAAAATCCTGTAACGGACGCTGTTACAGGAATTTTTGTTGTTGCCATTACATTAAAAGTTCTTGGAATCCCAGTTTCCTAGAAAAATTTTAGTAACTTTACAGATTTTTTTTTACAGTGTAGCCCGACCAAACAAATTCGCGACTATTCCGTGTCTGATTGAGAAAATTTGCAATTTTTTCGTGCCTCACAGACGAAAATTGCCATTTTTTCGCGCCTGATCGACAAAATCCGCGATTTTTTTCGAGTCGGACCAACAAAATTCGCGATTTTTCTACGTCCGATCAACAAATTTGGAATTTTTTCCGAACAGATTGAAGAAATTCGCGATAAACAGACAAAACACGCGATTTTTCCGCTGCCGATCTGCAAAGTTAGAGTTTTTTCCGCTCCTAATCGATGAAATTCACAATTTTTTCCCATGCAAAATAGTCGAAATTCGTGAATTTTTCTCGCGACTGACAAACTCACGATTTTTTCGCAGCCGATCAACAAAATTTGCAATTTTTCGCATCATCAACAAAATTAACATTTTTTTCATGTCCGATCAATGAAATCTGCAATTTTTTCGCACCTCATTGACAAAATGCGCGATTTTTTTCGTGCCCGACCAACGGAATTCGCGATCAACAAAATTCGCGATATTTCTGCACTTGACTAACAGAATTCGACATTTACCGAGTCTGACCGAGAAAATTCGCGATTTTTGCAGGCCCGATCGACAAAATTCGCTATTTTTCCACACCCGATAAGCAAAATTCGCGATTTTTCCGTTCCCGATCAAGAAAATTTACGATTCTTAAATGACTGACGAAATTTGAAATTATTCCCGAAGCAAATTGACAAATTTCAAGATTTTTTCCTGCGACCTATGGACAAAAATTGCAATTTTTTTCAGTTATAAATTAACGATATTCGCGGGCCGCACGTTAACCCATCGCGGGCCACTGGTTGTGCATCCCTACTTTAAGAAAAGTACACAGAAAAAAGATGTTAAAATATGAATTCCTTAAGGTTCCCGTCCCGTCAGACGAAGACACTCGCGGGCTAATGTTAAACCTAAGGGAATTTTTTTTCAAATATCTCGTTTTCATTTCGATAGTTTTCTTTTTTTCTTCTTTTTTTTTTTTTTTTTTTTTTTTTTTTTTTGCATTGGATAATTGAGGGTGATCCCTACATCTGCCCTTCTTTTACTTTTTCGATTTTAGTTGTAGATTTTTAAGATGACACTTTCAAAAAAAAAAAAAAAATATCTGCAACCAAAATCGAAAAATTAAAAAAAAAGGCGAATTTAGAGATCGACTTCAGCTATCCAATGAAAAAAAAAGTGTTTGAAACTGTCGAAATACAAACTAGATAGTGCGATTGCTTTTGAATGACGGGATGGAAGCCTTAAATAATCGACACCATTCCCTCTGATTGCCCTATTCATGACATTTTCGCCAAACTTTTCAACAATTTCTGAGTAAATTTCCACCTCACGAACATTTTTTGACAAAAATCTTATCAATGACCTCATCTCACAAGCGCGGCGGCGGGGTTTGCGATTTGTATTTTGAATTTAAACTAACATAGCAAAAAGAGACCCTTTCGTTGAATAATATTGTTCACACAACTGTTGCACAAGACTAGGGTTGGCGAACCTTTTCTTATAGCCGCGTGCCACTTTTTTTCTAAAAATATTTTACATGACCTCGACGTGCCAACTGATAAACAAATTTAGTGGATTGAAAAATCATGAATAAAAATCCCTTATTACGATTTTTTTTAATGGGTAACATACAAGTCAGGTATTACTCTATAATACTCATAAAAACCACTATATTTTAGAAATTATTTAAAAAAAGAATGTGATTAATTGTGCTGTTGTATCTTAGAAGAAAAATAATTAATATCTGGTTCATACTCAGTTAATTTCAGCAGAATGCAAATTGAACTGGAATTATCTGACAACTGATTCTTATTTGATTTATTGTATTATTCATTTGCAAAAACAATGACCTTGCGGGCATAGATGGAAAAATTATAAATAAGTCAATTAATAGTTTCTTTAAGTATCTCTGAAATTAATTTCTAAGTTGCCATAATTTTACCATTGGTACTTTTACTAATGCGGTAAATTACGGTATTTTAAAAAACCGCAATTAAAATTCTCCAGTTTCCAATTAATCCAATTTAGACAGGATCAGATCACCTAAGTTTGTATATTTTGTGCAATATCACTCTATATTGATTTAGAGCCGCAAGCAACGCCGTACCAAAATTATTCTTTCGTGTGCCACTTTTGGCACGGGTGCCTTAGATTCGCCATTCCTGCTCTAGACGTTGAAGACGGTGTCATTACAATGATGTGACCCGCGCGTACCCTATCACTTGTTAGTTTGTGGACGCACCTCGTATTTTCTGTTGGCCTTTTGTGAAAAACTAACAGAAACCTCAATTTGAAAATCTGTTAAAATCTAATGAAATTTTTCATATTTTCTATGCGCATCTAAGGCATATTCGAGGCGCACCTCTATGCTTCGACGTGCTGCAGAGAACTACATAAATTAATGATCATAAGATTATATGCTTCATGGAGTTCCGGCTTAATTAAGATACTTTATTTCGGACAGTCGGTGTGAGATAAAATAATAGATAAATACTATTATCGTTTAGAACACTAATTGGGAAATTGGGACATCTTTTTCATCATTAATCGTTATCTACATGTGTGTGGAATTAATACTTTAAAGGTGTTTAAATATAGATGAATATACTTTTTTAAAGCACAAAAAGAATTACTGAAATTTTGAAGAGACAGTGTTACAGAATCGTACCTTATTTCGCACTATTAATCTTCCTTCTACACGAAGTAGTGAAAATTATCACCTTAAATTTGGTCACGTTTCAACGCTTAAATATAAAATTCGAGGAAAATCTCTGCTTCTAACCAGAATAGTGTTAAAAAGTAACATTTTAGATTTTTTTCTGTAAAAGCTTTGCTTTTTTAAGTAATAAAACACTGTAATTAATCATAATTAATTAGAACTACGAAGAAAGTTCATAGTTCAGCTCTGCAGTGTTTCTCTGTAAATTTTATAATTCTGTTAGAAAATCTCTAGTTAAAGATGATAAATTATAATAATACAAGGGAAAAAAATCAAACTGTGCGTATAAATTACAAAAACCTTTTCAACACTACCACACTATTGTTACAAAACTTCATCTTTCCATACTCGAAAGGAAATATCTTGGTAAACACTTTAGAAAATGCAGTTTCAAACTCACATTAAACAATGGCCACCTACACATGGTAATATTTTAGAAATCATTTGTGGAAATCTACATACAATATATGAACATTCATCAACACAATATAGTATATCAAATTACATGCAGCTGGATAACAGCTCAAAACGATGACTCCTAAACACAATTTGTAACATATTATTTCAAATTCTAGTTCAGGCCGTATCTCCAAAGCTTGTCGCCTTAAGGCTGTTCTTAGATACAAAAGGGCAACTTTATGACTAATTTATTTTTGTTCGGAAATGCATGAAACTAGCAGTTGTTGTTGTTCAGAAACAATGTCATCGAGCTGGTTTTTTTTTTCGATCTTTTGCAAACGCAATAGATCTTTCAGAAAATAGTCTCAAAGTGGATGTTTTGAACTGATTTTCCACACGAAAGGAGAAAAACCACTTAAAAGAGGATAAAAAACATGTTTGTCACATGATGATAATCGTTTATAACTCAACAGGTAATTTATTGATCAAAAATTGGAAAACACAATTCGATTTCAAATCGCTTCCAGGGTCAGCCTTTCCAATTTTATATCTTTCCGTTAAAAAAGGAATTTGTAAATGGGTCAAAACGTTTTGCGCTTGTTGAGCAGAGCAGTTGAGAACAGCCTTAATATCATGTAAGATCAGAAGGGTTCTTTGCAATGGTGGCTCAGAGCAGACATACGACAGGAACGGTAAAAAAGCTTCAGTGGCTGAGTGTAGGCATACGACAGAAAAGCGTTAATCAGTTTTCTCAACCTTGAATGGAGATTTTTAGGATGTTATTCATTCTCAAGTACATATTTTCACGTTAAACAAACATGTTTTATATACAAACATGATAAATTAACAGCAGGGAAATTAAGATTAAAATTAACATTAATTTCTTACTATTGCACCCTATAATTAATGCACTATAATGATTAATACACTAGGAAAACGAATCGAAATTCAGTGGCAAAAAAAGAAACTTTGTTTTTATAAATGACTCTATAAGTCTAGAAAAGAGAGTTCTTCTGGGGTTTCTAACGATAAAAAGCGCTTTTCAGAATCGTAGGTAACACGGAAGAGGTTAGGCTTGCGATTTGACAACCTGGGGACATGAAAACAGAGGAACATCACCCAGACCAGTGGAACATCACCAATGCCGCCATCTTGTACAGTGACGCCACCGTCCTACCATCTAGTGCGCACTCGAGCCACGAGGCGGGCTTTTAAACTTGGTGAGTGTATGTATCTTGTCATGTACTGTACGTATCATTGTTGGATTTATACGTAACAGACCTTTTTATTGGAACATGCAAAATGTCTTGTTCTCTAAATCAACATATCCCAAACTAAGACTGATTTATAATGAACTTAATAAACTATACTCTTTTATAAAGTAAAAGTTCTGACTTTTTCACACTTATTCTACGCTGGGCTCGTGGACTCTTGCTCGAATTCGTATGACTTCACTAATTCAGGATTGTCCTAATCTGCTGAATTTCCATCTGTTTTTATTACTTATCTGAAATTTTAAGTCATATGTCTATCACTGTAAATAACTCAAATTTTTGTAAATTAGCTTTCACTGACTCAAGGTATTTATTCTGTTCTTCAGCATTATTAGTCATATGTCATACAATGTAAATGACTTTAATTTCTACGTTCTACTGATTTTACTTTGTTGGCATAAGCTTACCTTGCGTTGTTATACTAGTTTTTCTTAACAATTGCCGTTGTTGTCCCGGCCCGTTTTCCTGGCTATGGACTTGGCCGGATGGTGGAGGATTTTTTTCAGCCAGGGATTTTTGCCCTTGCCTATTTGGTTGGCACCCTGGTTGAGTGTTTCTGTATCTTTGTTGGTCATATACCTCTCAATACACAGTGATTGAAACCAGACATTTAGAATAATCCTGTATAATTCCGTACATGGTTACGATATATTTTCTCAAATTAAGAAGCGTGTCTCTCCTTGTCGCATAGAAAGAAAAAGATTCGTGAGTAGTAAAACGTTAATTGTAATAAACAATCCTCCAATGAAAAGGACAGTGAAAACAAACATATAAAGAGCAACAAAATAAAAAAGAAGTCCATGCTATCTTAAAAATTTATAAGGTGTAAATTCGCTTAGGTCAAGTTCATAAATGAAGTAGCTGAAAAGTGAAGGATAAAGCCAGCGAGAAAGAAGAGAAAAAAACTGCATGCGAAATTGGAGTTCCCTGCTTAAGATTCATGACTTTAAAACAATCGAAGATGCTTTACACTTTCTCCATCTTGCTGACTCCATTTGGCGCCAACCTGCAAAATAGCGACTAGACTCACTGATGTATGCATATTGAGTTTTTTCAAACATAATGCGATGACTGGTCTGGGCTTTTAAGTAACCCAAAACGAGAATGTCACCTAACTTGCCTACTTAGATAAATCAACATCCAGTAGCTGGAAGCTATCCAAAATTTGAAAAAAGGCTTACGGCTTGCTCCAATCTACAAAAAGTAGCTAAATCAGAATTAACATACTTCTTTTAAAAAGATAATCTTTACTTTATGAAAATAAAATATATTTATATGCTAAAAGTGATTACAGAACATACATAAAAAAGGCTTTAAAAAAATCTTTGATAAATCCTTTATATATGCACGGTACTCACTTTCAGTGTATAGGTATTCTGTTTTAATGATGGTATAGATTTTTTTGATAGAATTTTATGCAAAATTATGCTAAAATAAATTGATTTTAAGCAGCATTGTATTTTTATTTATATTTCAGGTAGTTGCATTCACGTGTTCAAGGAATGCGGCAACACATTTCAGATTAAAAATCGTTGCCTAATATATTTTTTAAAATTACAAATCTTTCTGCAAATAACCGCAGAATTTGTAATATTTTTCTGAGATTAAATAAAGCGAAAAACGTTATTTTAAAATTTTGGTAGAACTTCAAACAGTCTGTTTCTATGATTCTTATATGCTACTGATAAATGTTTTTTTTTTTTTTTTACAATATTGAACTGACTCTATATATTTTGCTATTTTTCATGAGTTAATATGTTAATTATAACTGTATATAATGTCTAAAAGAAATTAAATTTTTTCAGTATAGAAATTACATTTTTTTGCTAAAAAATTTTCCGCTTTAAAATAAATGATTAGTTTGTTCATTACGCAGTCATATAAACTTTTAACTTGAATATAAAGTATTTCATACGTTATTTCCTTTCTATTGATTTTATTTATTTCTATGAAAACATAGATCTATATTAATAAAAGAGAGATGTTTGTGTATATGTGTCTCTGTCTGTGTGTGTGTCTGTGTTTTGGCGATGGCCAGGGAAATCTCCCGCATGTAGATGACTGAAAATTTGCCTGAGGTAGTCTAAGGCAGCTCCGAATGCACCTGAGGCTCAGATTTTTCATTTTCCCATAATTAGCTGAGATATTAATTAAAAATTAATTATAATTGCAAAGTTTTTTTGTTGTTGTTTTTTATTCAGCATCTTTGCAGCGTCTTTCCGCGTCTATTCTTTCGTTCGAAATACGGTAAAACAAAAATACACACTTCATCTCGATACAGTTACCTTTTTAACGACATCTTTGGTTTAAAAAGATATTGACATTAGTATTAATACATTAAAAATTATATTTCGTAATGCCGTTTTTGCTATTTTTGTTTTCTCTGCAACATTTAAAAATCTACATCCGCTTCAAAATACGAAAACCCTAAAAATATATATTTAATTGGCTTAAAACGTTTCTAACGGCATTTTTGGTTAAAAAAATATTACTCTGTTTTTTACCATATCACAAATATTATTTTATCGAAGTCCGTTTTCTCAGTGATTTTCTAAAATGCATTTCGAGTGTTATGAATTTCGAAATCAGAAGTAACAAGATAGCCAGAGAATTGTGTTTTGGAAATTTTCGGATAGGAAACAGGAGATATAATTATTTAAGATTGGACTTTACACTGTGATTACTATATGAATAATGAGCTAAGGTCAGAATATTTATACAATTGCTAAAACAGCGTACAATGTGAACTATGCAAAACATTTAAAATATACATGACACTGAAAATATTCAGGACGTTTAAACACTAAAACGATGTTAAAAACATCCCAACGGTTTCAGCCAAAACACCTGACCTTTCTCAAGGGGTACTAAGGATGCACTGATTCACTTTCCAACTCGATGAGGCCTGGAGGGAAAACGTGAAATAGAAATAGGGACAAAAGAGGAAAAAACCAAAACGTATATTAGATTTAATACGTTGACTACTGTTCTCGTTAGGCTATACGCTGATAATAAAATTAAAAGCATCGATTTTGGTAGGGCTAATATTATTTTCCGTCAATTTAACCCCTACATAGCTTTAATCATGGAGTCAATAGAGATTTTCGCGCGTCAGAATGAAGTTTGTAACGATAACCTATATTTTAACATCCCAAATATTTGGTTTAATTTTTTGAAGCATACTTAATCACCCGCTCATCTTTTCAGTTTTAGAACTATTTCGTTATTTGCCTCTCGGCCCTCTTTTTCTCGGTTCGTGTCCGCGCATGGCGCCACTCGTAACTTTTTCCCCTGGTTTTCTCTCTTTTGTCCCCATTTCTCTTTCACGTTTTCCCTTCATCCCTCCTAGAGTTGGAAGGCGAACCTTCATCAGTGCATCCTTGGTATCGCTTGAGGAAGGCTAAGTGTTTTGGCTGAAACTGTTGGGAAGTTTTTAACATCGTTTTAGTGTTTAAACGTCATGCATATTTTAAGTGTCATATGGATTTTATATGTTTTGTATAGTTCTCATTGTACACTGTTTTAGCAACTGTGCAAATATTCTTAGCTTAACTCATTATTCATATAGGAGATGTCATTTCATGTCTTAAAACAGCCCCGAGGGTCTATTATTTAGACTTTCTTGAAATACTATTGCTCAGAATTGAAAGTGTAGTGATTTCCCAGAACTCTTAAATCGGCAATCACTATATCGGGGCTTCACTTTCGAAATTTAAATTACAAAAACAAATGATACCCACTTATTCAACTAAACTGCCTTTCCAACGAGGTCTTTGATAAAAAAATATTAATATTTACTATTACAAAAAAATTATTTTCTAGAAGTCCTTCTACAATTTCGCATGACTCTCTTTGTTCTCAATGATTTAAAAGAATACATTTCGGTTTTGAAGATAATTATGTTTTGGAAAATTTCGGTTGGGGAATGGGAGATACGATTTGATATTGATTGAATTTAATATGTCTAAATGTCAGAAACTAAATCGACAATCGCTCTGGAGTCCCTTACTTTATTTGGAAAGATTTTCATTAAAAAATATAAATTGATACAAGATCGGTTTAAAAATATAAAAACATACAAATTTGAGGTTTGGTTGAAAAAGGAAATTGTAGCGTGTTTAGTACTCAAGTGCACGGTGCCGAAGGCAGTGGGGTCCCCCAATATTATGCAAGATTGGATAGATTTTTATTTAAAGTTAAAATCATAAAAATTCGAAGATTTACAAGGCCGAAAGCAGTGGTGGTCAAAAACTGTAGTACCTTTTTGATGGATTTTCATAAAAAAAAAAAAAAATCCTACGAACCCAAGGTATTGCCGGCAAAGGGGCATCCCCAACATTAAATTCGTTTGGAAAGATTTTCGTTTAAAAATATAAAATCATTTAACACTGATTTTAGGGATATTTAACGACTTCAACGTTTATCCCGAGATAAATCGGGGGTAAAAGCACTTTTTCCTTATACCTATTGCTGGTGAAGAGGTTAAGTGTCTGGTAACGTCTCGGGTGGGTCAACTAGTAATAGAAGTAATAGAATATATTAAACAAATCATGTATAATACAATACAATAAACGTGCATAATACGATATAATAAACATGTATACTACAATATAATAAACACGTATAATACAATATAATAAACATGTATAATACAATGTAATAAAATTATATAATAAACAAATGCATATATAAATAATAATATTAACAACTTAACCCATTTATGCCTGAATTTTTGTTTTCTCAGATTTCTTGGTAAAATCACTTTAAAATGTTGCAAGATGAACTGGAAAAATACTAAAAAGAATTACGCTAAAATATTTTTGTATTTATTTGATAAAATGTAAACGTACTAAATATGGGAAAAAATGCATAGTTATATGCTTCGTCTAAATTGATATAAATTAAGCTTTTAAATTGCATATTATATACTATAATTAGTATTTTTATTGAACTATTAAAAATATATATATTTCCTTCTTTCCAGAGACTAACAATATTATAAGTATTATTAATAATAAATTAAGAAAAATCGTATTTGAGGCTAAAAAACAATTTATTTCAAAATCATCTTCAAAAGCATTTTACATCAATAACTGTCCCATAAATGGTTAATAGAAATATGTACCCATTTGCGCCTATTGCCCTATATTTTGTACGTTACAAACATGCATAAAAATAGGCTTGAAAATATAATTTCGCAATTTAAAAAAATAAGTATTTCAAAGAAGTCTGCAAGATAAGATTATGACTTATTTATTTGAATACTTGATTAAAAAAATGCAAATAAACTTATTTTTTACATTTCGCTATCTTGAAAAAGGAAAATCCTATGAACACCGGAAAAAGGCCTTCATTTAAACAATTAAATATCCATCTTATGCTGTCATCTCTAGGTAATAGATAAAGGCATTTATAGACAATAACTTCATACAATTTTCATGTTGTAAAGAAGAAGAAAATGATAAAAATTTGTTAAAATTCGAAACGACCCAAAAATGGGACGCTTGGCATAAGTGGGTTAAATTTAAATATTGAAAAATAATAGCTTGGAATGAGATTGGAATGCTTCAGACAAAATAATTTTTGACTGGCATAATAATAAACCATTTAAAAATATTTTTACGTAGATTATTTATTACAAAAGGATGCATAATCGGTGACTCGTATATTAATTTGATATTTAGTAAATGAAAGCCTAAACTTTGGTACATTTCATTATTAACATATGTTTATTTGCCAATAACACTTCCCATTGGTTAGGTGTTAAATTTTCACAGTACATCTTTTAATCAATGTATTTCAAACGAATTTCATTATTAAATTATACAAAAATTACAGATTCATACTTTAGTAGTCAGTACTAAAATAATAACAAAAACGTTCTACATAATATTCCGAAAATCTTTTTCTCTCAAATAAGTGCATTTTTCCTCGTTCTTAAACATTAGGATAAATTTATTTCTGTAAGATGTTGTAAATGGGTCATTCTCCAAAATTATACATTTTCAATAGAAATTTTTCCCGTAAAACATTTTTGTTTTTCAAGACAATTTATTATCATTTTTAGAAATTTATCACTTACTACAAGTGACAATCAGCAATGGTCCAGATACTATATATATATTTTTTTCAGAAACAGAATTTTTTTATTAATTTCATTCACGGAGGTGAACTTTATACTACAGTTAATGTTTGTGTAGTCCGCTATTTATTCTATTTATTAAAAACTATTTATTCTATTAAATATATAACTAAGGAGCAATTCTATGTAATAATGCATAATGAATTTATTTGGAATGAATATAAAAAACACACCAAAAATTCATCTCCGATCTGGAGCTTCTTTTCATCACCCATCTTTTATATGTTATTCAATTCTTCTCTTTTAAAGTTTTGAAACAATCTTCTTTTATTTACAGTCATTGTAAATTCTTGTTAAGCATTTTTCTCTGAAATATACATTTTCAAAATTAAGAGATTCACGGAGGTGAGGAACATGCTCTAAATATTAACCTGCATATTTATTTTTTGAGAATTTTTTTTTGTTGTTGTTACTTAAATCAACATCTGTTGATATAATTACATAAGCAATATATAAGCAAATATCTTAGTGTTGATTTAGTCACCTTGAATTTCCAGTTCACGGATGTGAGAATCTCCAATAACCATGGTTGTTTTTTTTAAAACAAAATCTAATATCTGACTATAAAAACAAATTTCTGACTTATAATTTAACAACAGCAAACATACTGGCTAACTTTAGCATCATGGGAAACAAAATATGATGATAATTGTGACATTTTTTAACATGAAAATGTAACTTAATGTCTGGTTCATAGAGGTGAGAATTAATTGTGAGACAATCCTTTCCGTACTCAGAAAACAATCAAATATACAAAGAAAGTAATTAACTATGGTAAGTTACTTTGCTCTTGAGATAGTAGCAGTAGCTAGAATAATAATGATTTAACTGTTTTGTTTTCAATTAAATAAGTAATCATTTTCCTTAGTAACATTGGATGTGTGACATGACACGGAGTTGAGATCTCACATACTGTGTACTAAGAAACAAAAAATATAAACTAATTATAAAAAACGTACACTGTAAAAAAAACCGGACAGTACAAAGTACTGTTCATCTCGCGCACAAACTCGATCACAGTGAATGCACTGTAAAAAAAATTCCGCAACGTTCCTGGGAAAAAATGGGCAGCTGAGTTGCCCATTATTTCCAAGAAACATTTCTTGAAAATGACTGGTACTTTACTGTATATGTTAAAAACTTTCTACAGAAATGCCAGTAAGTTTCCTGCGAAATACCAGGAATATTTCTGTTGACAGCAAAACATTACTGACATATTCAAGGCTGGAGTAGCACAAGAGCGAAAAATGTCCAAACCAGGGATCGAACCTGGATACTTGGCGTGCCGTGCCAATGCCTTACCTGTTAGGCTATCCGGACCGATACCTGGCTGACATAATTCACTCTGGATGTTCGTTCCCTTCATTATGACATTACTGACATTTCATAGCATGCGGGATCCGCAGACGATTTTTACATTTCCAGTTGACAATTTTCGGTTTATTATCATTATTTGTTAGAATGAAAAAATATTTTGAAATTGACATCAAAATTATTATTTAAAATTTACACGAAAAAATAAATTTTCAGTTAAAATTCAATAAAGTAAATATATATGTGATATATTGTTTCTGAACTTTGCTTAAAATATAAAAATATATAAATGTAAATAATAATTAGAAAAAAAATCTAGACATAAAATATTTTGGATTTTCGTCAGTGATTATGTTAGTTTACAAGTTAGAAATAAATACATATAAATTTTCATGAAAAAAAAACCTAAACGTAATTGTATATTTTTTCCGAAAAAAAAAAAAAAAAAAAATTCAAATTTGCAGCAATTCAAAGTGTCAAATATATGTCAAATTTAAATCAAATTGTAATAAAGTGTTAAAATATAAAATTAATTAAAAAAGAAAAAAAAAGTCAAGAGGTAGCATCGAACCCGGGCCGTACGGGTGGCGTGCGAGCTTTCTGCGTCCACACCACGAAAGACTCGTTGCGAGCTGCAAACTAATGGGTATCTGAAACGTATGCTAAAACTCGGCATCTAATTTCTGAAAATCTAAGGCCCATTTGAAGAAATCCTTTCACAAGAATAATTAGAGATAAGAACTCTAAAACATACTTTAAATTAATCAAAATAGTTGCGAATCATATTTGATTGTCCCCTGGTTAATGCAGATCCAAATAATAGGTGTTTTTTTTTTTTTTTTTTTTTTTTTTTTTTTTTTTTTTTTTTTTTTTTTTTTTACACAGTCTGCTCGTTAAAGATTTCACAGACAAGTACGAGAGATAATCTCTTAGTGATGTCACAGAGGTATTGTATTTTCATCTGAATTATCTTGACAATAGAGACGTAAAGGATTATGTCGTCTATTGATTTATTTGCATTCCATATTGATTTTTTTACATTCATTTAAGGAATTCGTTTTCGACACTCGCCCGCGAGCAACGGATTATAGGAAAAAAAAAAAAATAATAAATGGCGGCCGCAGCGTTTTGCTGTTTCCAACTTTTGTTCAGGAACGTTTCAGATAAGAAAACCAGAATTTCACAGGAAAGAGCTAAATTATTCTGAAAACCTGATAAAAGGCGAAACGTTCCTGGATTTTACATGGAAAGTTACCATTTTTTTTTACAGTGTGTGCTGTATCTTTCTTTGGTTTCCTGACTATATTAACATGGAAAATACAGTAGTTAATTAACAGCACAATGTGTTGGCAATTTGGACGCATTTTTTTACAGCACAAACTGCTGGCGTCCAAATTGCCAGCACATTGTGCTGTTAATTTTACGCAACTACTGTAGTTTCCATGTTAATATAGTCAGGAAACCAAAGAAAGATACAGCACATTCACTTTGATCGAGTTTGTTCTGGCAAATCTACAGTGGTTTTTTTACAGTGTATCCACACAACACATTTAGTCTTCTTTCACTTTCAATAGAAAACATAAATTAATTTTAAAATGTTTATGGAAATACTGAAAAAGGCTTTGCGACTGGAATGGTACACTTTTTGGAGAATGACCCAAATATTCATAAAAACAGAAATATTTTTAACATTTTAACTATTATCGCACGAATTTAAAATGATAAATGTTTGAAAATAATTCTTTTTTAAAGAAATCTCAGAAAGAGCAGAAAACGGAACTAATTAATTCACATTCGTTCTAAATATATTTTTTTAATTTTATGTTTTGTATTTTATTAAATGTGTTAGATATCTTCTCTTTTCTTTTTCTTTTTATCTTTAACAATAACTAATTTATGTTTTTCTTACAATTGTAGTTTGTATCAATAATGTGGTACATTACGTAAATGTAATGTTTGTTTTGAAATTTTCTGTAACAATACTTTGGAAAATTAATATTCACTTTTACGCACTGATATTTGTGATTTGTAAAATACATTAATCGTAATTTAATATTTTCAATAAAATACAGTAGAACCCGGCTAATCCGAAGTAATTGGGAACGGTGCCTGTTCGGATTACAAAAAATTCACATTACTCGAAATTCCAATAAAACTAGAAAAGAATAAGATGCGTGCTAAAAAAATGCAAGTTATACGTATTCAGTAGTACAGTAAACATCCTCCAATCCAGCATCTTAAGGTCCGGCATGCTGGATAATCCGGTGCGACATTCGAAAAAAAAGTAGTATTCCTTGTTTAACACGTTCAAGCCGGCGCGGTGGGTCACACTCAACTGTCTCAGAGTTGTCAAGTCTCCAGCCACTATTCACACCACTATTATTTTAGAGAAAATGTTGTTCCTTTAAATCACCCAATTGTTCTAATTAAATAAAACAATATTTTCTGTATTAAAATACTGGTATCCAAAAAGCCGGAGACTTTGCAGATCTGAGACAGTCGAGTGTGATTCACCGCGCCGGCGTGAATGTGTTAAACGCTCCTGATGTTTACAATAATCCAATGGAAATTCAGGATGGGGAATTACGTAACAGCTCATTACAAACGGTTCAAAATCGCGAATCTGTAAATAGCTCAGTCACCATGTCGAAAAGGGGTGAAAAATAGACATTTCTGTAGATAATTTCCGAAATCAAACTGTTGAAAGGAAAAATAAACTTTTATCGTTTGAATTAAATACTTTTTGCATTTTAGAAAAGACTTTTATAGTGATTGCTAAACAAACTGATAGCCAAGATATTTTTAAGGTGGCTTCTACAAGTAGGCCGAAAGTGTACGTTTTCATTTTATGTTTGTGTACATATGCTGTACTTTTACATTATGGAGTATTTCTTTTATTCAATTCAAGCTGCTTAAAGAATAAAAAACATGCTTTATTGCAATTCTTTTGTTTAAATCTAACTCCTACACGTTTTTCTCGACATTCATCCTATAATCCAGAAAATTCCATAATCCGGCATGCTTCAATTCCAGTAATTTTCGAAAATAAAATCGGTTTGGATTAACCGGAATTTTTCGAATTAGCGGAATTAGAATTAGCAGGGTACTTCTGCGTATAATTTTTTCAATTTAATGTTTTTCAATAATCTTTTCATTTCTCAAATTATGTAACACCAGAATAAATAACCGGTAGGTTGTTTTTCTTATTTAAGAATTTAATGCATCAAATCTCGTTATATCACCCATTAGATATGTTGCTCCTTTTTTTATGACTTTCGAAAACAAAAAGTAAGTTCTATATTAACTTGACTTTTTAATGTACAGGGTGATCAAAAAGTCCGTGGCATATTTTAAAATTTAATATAAAATCAAGTAATTGTCCTACAGGAGTGCGGTTGGTACAAAAATGCTTCTCATGATGAAATGTTTCTTTGACGTAAATGAAAAAAATTGTTCCAAACTCGTCCATAGATGGCGCTGGCATCTATGGACGCATACTTTACATTATGTGATCATTACAGATCGTGTAATCAGGCATCTATGGACGCATACTTTACATTATGTGATCATTACAGATCGTGTAATCAGGCATCTATGGACGCATACTTTACATTATGTGATCATTACAGATCGTGTTACGATCGTATGTGATCGTTACATTATAGATCGCATACTTTACATTATGTGAAAGAAACATCAAAAACTCAAGACAATCAGCTACAGATAATTTATTTTGTCACAAGCAGTTACAGAACATTTATTTTGTGCAATCCTTTCCCATATTTCAATGTGAGTGTCCTTTGTAGCTTCAGCAAAATAAATACTCTGTGGTGCTTGTGACATAATAAATAACCTGTAACTGACTGTCTTCAGTTTTTATGCTTCTTTCAGATAATTTAAGGTACAGGGCCATCTTCGGGAAAATTTGGAAATAATTTTTTTATGCATTTCAAGAAAACTTTTCATTGTGAAAAGCAATTTTGTCCAAACTGCCCTCCCGTACGGTAATTATTTAATTTTATATTTAAGGGGTCTCGGGACTCTTAAAATTGAAAAAAATGAAAAAAAGACCATTTTCAAAATTTAATATCTGAAAATATATTTGATTTTAAGACACAATTTTTTATTGTGATAAAAGATACAAGTATATTCTTTCATTTCATGTATTTAAAAAATTGCAAGATGCAGAATTAGCATTTACAGAGGACTCCAAACGGTCAGACATTTGACGAGTAGAAAATTGGCATAACAGACTACTCGCAAGATTACAAAATAAATTTTGCAACTAGAATGAAAATTTGGTGCCTACTTATACTTCAGGTTGTAATAATTATCCTTAACCTAAATAAATTTGTATTTTAAGCATTTTTACATTTTTAATACAAAATTATATTTAGCTAATGTAAAATTAAAAAAAAAAAATCAACAGTATAATCACCTAAAAAAATACTTTTTTGTGTGCAATAAAAAAGAAATTTTAGAATCAGTTTATACAAACTGACATGAAACATACGTTTTGGAAATTTCGTGAAAAAATATTCAGTAGTTTTTGAGTATCTTGCGCGTTATGTCCAGAAACGTCATTTGAAGAAAAATGACTTCAAAGTTTCGGAAACGCCGTTTCATCTATTGCGAGTATAATTCTAAAAGCCATAACTTCTGTTCTAATGGATATTTCAAGAAAACAATTATATTAAAATGTTCATAAAAGATAGGAATATAACATCTAAAAAAATTAAAATTTCGAAAATTTTAAAGCTTTAAGAGTCCTGAGATTCTTTGATTTTAAAATGTGTCAGCAACTTTTGGACCACCCCGTCTTTTTTAGATTTGAAATACAATAAACGTAATTCTCCCTTTTCGATTTTATTTAAAAAAAAAAAACGCGATATGTGCATAAAGCTTCGTTTTAGAAATAACAAAAATATTTATTTGTATTTTACTATTTTTATTATTATTATTTTTAATGATTTAGTTTATATCGTTCTTTTATGCCTCCAAGTAAGCGTGATATAACGAAACTTAACTGCATAATTTTTGTATTTCAAATTATTTAAATTTAAATTAAAAAAAACTCAACCGCAGTCTATACCTTAATGAGCAGACTCGTTAACGAATTTCTCTCGGAATATTACTTTTCGTCAAAAAAATTTCAGCGAAAATAGAATTTTTCATATTTTTTTTAAGGAATAATGAACATTTTTGGACAATCAATTCGAACTGTTACGATATTAGAGATTGTGTTTAACTCTTTCTTGATATTTCCAACTTCGTCAAGTAGTTCTAAATCACCACTATTTTCTTTTTGGTTGATAGCATAACAAATGTGATTCATATTTTTTCAATATTTTTGAGATTCAAACATTATTCAAAGCTGCAGAAGTTTTTTTAATTAAAAGTTACGAATATAAAATTAATTTAGATTACTCTTTGCTCAACTAGCACTGATTGCTGTTCCGTCATTGACAGTTTGTAAGAAACGTTGGGAAATGGTAGGATAACGTTTCGAAAATTATAGGTACAGTGACCCATCTAATTAGAATAATATCTGAGCAGCTAACGGTTGGACCCATGGAGGAAAGAGTTATATGGAGATGCAGTAATGTGGCTGGGGGTGACGCCAAAAAAGTAACACTAAAATAGGCACAAACACAAGAACATTCTTTCACGAAAATAGAAGAAAATGTTTAGTAATGCAGTTTTTAATTCACAATGCAATAGAATGCTGCTTTAGAATGCTTAAAAATAAGCAGATCATTTTCATTTAGAGAAAAAAAATGCACGGGTGATGTCAAAGAATTTGGTCCCTGTTCTAGGTGCTTGTTTTGTTTGAGCCTACTGTGGACGTTTAAAATTGAGCTATAAATGGTTTCATATTGCAAACCTTTTTTACGGCATACTGCATCTCCATCTATCTCTTTCCTCCATAGGTTGGGCCACTGTTGGTCCTTTGTTTCGAGTGGTTTGCTGACCAATGGTAAGGCTTGGCAGACATTTTTTATTGGGCGACAAAAATTAGCCAACGTTGGTTCATCCATTTTGTGCTACTTGGGTGTTTATTGAAGGTTGTTAATTGAAACAGGCAAAGGTGCTTTCTAACCAAGCTAAGGAGAAGTTTGTTAAGGCCTATGAGTGAGAGGGATTTTATGAATCATCGGCCAATTTTGTCCATGTTGCTACACCAAGGCTAACTTCAGCGAGAACTTTCGATGAGAAAGTGTCACGAATCGTCGTTCTCGTGCATGGAAAACTTTGAAAATCTTGCATAATCACCACGCCCATACCGTGTTAGTATGGATCCGTGATCATTGTCACAAGTTTCTTATTTAGTGACCAGCATGTTAACCTCTGAGTTGAGGGGGCCCACAAAAAAACAATGGTATAGAAAGGTATTCCATGAAACCTAATATGAAGATAATCCAAAGGGATAGTTGAAGAAATATTTAAATTAATTTCGATGATATTTAAAAAAATTGTTTTTTTTTTTTTTTTTTTTTTTTTTTTTTTTTTTTTTTTTTGTAATAGAGTGGTCATTTTTACTTTCTTCTGTCTTTGGAAGAAGAATGTATTGGATTCGAGAAAATTTTTGAATTCCAGTTTTCGACAGATTTATACGTTTTAGGAGTCAGGGATCACGAAAAACATGTTTATACAAAATGTCTGTCTGTGTGTGACACAAATTTTGTGGGCGCTCTATCTCAAGAACTAATGAACGTAATTTAATAAAACTTTAGATTCAGTTAGTCCCTGATATATATTGGTGCTTAATACTTTTTGGTGTAAATCGCCCAACAGGTGGCGCTGCTATGTTGCATTATTCATGATTTCTACAATAGCTATATCTCAATCGGATTTTCAGAAAACTTCAGATTCAGTTAGTCCTTTATATAATTTGGTGTCGCTAACTTTTTGGTGTAAATTGCCCAATAGTTGGCTTTGTTATCTGCATTATTAATGATTATCGCAATAGCTCTGTCTCAGAAACTAATGCTCAAATTTTCATCAAACTTCAGATTCAGTTAGTCCTTGACATAATTTGGAGTATAACTTTTTAGTGTAAATCTCCTAATAGGTGGCGCTGTTATGCTGCATTATTCATGATTTTTGCAATAGCTCTATCTCAGGAACTAATGTACGAATTTTCATCAAACTTCGGATTCAGTTAGTCCCTGATATAAATTATTGCCGCTTAGATTTTGGTGTAAATCCCCCATCAGGTGGCGCTACTACGCTGCATGTTTTACCATTTTCCACATTAGCTCTATCTCAAGAACAAATGTATGAATTTTCATCAAACTTTAGATTCAGTTAGTCCCTGATATAAACTGGTCGTGATTAGTTTTTGGTATAAATCACCAACAGGTGGCCTTATTATGCAGAATTTCTCACAATTTCCCCAATAGTTCTATCTCAAGAACTAATGTACGGATTTTCATCAAATTTCAGATTCAGTTACAACTTGACGTAAGTTGTTGCTGATTAGATTTTGGTGTAAATCACCTAACCGGTGGCGCTGCTGAGCTGCATTTATGAGGAAGTATTAACATGTATGAGATAGAAGAAAGTTTTGGGATTGCCATATCCGACTAGTTTTCAATATCTTGCTATGCTAGTAGCACGAGTCCTTCTATGCGCGAATTCATCTGAAATGAGAACCCAAAAGTAAATTAAATACAGATTTAAATATGTGTTAAGCATTTATGACTGTTGAATTTCACACGAAAGAAATAATACAAATAAGTCTATAAAAAAAAGATTGCCCCCTTATAAAGGGCCCCTGATCCCTTTCCCAGACTCACTTACGCCACAATCCTAGATGTGATTCCTTATAACGTTTGTCGTGATCAGCCATACATTTTTGGAGACCCCATGTCACGAGCATTACATGACAGAAAGATCTTTTGAGAATGTTTTGACATGAAACTAAAGAGCTATCATAAATATAGCAGCACGTTTAGGGAGAAAATAGACCGAATTGCAGGGGGTTAAAGAGACGTGTAACAAAGAAGATAAATATCTGTTATAAGCGTTATTTAACTGTTATTGCTAATTGCTTGCTGTATGAACCAGAAAAAAGAATCATGCCGATGAATCCCATTGAAGGCCTCCAAATTTGCAGAAAGATCAAAACAATTTCGGAATCGTGTCGTTGTAATGAGTGCTGATAACACCACAGGTACGAAATGCAATTGTGTTTCAACACTTTACCAAGATATACTGCATTCTTCATTTTCAAAAATAGCCCCCTTCTTTTTTAAAGTCTTCTTTCGGCCTGCCTTTGAAAGAGACAGAGGTTATTTAAAAAAATAATCCAGTGATTATTTATTTCGATTAGTCTATAAGATTATAAGTCTTATTTTACTACAAGTAGGTTTAGTATACATCATTAATTAGGATGAGCCAAGCGAATCCTCTACTACACTGTAAAAAAAAATCTGTAAAGTTACTAAAGTTTTTCTAGGAAACTGGGATTCCTAGAACTTTTTATGTAACGGCAACAAGAAAAAATCCTGTAACGGACGCTGTTACAGGAATTTTTGTTGTTGCCATTACATTAAAAGTTCTTGGAATCCCAGTTTCCTAGAAAAATTTTAGTAACTTTACAGATTTTTTTTTTACAGTGTAGGCTACACAAATTACATTTTGTCGTACACTTTACAAAAAAACTATTCAGTATTTTCACTTGAAATTAAACATAAAAATAAATTATGATCTGTAGATTTGCACAATATTATTTTTTACTGAATAACATTAAAAAAATTATTATTTTAATTAATTTATTTTACTTTTTTTTTCATTACGGACGCATTTTTGCAAACAAAAAATGAAACACATCTATTTTCAGAAGAAAAAATATATCATGGAGTTAGTCATTATAGATAGAATCGTGATTAATTAGATAGTTTCACGATTTCTTTTATGAAATTTTTAAAAATACCTATTTTATGAAAATTATAGCATATTTTTAATGAATTAAAAGTTGTGAAAATTCAATTATTTACATTCAATTATAAAAGTATTTTTCAGAGTTAAGAATTCAAATACACAATTCATTCTTATTATGTGAAATCGCAGACGATACTTACGCATTTTAAAAGAATTACATTATGATTTTTTTGTAAAGTGGCAACAAAAGAATTGTAAACAAATAAAACTAATTGTTAAATTCGTTGTACCCTAAATAAAAAATTCCGAGGAAGTTCTTAGTTATTTGGCTGAATTTGGATTTCTAAAATTAAAATGCGCCAAAATATAAAATAAAGTTTTTGCTTAATAAAGATACAAAAATAATAATAAAAAATATTGTTACTTCCAAATGTTTATGTTACTAAATAATGCTTCACGAATCCAAACAAAGCATGGCTTTTGCTAGTTGCTAAAAAGTGTTAAATATGACATTTATATTATTTGACATAATTTAGCAATTAATGAAGTATCGTGTGTATCTCACTGGCTGTCCGTGTTTGCTATATGTTTAGTAATAAAAATGTAGTTCGAACTCCGAAAAAAAGAGAGAAGCATACTAAATGTTGCGTAAAATATTATCAAACTATTCCACTCTGATGTTGCATATATACTTATTAAGAGAAAACAAAATTTTCTTTCGGACTTCGTTTTCAACTGACTTGAAACTATACTAATACTGAGTTCGACAATATTTTTCCTGTCATTAAAGCACACTCAAAAAAGAAAATTTTAAAGGTTATCCGGTAAAACGTTTATGATATTTTCTTATATATAAAGTGAGTTTGTTTTGCACTGCGAAATTTTGTATATATATATATATATACAAAATATATATTATAAATATATGTTATATATATATATTTGTATATATATATATATATATATATATATATAATTAAATGTTCTCGATACATCTGCTTGCAAAATATTTTTATTTTTCTAGATTTATTGATAAACCTCTAACACAAAGATTTAAGGGGAAGATTTAAGCGGAAAATATATAAATACTTTTTGCGGTCTGCCTTGGCGATTTAAAAATTTAAAGTTGGTACAATTTTTAATATGTAGACAACCTTTATTTCAAAATTTATATTCATATTTTGAAAGTAGACAAAATAAATATTCCGAATCGAAAGGTATCTCTGGCATCTCTCCGCGAATAAATTAAAGAGAAATATTTAAAAAAATCTACTTTTTTCCTTTATAGAGCTTCAAAATTGACATTTTTAATCATCCTTTTCTATTCTGTTAAATTATTTTATTTTAATGAGTCTTCATTTGAAAATAATTGTCTTACTGATCATTAATATTGTAATTTCGTACAATATTACTTGCGGACAATTAATCTGAAAAATGCTGTGTATTAAAATGTCTGCTTAAATATGTATCCAATGTTCTTTTAAATAATTTTAATTGTAGGATAATACTGACTAACAAATATTGGATATTTTTCCAGAAATTGAGTCTCGTCGGTCCTGATATTTGCTCTGCACTGTAAAAAAAAAAAAAAAAATCTGTAAAGTTACTAAAGTTTTTCTAGGAAACTGGGATTCCTAGAACATTTTATGTAACGGCAACAACAAAAATTCATGTAACATTACAATTTTTCACCGAAAGTCAAAAAATCTGCAAGGTTACTAAGAATTTTTTAGGAAACTGGGATGCTTAGAACTTTTCATGTACACTGCAAAAAAAAATCTGTGAAGTTACTAAAGTATTTCTAGGAAACTGGGATTCCTAGAACTTTTCATGTAACGGCAACAACAAAATTTCATGTAACAGACACACTTTTGCGCCGAAAATCAAAAAATCTGTAAGGTTACTAAGAATTTTTTTGGAAACTGGGATTCCGAGAACTTTTCATGTAACTGCAGCCAGGGTTACAAATAAAAGTTTAGTAAGATTACTGAAATTTTAGCAGATTCATTTGTAAAGTTACAGATTTTTGTAGCTTTACAAAAACTAGTTTTGTAGATTTGCAGATTTTTTCGCACAGTTACAGTTGAAAGTTTAGTAAGCATGTAACTTTACATCTGTAGAACTACAGATTTTTTTTTACAGTGTAACTGCAACCAGGTTTACAGTTAAAATTTTAGTAAGATTACTGTAATTTTAGCAGGTTCATTTGTAAAGCTACAGATTTCTGTAGTTTTACAAAAACTAGTTTTGTAGATTTACAGCTTTTTATGTACAGTTACACATGAAAGTTTAGTAAGCATGTAACTTTACACCTGTAGAACTACAGATTTATTTTTTACAGTATGTTCAAGACAAGAACAAACTTTTGGATTTTCATCGGGTCAGGCAAGCTTTCCGTGTCCCGTTCTGGACCGGCGTTTGAAAATTTTGGCGCATGCTGACCTCTAATATATTTATGTGGCATTCGTGAATAGGCGACCAATGATCAGTGGAAAATCCATTAAAATTATCCAAAATCATGCAATTTTTAAAACGTTTGGTGGAGAAAATTGTTAATTCCTTTCTGATAATTTAAACAGAAGCATAAATAAGGATAAAGGTTAAAATTTTTATGTATTTCACTACGGAGGGATATATATTTCCCACGAACACGATAGCAGTGCTGTAGAATTTTTTTTTTCTTTCAAATTAGTACTTACAAAAAAAATATGTATATTTGTGATAGATTTCCCTTGAAATTGTCAAAAAAGAATGCTAAAAGATTATTTTTTTTTAATCTTGAAAATTGCTATGAATAGAGTAAAAAAAGTTTTCGCCATTTAAACCAAATTCCAATATAAGATAAATTCGTAATCAAAAGATTAATAAATAATTCGATCAGTCCATTTGTTATTATGTCTGTGATGAACTTGATAAAGATGAAATTTTTGATCTAAAAATATTTTTCTTTAATTATAACATGTTTAAAGCTTTTGATTTATTATAAAACGTTAAAAATGTTAAATGAAGCCCAGTGGCGTAGTGATCAGAGCATCTGACTGCCGCGCTGCAGGTCGAGAGTTCTCGGCTGGGCAATGCTACTCAGACTTTCATCCCTTAGGAATTGATAAAATGAGTACCAAGCTTGCTTAGGAGTTAAACACCGAGGGTCCCGCGTTAGGCTGACCACCTGGTCGAGACGTACGCACCTAGCAGTATCGCCAACTTTTGAAAAATATTGGGTGAGCTCAAAAGTTTTTCAGCAAAATAACGCATATACTCAATATAAGTAAAACCCGAAGGTTTTATTTTGGTTAATAGCAAAAAAACCATATTTGGTTGTACTCTACTTTTATTTATTACCATTTTTCTCAGGCATTATTTCAAACAATGGGGTCCGTGATACACATCTGTGTTATATGCTTATATCTAAAAAATAGTCATAAAAAGTTTTTATTCATAATTTGTAAATACATTTATTGTTGTTTTTCAACAAACAATTCCTTCTACAATTTATCTCTAAAATAAATAGTATTCTGCATTGGTATAATAAAATAGCAAAGTTTTACTTTTATTTTATTATACCAATTATTATGGGGAGAGAATACTGTCTGATGGAATTTGATGAACCAGAGTAAATATGTGTTTTAATGGAATTTTATGTACTTATAAAGACTTGTGTTCTTAAATGAACCTTTAGTTTTCTACAGAACTAACCAATTAGTAATTTTTTAGAACGTGAACAATTTTAAAAATAATGTATTTTTAGAAATAAAAGTAAAACTTTGCTATTTTATTATACCAATGCAGAATACTATTTTTTTGAGATAAATTGTAGAAGAAATTTTTTGTTGAAAAACAACAGTAAATGTATTTACAAATTATGAATAAAAACTTTTTATGACTATTTTTTAGAGATAAGCATATAACACAGACATGTATAACGCACCCCATTGTTTGAAAAAATGCCTGAGAAAAATTGGTAATAAATAAAAGTATAACATTTGGAAATTTTTCCAGAGAGAAACATTCGCCTTGAATACAATATTTCAAATGAAAATCAAATTTCAAATTATTTTTGCTTAAAAGGCGCAAAGACCAACTTAGTGAAAAATATTCCATGCCGGGAATCGAACCCGGGTCATCAGTATAGCGCACTGACGTTCTACCGCTAAACCACATGGAACGATACCCAGCCTGGAACTTCTCACTATTACAAGTTGGCAAGGCTACAAACGCAGCACAAGATGGAATATTTTCCGTGAGCCACCAACACGGGGCAAACACAGACACTTAATTAAATCCAGCATCGATGAATCTATATTAATATTTGGAAATTTTTCCAGAGAGAAACATTCGCCTTGATTCGCCCGGGTTCGATTCCCGGCATGGAATATTTTTCACTAAGTTGGTCTTTGCGCCTTTTAAGCAAAAATAATTTGAAATTTGATTTTCATTTGAAATATTGTATTCAAGGCGAATGTTTCTCTCTGGAAAAATTTCCAAATATTAATATAGATTCATCGATGCTGGATTTAATTAAGTGTCTGTGTTTGCCCCGTGTTGGTGGCTCACGGAAAATATTCCATCTTGTGCTGCGTTTGTAGCCTTGCCAACTTGTAATAGTGAGAAGTTCCAGGCTGGGTATCGTTCCATGTGGTTTAGCGGTAGAACGTCAGTGCGCTATACTGATGACCCGGGTTCGATTCCCGGCATGGAATATTTTTCACTAAGTTGGTCTTTGCGCCTTTTAAGCAAAAATAATTTGAAATTTGATTTTCATTTGAAATAAAAGTATAACGTATATATTTTTCCTCTTCAGTGCACGTGTTTGGAAAGAATGACGAAGTAGGAGCGCATGACTGTAGCAGATAATTCAAAGTAACACTATGGTTTTCCTATGTAAGATATAAAATTATTATAACTTAATAAATAATTTTATTAAATTATACTCTCATGTGCTCTTGATTATAAATGCATTAATATTTATTATAAATAGCATAAAAATTGCTAACTGTTGTAAATTCAAAAAACAAATGTCCAGAAAAAGTTATATTTATTTCAAGCCACAAAAACAGATTGCAAAATCTGCAGAAAATTTGTTTTTTCAGAGAAATTTAACTACGCATGCATTGAAGGAACGTTCAGTGCTCCTGTAAGTCTAATTCATTTTGTTACAATTTTTCAAACAAAATTATTTTGAGAATGTCAATAAAGCCAAATTTTATTTCGGCGATTAAATAAATAAACAACGAAATAAATCATTAGAAATTTAGGGAGCGAAGAGAGCAAATTATTGGGGGCTCGTGCCCCTGCCGTCCCATATAAGTTGGCGCCACTGCACTCCGGTATAGCACCTCGGGGCCCAAGGTGAAGAAAACTGGGATGTCGACCGAGATACTTCACGTATCGTATAGCCACAGAGACTAATTATAAGCTCCACGCAGCAGGAGTCGTTCAGTAGTTTCATCGCCCCAAGCCCTCCCTTCCCGCTTTTCGGTGTCTTTAACTTGTGCAATTTCCCTTTTAAATTTCTCCGGTTTCAATTTTTGATTTTTTTTTTCCAACCTGGCTTTCGCTAGAGTGTCTTTTACTCGGGACGTGGCTGGGGACCTATGAACCTTGTTTCCGCAAAAGAGTCGGAATAAGTAGAAGAATAAAGGGCTGCGGACGAAAAGAGGCCGCTCGCCGCGGCGGTTTTAGTTTAGTAAAAGTGTTAATATTTTTCATTTAAAAGAAAAAATAAAAATAGAAAAAATCTGAGTCACAATCAATATTTCCCAAAATATTCTTTTTCCTAAAAATCTTTCATAATTTTTGAAGACTCCTTTTGAAGAATCTTTAGTTTATTATCGGGATCTGAGGGTCGAAAGTATCATCTCTCTTTACTCCATGCCCTTTTTATGCGTGTGAACAGGAACATCGATATTCGTATTTTAAAAAGATAAACCTGATTACACAAGAAGGAAAGAAAATCTGTATTGTTAATTTATAAATAGTCATCAAAATAATAGTGCGAAATTTGTCAGAATCATCATCATATCCGACTACTATTTTATCTTTGCTTGAAATAATGTCGTGATGAATAGGCATATATGCCATAAACATATTGCTGTTATAGCCCCAGGTGAGTCCGAATTTTTAAGATTAATTAAGTCCAAACATTAGCCATAAATTATCATTCTACATGGGGAAGACGAAGCTATTTATTTTAAATTAGGACAATATAAAGAAAATACACCGCATTATTTAACATTACATAAGTAAACTAATACTTTCATATACATTTCCTCTAAGGAATATCGCCAATTGGAGATGCCTCGTATGGTAAAAACAAAGCCCACTCACCTCAAAATTCCTTGCTCGACATCAGAGAAATCCTTCCGTACTCCAAAGGGGTTTATTTTGTGGAATCACTAACTCTATCAAAATGATTCACTTCAAAAAACTTCTCCCGCACTCTCTCCAAGAAAATATCCGTCCCCCAAAAAGTCTTGCTTTCTTGACTTCCTAGTCTTTTTTCCTCCTCACCCCCTTCTAATTTTTAATTAGTTTCCCCTTTAAAATCCAATCCTGTATCACTCTGAATTTTATTGGATATCCTCGTACTATACATATTTCGCTATTCGTCTAATTCCCCCTTTCCTTTCAATTTCTAATTTCTCTTCATTTATTTATTTTCTCCGCCCTATGAGGGGCGTACACGCACACATCTGTGAATTTTTTTTCCCCGCCGAAATTCCTGTTCCTAAGACTAGAGGAAATTGTCGGAATCGACTCTTCTAAAATCAGCAACAACCTCTTAACAATTAACAATCAATTCATGGGTCTGTCCAGATTTTTTTTCTTTTTTCGTCTGGTGCTGCCTAGGCTTAGAGTACAACAGTGTTTATAGATTGAATATGCGATAGAAACAATCTATTTTCACCTCGATCGTCCACAACTTGCACTGAACATTACATTGATAAAACACATTACACTTTATAAATAATCATGTTTACACATATACATTTTATTATGAGATAAATATCCGAACAAAATTGATAATAAATATTCAGCTATTTTGTATTAAATATTTTTTTCAGGAGTAAGACTTTCTTAGGCGCGAGGCCCGATGCCGCCACACCTGTCGATAACACCTAATGTCTAAGAACTGTTCTGTATTTGGTGCTCCGCATATAACTTTATGCTTCTTTCTCTCGCTTTTTCTCAAAAATTATATGAGGCATGATTTTTTGAATAGTTTTCATCACTCTGAGACAAGTTTCACGTTCTGCAACGTTTGTGCAATTAATCCGAACACCTTGTACAAAGCTCATTATGAAGATGGTGCTGATAACGATACTGCCCGTCAACTGGGGCACCAGAGAAAGGTTTTGTCATAGCAACATCACAGAACCAGCTACACTGTTAAAACGATGGCAACCCGATTACTAATGTTACCTCGATTCGGGGACAGACATAAGTAATAGGTTGACATTCATTTCCCATTGCAGCGATTTGTGCGATGTTGCTCTGGAAACACAATCCCTAATGTTGCACCAGTTGACTACCAGATTTATTATCTGTACAATATAGTCTATTATACATATCAAAACCAGAAGCGCAAAAATGTGATGCTGCCTTCCCCATTAAAGTAAACAATAAGCAAAAAATGTGTTTCTACTTTGTGTAAAATAAATAAAGATAATACAAAAATAAATAAATAAATAATTATCTCTTAGGGATCTTTTCTCCTGTAAACTTCATATCAGGTTATTTTTGTAATATGGTAATAAAAAAATTTTTTTTTCTTTTTGTTCTGAAACAAAACATTTTAAATTACATTTAAGTGTAATTTTTTTTTCATTTCATAAAAAATAATTCCCGCACGAAAAAGTTTAAAAGGTTACCTGAAACTTTGCTAAAATATGTATATTAAATGTTGTGTAATAAATTGACAAATGAATCCGAAATTATTGACTGAGACATTAACAAAAAAAAAATTCTCCTTATAAAAATTTTCATTCTAACTTAATTCTTTTCATTCTGAGTATTTTATCAACTTCTTCATTTTTAGCTCTGCTAGTCTTTTTGTTTTCTGTCAATTCGTGCTTTATAGACTGACCGAAAATCGAACATAAGAAATCATCTAAAATTGCCCGTGTCTCTAAAAAAATATTTTACTTATCAAAATTCTTCAATATAGCTAGACTTCAAAATACTCATTAATTGCTATAAGTAATAAACATTAATTCTAAAACGGCGAAATACCTTTATTTATTTACATTTCGGCATGTTTCATTTCAGACGGCAACATTTTCAAGAAAATAAAATTATAAAATATTTTCGCAAAAATTCAATTGAAAAACTAGTAAACAAAAACAAAAATCACGCGAGCACAAGGATAATGAAATTAACTGCAATATTAAAAATGGAAATTTGCGAACCTGAATTATTTTATATTATTATTTCATTACCCTGACTAGCATTTATTTCCTAATTTTAGGGACCTCCATGGAAGCTGAATCATTGCAAATATTTTCATTGTGTAAGAAGGTCTCTATTGATTATCTGATGATGGATGGCAAATAAGATCTTGACGTATAAATTATTTTACTATTTTTAAAATCTATTTTCAAAGGTTCTCTGTTATACAGTCTGGCCAGAGCTGTAGTTTTCTTGCTGTATTTGATGTCTGCTATATGCTCTTTGATCCCAGTTTCGAGCTTTCTATTTGTCATTCCTATATAAAATTGCACTGTTCCATCTTCTTTGGTGAAAGGTATTTCATATACCCCTGATAATTGATTTGGTTCTATTGGGTCTGTTTTCTTACATATTATGTTTTTTTAATTTTGCGGGTGGTTTTGCAATAATGGAAATATTGTATTTATCGAGTTTATATTTCAATCTTTCAAATAAAACCAGAAAAATATTGCAAAGAAGATAACTTGGAATTTTGTGCTTTGAAATTACCTTTCTTTTTATTCCTGAAGCTCTTAATGTATATCACTTATAGCAATTAATGAGTATTTCGATGTTTGGAAGTGATTTTTATATATAGTTTATAGTTAGACTCTTGAACTTTTATGAAATCAGATTTCTAATCTTATATATTATTTTGAAATAAACATACAATTTCCACCTAGATAACCCATATTATCTGTTCTGATAAAGAAATGAAACCCTTGTTCTGCTCATAAAAATTTGCGAGCACAATTCCATTTTTGACTGCTAACATTTTAGAAATCCAGATTGATTATCTTGAGGACCATCAATTTTTCATCTGAGTAACTTCTCTTGCATAACGAAATAGTAAAAATCCTTGTTCTTATTATCAAAAGTTTCAAGCTCAGTTCTAATTTTGATTGTTAATGTTTTTATTAATATAGATTAATGACTTTATATAGATTGAATGAAAAATAAACATCGAATCACATGAGCAATAATCCAAGTTTCTTGTATTGATAAGGAAAGAAAAGATCTTGTCCTTATCGATATTCTCGAGCACAATTCCTGTTTCGATTGGTAACATTTCTATTAATCCAGATTAATGATTCTATATAGGTTGAAAGATAAATGAACATTAAATTTTGTCAGGAATAACACGTGTTCCTTATATTGATGAGGTTAGAAAATATCTTGCCTACCTATCAAAAATTTTGACCTTGATTATAAACGTATTTTAGTGTACTTGTTTACCTGATAAAACACTTAGGTCTTCTCACATCAGACATCGCTTTCAGTTGTAATGAAAATGTTTCGGGAAAAAATACAATGTTTCAGATTCGTATAGTAGAATAATAAACACACAATAAAAATTACATGTGTCGGTGTGGGATTCGATAGCTTCAACTGCGAATAAATTTATTGCTAACATAGTGATGATAGAATATAACAGAGGATTTTTATACGAAATCGAATAATGCATGAAACTGTGATGTTTATTTTTATCAAAAATCTCAATTTATTAATGAAAAATGCAAATTAATGTAAGCATGTTTTCAAAACACGACAGCATTTGAAATTTTGGTCGATGAGAATTCGCACAAGTTTGGAGTTCAAGGGTAAATCTTGTAGAAGTAGATTTTTTCAGAAATAATACATGTCTCTTAAAATGATGTAAAAACGAAATATCTTGTTATACTTTTCAAAAATCTCGAAAGCATTTCCAAGAGAATGAAAGTAACTTGTTTGCCTGCTACGCACACTGAGCTTCCCACGCATCGCGTAAATATGAAGATAAAAGAAAAAGAAAACATAATAGAAAACTGCATTGCTTAAAATATATGAAATAATTTAGTCAAATTTCAATGCAAACTATGCATAGTACAATAGAAATTTTAGAAGCCTTTAAAATTTTGTTTTTTTCCATAAGCATATTTTTAGGTGCGTTCGTAATTATAGAAATACGTAGCGCCTATAGTTGTCGTCTGATCCGACCGTCTGTCTGTTCGTCTGTCCGCTTATAACAGCGCAAAAACTACCCAACCAGATGGTTTGAAATTTAATAAATATAATTGTTGCAGAATTTTTTCGAGTCGTTTCAAATTTCATGAAAATCGAGTCAAAACTTAAAAAGATAATAATAAAAATTTTCTGCATTCTATTCAATCCTATCATACGCAGTTAATTCAATGACATCCCATGACAGATCATGATTCTAGAGGAGATTTAAGAGGGAGTCCTATTATTTGTATTACTGAATTTAATGTATAAAGTCGTAATAAATTTTGTTTTCATGCATTTTTGCATAAGAGTGCAACAGCCATTGCACCCATATCTGAATATTTATAAAACTAGTTATAGTACGAAAGCACCTCATTTGAAACGTTTGACGTACAATTTGGGCAAAGAAAACTCCTCTATAATTTTGCTAAACTCTATCAGCTATAAAAAAAACATGTAATCTTATACAGAGGTTTAAAAATAAACTTGAAATTTATTCTTGCAATAACGATTGTTTGTTATGTAAGATCTACAAATAGAAAATCTTGCTCTTATTTTAGGTGGCGCTCTGTTATCAGAAGCTCTTAACTCCAACGTAGGTTGCAAATATTCTTCGAAATAATGGTTTGTAATTTTATTAACTGATCATTAAGCGAACATCAAATTTCTGAATATTTAACCAGAGTGTCTATACTCTTGTAAAAAAAAAAAAAAAAAAAAAAAAAAATCCCTGCCGGCTCGGGCCTACAGGCGGAGGTAGATTTCGAAGTTAAGTACTAAATTCTCCAACAAAACTTAAATCAAGATTAGAGGTAAACCCAGTTTCTTCACAAAGAGTGAGCTGTAGGGAGCTAAACTTTTTGTGAAAATTATAATATACACGAATACACACATACATGTATATGGAATAGATTTAAAAAATGGCTACAAAAAATTCAGAGAACCTTAAAGTGTTAAAATATGTTAATATTTCCATAGTCGGGTTTTTATCATGTTTTAATACGTTTCTTCAAACTCACATGGCGTTACCTATTCACCTGCTGAGGTCCATTATATTTCCAATATCACGCAATATACATATTTTTTGTAATTCGTCAAACTATTTATTTTATTTTTAGTTTTCATGCTGAAATCTTTCTCTAGAAAACTTATGACGTAACATTCAATTTGTTTTCAATTTGTCAAACTATTTAATTTTACACGTGAAAATTTTGCATTAGAAAAGTAATTGTTGTGGTGAGAATTTTATTGTTTTTTTTTTATTTGTTGGCAACTGCTATAATGAAAAACTTTTATTTTTTTCCTGCCATTGTTGTGTAAGAGCTGGTTTTATCAGAATCATGTTAAGACAGTATTCAAAATTTTGAACCCTCCCCATTTCCACCCTCTTGGGCCGATTTCGCCCATTTTCAATCCCCGCCGAGATATTAGCCATATCAAAGTCGTTGGCGAGTTTGAGGACAATCCGTGCATCATTGCGACTTTTATCGTGCGGACAAAATTTAGTATATACATACACACACACACACACACATATATATATATAAACTTTTTAGGTGGGGGTGGTTTTGGGTTCTTGGGGTCCTATAATGAAAAGTTATGAAGGAATTTTTCAAAAGTCGCACCATGGTAACGACTGCAATAGGTAGTATTTCTTACGAAATCTACCTAAAAGAGAGTCATGTCCTTCTTATCAATATTATCGAGCGCAGTTTTTTTCGGCTGGTAACATTTTTATTAATATACATCATCTATCCTGCATAGATCGAAAGAAAAATGAAAATAGTATTTCTTTTGAAATAACATGTGTCCCTTATACTGATGGAGAAACGAAATATTTTGTTCTAATTATTAAAATTCTCGGCCGCAATTTCAAGAATGTGTAAGTAACTTGTTCTAAGGGTGAATATTAGTAATTAAGCACTCAAAGATTGCCATGCTTACAATTCAAAATGTTAAAAAAACCCGAAAGAAATGAAATGCTTAAAATATACATAATGAAACAGCAAAGATATAAATGAAAATCATGTGTAGAATCCATTAAAATATAATTTTTTTCTTGTGTTATACCGTCTGTTAAAAAATTAATAGACCACTTTAATTTTACATTTTATAAAGTATACTAACTATAATTTAAGCATATAAAATATGATGTTACAACATAATTTATACAATACCGTTTCAATAAATTTGAATTTCGTGATAAATTATTTTAAATTAAAATATTAAAAATTACACTTTTAATAAATTATAACTAAAAATCTAAAAATAAAATAATTATGAAAATCAGTATGATGTAGATTCTCCTTTATTTTCTATAATACGCCAAACACCCTATTTGTCATTGAAGTGAATAAGTTTTTAAGTTCTGTTTCAGAAATAGTGACATTCTCTCGCAATGGCAATTGGGTTCGCAAATGGTTCATTCTTAGAAAAAAAGTTTATTATTAGTATTTGCTCAAACCGAAAAATCGACTGGGCCATGACAAAACATCAATCTTTTTCCTTTTAAAACTATTCCTGGAGTGATTATTTAGATGCATAAAAAGAAGCATTTTCCTTTTGAAATATTTTTCTTAATACTCTTCATAGTTCATACGTACCAAAATTTGCTGTAAGACATACATTCCATAAAGAGGAAACGCTCCCCAAACCATCAAGGAGCCTCCACTCAATTCGAAAAATCGACTGGCATTCTTTTGCGTCTTTTCTCACGCCAGTAATATTTGTAGTAATCTAGACCGTCAAGGTTGAATTTATCTTTTTTAATATATAATTTGTTTGCACTTATCGTCCCATGATATGACGATATGACATTTATAGCTCGTTTCAGTCTTTCCGGTCGATGATGTTTCAATAAGTTTGGTTATTTTCTTCCTTTTCCTAAAGTGGTGTTAGCATTTGATTTAAGATTCTTCCAAACCATGACATTCGATGTTTTTAGCTTATGGGCAATTCCATCATAACTGACTTAACATTTTATCATCGAATTTTGTTTTCAAATCTATGTAGAAAATTTACTAATAAAGCTAGAACAAATTTTTACAATATAAAATATTTCTTACTAAGGTCTTAATACCCCAGTACCTGCAGATTATTTCAATCTCTCTTTGAGTCCCCAAAATTGCAATTCAAAATTCTGTAACTGACGTAACATAAAATAGACAAACATTTTTTCTGCCTTCATTGAAGTGTAAAAACTATCAAAACTATCCAGTTAAAAAAAGTGATTTAATATTCTCAACAACACTAATTAATGCCAAATTATAATAGTAACTTGTTTAAATAATTTCGGAATAATAAAAAAGAAAAAAAAATGACATTTACACGTGTAACTGACGTAACTTTTATTGTGCAACTGACGTAACATTATGACTTTACAAAGACAATAATGGTACTCATCTTAGTTTGTAAACAGTAATTTACAATGCCTTTTTGTTAGGATTTTTCTGTAGATTATAAAAATATCAAGTTTTCCAATCATACCCTTAAATTAAACATATTATAAATTTGATTCCCCCCCCCCCCAAAAAAAAAAATGATGATTTTCTGTGGAATTGCCCTTATACGTTTTTAAATTTCACCCGTCGAAAGATCCTTTTTCTTAGATAGCCGAAAAGCTTGTCGATTGTTCCGTGCTGTCTATTACATCTAGGTCGTTTTATTTTGCTTTGAGAATCTTTTTTTAATACTATGCATACCGGGATATTTACTCAAGTTTTATAAAAAATATTTCACACCAAAAAATATTCTTTAACCCCTTAATTCTTAATTCACGGGCTCTGACTTTTATTCAGATTATTCTTTTTTGTTTGATTCCCACCAGTTTTATAGAATAGTGTAATTGGCTTTATTATGGTATCATTTTACCTGTCATTAAACAAGGTGAACATTCCTTTTTCAAAAAAGCAATGCCAATAAGCAATTTTAATTTTTAAACCGTAATTTAATGTGACCGTTAGGGGTTAAAACTATTTAAAACTAAGTTAAATAATGCTATAAAAGGTTCTTTATTAAGATTGACGATCGTTTCGTCGCACAAACGGCGACATTTTCAAAATCATTTGCGATAGAAAATATTTCACATAGTTTTAAAAACAATAATCATAGTAAACAATGTCACGAGACATGATGCATAATGAAAAACATTGCAAAACATAAAATAAAAATAAAATTATTTTGGCTATTTGCGAGCGTGGATTAATTTTAATTATTGTTACTAAAATTACATAGCATCTCTTTCCAAATTTTAGGTAAATCAAGGGACACTGAATCATTGCAAATATTCTTGTTGCATAAAAATATCTCTATTGATTCTCGGATTAGGGATGGTAAATAAAATCTTGATGTATAAATTAACTTGCTATATTTAAAATCGATCTGTAAAGTCATTAAAATCGAGTTGCATCATGTCTCGTGACATTGTTTACTATGTTTATTGTTTTTAAAATTATGTGAAAATATTTGTTGTCGTAAATGATTTTGAAAATGTCGCCGTTTGTGCGACGAAACGATCGTCAATCTTAATAAAGATATTTTATCACTTTTTATAGCATTATTTAACTTAATCTGTTTATCAGTGATTATTATACATGTTTTTATTTTAAACTATTTAACTTTTTTATGTAACTTATTACTGTGTGATTTATATTTCATTTATTTTATAAAGAAATTTCAGGATCGAATGAACCATTTTACGGAATAGTTTTAAAATGTTTAGGAAATGTAATTTTATTTTTGAAATTGTGATAAGTACAGAAAGTGTTTCACTATCGATTTTAAACATACGAAGTAAAATATATATATTTTTAAAAATCAAAGTCAATCTTTATAGGCCAATTTCGCTGATCTGAGCATGCGCAATGGGCACTTTAGGGTACTTTTCTGTCACTAAACGGAGTAAAAAACTAGTTTTAGTTTTGAACTGGTTTCATTCCAGGGAGACATTGGGCGAAGTCTAGATGTTCGAGGGGTCTAAGGCGAAAGAAAAGGAATTCTGATTCTCTAAAGAGTAATCTGTGCGAACCACGTTCCTGGCATAGGATGTTTTTCAGATATTGTTAGTGTCCTGGTAATTCAGTTTAAGGGGAGAAAACCTTGGAACTGTTTTTTTAATCTGAAAACTGAATTTTCTGGAAAAAATACTGTTGCCTCTATCTATGTAAAGATAGTTAATATGCAACTCGTACCCAGTCCGGTTATAGAAGAAGAGGGTTTTATTTCTTTTAGCCACTGCTGAAAAAAATATTTAACAATTTAATGATGTTATGGACCTTATTCTCTGAAATCTTTAAGTCGTTTAACGTCAAGTTTTGGCGGGTGCTTTTTAATTTGCATATTATTTTTTTCCCTCCAACAACTCACGAATTCTTTAGTTGTCTTATTATTCCCTAATGTATTATTTTTTCTGCTGTAGGGGAGAAGAAAAAAAAAATCTCGCGTTCTTTACAATTGTACTAATCTCATCGCTACTAAACTCTATGTCAGTTTTTGTAAAATCACTTTTAATCTTTGATATGGGGAGAAAGATAAATCTGAAATTCATTCTTGGAATAATAAATATTTTGTATGCTCTGTAAATGCATAATATGTTTTTTCTTATGTCTCGTTCTTATCACAAGCACAACTCAAAAGTAGACTGCAAAATTTTCTTCCGGTAAACTCTGGTTTTTAATCTGATAAATTGATAGTAAAGTGTACGTCTTTTTTTTTCTCCAGATATTACCCGGTTATCTTATGTAGATGTAAAAAATATACATATAATTTTCCCCTTATTGAAAATCTCGAGCAGAGATCTGTTTTGTCTAATAACTTTTTTTATTAATACGAATTGATGGTATAGATCGAATGAAAGATAAACTATACAGATGTTTAGAACTAATACATGCCCCTTATACTGATGAAGAAACGGTATATAGTTATGCTTATGTTATGCAGTATACTTATGCAGTATATAGTTATGCTTATCAAAATTCTCTAGCGCATTTCGAATTGTGTATGAATAACTTGCTTCCTGCTAAGCACCCAAAGCTTCAAAAAGTTTAACCACCGTTTATTATGGTAATGAAAATATTCACAAGAAGTCGGAGATTGTACTTCAAACGTGGCAAATGAGGTACCGTTCGTAGTCTAACTAGTTTTATAAATATTCAGATCTTGGTGCAATAGCTGTTGCACTCTTACGCAAAAATGCATGAATGCAAAATTATTAAAGATTCTACAGATTAAATTCAGTAATACATAAATAATAGAACTCCATCTTAAATAGGATTTCATCACCATGGCAACTTAGAATCACTATATGTCACGAGATATCATTATGATTGAATTAATGCCGTATGATAGGATTTAATAGAATGAAGAAAACTTTTATTAATATCTTTTTAAGTTTCGATTCGATTATCTTTAAATTTGAAATGACTCGACACAATTCTGCTGCGATTCTATCTATAAAATTTCAAACCATGCTGTTGGGTAGTTCTTGCGCTATTATATGCGTATTTACAGACAGATGGACGGATCAGATGACGAGTATAGGTGCTACGTATTTATATATTTACGAACGCACCTAAAAAGTATGTAGAGAATAATAAAAATTGTGACTAGTAAAAATTAGTAGAGAATAATAAAAATTTCCCAACCTATTATAACTCATTGAAGGAATGCAAAAACTACAACTCCCCCTTTCCCAATATGATATTTCACACATGTTAGGAAAGAAAAATAAACTGATCCTTTGCAACTTTATCAATATCATCTTTACTAAACTCTATCAGCTAAGATTTTGCAAAATCACGTTTTTAGCATTACTATATACAGATAAAATAAACTGAAATGCCTTCTAGAAATAAGAGATGTCTAGAAATAACGTTGTCTGGACGAACAAATGTGAAAATTTGTCCTAAAGTGAAACCCAGTAGCGCAATCGTCAGCGCGTCTGTCTACCACGCTACAAGTCCACAGTTCAATTCCAAGATGGGCAAGGTTCACTGAACCTTTCATCACTTCGGGGTTGATAAAATGAGTACCAAGCTTGCTTGGGAACTAAACACTGAGAGTTCAGCGTTAGACTGATCACCTGACCGGGGTGCTATATAGCACCCCAATGCCCATGATCAAGAAACAGGGCCGGGCACTGTTGTCCGTGATCCTTAATGGGTCGTAGCGCCGCACAGTGGAGTGTTTGACCCAAAAGTCTGGCCAAGAATACGAAAATTAAAATTTGTTTAACAATTGTAAAAAGCATTTTTTTAAATAGCTCACTAACTGGTGCATCGATCTGCACTATATGGCAAAAGGCCAAATATACATTAATTAGTGCCAATATAGCATGCACAATATTGCACGTACTACTGTATTTGGATACAGCCATTCATCTTTGTGCTTCATTTTGGGAACAACGGATTTCGAGCTTATTCTATCAACGATAATTTTCAGAATTTTCAAGCTATGTTTTTAAGACTTTCACAAAAGTTGCTCTATACACTTAGCTAATACATTATGTACATTATATTTTGATTGCATTCGTGCATGCGCAGTGAAACATTTTTGAGTAAACCTGCTCATTTTTTATCCAATTTTTATTATTTTTTAGTTCTGATTGCAGAGTGTTGTGTACAATGCTGTTTGTCATATTTTCTGAAAATAACTTTTTTTTATATTAAGAACTCTACAAATTATAAGCAAAAACTTGGCAAAATTTGGGACTCTTTTTATAAAAACTTTAATTTATCTACGAATGTATATGCTATTCTCATAAAAATAAACACAGTTTATTGCAATATGGCACTTAATCATAATCTACTGTGTTGAACGCTTTTGCTACGTTAGTTTTCACAGCGTTATCCAAAATACATTCGTTCTTTTTCAATTTGTTGACGGTCCCCTATGTGGGTGTCGGGAAAAAATCGTCACGGAAATATATGACCTGTAATATTCTGTTTACACTTCTGGAGTTTCAAGATAATTCCTCATGTATTTTTTTAGATATTTAAGAAACCGTCTAAAATCGCAAGTGACCGGTCACCTTTGGCCATATAGTGTATGTTTATTTCAGAAGTGTGAGCCATATCCGGCGGCTCCTAGCCTCAGTTGAAGAGGCGGTTTCTTTGCGTGAAGACGTGCTTTATTGTTATGTTTCAGCCTTGTTATTAGCCCCCGGTATTCTACTTCTTTCTCCCAGCTTATTTTGACTCCAATAAATAACGTTACTTTGTACACGCCAGCCGTAAAACAAAAGCCGATGTTTCATTGTGCGATTAAATACTCTACAGCATTTTTTAAAACTTCTAAGCATCGCACATTTTCAATGTTTATACCGTCGTATTGGAAAAAAAAGTACGTTTTAATGCAATTTGTTTGAAAACTGCATCTCCATTTGTTTTGAAATATTAATTTCTTTGTAGTTTTTAGAGACATTTGTTTCATTTTGGCAACTCAAGTACTCTATTTCTGTAGAAAGTAAAGAAAAAATTGTTGAAAAATAGCCATTATATCTTTTTGTTGCCCTTTTCTCATAAAAATTGAAGAAAAAAATTAAAATACGTGCTATTTTGAGGAAAATATAAATGAAGGATTTATGATAAAATATGGAGCTATTATAAACTATAGTTAATTTTAAGTATCTATATTAATGCAAATGACGTCATTTTACATAAAATAAAAGCATGCACTTTAAGTCTTAAAATTGAAATATGTTTTGCAGTAGAATCCCGATTATCCGAGTCCCGCTTAACCGAGTTATTTTCTTCTGATGGACTCATAACTTCTATTATTATGAAACAGCCATTATAAATGAAGCGTTAGGGGAAGATGAAAGAGCAGCCGTAAAAAGTTAGAACTCTGATTTTTTGCTCAGAATGGGAAAAAAAATGGCCATTATTTTTTTTTTCAAAAAAAATTATGGCCATTTTTTTCCCCATTCTGACCAGAATATCAGAGTTCTAACTTTTAACGACTGCTCTTTCATCTTCACCTAACGCTTCATTTATAATGGCTGTTTCATAATAATAGAAACCACCAGTCCACCAGAAGAAAGTGAAGTAATGCCGGGGGCGACACTAAATTCTGAAAAAGCAGAATTCCTGTTCTCTAGTTATGTTTAATTTTGTTTAAATGCATATTTTTCGTGGCTTCATGAATTTTAAAACTCAATAGCTTTATTTTTAATGCCAAATTTTTTTGAAGTAAAAATGTATTTTTAAGCCTTATTTGCTCTAATTTAGTTATACTGATTAAGATATATATCTTTTTAAAGCTGTTCCGGGGTTTGCCGGCATTTTTTCGAAATATAGCCACATTCTGAGTATCCATTAGATGTATCCTTCAATATAAATTCAGAGCTCATTTGATACTTCTAAAAATAAAACTATTAATGAAGTTAATATGAAAAGGGTTGTAGCAAATTATTTCCCGGGTTTCTTTGAACATATAAAAAATCATTTAAGAGATTTTGGTTTATGTTTGATCGCGAAACCGCCCCCGAAATTAAAGAGGCTTTTAAATACTAAAATTGATCCTATTAATAGAGAAGACCTCTCAGGAGTTTATATGATTCCATTTATTAGGGAGGGAGGAATCAAAAATCATTCTATAGGTATAACCCAACGAAAATTCAATATCAGATGTAAAGAACATATAGCGGACATAAAATATAATAGAGGTAATACTGCTTTATCCCGGCTAAATCAAATAGAAAACATTAACATACTTTTTAACGAGAGTAAAATAATCTACAGGTCTAATTTTTATTTGCAATTATTTATAAGAGAGTCCACTGAAATTTATTTATGGATTTATATAAATATTTAAAAGTTTGTATATAGTTAAATTAACCACATTTAATTGTAACATTACTTGTAAGTAAATCAACTCTATCAGCAATTACTGCCCTCTTATAAACAGTAAAACGTTATGTAGACTTTGTATAATATATATATATATATATATATATATATATAGTTAAATGAATACTTTTATATGTGTATAACATTAATTAAGTGTATTTACTAATAGTGAGTCGATAGCAATGATTTTAACTGTAAGTCACATGAAAAATAATTTTTGCCAGGGTTTTTCTTCAAATACTCCTCTGATGTGCATCACAGTTTTTTTTTTTTTTTTTTTTTTTTTTTTTGCCAAAAGTATCACAAGACTCGTATTCACATCTAATCTAGACAACACATTTTTTTTTTAAATATGTCTTTTTATAGATAATTCATAAAAAAACACGCTGTATTTCCTCCGAAATAACCTACGTATATATCTCTTGTATTAATAAGGAAGTGAAAAATTCGGTTCCTGTTATCAAAATTTTCAAGAACAGTTCCAATTTGACTTCAAGCATTTATGTAAGTATAGGTTATTAATCTTGTAGAAGTCGAATGAAAAATGAACATGGGCATTTTTAGAAATAACATATGTTCTTTATACGGATGAGGAAACGAAATATCTTGTTCTACTTATCAAAATTCTCGAGCTCATATCCAAGAGTGTGTAAGTAACTTGTTTTCCCTGCTAAGCACTCCAAGCTTCCCACGCTTACGCATCGCTTAAAGTGGTAAGAAAAATGTTGACAAAGCATTATCACTGCCACTTGAGTATTTTACTGCTTTTACAAGTTCAAGAGGAATACTCTAGGTGGCTGACATTTTTACGAAAGTATTACGCCATAGTGGTTTAGAAGATTCCAATAAACAGCGATTTTTTTTAATTTTTATTTTCTTCTATCTTACAAGAAAAAAAGTATTAGATTCCTGAACATTTTTCGACTTCCGGTTTTCGACGGATTTACGCGTTTTAGGGGTCAGAGATTCCGAAAGATATGTTTTCACAGAATGCCTGTCTATGAGTCTGTGACTCTGTCTATCTGTTAGTACAGGGTGCGGAGAAAGTATTGATAGTAAAATCAATCTCTATTACTACGCCTTACAAGGGAACCACTTTTGGTGTTGCTCGCACCTAGCATTGAGACCTGGTGCATTTTAAAGCCCTATATTATGAAGTTTGAGAATCGATAAAATTTTTCTGTTAAAATAATATTTCTTGATTATACAGCAGCATAACTTTCTGAAAATGCAATTTTCGAGACCACTTTTCAGACTATTAACATTGAATTTTTTTAAAGAAAAGCATTTAAAAATAAAAATTAGTTAATAATAAGTATAAAATATTGAAAAAAAGTTTGAAAATTCCTTCAAAAACCCACGAATTTGATTTTGAAATTTGCAACTTTATATTCATATTTTTGGCGTTTATTTTCAAAAGTAGAGCTTTCCGGCAACCCTAGCCATATGTCATAACTGAATTTGTAATAGCTAGAAATTGCAATGTCCAACCTATTTCGCCACAGTAATTTTTCTAAATTGTGTAAAAATATTAATTTACTTTATGATTACTTTTACCGAATGACCATTTAATACAGCAACGTTTCATTTTAAACATTCGAAACTTTATTTCATTCGATTTTAAAAGAAAATAGTTTGTTTATTTTGTATTTCACTAAAAAATAGTTTTCAATGACTTTCGAAGCTTTTATAGAATTATATTTATTACTTATATATTTATCGTCTGCATAGAAAAAAAATAAAAACCCTATTTGTTTCTTATGCTATCAATTATAAAAAAAATCGGAATCTGATATAATTCTGGTAATATGTTGCGGGCGGAAAAATTGTAGTGCCATATTTGGCGACTTAACTAACTTTTGGCGTGAAATAAACAAATAAATATGTAATAATAAAAAATTTAAAGTATAAAAAAGTATATAAAATATTATTTTAACAGAGAAATTTTTTCGGTTCTCTAACTTTTATGTATAGGGCTACAAAACGCACCAAGTCTCGATGCTAGGTGTGAGCAACACCAAAAGTGGTTCCCTTGTTAGATACAATTATTTCAATAATTTTTAGTGAGTAAGTTTAACAACTAAGTAACGATTGATATTCTGTCATTCATTTTCGATTCGGTCTCCTTTTGCCTTGAAACACTCTCGGAGGCGGCGCGGTAAGGCATACACGGCACGCCGCAAGTAGTCCGCATCGAGACCGTTCCATTCATGTGCTAGAGCAGCTTTTAAAGAAGCGATATTCACGTGAGGTTCAGCATAGGTTCTTGCTTGCAACACTCGCCATACTGAGTAATCAAGTGGATTCAAATACGGACAATTCGGTGGCCAGTCTTGAAAAGAAATGAAATCATGAAGATTTGCTTGGCACCACTGTTGCGTTTGGCGAGCCTTATGGGCTGGTGCTGAATCTTGTTGGAACACATATGGATTGTTTCCAAAATGAGAATTTAGCCATGGAAGGAACTCCTTTATCAGAATATCGGTGAGATAATTGTTCTGATTAATCTCGACACTAGCATCAACAAACACCAAAGGGGATTTCCCATTGCTTCTCATTTCATTTATTTTCAAGATTGGCCACCGATCAGTCCTGATTTGAATCCACAGGATTACTCAGTATGGGGAGTGTTGCAAGCAATAGCCTGTGCTAAACCTCACAAGAATATCACTTCTTTAAAAGCTGCTCTGACACGTGAATGGAACGATCTTGCTACTTGCGGCGCGCCGTGGATGCCTTCCCGCGCCTTTTCGGCGAGTGTATCAAGGCAAAAGGAGACCGAATCGAAAATGAATGATAGAATATCAATTGTTACTTATTCGTTAAACTTATTTAATAAAAAATATTGATATAATTTATCTATGGCGTTGTAGTAGAGATTGATTTTATTATCAATACTTTCTCCGCACCCGTATGTGACACAAATATTGTGGCCGCTCTATCTCAAAAACCAACGCAGGGATGTAATAAAAATCTATATTTAGTTAGTCCCTGTTATGAATTGAAAAGAATTCCATTACATTACGGTCATTGGAGAAAAATCGTTTGCGGTGTATTTTAATATTACAGTATTTTAAACATACTGAAATTTATATGTATAATTGAGGTGAACTACACGATGCTTACTGTAGAATAGGGTGTGCATAGAATATATCTTTCATCTACAGGGATACTCAAAAGAGTTTGGCTACAGAAGAAATTGAAGCTTATGAACAATAATTGTTGGAAGTTTGTTTTATGTTGTGGTACGCGTTTTTAAAATGAACTATGTTTTAAAATATTAATTGGTGTGGATAAATTCTATAAATCATATACATGATTGCACAAAATTTCTCAAGTACATTTCCGTTTATTCAAGGAAATTGCTGAATGGAAATTTTCAAATATGATATTCGTTTCAATAAACTAACTGTTAGTATAATATGTAGTATACATACAAATTCATAGATCATAGATTATAAACAGATTTATACACATGCGTACACACAATCACACACACACACACAGAAAAACCCCGGATATTTTTCGGACAATTGATTGTAGAAGCAGAAATTGCGTTTTCAAAAGCTATATGAGTTTTCAAAATGTTTATTTATACATAAAGTTTTGTTTCAATATTATGAATGAGTTGGAAAGTGTTACATAAACTATGCTGGACGCATGAATTTTCGTCCTTATTTCTTTTTGATGCACGTCATACTCTTGTTTCTTGTAATAATTTAGTTATCTAAAATTTTTTACAATCTAAATGACTCAAAGACGAAAGATTCTACAGCATATTCTTTTATCTATCATACCTGTAAGAATTCCAACTACGGGTGGACACACAGTGTCGCAAAAATTTCTCTACTGCGCGATCAAAAAACCACAGCATGGCGTAGGCGTAACCCAGAATTTGGCGCTGGCGTAATCGAACAGCACTTCTGGATAAATTCATTCCAAAGAACCTCTTACACCGAATATACGCCCTTTTTTATCTCCCCCTCCCCCCAGCCTATCTCTTATTAATTGTTTAAAAAAACCTTTCTGTCGTCTGAGATAAAATACGTACCTGTGTGCTATTACTGAAGATTTTAGCTTCATCTCGATAAAATATTTTCACTGGATGAACGTTTTTATTAACTTTAAACTGTACCGTGCGAAATGTATGGAATAGGTGGGGGTGCAGGTTACAGAAAAGGTTATCTGGGATGCTGTAATAGAAATGATAAAGCATATAAAATGAGATAATGACCGTATATTCAGAATTTACAGCCTCGAGGTTAACGTCTTCTTGGTGTATGAGTTTTTATAAAGTAGGAAGGGAATATGTAAAGTTATAAATATTTTCGTCTTTTTTCCAAATAAACTGCTTCAGGATATATGTGTGTGGTATTTGGAAATAAAAAAAGTTTGAGATGAATTTCTCAAGGAAGTTTTCTTATTTACGAGGGAGGTTTTCATATTACTGAAAATTCAAAATAACAAAAGAAAGCTTAACTATTAGTAGTTATTAATAACAATTAACAGTTTTTGACACGTTTTAAGGTGATTCGGTATCCTCAGAGTTTTTTTTACTAAAATATTTTCACTTACCTTTTATGCATATTAAAAATATTTAATAGATATAACATTCCTCTATAACTTGAAGGATTGATTTTTCTACTAATTAATTAGTTTTGGCGAAATAAAATAAAAGTGAAGATATTTGAAAAATAATTGGTGAAAGTTCAGCATTTTAAAAACAGCAAGATTTAAAAAAAAAAAGAATATCAGCGAAAAATCAATTTAAAGCTTATTAATTTATGCTTAGAAAAAAAACATTAAAAACTGTTCCGTTTTTCTTAATCCTTCACTGCACGACTATTTCTACCTTTATAAAAAAAATTATTTGACATCTATATATCGGCCTAATAATGGGGAAAATAGTAAAAAAAATATTAAATTTTAAATTTTCAGCTAAAATTTGATTTTTTATGGTGTGTGCCATACAAAATTACGGTTTAAAAATATTATATTGCAATGTTTTGCACATAAATGGTCTTAAATTAATAAATTTTGTCTGTCTAACACTCTGCATTTCTTTTATATTAATATTTTTAAATATTCAGTAAAAATAATGAAAGCAAATTTTACCGTTAATAGCTTGATCGAAATTTCTTTTGTTTCCGAAGAACAAATTCTAATTTGTTGTCTAATGTACACATCTAGCATGGACAAAATAAGTATTATTCCATACTTTGGATTGTTCCGGATCAGGCACAGCGATCATGCCCGCTAAATTCATGGCACATAATTAATAACGTAATGTTTTTAGGTATGTGCCAAATATGGCACGCGGTGCAGTGAAGGGTTAATACTAATTGAATTTACCTCTAAGTTACAGATGTTAAAGTTGTATTTATGAACATTTTATGGTATGAATATTTAGTGAATGTGTCATTTGAAGGGTTGAAAAAAAAAAGGGGGAGGGGGGTTACTACACTCATAATTGCCAGATTATTTACAATTTTTTCTCAAATATACTAAAGGTACCAAACTTTATTTTTATAAAAAAAGTAAAAAAATCGATATTTTCTTCATTTTTGCCCATTCGGATTGTATCAAGTCCTCTTAATAGTCATTCGTTTGAAAGCCAGAAAGTATGACACTATCGTTTGATAAATGTGGATTTGTTTCTAAGGCTCAAAAGTCAAAATTTACTTCAATCGTAGACGTGACTTTTAAATTATTTATCGAAAAGAGTAACTTTCTTCAATGGAAGTTTTTCTAATGCTAAGGACTTTTCTAATTTTATTTCTACGTCTATTAAAGTTCTCATACGCCTGCTGCAGCATATGTAGTATATGGCGAGCGACGATTTATAAACTATTCTTTATAAATATAATTTTGATTTTTGTAAATAACAAATTAGCATTTACGACAATCCAATTTTCTCTCCTGCTTTTCCCCTTGTTGCTTTTATTAGCATATCACATATTTAATTTTTTTTTATTCATTACCATTATATAGAATTTTTTTTTTGAAAAATGCGGGGAATATCGTTTGGAATAAATTTACCATTAAAAATTATTATTATTTTTTTAAAGTGGAAACCTTTATACAGGGGATGTTTTAGAAAAATTCTCTCCACCTAGACTAAAATCTCCTCCTCAGAATAATTTGAATTTTACATTGTATTAATGTCCGAGAATTATAATTTTTCTCGAAATTTCAAAATGAATCCCGATATAAAAATCCATCCTTTTCTGAAGAAATTTTTTTCAATCCTATATTGTGTTATTTACTAATGTTTTAAGTACTTGAAATAAGATTTTGTTTTTGATTAAAAGTCAAAATTTACATAGTAAGACTCAATCTTTTTAACCTCTTGATGGGCGGTGGGATATATTATATCCTGCTTAACTATAATCAAGATTTGCACCAGAATCCTTTAATTAAATTTTACTCTTAGAACTCTGATGAGAAATGATTCTAGAGTTGATTTTCCAAATTTTCGAAAACTCATGTGCAAATTAAACTTGAGAGAGTCACAATGACTTGTCCTTTAAAGAGTTAACACTTTCGAACAAAGGTGAAAAGTGTTTATGATTTCAGTTTGTCTAATCATCTATGTGTCCGTACTTTAACTATAGTAAATGAAATCGAATTGCCATATAATTGATATATGTTATTGAGGTTTATTATAAAATGCAATGGGTATTGAAAATAAAATGTGCAGCATTTATAGTTCGTCTACAGGGATACTCAAAAGTATCACATTACACTATGGTTTATGGGAGAAAATTGCTCGCAAGGTATTTTAACGATTTTACGCTATTTCAAAAATATTGAAATTGATATACATCAATGTGTAGTACAATGGGGGTGTGCATACCACTTATCATTCATTTACTTTACGGGGACACAAAAAATACATTATACTACTGTCTAAGAGCGATAATTGCTGAAGGTGCGTTTTTAGTTGTGGTATACGCTTTTAAATTTAATTAATTTTTTGCATATTACTTGGTGTGTATAAATTCTATAGACCCTATAAAAGGCTGCATAAAATAATTCGAATGCATTTCGTTAATTGACGAAAAGCTCTGAAGAGGAATTTTCAGTAATGTTATGCATTTCTAAATTGAACAAAATTTTTGCATACTATCTAGTGCATATACAAGTCTGTAGATAATATACAGGGGAGCACATAAAAATACAAATACTTTACCAATAAAAATGGAAAATTCTGAAGTTTCTTTTCATAATTAACATTCGTTTTCCAAATTGTCATTTCCCCCCTTATTAAATGGTAATGTTATCTAACAGTATTTTGAATGTGTTAAATAGTGTTTCATAATCAATGCTTGACACATGATTTTTCTTTCTTGCAAAATATTTAGAGGAATAAAAAGTATTTTTTTTTCATTCCGGCAGGCTTTGCTGGAGGTGAACAAAAAGGTTTTACTAATTCCTTTCCAAGGATGAATGTATAATAAGTTTTTCAAATATGGTTTTTACGTATCCATTTCATCTTAAAATCTCATAATATTTCATATTCATCAGAAATATAATAATCTTAGTGCTCTAAAATTGAAAACACCGGAAGAACAATCCATGTTAATTTGCTTCAAAAAGGAATAGTTATTTATTCATCACGGTATTATAAGTTGACATTTTCAAACGTGGAAATCCTTGGTCGCACACAAAGTAGTGATGACACATTCAGGAAAATAAAACCACTTTCGATGAATATATGTTACTGCTATGATATTAATAACATGTTTTTTACAGTTAAAATATTTCAATTTTTTTAAAGATTTTCTAAAATATAAATTAACCGACCTCTTTTCTTTACATTAATACAAGTTTCGATAATCTTCAAATTTCATTAAATTTTTCAGTATTAAATTGAAATGTGAAGGAAAAAACGATGATAGTCCATTTTGTGTGGAATTTGAAACGACAGTGACGTCTGCTAAACTGTTAAAAAAAGGCAGCAAACTGTACTGTTTTTCAACCGTTGTATAAAAAACGGTTACATAACCGTAATTTATGTCTATTCTGATTAATGAGAATACTTCATAATACAGGCATCCCACTTACGTAGGTAATGCATTCCGTATAGGTTTACGTAACTTGAGTTTTTCGTAAGTCGAATTTCTAAGTTGCTTAGGTAAGATTTTTTAAGAAACTGCAATATTTATTATATATATATAGCCATTAATTAAACATATATATATATATATATATTATTTACACCACATTATTTTATAAATAAAGCATCGTGCGAAAGTATTCACTTGCATATACAACATTTTGCTATTTTAGAATTTAATTATAAATTTATACTTTAATTTTAAGGTATTTTTCCATTATCCCGGCACAAGTGAAAAATCGTCCAATATTTTCTATAACTTTTACAATTGTATACGAGTTGAAACAACAATGGATGCATTGATGGGCCAATAAACGCTTCCTAAAATAGGTCAAAGGACTGTGAAGCTGCAGCAGTGATGGATTTTAAATCTAAGAAGTGAAAAATAAATTCTAAATAAAAAATAAAAGTGTAGTATAAAAAAAGCTTTTCTAAATTAATAGTTTAATAATTATTACTTTATGATTGTTTGAAAAATCAATTTAGAAATGCTGAACAGATAGCTTAACCCTTTATCTACTGACGGTACCTATAAGTACCATTACGATAACTTGTTATAAAATTCATTAAATACATAGATTAGTTGTAATACAGTTTAGAATGAGTTAGAGATACATTACTTTATCTTGTTCCAAAAGTATTATGGGTTACACAAAACAAACAAAAAAAATTTAAAGGATGATGTCTTTTGCCTTTGCATTTTTTCAGCTTTCTTGGCGTTGGGAGGGCGGAGATTTTTCAATTGGGAAATATTTCTATATTTCTATTATAAGAACATTATATTTGTACATTTCCTAATTCTACAAGATACTAAGAAAAATATTTAAAATAAAAGATTTGAGTGAGGTTATAAATACTTCACAAAATCCCTATAAATTCAAATTTATTTAATCCTTCTAAATCGTCTAATCCTTCTAAAATTTATTAAATGATTATGTAAATCTTCTAGTGTAGTCTAAGCAATTCACGAAAAATGCTTTAGAAGATAAAATTTTCATGAATTCATAATTTAGTACATAAAGGGTTAAACAATGTTTCATTTTTTCTTTCCCGTTGCTTTTATACATAAGAAAGACTAAGTATGACACGGAAGTCTCATCATGAATTTCTCACAGTAGTTGATGGTGATAATGGCATTGTCCAAGATATAATTAATTCAAGAAAATTAACACCCGTGAATCACGTGCGATTATGCGTGGTTTGTTAATTAGGAAGTTTCATCTCTATTTTGTCGGCTGTTTGTTAATGAGTTGATAGGTTCCTGATGAATATGGAAACAAATATCAATATTTAGTAATTAAGAACTTTTCTAATGGTGTATTTTTTTTTTCTTGCTCAGTGAAAACTGTATTTATTTTATAGAAATAAAGTGGGATTTTTGTTACATCTGCGAACTACTCATTATTTATTAGACAGTAATTTTGTTATTCTCTGAAGTGCTTGTTGATTACGTGACGGTTCGTTACAAAATTAAGAAACTGCGTTCAATTAGTAAAAGTAAAATGTGGAAAAGTGTTTTTAATATATTTGAAAAATGCTACATTATTAAACTGCTAGTGATTTTATATATTAAACAAAAACATAATTTGAAGAACAAATTAAAAAAAAAAAAAAATTTTTTTCCTACATTGTTTAAGCCCGAGAAGGGGCAGATATTAAGATATTTCATTCAATTAGTTCTACATTTAATATTAAATTTTTGTAACAAATTAGTTAAGCCAATTGAAGATTAAAAAATAAAAATAAAATTCATACAATATGATACTTTAAAATACCCTAAAAAATTAGATTCCGTGCAAAGAAAATCGAAATAAATCTTAGACGTCTTCCATTTTTAATTGAAAATAATTGTATTGCAGATTTTGTATTATGTTTATGACAATTGTGCATAAAATGATAAGATGCATGCAAAATACAAAACTTAAAAAGAAGTCTAAGATTTATTTCGATTTCATTTGAACGGAATTTAATTTTTTAGGGTGTTTTAAGTATCATATTTTGTGAATTTTATTTTTATTTTTTAATCTTCAATTGGCTTAACTAATTTGTTACAAAAATTTAACATTAAATGTAGAACTAATGGAATGAAATATCTTAATATCTGCCCCTTCTCGGGCTTAAACAATGTAGGAAATAAATTTTGTTTTTTTAATTTTTTCTTCAAATTATGTTTTTGTTTAATATGTCAAGTTTTTTAATAACTACTGCACTCAGACGAATGCATTTCAAAATCAATAGAGAGTATCATCATCAGGTTTTGATGTATGCGGTATTGCATCACAATGTGGGATGCAGAATACCAATGTGTAATTCAAAATGTTTCACCATTGTAGTAATGCAGGTTGCAGTAGTTTGGACATAAACTTCTAATCTGAATGTAAAAAATCTATAATCAAAACATAAAAAATTAACTTCACTTAAATTTAGATACCCTATTTCCCACTCAGGAACGCTATGAATGTGAATGTAAATTGTGTTGAATCCTTACTGCTAATATTTAACAATATTATAGCTGTGATACAGTAAACAATAAAAAAAAAGTTCTACTTAAATTTTTAAACCTTATTCTCTCCCAAGGGGTGGTGTAAACATATCAGAAAATTATTACCTAAGTTTAACTTGGAGTATAAATAGTTCTCATCTCGGAAAAAAAAATACATTTTAAAATTTAAGTTATGTAATTCCCCACTAGTTCGCTACCTGCGTAAAAATAGCTATCCATTTGAAACTTTTTACTAAATTATAAACTTGACAAAAGCAAAAACTTATTCTGAAAATATCCTTTTTCTTTCCACTATGACGCCATATTCACCTTTTTAATTTTTGAAAAAGAAAAAAAAAAAAAAAAAAAAAAAAAAAAAAAAAAAAACTAGCTCAATTTAATATTTCACGTGAAAATCTTTCAACTAAAATAAATAAATTATTATTACGGCTTTTGAAATTTTTGCAACAATGAAGTAAAAATGTTACATTTTCTATGAAAAATGTCCGTTGATTTTCAATGAAAAAAGCGAATTATTAAGAAAAATATTTGAATAATGTAAAAAAAAAAATGGCCTATGTTTCTCTCTGGGTTATAATTCACCCATATGCAAAGGCATTTTACCATTCGTTTTGACCCTGACGTCAGGCAAACGTTTTTACACTTTAAATTTACAATATCATTAGAATTAGTAAAGAATAAAAAATGAGTGGCATCAGGGACAAAAAGGTAGGAAGAAAAAATGAAAAAGTTATGATCTCCATAGGATTTTCCAAGTTAAATTAACATTGAGAAGTGACACTGGAAATAAATAGGTATTGCGCTGCCGCGCAATACTTAAATACCTTTAATTGTTGAATGCAGGCGTTATTTATGTGTGTATGTGTGTTTTAATATATATTATAGTATGCGTGTTTTATTATAGCTAGTGATTGTTTTATTTTGTGAAATAGTAATTGTTACTTTCTTCACAGATTTAATGAATATGAAACGTTTAATATCTTAAAGTTAGAAAATTTTCCTAAGTGCTGAAAATTGTGTTCATTGTATGCATTTTCTTTGATTTAACCTCACTGCATGTAATTTGCGTTCATTGCATGTAATTTGCGTTCAATGCATGTAAGTAGAGTAAAACGAATTGCATTTTTTTTTTTTAAATCTGTGAAATATAAGATTGCTTAGCGCTAAAATCAACTAATGGTCAACTTTAGATTCATTAATAACTCCGAAGAGCTTATTTATTGTATAATTTTCGTTCGTGGTTATGTTGCATTTTCCGAGATTAAAAAACTTCACTCATTTTTTACAGTCCAGCCTATCAAACTAAACAGCGAAGAAAGTATTTTCAACAACAGCTATATACTAGAAAATTAGCAAATCTCAAAATCAAGGACACATTGCCTGCTTTTTATTTATGCATATGTTAACCGTAACGGAAATTTTTTCGTCGTTTGAGAAAATTTATTAACGACAGAAGACAAATAGATAAATTATGAAGTTAATTATTTATTTTATGAAATCCTTGCTATTTATTTCATTATAAATGAATATGTGCAAAATCCCTCATTTAAGTTTTTTTTTTTTTTTTACCGGGATTCATTTAAGATCATTGAAATAAAAGAGAATATAACTATTTTTATTGCATGTGTGGAGTACTGCATTATTAGTTAAGATATATTAATTTTTATTTCGTGAAAAAAGTTTTTTTATTGCATAAATATATACTTCCATAGTTTATTAATGAATGTGAAAATACCCTAAAGTACCGAAAGTAAGCCCCCTTTCGCAGACAGAAAATCCTAATAATTTTAAGAGGGCTTATAATAATAGGAACTTTTGTGTAAAGGATAGGAAAATTGGGAGGGTAGGAGGGGGTATATTTGAAATTTATGAAATTTCACAGGATTTATACGATTTGCAAAATAAAATCAGATCAAATTAATATATTTTTATTTTTAAATTCCCTTCCATAGAGGTTAATTAGTTTCTGTTAATAGAAATAATAAATTAATGAAAAAAATTTACATAAAAGTATTTAGATATGAAAGAAATATTAACAAAATTATAAAACTTAAATTCAATATAAATATCTATTAAATCTTAGTGCATAAAAATCAAGGAAAAAGATAATAGTTTGACATGTACCATTCTGATACAGTGATATGTAAAAATAGTAGATAAAAATAAATTGCATCAGATATATTCATTTAGGAGATATGGAAATAAAAAACCTAACGAATTTGCTGAAAAAAGAGAAATTGAAACTTGAAGGAAAGGGCCTATAAATGTCACTTTTTCAAAAAAGGAAAATTCACATATATGAGGGGGGGGGGGGAGGTTTACTTTCGGTACTTTACGGTAGATATTATCATTGAGCGTTTAAGATTACTTCTAATGTTAAAGTATATTTTCTGTCCTATCGTTCAACTGAGTTAAATTCCTGTACATAGAGGAAAGAAATTGCTTTTATAATACAGTACAGCCCCAATTATCCGCGGAATTGGGTGGCAAGGCACCGCAGATAATCCGAAAAAGACAGAAAATGGGATGCAAGCACGGAAAAAGAAAATTCAACATAAAAACTATGTTTTAGTGTACAAAAGATATAATAAAACGTTTAAAATACACACGCATGCACAGTGAAGCAGAAACCTTTGCTTTACGTTTAAATCACAAAAATAAGGAACAGTAAACAAGAAATAATGCCCTACATATACTGTACAAAAAGTGTCGAGTTACACCTTTTTAAAAAATTCAGCCACTTGTTTTTGCTTCTTACTTTGTAAACACCTTTTCTATCTCAAAAATGAAGCAATTATTGATATGCTTCCCTGGAATTTATCATAATAGTCTTATTTAATTGTTAAATATTTTAATTGCTGTGTTTACGTTTCGTTAATAAAATCAAGAAAAGGCATCAAGACTTTATATCTGATATTTTAAACATGGCAACCGAATCTATAAATATTCTTCTATTACTTTCGAATACATGAATTTTTCTGTTTATATTTATTAGTAGGGCTTATTACATTTTTCTTGCTGTTGGCTTGAATTAAAAAAAAAAAGAAAAAAAATCGCTTCGCGGATAAACCGCACCGCGGATAAACCGCACCGCGGATAATCGGGGCTTTACTATACTTGTGAAATACATCAGTGAAAAATAACGGTTTTTATTACATCCGAATACTTGTCTTAAAATCAACTAACGGTCATGTGTCTGTTTTTCTGTAAATTATTTTTATACATAGACATTCTGTAACAGAACATTTTCTGCTCCTTTGAACAGACTTAATAAGACAGGAGACGAATGTGCGAAAAGCATACGCACCAATTAGTGTCTTTTTTGGCGAAGAATAACATAATCAAGTGCCGTGAAAAATGAACCTCGTAAACAAAAATCACTTAATCACAATGAGAAACCACTTAAATCGAAGAATAATGGAGTCAGAAAGTTACATTGCATTTATTTATCTCTTCTCTCGTAAAAAAGAAATATCATCTTCAAATACATACATCATTTATTATCATTTTCTTTCTGGTATGTAATTCTACTTTTCAAATGCCTTGCTCTGGGTGTCGACGCTGCATCTTGAGCTCCATAATTATGCCACTTTAGTACTCCTCATCCAGGCACTTTAATGAGCGGTTACAGTTACACATCTTGCATTTTACATCCATAGATCTTCCGTCCATTTTGTCCCCGAAATACGCCTACAGTTTAAAAAAAAATAGTTGCTGACATCTCGTATGCTCATAGACACTATTCATCAACTCAGCTTGTTGACATTTTCCAGAGGCTGAAATTATATTCTGTCATACGTCTCCTCAAAATAGAATATCGATAAATAAAAACGTGATTAATCGATGTTAAAACAAACAATAATGACCTGCATTTACTAGATAATTTTGTGTTCGTGAACATTTTGATCAATTAATTGTACGGTTTTGTGGATATGGAGTGAATAAATAATTATAGTGAAAGACGAGTTCACAAGAAATTAGCGTTTATTATTAGCGTAATTTTCACTCTTACAAAGTTTTTGAATCTCTCAAGTTTTGAAAAATAGTTTGTAGTCGTAAAGTTAAGTGTAAATTTTGTATCAAAGATATAAGATAACGTGCAGTTAACATTTACCTAGCCATGTGTGATCCCATGTTTTTCATTTTAAATCATCTCTATGCTTAAATATGTCTATAAATATACATGTATACTTAGGTACAATTAAATGAATGCTAAAAAATTAATGAGAATAAGTTTTATTTACTATTACCAGATAAAAGTTTCACAAATATAACAGAATTTTTACTAAGAGTTAACTGATAAAAAAAAAATACAAACGTTTGTATTTGCCATTTACTAATATGCCAAAATACCATAAACTAAGTCTAACGCTCAAATGGTATTAATCATTGATCTGACTGGGCTCCGGACCAAGTTAATGGGAAATTTCATTTGAGCATACGACCGAGATTTTCCTTGTTGAGGTAGATGGTGAATACAAGCATTAGTGTAATGACAGAAAATGGAGAACTTTACCAAATTAGCCTTGTCTTTGACAGAAAATTTTGGAACATTTCGCTAAGTATTGCTGAACTTTGCGACAATTTGACATGAATGTGCACATTTCTGTGCAAATGTAAGTATATGTTCACATACACGTAAATATTATTGTGCGAATGTGAGCATTGCAATTTTTTATTATATTTCGCGTTTTTTCAGTTATAACATCATGATGTAATGATGAGATTCTCAGAATGCAATGATGTAATATCGCTCACCCGCAAGGAAAGTGACACATCTTGCAAAATTTAATTTTGTGTTTTATTCCATTAATAGGTCTGTCATAGGTGCGTCTTGCTACACAAACAGTTTCACAAGGGTAAATTATACGGAAAATCACTTTATTACGCTTTATATCTATTTGTGACCGCAAAAGAGGGGTGGATTGTGTGGGGAGGTAAAACTAACCAGCACTCCAAACATGATCCTACCTATTCATTCTTAATGGTTTTACGCTTTTATGCACGTTTTTATTCCTGCATGCAGAGCTAAGTGCTATAATTTAGTGTTACGCTAAAAACCATGCAAATTTTCTTTTGCCTGTCTTGTCAAATTTACTTTTGTGAGCGATATGATGCTGTCAAAGTTTTAGATATAAAAACACTAACGTTTGAACTTTATGCAATATATTCGCAAAAGCTAAAATTAAAATTTGTGCTATGACATTTAAAATACAGTTACTCTCATTTGACTTATAATTTTGTGAATTTTATTTTTTGTGTGTATGTCAAGAGCTATATGTAAAGTAGTAGCACTGTAATCATATATCAATCTCAGTTGCTTTAAGATCTTTCTCACAGGTGTTCACGTGTATATTTTCAAGATATCGAAATTCAAAAAGTATTGCAATAATATACTATTTCTAATTAGTAAAAGGTGTAAGATTAAAACTTTCAAAACAGTAAAAATAGTTTTATTCGACTCTATCCGAGTCATTTTCAAAACAAATAAAACGCCCTTATTCAATTTTTCACATACTCTTTCATATTATGCACATTTTTTTTTTCACTTGCATGTTTATTTTTATTTTCGTAACCATTGGGTAGCTTGAGTCATGATTTCGGTAAGTTAAATTATGCTCGTAACCATTGAGTAGCTCGAGCTATAATTTCAGTAAGTTAAATGATGCCGTTACGTTTGTAATATGTTTCATAGACCGTGCAATTGTAGAATATTTTTATTTATTTCCTTTGAAAATGACTCTGGTAGAGGAGAAACGTGAAAACATTTAAAGTCTTAATCTGACACCTTTTAGCAATTAGAAATACAGCAAAGTCTGTCTAAAGTGGAATTGATGGGGACCGATGAAATTTTCTGCCGTAGACAATATTCCGCCTTATGCAAAATACCCCCCCCCCCCCAAAAAAAAAAAAAAAAAAATAAAAAAAAATAAAAAAAATAAAAAAAATAAAATAATAATAATAATAAAAATAAAAATAAATAAATAAATATGTAAGTAAAATTAAAAAATACTCAAGTTGTATATTTTTTTATATTCGTAACCTTTAGTACCGTTCTTTAAAATTAAAGTTTTTATTAAATTCAATAATGTCTTTAATAATATTGAAAAACATTATTCGAACACTGAAATAAATAGTACCTACTGATGAGAAATTGTTTCAGTTCTGGATTTTAATGAAAAATATTCACTTTAACAAATACAGTCATATACCTCATCTTTAACATAGTTTCTGACGAGACGAGAAATAATATTTTATCGATGCTTGTTTTTACTTCCGGTTTAATAAAGCATTCTTCAGTAACGCATCATGAGTCACATTGTGTTACTCATTTTTATGGTTAAAAATTACCATATTTAACCATAAAGTTAAATATCGTTCTTTTGAATTAACTTTATTAAGCTATTACGAAATTTAATTAAAATGTTCGAGACTATTTGATGTATATATTACATATCAGTTTTAAAGTTTCATGAATCAAATGCTTTTAATTTTAGCTCACAGGCTATCAAAGCCTGAGAGCTAATGTGCCCGCAGGTTCTCTATGTATGTATGTACGTACGTACATACGTAACGCGATAATTCTTGATAGGAATATCCGATTTACTTCAATTTTTTTTTCTAAGTTCATTTTCACGACACTTCCCTTGTTAGTTTTGGTAGTTCATTGGCTAAGTATAAAGGGGGGTACGGGGGGCTAATCCCCCTAACTTAGATAAATGGGTTTTTCATGCAGAATTTTCAGATTTGCTTCAGTTTTGGTATACCGGTTAATTCTAATAAGGCGCTTCTCTTATTAGATTTAGATCATGTTTAATAAGTTAGATTAGATTTAGATCATGTTTAAGTATGAATTGGGGGGTCGGGGGAGGGGGGTAATACCCCTTAATTTAGATAAATGGGTTTTCTTATCCGATTTGTTTTAAATTTGGTATACCGGTTTATTTTGATAAGGCGCTACCCTGATTAGATTTGGAGTTTCATTGGTTAAGTATAAAGGGGAGAGCGGGGGTCTAAAACCCCCCTTAATTTAGATAAATGGGTTTTTCTATCCGATTTGCTTCAAATTAGATATACCGGTTTATTCTGATAAGGCGCTCCCCTGATGAAATTTGGAGGCTCATTGGTTAAGTATAAAGATGTGAAACAAGGGGGTGGCTAATCCCCCCTTAATTTATTTTTCGGAAGGCATTATTCTTTGAAGTAAGAGTATAATATGCAATTAGTGTGAATAGACTGTGAGCTCAATGCCACCAGTTTAACGGGAAACTTTTCTTTTTTATTAAAATATCATTTTTTTCCGCTTTTTGCAAAACTTTCGTTTCGGTCGGACTTTAAAAACCTTTCAGTTTACGCGTTAGGCAGACTCTTGCTTAAACAGCGTGGATTAATGTTATTTGCTTTGGGTTCGTTGGGAGTTCTCCGTCGGGAAATCTTTGAAACCTTTCCGCGTTAGACAGATTTCCGGCTTACACAGAGTCCGCCTTACATTGAATTTACTGTAGTATATAATTACAAGGTGTTAATTTGCTATGTATTACAGCAAGTTCTGAATATTTTATTGAAAGAGCATTACCAATTACGCACTCAGAGATTTTTAAACAAAGCATTTAAGTAACACTCAAAACAGCAAAAAATTTCAGGATCAGTTTGCACACTTAAATTTCAGACAGCACGCTTTCATTTCCACGAAAAATAACCTTTGTTTTTGATGTGGCGACGCACTAAGTGATCGGTGACCTCCCGAATATTAGACAGAAAAGACTTGGGCTGTCAACAACGCTCCTATTGATAAATCAAAACGCGTTAGTTACCACTTTAACAGATCACAGATGCAGGGTTTGCTTTGATGACAAATGGAGTCTAGTGATTTATAGACAGTCACAGAAGAGAGAAAAAAAGCTAAAAACAACTGAAGGGAAAAATAATTTCGAAACATGTTGCTGTTGTAAAAATGCATTACATTAACACTAAATTTAGTGAAGCAGTTAAAGTTGTTGAATTTGACATTCTTAAATCTGAAAATAAAATTCTAATAAACTAAAAGGAGCCGGAAATTGCACGTCAAACGTGGCAAATGAGGTGCGTTCGTACTATTACTAGTTTTATAAATACAGGTTGTGTTCACAAAGTTCCAAGACTGGTCTGATAATACAAAATTTATTAAACATTTTTGTACAGCGAACTAAAATTCTTCGAAATATGACCCTTGGACATCAACACACCGCTGCCAGCGTTTTTTCCATTGTTCATAGGTTCTCTGGAAGCCTTCGCGCGCAAGACTGTTAAGGGACCTCGTCGAGCTGCCTGGATCGCTGGAATTGTGTCGAATGGCTTCCCTTTCAGGTATTTCTTGATCGGGGGAAACAAAAAAAAGTCGCTGGGAGCGATGTCGGGGCTGTAGGGGGCTTGCGAGAGTCTCGCCACGTTAAACTTAGCCAAAACTTGGGCGGCGGCAAGCGATGTGCGAGAGGGCGCATTGTCGTGGTGAAAAACCCAATCGTCTCTGATATCTGGACGGACGCGCTGGGTAAGGTCAGTTTTACGCTAGAGTGCTCCACCATTGGAAGGATCGAGCCCCCTACAGCCACGACCTCGCTCCCAGCGACCTTCCCCCCCCCCTCCCCGGATAAAAAATATACCTGAAAGGGAAGCGATTTGACACGATTCCAGGGATCCAGGCAGCTTCGACGAGGTCCCTTAACAGGTTGAGTGCCACGATGACTGACACTGAAGCACTGAAAACTTACAATGTTTAAAGTAATTTTTAAGAAAGTGTAATCCTGTAATAAATAAAAGGTAGGTAAATTTTAAATATTTGTTCAGTAATTATTTAAAACAATGTATATTTTTTTCAGTTTAGTATCATATTTTAGACGTTAGCCATAGGTGAATGACGCGTTTTAAACGGAAAGTTCCGCTGTCAGCCACCGGTGGCTGACGTGGCGCTTACCGTGTTAACAGCCTCGCGCGAGAAGGCTTCCAGGGAGTCTATGATCCATAGAAAAAACGCTGGCAGCGGTGTGTTGATTCCCAAGGGTCATATTTTGAAGAGTTTTAGTTCGCTGTATAAAAATGTTTAATAGATTTTGTATTCTCAGACCAGTCTTGAAACTTTGTGAACACACCATGTATTCAGATCTTGGTACAATAACTGCGGCACCTTTATGCAAAATTGCGTGAATACAAAATTTATTAGGATTATATATATTAAATTCAGTAATACGGAAATAATAAGACGCCATCTGTGGCGATAATTAAATGTGTTGATCGTAAAAGGGTTAAGTACAAATTGCGAAGTTCTTTTAATAGAGCTACTGATCGTTAAAGAAATAATAAAACTGTAAAATTCTAACTTTACAGGAGACAGTGAAGAGGTAAATTCATGAAACAAACAATATTCTTTATTTCGGACGTTAGTTGAATAGAAGGTTAGGAAATTACTTGCTTCTGGTCACCATTTTAAAATAAAAGAACTAATCTTTTAAGAAGAAAAAATAGCAGCCAACATAGAATAGTGCCATGGGATTCCTTTTAATGAGAGCAGCATATCTTTTAATTAAATTAAACTATGAGAAAGAACATATCCACATAACTAAATATCAAACTTATTCGGCCAAAAAGCGGCACGGCATTCGAACGGCCGAAGGACCGGCGCTCCGCTAAAACTACATTAAAAGACTACATCTTTTTCAGACAACATCAAACCAAAATTCTGAATTTAAAATTAACGAATTTTAGTATTTAAATGATGAATACGGGTTTGACAAAGTAATTAAAAGGCAGAATTTAAATTGATTAGCTAAATTAACATTTACGGTAAATTAATGAAAATCGAATTACAAGCTACAGAATCCAAAATGTTTTTTCTGATTGGAAAACGAAACTAAACGATATTCTCCTGTCAGCGATCGGCGTCAAATGAGGGCGGCGCATCATTTCAATGACGTCATCATAATGCAAGTCGACTTCATCGATACGAGAGCTCCAGAGATGTGCTCCTAAAGTAGCAGAGTGCGCATGCGCAAGTTGCCGATCCGCTCCCAAAGCAGATATGAATATCGGCGGGGAAAAATGAACTTGCTTTACGGTGAGAGATAAAAACTTCAACATCGTGGCGTAAAGATTGAGTTCAAATAGACATCGATGCAAAAAAAAAATAGCTGAAAGGAAATAAAAATAAACCAAATTTAAATACTGTGAGAAGTATTCTCACACCATCCTAAATAGGACGTCATCACCATGGCAACCTAGAATCATGACCGATCGTGGGATATCATGAATTCATTACGCATGATAGTATTGAATAGAATGAAGAAAACTTTTATTAATAAATATCTTTTTAAGTTTTGATTCGATTTTTATAAAATTTAAAATGACTCGACTAAATTCTGCAACGATTCTACATCTTAAATTTTCAAACCATTCAGTTCCACTCAAACCATTTCAGGATACTATTTATTCTCAATTAAACATTTTAAGCTCAGTAATTGAATTTATGCGGGCAATGCAACAAAATTGTATTAATTTTCAAGTTAATGTATGATGTTAACTTATCATATTTGTAAGTTGAACAGGAAAATGTTTATATAGGTAGGGATAGCACCCAAAAACATATATTTTGGGTTATGAAAATATATTAACGTACTACAAAAAATACTCGAAATCACATCTGAAAAATCAGTGACAGCAAAAGAAACTTTGTTTTTATAAGTGCTTCTTTAGCCCTTTGTATCATCGTGTTGCATTTCGGCAACATACACAAAAGCTAAAATTACTTATGCAATGGGATTCAAAACAATATTTTATTTAGCGCTGCTATCTTCCAACACATCAGTTAATATAAATTGTTCATGGAATTCTCAATAGGTGGCGATACTGGGTTAATTTTACATGCCAAAGTTTTATTTATCATTCAAGCAGTTTTACATCGTTATCGCTAGAATAAACGTCGTAAATTTTGTCAAACTGAAAAGGCTGGGGACATCCAAAAATAATGCTACTGTTAAATATAGCTATTTATTAAGTGCGGATAGTTTCGGTTCTAAACCAGTCATTGCTAGCTCTGGTTAGCCTGGCGCTGTTAAAGTTTTAGCTATGATGAATTAAACGCTTCTTGTAAAAGTGTACACATTGTACATTGTAAAACATAAGGGTAATATGTAATTAAAATTACTTGCATTTACATTTATTTTTTAAAAGGAAGAACCAATTAAGCTCTTGCTTGATGCGAATTAAATGCTTTGTTTCGTCTTAATTGCTTCTAGTTGCATTCACCCAACAGTGATTATGTTCATTACAACATGAAGCGTTGGCGTTAGTTTTAACTGTTGTTTATGTTGCAATGATCGGTTTTTAAACTGTATTTTTTTTTTTTTTCAGTTTCATATGATGGATATATGTCAGACAGAAAGCTCAAAAGATCGCATAATATGTTTGAAATAGGTTTGCAAAAGCTCATAGGTATGTATACTAGACACTGAATTAAGCAGAAATTCCGACAAAAAAGATATAGATTATTTAATGTAATAATGTTCTATGATTTTAAAATTTGTTTCGGCAACTAGTTCTTCAAAAAAGGCTATGTGCTTGAAATTATTATGATTAAATTATCATAATCTATTTTAAAAGCCTTTGTAAGGTGTCTCAGGACTCTTAAAATTTGAAAAAAAGAAAAAAAAAGAGACAATTTTCAGCATTTAATATCTTAAAATGTATATGATTTAAACACACAATTTTTATTGGGATTAAAAGATATAAGTATGTTCTTTCTTTTCACGTATTTAAAAAATTGCAAGATACAGAATTAGTATTTTTAGGGAGCTCCAAACTGTTAGACATTTATCAAGCAGGAAATGGGTATAACAATTTACGCGCAAGATTACAAAACAAATTTTGCAACTAGAATAATTTTTTTCGTGCCTAATTATACTTCAGATTACAATAATTACCCTGAACCTAAATAAATTTGTATTTAAAGCATTTTAATATTGTTAATGCAATGTTGCATTTAGCTAATACAAAATTTTGAAAATTTCAACAGTATAAGCACCTAAAAAAATATTTTTTTGAACAACCAAAATGAATTTTTATGTTCAGTTTATGCAGGCTAACATGAAACATTCGTTTCGAAAATTTCATAAAAAAATTTTCAGAAGTTTTTGATATATCCTGCGCATTATAACCAAAAACGTCATTTGGAGAAAAATGACTTCAAAGTTTTCGAAACGCCGCTGTAGCTATTGACAGGGTATAATTCTAATAGTTATAACTTCTGTTCTAATGGTAATTTCAAGGAACGAATCATACCAAAGTGGCCAGAAAAGATAGAAGCTTAATATCTAAAAAAATTAAACTTGCGAACATTTTGATGCTTTAAGAATCCTGAGACCCCTTAACACTTTCCAACATAGATGAAAAGGGTTTATGAATTCAGTTTGTCTGTCATTGCTCTAACCTGCATAAATAGAGTCCGATTCCCATGAACTTGATATAGGTTATTGGGGTTTACTATGGAATTTTTGGTATTGAAAAAGAAGTGTGTAGCATTTACGGTTTATTTACAGGGACACTCAAAAGAATTCCGTTACATTACGGCCAATGGGGAAAAATCATTTGCGGTGTATTTTAATGATATTACACTCTTTGAAACATACTGAAACTTATATATATAACTTAGGTGTACTAAAAGACGTTTAATGTAGAAACTGGATTGCGTATAATTTTTTGTTCATTGACAGGGACGCACAAAAGTATTTCGCCACAGAACTGCCTACGAGGAATAATTGCTGGAAGTGCTTTTACAATTGTGGTACGCGTTTTGAGATTTAACTATTCTCCTTTTGGGCGTTACTTTGTGTGTATAAATTCTCACTATCATATCGCTCACCCGCAAGAAAAGTGACACATCTCGCAAAAAATCATTTTGCGTTTTATTCCACTAATAGGTCTGTCATGGGTGCATCTTGCTGCACAAACATTTTCATAACTGTAGTTATGGGGCATTCTCACAATCTTTTGACTTTTGGGGGGAAAAATCTGGCGAAATTAAACTTGCTAAAATAACATTTTAATCTGATAGACGAATGCCTTAATGATTCAAAATAAAGAAAAAAGGGTCAGCAGTGAAATTTTTTTTATTTAACTGCGGTTTAAGTTAAACTTGCGAGTTTAATTTTCCTTACCATTTTACCACTATAACTTTTTATTTTCTTCAGAATTTTTACTTATAATGAATTTGCATAGTACTCACAGGACATTCAAATAAGAAATAATACAAATGTAGTACTTTTAATACAGAATTTTTGTATAACATTGTCTTAAAGAGGTGTTAAAGAAGGGACGGTAAGGTAAAAAAGGGACGAAATGGTAAAAAAAGGGACGAAATGGTAAAAAAGAGACGGTAAGGATGGAACGGTGAGGAAAATTACCACCTAATTTTAGGAAAATCATGTTAAGGCTAAGTGACAGCCACAATGTTCATTGATTTTTCGAAACAGTTGTTAACATTGGATTAAATTAATTTTTTTTATTTATTTATTTACCTCGAAAAGTGCAGGAATAAACCTTGGGGACGGTAAGACTACCCATAAAGCCACTGTGCTTGAGATTGATATTTAAATGCTGATTTATATTCTGCAGTCAATTTCCTGTCAAAGAATTTTAGATATTCTTTCTCTAGCATACTTCTGCATGAGTAAAAACTTGAAAAAAAATCTGTCGCTGCATCTGAAGTGATTTTCTGTATAATTTTAGAAGAGAGATGGTAAGGAATCTAAAACCCAGGGACAGAGTTCAAAAAATAATATCAACCCTAAAAATGTGTGCAGGTTAATTTTTAGCTACATATTTATATAAAACAATAGTTCCAGTTTCAGAAAAAAATTAAATTGAATTATTTTTATTGAAACAATTTTATCCAAACAGCTCCAAACTTCAAAATCAGCATCAGGGGCACGGGAAGGTATAGGAGTTTTCCATGTGTTTGGACCCCCAACATCGTCCAAAACTTATTTATCTCATTAATATTGTTGTGCAATCATGCAATGGTATGTTCCCAAGTATATGAAAAAAAAAAAAAAAAAAACACAAAAAAGTGTGTAAAATAAAACATTATTATTCAGGGACATGAAAGTTAAAAGATTGTGAGAATGCCCCTTATACGAAAAATCACTTTATTACGCTATATATCCATGTGACCATAAAAGAGGGGTGGGTTGTGTGGGGAGGTAAAATTATCCAACCCTCCAAACCTCATCAAATGTCTTCATTCTTAAGGCGGTTCTTGACTGCTCTGCACAACAGGCGCAAAACTTTTTGATACATTTACAAATTTATTTTTTAACGGAGAGGTATAAAATTGGAAAGCCTGGCCATGGAAGCGATTTGGAATGGAACTGTGTTTTTCCCTTTTTTGATCAATCTATTACCTATTGAGTTATAAGCGAATTTGACCACGTGACAAACCCGTTTTCCGCCCGCTCTTGAGTGCTCTTTCTTCCTTCGCGCGGAAATTCGGTTCAAAACGCCCAGTTTGACATTATTTTCTGAAAGATCTTTTGCGTTTGCTAAAAATTGGAAAAACAGCTCAATGACATAGTTTCTGAACAACAACAACAACTAGTTTCATGCATTTTCGAACAAAAGTAAATTAAAACTTATGTCAGGAAGTTGCCCTTCTGGATTTGAGAACACTCTTAAGGGCTTTACGCTTTTATGCGCGTTTTTATTCCTGCATGCAGAGATAAGTGCCACAATTTCATGTTACAGCAAAATCATGCAGATTTCCCTCCCCCCTCCCCTTTTGCCTCTCCTGCGAAATTTACTTTTGTCGAGATGTGTCACTTTTCTTGTGGGTGAGTGATATATAGGGCTACACAAAAGATCTCAAGTACATTTTTCATAACAAATCTTTTCCGTTTATTGATAGAAATTGCTGAATGGTAATTTTCAACTGTGCTTATGCAATTTTAATTGAACCATCTTTAGCATACTATGTAGTATACATAGAATTCTATAGATCCTATGCAAGGCTGCATCGAAAAAATTCGTATAAATTTCCAACTATGCGTTTTGCATTTTATAAATTGTCTATTTAGACACCTTCCATCTGAATAAACTGTAAAGTTCTGTTACAGTATTATGAATGTGTTGGAAAGTGTTAGATAATCTATGCTGGATGCGTGATTTTTCGTTCTTCTTATACAAGATACTGAATTCGGAAGAAAATAATACGAAAAAATATATAGATTTTTTTCAATGGTTAATATTATATGATTTACAATTATTTTTTGAGCGAGATGTTTTGTTAAAAAAAGGATATGTTCATGAAATGACCAGAATCTATTTTAAACAAGTTCTTCCCAAAATTCAGCCCAAAATCCCCAATCCAAAATTCTCAACTTGCGGTTATGAAAAAATCATAAAATTTTGTAATTTCACTTCCCCCCTCCTCGTTTTTATTGCAAAATGTAGTATGCATTTTAGAATTCGAATTTTTAAAAATTATTAATCTACAATAAAAGTTTATCCAAGATAAAAATTCTTAAGAAAATTCATGTTTTACGTCTAAAAAATTTAAAAGCGTTCCTAAAATTACAGGAAACGGGATTTTTAATTTAAATTAAATATACGGATCTTTAAAATTACCATTTCTACATATTTATCATAATTTATAAATAAAAAGTAAAAATGGTTTATTTTTTACCCATTTATTTATATATATATATTTTGAGTGTGTGTTGGGGTGTGTGGGTGGGGGACCCACCATGCTAATGATACTGACAAAAATAGGCCAAAAATGCAGATGGTTCTATTTCGGAAATTTTAATAATTGAAGAGTTCAGATGATAAAGGTGACAAAAAAAAAAAAAAAAAAAAGAGATAATCACATGGTTAAGGGTAATCAATGGTCCTCTACCGTTAAATTACTATTTGGAAAAAACCTTAATATACACACAGAGATTTTAACCTTTTATCTACTGACAGTACTTATAAGTACCATTAAAATAACTTGTTATAAAATTCTTTTAATACATTGATTAGAAGTAATACAGTTTAGAATGAGTTATAGATGCATTACTTTATCTTGTTCCAAAAGCATTATAGTTTACACAAAACAAAAATATTTTTAAAAGGATAATTTCTTCCGCCTTTGCATCTTTTCAGCTTTCTTGGCGTTTGGAGGGAGGGGGGGGGGGGGGGATTTTTCAATTCGGAAATATTTCTATATTTCTAATGTAAGAACGTTAGATTTTTATATTTCCTATTTCTACAAAATACTAAGAAAATATTTAAAATAAAATATTTGAGTGCGGCTATAAACACAAAATCCCTATAAATTCAAATTTAATTAATCCTTCTAAATCCCCCAGTCCTTCTAAAATTTATTAAATGATTATGTAAATCTTCTAATGTAGTTTCAACAATTCACAAAAAATGCTTTAAAAGATAAAATTTTCATGAATTCATATTTCAGTACATAAAGGGTTAATTGATAATGGAAGCATTTGACAATAAACGCAAATAGATATTTAGACTTTAGAGCTCAAAGTGATGATTGTGTCATTTTCCACCGCTAGTTTAATCTAAAATATACATATATTTAATGTTTGATCTTTTTACATATATACAAAACGAAATCACATAAAACAAGTTGGAAATTGCTCGTCAAACGTGGCAAATGAAGTGCGTTCGTACTATAACTAGTTTTATAATTATTTTTTGCACCCCATATTGTACTGAATGTGTATTTATTTGCAATTCATAAGTGCATAGTCTGTAACATCATTAAAATGCACTTGCAATAATTTTTTCCCATTCCCCTTAATGTAACGGAAAACTTTTGACTGTCCCTGTAATTAAGCTATACATCCGATTTTCATGAAATTTGAAATAGCTCGACAAAATTTTGCAGCAATTATATATTTAAAATTTCAGCCCATTCGGAAAGCTGTAACATCATTAAAATGCACTTGCAATAATTTTTCCCATTGGCTTTAATGTAAAGAAAAACTTTTGACTGTCCCTGTAATTAAACTATACATCCGATTTTCATAAAATTTGAAATGGCTCAACAAAATGTCGCAATAATTATATGTTTAAAATTTGAGACCATTCGGAAAGCTTTAACATCATTAAAATGCACGTGCAATAATTTTTCCCATTGGCCGTAATGTAAAGAAAAACTTTTGACTGTCCCTGTAATTTAACTATACATCCGATTTTCATAAAATTTGAAATGGCTCGACAAAATTTTACAGCAATCATATATTTAAAATTTCAGACCATTCGGTTGGGTAGTTTTTGCTCTATTATATGCGGACGGACGGACGGACAGACGGACGGACAGACAGACGGACTGAACGACGACTATAGGTGCTACGTATTTATATAATTACGAACGCACCTAACAAGAACGAAGAATTATGCAAAACGGCATGAATTATGAAACACTTTCCAACGCTGTGAGATTATTGATAAGAAATTTAGTTTTCGTTCCTATAATGAAATAGAGTATCTACAAAATACTAAAAGAACACACACAACGTAGTAAAAATTCATTTTCAGAAATTGCTGTCGTATACGGTATTGTGGGGATATTCTTGCGTGCAGACCTTTATATTATCACACACCTTGTAATAAATTAAAAAATAGCCAATTGAAGTTTTTATGTGTCTCTGTAAATAAACGATCAATTTTGTACACTGTAATCCACAGGAAACATGCAGTAGGGCATCTAAATGATAAGTTCCTAACCTTTTCTGGACAACCAACCCCCTTTACAAGAAAAAAAATTCCAACGCCCCATCTACCATAATAGTTAATTATATCAAACATTAAAATATTGTTGCATATTACCTATATTATTTTATCTGTCTCTCTGTTGAGAATCACAAAGTAGAAATTAATTAAAACAATCATCAAATGTAGTAAAAAATTATTTATTAAAAATTTAAAAATAAATACAAAACCAATAAGGGAAAAAAATCAATGAGATGATTGTGACTGGCGAAGTTTTAAATTTGTTAACGTCGGGTACGAATTTCGTTAATATCAATCTAATTCTGTGATGTGCAGTCTATTACTTTTCTTAGACAGTAAATTAGCTACTGAACTGAACTCATGCTCAGCCAAATACGATGAAGGAAAAAAAATAAAAATTTATGTATTCTTGCTCATAAGCCAGAGTAGAGTGTAGGGTTACCAGTCCCCTATTATTTCGAAATTTCAAATTCACACCGGAAATTTTGGAAGAAGAATCTTTACTTTATGTAATCACAAAATTTCTGTCATTAAATATAACAAAAAATACTATTTTAAAATTCTGGCACGAATTTGAATTTTCTGAATAAAGATGGAGGTCAAACTGTTAACCCTGGTAGAGAGCTGGTATTGATTTTTGAAAGTCAGAACTCCTGATATCTATTTCTGAATTTTACTTTTAGTTCCTCTTAGTGCCTAATATAGAAAATTTTGCACTCGCTATTTTTGAATATTTAACGATTTTTAATGCTATTTAAAGCGATTCTTTGACATTCATTAAAGTTTCCGGTTACATTTAATGTAGCCCGCTATAATAAAATTTTGTCCATCGCGATTTTTGGTGCTTATTCGTGTTCCACGGCGATTTTTTGACTTTAGTAAAAGAAATTCGATTTGGGTTCCCCAGCTTTAGGTTCGTTTGTATAGATTTTCAATTAAATGTATATTTAAGGTTTTTATCAATGGCATGGGCAACGCCGGGAGGGAAGTCAGCTAGTGTTATATTGTTATACTAAATAGGTAGGAACGCCACGGCCGACGCTTTGACTGTCTTAACGCCCTCCCCTCCCCCCACCACCATTTGCCTCTGAACCCTTTAACTCCCACCTCGAAGGCTTCAGCACCCACTGGGGAGGTGGGGGGGGGGGGGGCGGTACCGCCAGCGTTGGAACCTATGATCTAAATAGTACATCAATAAATATAGCAAATAAAACCTTTGTGCAACAATATTAAAAAGCAGAAAAACCAACGTTTATTTTTGCTCAGCCTTGCTTTTTCGAGCACGCTCTTCCTTTTTTCCTATCTTGCACTGAAGAAGAATCTCGCTAGTAGATTCGAAACAGCTATTTGCTGCTTTTCACCTACTATTTGTGCATTTTTAAACGATGGTGTTCCTGCTTTTTAATACATGTCAATTTCACTTAAATATTGTAACATCATTAAAATATACCACAAACGATTTTTCGCCATAGTTTCGAAATGTAATGGATTTTTTAGCGTGTCCCTGTAACGGAGCTATAATTGCAACTTACTCTATATTCCATAGAAAGCATGTTGCCATCCATCGAAGTTATGCACAACAATTACATTATGATTGAAACACTGTAACATTATTAAAATACACTGAATTTTCCCCCATTCACTGTAATGTAACGGAATACTTTTGGTTGTCCTTGTAAACTAACCATAAATGGCCTGAACTTAATTTTCGACACCGAATGTACCAGGATAGCCCTCAACTACATATATCAATTACGTGGCAATCTGAGCTTATTTACGCGAGTCAAAGCACATGCAGACAGACAGATAGATGGAAAGGCTGACCAAATTCATAAGCACTTTTATACGACGTTGAAAAAAAATATATATGTATTCTTCCCCATAAGCCTGAGTAGAGTGTAGGGTTACCAGTCCCGTATTATTTCGAAATTTCAAATTCACACCGGAAATTTTGGAAGAAGAATCTTTACTTTATATAATCACAAAATTTCTGTCATTAAACATAACAAAAAATACTATTTTAAAATTCTGGCACGAATTTGAATTTTCTGAATAAAGATGGGGGTCAAACTGTTAACCCTGGTAGAGAGCTGATATTGATTTTTGAACGTCAGAACTCCTGATATCTATTTCTGAATTTTACTTTTAGTTCCTCTTAGTGCCTAATATATAAAATTTTGCACTCGCGATTTTTGAATATTTAACGATTTTTAATGCTATTTAAAGCGATTCTTTGACATTCATTAAAGTTTCCGGTTACAGTTAATGTATCCCGCTATAATAAAATTTTGTCCATCCCGATTTTTGCTTATTCGTGTTCCACGGCGATTTTTTGACTTTAGTAAAAGAAATTCGATTTGGGTTCCCCAGCTTTAGGGTCGCTTGTATAGATTTTCAATTAAATGTTTATTTAAGGTTTTTATCAATGGCCTGGGCAACGCCGGGAGGGAAGTCAGCTAGTGTTATATTGTTATACTAAATAGGTAGGAACGCCACGGCCGACCCTTTGACTGTCTTAACGCCCTCCCCCCCCCCAATTTGCCTCTGAACCCTTTACCTCCCACCTCGAAGGCTTCAGCACCCACTGGGGGTGGGGTGGGGGGGGGCGGTACCGCCAGCGTTGGAACCTATGATCTAAATAGTACATCAATAAATATAGCAAATAAAACCTTTGTGTAACAATATTAAAAAGCAGAAAAACCAACGTTTATTTTTGCTCAGCCTTGCTTTTTCGAGCACGCTGTTCCTTTTTCCCTATCTTGCACTGAAGAAGAATCTCGCTAGTAGATTCGAAACAGCTATTTGCTGCTTTTCACCTACTATTTGTGCATTTTTAAACGATGGTGTTCCTGCTTTTTAATACATGTCAATTTCACTTAAATATTGTAACATCATTAAAATATACCACAAACGACGTTGAAAAATTTAAAAATTTATGTATTCTTGCCCATAAGCCTGAGTAGAGTGTAGGGTTACCAGTCCCGTATTATTTCGAAATTTCAAATTCACACCGGAAATTTTGGAAGAAGAATCTTTGCATTATATAATCACAAAATTTCTGTCATTAAACATAACAAAAAATACTATTTTAAAATTCTGGCACGAATTTGAATTTTCTGAATAAAGATGGAGGCCAAACTGTTAACCCTGGAAGAGAGCTGGTATTGATTTTTGAAAGTCAGAACTCCTGATATCTATTTCTGAATTTTACTTTTAGTTCCTCTTAGTGCCTAATATAGAAAATTTTGCACTCGCGATTTTTGAATATTTAACGATTTTTAATGCTATTTAAAGCGATTCTTTGACATTCATTAAAGTTTCCGGTTACAGTTAATGTAGCACGCTATAATAAAATTTTGTCCATCGCGATTTCAGTGTCTCCGCTTAATTAACAGCATTCATTGGTTTAATTTTTAGTAATTTATATTTCATTAACTACTAGATAAAAAGTGTTAAAAATTTGCATCTCCATGTTTGTTTTATAGACTAAATTTAAATATATAATAAAATTGTGGAATTTTTAGGTGCGTTCGTACTTATAAATACGTAGTCTGGTCCGTCCGTCTGTCTGTTCGGTTGTTCGCATATAGCAGAGCAAAAACTAACCAAACGAATGGTTTGAAATTTAATATATAGATTTGTTACAGAATGCTGCCGAGTCATTTCAAATTTCATGAAAATGGAATCAAAACTTAAAAAGATATAAATAAAAGTTTTCTTCGTCCTATTCAATCCTCTCATGGCAAATTAATTCAATGATATCCCATGATAGGAAATAATTCTATGTTGCCATGGTGATGACGTCCTATTTAAGAAGGAGTCATATTATTTCTTTAAGGCCGAATTTAATCTACATAATCGTAATAAATTTTGTATTAATGCATTTTTGCTTAAGAATGCAACAACTATTGCACCAAGATCTGAATATTTATAAAACTAGTTATAATACGAACACACCTCATTTGCCACGTTTGATGTAAACATCCGTATGGCTTGAAAAGGCTAATTAAAATATACCACAATTTGAATAACACTTATATTAAATATTCAAATTTTACAGATGGAAATATTTTTCTGTTTTATTTAATCTCGAACAAAAAAATTGCACTTAGAAGTTCTGTAAGACTTGAAAGAGGTAAACAGCTTTTTCTAGTAATTTATTCACAGAAATTTCAGATATCACTGAAAAACAATAACTTAAGCAAGAATTTTTAGGTGCGTTCGTAATTATATAAATACGTAGCACCTATAGTCATCATCTGGTCTGTCCTCATATAACAGCGCAAAAACTACCCAACCGAATGGTTTGAAACTTAATATATAGGATCATTGCAGAATTTTGTCGAGTCATTTAACATTTTATGAAAATCGAATCAAAACTTAAAAAGATAATAATATACTTTTTTTTTTCATTCTGTTAAATCCTATCATATGTCATTAATTCAATGATATCCCATGATACATAATTCTATGTTATGCATAGAACGTGAAAACAAAGGAATCGTTATAAAACGTTTTTACATGAAAAGATCAGGAGACTTTTGAAACACCCTGTATATAATCGTAATAAATTTTTATCCATGCATTTTTACACAAGAGTGCAACAGCTATTGCACCAAGATACGAATATTTATAAAATTAGTTATAGTCCGAACGCACCTCATTTGCCGCGTTTGACGCACAATTTCCGAATTGTTTAAATTAAAACTGAATTTTAATATTTAGATAATTCCTTAAGGCAAAATGAAACATACACATTGATTAGAATATTTTTTTAATTCATTCCCTACGATTTAGAAGTAAAATCGCAGTCTATATTTTCTTTCTTTTTCGTGCACTCTACATAAACAAAATTAGACAACGCAATAATTATATTTTCTTCAAATGACCTTTTATACCTGTCTTACTACTGCAATGCAAATCTCCATTTCTGTATTATTTTACACTTGCATGTGCAATTTTCCCGTTCGTGATGATTGTTTACAAATGTTATTCAGAAATCTTTTTTTGACTACTGTAATTCAGAAACTAGAGATACATTTTTACATCTGTGATATCGTTCGCTGCTGAATAATTCTCATTTGACATACGTTCATCCATATTTAACGTTCCCAATGATTACTGCTCTGAAATTTTAGAACTGTTTTCAAAATTTTTCTTACACACTTTGAACTTTTATGTCGCAGATTTTATCAAGAAAGTAGGTCTCAAATAGTTGGTTTTGTTCTCTTCAAAAACATTACAAGAAAAGGAGAAAATAAATGTAAATTTTAGGTATGCGGTAATTACTTCTTTTTGATATTTCGATCATTAAGAATCTCATTGATCTCTTTGATCATTAAAACTAATCATTTTAATGATTTTACTACTTTTTTTTCCGCTTAAATTTAGAACTCTCATATGCACAAATCAATATTACACCAAGCGTTTAAATTCTGTTAAACATTTTTGTCTCTCATTTTAAAATGTAATCCATATTACTGTTAGTTTGACATTTGCAGCACTAAATTTTTAATGGTTCATTTTATTTTTGATAACCCCCCCCCCCCCCTGCCAAGAAAAATAAAATAAAAATAAAAATAATAAAAATCCGTATGGCTTGAAAAGGCTATTTAAAATATATCACAGTTTGAATATTACTTATATTAAATATTCAAGTTTCTCAGAAGGAAATATCATAGCAAACGCGGTAGCGTTAAGCTATAATATGATTGAGAAATAGAAAATGCAAACGACTTTCTTAAATTTCTGGCGAACCAGTTGACATACGACAATGATTTTTCTTTTGAAAGATAGAACTCGACGAGACGAATAAACTGATAGCATTTAAAAAATTACTGTAGTTTTCAGTAGTTTTTTATTTAATCTTAAACGAAAAAATGAAGACACAAAATTCAACAAAGTGTAGCTAACGTTCCAGTGGGTGGATTAACTTCGTTTATGTTTCATTTTGATCCTCTTGTTAAAACTTAGAATAGGTTTTTTTTTCATCTTTGTATGTTTGACGGTCGCTGAGAAAATCGAAATTGTCTTTTATAATGTCCCCATAAAATTATAGAAATCTCTCCTTTTCATTTTCTAATTTTCTAATTCAATAATTTATTTCGTGTTGCCACTCCCTAAAAAGCAGTACAATAATTTAAAAAAAAGGATAACACGTGTACTTTTACAGTACATATACATTTAACGTCTGAATTTAAAAACCATGGACTGGACTGGAATTACTAGAATTAAAAACTGGAGTATTTTTAATTGTTTTTAAGTATATTCTTTATAAATTTTATTTTTTAACTGTGCTCAAGTCTGTCTTAGTTTATTTTATTTGGTGTTTTAACGTGTACTTTTGTTTTTATAAGTCAATAAAAATTGAAATTCAACTGACAGATTTTTGTATTTTTGAAATCGACGTCAACGTAAGAAGATAATGCATAATTTTCATAAATATATATATAAACTTTCTTGATTAATATTTTGAACTGGAGTAATAGACACAATGGAGCACAAACGAGTTGATAGGAAAAAGAAAAACAGGGTAAATCCCAAGCTTCCGTTCAGGAGCTAAATATAAGGGTTTTTTTAATTATCATCGTAACATCCTGATTTACACAAGCGATAGTTATGCAGTAATATAAATACTTCACATACTAAGCATACCTTAAAAAATACCATTCCATCTATTTTTAATAAGGAAGAGATGTCATATACGCACCCGAGTACATAACTGGCGCGATAATGGTGTTATTTTGCCTGATACGGTAACTGAGCTATTGTTGTTTATTTATCAATTATTTTTTTATTTAATTTAATTTTTTTAATTATATAAATTGTTTTGTTCTATAGTTATTAATTAAACGTTTCATTATTTATTGGTATTTCCTTTTTAAAATAATAGAAAGTAATTAAAAAAAATATCTGTAACTGCTATTCGAAAACGCGGTTTTCGTTAAATTGGGGTCAGAAAAAAACCCCGCGCCAAACCCGTTGTGTATATGACATATGTGCCTTAAATAATTAGGGTTTCATTTAACTTTAGGTACTTTTGCTTGAGATATTGTCGAAAATGTACAGCAAAAATATACGGTACTACTTGATTATCCCGCCGACCAATTTCGCCAAACTATTCGCCAAAGGATACAAACTGACATAATTTTTATTTTAAATAACGGAAGAATAAATAAATAAGTAAAACATTAATAAAAATACTAATAAAAACTTGGCCACAGAAGTCATATACGCTCCATATTGACGCGATTTTTTCCGACGCCAATTTGGCGAAAACCTCGTTAATATATCATCTATATCCGGGTTACCATATCAAGTAAAATAACGACACTTTGGCGCCAGTTAAGTACCCGGTGCATATATGACATTGGCGGCGTCAAAAAAAATCGCGCCAATATGGGGCGTATATGACATCTGTGCTAAAACTTGAATTAAAAATCACTTGATGACGTAACAAACATGTGTATCGTGTTTAATGTCAAGTGAATGTAACATTTACTATGATCCATTATTGTCATTTAGTCTTATAGTTTGGCGATAATTTTTTGGTCGACAGGATAATCAAGTTGTACCAAGTATGGTACAGATGCCATATACGCACCACGGTCGCACGATATTTTTTCTGATGCCAATTTGCGAAAACCTCGTTTTCGAATACCAATTACATATATATTTTTAAAAAGGGATTAACAATAAATTTATAAAAGTTTAATTAATAACAGTATAACAAAATAATTTATATAATTTAAAAAAAGAAAATAAAAGTAAATAAAAAAATTATTAATAAATAAACAACAACATTCGGGTTACCATATCAAGCAAAATAACAAAACTTTGGCGCCAGTTAAGTACCCCGATGCGTATATGACATTCGCATCAGAAAAAAATCGTGTCAACGTGATGTTCATATGACATCTGTGGCGGTTCAAGTACCCTTCGGAACGTTACTTTGAAATCGGTGAGTTTCATCGTCAAAATCGCCAAGATGCTTAATGATCATCATGATTGATTATATAAATAATGCCATATTTGCAAACTTATAGGTCAAAATATAAGTGGAACCTGGGTTCACGACCACCTCTGTTTGCGACCAGTTCGGTTTATGTCCACCTTCGATGATCAAAATTTGACTCGGTTGGCGTGCAATATCTCGGTTCACGACCAAGGCTGCCGAATAGTTCAGTTGGCAACCCTCGCATAACTGTTGTTATTAGTGAAGTTTGGAGTAAGTAGTGCTTTGTGTACCTTTATTACTGTAAAAAAAATTAACTTTTTGTTTTACTTTTACTCAGGTTTGCACTAATATTAGCTCTCATTATGGCTTCTAAGAATGAAAAAGTTCTTAGTGATAGCAGTAGTAAGAAGCTTAAGCGAATTACTATTCTAAAAAAGAAATTGTAGCAAAACATGAGAACGATGTTAGTATAATCGGTCTATCTAAACAATACGATGTGGCCTAAACCTTCGATTTCCACGATAATCTATATACATATATATATATATATATATATATTACGCTATCGTATGTGTCACAGAAATCGCGATTATTTTTTAATTTTTTAATGGCAACGCTCGAATGAAACGCATCTCATTGTTTATAAAACAGCATTTAATGCATCTCTATACCTATAAGGGGGTTGCCATAGGCTGGAACATGTTCTGTCGCCAAATACCGCCAAGTTTGTCGCCAACTTGGCGATATATCGCCAAATACCTATAGACTTCCATTGTAAACCAATAGGGTTTACTTGTTTAGGGAGAATCAACAAATTGAGATATTTTAATGCAACAAAAACTAATATCAGTTTAAGGTATTATATTAATCATATTTAAGGGAGCCCAAGTAAATTAAATTATGAATAAAAATAACGTGAATTTGATTAAAAAACTTTTAACCTCATAAAACAGTGTGTATCACTTGGTTAAATAGCGCATTATTGTGCGAAATAAGATAAAAGTATGGGTAATATTTAAAAGCAACTCAGGTTTATTTATATTCAATATATAATTATCAAAAAATTTAAATGACTAGTATTAAAAAAAGCTCTGACGAGCACCAAAAAAGGCTAATATGTTTTTAAGTATGAAAAAGGGTTTGACAAGTGCTTCTAATTGAGCATGAAAAAGGACAAGGGGTACCTTCTTGGCTGCAGCTCACTGTCAATGCCAACTCTGAAAAAAATCATATTTGCGCTTTTTCTATATAAAAAAAAATCAGCCACAGTTACGATAAAAATGTGTAGTGTAAAGACACAGCCAGTAAAGACGCCGCCTGATTAAATATGAATGTAAGGCGACATAATAACCATAAATCTTAGTTCCTGCAGCGTATTACACTCATGCAGTGACACCAAGCATGCCCGAAGTGTAGAACCGTACAGAAAACTGATTTTTTAGTGCAGTGCAGACTGTTGCAGCAGTCTGCACAGGAACAATTCCACATGTGCACGCATAACAGTATAATGCATTCATTGATTGTTGAAATTATATCCAAGTGGCTGTGGCTGTAAGATGTACTATGCAGAACAACAGTGCATATGTAAATTATAAAAGAACATTAGACGCATTCACCTTTAATACGGAAGTACAAAAGCACAATGTGAGTGTGCACTGAGGTTCAAAAGCATAATAGTAATGTAAAGTGTAGTATAGTTTGTAGAGAAATAATAGTACACAGTGCACTGTACAAAGTTGCATTGCAGACGCATGTGCAATACAGTAGTGGAACAGTGCAGTTAACATGTAAAGCACGACGGAAAGTTTTACTAAAGTACTGCGAATATATTTTGTATGGAAAAAGCGCAAATATGATTTTTTTCAAAGTTGGCATTGACAGTGAGCTGCAGCCAAGAAGGTACCCCTTGTCATTTTTCATGCTCAATTAGAAGCACTTGTCAAACCCTTTTTCATACTTAAAAACATATTAGCCTTTTTTGGTGCTCGTCAGAGCATTTTTTAATACTAGTTTTTATATATTTTATTCAATTTCGAACGAAAAATTTACACTTAGAAGCTCTGTTAGAATTGAAAGAGATAAACAGCTTTTTCTAGTAAAGTATTCACAGGAATTTCAGATATCACTGATAAACAATAACTTAAGGAGGCTGGTCACTCAGCTTCGGAATTCTCCTCCGTAATGTTAAGTCTATGAACTTTTGATGCATTCGTATATTTAAAATATCTTCTCGGAAAATTCATATATTTAACATATTTTTTCTGTGTATACTCTTCTTAAAGGATGACTCTTTTTTGCTTAGTTTTCAAAATATTTCAATTTAATATTTTATGTGTTAAAAGGAGCGAACTGTGAGTAAGATTTTAACACTTCCTATAAAATTAAGTCTATACTTTAGAAATATTTTGAGAACTAAGCAAAAAAGAGACATCTTTTAGGAAGTGTACACAAGAAATAGAAGTTTCAAATATTAATTTGATATTTTAAATGTACGAATGCATCAAATGCCCATAGACTTAACATTACGGAGGAGAATGCCGAAGCTGAGTGACCAGCACCCCCCCCCCCCCCTTCTTAAGCAAAAATTTTTAGGTGCCTTCATAATTATACAAATACGTAGCACCTATAATCGTTGTCTGGTCTATCCGTATGTCTGTCCGCCTGTCCTTATATAACAGCGCAAAAACTGCCCAACCAAATGGTTTGGAACTTAATATATAGGATCGTTGCAGAATTTTGTCGAATCATTTCAAATTTTATGAAAATCAAATCAAGACTGAAAAAGGTATTAATAGAAGTATATTTCATTCTGTTAAATCCTATCATATATTGTTAATTCAATGATATCCCATGATAGATAATGATTCTATGTTATGCATAGAACAAGAAAACGAAGGAATCGTTATAAAATTGTTTTACATGAAAATGTCAAGAGACTTTTGAAACATTCTGTATATAATTGTAATAAATTTTGTATCCATGCATTTTTGCATAAGAGTGCAGCAGCTATTGCACCAAGATCTGAATATTTATAAAACGAGTTATAGTACTAACGCACCTCATTTGCCGCGTTTGATGTAAAATTTTAGACTTGTTTTTAATTTCAGCAGGTGGATGAATAGCTTTTTAATCGTACCATAAAGGCAATAATGCCTTCTATGGGATACAAAGATAGAAATATGCGTGGTAATAAACTATAGCCCTACCATCCCACAAGTTGGGTGGCATGCTTAAACCTTGAAATGAACATATTTAATCCAATGCAATATCTGCCATGATATTTAGGTTACATGTCTCAAAGTAAAAATAAAACGCCTTTCCATACAATATACCTGCAATGCCGCAACCACAAGTTCTGCACAAATTCGCTACGTGCGTCAATGCATTAATGTGGAATTTCATGAATTATTTGCAGATGAATAGACAATATTTATGACAAATCTCTTTTTCCCGATCTAAATCATCTGAGATTCTACACCACCTACGTAGTTGTACTTTGATAAACAAGCGCTGCAAATCTCTTCATTTTCTTCTTTTTTTTTCTGTATGCAATTAAACAATCCATCTAAAGCTACCGTTATAATTCTTGCAGTCTTGATAGTTATTACCCGGGGTGGGAAACCTATTTTTCCATTATCGTATTTTGTAACCCACGTAAGATTTTATTCCTCTGTACCACCAAGCAACACACCCAACCCTTCAAGATAAAATAACAACCACTCTACACTCTCTCACGGCGTAAATCATGCCAGAAAACCCCCGCTTTTTAGTGCTGGCCGAAAGATTTCACATCAAAACATGTCGAGAGAAATAACTCGCCTTTTTTATTTAATTCTCCTGTGCTACTCTTAAAAAATACACTCGACACTTCAAGCAAGTATTTTAAGTTACTCTATCAGAAAAACGATACTGTTATATCCGGAAGATATCAGGAAATTATCAGTCTTGAACACTGTGTAACACAAGAAACGAAATGGGTCCTTGGCATTTGCTGTGGAAAAAAAAGTTTAATGTATTATTTATGTAGTAATTTCCTGTAGCTGTTAACCGTTAGAAAATTTCTCTAATCTTATACAGGCGAAAAAACGGCAGTGTCCGAGTTATCGTATTGAACGATCTGCTTCCAATTCGCCCATGGTGTTAAATTTGAGCTAGCTGCTTCTCTAAGCATAGCCCAATAGAAGTGATTTAAAGTTATAAAAAAAGGCGAAGATTAAGATCTTTTAGAAGAAAAAAAAGAGTGCGTATTTATCATTCTTTACACCAGGCCAGATAGAGTGATTTTGGAATACAATTTAATTCAGGGGATGTCTCTAAAAAAGTCTAACTTGTATTCAGTTACATTAAAAAGGACACTGACATCATATAGCACCTATTTTGTATTCGGGTGCATCCTAATTGATTTTTTCAAAGAACTTATTTCTTAGTCTGAACAAAGCCAGCCAATCACCCTAAATTTAAAGTGGTAAATTTGTCAGAAAAAGAAAGCTGTGCAGTTCCATAAAAAAGTTTCAGAAAGAAATAAAAGAAAAAATATTTATTTCAATGTTTCAGATTTAAAATAAAAGACTGACTAGTAAAATAGTTATCAGTACACGATAGTTTTTAGTTGATGCAGAAATTGTAACTAAAATTCTTAAAAACTCAGGAAGTCACCAAAACTCCTCTCTTACAACTCAATAAAATCGGATCCGCGCAAGTAATTGCAATAACGGTAATTTTCAGAGCCCCTGGTTGCACTTAAATGAGACAACATATAGTTCAAGATAATGCATTAACCAAAAATATCATAAAATATACGAAAAAAAATCTTAGTGAAACATTTACAAAGTATCCATCTTAAGCACACACACACACAAAAAATATATACGGGTTTTAATAATGTATGCCATTAAACAAATTATGTTAAAAATGTATAAGATTATCAAACATTCTAATACAGGGCGTTCAAAAATATCTTTACAGTTTTCTAAAAACCGTAATAAGAAACAAACAAGCGCATGCATTTGTGTTTTTTATTTAATTCAATAAGAAAATACTTAATATTTGCCTTTATCTATCACACAAAAGAAATCTATTGGTAAGAAATGTTCTTATAAGACAAATAAATTCTATGATATCCATTGATTTGTATCATAGAAATGATACACATCGAATACTTCGATGTATTTAGAGAAACTCTGAGCGCACATCTGCATTTGCCATTTCCATTATTGTATTTTGTATCTATATCTAACTTTCTATAAATTAATAAAATATGTCATATTTTTTAACGTAATTGATACCTACTTTTACCTAAAATATTTATTTCTTTTATTTTAAATTCTTTACGCATTTTTAATTTTATGTATCGTTAATTTTTTGCTTTATTAACATTCAAAAATACATTACGAACATATCTTGTTTAAACTTTGTAGATTCTTTAAGTTACAAAATTTTGTTTAATGATTTTACACAAATAACCCCTTTTTTTTCTCCATAATTTTAAGTTGTACTCTATTGACTTTTCATAATATTTGTGAATTCGAATTAAAATTTGCATACTAATTTTTATATGCAAAAAAGAAATGTAAATAAAAAAATAAATAACTGATGGCTTTTAATCCAAAATTTAATGCGATCTCGACCAAAAACGAAAAAAAAAAAAAAAAAAAAAAAAAAAAAAGAATACTTTTTATTGATAATGAACTTGTGTGCAAAATTAGAACAAAATCAGTTCGTTAGTTGTATAATTTTGATAAAAGAATTAATAAAAAAAATTGTCCCTCTAACCTGCCCCTAATTAGTAACGGCCCTAAATCTACACAAGTATTGAAACAAAAACAGCAGTAGAGGCAGTACTGTAAATGAAATTTTTCTGTGTCAACATAAATGAAAAATAAATGCTGCGCAAAAAAAATGTAATATTCTTTGAGAGGAGATAATGGTTTCGTACAGTCTTAATCTTTGAACACAGTTAAAAATGGAACCCGCGATAAAATTAACTTATTTTAAAATAATATAAATAATTGCGTTAATGTTACATTTGTTATAATTTGTATAAATAAAAAAATTGCATCACGTAAGAATTAGACATTATTATTCAAAATATTAAAGTTCGGGTGTACATTCCAAGGGACATAATTAATTTTTAATCTAACTTCTAGAATTAAGCTGTCTTAAGACTCTTAAAATTGAAAAAAAATGGGGGGGGGGGGGAGATCATTTTCAACATTTTATATTTTAAAATGTATACGATTTTAAAACACAATTTTTATTGGGATGAAAGATATAAATAAGCTCATTCATTTCATGTATTTAAAAAAATGCAAGATGCAGAATTAGCATTTATAGGTCAAGCTGTCAGCCATTTGACGAGGAGAAAATTGGCATAACAGCTTACGCGCAGGATTGCAAAATAAATTTTGCAACTAGAATGAAGATTTTCATACCTTACTTATACTTCAGATTGTAATCATTTCTTTGAACCTAAATAAATTTGTATTTATAGCATATTTATATTTTTAATACAAAGTTGTATTTAGCTAATACAAAATTTTGAAAATTTCAACAGTATAATCACCTAAAAAGTAGTGTTTTAAACAATAAAAAGAAAATTTTAGGTTCAGTTTACACAGACTAACATGAAACATATGTTTTGAAAATTTCATAAAAAAATATTCAGAAGTTTTTCAGATATCCTGCGCGTTATGCCCAAAAACGTCATTTGAAGAAAAATGACTTCAAAGTTTCGGAAACCACGCTACAGCTATTGAGCAGGTATAAAAGTCATTACTTCTGTTCTGATGGGAATTTCAAGGAAACAATAACACCAAAATGTTCAGAAATTATAGCAGTTTTATACCTAAACAATTAAAATTTCGAAAATTTTGAAGCTTTAAGAGTCTTGAGACCCCTTAAAAATTTAAAGTGATTTTTGTAACTTAAAGTTAATCCATATCAAAATATCTGCTCTAATGTAAATCAGAACTTTGTATCACTAAACTATTCTACAACTAAATAAATCTCCATATCACTAACTCTAAAACAATTATTTCACTAATTTTTTATTACTATACAATTAGGTGCGTTCGTAATTATATAAATACGTAGCATCTATAGTCGTCGTTCGGTCCTTCTACCCGTCTATCTGTCTGTCCGTCCGTCTATCCGTCCGCATATAATAGAACAAAAACTACCCAACCGAATGTTCTGAAATTCTAAATACATAATTGTTGTATAATTTTGTCTTGGGATTTCAAATTTAATGAAAATCGGATGTATAGTTTAATGACAGGGACAGTCAAAAGTTTCCCGTTACATGACGAACAATGAGAAAGAAATTATTTCAAGTGCATTTGAATGATGTTACAGCCTTTCGAACAGAATGAAATGGATATGCACTTAGGAAGTGTATTAAAATATACATTTAAAATAATATGCGGTGCAAAAAATATTTATAGAACTAGTTATAGTACGAACGCACCTCATTTGCCACGTTTGACGTGAAATTTCCAAATTGTTATAATTAAAATATGTATCACTAATCTGCTGTAAGTCTTTTTATCACACTAATTTTGTGTTGCATTCAAAATATTAAACTAGTATATCAAAACTATCTCTATCTTGTTCACTCCATTTCTTTCCTTTACTAATTATTAATGTGATTTAAGATGTTAAAGACTTGAAGCGATGTTTCGTAAATTATTCTAGTTAATATCAAAGAGTTAACTATTTACCAAATATTTTTAAAACATAGATAAAATTTAAACAAGATCGAAAAATCATGCATCAATTATAGATCAGGAAACGCATTCCTACACTAATAGAATTAAAAAAAAAAAAAAAAAAATTCTCTACAACGAAATGAAATATCTAAATAAGCAACTTAAAAAAAACCCAGTAAGCACAGTAAAAATGTATTTTTACCAATTGATGTCCATATCAGGTAATGCGTGGGAATTATTTAGTGTATCTCCAAGATCGAAAAATCATGCATCAATTATAGATCAGGAAACGCATTCCTACACTAATAGAATTAAAAAAAAAAAAAAAAAAAAAAAAAAAATTCTCTACAACGAAATGAAATATCTAAATAAGCAACTTAAAAAAAAACCCAGTAAGCACAGTAAAAATGTATTTTTACCAATTGATGTCCATATCAGGTAATGCGTGGGAATTATTTAGTGTATCTCCAAGATCGAAAAATCATGCATTAGATCAGGAAACGCATTCCTACACTAATAGAATTTAAAAAAAAAAAAAAAAAAAAAAAAAAAAATTCTCTACAACGAAATGAAATATCTAAATAAGCAACTTAAAAAAAACCCAGTAAGCACAGTAAAAATGTATTTTTACCAATTGATGTCCATATCAGGTAATGCGTGGGAATTATTTAGTGTATCTCCAAGATCGAAAAATCATGCATCAATTATAGATCAGGAAACGCATTCCTACACTAATAGAATAATAATTTAAAAAAAATCTCTACAAAGAAATGAAATATCTAAATAAGCAACTTAAAAAAAAAAACAGCAAGCACAGTAAAAATGTATTTTTACCAATTGATGTCCATATCAGGTAATGCGTGTGAATTATATCATAATATTAAAATAAATAAAATAAATTTAAATTATGCATTTGTAATTTTCTATTATACATTCTGACGACTCAAAAAATGAGTTGAAACATGTAAATAAAGAGTTTTTAATTTACTTTTAATGTGTTTTTATAACGTCTTTTAAGCAAATAAATATTTTAATATTAGGATATGATTAGAAACGGACGTAATTTTGACTTACTACTCGCACTTATTTACATTTGCGTGTGAATTATTTAGTGTATCTCTCAATGTAACCTAAAAAAATTATAAGCACCGCAGAATACATTTAAAATTTAGGGGGAAAAGGATCTTTGAGTTTGTCAAAACAATCAAACCCATCGCCTTATTCAAAGTGCCAAAACACAATTATTATACAATTAAGATCTTTTTTTTTCCAATTTCTGCCTAAAGTATATATTCTTAGCTATATTATTCAGAAAATTAACTGTTGTATATACAAAATTAATATTAAAATTTAAATTTTAAAAATTCATTTAACTAATGCATTGTTTAAAATCATTAAGTGCTGCGTGCATGATAAAACTCAAAACTCTAAACAATTTTTGAACAAAATATTGTCACAACATGCCTATTTTAAAATTAAAACCAAAATATATACAAAAAGTTTTGTTTAAAATTTAATTTTAGCACGAAATAAGAAAAAAATAAAAAAAAATTGAGTTTTTTATCAAATTTTTCAGGTGAAAAAAAATATATATACAGTAGAACCTCAATTATCCGAAGTAATTGGGACCGACTCGCTTTCGGAAAATCGAAATTTTCGGATAATCGAGAATGCTTCCATTTTAAGTTTAAGGAGAGATATATGCAATATTTCTTATTAGGGAACAAGTACTTAACAAAAATAAAGCAATAGCAAAATAGAAACAAGAATACATTACCTGAATCTTAATTTTGAAATTAAGTACCTTTTACATATATCACGAGGGTTTGAAAAAATGTTTTGTTTGTCGTAGTTTCGATTGCCTTTGCTTTGAAGCTCTATCACGGCGTTTTTTAATATTATTAGTTCACCAGTATCACAGTTTTTCTGCTGCTCCAGCCATGCCAAACCTTTTGCAAAGCATTCAAAAACTTCAGAATTTCTACTTTGTTCGTTTTCTTCGTTCCACTCCGCAGCTTACCAGAGCTCAAGTTAAATTCAAAGGAACTCTAAGAAAGGGAATCGAAAATATTTATATGTATTTGTAGTTTGGAAAGGACCACTTGCACACAAGGAATATGATAGTTAAAAAAAAAAAAAAGTTTTCAAAATGGATTTTGCGCATAAGGAATGTGACAGAAAAAAAAAAAAAAAAAAAAAACCCTTTAAAAATGGATTTTGGTTAACCGAGAATTTCGGATAAAAGAGGTTCTACTGTATATATTTTTGGTTTTAGCATGAAGACTAAAAAGAAATGCACATTTCCTTAATTGTTTAAAGCTGTGGCTTGCATAGTTTTGAAAGTAACAGTGCGCGCAAGCTCCAAATTTACTAATCTGAGAAAACGCGTTTTAAAGTTTCAGTATCAACGGATTTTCAATTGCACTCACCATCTATAAATGATTATAACTCAAGAAATAATTCAGATTTTTGAAGGTTTTTTTTTTACACATTGTTGAGAACTTGTTAAAAATTCAGAACAAAACTAAATCCGAAAACAGATTTTTTGAAAGTGTAAAGGTTTCAGGAATTATCGATCTCAGTCAGTTCTGTAACTGAATTATTTTATGTGTCAGTGTAAATAAATGATAAATGCTATACACCCCATAATCTATAAAAAGCATGTTGTAGTACACCTTAGTGATTGCTTTGCGTTTGAAGTATCATAACATCATTAAAGTGCACCGCAAACTAATTTCTCCCGTAGATCATAATGTAATGGAATTATTCTGTTCATCTCCGTAAATGAATGAAATGCACTTCATTTTCATTACCGAACTTTCCTTAGCAAGCCTTAACCCATTTGTGCCTAATTTTTCGTTTTTTTCAAATTTGTTGGTAAACTCGTTTTAAAATGTCGCAAAATGAACTGGAAAAATACTAAAAAAAAAATTACGCTGTAAAGTTTTTTTATTTATTTGATAAAATTTAAGCGTATTAAATATGGAAATATTCATAATAGTTATAATGATATAATATGCATAATTATATGTTTTGTCTAAATTTATATAAAATGAGCTTTTAAATTGCATATTATATATTATAATTAGTATTTTTATGAACTACTAAAAAATATATATTTATTTCTTTACAAAGACTAATAACATTATAAGTATTATTAATAATAAATTATGAATAATCGTATTTGAGGCTTAAAAGCAATTTTTTTCATAATCATCTTGAATAAGAATTTATATAAATAACTGTCCTCTAAATAGCAATTAAAAATATGTAGCCATTTCCTAGCACCCTACATATTGTACGTTACAAAAATGCATAAAAAATAGGCTTGAACATATAATTTCACAATTGAAAAAATATACGTATTTCAAAGAAGTCTAAAAACTAAGATTATGGCTAAATTATTTGAATCCTTGATAGAAAAAATCCAAATAAATTCACATTTTACATTTCGGAATCTTGAAAAATGAAAAATCTCCTTAAACACCGAAAAAAGCCTAAGTAAATATCCATCTTATGCTGTCATCTCCCAGTAACAGATAAAGACATTTATAGATAATTATTTCATACAATTTTCATGTTATAAAGAAGAAGAAGATTATACACATTTATTAAAATTCGAAGCGTCCCAAAAATGGGACGCTAGGCATAAATGGCTTAATAGCATAGAAAAATTTCGTGGCAATCCGAGTATATTTTCGAGAGTTACAGCACTGACAAACAGATAGATCGGATTCATAAATAATTTTCAACTATTTCTAGACGTTAAAAATCCAAGTGTTAAAAATGCAATATTTATTCGCATAAAGAGATTCCGAAGATTTAACAGAGTATAATTCTTTTTGACAAAATATATGACTTACTGGCTATTGATTTGTTGGCAAAAAAAAAAAAAAAAAAAAAAAAAAAAAAAAAAAAAAACAATTGCACCTGAGTTATTTTGAATCAAATAACAGCATGGGCGTATAATTCAAAACAATTTCGGCGGGGTAACAACACGATTTGCTCGGAGAAAAATTTCACTCAATCCAATAATCGGAAAAGGAAAGAAACACGTGGTTCGGTTTCTAGCCACTAATTGTTAAGTGGGAAGAGAGAGAGAGAGAAAAAAAAAAAAAGGGCAAAGGAAAGATTTTAATCTGAAGTCAAAAGGGCGGCATTTTAAACTTTTGTAATGACAGGGTTGGATTCGTAGAACGATTTGTTTTGAGCTTGGGTGTCATTAACCGCCTTCTGCTGTTTCCGACTGTTTTAAAACTGTTTTTTAGTAAGACGTACGTAAAACGTGAAATTTGATTAAGTAGAGGTGATTTAGGTTATCGTTGACGGAATGTCAAAAGGTAATGGCCAGGTAGGTGTTCGGGAAATTTATGGTAGGTACGTTTTCGCTACCATTTCTGAAAACAAAGTGCGGTAATATCAAAAGAGTGGTTGTCTGAAATTATTTTTATGCAGGGTGCTACATAAGATATTCCCTACCTCACACGTAACTAAACTTCAAAAATTCACTTGCAAACTAAGTATATATATGGAAGGATAAAAAGTTAAAACCTATTAAAAATTCAAAATTAAAGGTTCTAATTCTAAGTTTAAAGTTAAAATTCCAAGTCTAATTTTCGTTTCCTAGTCTCTTACTTTAGATATTATATTCAAAACTCTATTTGTCGATTATTAGCAAATTATTAAAGTTATTAAAATATTCTCTGATGAAGACCTTGGAAAAGCATGAAAGTACTAAGAAGTTTTAAATAAAATGCATAGTTTTAACTTGTAACATCTCTTTTATTATTTTATTATTTTAGTCACCTTTTAAATAAAACAGTGAATTTTTTAAAAGTTCATATAATATATTTTATGTCAAAAATAACATTTTAAAAAATGCGTCTGTTTGTAAGCCTGTTTCTTCTGGAATAGGCACAGAATCGATTACATAGAAAGGCACTAAACATATCAGGCGCAAATAGAGAATGTTTCTGGCTACAATCTGCAGTTGGCAGCATAGTTTGAAAAAATCCAGACGAATCAATCAATTCAATACTCAAAAACTCGAGAACTAATTTATTAATTTAAGAAATCTTATGGTACACCCTTAACCCTTTAGTGCGCAGCTTTGCTTATATGGAAAGAACAGTGTTTTGAATTTAATGGATTTTTTTTATTCGTGTATACTTAATTCACACCAGAAGATTAAAATAGCAATATTTGATTTAATTAATAACAGACATTCCGTATTTAAATAAAGCGAAATCAACCATAGAAACTTTCTGGTGTAACGTCAGATTCTCTGAACTACGCAATTTCTAGAACGTATTCTATCAAGGAAATTAAGGGTTAAAGGTTAAGTTTTATAAAATAAATAATTATATGAATTAGGGTATTTGGAGACATACTTATATTTACTAATTTGCAATATTTTAGCGCAAAACTTCCACACGACAGTAGTGTTTACTTGTATTGCAGATGTGCAACAGAAGAAAAGATTGATGTATTATATGAAAAATATATCTCTGATTATTTTCATTATTTTACCTGTGTAATAAACCTTTCAGAGAATCATATATAACTTTTTCGAAACAAAACAAAAAATCGCGTATTTAAGGATTAAGGGTGTATTCCAATCCAAACTGCTTATTTTCTGATTAATTTTTAAATTCATTTTTGCTCTCAAACGCATCAAACTGGGAAATTCTCTTATTTAGAAACTACGTAATGGGCCGTGCTTCTCGATTTTTTCATGAATGCAGAAAATATTGTAAAAAATTCTGTCAAAGTTGGCGTTTTGAATCGAATTTTCGAAGCGGCGAAAAATCGATCTGGGAACGAAAAAAAGGATCATACTGAGAAAATAATTGTTTAAAAGTGAAATTCTAATTAATTCAGCGAAAAATGAAATCACACGGTCTCTTATACATCTCTTCCAAAATCACCTCAGCAAGTTTCGTGTTTTTACTTTTAAAAATGAGTCTGAAAATGCCTCAAAAATTTCGAACTGTTGAGGGTGGAAAAGTATTTTTCGAATACACCCTTAAAGGTCTAAATGCTAATGATTACATTTTTATTTTATGACTTATACATTTTAATTTAAAAACTGGATGAATAAATATTTTCCTCAAAAAACTCGAAAGATCTCATTTAAGACAAATGTAACACAACGGGATGCTACGAAGATAGTAAAAATTATCACGTAGCTCATAAATGTAATATCGAGTAACTTAAAAAAAAAAACAGTTTATTTTTTTACAATAGATGGCGCTGCGCTGTCTCAAACTGTAAAATGCTCAAATTAATCTACAGATTTTAAAATACAAGATTTTTTTCGGACTTCCTTAGTCAACTAGAATAGAAAGTAAACACTGAATTACCCTTGACACAACAGAATAGTTCCAGCGCTATTAAACTTTGAGAAATCAGATTTATTTAATGACGAATATTTGAACTATTTTTCTAATTATTTTCTATAAAATTTATGAGCAACTCGATAAGCAATTCATTTGAGCAATTGATTTTATTTGGAAGATTAAAACGAATTATTACTTTTTATGATATTTTTAAGGATTTATATTCGAAACGTTTCAACAAAGTATAAAAACTCTAGAAAAGAAATCGCTTCAAAATATGTCTTAAAAGAGTAAAAGTTAAATTAAAAGAATAAAAATAAACCCAACTGCGTAAAAAAAGAAATAATTAATTATTTCTCATCAATGTGAATCTATTTTTTATATTACTTATCTGTTTTTTTTTCTTTATTTACTTGTATTGATGACTTTTAAGCTGTGTTTAATTCTTAGATCCTATCTATAAACATTGTTTTGATGAGGCCTATAGATGTCTATGAAGGTTAGAGTTACAGTTAAGCTAGATATCCTACCTACACAACTTCCAGGTTGTGTAATATTTAAACGGTCTTGGAAACATCGTCTTCATTTTGAAAGACCTCCAATGATATACCACTCAATAGCGTGCGTAATTTTTTTCGTATCTACCACCATTTTGAAATTATGAAAATAAAACCTAGCCTATAACCATCGGATGGTTAAGACGAATCGATAGAGACCTCATTCATTAAAATCCATCCAGCCGTTGAGATGTTTCGAGGGTATAAAGAAATCCACATACCCAGATACGCGTGAAACACATAACCCTTCTTGGCAGTCGGGTAAAAATCGATTTTTCAATTACTGCAGAATTTTGATTCCCCAGTAAAATGATTACAAGGGAAAAAAACATTCCTAATCTTTAACGTGTATTTATTTGATCCGGCCGATTTAAATTATCACATTTGAATTTAAAAGATGAATATCTCTATCAAAACATTTTGATTTCACTTGTTAACTAAAGCTATCCGTAACACAAATTAACGTACCAGTGGATTTTAAAGAACGGATTAAGAAAAAAAAAGTACGAGACATGTAGGACATATTCTGTTTTTCCTCCGAATCAAGTAACCCGATTTGAAGAATATGAGAATTTTAAGCAGATTATCTTGCACTTTTGGAATTTCTTTTCATTTGTTTTTTCGTCTGTTTCACGTATTGAGTTAAAAGTTCTAAGAAAGTTTGAGTGATTGTACTTTTCTAGCGCGTCAGGTTGTTGGTCATTACCCACCTGTTGCCATTTAAGCTACCTAATTTTCTTTCTTTTATAATTAGTTAACTAAATTCGTTATTTGGGTGTCTGTTTCGAAAGTTGTTTATATGAACTCAGTTTTATACTATGATGTTTCGGATATGATTTGCTAGTGGTGTTGATTTCTCTTTCTGCTAAAACTAAAAAAAAAGCACAGAGAGCATACGCGTGTATCGTAATGAATGGATTAGATTTGTTAACTAATATCAAACAGAGTTTAATGAGATTTAGTAGGAATACTGAATGAACAAGTAATATAAACATTTTTGTTTTTAAAGTCAATTCCTACTTAGGTCATGAAAGAAAAATTTAATAGAATCCCTTAAGCTAATATTAGTTTTTGTTGCATTAAAATATCTCAATTTGTTGATTTTCTATAAGCAAGTAGGTTTACAATGGAAGTCTATGGGAATTTGGCGAAATATTAGAGATATTGCCAAGTTGGCAGTTGGCGTCACATTTGGCGACTCATTTTGGTCGCCAAATTTGGCGATATATCGCCAAGTTGGCGACAAACTTGGCGGCATTTGGCGACAGAACAGGGTCCCCCCTATGGTAATCCCCTTATAGATATGAAGATGCATTAAATGCTTCAATAACCAATGGGCGCCATTTTGTCTCCCCTATGTAAAACTAAAATTAATTAATTAAAATTTAATTAATGAATTAATATTTGAAAAATTTGCATTAACATCAAGTGTCATCCCGTACAAGTTTTAAAAAATTTATTTCAACTTGATAGGATGAATAATAAGTATTTTATTAACGATTGAAAATTTGAACAAGATATATAAATAAATAAATAAAGGGAGAGTGTGAACTAATAGTAGGAATTGAAAAATGGCACAAATTATACGAAATTGCCGTTGAAACTATCTATAGTACAAAGGACGAGCATGTTCGTCCGTAACGCTGACGTCATTTAAGCGTTGGCCGTGGCTAACGGAAAGGACAGGCTACCGCGGTTCATTCCACGTGTCTTTGTTTACAGACCGCTGGAGCGACGTGATGCTCTTTTCGCACTCCTTCATTGGCGCATTCGAGCATCACGTGACTGCAGCGGTCTGTAAAAAAAGACAATTGGAATGCACCGCGGTAGCCTGTCTTTCTGGTTAGCCTCGGGCTTTGGGAAAACCACGATTAAATTTCGCGTTTACTGCAATTTTTTAACCCCTTGAGGGGCAGTGGGATATATTATATCTCAGGTAATTAAAAAAAAATTCGCACCAGAAACTTTTAACTAAATTTTATTTTTTTAATTTTGGGGGAGAAAATGTTAAACAATTGCTTTTCCTTATTTAAAAATAAAATATTTTGATTATTCCGGTGAGAATTCAATATTACAGAGACATTATTGTTTGCCCTTCAAAGGGTTAAACTTCTAAACATCGCATATTTTCGAACAAGGAAAAAAATGTAAGATGCAATTGTTTGAAAACTGTATCGCAATTTGTTTGAAAACTATATCGAGACGAACTAATTTTTTCAGGTTTTTAAATTCATTTTTAGCCTTTTAGAATTTAAAAAAAAAAAAAAAACAATCCCTATTAAGTTCAGACAATTACGAACGGTAAATCAGTTTGCACGCAACTTAATATAAATAGTTCGCATTTGTTTCCGGCTCCTATTCCATAACGAAATTAAATCCTCATCATTGAATAAATAAAATAATAAAATACAGCAAAACCTCCAGATATTTAAGACATGTAATCAACTACACGGTTAAACCACTGGAATTAACAGAATCAAAATTCGGTTGTAAATAGCGAAGTTTGGCGATTTCTCCGTCTGTAACTCCTGGCGCGAGGCTACCACGAACGCATCGTTTTATAAAATTTCAAAACTTCCTTTTAATGCATAATTGCTAATTTTCATATAGGAATGATTTTTGGTATTGTTAGAGAGCAATTAAAAAATATATTAATGTGTTCCGAGAAACAAAAAATTTTCAAATTTCTAAAAACATTTTATTGCATTAAAAATTTCTCTGTTTTTTTTTTCTGTTTAAAATGACGTTTAAATCGTGTTTCTATCTTATTTAGAACAGGATATATTAAATATTTCGTTTTGACTTGTTTTAAAAATCTAGCTTTCTAGCAATGGTTGTCATGGAAAAGACTTCTTGTGAAAATGCGTTTTTCTTCGTGATGTTTTTTTTTTTTTTTTTTTTTTTTTTTTTTTTAGCATTTCTTGTTATAACCCAAGAACCGCTAAAGATAAATAGTTCAAACTTGGAACATTTCTTTTTCAATTGTTTTACTTTAATTTTGATTCAGCAAATTTGAAAAAATATTTACTTTTGAAAATATGTTTTTTTTTTTTTTTTTTTTTTTTTTTTTTTTTTTTTTTTTTTTTTTCAAGTTACATCATTTTTTTTTTTTTTTTTTACTTTAAATATTTTTAATTTTTTTTTATTAATATTTTTAAAAATGCTGAATCAAAATTAAAACTTATATATGTCTGTTTATTTAAATAAAAAAAAAATTGAAATTCTACAAATAATATTTCGAGCTATAGCGATTTTTAATTACCCCACATTTTTAATAAATTTTAAATATATATATATATATATACTTTATTACGAGAAGTTTTATCATGTGATTTTATACAAACCAGCACACAAAAATTCAAAATTTTAACTCAATAAATAAAAATTATTTTAAAATGTGTCCCGGACCCCCTTAAATGTAAAAATTCTATTACAGTTTTCAATTAAAAAAAAAAAAAGTTGTTTTCACCTATATTCTCTGAACCGGAATTAGATTCTAATGTAAAAAGATCAATTTCGGTAAATATTTATATGGGTATAGTTGTAAAAATCATTTACTACCTGAGACCAGAAAGATAGCTTAAAGGTCTTATCTAATACCGATATTTTAAAAATTGCAGTATAGTTTTATAAATATTCCCTAAGAAAAAACAACAAAACAAATATTGTGCCAATAAAAAAAGATGCTATAAATGTACTTATGGTAATTAGATTGTCATTGTAATCAAATAAATTTTATGCCGTGTATTTTACGGATTAACCAGGTACATAAAAATGCGCCGTATACCGACTGTGATCATGACACACAGCATGGTATCTCTAATCCCATCAAATGCCTTGCTGAAACAAACCTCTAAAAATCATAAATTATATTTCTTTTTTAGTATGCTAATCTGCAATTTATCTCAACCGTTCGTCGCTATTTTTATTGTCACTTAACTTCGTAGAATTGTACGGGTTAAAAAGAGAGGTCTGGTTTATAATCGGACATTTGACCAAGATCTTCTTCAGTGGCGCCAAAGTTTTCTGACAGACTGTAATTCAAAGCTGGAAGAATTTGTCTGGATATGACAATATATCGTATGGGATTTAAATAACAAAAATGCAGCTCGTTAACAGATTAAATTTATGGTATTTCATTTGTTTTTTTTTTCTTTTTAGTTTTATATAAAGAAGGGTTTTTAACTTGGGGAAAATATTTAAAAGACTGAGAATTTAAGAGAAAGAAAAGAACGAGAAATAGAAGTTTTCATTTGATAACCTTGTATACTGTAAAAAGAAAAAAAATAAAGATGTAAATCTACAAAACTAGTTTTTGAAAAAGCTTCAGAAATCTGTATGTTTACTAAAATTTTATCTGTACACTGTACGGAAAAAAGATGTAAATCTACAAAAGTAGGTTTGCAAAGCTACAGAAATCTGCATGGTTACAAGGGCGATTCTCAAAAGGTGGGCACTGGACACACGTCATAATTTTAAGCCTTTCAAACATAATTTTAATTATCATTGACTTTATTTTTTTTTCACTGAGTATTTAATTCTATTCAGAGACAGAAAATGACATAATTTATTGTAAAAGCTTTGTATAAATATCTTAAAATTTTATTATTTTATGCTAAAGAGGCCAATTTCGGACATTCATAACGTTAACGGCTCCAATGTACCACCAAGAAAAAGAGTTTTAACTTTTTTCCAGGTGGTTCTAATGGTAAAAAACGAATGCATAAAGGAAACGGATGATTTTTTGATAATTTCGTTAAGAGATGGCAGGCTGATTTATTGCTTTTTTGAAGATAGAAGGACTTTTCTATAAAGAATTTTTCTGTATTTTGTTATGTCCGAAAGTAACGTTCGTAACAAAGCATTTGATTTTATTATTAATATTACTGGATAACAAAAAGTTAATTATACATATATATATGTATACAGACACATTTACTACATTCTTAGTCTTAAGAATTTTTTAAATACTAAGAGCAACGTCCAAAATCTGTAACGTACGTGCGAAAAAATGTCCAAAATTTGTAACGTACACAACTGCTAATTAAATGCTTTAATCATTAATTTTCCAGAATAGTTGCTGTCTTTTAATGTTTGTGTATAATTTTGTAGACATACTATTAAAAATATTTATATATTATATTTATAGGCAAAATACTATACTATTAAAAAAAATTGGCCTTAAATTTGAAAATTTTAAAAATTACATATAGTTCACGTTTAATGATCCCACCTTTTGGGAATTTCCCACAAAAATCGTATCGGTAACCCGGGATGATTTACATGATTTTGTTTGTCGCAGCTACATCAAAAGTTCTAGGAATCCCAGTTTCCTAAAAAGAATCTTAGTAACCTTACAGATTTTTTTGTTTTACAGTGCAAACGTGTATCTGTTACATGAATTTATTTTGCTGTGGTTACATAAACAGTTCTAGGCATCCCGGGATGCCTAGAACTGTTTATTCTAGGAAACTGCTTGCAGTTTCATAGAAAATTCTTTGTAACCTTATAGATTTTTTTTTTTTTTTTACAGTGTACAAAAATAAATTTAATCAATAATAATTTTTTTTACAATTTCTAAAGGTACAGATGTCATATTCGCCCCATATTGGCGCGATTTTTTTCGGTTGCCAATTTGGCGAAAACATCAACAGCATAAACAACATAATCCGGGTTACTACATCAAGCAAAATAACGACACTTTGGGGCAAGTTAAGTACCCTTTTCCTATATGATTTGGAGTCAGAAAAAAAGCGCGCCAATATGGGGCGAATATGACATCTGTTCCTTTCTAAAATAAAAAATATATGTAGTGATGGAACAGTGGCGCATCAGTTGACCGATTGTCACCATTAAAATTTTATAGTATTCTTCGCCTTCAAAAATCTCAGAAATTCTGCCCTGAAGTTAGATGAAGAATACTAATAAAATTTTGCGGTGTCAATTGATTCTCTGCTGCTACACTGTTCTATCACTGTATCTATTAAAATTGATAATAGTATATGTAAAGGCTTAACCCTTTAGTGTCCACAAAAAAGGACACCTAATTTTAATTACAAAACTGACAAACGGCGCCAAGAATATTTAATTAAAATTTTACATTTATAAAGTACTGGAAAATAAGCAGGTTTTTAATTTCTAATAATTTCGTTCGTAAATTCCGGTGTCAGTTCATCATTTCATCAGTTTACAAACAGACTTACTCCGCGCCGGAAAGGGTTAAAAATCTTTTAATAAACAGACCTACTAGTTTCGTTCAAATAATCGGTGACATCCCAAAGATCAGTAATGATATAAAAAAATCTTTAAAATAGTAAAACGAATTTTTTTCATTTATTATCAGTTAGAGTTGAAATTGAAGTCTGCGTTTTCTTTCTTCTTTTTTAACATTTTTCAGAATACTTGAAAAGTGTTTATGAATTCGGTTTGTCTGTCTGCTTGCCCATGCTCGAACTTGCGTAAATACATTCGGATTGCTATGTATTAATAAGGTTTACTGTGGAATGTTCCGTACTGAAATGGTACTTCGGTTGTAACTTCGGTACTAATGAAGTATATAACGTTTATAGTTCATTTGACTGGGAAAAAAAAATTGCGTTACATCAAGGTCTATAAAGGTTAAAAACAGAGGTCTGGTTTGTAATCGGACGTTTTACCGAAATCATATTCACACTGTAAAAAAAGTATTTAATGTTACTAAGATTTTTCTAGGAAACTAAGATTCCTAGAGCTTTTTACGTAACGGCAACAACAAAAATTCATGTAACAGATACACTTTTGCAGCGTAAAGCAAAAAATCTGTAAGGTTACTAAGAATTTTTTAGGAAACTGGGATGCCTAGAACTTTTTATGTAACTGCAACCAGGGTTACACATAAAATTTTAGTAAGCTTTTGTGAAGCTATAGACTTTTGTAGCTTTACAAAAGTTTTGCAGATTTACATCTTTTTTTTGTACAGTGTATAGATAGTACAATTTTAGTAAGCATACGAATTTCCGTAACTTTACAAGTGTAAAGTTACAGATATTTTTATTTTATTTTATTTATTTATTTATTTTTTTACAGTGTAGTGGCGCCAAAGTTTTCTGACAAGTTCCAACTGAAAACTGAAAGAAATTGCCTGAAAATGGTAATATATCGTATAGGATTTAAATTTAAAAAAATACAACCCATTAACAGATTAAATTTATGGTTTTCTTTTGTTTCTTTGACGTTTATATAAAGAAAACTTTGTAATTGGTGGAAGATATTTAAAAGACTTGCTACTGAAAATTTAAGAGGAAAAAAAAAAGAATAAGAAAAAGAAGCTTTCATTTGAGAACTTTCTATAGAAATAAACTAACAATAAAAAATTTTGCAGTCGCTAAAATAAAATATAAAAAGTTCTTAATTAAATTGCAGTGTTATGTTATTAATAATAAAAATAAATTAAGAATAATTAATATAATAATCATTACGAATTAATATTAAGTAATATAATAATGAATAAAAATTTATATTACTTAATATAATAGTCAATATAAATTAATGATAATTAATGTAATAATTATTAAATATTAACAATACTAAAGAAACTTTTTAACTTGGAGTGTAATCTGCGAAACACAATCAAAGTAAGTTTCCATCCTACACTGTAAAAAAATACAAATGTTATATAAATGTAAAAACAAAAATATACAATAACCTCTTCCGAATTACATATGATACCTAAAAGTGATTAGAAGTGCCAGAATGCAATATATATTCGAGATTTTAAAAGGCATTTCTGAAACAAAAAGTCTCTTGTTGCCACTGATTCTCAGAAACGTTTCTGAGTAGTTTTTATGGTGTAGGGGAGACCGGGGCTAGTAAGCGCTGTTTTTAGTTATTGATTTTTATAAATTTTTTGTTTAAGTTTTTTATGAAATTTTAACTGTACTTTTAAAGAACAGGCATTGGGCTATAAATACCCGGAGTTTTGAGTTTGTAGTTTTTGTAGTTTATGTTTAGCGGAAGCCTAAAGTAAAAGGAAAATTGTGCGCCAACTTACCCCGTCACGGGGCAAGTTGCCTATATCTATAGGGTAAGTTGGCACACGCTTTATAAATATTCAAATAAGACACGCAGTTAAGCGAAATCAAATTCATTATTACCAGTAAGTTTACACAAAGGCGTTATAGCCGTACAATGAAAATTCTAAGTTATACAGACATAAAAATAATGAACAAATCATTAACATTGAGTTACTTCTATCCTACTCTATATCATCATCAGAGTTACGGTTGTCACAAATAAAAAATCGAGTGTCTTCGTTTGGGCAAGCCTCGTGTGCCCAAAATCTTGCATTGCAACTACTTTTCTCGTTGTTTGCTGTTTTTCAAGCTACCAGCACACACTAAACACCGAGCCAACTTGCCCCGTGTTCAATGCGCCTACTACCCCCATAATAAATTTCTTCACAAAAGGGACACGTAATCCTCTAAGCATAAATAATCCAAGTAAATCACATACTGGGTAGGTACAGTTAATCATACACTAAGAAAAACTGCACAAATTAAACCGCAATTATTAAGATAAGTATTAGAAATTAGAAAAAGAATGAAACAACAAAAAAATTACTTATGAATGCAAAAAACAGAAAAATCGTAATAAATGCCCACTGGACGTAGGTAACGCTGCAAAACTACAATGAGGATTGTAAAAAGCAAGAAGAAAGGTACTCTGTGACTGGTTGCGCAATCTATCCACAAACAGACGATTTATGAGGACTGCGCCTACTTACCCATGTAGCCAACTAGCCCCGGTCGTCCCTAATAATTAATTTTCTCAAACCGAAATAACGGTTTTAGTATGCTATTAATTCTCAATAAAACATTTTCAGCTGCATAATTGAATTTATGCATTCAAGAGTAACAAACTATCGTCAACCTGGGTTACTTTGGTCCATCCCATAAAAAAAGTTTGTATTCTTTGTATTGAACAAACAATACAAGATAATTTGGAGTTTTTGCCCTTGAAAAATAATGTATACCCTACTACTATAGGGTATTTGAACAGTTTGCAGGTAATTTAATCTTCTTAGTGGCAACACTGAATGGGTTTGTAAAGAACTGTTTTCGTGCATAGAATTTAACTCTCCAAACTTTCTATTGTGAAACAATCTTGATAAGAGCTACAAATAAAGTAAGTGTTAAAATATTCCCTTTACTAACCTGTAACCCATGTGTGATCATAATTTTTCCTTTAACTTTTTATTTTGGCAAAAAATTTGTAAGTTTTCATAAAGCTAGCATGAAAACTAGTATTTCGGGGCTACTTTGTGCCAGGCCTGTTTTGGTCCGAAAATGGCCCCAATTAGAAATGCCTTTTGTACAACCAAATCTCTTAAAACATGTTTTAAATAACTTTTTTTTTTTTCAAATGTTACTGTTGCAAAATATTACATTACTTGTTTTTGTCCCAGTTGCTGAGGATAACATGACGAAAACTGTTTCTCGTTTCTTTAATATTAACAATTGGTTTATTGCGTTTAAATGTAAAAAAAAAAAAAAAAAAAAAAACATTTGTTTATCGGTTTTGCAGTGTTAAATTATTAGAAAATGCTGTTGTAACGTGGTTTTCATAAAAATGTATTCATTTACATATGAAATGCATTCATTTTATATGAAACTAAGTGTATGAACCAAAGAAGCCCCCCAGCAGGGGCTACTTTGTTCCAAAACTTTAAAAATAGTTAAAAAAATAAAAAAAATAAAAAATTCCTTTTAAAACCATACAGTTTGCTTCATTGTTTCATGTTAATTGTTTACAACGCCATTTCGACGTTGAAAAATCACATATAATATTTTTTAATAATGGAAATGTGAGTGGAACCAGGAAAAAGTGGCAGAAAGTTATATGCATTATTATTGACGGTAATATTAACGTTAATGCTCTTATTGTTTCATGTTTTCCTCTAAATGTTTATTTGAGAACTAATAGAAAGGATTGATCGAAACAGGTTTTTCAGACGAAAACCGAAATTGAAACCGAATTTCAGTGATCTTCTTATTTTTCACCGAAAACGAAAACGCCCGAAATGTTTTAAAAGTAATTCATACATACATAAATATATATAATTATTAATTAATTACACGTGTATCCCAAGTTAGCTCTCTGACGAAAACTTTTTATTTCATATAAGATAAAATGTAATGAAGTCATCAACTACACAAGATGATTTTCTAATTATACGAATTTCATCTAAAAAATTTTTTTGGGTACACATACCTCAATTTACCTTTTATAAAGATTTTTGTAAATGACCATCTGTTATCCTCCTGAGACCTGGCATCCATTTAAATGGATGTTTTGCCTTCTCCTTCTATTACGTTAAATTTCATTGTAGCAATCTAAAACCAGTTTGGCGTGGTAATGTATGAATCAAAAATCAACATCCAGCTTTTGGATTTTGGCAACGGTAACTATTTTGTTTACAAAATGGCGTAATAAATGAGTCAAGTTGGAATTCTACGTTCTGCTGGTAAGTTTCGTTTTTATGTTATTTTACTTTGTTTAAACTATTTTTTTTTTCAATTTTAATAGCAAATGTTAATACTTGCCTTATGTTGTTCATATTAAATTATATTCTTTCCCATACTATTAGCATTTTTTAAATTATTTTAAAGCGAGTTATGGCCCGAACATCCATTTAGATGGATGTGCTGTAAAACAAAATTAAAAAATCGAAATTTATTAATTTCTTTAAAAACATTATTTTTTATGCCTATTTGTTGAAAAAAAGCTCATATTAAAAAAATTATGTGCATTATATTTTGCTTGGGTCTCAGGAGGTTATAGAACTTTCTCAAAGAGTATTCTAAACACTTCTGCAGCTTAAAACTAAAATATATTACTGTTAACTCTGCACCTTTTAATAAGCACGTGAAAGGCGTTTTCAAAGTTCAGTCATATAGGTATTTCTTGTTTTATAATTTGCACTCACGTCTTGTGTCAGTCATAGCTGATAATTATAAATAATGAAATTCATTGCAGAAAATAAAGAGCGTCTCTTTGGAGCCGATACAGCTCAAATCAATGAAGAGTGTTGCATCTTCAGAAGGAAGAAACGAGATTTTTGGAATACAGATAGTTTCCGTCCAGCCGAATTTTTGGCGAAATTCAGATTTTAAGCCGAAAACGAAAACGAATTTTCGAAAATAGAGCACAACGAGTGGCGCCAACTTATATGGGAACGTGGGGCGCGAGCCCACCCCATAATTTTATCTCTCCGACCATCTAATTTCAATTGTTTTAATTCGTACTTTTTTACTTATTTAATCGCGGAAATGAAATTTGGTTTTATTAGCGTTCTCAAAATAATTTTGTTTGAAAAATAGTAAGTACATCCATTGGACTTACAGGAGCATTGGCAACCCCTTTTGCGGTTGCGTAGTTAAATTTCTCATAAAAACGAATTTCCTGCTTATTTTGGCATGCATCTGTTTTGGTGTCTTGAATGGATAAAAATCCCTTACGTGACTAAAATGTATGCTCTTCTTGACATTTAGTGTTTTTTCACTTCCAATAGTTGTCGATTCTAATGTTATTTAAAATAAATATTAATGTATTTAAAAGGAAGAAGTTATAAGAATATAATTTAATAAAATTATTTATTAAATTTTAATAAAATTATAATAATTTAAAAATTTGGCTAGAAAAAACATGATTTAATTTCGAATTATCATCTTTAGTCATTCGCTCCTCCCCTTTTCCTCTCCACACACATACACACTAAAGGAAAAAAATTATATGTCTTATTTTACTCAAACATTTTTAAGCCCACCCAATATTTCTGAAAAGTTGGCGCTACTGAGCACAACTATTGGAACATCCAAGTAGATAGCTTGAATCTGTAAATGTTTCAATTGGTCCTACAGATTTTTAGTTAATTACTCCTTAGTTAATTATTTTAATATTAACAGTACTAGGATAGTTGGATTTTTAAACATTGTTGTCGATGAATAACAGAAGAAGTAGTGGTATCAGACATAAGTATTTCTGTACTTATTTTCTTAGGCATTTCAGGCATATAATTATTTAAAAATTTTATGTTAACCTTTCAGAAACTATATATAACCTTCCAGAGCTAGAATTCAATCATAAACACAACAGGAAATATGCGAAAAGTTCAAAGTTTCTTCCGTCATATAATAAAGCTATCCAAAGCTGTTTTTGGTCATAAAGTGTAATTATAATTTAAAACCACAGTTCCCGTTGTCAATTTTTTGTGCATTGTAAAGTATATGGATAGGAGTACCTAAGACACACCGACTTCAATTATGGTTAAAAACATTGATTATGGATGATTCAACATTACACATGCAAGAGAGATACTACTAAGTATTTTTCAGAGCAAATGATTTTTTTAATTTGTAAACTTGTTCATATAAAAAAAGATATACTCGGAAATCTATAGTAGTATATAATCTATGTAATTTCTTTCTCTCTCTGCATGAAACCTGGAAAATCTACAAGTATGCTTTACTGAAAATTTTATTATTGTTTTCAGAACTCTCTATTTTGACCGACTTTTTACATTTAAGAGAATAATCAATGACGCTTTAATAGTTTCATTTATTTAATCAAAACTAATTTTCTGCGGATACAGGATTTTCTACTTTAAAAACTGTGATGTACTTTATAGTAAATTTGGCTGAAAAACTATTTATTAAAATAATCAGAAAATTTTCTACTATTTCGATGTCTGAAATTTTCTTTAACAATGAGCAATTATAAAATTAAAAAGACATTTAAAATAAGACATTTAACAAAACTAAAAAACACATTAATATTACATAATAAAATAATTATAGTAAAGGTTTCAAGTACTACACAAGCTTTTCATCAGTACAAATGTCAATCGAAAACCAAAGCTGTGGTTTACACATGTTCATGTTCAAAATTATGTATATTTTGCAGTAGGACCACATGTTCTGGTGGATTAAGACATGCATCTCACCTATATGAAGCATGCACTCTAAAACAGATACATGTTTCTTAATCTAGGAATATACAGGGTGCCCATTCTCCACGGTGTCCAATGGCTAATTCCTAAATCGTTAGTCATGGACATATAGTTCCAATTACAAAAATATTTTAAATGGGGTAAAGAAACATTTTAAAAATGGTTTGGGTCAATAAAATAATTTCTTAAAAAATTACGAAATTAAAATTTTTATACGGTCCCCTGGTCCTATAAGTTATATTTAGTACAATTTTCTTGTTACACTGACAAGTAAGACAAAAAAGTCCCGTTATTCTAAGATTAAAATTGACAGAGTAATAGATGTTTAAAGTTGGAGCATATTTTTTGCTGCAAATTAGGGGCCATTCACTAATTTAGTAGAAATATAATTACGTCAAATATATATATAAAAAAATGATTGAGAGTAAAATAAACATTGCAATATAAAATTGAAACCTTTAATTATTCTGACATATTATTGCAAATTATACAATTTGCAATGAACATATAAGAAGAAAAAAAAATACATAATTTTGGTTAAAAAAAATGATGAAAATAACCAGCCTCAATTCTATACAAAATGATACATATTTTAAAATGTTATTAGATTACAAAGCCTGCAAAAGTTGAGTTATGTCATATTTTTTAGCTTTTGACAATTGATTGTTATGTATTATGTACTGCTAAATTCGAAATTGATCTTCATTTTTTACCATCACGAACGATTTTTTGCAAATCATAAATTAAGTTAAAAAAAGAAAAAAATAGTGAATATTTGATATTATAAAATAGATGTGATTGCTGTGTTTTTAACTTTTGCTAATTGATTTTTTACCTCTTAATCAGAAAATGACTTTCATTTTTAACAATCACGTCAGGAGTTTTCGCGAATTGTAAATTTCAATGTTAAAAAGTTTGAAGTTAAAATTGAACCTCCGCCCCCACCTCATCGGATCCCTCAGCTGTTTAGCTGTAAGAATCTCAGTATAAGCCCCAAAATTGAATACATTATTTAATTAAATGATATAAAATTAAATTAATAAAGTTTTACATCTGTTTTATAGTATCAGATATTCGCTATATTTTAATTTTGACATTTACGATTTCCAAAAAAATTCTAACGTGATATTCATTTTCGTTAAAAATGAAGTTCATTTTCAGATTCTGTGCTTAAGAAGTACATAAAATTCCATTATCAAAAGTTAAAAAACACAGCCATCTCCTCTATTTTATAGTATCCGATTTTTGTTATTTTTTAACTTTGACAATTTACAATTTGCGAAAAATCCTGACATGATGATTAAAAATTAAGGTAATTTTCGGATTCAATGCTGAAAAATACATAAAAGTTAAAAAACACAACCATCGCAGTCTTGTGTTATATAATCTAATTTTTTTTCGTAAACTGCTTGGCTGTAATCTATCCGAAATGTTTTGTGTTTTCCTGTAAAATAAGTATAAATGGTAACCACCGAAAAGCATAATAATATTAGATTGTCATCGGATTTACGTCAGCAGTAAAATTTAATCTCAATCGGATATTTGAAAGTGAGTTAAAGTTCGAGTACAAATTTTGAACTGGAAAAGCATACATATGATCGTTGAAGTTAAATAAACACTTATAACATAATTTTTGTTAAAAGGAATCACGAAAAGAAACAATCTCAAAACCTTACAAAATAAAACATATGTTAAAATACAATTATTTTAGCCTATCTGAAATTAATAAAAATTAACTTAATCCTAAAACTTGTACGATTTTTTTCAAAGCGCAGTCGTACGATTTTTTTCAAAGCGCAGATACACATGAAATATGTTCTTTGAATACTTTAAGCACTTGGTATATTACCCCTTAAAACATGGCCGAACTCATTTGTGTTCAGGTATAGGAAAGTAGTATAAATCATGCATTTTAAAATTTTCACAACTCACTCAATTTTAGCGTTATATGAATGGGACTTTTTTTTGTCGTACTTGACAGTGCAATAGGAAAATTTTACTAAATATAGCTTATAGGACCGGGGGACCGTATAAAAATTTAAATTTCGTATTTTTTTAAAGAAATGATTTTATTGACCCAAATCTCTTTTAAAATATTTCTTTACCTCATTTAAAACATTTTTGTAATTGTAACTATATGTCTATGACTAACGGTTTAGGAATTAGCCGTTGGACACCCTGGCCTATATGGTCATTTTCTAATGGCTGCTATCTGATATATGGTCACCTTGTGTCGCTCTTTTTATTGCAAACTATCCTATAGTTTGTTTTTTCCTTCCTCTTTTTAGTGAGTAAAGCTCTGAATAGACGTATCATTGAACTATTTTCCATTCTTGACTTCTTTTTTGTGGTCATGCGGTGCTTTTCATCTTTAATATAGTCTAAGAGCTAGCAACGTTTTCGTCACTTGATTTTATCAAGGCTCATTTTTCTATATGTTCTTCCGGTTTATGGTGTAGTACGTTTGTGGGCGGTCTGGCAGTCAGGAGACGTTGCGTTTACCTGCGGGAAGAGGGGTTATGCAGGTCAAAAAACTTCAAAATTACGTCATTTTATCAAGGCTCATTTTTCTATATGTTTTTACGATTTATGGTGTAGTACGTTTGCGGGCAGTCTAGCAGTTAGGAGAGACGTTGCGTTTATCAGTGGAAAGAGGGGTTATGCAGGTCAAAAAACTTCAAAGTTACGCCATTTTATCAAGGCTCATTTTTCTATATGTTCTTCGTTTTATGGTGTAGTACGTTTGCGGGCTGTCTGACAGTCGGGAGACGTTGCGTTTACCTGCGGGAGAAGTGGTTATGCAGGTAAAAAAAATTCAAAATTACGTCCTTTTAGCATGATTTTTGTTCATAACATCTGTTTCTACTAACTATTTGTGATAATAATCCATTATTACCAGACGTTACCAATGTCGCTAAGACCCTGCCATATCCACATTTATAGGTAACATATTACTCTTTGGTTAACAGACAGCCTATAATTAATTTTTCAGACACAAATTCGGTTGCAAAGTTAATGCCAGACGGCTTTAAATATGGAAACGAAAGTGCCTATTTCAGAAGTGCTTTACAGTTTAAAAATTATAAGTCATCTTTACGTCATTTTATCAAGTTTAAAAATAACAAGATATTAAACTTAGTCTAGCAGAAAACCTATAATTAATTTGCCAGACACAAATTCGGTTGCAAAGTTAATGCCAGACGGCTTTAAAAATGGCAACGAAAGTGTTTCTTTCAAGAGTGTTTTATAGTTTAAAAATTATAAGTTATCTTTACGTCATTTTATCAAGCTTAAAAATAACAAGATATTACTCTTTGGCTTGCAGACAACCTATAATTAATTTGTCAGCACAAATTTAGTTACAAGGTTAATGCCAGATGGCTTTACATATGGCAACGAAAGTGCCTGTTTCAAGAAATGGCATCTTTTGTAGGGATTTGGCTTCATTTAATGACAGTCAACCCTTAATTGTTACCATAGCAACAATCGTTTCTTTGTAAATAAATAAATAAATATATATATATATATATAGTGTATGGCGAAAAAAATGTTTAATTTTGTGTAATTAATGTAAATTTATGTAATTGTAATTTTTAAACTATAAAACACTCTCAATCAAATATCTGAGAATAAGAGTAATTGTTTTAAATCAAAATGTATTCAAAATATAAATCAAAGTTATCAGTAATTAAGAATAGAAATTATGGAACTAATTATCAGTTGCTTGAATATCATGTAAGGAATGATGCAAAGCTTACACATGAATTTCGTTTATGGATTTTTTTTTCCAGCGCACACAACATGGAATCGTACTGGGCAACCTGAACACTGAATCATTTCTGCCATGTGATTTTTCTTAGAAATTAGGCAAAACCAACCATCACTATCTAGATTTTTCTTTTTAGATTCTGAATTATTAGACTTTTTTTTTGCAACAAAAGTTTTCTTTACAATATGTTTGTAGTTCTTCCCTTCCATCATTTTCTTGCTAATTTCATTACGCCTATTTTTTAAAACTTGATGTTCCAATTGTTTTTGTGCTGTAATAGATTCCTTCTTGTCGTTTTTCTTTAAATTTATTTATTTCAAGGTTTACTTTATATGGTGAATATGTTAACACAACTGTTTTTTGGTTCCCTCTGTAATTTGATTTAACTGAATTTAGCAAGGGAGATAACATTTCTAATGATTTTTTGGTTTTGGGGAGGATTTGTAGCTGAAGCCTTCTTGCAGGTCAATTTCTTCCCAATTTACTTCGTCCTTTTAGTTTCCTATATCTTTAACAGCTTTTGCTGTCACGGGTGTTTTTCTTCCAGACAGTTTGTCTGTGTCTTTCTCAATATTTTCAACATTATATTAAAAAAAGTGTTTAAAAAATATCCTCTATTGAAAAATACGCTACAATTAATCAAACGCAAACATTATATATTCAAACAGTGTTGAATTCAGCCTCCCCAGCTCCCGGAGCCTTGAAATAACCACTCCCCCCGGAAAGCTTTGAGATTTTATGCGTTTTAATGGCAAAAAAGTGTAATTCTACCCTCCAAAACTGTAAAAAGTCAGTCATCGCAAATATCCTCTAGGAGGAAACTGTTTGAATTCAACTTTATAAACTAAATACGCCATAGGAATAAGAAGTTCAAAGAAAATAAATGCAAATACCTTCAAGATAAAATAAATTGCAAACAAAATTTATTGCATAAACACGTAAAAATATTTTTATGTTTATATAGGCCTAAACTGTATAAATAATTATTCCAGATTTTTTAAAAAAAAACCTTATATGGAGCATCTATTATAAAATATTAAAAAATAAAAAAAAAGTGTACAAAGCGTACCATCCTCGAAATTCATTACTTACTTTTCAAATTTAAGATCGCATATCAGGTCCAATTTAAGCTTAAATTTGCCCAATTACGGCAATTGCGCCAATTTTTAAAACAAATGATATCAAGACTAAGAATAAAAATGAAATGAGACAAATCCTCGTGAAAAATATGCGAAATAAATAGATAAATTCATATATGTATATGAAAACATAACAACTTACCTTAATTTTAAAGTATTCACTTGCCTTTAGTAGGAAAAAATTAGATCAAAACAGCTAACTTTAGGGGTTTTTTCAATTGTCTGAAAACAGCACGTGGTAGGCGGTTGCTTCTTCTAATCATGAGTGACGTCATTCTGATGAGTAGGATTTCAGCAGTAAATGGCATCTTTTCCTGTAATTAACGGCGGAATGGCATCGGTCCAATTAAAACGGCGGTCCAAATATGGCCACTCTCCCCTATATCTGATATATGTATACGGTATGTAGTATGTATATACGTTGTTTCAAACATAGTAAGATTGATATGCATTACTGAGATGAATGAGAACATGCTTTCTCAGAAGTATAGAAGGTGTAGAGTTTATACTTCGTCTGCAGTCATACACCAAAGAATTCCATTAACCTATGGTCTATGGGGAAAATGTCGTTTGAGGCGCACTTTAACCCTTTATCTACTGACGGTACTTATAACTACCATTAAAATAACTTGTTATAAAATTAATTTAATGCATCGATTAGTAGTAATAGAGTTTAGAATGAGTTATAGATGCATTACTTTATCATGTTCCAAAAGCATTATGGGTTACAGAAAACAAAAATGCTTTTTAAAGGATGATTTCTTTGGCCTTTGCATCCATCTTTACAGCTTTCTTGGCTTTGGTGTGTGTGTGTGTGTGTGTGTGGGGGGGGGGGGTTGAGGATTTTTCAATTCAGAAATACCTGCTCAAAACAATTAAAGCATACTGCAGTTTTAGGTGGATTTTGTATCTGGTAAACTGTTTAGCTGATTGATACATGGTCGACAGACATAGTAGGTTATATGAGAATAAATTACACATGTTTGGCAGAAAAAAATGCATTTTATTGCGCGTTTGTGTACTAAAGGAAAAAAAACACAATTTGTGCATATGAGAAAAAAAGAATAAGAAAAGGTGTTTTCTTCAAAGAAAATCATTTTCAGTAGGGGGTATGGTTTCCACGGGCGGCCAGCAACGTTGAACACCTTTGAGGCATGGACTCAATGAGGCTATTAATGATGAGTTGGGGTATTCTGCCCCACTCTTCCAGAAGAGCTCTTTCCAGTTCTTGGAGAGTTTGTGGGGGTTGTTGGCGGCCAGAAACTCGTCTTCCTAGAGCGTCCCAAACGTGCTCGATTGGATTCATGTCTGGAGAACACGCTGGCCATTCCATTCGAACGATTCCTTCCTCGAAAAGGAAATCCTCCACCAGGTTTGCAATATGTGGCCTGCAGTTATCGTCCATTAAAATGAAGTTATCTCCGATTTCTGCAGCGTAAGGGACTACAATAGGTCTGAGGATCTCATCCCTATATCGGCGACCAGTCAGAGCTCCATCTCGAATGATGTAGAGGTCAGTGCGCCCGTCAATGGAGATGCCACCATACACCAACACTCCTCCACCGCCAAATCTGACACTTTCGTGCACGAACGCAGGATTATTCCTACTGCCACGATCCCTCCAGATGAAAATACGCCTATTATCCGGATGCACAGAAAAACGGGACTCGTCAGAAAACAGAATATTGCTCCATTCATTTCTCCTCCAGTTGACATGCTCGGTTGCCCACTCCCTGCGGTCGCGACGATGCCTTGATGTTAATCTAACACATACCATCGGTCGGCGAGCATACAGACCTACAGCATGGAGCCGGTTTCGGACAGTCTGAGTTGAAATCGTGGTGCCTGTAGCCGAGCGAAGGTGTTGTTGGAGAAGAGTAGCGTTCATGGTTCGGTGTCTCCGAGCTGTTAACGCTAAATACCGATCTTCATTGGGCGTTGTTGCCCGTCTACGACCTTGCCCCGGTCTTCGGCCTGCACATCCACTCTCCAAAAAACGGTTCCAGATCCTGGAAATGACACTTTGTGACACTCCAATGGCTTGCGCTACTTCGGCTTGAGTTTGGCCCCCTTCTAACCTACCAACAATTCTCAAAGCTTCTGAATCTTTCAAATGACTTCGCTGAGACATCGTACTCATCGAAACACAGCAATCACTGAATGCCGATCATCCTTGTCTTCATTCTCTTTTATCCAGTTGAAAGTCAAATTTCATTCGCTGCCGCTGAAGCGACGTTTTTGACGTCGAACTCAAAATTTGCATACTCCACAGTTTGAAAACCAGAAAAAATTGCATTTGTGATTCTCTTCTTCTATTTTCGGCAAAAAAAATTTCGTTTATATCTTTATTTTATATAAAACTTCAAATATCCTTTAATTGTTTTGAGCAGTGTATTTCAATATTTCGATTGTAAGAACATTATATTTGTAGATTTCCTAATTCTAAAAAATACTAAGAAAAATATTTAAAGTAAAAGATTTGAGTGGGGTTATAAATATTACACAAAATCTTTATAAATTCAAATTTAATGAATCTTTCTAAATCCTTCAATCCTTCTAAACTTTATTAAACGATTATGTAAATCTTCTAATTTAGTTAAAAAAAATTACGAAAAATGCTTTAGAAGTTGAAATTTTCATTAATTCATAATTCAGTACATAAAGGGTTAATGATGTAATGGAATTTAAAATCTAAAGAAAGCACTAAAGTATTCTACATCATGTTTCCTGTTAGAATATAAAATGCATAGCATTTATCGCTCATTTACATAGATGCAGGAAAATAAACGACGGAGTAAGATCGAGGATCGCTAGAAGTACGCTTCCGCTGCTGTATGGATTTTTAAACTGATTTCATTTTGCGGGGTGTATAAATTCTATTAATCATATACAGGGTGTTTCACTACCAGACCGACAAACTTGCAAGAAGTGTAGGGGGCACAAAGAGGACTCGGAATCTCACAGCAACGCATATGGTCAGAAATGCAATCCTGACGATATAGGAAGGCTGATAGGGTCTGAATCATAATGATAGCAAATTGACATTTAGAGACCTTAAGCTTAAAATAAGAAAAAAATACTTGTTGAATTTTATTCTATATATAATACTAAAGATTTAATTAAAGCAAATCTTAAAATTCTTCGAAAAAAATATACAGAAATTATTTTTATTCATTTGTGTCAGTTTTAAACACTTCAACTAAAAAAAAAAGAAAGAAAGAAAAAGACTAGAAAACAGGAATTCTGCTTTTTTAGATTTAGTGTCGCCCCGATGAAAAAAAAATATATATTTGTATATATAAATAGTACAAAACATATTTCAATTTTAAGGCTTACAGCACACGGTTTTATTTTATGTAAAATGACGTCATTCGCATCCGCTTAAGTATTCCACATTTACGATCCACTCTTAAACATCTACAGAAAAGTAGGCATTGGACGTCACTATCGCGAAATAATCGACCAAAAAAAAAAAATGGCTGTCTAATGATTCATAGGCCTTCATTTGTTTGTAACATTAATATGGATAATTAAAATCAAATATAGTTTATAATAGCTCCTTGTTTTAACATAAATCATTCGTTTATATTTTTTCAAAATAGCACGTATTTTAATTGCATTTTCTTTCGGTTGTTATGAAAAAATGGCAACAAAAATATATAATTAATGTTTTACAACTAATATTCCTTTACTTTCTGCAGAAATGGAGTACCTCCGTTGCCAATATTAAGCAAATGGCTCCGAAAACTACAAAAAAATTAATATTTCAAAAATAAATGGAGATGCAGTTTTCACACAAATTGCATTTAAAAGTACTTTTTTTCCAATACGACGGTATAAAAATCGAAAATGTGCGATGCTTAGAAGTTTAAAAAATTGCTATAGAGTATTTAATCGTACTGCTTTGTTTTACGGCTAGCTTCTGTAAGGTAACGTTATTTTTTGAAGACTACACAAAATAAGCTGGGAGAAACAAATAGCATACCGTAGCGGGGGCTAATAAGTCATGACTATCCTGATAATGAAGTTGTTCCATGTTTCGTAATGTGTGAATGAAACATTCGTAATCTGGAATCTTGGATGTTTTGAAATACGCCGGGCGTATTTCGAACGTTTACGGTAGCAACGAAGATGCGCCATATCAAAACGGCCCTACTACCTCAAACGTGCAAAACCTTAGATGGTAAGAACAACGCACGTAGTCAGAAAACTTTGGGAAATTTCATTATCAGGAAAGTCATGACTTATTTTAAGCTTATTGTCTTTAAATGTCAATTTGCTATCATTATGATTCAGACCCTAACAACCTCTCTATCTCGTTAGGATTGCATTTCCGACCCTGCATTGCTACGTGATTCCGAGCCATCTCTGTGCCCTCTACACCGCCTGCAAGTTTGTGGATCTGGTAGTGAAGCACCCTGTATAGAACTAGCATATTAATTCATACATATTATCTGATATGCACAAGCAATGGCTGAAAACGGATTTGGATTTTTACTGAATTATGGTTTTTTTTTTTATGTTGTCTATTTAGATATTTCATTTCGCCCTAGGAAAAGAGAAGTTTCGTACTAATATTATATTGGGGTTGGAAAGTTTTTAATAATCTACGCCTGACGAATAATTTTTCGCTCTTATTTTAACATGCTTGTACAATTCCCAAATCTAAAGGTAAATTTTACCGTTTCTAATATTCTGCTCAGGAAGTGTTTTATAGAGTCGTAAATTCCTTTTATAGCGCGCAAATACACGAAAATATTTTACGAGTTTATATCGATGTTCGATTTGTTTCGAAGGGAATGAATGTGTGTAAAAGAAAAAAAAATATTTGCATTCACAGTGAACTCACTGAAATGAGGTTTTGAAGAAACACGATTTCGTATAAACGTACCCAAGGTTAAAAACAAATGACAAATGTATAAATCACTGGAAGTAATATAAAGTAATCACAGGCCTTTTAAATAAAATGCAATTGAAAAACAAAACTGTGATTATAAATCACGATACAATTAAAATTACACGAAATTATGTTTTATCCAGAAGACTTTTTAATTAGGGGTCTCAGGACTCTTAAAGCTTCAAAATTTTCGAAACTTTAATTTTTTTAGATATTAAACTCCTCTCTTTTCTGAACATTTTGATGGAATTGTTTCCTTGAAATTCCTATTAGAACAAAAGTTATGGCTTTTGGTATTATACACGCTCAATAGTTGAAGCAGATTTTCCGAAATTTTGAAATCATTTTTCTCCAAATGACGTTTTTGTGCATTACGCGCACTATGTCTCAAAAACTTCTAAAAATTTCTTCATGAAATTTTCAAAACATATGTTTTATGCTAGTCTGTATAAACGGAACCTAAAATTTCCTTTTTATTGTTAAAAAAAATATATTTTTTAGGTGATTATACTGTTGAAATTTTCAAAATTTTGTATTAGTTAAACACAACTTTGTATAAAAAAAAAATGCTTTAAATAGAAATTTATTTAGGTTAAGGGTAATTAATTACGATTTGAAGCATAAGTAGGCATCACGATTTTCATTCTAGTTGCAATATTTATTTTGTAATTGTGCGCGTGAGCTGTCATACCAGTTTTCTCCTCGTCAAATGTCTGATAGTTTGGAGCGACCTAAGTACTGAATCTGGATCTTGCATTTTTTTAAATACATGAAATGAAAGTACATACTTATATCTTTCATCCCATTTGAAATTATGTTTTTAAATCATATACATTTGAAGATATTAAATGTTGAAAATGGTCTTTTTTTTAAATTTTAAGAGCCAGGAGGCTCCTCTAAACATTAACTATATACACTAAAACCTCCCCAAAGCGACCACGTTCCGTTCCAATAAAAATGGGTCGCTCCAAGAAGTGGTCTCTTAATGGAGGCCATGTTTAAATCTGCATTTTAATTGTTGATAAAAGGTAACAATTAATGTTACTAAAATTTATCTTTCACATTAGGAAAAAAATATACAAATTTAAGTATTAAAACTTAAGTTAATTACGTAAGTTAATTACTGCAGAGTTAAAAAAAAATGAATACATTGACACTTGCTTCGATTTTACGATTTTATCTTTTATAACTTGTATTTCCAAGTCCTTTCGAAGTTCAGTAAATAAATGCAATTTTTGGGGGGGGCGGGAACAAATAATGACGATTTCAGTAATTTATTTATTTCTTTGAGAGTTCCCTCACAGAATAGGGCAGAGGGGAGTTTATTAACCGTCATTCTTAATTCGCCATCAGAATTAAATTCATTGCCTAAAAAAGGCGCAAAGGGGTTTAAACACTTATAAGTTACCGGAATAAAAAAAAAAACTAAATTTAGTTTAGAAGTTTGATGAATAATGCGCTCTCCGGAATTATTTTTATAATAAAACCTTCTTCAAGCGACCGGGAAAAAACGAAATTTGTTTCATTTTCTTCAAAGAAATGGGTCGCTCATGGGGGGGAGTTCAACTGGGATGGTCTCTGAATGGAGGTGAAATTAGTATCGAGCCTATGGGAATAAATTTCGTTCCATGAAAAAGTGATCGTTCAGGGAGGTGGTCGCACAGAGAGGTTTCACTGTATATATTATTTGGTTCCTGAAAGTAATAGCTATTAGCAAAATATTCATATTTAAAAAAGAAAGTACGCATAGCGAAAGAATATTAAGGGTGTTGTTCATTTAGGTCTCAAATTCCCCTCGTTATATTAAACCTGTAGGCGTATAATACTTTCTTATTTTTAAAATATGTCGTCATGAAATTAATATGTTTTAATTTATTTTCTGTGTACTTTTGGTAAAGGACAAGCTGTCAACGCTTGCTTTTTCCAAATGAACCTTGAATTAAACGAAATATATGAATGAATTTGACTTTGTGTTTTAAAGAAATACCAAGCTTTTTGTAGAATGTCCTTCCGCATTGCTAAAAACTATATGAACGCCATTGCTCTATTATGCTTTCTAACGTGTTTGACCAAAATCTGGGTTGCTAAGGACCCACTCTTTTTGTTGATAATTTGCAGTAGGATTTGGTAAAAAATGATTAGAACAATATGCAATATACTAAAAGGATTCCTGATAAATTATCTAACTAGCTCTGCTATCTAACAATTCTCAGTTACGTCAAAATCTGTCTGTAGAATCTTTTAAAAAATCTAACTTTTCGTAATCGTATTCATCTGATTATAGAACTTTCCCCTATAATTCTATAACAAAGCAACGTAGAATGATATATTATATATCAAAACCTTCCCTGAAAAATTATCTAACAAAAGATATAAGTCCAATCAAATCCATTCAATAGATTGAAGTTATAAGCAGCCGAAACGAAATTTGCTTTTGCATTTTATATACATAGTAGATGTCTGTTTTTTAGTTGTCAAAATATTTCTAAAATATATATTTAATATTATTTGGAGTGTTAAAGTCCTACTCAAAGCTCACCAGCTTTTAACACATAAAATATTAAATTAAGCATAAATTTTAGAAATATTTTGCAAACTAAACAAAAGAGACATCCATCAAAAAAGAATACACGGAAAAAGACGTTATTAACCCTTTTTGTATTGAATTATAAATTCAAGAAATTTTTATCTTCTAAAGTATTTTTCGTGAATTGTTTAAACTACATTAGAAGATTTACATAATCATTTAATAAATTTTAGAAGAATTTTAGGAGGATTTAGAAGGATTCATTAAATTTGAATTTATAGGGATTTTGTGTAATATTTATAACCCAACTCAAATCTTTTATTTAAAATATTTTTCTTAGTATTTTGCAGAATTAGGAAATCTACAAATATAATGTTCTTTCACTAGTAATACAGAAATATTTCCGAATTGAAAAATCCCACCCCCCCCTCAACCGATTGTGTGCAACATTTATAACCCGCACTCAAATTTTTATTTTAAATATTTTTCTTAGTATTTTGTAGAATTAGGAAATTACAAATATAATGTTCTTTCACTAGTAATACAGAAATATTTCCGAATTGAAACCCTCCTCCCCCCCCTCCCCCCCAATGCCAAGGAAGCTTAAAAGATGCAAAGGCAAAAGAAATAATCCTTTTATTTTTTTTTTTTTTTTTATTTTTTTTTTTTTTTGTAACCAATAATGCTTTTGGAACAAGATAAAATAATGCATCTATAAGTCATTCTAAACTGTATTACTACTAATCTATGTATTAAATGAATTTTATAACAAGTTATTTTGATGGTACTTATAGTACCGTCAGTAGATAAAGGGTTAATACTCTTAGGAGATATTTTAAGAATTCGAATGCATTACACGCCCATAGGTTTAAGATTAGCGATGCAGCAGTTTGAGATCTCAATGACCAACAGCCTTAAGCTTTGTTCATGTTTTGTTACAACTATAATTATTTAAAAATCCATAAAAGAATATCTAAAATCTAAATTATATACTTTAGATTTATAATTTAAAGTATTATAAGATACTTAAGAACTTTAAGATCTAAAACTGAAGGCCGTTTTAGATCTTAAAAATCGATTGTATTCACTTTTAAGTTTTTAATTCTGTAAACAATCAAAGCATCGGGCTGAAAGATTTTCTGAAAACATCAAGCATTTAATAATTATTTACTATTATTAAATAATAACTATTTGCATATTTCTGAAATAACGCACAGTTAAAATAGAAGTTTGTAATTAGTTAAATATAAAAAACGTAACTTATCATAAATTTATTTGTTTACATCTGAGTTTTACATATTAAAATAGGGTAAAACGATCGATGTACGTAAGATGGATGCAATTTTTTTTTCCAATTGTAAGTATCTTCGAAATTGAACAACTTAGCTTCTTTAATGATTTTGTGGATGTAAAAAATATATACATAATGTAACTTACTTAAAGTATTATATAAGGTATACATATATATAAATAACATTACTTATTAGAGATAGTGCTGTGGCAAATTTTGCTTCTGAAAAATTGCATTATGAGCAATGAAATAATAAATATTTCACATTTAATAACAATACATTTTGCTGTTAAATGATAATTATTGATGCATTGCTGAAACAATTGTGTTAAACGCAGTAGTAGTTTATTAAAAAAAATGTGTCTTTTAAAACGGAGTAATGCATATTAAAATAGGAATTTAAGTTGTGTTTAAAAAATAGATAGCCCCCCCCCCCTTTCCTCTTCCTCCTTCGTTTCTATTTTCGTTAAAGAATTTTAGAATTCCAATTATATGATCATTATTCTCTTGTTTTAATAATTTATTGCTTTAAAATAATAAAATATAATTTATAAATTTACTCAAATTAAAAGAAAATGGAAAATTATTTTTTATTATCATAACATGATTCCGAAACAAAAAATATATTAATTTTCATTTATATTCAATACTAACTTTTTCTAATTCTTTGTTTTTTTCTTAACCTTTCTTAACCTTAACTTTTTAACTTTTGACTTTTTTTTTAACCTTAACCCAGAGAAGTAAATTACTACAAAATTTTTCTTTTTAAATTAGTTACGATTCTAAAATAATAAATTCTTGAAATTTTCAAAAATTGTCTCATATAATTAAAAAAAGATACCATTTTGTCAAATTGATGGTCACTTTAGAAAAAAATATACATATTTTTCTATTGAAATTCCTAGCATTTGTTCGGAATATTTATATTTCTCATTTCTATGTAAACTTAAATATTGAAACTTTTGGTTAAACATTTACACTTTAAAATAAAACACACATACTACAATATATATTAAAACACACATACTACAATATATATTAAAACACACATACACACATAAATAAAGCCTGCATCCAACAGTTAAAGGTACATATAAAAATCATTCATACGTATTTACGTACGAATGAATGAGCCGATACCTGGGCTGCAGACCCAGGCATCGGCCGGAGTAGCTCAGCGGTTAGAGCAGCAGTCTTGTATGCTGTGGTCCCGCGTTCGATTCCTGGTTCTGGCTAATTTTTCACTCCAGTTGGGTTTATTGTATGTATATCTGTTTATTTATATGTACATTTACATTTTTGTTTGAATTTATGCCACTTCATAAAAAATGCATGTATATTTCCTGAAAACAGTTATATTTTACACATGCTTTTGAACCTAAAAACTAATTTATAAAATAAATTAATAATATAAATAATAAATTCTTTTCGTATTGTTCAAGGTTATATCTGTGAAGAGTTTTCGTGTACACGGCTCGACACTTTTTTTTTTCATAAACCATCATTTCCATCACCTGTTAAACTGTCGTTGTTTAATTTAACAACTAAATAAGATACAACTTTCTACTTAACACGAAAACATGTTAACTCCGAACGCCTCGACAACAGTAATTAACCGTTTGCGGCGCACTACCCTTTAAATTTGAAATTTAGACAAAACAAGTTGTGGGCAGGCTATTTAGGCCTAAAAGAGTGCACTGGTAAAATTGTGTAAAAATTGCACTTATCGTTTTCATTCTGTGGGTGGTCCATGAGCGGGAATATACAGGTAAGCTTTTGTAAAAAATTGCACTTACCATTTTGATTCTGTTGTTGGTCCATGAGCGGGAGTACACAGGTAAACTTTTGTAAAAATTGCGCTAACCGTTTTGATTCTGTGGGTGGTCCATAAACGGGAGTACACAGGTAAAATTTTGTAAAAATTGCACTTACCGTTTTGATTCTGTGGGTGGTCCATGAGCGGGAACACTGCGCCTCTAGAAGTCTGAAAAGCGCGGCTAAGCGAACATTGCAGTGAACGCAAAAATGAGCCAAAGTTTTTGCAGCTGAATGAAAAAATTTATGATTTTCGATTAATAAATATATACATTTCTATATATACTCAAGCCCTGTATCCAAAAATATTTATACATAGATTTATTTTTTAGCTTCATGGTATTTTTGAAAGCAAGTCACACTCTTTTGGTAAAAACAAAAGTCAACATTGCAAATTTTGCACATAAAACTTGTTTTATGCGACTTCGCTTTCATGCTACAGAAAGCACCTCTTCTGCGCGTACCTTTATCCGGCATGTGCTCGACGTTACTATAACTTTTAAAATTAAAACGCATAAAATCTCAAACTTCCGGGTGTGTGTGTGGGAGGGGGGGGGGCATTTCAATGTTCCGGTGGAATTTACCCCCCTGACCACCTTCTAAATTCAATACTGGACCACAACCCCTACCCGCAGGAGAAAAAGTAAACGTTAACACAGATTTTCGCTATCATGGCTTTCAGATGAGTAATATGAGAATTTACAAATTTATTCAACAATTCTACGTATGCTTTCTGTGTAAGAAATTTAAAATAACATAGACTAAATAGTTTAAAGTATAGACAACAAAATGACGTAGAATTTTTTTTTTTTTTTTTCTTTGCTAGCAGTTTTTTTTTGTATCTAAAAAAAATAAGAAAAATTTCTTCGGAAATACGAGGTTTTAAATAACCCGTCACAGCTGAAAATTATGGATTGGCTGGAGTGGTGCTGCCATCTATCATTTAAGCAGAAAGGTAAAAGTAAATAGGAACCCTATTTAACTCATTTAGGAAACTTATTTAACAGTTTGAGAAGCGAATCAAGTTGGGTGTTCCACGTACTGGAACGCTGAGCAACAAAGGGTTAAATCAAAAACGCATTTTGGTCCCAATAGAATGAACATTTGATATAGTTGTGCACCATGAATATGAATTTAAATGAAAATGATTTAAAATGCAACTTATACTAATGAATAGTATAAATAACCCATCACAGCTGACAACGATTTATAAATATGTTTGCGAGAGGCATTTATTTCATATCTTGAGATAATCTTTTAAACTATTGTTACGAATTCTAGAAATACGCAAATAATATTTCCTTTCTAACATCAAAAGTATTTTTCACGTGAATATTGAAATGAGAAAGAAAGCTTTGGTGAAAATTACGTCAGATTTAAAACGATACATTTAAAATGCCTTATGTAAAATAAACTTTTTTAATAGCGTTGTTAAAAAATATCGGGAGACAAGACTCTGTTTACTTAATTAATTTTATATTAACTTATTTTAAAATGTTTCACTGCTCTGATTTAATCAATGTGCTTTTAGAGTTTACGGTGTCTGAATGGGTGTTGGCGAGCGTAGCTTGTAGGGGGCAGAGCCTCCTATAGTTTAAGTAAAAAAAAAGTAAAAGTAAATAGGAAACCTATTTAACCTATTTAGGAAGACTTATTTAACAGTTTGAGAAGCGAATCAAGTTGGGTGTTTCATGTACTGGAACACTGAGCAACAAAGGGTTAAATCAGAAACGCATTTTGGCCCAAATCGAATGAACATTTTATATAGTTGTGCACCATGAATATGAATTTAAATGAAAATGATTTAAAAGGCAGCTTATACTACTAAAATTTAAATTTTACAGTCTTTTTTTTTTTCTGTAAAACTATAAAACACGATTTAAAAAAGAATAGTAAAATTGTTTTTTTATAATATTAAAATAGTCTTATAATAAAAAAAAAATATTTTAAATTCTACACTTCTACATTCTGCATTCGAATTTCTTATTTAACAATTTTCATCGAATACGATATTTATTTTGAGCATCAAAAAGCGAGCAGCATATGCATAAGCACACGAAGAAGTTACTACACGCCTCAAATTCAATAAGATCTGAAATATATTTTCCCGCATTTGAATATTTATATCTATATCTATATTGAATATTTATATCTATTCAAATAAGAACCTATTTCAAGGAAACCCAATAGCTGCAACTGAAAAATCCCAAAAGCCCAAAATTTTGTTTCTCTCTGCCTGTGCTCAGTACGCAAACCAAAGCTGAATCCTATCTTTTGCAATATTCCGCTTACGTAGCGTTTTACAGTTCTTGAAATGTATTTTATGATATGCTGAAGATAAATACACGAGAGTATTTCACGGGTTTATTCTACAATCAATATTCGATTTATTTCACAGAGGATGAATAGATGTAAATGATTACAATACTCCATTTGTGTTTATCGCAGCTGCCTTTCTGAAAAGAGATTTTAAAGAAACGAAATTTGCAACGTATGTATCCTTAGGTTCAGATCAATGATAAACATAAAACATGCAAATGATTGAAAACATTTTTATTGTATCTAAAACTAAATCTGTGGCTTTACGATCCATTAAAGACGAGGGCCTGCAGTGTCCAACCCTGTTTTCTTGACTTGTCTTTTTTTATATTGTAATAAAAATAAATGAATCTATATAAGTCGAATATAAAAAGCAGAAAACCAACATTTGAAAATGCACAAATAATACATAAAAAGCAGCAAACAGCTTTTTCGAATCTACTAGCGAGATTCTTCTTCAGTGCAAGATAGAGCAAGGCACAGCGTGCTAGAAAAAGCAAGACTGAGCAAAATGACAGAGATGCGCCGGGGTATATAAGCTGTCATTTTGCCCAGCCTACCTTTTCTACCCGTATCGGGTATATAAGCCTGCGCGTTTCTGTCATTTTGCCCAGAGCGAGGCGTACTTCACATCTCGACTGTCAACGGCGAAATGAAATTCGCTGTTGACAAACAACCACGGAGTTGATCTCACTCGCACACAAGGAGACCAATCAAAATTGCACAGGTGTTCCGGGAGAGTTCAAACAAAGAGGAGAAAAAAAGAGGACGAATTAACGAAATTGAAACCATATCTTTTAAAAATGGGGCGTACAGGACAAATCGTTTACTGAGCTGTTTGAATTTTTTCCATATGTGATAGGCTTCCCAAAAGTCAAGATCGTAAATTGGTGAGCATTTCTGTATTATTGAGGGTTTGGAAAATTTTAAATTATAATTGTTGGACCAGCACCCACACAGCACACACGTAGATATTTCGTTTATTTAGAGCGGTTTACATCTAGAATACATACATGTACATCAAATGATGTTCATTCAAAGCCCTAAGATGGATGGTTGAACACATTATATTCATATAACATTCATATCCCAACAATCTATGGAACAACATAATATGGAGGTGGACTTAACGTTCATTCTAAAATATAAACTGGATTGTCAAAGAAACAACGTCAACATGACGTTCATATACCAACACTTTATGGAGGTAGATACAGCGCCCCCAATAAAGAGCGCTAAAAGAGTTAAATATCTTACTTCCGATACACTTTTTCGTGTGGCAACATGAGCTCTCTGTTGTTTTGTAAACACGTCAGACGCGACGCCATTATGTTTTGCAGATGTTTATGCATTTTTTGGCTGGATTAATTTAGACTATCAAAGTTCAACTTGGTGTTTAATTTTATAAATTTTTAGTTGTATCAAGATACAGATTCAAACTCGTTTATTCAAAACAGTTAGCATTTACAACAACAACTGAATCTGATATTAGAAGTGATGTTTACTTTACTTTAGGTTGTGCATGATGCAGTTTGAGATTTGGATTAAATATCGAGCAGGATTATATGTAAGTAAGTCCTTTGATTTCTTTTTTTCAGGCTTTTATTTGCTATTCTATTTTGGAGCTTTTTGTAGCATTTACGATTTTTAACCTTATCCTTAAAAAACTACAAACAAATTTTTAGCCATATAAATTTTTGATTAACTCTTCAAATTTTATGATCTTCTCTATCCCTATCATATAATTGACTGATCATAGTAATCTCTATGCTTGACTTACATAGTTAATCATCGGTTTTACATCTTAAATGTTTTGATTTTTCGGTGAATCTTAATTTTGTATATAAAACATTACAAAGTTTGGATTATATTCAAGGCTGGAGTAGCACAGTTGAAGTTTATTCCAACAGAGCGAAAAATGTCCAGACATGTCCAGTTTCATCATGTAAATGCTATAGTTATAGCTCGGATGAATGAAACTAGCGCTGCAGTTCGCAGCCAAGTCCAATTAATAAGAGTGAATTATGTCAGCCAGGTATCGGTCCGGATAGCCTAACAGGTGAGGCATTGGCACGGCACGCCAAGTATTCAGGTTCGATCCCTGGTCTGGACATTTTTCGCTCTGTTGGAATAAACTTCAACTGTGCTACTCCAGCCTTGAATATGATTTAATCCAGTTGGAAAAAATATTCGTTCACTTCATTATGACCTAATTACATGGTATACAGGAGTTTTCGTGTTAAAGTAGTTTCATCATGTAAATGCTATAATAGTTATAGCTCGGATGAATGAAACTAGCGCTGCAGTTCGCAGCCAAGTCCAATTAATAAGAGTGAATTATGTCAGCCAGGTATCGGCCCGGATAGCCTAACAGGTGCGGCATTGGCACGGCTCGCCAAGTATTCAGGTTCGATCTCTGGTCTGGGCATTTTTCGCTCTGTTGGAATAAACTTCAACTGTGCTACTCCAGCCTTGAATATGATTTAATCCAGTTGGAAAAAATATTCGTTCACTTCATTATTACCTAATTACATGGTATACAGGAGTTTTCGTGTTAAAGTAGTTTCATCATGTAAATGCTATAATAGTTATAGCTCGGATGAATGAAACTAGCGCTGCAGTTCGCAGCCAAGTCCAATTAATAAGAGTGAATTATGTCAGCCAGGTATCGGCCCGGATAGCCTAACAGGTGAGGCATTGGCACGGCTCGCCAAGTATTCGGGTTCGATCTCTGGTCTGGACATTTTTCGCTCTGTTGGAATAAACTTCAACTGTGCTACTCCAGCCTTGAATATGATTTAATCCAGTTGGAAAAAATATTCGTTCACTTCGTTTGGATTATATTTAATTTCTTATACTCCTTCTACCATACCCCTCAAACTTTATCTAATGCGAACACTATAAAATATAAAATTTTATTTTGTATAATTATAGTGCAAACACTTTTTGGGGTCAACAGTCTGTTTGGCAAAAAAAAAAAAAAAAAAAAAAAAAGAGATAATGTTTATTATCAATAAAAACTTTCAAATGGTGAATTTGTCTTGAATAAAAGAAAATATCGCTAACAAATTAGATTAAATGAAAACAAGGATAAGTTAACAGTTTGCTTAATAATAATAAATAATTTTTTAACATTGAAAATAACATATCACTTTATTATGTTGTTAAATTATGTTATTAAAAACTTATTGTTTCATAAAAAGGTTTCTTAATCTCAAAAGTTTATTTTCATGTACTTCATTTGATCTATTCAATGTATTTTAAGTTAAATCTGCATGTCTTGTTAGCGGTGCCATAATTATTTACATTTATTGAAAAAGCATTGCGATACCAAAATAATAGGGGATTCTCCATTTGAAATACATGTTTAGAAAATTCCATTTAAATTGATATTTAGGTGCATTTCTTTTACAAGTATAGTTATTATAGATTTTTCTTATAGCATAGGTCCTCAGTTTAAATGTAATTATCTATTAAATTAAAAAATTGCCTTTTTTTCCCCCAAAAGCATTTACTTATTATATTATTTTTGAAAATGGGATTCATTATCAAAGAATGAAATGCTTTCTATGGAAGATTCTTTGATTTGAGTCTATGCGTTTCAGTGTATAATAAAGTTTTTGACAAATCAATGAATTCAATAAATTCAGTGGTCAAAATAATATATTAGAAGTAATAAGAAACTATAGTAGGTCCTAGTTTTGACATTGTTTGTTGTGTAATATGCTATTTTGTGGAACATATAATTTAGCGAGTAATGGAATCTAAAAAAAAAAAAAAAACTAGTTTGTAAGGAGCATCAGTGTTATTTTTGATGTTACATCCAGAAACAGTATTAATACAAAGTATACCAGTGGAATTGAGCGTCTGGTGGATCAGCTGGTGCCGGGATAGATCTTCAAATTTCAATGCTTTCAGAAAATCACAGGTGTGTAGTTTTATTATATAATAAGGAGCTACCATTAGTGATCTTCTGCAAGCAACTGGAATTTGTCTGGTGCTCTTGGACGGTATGCTACTTTTGCAAGGATTATGGATTCAGCATCGAAGATTTAAAAATATCTGTGAGTATGGTAGGACTCCCATTGTTATGTCAAAAGAGGAGATAATAAAGTAAGTTGATTAAAGTAGCCTCAATAATATTACTGGCGCTCCCTGTAAACTAGTTTTTTAATAACATTACTCGCTAAATTATATTTTCCAAAAATACTATTTTACGCTGCAAACTATGAGAACACAACATTATACACAATAAGAAAAGTAAGTGCAAAAATTATTTAGCTGAAAATATTTTTAAATGCTCATGTAATAATAAAGTAAAATTGTAAATATAATGTGAAATAAACATTTATATATTTCAGTCTCGGGCATAAATAAAATCTGCCGCTAAGTAAAAAAGATAGTGTGGGCCAACCTTACGTATACTTCCACCTTGTTTGTTACCAGAGCAATTACATTATTTGGTTTGATTTAAAAAAAGGGGGGGGGGGAGGAGATATGATGTTTTTATATAATAAAAGTTTTCAGTGTTTTGTTTAAGATGCAAAGAGGGTTTGTTGTTTATAATTTATATTCATGTGAGACTAAGTGTTTTTGAAAGTAAAATAATAAAAAAAAAAGATTTCTAAAAAATAGAGCGTTTATGTTGTTTTAGGATAATAAAAAGTATTTTTTTTTCCTTATATTTTCTTATGTTAATTATATTTATTGTCATCAGAGCAGTTACACAATACAGTTGGTGTGATTTAAAATACAGTTATTACAGTTTAGCTAATATTGCTAATAATTTGTGCCTTTTACCAATAATTTTGATATTTTAAAATATTTTTTTAAAATCGTAAACTTTTCATTTATAATATTTTTTTTTGTAATTTTAAAAAAACAAGATGGCAGAACAGTCTGGGTATACACATACTGTTCCATATTACATATATATATGTACGCATTACATAGATATGATGAATATAAATGTACACATTACATAGATATGATGTATATATATGTACATATTACATAGATATGATGTATATATATGTACATATTACATAAATATGTGTAGTATATATACGTACATATTACATAGATATGATGTATTGTATATGTACATACATGTTATGTCTAGGGCATGATCTATATGGACATAGACATCCATTTTACATCGATATATGTCGTATCTGGATGTCCAACAAACGCTATATGGATGTATTCGGAGAGACATCTGATGGATCTACGATAGATATCTACGTAGATACTATGTAATATGGAATTCCTTGGATGAATTATGGACATGGTATATGGATGTACTTTACATTATATGGATGTCATATTTACCAATTTGTGCTGTGTGGGAACGTTTGCTGTCACAATTTTTAACATAAGTTTTATGCTACCCTAAATGGACCTTAAAGGTCGTTTCGTTTGACCAATGTACATTTTATTACTTTCGCAAGATAACTTGTAAACACCCCAGTGTGAAAAACTGTCAATTGGATGTTTCAAATTTGTGAATTGAATTTTGTTAAAAGGAGTATAAACTACCTTCAAATTTTAACAAGATTTTAGAAATTTGATGGATTATTTTTGGAAAATATGGAAGTATTATTAATTATTCATTGCCGACGATATTAACTTTGGAGTGAGTACGTTTACATAGTTTATTGTGAATGGAATCTATGATTTCAACTGTAAAACCTCGATCAATGGCAATGGATTTATTGTAATCTAATTCAGCTTTTAGTAAACAGTCGGAAGAACAAATATTTAATGCCCGGTAGACATAAGTGTTGAAGGCAGCCAACTTTTGATTAGGTGGCTGGGATGATAGACGATGAGGTGGTAAAGCTACCGCGAATAGTTTACAGTAAACAGTAGTGTGAAACAAGTTATTTTCGCGGCACACCATGACAAATGAATTGCATTTGATTTTTAACTTATTAAAAGGCGAAAATTTGATAAAAATCGGTATGTAATTTAGAAAAAAATTCTCTAAAAAATTAACTATGTAAGAGATTAAAAAATCGATGCACAGATTTATTTGTAAGAGAGTTTATGTAAATAAAATGTAAAGTCGAGAAAATATCTAAAAAATTAAGATGCATGGAGCATTGTAAAATTTCGTTGAAAAAAATTTATTTTTTTTAAATCTTAAAATTATAATAAGATTGAAAATCTTTAGTTCTTTAACCGCAAAGCCTCAGTAGCCAAAAATGGCTTTCTACGCGCAGTTCTACACTCGAAAAGTATTGTGTCTTGAAGCCATATTGAAACAATTTTTCGAAACCATGTCGAAAACCAGTTTTGAAGCCATAGTGATATCGTTTCGGAACCCGGTTTTTCAAACTGGGTGGTCATTTTTGGCGAGAACCTTTCGACCCACCCCGACATTTTTTAAAAATGAAAGCTATTCAAAGTGCGCATTAATTGCTATAAGTGTTTTTAAAACGGCAAAATACCTTTATTTAATTTCCATTTCGACATGTTCCATTGCATCAGACGGCAACATTCTCAAGAAAATAAAATGATAAAAATATTTTCACAGAAATTCAAATTGAAAATATTGTAAACAAAAACAAAAATCACTCGAACGAATGAAATTAAGGGCAATATTAAAAATGGAAATTTGTGAACATGAATTATATTATATTATTATTTCATTATCCTGAATAGCATTTCTTCCTGTTAGACGTATTTCAACTTACCCAACATTGTGTTTGCGCGAAATTCGCTGTTCCTCAGAGTTTATTATTTATTTATATCTCAATTATAAAAGCAAAGCATAATTAAGAGAAAATTGGCTTACATTGTATTTATGTTTTTGTATCCGTGGTCTATCTGGTATCCATCATCATCATCAGGGTAATATCATCTGTAAATTCCAGTCGTTTCCCATTCTAATCCATTGCTAACGGTACAATATCCTGTGTTGTTTTAAAGCACGGGTGATTATTTTGTGACTTGTAAAAAATATTTAGATTGAACTTTTAAAGAAAGAAAAGAATTTAATTAGATGCAATCGCAGCATAAAAATCGCCGCATCTCTCCTTTTGAGAGTCTGGAATACAAGTAAGTGTAAAAAACATACATTATATATTATTGAAGATAAAAAACAGGAAATTAATATCATTAATCTTAATATTACATTATTTAAATTTATAGTCATTTTAAACAGTTTAGATTATTGATTTTTCAAATGTCTTAATTTCTTGGATATGCAATGAAATGTTTATACAAAGTATTTATTCAGAATCTTAAACTTCCTTGTTTTGAATAACAAGTACCTTTCATAATTGCTTTTATGAATGATGTTGATAGATGAAAAGCAATTTACTGAGTTTGATTCATTTTACAGCCTTCATTTGGAGATTACATTTCGTAATGTCTGTTAATACTTTCCAAATTTTAGGGACCTCCATGACGGCTGAATCATTGCAAATATTTCCATTGCGTAAGAAGATCTCTATTGATTCTCTTATTTTTGTTTATCACTTATAGCAATTAATGCATACTTTGATGTTTTGAAGTGATTTATATATATATATACATATATATAGTTTAGAAAGTTATTCGTTTATGCTGGAGCTTATACTACCGAAAAGTAGAACTTTCAATGATTAGTTATTTTTTCGAGCACGAAAAGGATTTAAAAAAAAAGCAAAAAAATGACTTTTTTTTTTTTTTGTTCAAATGACCGGCATTTTATCAAACATTAACTTTTTAAACTCAACGTTGGTATAACCTCCACAGAATTAAACGCCATTTCATAGTTTGACAGCCCAATTTCTTTCAGAGACTTGAGACCAGAGAGAAACGGTTGGCCGATGAGAAATTTACGGCGTGCAATTGCTAGTATTCCCCTTCGCACAAAGCTAATTATTTTCTCTTTCTGTCCTTTTTTCTTAGTATTCCCCTTCGCACAAAGCTAATTATTTTCTCTTTCTGTCCTTTTTTCTTAGTATTCCCCTTCGCACAAAGCTAATTATTTTCTCTTTCTGTCCTTTTTTCTTAGTATTCCCCTTCGCACAAAGCTAATTATTTTCTCTTTCTGTCCTTTTTTCTTAGTATTCCCCTTCGCACAAAGCTAATTATTTTCTCTTTCTGTCCTTTTTTCTTAGTATTCCCCTCCGCACAAAGCTAATTATTTTCTCTTTCTGTCCTTTTTTCTTAGTATTCCCCTTCGCACAAAGCTAATTATTTTCTCTTTCTGTCCTTTTTTCTTAGTATTCCCCTTCGCACAAAGCTAATTATTTTCTCTTTCTGTCCTTTTTTCTTAGTATTCCCCTTCGCACAAAGCTAATTATTTTCTCATTCCGTCCTTTTTTTTTTTTACTCATAAAAAAATTAAATATAGGGCGACCGCACCAGTAGGTGATATCTCTCCAAGTAGTTGATCAAATTTTTAAAATATTGCGCCATTTCAGGGCGGAAATAAGTTTCACACGTGGCACTAGACATAATATTTTTGTTTCGATGTTGGAGCACCTGTTGTCACATTGTTGTCAACTGCCTGCTGTAAGAGAAGCCATTTTATGATTTTTTTTTTAAATTAGAAAATGTAAAAATTTTGTTTTTAAATAGTTGGAGACAATTAGGGTAAGTTAAAATAATCCACTTCCAATTTGCTTATTTCAGACAATAGTTTTATATGAATTATTATTAATCACAGCTTAACCCTTTAGTGCGCAGTTTTGCATATGTGCAAACAACATTGTTTTAAATTTAATTAATTTTTTTCATTCGCATATACCTAATTCACACCAGAAAATTAAAATAGTAATATTTGCTTTCATTAAAAAACAGATATACCGTATTTAAATAAAGTGAAATTAACCATTCAAACTTTCTGGTGTGAAGTCAGATTCTCTGAACTACGCCATATCTAGAACGTATTCCATCATGGGAATTAAAGGGTTAAAGGTTAAGTTTTATAATATAAATAATTATATAAAATAAGGTATTTGAAGACATACTTATTAAAGTACTTACTAATTTACAATATTTTAGAATAAAACAGCCACACGACAGTAGTTTTTACTTGTATTGCAGATGTGCAACAGAAGAAAAGACTGGCGTATTATAGGAAAAGTATATCTCTGATTTTTTTCATTATTTTTTCTGTGTTATAAACCTTTCAGAGTATCATATATATATTTTTTTCGAAACAAAATAAAAAATCGCGCATTTAATAGTCCAGGCAATAGGGAATTTTACCTAGCAAAATTAATGATAGTTCTGGAAATCGGCTTACTTTATGTTTTTTTGGGTCGCTGAATCCGAATTTGTAACTTCCCACCAAAATTTCCTCCGGCAACCCCCGCAAATTTTGGTAAAAAGACCCCGGAAAAATTTTTTATTAAAAAAATCAATTTTTTTATTGTTTTAGAGAAAAAATATCTAGAAGTTCAGAAAGTAGACAAAATTTTCAACAAATTAGATATTATCACTTAGGATGAAGGGGAAAGGGGGATCTGTCTCGGAACATGCGCACGGTGCTGCGTGGACTAAGTTGCGCAATTCCACTTAACCACTCCCACTTTTACATTCGCCCTCCCATCTCCCCTCCGAACTTTCCTTATAAGGTTTACTTTAAGTTTTTTGGGTCACTGAATCCGAATTTTTAACTTACCCCCAAAATTTTTCCCCCGAAAACCCCCAAAATAGTTGTTATTAACATAAATTTCTTATTGTTTTAGGGGGAAAGCATTACGAACTTCAGAAACTAGACAAAATTTGCAACAAATAGGATTCATGACATTATGACGTAGGATAAGCGGATATAGAGGGGGCTGCCTCGGAACATTCCCCGCGCGCTTTTCTCAAAAACCAATTTTTTTCAAAAAATAAACTTTTTGGGGGGCTGCCGGGTGAAATTTTGGTGGGAAGATACAAATTCGGATTCAGCGACCCAAAAAACATACAGTGAGTAGAAATCCAGAACTAGTATTAATTTTTCCAGGTAAAATCTCCTAGTGCCGGTTCAGAGGCAGCCCTCCCCCTCCCCGTTCATCATACGTCATAATGTTATATATCCTATTTGTTGTAAATTTTGTCTAATTTCTGAATTTCGTAATGCTTTTCCCCTAAAACAATAAAAAATTTAAGTTAAAAACAACTATTTGGGGAAGGGGGTGGGGGGGTTCGGGGAGGAAAATTTTGGTGGGAAGTTAAAAATTCGGATTCAGCGACCCAAAAAACTTAAAGTAAACCTTATAGAGAAAGTTCGGAGGGGAGATGGGAGGGCGAATTTAAACGTGTGAGTGGTTAAGTGGAATTGCTCAACTTAGTTCACGCAGCACCGCGCGCATGTTCCGAGGCAGATCCCCCCTTCCCCTTCATCCTAAGTCATAATGTCATACATCTAATTTGTTGCAAATTTTGTCTACTTTCTGAATTTCTAGATACTTTTTCACTAAAACAATAAAAAATTGATTTTTTTAATGAAAACCATTTTTGGGGGCTTTTTACCAAAATTTGGGGGGGGGGGAAATTTTGGTGGGAAGTTACAAATTCGGATTCAGCGACCCAAAAACATATAGTAAGACTTTTTTCAGAACTACCATGGATTTTGCTAGGTAGAGCCCCTATACTGTCTCTATTGCCTGGACTATAAGGGTTCAGCATGATATTTTAAAGATTAATTTTTCAATTTTCGACTGATTTCTTCGTTTGATCAACTACTGGGAAAATGGCAATTAAAGAAACTATTTACTTATATTAAAAAGCAGAAAAACCAACGTTTAAAATGCACAAATAATACATGAAAAGCAGCAAACAGCTGTTTCGAATCTACTAGCTACAAAAAGCAAGGCTGAGCAAAATGATAGACAGAGACACGCTGGCTTATATACCCTATGCGGGTAGCGAAGGCGCCAAAACAACCAATGAGAGAAGCAATGGAAAAGACTGGGTGGTCCAGTAGCGACATTTATCGGAGAAGGAGAGAAAAAGAAACCAAAAAAGGGGGAATTAAATTAATGCTTCCCAAATACTTGGAAAATCGGAAGTACTAGATAATTCATTGACTAAATAGTGAGAATTTTTAACGATATGGTAAGCTTCCCAAAAATCAAGATCAAGGTTAGAAGAACATTTTTGGATGATGATGGCTGAGGAAAAATCGAACCTATGTTGAGAAGACCAAGAATGTTGAGCAATAGAAGAACGTTTGAGCTCCTGATTTTTAACATAAACTTCATGCTCTTTTAAACGAAATCTAAGAGCACGTTTAGTCTGGCCAATATCCGTCTATTGCGCATTGTGCCAGGTTTTATGCTTTACCTAAAGTCCATAAACCTGACATTCCTTTTATACCTATTGTCTCTAGTATTGGTACAGCTTCTTAAAAGCTTGCCAAATATTTAATTTCTGTTTTTTCCCCACTTTTGAGTAGTAACTGTTTCACTGTTAAGAATTCTTTTGATTTTGCTAAAACACTTCATAATTTTAAGCCGCACGGTCACACGATGGTTTCTTTTGATGTTAAATCATTATTTACAAACGTTCCGGTTGAGAGGGCTTTAGATTGCCTCAAGAAAAGGCTTTGTAAATTCCATTTCTCTTATTTTGAAATCGAGGAGCTTATCCTCGAGGAGTTTATCCTTCTCACTCGCGCTTGCTTGTCGCAAAATACTTTTGTTTTCAATTCTTCCGTATGATTGACGGTTTGGCTATGGGTAATCCTCTTAGTCCAATTTTATGCGATATTTATATGCACTATTTTGAGGTCAAACTTTTTGAAATTTTAAAATTTTCGTTCTATGTTCGTTATGTTGACGATGTTTATGTCCTGGTTGAAATGAATTCGGATATTAATCATATTCTCTCTATTATGAATTCTATTGATGCCTGCATTCAATTTACCTCTGAAATTGAGACCAATAACTGTCTTTTTTTCCTGTATGTCCCTGTTATTTGTTGTGAAAATGGCTTTCAGACTACCGTCTTTCGTAAACCTTTTGCTGTCAGTCTCCCACCTCACAGGTATTCTTCTCATCCTCCTAACCAGAAATTCGCTGCTTTCAATACTTTTGTTTTTCAGGCTACCAATATTTGTTCCACTCCTCAGTTACTTAGTGCTGAACTTAATTACCTCAAATCTATTGCTGTTGATCGTGGTTATTCCTGTAATATTATTGATTCTATTTATAAGAAATTGACGAAATCCGTCCATTCTGAAAAGCATTCTAATTTAAACTCTAATACTTCAGTTGTGTTACCATTTTTTCCTAAAATCAGTCAGCAAGTTGCTAAAATCCTAAGAAGGTTTGACTTTAAAGTTATTTTTTCTCCTGTTAATAAAATCACTTTTTCAAATCTCAAACACCCCGTTGATCGCCTAGATAATTGGGGCATTTACCAAATCTCTTCCCAGTGTGGCCTTTCTTATATTGGCCAGACTAAACGTGCTCTTAGATTTCGTTTAAAAGAGCATGAAGTTTATGTTAAAAATCAGGAGCTGAAACGTTCTTCTATTGCTCAACATTCTTGGTCTTCTCAACATAGGTTCGATTTTTCCTCAGGCATCATTATCCAAAAATGTTTTTCTAACCTTGATCTTGATTTTTGGGAAGCTTGCCATATCATTAAAAATTCTCACTCTTTAGTCAATGACTTATCTAGTACTCCTGATTTTCCAAGTATTTGGGAAGCATTAATTTAATTCCCCCTTTTTTGGTTTCTTTTTCTCTCCTTCTCCGATAGATGTCGCTACTTGACCACCCAGTTGTTTCCACTGCTTCTGTCTCATTGGTTGTTTTGGCGCCTTCGCTACCCGCATAGGGTATATAAGGCAGCGCGTCTCTGTTTATCACTTTGCTCAGCCTTGCTATTTTCTAGCACACTGTTCCTTTTTCCCTATCTTGCACTGAAGAAGAATCTCGCTATTAGATTCGAAACAGCTGTTTGCTGCTTTTGATATATTATTTGTGCATTTTAAACGTTGGTTTTTCTGCTTTTTAATATTGTTGCACAAAGGCTTTATTTGCTATTTTTATGTATTTACTTATAATTTTGCTGCTATTCAATTTCAGCCGACTTCATTTTTGCCCATTATAGGACATTCGTTAAGGGTTGTAGCAATCATGTTAGTTTGAAGGCATGTTAGTTGTCATGTTAGTCAGTTCATGTTAGTTAGAAGGAAATAGAATAAAAACCCCGTATCACCGACCTTATTTGATCAACTACTGGCTCAGTCACCCTATGAGTGAAATGTCAATAATTAATAATTCAAAAAGTCCGAAGTATCTGTTCTTTGTAACCGAAAAAAAAAAAAATCTTAAAAATCACTTGAATTTTAAGCGAAAGAAGTAGAATAGCCATCGCGAAAATCAGGGGAAAATGCAACGTAGCAGCGCCAATTGTAGGTCGATTTACACTAAAAGATAATCAGCCCCAGTTTATGCCAAGGTCTAATATAATCTGAAGTTTTATTAAATTCCGTGCATTAGTTCTGGGGATGGAGTGCTCACAACATTTATGTCACATACTGACAGACACATAGACAGATGGTCTCGCGGACACCGTTCTAAAATATTCAAATTATGTTCAGGACTTGTAAAACGTACACTATATAGCCATTAATGACCAGACACTTTCATTTTTATACATTTTGTCGAATATTTAGAAATATACTTCTTCTGCTGGAAGTCTTCTACTTCAGATTCTTCTGGAATTTCAGGATTAAAAAGAACAGGTATGACCTCATATTTATCAACGTCGATTTTATAAGGAGGACAATTAGGGGGCCAGCAAAAAATCAAAGATAAAAAATAATACTTGGGATCATCCTGTAAAATAAAAGGCACAAAATGATCTATCACTACAGAATATAAATAAACAGACATTGTACAATATGTGTAAGAATAGCTGGTATATTAATAGAGATATAGCGATTTAAAAAAATAAAAATAAAAATATTCTTGCATGCTTTTATTATAACATGCAGGATTTTCAACTGAATTTAACACTAGTTTCAGAAAAATTGACAAAACGTTGTAGAAACAACATAGTGCAATTGGAATATAAATATATTAAATATTTTAGGAAATATGACCAGTTGAATCAAATAATTTTTAGCGCATACGCGAACAATAACACGGACTATTTTACTTAATTTAATAGTCAACTCTATGGAGCAACTTATTTAAAAAATCCAGTCAAATATCATAAAAATTCAGAAAGATTGAGAGCGAGCCAATTTTTAGTTGATAAGGCATTTTCCACAAATTGTCATTTTTTATTAACTGACTTTCAGCAAAAAACTAGTATTTATTCACTATCAACGAGTAGATTTGGAAAAAAATGCTTCGATTTTGATACTTCTTTTTATCATGGTATAGGCTCGTTCTAGTGTTTATGCAAGAAGAACTAAATCATCAATAAAATATTAAAATTAAAATAAAATAAAATTGACAATTTGTTGACAATCCCTAATCCTTCAGCAGGTTTTAGAGAGCAACTAAAAATTAACTCAGTCTATCGCCGATATCTTTCAGAATTTTTTTGATATTTGACTGGATTTTTTTAATACGTTGCTCCATAGAGTTGACTAGTAAATTATTCATAAAGATCGCTGTTATCGTTCGCGCATACACAGATAAAAAATATTTCATACAACTGCTCATATTTCCTAAAATATTTAATACCTTTATATTCCAATTGCACTATATTGTTTCTACTACATTTTGTCAATTTTTCTGAAACTAGCGTTAAATTTGGTTGAAAACCCTGCATGTTATAAGCAAAAAAACATGCAAGAATTTTTTTAATTTTTTGAAAAATTTGCTGTATCTCTATTAATATACGCGCTATTCTTACACAAATGAATACACATATTTTAAAATGTCTGTTTATTTATATTCTGTAGCGATAGATCATTTCATGCTTGGGATCACATTTACAGGGTGATCCCATGTATTATTTTTTCTTTGATTTTTTGTTACCCCCTAATTGTCCACCTCATCAAATCGACGTTGATAAATATGAAGTCATACCTGTTCTTTTTAATCCTACACTGCAAATAAAGGCGTCTTAAATTCAGACACATATGTGACTGAAAAAGTAATTCAGACACTTAAGTGTCGGAATATGCAATTTCAGACATCATAGGTGTCTGAAATTAAGACACTTAAGTGTCTTACTATGATCATGGTATAAATACTGTAAACTGAAATGTCTGAAATAAAGACACTTAAGTGTCTGAAAATGTAGTGTTCAATTTTCAGACGTTTTAACGTGTCTTAATTTTTAAGACACGTGTATCTGTCTGAATTTAAGACAGTTCAAACGTCTGAATCGCATCCATCTTTGATCAACCTGCCTGTTCAGCAATAGGCAGCCGTTTTTTTCACTTTTTTGTAAGCTTTATACACTGTAAAAAGTATCCGTTAAAATATGGAAATTGTACTGTCTATTCAGACACCCATTTACGTTATTTATTTTAATGTAATTTTTTTTCCGTACATTCCAGAAAATTTTCCATTTTTTTTCCATATTTCTGTATTTAAAAAGTTCCATTTAAAAGATAAAATATAACCTTTCTAGGACAAACCCATATAATTCAATCCCCTTTTCAAAAATCACCTATATTAGACAGGATTTATTTATTTATATTCATACCAGTGTGTCATTTCCAAGAAATCATGAAATTTTTCATTTCAGCCAAATTTCCGTTATACAGAGGTTTACTTCAGTTTTATTTACTGTTTATTGAGTTACAGTTAGCAAACAATTTTTAGTAGTACGTTTAAAAATATACGATATAACCATGCTGAAAGCGAAATTTTGCCCAGTCTCATTAATTCGATAGGTAATTTATTCATCAAAAAATAGAAAACTTATTTCGATCACATATTTTCTGAATAACATCATCTGCCAATTTCATGATTTAAGAACAAAAATGAATTAAAATTTATACATTTCCAATTTGGAGTGGAAATTAAACCTTCAATTTTTGAAAATGAATAGTGGCGCCATCTCGTGTAGTCAAAGTAATCTATCTGGAAATAATCAAAATCATATTTTTTTAAATTACAAATATGTTTTTAACCTAACTCCATGAATGCAGTGATGCCATGGATCTTCGCATTTACATCGTTTTATTGTTTTTTGGCAACTTACCTCAAATTTTAAAACTGATAAACAGTCTACATTTTTATTTTCGCAAAATTTCTTGAAAACATTTTCATATTTTGTATAACATCTGATAGAATTGATACATTTTATAATGGATTTTAGTAATTCATTAAGAATAAGTGATATTTGTTTATCGACAAGACTGTATGGATAACATAATTCACAAGTAGCATTTCCGGGTTCACACTTTTATCCAGTTTAAGTTACTACTTACCTTTCCTCCCATAACATACCTCTTTGATAGCGGATTTTTTTCCCATTATTATTATTTGGGCCCCATGTTTTCTCCAATTTAAAATTTTAAAATGCATATGTCATGAATTTCATATTCTGTATGTGGTCTGCAGAAGAGCCATAAGAAGTTTACTTCCAACACTTTCCTTCCGTGATGCACACGGGGTTTTATTAATTTCATAAATGTAGCACCTCATTTTTATCATTCAAAACATTTTTTAGATTAAACATGCCCAAATAGTCAATTTTAGATATACTCTACAAAATTTCCTATATAAAATTTCCCTCGTGGGGCATATTACACTATGAATAGATGTACAAGTTTTTTTTTAAAATAAATAGTAAAAAAAAGAGGTGTAATTTACTAAAATAGTATTAAAACCAGAGAAATTAAATGATTCTTTATTAAATAAAAGGTTTCAAATTATACAAGATAATCCATATAATTATTTCGGTGTCAGTGTATTTTTGAACTTTTAAATGGGATCGTTTCGGAAATTAATTTTTATTCAGTTATTTTTAAATTTTTTCATCTATTATTTCTATTTTTAGACTAAGACACTACTTTCATTAGAAAAAAATGACAGAAAAATTTTTAATAAGAAATCTGAAATTGCCCCCCTGAAAAGCCATATTGCCCCCCCCTGTGGGGCGTACGCCCCACGTTGGGAACCACTGGCGTATACCCTCTGCCATACGTGTACCCTGTGTTTTTTTTTACGACTACAGCACTGTGTATAAACTGTTCAGAACAGAATGATACTAAATTGGAAAAAATCTTACTGCTACTTAAGGGGACCGGGAAAGCAAAATTCAACCAAAAAATCGATTTTTACTTTTTTATATCATTAAATATCCAACGATGTGTCACACATATTTATATATGAAAAAATAAGTGTTTTATTCATTATTTCATATTTCACGACTTTTTCTCAAAACTTGGATTTTTCATGTTTATGTTTCTTTTTTTCAATATTTATTAAACTCAGATTTTCTTTTAATACTTGTGTTATGTTATATTGTATAGTTTAACTCTGGGATTTAATGATTTGTTGAAAATTATTTATTTTACGCAGTGAAATCTTACCAAAAATGCTAATTTAAAAATGATTTTCAATAAATAATTAATTTTGAGTTTCACATAGAACGAAAATGGTCTGTTAAAATACGTAAAGTATGTTATTCTGTCTACTCTAAAAAATCTAGTTCACTATCTTTCACAATTTCTGAGAAAAAGGTACATAAAGTTGGTGAATTTAACATGGCAGAGATAAGGCTTTCCCGGCCTCCTTAAAAACATTGCTTGTGCTTGAAGAATAGCATTATTTTGAAAAATCTGCCGCCGAGATCGTAGCCGAGTGGTTAGCGCACTCTTCTCCTACGCAGAGGACCCTGGATCGAATCCCACCTGTGGTAAGTGTTAAAGTTTACTCTAGGTTGGAATGAATGCTATATAATTCAGATGGCCTTTGATTAGTGGTTGTGTATAAAAATATGGAGATTAGTTCTTGAAAAATTATGTTTTATCTTTTAAATGGAAATTTTTAAATACAGAAATATGCAAAATAAATGGATTTTTTTCTGGAATTTACATCAGAAAATTTCAATTAAAATATGTAAATTATACTGGAGTCTCGAGGGGCTACAGTTTCCATATTTTTAGGGATATATATATATATTACACCGTATAATGCTTACGAAAGAAAAAAAAAAGGTGAAAAAATGTTTGTTGAAGTGGTCAAACATGGATGCAATTCAGACATTTGAAGTGTTTGAAATTCAGACGCATACAAGTGTCTTAAAAATTAAGACACTTTAAAACGTCTGAAAATTGAACACTCCGTTTCAGACACTTAAATGTCTGAATTTAAGACATTTCAGTTTACAGTGTAAAATTCCAGAAGTACCTGACAAATATTCGACAAATTATCTAACATTGAAAGTGTCCGGTCATGAATGACCATATAGTGTATAAATCCGTTGAAAATCGGAAGTCGAAAATTTTCACGATTTTAACATTTTCTTCTTTTAATGATAGATGAAAGAAAAAGCAAGAATGCGTTACACGAACATAGGAGTGCGTTATACGCATTTGAAATCTCGCTGACCAACACCGTTAAGTTAATGCATCCTGTTTAATACAATAAACAATTTAGCCTTACTCCTTCTAAGTTTGCTATTTTATCGTTAAAGGTAACTTGTAAGGAGTTTATTAATTTGGCTTACCCCCAAATCTAAAGGAATGGGTATGCATAGATTTAGAGTGCTACTAGTTTCTGGACAAATTTCGGATCTTTGCCGATTTTATACTTTTCAAACGATTGAAATATAACTTAGATTTTGTTTTTAATTATGTAGGAATATATATATAGATATATATACAAGGTGGCCATAATTAAACTGGCAGTACACACAGTGTTCTGTAGGCCGATCTAATTGAGATGATGACGTCAAAATTTGTAAGGAGATTAAACAAGACGGGGGACGAAGGATTCCAAAAAAAAAAAAAAAAAAAATGTGTCTCCAATAGTCACCACTAGGGGAATATGTGGCGCTGTGTAACAGAAAAGAGAGTTTTAAAAATGCAGGATCAATACTGAAATAAAATTACCTTTTATTTAACACATTTAACGAGTTTAGTATTGATTCTGCATTTTTTAAAACTCTCTTTTCTGTACCACAGCGCCCCATATTCCCTAGCGGTGACTTTTGGAACTATTTTTTCGCGGAATCATTCGTCACCCGTCTTGTTTAATCTTCTTACAAAATTTGGCGTCATTCTTTCAATTAGATCGCGCTACTTAACACTCTGAGTACTATCTGTTTAATTATGGCCACCTTGTATAATACGGGCATAAAAAAGACAATAATTTCTGTCGATAAAAATTAATTAAACAAAATTAATATACATGTTACATTATTAGATATAATTCCGAGATTTCCTTATCTTATTCTAAATTACTACTTTATATTCACTAAATCCTTATCCTTAAATAATCTCTATCGTTAACTCTGTTAAATTCCCTTTAATTTAATGTCTCACTTGCCTGAATCTGAATCGCTTAAATATTACGCTTTTAGTATTCTTAAATTAAATGTTCCATTTCCGCGCTTTTTTTCTTTCGAGAATATTCTTTTAGCTTCCATTTTTACTTTCCCGCGCATTTTTGAGGTTATCCTTTTCCCCTTCAAATTCATCCGCTTGCTCTGTCCGCACTCTTTATATGACGTGATATTCTTAATTATTCATTGGTTGAGAACGCAATCTACGCCATATTTGTATCCTTACATTGGAGGAACAAAAAGTCGATACTCGCTGTGTTTCAGCAGAATTTGTCGTATTTCTACTTTGATAACTTCCCCTGGTCGCCTTCAAATTCATCCGCTTGCTCTGTGTGACGTGATATTCTTAATTATTCATTGGTTGAGAACGCGATCTATGTCATATTTGTATCCTTACATTGGAGGAACAAAAAGTCGATACTCGCTGTGTTTCAGAAAAATTTGTCGTATTTCTACTTTGATAACTTCCCCTGGTTGCCGTCTGATATTTTCTATTATCTATAATTGCTTACCCATGATTAAATACTACGTAGCGATGGCTTGATTTAAATTGAATTGGTGGAAACTGCACCGCCGAAAGCTCTTTAAATAAAACCCTAACCATTGTCTCAATTATTTCGGAGAAACCTACACTGGATAAATGTGTTACCTGGCCTACCACTCGATGACTGCAACTACCTTCCAATATCCAAGTTGATTTACTACGAAACATTCTATTTCAGCTTAATATAATGTACGGCTTCCAGATTGATTATTTATCTACTGTGACATCGAAGCTAACCACACTTTCGAAGGACCATATAACGTAATATCGTTATATACATACATATAGTTAATGTTTTAATTAAAAACTCTTCTCGATAAAACATAATGTCGTGTATTTTTAACTGTATCGTAATTTATAAAAACAGTTTTTTCAATTATATTTTATTTATATGACATGATTACTTTATGTTGCTTCCAGTGATTTATGCATTTGTCATTTGTTTTAAACCTTGAGTACTATTATACGAAATCGTGTTTCTTCAAAACCTCGTATCAGTGGGTTCACTGTGAATAGAAATATTTTTTTTCTTTTACACACATTCATTCCCTTCGAAACAAATCGAACATCGAAATAAACTCGTAAAATATTTTCGTGTATTTGAGCGCTATAAAAGGAATTTACGACTCTATAAAACACTTCCTGAAGAATAATAGAATAATAGCAGAATAATAGAAACGGTAAAATTTACCTTTGAATTTGGGAATTGTACAAGCATGTTAAAATAAGAGCGAAAAATTATTCGTCAGGCGTCGATTATTAAAAACTTTCCAACCCCAATATAATATTAGTACGAAACTTCTCTTTTCCTAGGGCGAAATGAAATATCTAAATAGACAACATAATAATAATAATAATAATAAAAAACTCAGTAAAAATCAAAATTCGTTTTCAGCCATTGCTTATGCATATCTGATAACATGTATTAATTTATTTGTATAGTGCTACAGAATTTATACACCCCACGCAATAGACCGTATTTTTCCTTTCGGTTCGAGACTATAAAAATCACCATTTTACCTTATGTGGCGTCACAGGAATATTGTCTACCGTACTTATCCCATGCAGGTGATTACAGAAAATTTTGTTTACACTTAAAATAATATGAATAATTTAGCATTTTTTCCAGCTAATAATCATAAAGAAATGTAGGCTATTCTTCCTTTCGATTCGAGACTATAAAAATCGCTATTTTTCCTTATGTTACGTCGTAGGAATACAATCCACACACTCAAAATGAGACCAGTTTAAAAATGCATGCAGCAGTGGAAGCGTACTTCTAGCAATCTTCGATCTTAATCCGTCGTGTAATTTTGTGCATCTATGTAAATTAGCGATAAATGCTATATATACTATATGATGACGTGAGTTTCAAAACTTGCCTTATCCAGAAAATCAAATTTTAGGAAATCGTGAAAAACCTCTGACTACGTCCGTTGGTTTTCATTGTAAACCAAGTTTTGACAATGCCAGAAATACACGATAAAACTATATTTTTTTCAGGTTGTAGTGTTTTTTTCGACGCAGGCTCACCAACAGAATAGACAGATAGAAAAAACTGGATTTTTGTAATTTTGGATAAGGCGAGTCTTGAAACTCCCGTCCTCATATATATTTACAATATAAAAAGTTGATGAGGAAACTGTGTAATTTTAATGAAACATTTTTAATTTTAAACTAACCGCCCTTGGCGACCAGTTCGTTCTCCCTTAAAATTTATGTTTCTGAAAGCATGCTAAGCATTGAAACATGTTACTTTTATTCATAATTTTATTTACTTGGACTCCATTAATTATAATTAATATAATCCCTTAAGATAATAATAGTTTTTGTTGCATTAAAATATCTCAATTTGTTGATTTTCTGTAAGCAAGTAAACCCTATTGATTTAAAATGGAAGTCTATAAGAATTTGGGAAAATATTAGAGATATCCCCAAATTGGCGTCACTTTTGGCGACTCATTTTGGTCGCCAAATTTGGCGGTATATCGCCTAGTTGGCGGTAAACTTGGCTTCATTTGGCGACAGAACAGGGTCCCCCTATGGTAACCCCACTTATAGGTGTGGAGATGCACTAAATGCTGTTCAATAACCAATGAGGTGCGTTTCATTCGAGCGTTACCATTAAACAAGTAACAAATAATCGCGATTTCTGTGCCACGTACGGTACGTAATATATATATAGATTCTAGTTTTTAAATTTATTTTCTTTTTCTTCTTTAATGAGTATTTTTTTATTCAGCAATGTAGTACTATTTTTAAAGAGAATATGATATTATATATGATATATATGACACCGAACATATCAATTCATAAGTCCCTTATAAATGTGTGAAATATTTGGCTCAAAGATAATAAATATTTTATTTTGTCTTCTACAAATAAAAACTAATTTTAAAGAAATTCTATAGTTCCCCCACTATTTGTAATGAAAAAAGATCAAAATCGCTTTTATATATAATTTTATGTGAAAGATTGAATTTATACAATTTTGTTTCTACCTGACTCTGCAGTACGCAAATATAAATATAAATGTAAATCTTACTGCTATTATTCTGTTCACGAAGAGTTTTACATTATCACAAATTTGTTTTTTATTATGCAGCGCGTAAACACACAAGAGTATTTCCTGGATTTATTTTGCAATAAATATTCGATTTATTTCACAGAGAATGTATATTATAAAGATACAATTATTTTATTTCTTTTTCCCGCAGCAATCTTTCGGAAATGAGTTTCTGAAGAGACAAAATTTGTAATAAAAATATGCGATTGTAGAAATGTATGACAAATGTATAAATCATAGGAGCAATCATACGGTATTTATGTAATATAAATCAATTATAGTTTGAAATACACTAAAACCTTCTTACAGCGACCACGTTCCGTTCCAATAAAGATGGGCCGCTCCGAGAGGTGGTCTCTTAATGGAGGTCATGTTTAAATCTATATTTTAATTGTTAAAAATATGTAACAATTAATGCTACTAAAATTTATTTTTCACATTGGAAAAAAATATGAAAATTTAAGTATCAAAACAAAAGTTAATTACATAAGTTAATTACTCCAGAGTTTAAAAAATGAATACATTGACGTTTGCTTGATTTTACGGTTTTATCTTTTATAACTTTTGTTTCCAAGTCCTTTCGAAGTTCAATAAAAAAATGCAAATGTTTTGGGCGGGAAAAAATAATGACGATTTCATTAATTTATCTATTTCTTTGAGAGTTTCAGGATAGAATAGGGAAGGTTAGTTTATTAACCGTCGTCCTTAATTTGTCATTAGAATTAAATCACTGCCTAAAAAAGGCACAAAGAGGTTTAAACACTTAAAAGTTACCGGAATAAATAAAAATTCGAAACTTAGTTTAGAAGTTTGATGAATAATGCGCTCTCCGGAATTATTTTTCTAATAAACCCTTCTTAAAGAGACCAGACAAAAACGGAATTTGCTTCATTTTCTTCAAGGAAATGGGTCGCTCATGGAAGAAGTTCAACTGGGATGGTCTCTGAATAGAGGTAATATTAGTATTGAGCTTATGGGGATGAATTTCGTTCCATGAAAAAAATGGTCATTCAGGGAGGTGGTCGCACAGGGAGGTTTCACTGTAATATTAACGTTATAAAATGTAATAAAAATAATATTTATTAACAGAATATTTTGTAATTAAAAATGTTTTACCTTATTTTAGTCTTTTAAATCTTTGGACACATAATAAAATCAGTTAAGGGATTTGCCTAAAAAAAGTGTGCTAATTTTTTTTCTCCATGAAAGTATCATTGAATACGAATTTCAATATAAAATAAATTTAAAATAAATCTCCCGTTCTCATGCTATTACCATTGAGAAAATTTCTTTTTACCGATTGTGTCATTTCGGAAGTAATTTATGGATGATTTACAATTTTTTATAACGTAATTCAGACGAACAATAAACTGAGCATTTATTCATATTATGCCAAGGTCCTATAAAAAAAGTATGATGATTTTATTTTAAATTCTGTATTATAAATTTCTCTCTCTAATTTGAATTTTGAAAATCGTGCATGATATATCTATCATTCTGAGCATCAGAAATAAACTACCTGAAATATATTTTAAGGGGATCCGGGACACAAAAATCTTCAAGTTTTACAAAAACATTTTACTTCATTAAAAATTTCTCTGTTTTCTCCTGCTTAAAATGACATTTAAATCGTATTTTTATCTGAATTAGAACAAAAAATATTATTTTTTTTTCGTTTTGGTTTGTTTTCAAAATCTAGTTTTCAAGCAATGGCTGTCATGGAAACGGCTTCTTATAAAAATGCGTTTTTCTTCATGATAGGTTTTTTCACCATTTCCCGTATTTAAATTCTTATAACTCGAGAACCGTTAAAGATAAAGGGATCAAACTTGGAAATATGTCTTTTTCAATTGTTTTACTTTAATTTTGACTCAGAATATTTGAAAAAAAAAATATTTACTTTTGAAAATGTTTTTTTTCTAAGTTGCACCACTTTTTTTAAATTTTATAGCTAAATATTTTTAATTTTTTTAAAAATTAATATTTTTTTAAATGCTGAATCAAAGTTAAAACTTATATATTTCTGTTTATTTAAATGAAAAAAAATTGAAATTCTATAAATAACATTTCGAGGTATAACGATTTTAAATTACCCCACTTTTTTAATAAATTTTGCATTTAAAATTTAAAAAAATTACGAGAAGTTTTATCATGTGATTTTGTTTACAAATGATAAAATTAACCTTCACAAAAAAATTCAGAATTTTAACTCAATAAATAAAAATTATTTTAAAATGTGTCCTGGAACCCCTTAAAGCAAATAAGATGAATATTTATGAATAATACCTACGCTATTGAGTTTCAGAAAAGTTCAATGGATCTTTCTTTCAGTAGAGTTTAGATTTAAATGTCTGTCACATTCATTTTAAAATGTTTCAAGAGGTCCGTTGGTGAAAATTTCATTTTACTTTATTCATAAGTATTTTTTAATGTTTTTTCCCCCATGAAATGTATTTTTACATAAAGATTACTTTTCACATAAGAATTTTTTGAAAACTTTGAGTATTTTTATAAAAAATAAAAAATAAAAATTTTAAAGTTATTTAACCACCGCCGTGAACTGATATATCCATTCATTAAGCTGTAGGTTTCACTACAATAAAAGCATGTTTTAAATTAATATAATTCTACAGATATAATCCAGTGTTGAAAGACTAAGTTATGATTAACACTCCCAAGAATTATATTCCTATACATAATTAAATTTTTTGTATGACATTGAAAAAATTATCTTTCTTCAGTATTTATAAAAAATAAAAATTTAAAGTTATTTAACCCCCACCGTGAACTGATATATCCGTTCATTGAGGTGTAAGTTTCACTGCAATCAAAGTATGTTTTAAATCAATATAATTCTACAGATATATTCGAGTGTTGAAAGATTAAGTTACGACTAATACTCTCAATGATTATCTTCAGGGGCGAAGCTGCTGGGGGGGCGTAGGGGGGCGTCTCGCCCCCCCAATGTCGGCAACTTTGATCACAGTCGGCAAATTCTAGGTAGTCAGTATCGATTGATACAATTCTGAAACAATCGATTTTTTCCAACTTTCTACGTTTTTTTCTTAAAACATACACTAAAAAACATCAATCCTTAGCATTTGTCTTAATGACTTTCAAAAATCCGAAGTTTGCCTCTCCTTTCTTCGACTTCGCGTGACTGCTGAAAATAAATTGAGAAAGAGCCAGGAGAGACTAGTTTCTCAATATTTAAAGGAGTCTTTCTGAGAATCCGCAGCGGATTAGTAGGGTTCTGAACATCTAGATGATCGACTAGCACTGAAGATGATGACGACTTCGGTGAAGGCATTCATGTTTCTCGTGGTGTATTGAAATGTGCTCGACAATTGAATCATATAGTCGATTGTTTACATGATTGCAAGCCAATTATTGAAAAATTGACGACATCTGATGAGTGAAGTGTTTTTTTGTTCCTTACGGAGACCATAGATATAACTGACATGAAAAATAAAATTGTTCGTCTGTGTCAAATATTTATAGTAAGATCGTGAGAGAAATCGAGAAGAACCGTGGAGAGGTTAGCATTACGGAAAGTGGGAACAATTCCATCATTGAACATGACCCAGGAAAAAGGTCTAAAATGAAGTCAGACAATCAGAGATATATTTGATCAGTTTAGGTCCGTATCAGCCAAAACAGAGTATATCCGATAAATGGTTCCATCCCGCAAGATACACAGCGGCATTTCAACAGCGCTTGGTACAAAAGAGCATCCGTTCTTGGAATATAGCACAGAACTCAATGCTAATTTTTTTTACGTGTTTCATGAAGGACCTGGGAGAGAAAAAATGCAAAATGCTTCAGTTGAGAGTGGTGTAAACAAAGGACACAAAATGAAGAGCTTAAGGAAAAGAAAAGAACGGAAAGTTAGCACAACATTTCTCTTCCAACTCCCACCAAATTTGCTGTTTATTATTTTGACAGTTCATAATGACGCACAATCACTTACTTGACCAGAGCAAGTGCAAATAGATTATTCTGGAAGAGCAACAGCAACATCTTGCATTCAGCGCAGAAATTGTAGCAATCTCAATGGACATTACTCGAATGCTTAGTAGACAAGGTTTCGTTTGTGGAAGTGACAAAGACGAAACTAGAAACTTTTGAAAAATTCTGAAATTAATTTCCAGACATAACCCACAACTGAGGAAATGTTTGAAAACACACGTTTCAGCCCATACCATATAACTTACCTTTCCGCTTCATCCCAAAACGAGATGATTGAAATTTTTGCGACAGCAGTGCGCAAAACGATAGCCAGGGATATTCAAGAAGCATAATTTTATGGAATTATGGCAGATATGGAACCAGATGCTTCGCACCATGATCGATCAGCTGTTGGGTTGAAATATATCGACAAAGATGGAAAAACTCCGACCGACTTTTGGAAGTTTTAAAAGAAGTCGTCAGAACGAATGTCGACCTTGGATGATAGATATCGCAATTCCTTACAAAAAAATGAGTTCGAAACAGAACAGGTAGTTTTCCAGTCATACAATTTTATAAGCAGCATGTCTGGAGAATTCAGCGTCACATAGAAGACGTTTTCAGAAATCGTGGGTCGAATTGTGCCCTATATTCCTTGTCGATGTTACAGACTCAACACTTTCGTTTCGCATATCTGCAATGCCAGCAATGTTATAGGTGATGTGTTTGACGTGCTGGAAGATCTTTCTGTTTTTCACAGCAAGTACTAAACGAAAAAAGCAATTAGTAGACAAGCTCAAAGAAATAGAAAATGCTCTCCTGATGCGTAATCTTTCTAAGGCAAGATAGACTGTTCGAGCGGAATCATTGAAAGCGGTTTGGATCTCATATGAATGTATCCTACAAATTTTGAAAAAGTTGATTACTATACTTCTGATAGCAAAACAATGATCAAGCCACGAGGTATAAGAAAGAAAATGTTATCTTTCGACTTCATTGCTTCACTATGTTTCTCAAGAACGTTCAGTACAAGTTCATGTTAGTTACTGAAAAAATGAAATCGAAGACTCTTAAAACAGACGCTACGAAAATACTGAAGACTTGTATCAAATCATTGGAAACAATCAACAATAACAATGAAAATGTCAATAGGGAAATATAGAATGCAGTTCTCTTTTAAACTAAGTAAGGTGTTGATCCATTAAATGAATTTGCTATGCAGTATTGACGAAGATTGGCACCAAAGGAGTTAGAGTTAGACGGTAATTGAAACAATCTCTTTGCTCCCGAACTTCTAATGTTCTAACGCATGGAGATTCAGAAGGTACTGATACTCACTCTTACAGTGTTAATAGCTGAAAGTCTTAGTTCTTGCATCTGCATAATCTCAACACTGGATAAAATAATGTATCTTCCCATTACAAACTAGTATGTTGTGGCCATCACAAAACTTTCTTCTATATCAATCACGTCAATTAAATTATTTAAATAGTACAAGAAATTACACCAATTTAGCACCAATTCATATCAAAGTATACCTAAATTTGATGAAAATTCGTGCATTAATTCTTGAGATAGAGCTATAGGGGAAATTCTGAAAAATGCAGCATAGCAGCGCCACCTGTTGAGCGATTTGCACCAAAACATAAACAGCTCTAATTCATATCAAGGTATGCCGGAATCTAAAGTTTGTTGAAAATCCAAGCATTAGTTCTAGAGATAGAGCTATTGCGGAAATCATAAAAATGCAGAATAGCAGCGCCACCTGTTGAGCGATTTACACCAAAATGTATAAAACGTCAATTCATGTCGAGGACTAACTGAATCTGAAGTTTGATGAAAATTCGTGCATTAATTCTTGAGATAGAGCTATAGGGGAAATTCTGAAAAATGCAGCATAGCAGCGCCACCTGTTGAGCGATTTGCACCAAAACATAAACAGCACTAATTCATATCAAGGTATACCGGAATCTGAAGTTTGTTGAAAATCCAAGCATTAGTTCTAGAGATAGAGCTATTGCGGAAATCATAAAAATTCAGAATAGCAGCGCCACCTGTTGAGCGATTTACACCAAAATGTATAAAACGTCAATTCATGTCGAGGACTAACTGAATCTGAAGTTTGATGAAAATCCGTGCATTAGTTCTGGAGATTGAGCTATTGTTCAAATCGTGAAAAATGCTGCATAGCAGCGCCACCTGTCGAGCGATTTACACCAAAACATAAACAGCACTAATCCATATCCAGGTATACCTGAATCTGAAGTTTGTTGAAAACCCAAGCACTAGTTCTTGAGATACAGCTATTGCAGAAATCACAAAAATGCAGAATAGCAGCGTCACCTGTTGAGCGATTTACACCAAAAGGTACAAAACGTCAATTCATGTCAAGGACTAACTGAATCTGAAGTTTGATGAAAATCCGTGCATTATTTCTTGAGATAGAGCTATTACGAAATTAGTGTAAATGCAGCATAGCAGCGCCATCTGTCGAGCGATTTACACCAAAACGTTACCAGCACCAATGCATATCAAGGAATAACTGAATCTGAAGTTTGATAAAAATCCGTGCATTAATTCTTGAGATGGAGCTATTGCAGAAATCGCGAAAAATGCAGCATAGCAGCGCCACCTGCTGGGCGATTCACACGAAAAAATAATCAGCAGCAATTTATATTAGGGACTACTTGAATATAAATTTTTATTAAATTTCGTGCATTAGTTCTTGAGATAGAGCGCCCACAAAATTTGTGTCACATACAGACACATAGACTGACTCACATAGAGACATTTTGTAAAAACATGTTTTTCGGAAGCTCTGACCTCTAAAACATGTAAATCCGTCGAAAATTGGAAGTCGAAAATTTTTACGAATCCAATAGTTTCTTCTTGTAAAGATAGAAGAAAGTAAAAAAAGAAATAAACACTAAATCTGATTAAGAAAGCGGTAAATGTCTTTCGTGAAATATTGGAAATTCCTGATATGGAAGCATTACACACAGAGCTGAAAGTTTGGTCAGACTTCTGCGCAGAGGCTGAAAGAATGGATGATATTTATATGAAAACAGAACCTTTGATATACATTCTACCACTTGCGAACCATGTCAGTCGTCTGACTCTACCTTCTCCAGTCACAGTTGCCTCGAATGAAAGAACATTGTAAATTAAAAATTGTGAAAAAAATATTCAAGAACAACAATGACCGATCTACGTTTGAATATACCCATGATGCTTACATTTGAGAAGGATATTTTGAAATACCGTCAACTTTGGTCCTTGCGGGGTTACTTTGGTCCGTCCCGTAAAAAAAGTTTTTATTCTTTGTATTGAACAAACAATACAAGGTAATTTGGAGCTTTTGCCCTTGAAAAATATTTTATACCCTACTATAGGGTATTTGAATAGTTTGGGGGTAATTTAAAATTTTTTAGTGGCAACACTGGATGTGTTTCTAAACAACTGTTTTCCTGTGTAGATTTTAACTCTCCAAACTTTCTATAGTGGTACAATCTGGATAAGAGCTACAAATAAGGTAAGTGTCAAAATATTATCTTTAGTAACCTGTAACCCATGTGTGATCATTGTTTTTCCTTTAACTTTTCATTTTGAAAGAAAATGTTCGCGTTTTCATAAAGCTAACATGAAAACTAATGTTTCGGGGCTACTTTGTGCCAGGCCTTTTTTTTTTGGTCCGAAAATTGCCCCAATCACTTAGAATAACTTTTTATACAACCAAATCTGTTAAAACATATTTTAAGTAACTTTTTTTTTTCAAGTGATACTGTAGCAAAATGTTACATTAATTGTTTTTGTTCCAGTTGCTGAGGATAATATGACGAAAACTGTTTCTCGTTTCTTTAATATTAACAATTGTTTTATTGTGTTTAAATGTAAATAAAAAAAAAAAAAAAAAAAAAAAAGAAAAGAAAAAAACATTGTTTATCGAGTTTGCAGTGTTAATTTATTACCAAATGCTATTGCAAGGGAGTTTCAATAAAAATGCATTCATTTACATATGAAATGTATTCATTTTATATAAAACTAAATGAATGGACCAAAGAAACCCCAGCAGGGGCTACTTTGTTCCAAAACTTTAAAAATAGTTAAAAAATAAAAAAATAAAAAATTTCCTCTTTAAAACCATACAGGTTGCTTCATTGTTTCATGTTAATTGTTTACAACTCCATTTCGACGTTGAAAATCACACATAATATTTTTTAATAATGCAAATGTGAGTGGAACCAGGAAAAGTGACCCAAAGTAGCCCCGGTTGACGGTACCTAGATTTGGGCGCTGTTGTGAATACATGGGCTCGTCTAAAATAATGGTGGGTTAAAATGCATGTCATGGAAGGAATGAACAAAGATGTAATTAAAATAGGTTTTGATTTAATCCTTTTTAATGTAAATATAAATAAGATGATTCTGTATAAGTTCTAAGCAGCATCCTACTAAAAACTTCAACTTGTTTAATTAATCCGAATTGCAGATTTCCATCTGCACATTTAGCAGAAAATGTCAAAATACTTTACTGGAACATTTAAAACAATGTAACGTAAGTGAAGAAGTGGTGTATCCATCTTTAAATCTACCTTATATTCTCCTCAATATTCTAAAGTGTAAAGTATTCGACGTTCTAAAGTGAAAAATTGATCTCGATGGGTTAATAATGTTGAATTTTATATAGAACATACCGGGTGTCCTAAAATGGACTGTCTGATTTTAAAATTCGATAACTTGCAAATGGTGGCAGCTGTACTTGCAGGAGTGTTATGTAAGATGTCAGGAGTTTTTTCTTACAGTTATTCTCGATTTTAGTTTAAAATAGCAGCGATACATGGCACTGCTAGCAATAGGTGCTATATCGGGGCCTGATTTTTTGTTTCTCTTCTCTCTCAGTATTGATGCGAAAGAAGGAGATTAAATATATGGAATGGTTCTCAGTCGCCAATGGAATTTTGTTCTTAGGGACCCATTGCATATATTCAATCCACTTCTTTCGCATCAATATTGAGAAAAGAGAGAGCCCAATAAGTAGGCCCCGATTTAGCGCCAATTGCAAACAGCGCCATCTACCGCCACTACTTTAAACTAAAATCGAGAATAGCAGTAAAAAAAATTTCCTGACATCTTACATAACACTCCTGCAATAATTTAATTTTATAGCTGTCACCATTTGCAAGTTATTGAACTTTAAAATCAGTCAGTCCATTGTAGGACTCCGAATAGATGCATATATACAGACACAGAAACGTACTTTTAAAGATATAGATATAGGTATATTTTTTAAGTTAGTCGGCAAAATCGTCATATACGCCCCCTAATGAATTCTGCTTAAATACGCCCCTGATTATCTTCCTATACATAATTAACTTTTTTATATCACGTTGAAACTAGTATGTTGTGGCCATCACAAAACTTTCTTCTATATAAATCACGTCAATTAAAACATTTAAATAGTACAAGAAATTACATGAATTTAGCACCAATTCATATCAAAGTATATCTGAATTTGAAGTTTGATGAAAATTCGTGCATTAGTTCTTGAGATAGAGCTACAGCGGGGATTCTGAAAAATGTAGCATAGCAGCGCCACCTGTTGAGCGATTTACACTAAAAATAAACAGCACTAAATGATATCAAGGTATACCTGAATCTGAAGTTTGTTGAAAATCTAAGCGTTAGTTCTTGAGATAAAGCTATTGCGGAAATCGCAAAAATACAGCTTAGCAGCGCCACCTGTTGAGCGATTTACACCTAAATTAAACAGCACTAATTTACACGTCAATTCATGTCAAGGACTAACTAAATCTGAAGTTTGATGAAAATCCGTTCATAGTTCTTGAGATACAGCTCTTGCGAAAATCGTGAAAATGCAGCACAGCAGCGCCACCTGTTGGGCGATTTACACCAAAAATTAAACAGCACTAATTTATATCAAGGACTAACGAAATCTGAAGTTTGATGAAAATTCGTGCATTTTTTCTTGAGTTAGAGCTATTGCAATAATCATGAATCATGCAGCATAGCAGCGCCACCTGTTGGGCGATTTTCACAAAAAAGTAATCAGCACCAAACTATATCCTGGACTAACTGAATCTGAAGTTTTGTGAAAATCCGTGCAGTAGTTCTTGAGATATGACTATTGCAGAAATCGTGAAAAATGCCGCATAGCAGCGCCACCTGTTGGGCGATTTTCACCAAAAACTAATCAGGTCTAGATTATATCAAGGTATAACTAAATAATAAGTTTTGTGAAATTCTGTGCATTAGTTCTTGAGATAGAGCGCCCACAAAATTTTTGTCACATACAGACTCACAGACAGAGTGACAGAGTGACAGAGTGACAGAGTGACGGAGTGACAGACAGACTCACAGACAGACATTTTCTAAAAACCATCAAATCGTGTTCTGGGCATTCTAAAACGTGTAAATCCGTCGAAAACCGGGAGTCGAAAATTTTCACGAATCCAATACTTTCTTCTTGTAAAGATAGAAGAAAGTAAAAACGATCTTTCTTCAGTAGCTGTAAAACATTTAAGGGAAAACAACATTACAATTTTCCCCGTTTGCTCGGCGGTCAGGTGATTAATTTTTAATATAACTTATGAACCACTTGCCCGATTTCATTACTTTTTTTAAATATTATGTGCAGAAAAGAATTCTCGTTAATTTGTTTTCAGGAATTATAAAAATATTACTTACAAAATTTCCAATAAATTTAAATTCACAAAAAGAGGATATTTGAGATTTTGAGAGGGATTTTTACTTTTTAAAAATTTATTTTTACATTTTTAAAATTTTCACATGATTATTATTATATATTATATGGCGTTATATATCCTAAAGACAATTTATTGAAAATATAACCTAAAAACTCTGTACAAAATTTCATAGACGCATCTTTGAATAATAGCCTTTTAAACATGAAGAATTAAGAAAAAATCTATTCTGAGATAAATGGATTTATGGGAGGAGCAAGACCGATAATGCAGCACAAAACCCCGGTACTGATACCTTAAAAATTCTTTCTTCTTCAAGTCACTATTACAAAAATTTAAATCCCTTTTATTAGCCCCCGGTACGGTATGCTATTTCTTTCTTCCAGCTTATTTTGTGTCGTCCAAAAAATAAACGTTACCTTACAGAAGCTAGCCGTAAAACAAAGCAGTACGATTAAATATGCTATAGTAATTTTTTTTAAACTTCTAAGCATCGCATATTTTCAATTTTTATACCGTCGTAATGGGAAAAAAGTACTTTTAAATGTAATTTGTTTGAAAACTGTATCTCCATTTATTTTTGAAATATTAATTTTTTTGTAATTTTTAGAGCCATTTGCTTAATACTGGCAACGGAAGTATTCCATTTCTGTAGAAGGTGAAAGGAAAATAGCTATTATATCTTTTTGTTGCACTTTTCCCATATAAACTAAAAAAGAGAAAAAAAAAAGAAAAAGAAAAAAGAAAGAAAGAAAGAAATTAATTAAAATACGTTCTATTTTGAAAAAAAAAATATAAATAAAGAATTTCCGATAAAACATGGAGCTATTAGAAAGTAAGTTTAATTTTAAATATCTATATTAATAATACAAATAAATGAAGGCCTGTGAATCTTTAGATAGCCGATTTTTTGTCGAGTTTTTTGAATGACGAAATGTCTTTTTGGGGGGGGGGGGGGTCGGGGGATTTGTGTATTATTCAGCGATAGTGACGTCCTAAGCATACTTTACTGTAGATGTTGTTTAACACTGGATCGCAAATGATGAATTCTTCAGCGGATGTGGATGACGTCAATTTATGTAAAATAAAATAGCGTGTTATAAGTCTTAAATCTGAACTACAGTAGAGTCCCGATTATCAGAGTTTCCGCTTTCACCGAGTTATTTGCTTCTGATGGAAGGATGGCTTCCATTATTATGAAACAGTCATTATATATGAAGTGTTAGGTGAAGATGAAAGAGCATTCGTAAAAAGTTAGAACTCTTATTTTCTGGTCAGAAAGGGGGAAAAAATGGCTATATATATTTTTTTTCAAATAAATAAATAAATAAATAAAAAAATGGCCATTTTTTCCAGAGTTCTAAGTTTTTACGACTGCGTTTTCATCTTCACCTAACACTTAATTTATAATGACTGTTTCATAATAACGGCAGCCATCAGTCCATCAGAAGAAAATCACCCATTCCAAAGGTACTCGGATAATCGGGACTCTACTGTATCTATATTTATATACATACATTTTTTCGTCACCGGGGGAGACACTAAATTCTGATAAAGCAGAATTCCTGTTTTCTAGTACTTATATTTCTTTTGAAATGGAAGTAGAGGTACATTAAAAAATTACTGTTGACAAAATAGGAAATAATAACTGACAAACGTAGTCAGGCCCTTTTATAACAACTTAGCTTTTAGTGGTTCTGACGACAAGATAAATTTAATTTATTATTTTGTTTTTTTAAACAGTTCAAATAATAGATTTCAAATTTCGTTGCTATAGTCAATAATTGACACCTGACTGGTGAAATGAAAGACCTGGAACCAATAACTGTAACCCCCCCCCCTCTCCCATTAGGGTAAATTAAGTAACTATAAACTATTAATCATGGCTGTAATGTATCATAGGCATCTTTTAACTAATTTATACAAGTATAACGTTAATCGCTTCGCAACGAGCGTCTTTTACAAAATTTTTAATGTTTTATCACCGGTTTTTCAAAACAGAAATTTTTGCTTATTGAATGGAGACGACGATGCGAAGAATTTTTGCCGAGGAGCCCGGGACCTATGTCCCACATCCCCGGGTACTGGACACTTGAGTTGGATGATAAGGTGCTATTCCTTGGACAGCAGTGAAACATTAAACAATATGAAAAAATTGTAATTTAATAGATTACAACGACCATTTCGAATTTATTTCGTCCACCAAATTCCGTCGCATCCTCTTCAACAATAGATCGCAAAGATCAAAATTCAGACGACCAAAACCTTCATCGATAAATTCTCCAAGTCTCGTTTCGAGAAGAAAAACAGTTTACAAATCGAAAGCAGTTCCATCGAATCGTTCACAGATTGCGACAAATTACGTACGTTGAGCTCAATTATTCCCGGTTAGAATCGACCGATTGTAAAACGCCGTGGCTAGTGGATTGGAGCCCCTCGAGACATGGCCTTTTGCTATCAATCGATTAAACATTAGATTGTTTCCTTTTTCGGGTTCGTCTTTTATTCTGTAATCGATTTTCATGGGCTACATAATCAGTTGAAGACCTCGATTTTCATGGGCTACATAATCAGTTGAAGACCTTGATTTTCATGGCCTACATAATGAGTTGAAGACCTCGATTTTTGCTTTGCAAGAGGATTTTCATTTCGGCGTCGCTCTTTGGCTTTGGATTTTTCCATATCTGATAATTTGCGCCTAACCATTTTGTAACTTTTTCAAATTTTATGCCTTTTGATTACCTATTCAAGCAATTTTTAACGATTTTATGCCTTTCTATTACCTACTAAAATAAAAATTCTTCTAAAAGTAAAGAACATCGTTGAATTTCGTTAAAAGATAAATAAAATGCGAGCATCATTTGGCCCCATCCTCGACCGAAAAAAAAAAACATTTCCAAATGGTTAAATAAAGGGGGAAAGGTGTTAAATCGAGAAATGCCCTGATTAGATAAGGCAAATGTTACAATAAAAGGTAAGTGGTGGGAATAATCAAGGTTCCTGAGCACCTAATGTGTCACGTATACGGGACGCTCGTTCCGAAGGGGCAAAGGAAGAGTTTACGGTGGTGGAATTTAAAAATAGATTTAATAAAACACTACCTTAATTTCAGGAAAAAAATGTTTGCTCAAAACGGCCCTTTTTGTGACTTCAAAAGTTCCTTTCTCAATGAAAATGTTTTTGATCTATTAGTGGTGAATAAATTGCTTCAAAAATAGAAATAAGTATCTGAATTAGCACTTGGTAACATTGATTTTCAGAAATTTACTAGAAAATGACGATTTGAGTTCGATTTTGGCTGAGGTGTCAGTTACTCGTTAGGTGCGAATAACTGGGCGTTTCACACTATTTGATATATCTACTGATGTAATCATAGTAGAAATACACGGTTCGCTTTAAATAATTTAAACTTTGTACCATTTTATTAGAAAAAAAAGTAAGAAAGAGAAAAAGAAAGGTGATTTTGACCCCAAGAAGATCTTAAAGGTAGATGAAAGTAGTTTTTTATTGAAAACTCTGATAAATTTTTTACCAAAATACTCAATAATTGCTATAAGTGAAAAACATAATCTTTTTTAAAAAGGCAAAATAACTTTATTTATTTACATTTCGACCTGTTTCATTGCATCAGGCTGCAACATTCTCAAGAAAATAAAATGATAAAAATATTTTCGCAAAAATTCAAATTGAAAAACTAGTAAACAAAACAAAAATCACGCGAACACAAGGATAATGAAATCAACTGCAATATTAAAAATGGTAATTTCTGAACGTGAATTATTTTACATTAGTGTTTCGTGATTCTGTGTAGCATTTCTTTCCAAATTTTAGGGAGCTCCATGGATACTAAATCATTGCAAATATTCTCATTGTGTAAGAAGATCCTCTGATGCTGGATGGCAAATAAGATGGCAAATGGAATGTTTTGTTCTTCTGATTTTACATTAACCATTTTATATTCGTTGTATAACACGCACACGGAAAATGAAGTGAATTTTTAGAGCTAAAAATGCGTGTTATACGCCGAGATATACTGTAAATTTCAACAAAATTACTACAGGTTATTGAGATACACTACAGAATTTTTTAAATAGAAAACAAAATGCGTAGCAGTTGTATTTTTCTAACAGGGACACATAAAAAATTCGGATACATTGCCGTCTATGTGCAGAAATTTTATGTCAAATTGAATAAAATTCATATAGGTTATTTATTCACACAACAGCATTTTTTCAAACGGAAATAATTTTGGTAGCATTTATATGTTTTAAAGGGTACCACAAAACATTAAAGTTTTTTTTATATGATTTTATTTAAAAAATTTTATTTTTCAGGATGACTCGACAAATTTCTCGAGGAATTCTGATTAGACAAAAATACAGAAAAAAAAGAGAAAAAAGAAAATAATAATAATAATAATAATATTAATTTACATGTGTGCATCAAATTGTTTTTCACTTAATTGTAAAATAAGTATATTTAATGCATTATTTGTAATGCACTATACAGGGTGTCCCCTGAAGTCCTTCCCACGCTCTTAATTGCCGAACGGTTGAAGCTATAGTCATAAAAGTGGTCTCCAGGTATAGTAAATTGGCTATGCGCTACCAGATGAGGCCGCTTCTAGCGCCACCTAGTGCAAAGCAGCAGAGTTAGTATTCCAATCTCAAAAACGAGATTCATGTTCAGAACGAGATTCATTTAACATTCATGTTCACAAGGTGTCTTTTCAAGCTATATCAATGATGCTCTATAAATTTGTCATTCACTTCTATCCCATATTTCGAACAGTTTTCGCAATAGGAACGCTAATGCCGCTAATTTGCACCAGGTAGCGCTGTAAGCGGTCTCATCTAGTAGCGCATAGTCTCTTTAACATACCTAGACACCACGTTTATGAATATACAGTAAACTCCCGACTATCCGACTCTCGATTATCCGGCTCTCCGTACTATCCGGCCTAGTAAAAAAAAAAAAATTAGAAATGTTGCAAGCAGCCAAGACAGGTAGGTTCCCGTCTGTAGGAAAGTGCTAACTCACGACAAGAAGGAACAAGAAGGGATTACAGAATGCAATAGCAGAGACAGACAGAAAGGAGGTGGTGGTGGTGGTGGTTAAGGCTTAATAACCTGTTTCGTCAGTTGTACAACGGATGTTAACATGTGCGGACGTTATTTTCCGCTTATCCTGGTTATTTTCGTATAGCCTTTTGGTGTGCTTCGAGTTTATTTATTAAAGGTTAACGAAATGGGTGGTAAACGAATAAAAGGTTGTAGTGAATATGGAAGAGCGCAGCAGGAGGAATCGACAACAGCTGATATTATCTGCTTGTGTAAATGGAGGGACATTGCGTCGCGTAAGGGGGCTAACAAGGAGAAGCAGTCACCTATCAACTACTTTTTCAAAAACTAAAAACTAAGTTTTGATTCTTTTATCTGATGCATAAATTTTCCTATTTATGCAATCATTTATTAACAAACAGTAAAATAAGATTTACTCATTTTTTACAAATTGGACTTGCGTATTACGTTAATGTTTTGCTTATTTTGAAACTATATGTACTGTATATATAAAATTTATCTTAAAATGTGTAACATGTGTTTTTAATGTAATGGCGGTGGGGGGGGAGGGGGGGTGCAAGAAGTGAGTAAATATTTATAGAACTCCGGCCTATCCGGCTTTATTGTTATCCGGCCAACCCTTCCGCCACATTAGGCCGGATAGTCGGGAGTTTACTGTAGATGCAGTCGTTCGGCAGTTAAGAGGGTGGGAGCGGACTTTAGTGGGCACTATGTATTTTTATTTTAACATATTGTTGTTAAATAACAAATATTTATCACTGTTTGAGTGTTTTATTAGTGATGCATTAAAAAAACCCCAGCAAAACCTAATCAAGCTTCAATGAAATAATTTTGTCCACCTAGATCGCCAAAACGTCCCACTGTGCGGTGTAACAATTGAAATTGTGCGACGTTTAGAAGTTAAAAAAAAAATAGCAGCAAAAACAAAATTTATTTGTTAAGTCGTTGCTACCATCATTAAGATGCTAGCTTTATTCATAGGTATGTTTTCCTTTATAATATAGATTAACTGATTCATTTTTGTTTTATTCCTTTTAAACTGCAAGACACAATTTAGAAATTTGTCGCTGTCAGAAATATATTGTAAAGAATATTTTCTGGTATTATAACAATATCCTATGAGAAAAATAGTGTAAATGTCCTTCCAAATACTGTTTTTAAATTGTATTTCCCCATTTGAAATTTCTCCGCCACGTAATACGTTATTTTTTGTATCAGTTTCGTAACACGGTTATTGAAACGGATAGTGCGTAAACTCTAGAAGCTTCCGAACACTTCAACTTCACTAGTAAGATATACATTTTGGCGAAAAGATGATGAATATGTTTCATGCACATATGCAAATAAGAAGCGATTTCAGAGAAATTTAATAGCTTGTTCTCCATAGCGAATGAAAGCACGGAAGCGTCTAAATATGATATCAAGTATTGGATTCAAAGAAAAAAATTCCTCCATTGTGTGATACACAAATTTCAAACTGAATCTTATAGTTTGTATTATTGTGTTTATGAAACATTTTAACAGTGTCTTCAATTTATTTTATAACAGGTAACGCGCAAATATACGAGAGTATTTTAATGTTTGCTTTTTAATATATATCCTATTTACTTCATGGAGAATAAGAATGCTGTGTAAGAGAATACAATATTTTATTTGCGTATAAACAGCCTGGATGAAATGAGGTTTAGAAGAAGAGAAATTTGCAATAAACGTATCGGATTGTAAAAATAATCAAAACATGTAAATAATAGGAAGTAGTGTAAAATATATTTACGTCACATGAATCAAATGTAATTTTAAAACTAAATTACTGACATTATAACGTATAATAAAAATGAAGATTAGTTATTTGATAAAAATGAAATTATACTTTTCCATTATATTAATTATATAAATTTCCTACAACTTTTTCATTTTCTATTGTTGCAAAGCACTGTTTGTTATTTTTTTGATGCAACAGAAAAGAGTTTAAAAACACATCAATGTACTTCTCAAAGAATGAGTGTAAAGAATTTTAAAGAAAATAATCCATTAATAGAGTCAAAACACTGTTTTAAACACCAGTGTCTTGAAGAAAATTTTCACCTTGTTATTAATAAACTTTATAATATACTTATAACTACTTAAAAGGTGACAAAAACATATAAACATATTATTTAATGCAACCCGAGATTTTTCTAACACACACGCGTTCACTTTCAAAGGGAAAAAGATGATTGACGGAATAGAAATACATTTTAAAAACAAAAACAAAAATAATACGCATGCGCAAGCGGAGTTCAGTCCATTTCTGCAGAGGGGTGAAAAGATCAGCTCATATTATCAGGAGGTCTGGAAATATTTAGGATATTGTACCAAATTGCGGGAATATTATAGGAAAGGACATCGTTACAAACATTATCACTTCTAAGTAAAATTTCAATGGATTCATGAATTATTGACAAGTAGTGGTTAGACGTTGAAATGATAATTTTAGCTTTTTCGAAGTACATCTTAATATTTTCTTTTTGATGCAATCTGGATAAAGCTGTATTTGATTTGTTAAACTTGATATCAGAAATGTGATCTTTTAATCTTTCCTTAAATTTTCGACATGTCATACCAATATAAAATAAACTCTTATGCTGTTCTGTACTGAATGGGATGATGTAGACTCCTGATTTTTCATAATCGGGAATAGGATGAATTTTACTGTGAATCAATTCTTTTAACTTTGTTGGATGTTTAGTTATTAAATTAATATTATATTTTAGTAATGCATATTTCAATCTCTCATAAAGCTGTGGGATATAATCAAATGTGCCATAAATAGACTTGCTCAAACTTAATTCCTTCTTCTGTCTTGGTTGTTTTGTTTGATTAACTAATTTATTAATGTGTTGAGGAGGGAAACCATTATCAATAGCAATTTGTTTTATTATACTAATCTCGTTTTCTAGGTATTTATCTGTACAAACTTCGAAGGCACGTTTAACTTAAAACCTGTTGGCAGCAATTTTATATGAAAATGGTGAGTTACAATCAAAAGGAATAGTGTTGTTAGATCTGTATTGTTTTCTATAAATAGTACGCTCCAATTTATTTCAATAACTATTTTTTATTAATTTAATATCAAGGAAGGGTAAAATACCTTCTTTCTCAATTTCTAATGTAAACTTTATCTTTCTATCCAACTCATTAAGTTTTAACAGGAAATTATTTAAAGACTGCAAATCATGATCCCAAATTATGAAAATGTCATCTACATATCTTATCCAAATTGATGGCTTGATTTCAAAATCTTCCATAATCTCTGTTTCTAAGGGTCTAAGTTTTAATTCGGCTAAATATCCTGAAATGGGGGATTCCATAGAAGCACCAATTGCCCATAAATGGTACCCATATGGGCAAATATGGGCTAAATACACATTTAAGGATATTTAGCCGAATTAAAACTTAGACCCTTAGAATCAGATATTATGGAAGATTATGAAATCAAGCCATCAATTTGGATAAGATATGTAGATGACATTTTCATAATTTGGGATCATGATTTGCAGTCTTTAAATAATTCCCTGTTAAAACTTAATGAGTTGGATACAAAGATAAAGTTTACGTTAGAAATTGAAAAAGAGGGTATTTTACCCTTCCTTGATATTAAATTAATAAAGAATAGTTATGGAAATAAATTGGAGCGTACTATTTATAGAAAACAATGCAGATCTAACAACACTATTCCTTTTGATTGTAACTCACCATTTTCATATAAAATTGCTGCCTACAGGTTTTACGTTAAACGTGCCTTCGAAGTTTGTACAGATAAATACCTAGAAAACGAGATTAGTATAATAAAACAAATTGCTATTGATAATGGTTTCCCTTCTCAACACATTAATAAATTAGTTAATCAAACAAAACAACCAAGACAGAAGAAGGAATTAAGTTTGAGCAAGTCTATTTATGGCACATTTGATTATATCCCACAGCTTTATGAGAGATTGAGATATGCATTACTAAAATATAATATTAGTTTAATAACTAAACCCCCAACAAAATTAAAAGAATTGATTCACAGTAAAATTCATCCTATTCCCGATTATGAAAAAGCAGGAGCTTACATCATCCCATTCAGCACAGAACAGCATAAGAGTTTATTTTATATTGGTATGACATGTCGAAAATTTAAGGAAAGATTAAAAGATCACATTTCTGATATCAAGTTTAACAAACCAAATACAGCTTTATCCAGACTGCATCAAAAAGAAAATAATAAGATATACTTCGAAAAAGCTAAAATTATCATTTCAACGTCTAACCACTACTGGTCAATAATCCATGAATCCATTGAAATTTTGCTTAGAAGTGATAATGTTTGTAACGATGTCCTTTCCTATAATATTCCCGCAATTTGGTACAATATCCTAAATATTTCCAGACCTCCTGATAATATGAGCTGATCTTTTCACCCTTCTGCAGAAATGGACTAAACTCCGCTTGCGCATGCGTACTATTTTTGTTTTTGTTTTTTAAAATGTATTTCTATTTAGTCAATCATCTTTTTACCTTTGAAAATGAACGCCTGTGTGTTCGATAGATCTCGGGTTTCATTAAATAATATTTTTATATGTTTTTGTCACTTTTTAAGTAGTTATAAGTATATTATAAAGAAAATAATCCATATTGAAATTTATTTTTTTTCACCCATCACAATTACAAAAACAAATCTTGGAAAAATACACTCTTTACAGTTGCCATCACAAACAAATACAGTTCTGGATTCAAAACTGAACAAAGTTCTTTTTAGTACTAGCAAACATTTAAATATGATCATCTTTTTACTATATAATTTCCAGCCAACATTGGGCGAAGAAGCAAAAAAAAAAAAAAAAAAAAAAAAAAAAAAAAAATCTACGAAACGGGAGCACCTTCTGTGACCTGATAACTCCAAAAAAAAAAAAAAAAAATCCACTAAAAATGATGTCAGAATACGGATTTAAACTTTATAAATAATGCTCCACCTGTTAACAAGCAGAGCAACGAAAATCATAAATTGATATTTACTTCCCAAATATTAAAATGAACAATAAATGAAATACTGAAAAATGAGTTTATGTAAAATATTACAATAATCTATTTGCTTTTCCAACAGTCTCTTGCTGAAATGAGATTTTGAAAAGATGAAATTTGGAATAAACGTATCAGAATGAAGAAATAAAATATAACAATGTTAGTAATAGGAAGTATTATAAAATATTCTTGTCTTATAAATCACGTGTAATTTTAAAACCAAATTACTGTTGTTAATAATTGTAATATAAAATTAAGTATGAAAAATTATATTTTTCATTATAATAAGTATAGAAATCTCGTACATTTTTTAAATTTTTTTTGTTGAAGAGCTTTTTTTCTTAGTGTTTTAACGTAACAGTAGTGCTTTTGTAAAGTTATCAAAAAAGAGTATATTTAGCTTTCATGTAGCATTATTACCTCAAACTGTAATTATCCCAAATTTTAAAAGTGTATTTCTCAAACTCTCTTTACATTAAGAAATTAAGGATTGAATTTTTTTTTTTACATTTGTTATTTTCTTTATTATCACAATTCGAATGCTAATTTCATTTAACGTTTTAATGCGCTTTAAATAGCAGTGTTTATAGTTTAGATTTGAAATAACGGATACAGATCTTTTTATTTCATGCAGATATATTGTCACATATTTAAATATATTTCATATTATTGTCACATATTTTAATTCGGATTTCAATATATAACTCGCATTAATATTAAATAATAATAAAAAAGAAAATTATATAATAATACTTTTAAAAAAATACTGTCTCACATTTTTTTTCTTTCTAAACTGTAAAACACAATTTAGAAACCTGTCGTTCTTATAAATATTTTTCAAAGACTATTTTACGGTAATATAAAAATATTTTATTAGGAAAATATATATATTATATTACATTATATCATATATATTATATTATATATATATATATATATAAATTATATAATATATATACGAATTATATACATATTTGAATTTGGATTTCAATATGTAACATGCATTAATATTAAATAATTAAAAAAAATAAGAAAGTTATGTAATAATACTTTAAAAAAAATACTGTCTCACATTTTTTTTCTTTCTAAACTATAAAACACAATTTAGTAACTTGTCGTTCTCATAAATAATTTTCAAAGACTATTTTACGGTAATATAAAAATATTTTATTAGGAAAATATATATATTATATTACATTATATATATTATATATATATTATATATATTATATAATATATATACGAATTATATACATATTTGAATTTGGATTTCAATATAGGGGAGACTAGGGAGGGTTGACCATACGGGAGGCGTGACCCACCCATCAGTTTTCATATTTAAAAGAATTTCAGAATTTTATCATTAGATGTCAATCAAAGCTATTGGGATGCTCAAACAACAATCTTTGTTTAATACAGATAATCGAAATAGGTGTGGAAAAATCAATTGTAAGGCGTTTTCAACCTAAAAATTGTGTCTTTTAGAAATATTTTGTAAGCTTTTTTCAGATAAAATATATTATAGAAATTTAAGTAAGTGGGTTTTATGTAATGCAGAAATATCGAGCTTTCAATCCAGGCATAAAAGTTGTACAGTAAGTTAGGCTTAACATAACAATGTGCCATTCTTTAGAAAAGGGCTATGTGGTTATGCTTGACCCAGTCAATGTGAGGGAGGATTGACCAGATTAAATCTTTTTATTATACACTATGCGTAATGAAAGGTTAATGGTTAGATATAAAAAGGAATGTAAAGTTATTCTGTAAAGCCACGGTAAAATAGGGTGGTGGAAAAGAAAATGTTTAGATTAAAGAAATATGTGAAAAATTGCTATAGTATTTCCCTGCAAGAAAAAAATAAATGAAATATAAATGGGAAAGTTGGTGGAACTTTTCCATTTAAATATTACTACAATAGGTAAATAGAAACAGTGTAAAACAGTAGAAAAGACTAGAAAGTATGAAAGCAGCAGATTTAAACCTATCAGGGGCAGCTGTATGCTTATGAAACCACTTAATTTTAATTCCCAAACGCCACAGTGGCACCATAATTTTGCTAAAATCTTTTGCATTTAATATGTATGTGAAATATACCCTTTCTCTTATTTCCAAATAAATTTGTTCGTAAATTCCTGTGCTAGTCATTTATTTCAACATTTTAGTACTAAAAGTACTTTTGCCACTGAAAGTGATAAAGAAGATAATGATCCGTTAAGTGAACATGCGGCGGCAAAAGAACATAGCATTGATCGAAAAACTTTTGGAAGATATGTAGACAAATTTCACCAGCATGAATACAGTGAGATGAAGCCAAACTATGTGACAGTTAGAGTTGTCAGGTTGAGTGTCACAAAAAAGTAGGAAAAGGAGACAAAAAAAGCGGAACAGTGGCTATAAGTTCCGGGCATAACATTACATGAAACCCTATGAAAACGGAACCTGTCTGTAACTGCCTTAAATGTTAAAATTTCATTTTCCCTGCTGTGCAATTATACCTGCTCAGACGAAATTCTGTTTAAAACAAAAATTTTCTCCTCTGACTTGCGATTGCGTCTAAACAGGTTTTTTTAAGCATCATATTTTCAAAAATGTTTTTTATAATAATTAAAGCATGTAGCATAAAGTTATATTGCCTTTTTTAACAGATTTTATTTCCTTTCACAAATATTTCAATATAAAACAAAGTGGGTTAAGCCTCCCATATAGTGGGTCAAGCCTCCATATGTGGTGAGCCTTGACCCATTATTTTCTTATGGTTAAAATAGATCATTTTTCAAATTTCTTATATATTACACTTATGTAGCAATTTTATTTTGATATCTGATTGTATAACGAGTAAAATGATATATAAAACTTTATTCTACGTTCAATATTTAAAAAATTAAAAAGCATTTTGTAAAAAGTGGGTCAACCCTCCCTAGTCTCCCCTATAACATGCATTAATATTAAATAATTAAAAAAAATAAGATAGTTATATAATAATACTTAAAAAAAATTACTGTCTCACACTTTCTTTCTTTCTAAACTGCAAAACACAATTTAGAAATTTGATATTCTTATAAATATTTTTTCAAAGAATATTTTACGGTAATATAAAGATATTTTATTAGGAAAAAAAATATATTATATTGCATTATATGTATTATATATATATATATATATATATATATATATATTATATAATATATATACGAATATACATTGCATATTTGAATTTAGATTTCAATATATAACATGCATTAATATTAAATGATTTAAAAAAAATAAGAAACTTATACAATAATACTTAAAAAAATTACTGTCTCACACTTTTTTTTCTTTCTAAACTGTAAAACACAATTTAGAATTTTGTCGTTCTTATAAATATTTTTCAAAGAATATCTTACAGTAATATAAAAATATTTTATTAGGAAAAATACTTACATTTTTCTGCCACGTAACGTGCATTTTTTTCACACCAGCATCGTAGCAGTGCTATTGGAGTAAATATGATATACGTAAACACCAGAAGCTACCGAACGCCTCAACTCCATTAATCAAATCTGAAATGCATTTTTGCTTGCAGCGAATGAATATTTTATATATTTATGCAAATAAATACAGATTTCAGAGAAATTGAATATATCTTTCTCAATTGAAAAGAAAAGCCCGAAAGCGTCTAAATGTGATATCAAATATTGGATTGAAAGAAATCATTTTACTTTTTTTTCCGATTGTGCTATGCGCAAATTCCAAGCTAAATCTTATCGTTTTGCATTATTCTGCTGACGAAGTGCTTTCACAGAGTCTCCAATTTATTTCATGATGCACAGAAATACACGAGAGTATTTCATTCGTGTATTTTACTATAATTCTATTTATTTCGTAGGCGCTTCTATGTGCAAAATATCAAAATATTCTACTTATGTTTTCGCTGGAATTTTTTTAAATGAGATTTTGAAGAGACATTATTTGTTAAAAATTGAATTCAGTGTTATAAACTGGCAAATGTGTAATGTTGAGGAAGGTAAATAAAATTATTGTATCATATAAACCGAGAACAATTTTCATGGCGGTGCCTGGCTATTGACTTATGAGAGTAGCCTTCTTTGTGAACGTTGTCCATGTTTCGTACGGATAGAGTTATTTCTCCAGGAAAACTACCAGTATCTTTTCATAGAAAAAGAAATCTAGGTTAAACGCGCCAAATTTCGCCTTCAAGAAGAGATTTTCTATAAGATATACTGGTGCCGAAAAATTTTCTGGTCTGCAAAATTCAAGGAGGCGTACGAGCCATGTTGACCGACATCTAAATCTTGAGAACCGCTCACTGAATACTATGGTTGAACGCTGACACAAAAACGACGGCTGGCGGATATTTTTCAGCGTGCGTTCGGTCCGATGAATTCTGGTACAAATAATTTTTTGAAATTTTTTCCGCTTAAATTTTCTGAGATTAAACAAGTCAAAGAAATCTTTTATAAAATACTGGTTTCTAAATTTAGGGGACCGCACATAGGTAAAAAAAAATCCACGAACGACAGCCGCCATTTTTGTGTCAGTGCTTAGGCCTAGTATTCTGGAGAAGGAGGCTTGAGCATGAAAGTGGCAACTATCTGTCGTTTCTCTGACCTTCATATGTATGAGTCGGCCTTCCTGAATCCGAGTTTGACGGTTATTTTGTGCGGTAATATACTATTTATCTTACTGCGGTCACATGACGACTATAAATGGGGAGGCCATCTAAGCTGTTAATTAATGTCGACAGATGGCAACATCACACCGGGTTACGAGCAGACGTCAGAACATGCGTCAGTTTGAACATTACGAGGCTAACGAAAAAGACAGGTTACCGCGTTGCATCCCAAGTGTTTTCTTTTACAGACCGCTAGAGTGACGTGATGCTCTTTTCGTACGCCTGCTTTGGTGCATTCGAGCATCACGTGACTCCAGTGGTCTGTAAAAAAAGATACGTGGAATGCACCGCGGTAGCCTGTCTTTTTTCGTTAGCCTCGGAACATTCTTTTTGGATGCTGCTGAAAAAACGCGCCAGTGATTGAATGGAATGTGAGAGAGATATATCACGTATACAACGATATAATAATGAACTAAAAATGTTCTTTTAAAATATCTGTTATTTATTGGCTTAGAAGATTCATTTTGTCCATGATTTGAAGATGTCTAGTTATCTCTTTGTAAATAGTTTTCGTGCATATAATTTTTCTATTTAATATAAACATTCAATAGGTTAAATGGTGTCCAGTTATTTCCTGTAGCATGAGTCTCAATTCTTATATAAATACGCTGGTTGGCTTTGAAACTAATACATTAGCTCGAATTGGCTTTAAGCTCCTTTCAAAGAAATCTGAACTAAAGTTTCCGCTTTGATACTTGGAGTTTGAAGTTGTTGTCTGTGCTCTGAGATATTGAAGTTCCGTTTTATCCGAGAAGATTGCCCTTTGGCAAGAGGTTAATCTACGGACTTGAATGAACTGAATTGTGGATCCCAGTAGTTAGAGATAGTTATGTTGAATTTAATCCCCCAGACATTTCGGCCACTTCAAAAACTTATTAAATGAGAAAAGAACTCAATTAGTGGTTTCAAAACACTTTAATGAACCAATTTGTGAACTTTACATTACTTCCTTGTTTAAATGACTGATATTGCGTTCCATAGTAGTAACTTTTATTAACCATATGTACTCTTAAGCTTCACCAGACTCTTTTAATGATTTGTATATTTTTTATCAAGCGGCTGAGTGCTTTTACACCGCTTTATGTTTCCCACTTCAAATAATGTAGCAGCTCCGATCAAACGGAGTTTATTAGTACTCCAAAATGTCTTAAATATATAATATCTTAAGTGCAGAAGCGAGTCATTCTTTTCGTCGTAAATACATATTAATACATATTATCTTTCAGTACCAAATGGATACGTCTTCAAGGTGTTTTTTCACAGAATAGTGTTTTTCAAATAAAGTCATATCTTAGCACTAAACAAATGGATAAATCAGATTAACATCGACTAGATCCTGGCTATGCCGATGATGTTTTACGAGCCGTCGCGAAATTGATGAATAAAAGGTAAGTGATTACTATTTTACTTACCTATCTATTATAAATAAGCAGCATCAAGCCACTCACTCTTATTTTATTTTTCAATTTTGTTTAAATGTAAGAGAGTGCAAACTATCCTAAAGCGTTTTGGCTTAAGTCTCCGCTTCACTGAAACTCCCCGATTGCGAAATCCCATGTCAGCCTATGGAAAAACTTTCAAGCGCGATGACTCATTACCTAATGTAATATAATTATTAAAATACCGTTTTTACCATCAGAAAGTAGACATCAGATACCTATGATGTGCGTTTTTAAAAATTATCTCCGCAAATTTTAAGTTGATAAAAAAATCCTTATAAACTTTGAAATTTCCATTTGAATTAATTTTATCACCATCTTAACCCCTTAAAGGTCGCATTAAATTACGGTTTAAAAATTCAAAATGCTTATTTTGGCACCACTTTTTTGAATGCGAAATATTCACCTTATTTAATTACAAGTAAAACGATACCATAATAAAGCCAATTACAATATATTATAAAACTGGGGGGGGGGGGGGATCAAACAATCTGAATAAAAACACATCCCGTGAATATCACGGGAGCGAGAATTAAGGGGTTAAAAATACTTAAAATTTACGTAGACAATCTTTAAAAACGCACATCATTGACATCTGACATCTACTTTCTGAGGGTATAAACGGTATTTTAATAATTCTATTTGGTAATGAGTAATCGCGCTTGAAAATTTCCCCATAGGTTAACAGGGGATTTCGAGTTCTGGAAGTTTCAGTGCAGCGGCCCCTTAACACGCCACTTAAACTCCAACAATTTAACGTACTGTTCAAGTTCTAGAGATTAAAGTGATTTCAGTGATAGTGTTCTTCGCCATAAAGTCTTCTGGGAATATGATTTTGAGCAGCCATTTTCCTTACGTAAGTTAAAATTTAGTGGTTTTGCGAGTTAGCTGAATTTAAATTTAAGCTTCGTATTTAAGCTTTGCCCGCTCCACTGAAAACCTCATTCCTGACTGATTTTAAATAAACTTGTTTTTTTTTTTTTTAACCATTTGGAAAAATGGTTATTTCCCTCGGTCAAGGTAGGAAATCAAAAACATATCTGAAGCGTTTTATTAGTTGAATCCGCATTTTACTCGTTTTCTGATGGGTCTATACAATAATCTGTATTTTCCCTTTACTTTCAACAGAGATGGATATTTCTGTTGCCACTATGACAAAAAAGTAATAAAAACTACAAAAAAAAAAATTATAACTCAGAAACAAATTGAGATACAGCTTTGAAACAAATTGCAATTAAAAGTAAATTTTTTTCTCTATACGACGGTGTAAAAAGTAATATTGTGGGATGTTTAGATGTTTAAGAATGAAATTTCATTTAAAATGGGTCCAGGAATATTAATGTTTAATCCATGGTGTACATAATGAATCACCAGCTCCGTAGAAGTTTAAAAATTTACAGTACCGGAAAATGTAATCCATGGCGTACGTAATGTAGGATCAACTCCGTGCGATTTTTTATGTCTTAAATTTTAGTCTTTGAAAAAATCATTTTCCAAATGGTCGTTGTAATTTGTTAAATTGTTTTTTTTTATCCTGTCTTATCGGCTACTTTCTTAATCCAGGTGTCAGACAATCATGCCACTTCTTAAACAAAATAAGACATGTCGTTATAAATAATATTAAAATTAAAATATTATGAAAATTATATTTTCCATTATAGTAATTGTTTAAAGATTTTATATTAGTTTATTTTACAAAGAATCATCATATGTAAAATACTTTTACAATAGTCTATTTGCGTTGGCACAGTCTCTCTGAAATGAAGTTTAAAAGAAGCAAAATTTGCAATAAATGTATTGAAATGTTGGAATAAATGGAAAACTTGTAAATAATACGAATTATTGAAAGAATTTATACCATATAAATCAAATTTAATACAAACAAGGGGGTTAGTGTGATCACAGATGATCGAGCAGAGGTTTTCGTTTAATATTCCTTTCAAAACATTTTATCCTTTTGCAAATATGTTAGTTCCATATTTCGCAATCAGGGGAAGCAGTTTATTCTAAACAACTCTCTATCCGAACGAAACTAGATTTTACAACCTATCCGTATATATATTAGTCGAGAGAATCGGGCCCATAGCACCCGAGATAGGTAGGCACCACCTGGCGGTAAAAAGTGGGACTAAAACATGCAAGTCTATGATCCATAATATGAAAGGTGGTCAAAGTGCTCGCTTTTAATGATGCTCGATGATACTCGCTTTTATTTCGATTTATTTCTGAGTGATTCACAGAACTTCTTCTTTAACTTGTGGCTTTTTGGTTTATATTTTTCTCTAGAGGGCCATCTAGTGGCATGATATGTGATCAACCTCGGGTTGTCTTATCTCGGATTCGTATATATTACAATTAATTATTATCCCAAGAAAATGTTTATGTTTATGTCAATAATTTATGTTAATAATTATGTCCCGTTTATGTCAATAATTTAAGAAAAATAGCTTTTTCAACTATATTTTCGCCTTTCTAAACTGCAAAGCAAAATTAAGAAGATCCTCATTATTAGAAATAATTTTTAAAGAATATTTTATGGTATCATAATGACTTCCTATGAGAAAACTAAATAAATTTCCTCGCAAAAAATATTCGATTAAAATTGTAATTCCGCCTTAAAATTTTCTGCCTCATAATACTTTGTCTTTTCGCCAACATAGTAACACGGTTATGGAAGTGAATAGGATATACGTAAACCTTAGAAGCTGCTGAACGCCTCAACTCCACAAAAAGATCTAAAATATGTTTTGGCGTAATACCATGCGTCTGTGCACTAAATACCGATATCATTGAAATTCAATACCACTTTCTTAATAGAAAAGAAAACTCAAAACATCTAAATTTGAAATTAAGTATTGAACTGGAGTAAATCCTTCTTTCCTCGATTGTGAAATACGCAAATTTAAATTTGATTTAAATTGCATTATTCTGCTCACGAAGCGTTTTTATGGTGTCCCCGATTTATTTCCTGATATTGCACGTAAATACACGAGAATATTTCATGGATTTATTTTGCAATAAATATTCCATTTATTCCACAGAGATTGGAAGTGTGTATTTAAGAGGTGTCAGGACTCTTAAAGCTTCAAAATTTTCGAAATTTTAATTTTTTAGGATGTTAAACGTGTATCTTTTCTGAACATTTTGGTATGATTGTTTCCTTGAAATTCCCATTAGAACAGAAGTTATGGCTTTTAGAATCATATTCGCTCAATAGCTAAAGCGACGTTTCTGAAAATTTGAAGTCAGTTTTCTCCAAATGACGTTTTTTGGTATAATGCGCAAAATGTCTCAAAAACTTCTGAATATTTTTTCATGAAATTTTCAAAACATATTTTTAATGTTAGTCTGTATAAACTGAACCTAAAATTTCCTTTTTATCGTTCAAAAAAATATTTTTTTATGTGATTATACTGTTGAAATTTTCATAATTTTGTATTAGCTAAATGTAACTTTGTATTAAAATTATAAAATGGTTTAAATACAACTTTATTTGGGTTCAAGTTAATTATTAGAATCTGAAGTATAATTAGACGCAAAAAGTTTCATTCTAGTTACAAAATGTATTTTGTAATCGTACGCGTAAGCTATCATACCAATTTTCTGCTTTACAAATGTCTTATAGTTTGAATCCCCCTATAAATATTAATTCTGTATTTTGTAATTTTTTAAATATATGAAACGAAAGAACATATCTATATGCTTCATTTCCCTAAAAATTGTGTTTTAAAATAGTATACATTTTAAGATATTAAATGCTAAAAATGATCTGTTTTTTTCATTTCTTCAAATTTTAAGTCCTGAGACACCTTAAAATTTCTGCCCCATAATACGTTGTCATTTCACCAGCATAGTAACACGGTTATGGAAGTGAATAGGATATACGTAAACTCCAGAAGCCGCTGAACTTCTCAACTCCACAAAAAGATCTAAAATATGTTTTGGCGTAATTTCATACGTGTGTGCACAAAATACCGATATCATTGAAATTCAATACCACTTTCTTACTAGAAAAGAAAAACTCGTAACGTCTAAATTTGAAATTACGTATTGAATTGAAATAAATCGTTCTTTCCTCGGTTGTGAGATACGCAAATTTAAATTTGATTTAAATTGCCTTATTCTGCTCACGAAGCGTTTTTATAGTGTCCCCAATTTATTTCCTGATATACTGCACGTAAATACACGAGAGTATTTCATGGGTTTATTTTGCAGTAAATATTCCATTTATTCCACAAACGTTGGAAGTGTGCAATTAAGATTGCTATATTCTTGTTGCGTTTCAACAGTCTGTCAGGACAAAAAGTTTTGAAGAGGCGCAATTTTCATTAAACAGAACCTAACTAAACCCATGTATAAAAAATCCAGTTAAGGCTCACCATAACATTTTGGTAAACACTATTTGTACTTATTTTAACAAAATAAGGGGATACTCCCGGTCTTCCCGGTTTACAGAATATACTTTTTTTTTTTAATAGATAACTTTAACCGATTTTTAGGTACGTTCGTAATTATATAAATACGTAGCGCCTATAGTGGCCGTTCGGTCCGTCCATCTGTCTGTCCGTCTGTCCAGATGTAACAGAGCAAAAACTACCCAACCAAATGGTCTGAAATTTTAAATATATAATTGTTGCAAAGTCTTGCCGAGTCATTTCAAATTTAAGGAAAATCGGATGTACAGTTTAATGACAGGGGCATTCAAAAGTGTTCCATTCCATTGCGGCCAATGGGAAAAATATTTCAAATGCATTTTAATGATGTTACAGCCTTTCGAACAGAATAAAATTGATAGGCACTTATGAAGTGCACTAAAATATACATTCAGTTCAATATGCAGTGGAAAAAAATATTTATAAAACTAGTTATAGCACGGACGCACTTCATTTGCCACGTTTGATGTGTAATTTCCAACTTGTTTACATTTAATTTATATTTTTTAGAATACCCACTACCAATACCTAAAATCATATTTATATGAAAAAAAATTATGCGTAAATTTTTGGAAATGCGTTAAAATGCTTTCATATTGGCCTTGCGCCAGAAATTAACAGCCGAACAAATTGCCGAAGATCACTATTTACAAACAACCTTTTTGATTTTGATCATTTCAAAGGTTTAAGCGCATAGTTCGATTACATGTGTTATATTTTGTTTTATTTATATTTTAATAAATCATTTATTGATTGATGAATGTTTTAATTTCGTTATGGAATATGAGCCAGAAACAAATGCAAACAAAAACTATTGATTTCAATTTAAGAGCATAGGGATTTAATTACCTTTCGTAATCGTCTGAACGCGATATAAATAGATTTAAAAACATCCCTGCCGGCTCGGCCTACAGGCGGAGGTAGGTTTCGAAGTTAAGTACTAATTTCACCAACAAAAACTAAATCATGATTAGAGAAAAATCCACTTTAACAATTTTATCTGGTCGCTTTTGACGAGATTTTATTTCATTTTTATATAAGAGCTAATTTTATCAGAATCATGTTATGGCGGTATTAAAAAAAATACTTTTCTATGCACAAAAACTCGAAATTTTCTGGCACATTTTCAGATTCATTTTTAAATGAAAAAATATGAAATTTGCTAACGTAATTTTTGAAGAGATTTATAAGCGATCTGTGTGTTTTATTTTTTGTTCAATTAATTAAAACTTGATTTATAAATTTCTCAGTAGGACAATATTTTTCATTTCCAACAGAATTGCTTCGGGAAATTCGGTTCAAAATGCCCAGTTTGACATCATTTTTTGAAATATATTCTGCCTCTATCAAAAGGTCGACCATTACGGTACATTATACAGTTTCTGAATAAGAGAATCTACCAACTGGATGCGTTTGAGAGCAAAAATGAATTTAAAAATGAGTCAGAAAATATGCAGTTTGGATTTGAATACACCCCTTAATACGATGATTTTTTTCTTCAACCGCTATGTATTTTTAATTTGTTTTTGCCGTAAAAATTAGTCCTAACAAAAACTTGTCAATATAAATGTTGTAGATAATATTAAGAAGATATATGATAAATTAATGGGGACTTTATATCTTGTGAAGTGACGAAGTTATGGATTTTTTTTTCTTCTTCAACCCCCTGTTTGTGTTTTCGTTTTTAAATTTTTTTTTTCTTTTTTTGCGGTACGAATTGGTCCTGTCAAAAACTTGTCAGTATAAAAGTTGTAGATAATATTAAGGAGATTTATAATAAAATGAATTGGAATTTATATTTTGAGAATTGACGAAGTTATGAATTTTTTTCTCCCAAAACCCTATTTTTTGCGCCCCTTAAGCCCCTTTTTAATTTTATCAAAAATCTGTGATACATAAATTTTTAGCCCTATTTTTAGAAGTCATAAAAACTTTAAACTGATTTGATATGTACAAAAATTAAGAAGTTATGGGTTTTTTTCGGTTTTCACAACCCACCCTCCTATTTCCATCCCCTTGGTCCGGTTTTGCCCATTAACGAACTTGGCCGAGATTTTATGCCCCTTAATATTATGTATCAGTTTGGAAGAGATTTGTGCAGAATTGTGGAAGTTATCGGGTCCAGAAGAAAGTGATATATATATATATATATATTAATTTTTTTACCGAGGGTGGTTTTGGATTCTAGGGGTCATGATCGGTGTAAATCTGCAAAATTTTTTCAGAAATTCTATCATAGCGGAGAATGTAATAGGTAGTATTTCATATGAAATCTACCTAAAAAAAATCATGCTTGAAATTTATTTTAAAAGCATTACAAATTGAGTACATTGCAGTACAGGATTTAAGCAAATTTCGATACAGTTTTCGAACTGCATGCGTTTGAAAGTACATTTTATTCCCTATTTGATGGTGTAAACATTGAAAATGTGCGATAGTTAGACGTTTAAAAAATTGCAGTAAAAGATAAATTTAATCGTTTGGTGTCGACACCCCCAAAATGATGTTAGCGTTACGGCGGGCACGTTGGTTTTTTATTATTTAGATAATATCTGATTTTCAGCTTTGAAACGCTACCCCTTTTGATCTTGCGATATTTAGACCCAGGCAATAAACGAATCGGAATGTAGAAATAAATTAAAAGCATGTTGATAATAGGAAGTCTTGCAAAATATTTTCCTCATAGGAATCAAATGTAATTTTAATATTAAATTACTGTCGTTATAAACTATTACATATTTAAAACACAGTAGACTCCCTTAAATTCGCAAACCTAAAATCCACACATCATCGCAGATGTAAACAATGAGACTGTCAGTTCAGATGTAGGGACAAAATTACATAATTTTTTACTTTTATATCATTCCGAATGTAGTTTAATGTGTAATTCTCGATAATATGACTGAACTCATGGTTTTCCAAGAAGGAAGTATAAATTTATTTCTGAAAAAAAAAAAATCAAAATATTGCTGATGTCACAGGTAATCACAATCTTTTTACCAAATATATTTATGTATTAATAAAGCTTTTTTGTTTATTAAGACTGGCTAAACCTGGAATAAAATCCTTACTTTATGCTTTTGATGTAAATTTATAGGGAACCTTTATAAGGAAAGTTTCATTGAATAATTCAAGAAAAATGTATCTCATCTTTATTATGCATATTTAGTTATACATTATTAATTATTTATTTGACCTTCACTTTTAATAATTTAATCATTTTTAAAATTATCTTACTTTTTATTATTTTAGTTTATTATTTTACCTAATTATTTTAATATTTTTCTATATTCCAAGAACTCATTATAATTTTGATTGCATTATTACATTCAAATTACTGTTTAAAAAATGTAAACAAAACAATGACCAGAAATCCGCACAACCTCTGGTCCCAATCTGTGCGGATTTGAGTGAGTCTACTCTATTTCAGAAATTGCTTTTTTTTCATTACGTAAAGTTTCTAGAACATTTTCATTTTGTATAAACCATATTTGATTCATATTTTGATGATTTTTTTTTTTAGAAAGTTGTTAAAATATGTGGTTATTTTTCATGCAGCATTATTATCTCTAGCTGTCGCTTTCGCCAGTTTTAAAAGTGTATTTCTCAAACATTGTTTACACTTAGTTTAAAAAATATTTTCTCGTCAAAATGTTTTTCTATATTATCTTTACTGATGACTTGTTGACCCTTTATTATCTTTAATTATTAGTTCGAGTACCTCTTTAAAATAGCCGCGTATACGAATTCAAATTTTTAAAATATTAATGTGTAATAATAATAACAATAAATAATTGTGCCTCTTTCTTTTCTTTTTCTATATTGTAAAACAACATTTAAAAAATTGCCCTTATCCAATTTATTTTTTAATCTTTTGTACGATAAAAAGATTCTAAATGAATAGTTGTACAAATTTTCCTGTAATTAATGTACTAAAAACGTAATCCTTTATTTAAAATTTTCTGCCACATAATGCGTGTTTTTTCCTACAGCAGCATCGGTTATTATATGGCAAACGTAAGCAACTGAAGCAATCGAATGCCTCAATTCCTCTAGTAAGGTCTGAAATACATTTGTGATATACGCAAGTCTAAAGCTACGTCTTATCGCTGCATTATCACTTGCTTACAAAGCGTTTTTACAGTATCTCCAATTTATTTTATGTTATGCCGCACATAAAAACATCAGAATATAAGGGTTTATTTTGTAATAAATATTCGATTTATTTCTCAAAGAATGAAAATATGTGTAAGAAATTACAATACACTGTTTGCATTTTCAATAGCTTTTCAAAATAAGATTTAGAAAAGGTAAAAAAAAAAAAAAAAAATTCCAGAAAATCTAACAAATGACAAATGCTGAACCATGGATGGAATTTGATATTTTCGCCGTTCTTTATTGATGCGTTTAATAATTGCTTATTATTATTAAATGACGATTATGTTTCCCTTATGATATGCTGTTTAAAAAATAAAGGAATAATACAAAACCAATTACTTAAATTTAACATATTTTACGTACTTAAAAATAAATTAATCCAGATATATTCATCACCCCTTATTAACTAATAGAATGGGATGTGTTTTTGTTTCAAACGGAAATCAGCAACTGTGAATTTAAAATTAAATATTAAACATACCATATTAAAATTATTTAAAATTTCATTCTTGAAATTATTATTATTTATTTATTTATTTATTTATTTATTTATTTATTTTTGCCTTCCCAAACACTATAACGTAAATTAGAAGTTTTCGAAATAATTTTCTAAGAAAACTTGTTTGTATTATAAAACGATTCAGTAAGAGATATTATAAATTTTTGTTTTATAAGTTTAAATTTCTTATTTAAAAAATTCTCGCATTTTATAAGCTTTTTTTCCCCAATAGAATCGTAACAGTGTTATTGAAGCGAATATTATTTATAAAACATCAGAAATTATCGAAAATACCTATTCCTGTAACAAAATCTCAAATATATTTTAGCGCAAACAAAAAGGGTGGTTAAATAATTATTGTCCTGAGTTTGTATAAAATATTTGTACTGTGATGGTTGATGTGGAATATTGAAGCATAATGTCTTAAATGCCTATAGGCTCAATTTCAGAACCGTAGCTGCTATATTAACATTTTTTTTTTCGTTTGAGGTGTGAGACGGGGCACTTAGCTTGAAAGGGGGGGGGGGGAGACCCGTTTGGAGCTTATGCGGCCAGACCTGAAGCAGTTCTGTGATAGATTTGTGACAGAGGATGAGACATGGCTGCACCACTATGATCCCGAGTCCAAACGACAGAAGCCACGTCTCATTCACTGTCACCCCCACCCCCCCTTCCAATCTAGGCGCGACCTAATTTTACCTAGCAAAATTAATGGTAGTTCTGGAAATCGGCTTACTTTATGTTTTTTGGGTCGCTGAATTCGAATTTGTAACTTCCCACCAAACTTTCCCCCAAATTTTGGTAAAAAGCCCCCAAAGAAGTTTTTTATTAAAAAAATCAATTTTTTATCGTTTTAGGGGAAAAGTGTCTAGAAATTGAGAAAGTAGACAAAATTTGCAACAAATAAGATACACGACATTATGACGTAGCAAGAATGGGGAGGGTGGGACTTGCCTCGGAATATGCGCCGCGGTACTGTGTGAACTATGTTGCGCAATTCTACTTAACCACACACATCGTTTACATCCGCTCTCCCGTCTCTCCTCCAAACTTTCCCTATAAAGTTTACTTTAAGTTTTTTGGGTCGCTGAATCCGAATTTTTAACTTCCCACCAAAATCCCCCTCCGCAACTCCCGTGAATGTTCCGAGGTACCCCCCTCCCTCATTCATCCTACGTCATAATGTCATGTATCCTATTTGTTACAAATTGTGTCTACTTTCTGATTTTCTAGATACTTTTCCTCTAAATCCATAAAAAAATTAATTCTAAAACAACTATTTTGGGGGGCTTGCAGGGGGTGGGAGAGGGGATTTTGGTGGGAAGTTAAAAATTCGGATTCAGCTACCCAAAAAACTTAACGTAAACCTTATAGGGAAAGTTCGGAGGGGAGACCGGAGAGATAACGTAAACGATGTGAGTGGTTAAGTGGAATTGCGCAACATAGTTCACGCAGCACCACGGCGCATATTTCGAGGCAGGTCCCATTCTCCCCATTCTTCCTACGTCATAATGTCATGTATCTTTTTTGTTGCAAATTTGGTCTACTTTCAGAATTTCTAGATGCTTTTCGCCTAAAACAATAAAAACATTGATTTTTTAATAAAAAGCTTTTTTTAAAAGCATTTTACAAAAATTTTGGGGGGTTGTCGGAGGAAATTTTGGTGGGAAATTACAAATTCGGATTCAGCGACACAAAAAAACACAAAGTAAGTCGATTTCCAGAACTACCATTAATTTTGACAGGTAAAATCCCCTATTGCCCGTACTAATACTGCACGTAAGTACACGAGAGTATTTCATGGATTTATGTTGCAATAAATATTCGATTTATTTCACAGATATTGAATGTATGTGTTAAAGACTACAACAGTATTCTTCTTGGTTTTGCACAGTCTCTATGAAATCAGGTTTTTAAAAGGCGGAATTTGCATTAACCCCTTGAGAGGGTGACATATATCATATCCCACCCAATTTAAACAAGATTCGTACCAGAAACTTTTAACTAAATTTTATATTTTTAATTTTGGGAGTGAAATGTTGAAAAATTGTTTTCCGTTATTTTAAAATAAAATTTTTCGATTATTCCGGTGAGAATTCAATATTACAGAGGCATTATTGCTTGCCCCTCAAAGGGTTAAACGGAGCCTGACTAAATCTACGTGGAAAAAAATCCATTTTTGTGAGCCCTGTTTGTACTATACGGCGTGCGCCCACCGGAGGTCCCTGAACCCTTCCCGACACTTGAAACTTCTCTTTTTATTTTAAACACTGAGCAGTTCAGCGGAAAACTTTAAAAACTAAAGTCATTAAAGTAATTAAAGACATCAAAAAGTGAGAAGGGTAGGGTTTGGGGCTCTGTATACGTCGGACGTATACTTAGAGCTTAATGTTGTTGAAAATAATACCTAATTTTTAGCTTGGAGACATTGCCCCAACTGTCCTTGCGGTATTTGGGCTCTGGAAATAATGGTATAGGAATATAAAAATAATTTAACAACACTTTAATAATAAGAAATCTTGCAACATATTTTCTTCATAGAAATCAAATGTAATTTAAAAACCAAATTACTATTGTTATAAACTATGCAAATTTACAAACTAAGATATATTTAAAGATTTTGAAAATTATATTTTTTCGTTAATTAAGGTACACATTTCTACGTAATAATAGGGCCGTTAAAAAGTTGTTAAAGAAAGGGAGTTATAGTTCATGCAGCGTTATTATCTCTTTGCGCCCCAAATTTTGAAAGTTTATTTAACAAACGTTCTGTTCATTTAGGAGTTTAAAAAAAAATATTATAATTCCTATTTTTTATTGTCTTTATTGTTATTATGTTCTGTATTATATAAATTGCATAAATATTTTTACAAAATTGTGAATGGGAAAAAGTGAATAGGATTGCCAAAAATATGTTAACAAACTTCCTTCTCTCCCAAAGTTATTTTCTCCAATCTCGCCAAAGTACCGTAGAAATTCCAAATATTCTAAAAGAATACCTACATACATTTTCTTATAAAAATTGTACTAAATACTTTAATTCTTTATGGAAAATTTTCTGTTACATAATACGTGGTTTTCTTCTCCAACATCGCAACATGGTTGAATCAAATCGGATGTCCAAAAATGGACTGACTGATTTTAAAATTCATGCAAATAATGTGCAAGTGGTGACCGCTATTAAAAAATTATTCCAGGAGGGTCATGCAAGATGACAGGAGTTTTATTACTGCTACTTCCTGTTTTAGTTTAAAATAGCAACGATAAATGGCGCTGCAAGCAACAGATGCCAAATCGGGGCCCCATTTTTGACCCTTCTCTTCTCTCAGCACTTATGCGAAAGAAAGAGGTTAAATATATGGTGTGTTTCTCAGTCGCCAATGAATTTTGTTCTTAGGAGCCACTCCATATATTTAACGTCCTTCTTTCGCATCAATACTGACACTAGTGAGAGAAGAGAGAAGCCAAACATCGGGATCTGATTTAGCGCGCATTGCTTTCAGCGCCATTTATCGCTGCTATTGTAAACTAAAATCGAGAACCTCAGTAAATCAAAAACTTCCTTACATCTTACATAACTCTGCAGCAAGATTTTTTTAGATAGCTGTCACAGAGTTGCCACGTCTCCGGCTTTTTGGGCATCACTATTACCTTAGAGAAAATTCTGTTATTTTAAATCGCTCAAATGTTCCAATTAAATAAAAGAACATTTTCTGTATTAAAATATCCAAAAAGCCGGAGACTTGGCAGCTCTGCTGTCACCACTTGAAAGTTATTGAATTTTTAAATCAGTCAGACCAGTTTAGGACACCCGGTATATGATATACATAAACACCAGAAGCTATGTAATTCCTCTAGTATTGTCTGAAATACATTTTGCCTCAAAGAGAATTCATATTTCACATATTTATTCACGTAAGAAACGATTTTTAAAAAATTCAATTTTCACTCTCAGTGGAAATAAAAAGCCCAAAAGCATCTAAATGTAATATCGAGTTTTGGATTGAGAGAAATAATTTTTTTCTGTCCTCGATTGGGCATATTCAAATCTAAAGCTAAGTTTCAACGTCTGCACCATATTCTGCTTCATTGCCTCAATTTTATGCTGCACGTAAATACACGAGGGTGTTTCACGGCTTTATTTCGTAAAAAATATTCGATTTATTTCATAGAGAATGCAGATAGGAACAATATTGAGTTTGCATTTCAATAGCTTTTTCGAAATGAGGTTTAGAAGAGAGGAAACTCAAGAAATGAAAAAAAAAAAAAAAAAAAAATCCCTGCCGGCTCGGCCTACAGGCAGAGGTAGATTTCGAAGTTAAGTACTAATTTTACCAACAAAAACTAAATCAAGATTTGAGGTAAACCCAGTTTTTTTATCTGACCGCTTTTGACAAATTTTTAATTTCATTTTTTCTGTAAGAACTCGTTTTATCGAAATCATATTAAGTCGGTATTAAAAAAAATATTTTTCTCCACTCAACAACCCGTAATTTTGTGAGACATTTTCGGACTCATTTTTAAAAGTAAAAACATGAAATTTGCTGATATGATTTTTTGAAGAGAATCATAAGACCCTTGTATTTTTATTTTTTGTTCAATTAGTTAGAACATGATTTACAATTATTTTCTCAGTACGCTCATTTTTTTTTTTCGTTTCCAGCACTAACACTTCGGGGAATTCGGTTCAAAATGCCCAGTTTGACAGCATTTTTTGAAATATACTTTTATCAAAAAATATGGCACATTATATAGTTTCTGTATAAGAAAACCTGTCAATTGGATGCGTTTAAGAGCGAAAAGGAATTTAAAAAAGAGTCAGAAAGTAAGCCGTTTGGATTTGAGTACACCCTTAATACGATAATTTTTTCCGTCAACCACTATTTTTGCTTTTTTTTTTTTTTTTTTTTTTTTTTTTTTGCTGTAAGAGTTGATTCTATCAAACTTTTCAGTAAGAAAGTTGTAGATAATATTGATAAGATGTGTAATAAATTTAAGCAGATTGGATATCTTGTGAATTGACAAACTTTTGTGAATTTTTTCGTTTCTTTTTTCTTTTTTTTTTTTTTTTTTTTTTTTTTTTTTGTAGTAAGAGTTGGTTTTATCAAAAACTTGTCAATATAGATGTTGCAGATAATATTAAGAAGATTTATAATAAGTTTAAGTTAATTTTATATCTTAAGAATTGACAAAGTTATGAATTTTTCTCTCCCTAAAATCCTATTTTTTGCGCCCCTTGAGCTCATGTTTAATTTTATTAAAAATCTGTGATACATAAATTTTTGGCCCTTTTCCTAGAAGTAATAATAACTTTAAACTGATTTGATATGCATAAAAATTAAGAAGTTATGGGGCTTTTTCGGTTTTTACAAAAGCCTTCCCTATTTCCACACCCTTGGTCCGATTTTGTCCATTAACGAGTTGGGTTGGGTTGGGTTGATTTTGACGGCCAATTATCTACACGAGGGATATAGGCCCGGGGGGTGTGCCCTCCGTGGGGGTCTTTCTAAGGGAACCTAATCCGTATTAACGCATGGAAGATCCACGGCTCGAAGAAAACCACGAAAACTCCGAACGATTAGGCCGACGGGCGCGATTGGGATCGAACCCAGCACCTCCCGTCTACCAGCTTCGGGAGCAGAACCTCTCGGCCACTGGTGGGGCTCTGTCCATTAACGAACTTGCCCGGAGATTTTCTGCCCCTTGATTTTATATATGAGTTTGGAAGAGATTTGTGCACAGTTACGGAAGTTATCGTGTCCATGAAAAAGTGAGAGAGATAGATAGATAGATAGATAAAGTTTTGAACTGGAGGTGGTTTTGTGTTCTAGTGTTCATGATCGGCATAGATCTGCAAAAATGCTTCAGAAATTCCAACATAGGGGATATTGCAATAGGTAAAATATTTCTTATGAAATCTACCTAACAAATGATAAAGTTAAAAGATGGCAATTTGTTAATTTCACTGTTCTTTATTGATATTTAAAAATTAGTTATCATATATATTAAAACGTTAAGGTAATTCTGTAAGATCAGTTCAGTGCAAAATTGACACATTTGCGCATGCGTGGAATTAAATTAAGAACCTCTTCAATTTAGGGGAAGGTGGGACGATATCCTGTTAGCGTAATGATCGAAATCATCAGTTTAAAGTTGGAAGCTGATTCAATCCCAACGACCGGCAAAATGATTTTTATAATATTTTTGGAGATAATTCATTTAAATATTGACACATTGTATTATGAGAAGAAAATATATGATTTGTATTTTTCTATTATTATTATTTGAATTCTTTATAATTAAATAAAATTTAACACTCAGTTAAAAAACACATAGTTAAAATAATAATAATAATTGCATAATTAAAATATTTGAGCCAAAATAATTTGCATGAAATTATCAATTAAATAAATTGAGCTAATCTAAAATTTTTCTTATATTTTCCGACCGTTATCAAGAATGTATATATGTGTGTGTGTCAGAAACAAAAGTTTGTTATTCTTTTATGTAAAAAATGAAAAAGGAACTGGGAAGAAAGAAAAATATTTATATAAGAATTACAAAAGAAATTACCTTGATATTCATGGTTTAATATTTAAAAAAATTATAAAAAAGTGAAACAAAATTCGAGTAATAAAAAAATATATAGTATATTATAAATCGTTAGCTGCATCAAGTTTCAAATTTAGACTTTTAGAGAATGACTGGTAAAAATAAAATTCATGTCATCTTTTAATGGTCGTGGAGTTAAAAAAAAGAAAAAAAAATAAGAAAATACTAAATATTGTAATGTTTTAAAAAAAATTGAGGTAATTAAAAGTAAATGCTCTACCCAACATTTTTAGTTAAACTTCTGATGAAAATCAAGCATAATTGGTTATAAATTCTAAACTTAAAATTCTTTCACTTGATTGAATAGGTTAGACTGATAGCTCCATATATCGCCTTAAATCATTAGGAATAGTAATTTGACACGATTTCATTAGCTAATTAATTTAAGAGCAACTAATTAAAAATTAAAGATTTTTTATAATAGAACATTCAAGTTATTTACCGTTAAATCTTGACGGGTACTATCTAATTATCATTAAATGATGATCATATTTCTCTAGAGGAACAGCCAGTAGGAAATTAGAAATCGACAGCCATTAGGATAGCAGGAGACAACAACCAATCACAGAAGTGTACAATCAAAACAAAAGAACACAGAGTAGAAGGAGAATAAGGAGGCAAAATGGGAAGAAAAAAAAAGTACATGAAAATAAAAATAAATTATAATAAAGGGAAAACACACACATATATTAAACTATGAGAACACATGAAATAAAAATAAATAAACGAATAAAATATAAAAACAGACTAAAATTAATTAATTTGTTTATTTTTGTGCTGCTATTATGTTTAATGCTCAATTTAACAGATTTACTAAACTCAGACGTAAGCGTGTGAAATTTCTTAACCACTTAAATTTTCTTCAAAATTGCAAGAATAATAATGTTATTCCCAAATTTATCCAACTTAAGTGTTCTGTTAGTAGCCTTCTCAGAATTTCAAAAGCTATGATTCGTTCACATTTTATTATTTTAAGAGCTTGTATTCAAGATGTTCGGCATACTCTCTCCAAAATTGAAGAAGAGCTTTATGACCTTCATTTGTTCCTTAGTAAAAATCTTGACCATTTCCGTGATATTGAAAATAAAGGTTGGCCTTCTTTGCTTACTTTCAAAATTGCTCAACAAAATAAGCTTGATAAAAAGTTTTCTTCATAGTGCAATAAGCAAAAAAATCTCAATTTTCTAATAAGGTTCTATCGAATGAGAACTGCATTGGTAATCTCTCCTCTCATATCTTAACTCCTGGGCAAAAAAGCATTTTAGATCTCGGTTTAAATTATTCTCTGTCATGTAAACCTTCTCTCCCCAAATTGATTGCTCTTATTGAGTCTTCCTTTAAACATAATAAAGTCACTCCTTTTCAAAAAGAAACTCTTCGTCACATCCTTGCTGATACTATTTCTTCTAATAATTCAAAATATAAACCTAATCTTTCACGTTCTCAACATATTGCTCTGAATGAGCATAAGTCCAATGATAATCTTATTATTACTAAAGCTGATAAAGATGGTCAAATTGTTCTTATGGATAAAAAAGATTATTCTGATAAAGTTTATGCTCTCTTATCTGAAGGTCCTTATATTGAAGTTTAAAAAGATCCTACTAATTCGCATCTTTCCACTCTGAAAAAAGCTGTTAAGAATTCTGTTGTTTTAAATGACAACACTAAACATGGTGTTATTCCTTCTTCAGCCATCTGTGCTCGTTTTTATGCTTTGCTTAAAGTTCATAAAAACAATGTCCCCTTAAGACCTATTGTCTCCAATATTGGTACTGTCACTTATCCTCTTGCCAAATTTTTAACTTCCATTTTTTCTCCTTCATGCATTTCTAATTCTCATACGATAAAAAATTCTTATGATTTTGTTAGTAAATTAAAAATTTTTTAACCCATCCAATTATTCTATGCTTTATCTTGATGTCAAATTTTTATTTACCAATGTTCCGATTGATGGTGCTCTTTCTTGCTTGGAAAAAAGATTACGCGAGTTTCATTTATCTGATATTGAAGTCCAAGATTTTATTAATTTAACTAAAATGTACATTACTCAAAGTATTTTTGAATTTGATAATAAAATTATCAAACAATCTGACGGCTTAAGTACGGGTAATCCCTTATCTCCAATTCTTTGTGATATTTATATGCATTATTTTGAGGAGAAATTATTAAATCTGGTTAATTTTAAATGTTGGATGCGTTATGTTGACGATACTTTTGTTTTAGTTGATAATCCTTTTGCTATTTCTAATATTCTTCAAACTGTCAATTCTATCGACCAACATATTCAGTTTATTTTTGAGTTAAAAATTGTAATAAACTTCCTTTTCTTGATGTTTTAGTTACAAAATATGTGACACTTCTTTCAAAACTTGTGTTTATAGAAAACCTTTTTCTGTCTCTAACCCACCACACGCTCTCTCAAATCATCCTCTCAACCAAAAAATCGGTGTTTTTTACACTACGTAAATCGTGCTCTCAAAATTTGTTCTGACTCTGCATCCCTTAAGGATGAACTTAATTACTTAAAAAGTGTTGCCGACAAAAGGGGTTTCAATCCTTCTGTTACCAATAATGCTGTGAAGAAATTCAATAGACCATCTAATAAATCTACTCTTTCCAAATCTGTCAAAAGCAAACTTGATAATTTTGTTGTCCTCCCCTTTTATCCTCCTTTATGTTTCAAATTAGCTAAAGTTTTACGCCGTTTCAATTTTAACGTTATCGTTAAACCTGTCAACAAATTCAAATTTCCCTCCATTAAATCTCCTGTTCCTGATCTTCGAAAATGGGGAATTTATAATGTTCCTTGTAACAGCCGTGATTTATCTTATACTGGTCAAACTAAAAGAAATCTTGAAATCTGTTTAAAAGAACACCCTCGTTATGTAATTAATCAAGAAATTTCTAAATCTTCTATTGCAAAAGCACTCTTGGGATTCCGGCCATAATTTTAATTTTTAAAATGCTAAAATTATATTTAATGCCAATAGTATCTCTGAATTGGAGTTTCTTGAAAATTTAGCTATTTATCTTAATCCTGGAGTTATTGCCAATGATAAATCTGATTCCACAATGCTCTCTGCAGCTTGGAAAAACATTTTTACTACTACCATATAAGTTAATTTTTGTGTTAATTAATTTTAGTCTGTTTTTATATTTTATTCATTTATTTATTTTTATTTCATGTGTTCTCATAGTTTAATATATGTGCGTGTTTTCCCTTTATTATAATTTATTTTTATTTTCATGTACTTTTTTTTCTTCCCATTTTGCTTGCTTATTCCCTTTCTACTCTGTGTTCTTTTGTTTTGATTATACTCTTCTGTGATTGGTTGTTGTCTCCTGTTATCCTATTGGCTGATTCTTCAGCTTGTTTTCCCTTCCCTTCTCTCATTTCAGTCTTGCTACTGCTTTCATAGTAGAAGCACGTCTTTTTGCGCCTGACGAAGAAAGACTCAGATCTTTCGAAAGGCCTATTTAAGGTTTTGATGGTGTTTTAAGAAGTTGTTTTAGTTTGTATTAATTCGCACCAGCTTCAACTTATTTTCTTTTACATTCTATTGTATTTAGTATTTATGTTACATACATTTAACATTAGTAGAAAAATGCGTTTCCAATACAAAAATTTTGAACAAGTAAATATTAAATCTAAAAAATCAAAAAACCCGACGGCGTTAAAAGTGATCTAATTAATTATTTCTCTTCAATGTTAAACTCTTTTTTAAATTACTTACATTGATGACTTTTAAGTTGCGTTTAATTGTCAGTTCCTATCTATAAACACTTTTTTGATGAGGCCAATGCATGTCTATGACGGTTAGAGTTGCAGTAAAGCTAGAGATACTACTTACACAACTTCCAGATTGTGTAATATTTAAATGGGGTTTCTGACTGTGAAACATCGTCTTCATTTTGAAAGACCTATCCAATGATATGCCACTCAATAGGGTGCGCAATTTTTTTTTTTTCGTCTCTACCGCCATTTTGTATTTTACGGCCGCTATTTTGAATTTATAAAAACAAATAAAACAAACAAAAAACCTATAACCATCGGACGTTTAAGACGAATCGATAGAGACCCCATTCATTAAAATCCATCCAGCCGTTGGGATGTTTCGAGGATATAAAGAAATCCACATACCCAGATACGCATGAAACATAGGGCAATTCCGGGATTTATGCCGCACATTTTTTTGAATTTGTGTATAAAGTCCCATGGTGGACATAAAATAAAAAAAATCATGCTGTGCTATTTAATGTTAAATATACAACGCGTGTACTGCGACAAAAAATTTCAAAACAAATTATTAATTTTTTTAAAAAAAATTTTCTAAAACATTACACTGCGGTGCGTCACCCGTACATTCAGGCTGAGACGCCGCACTTGTGCGGTAGTTATGCCGCACTTGTAATACGAACAGAATGAAATTATAAATAAAAATATAAAAAAAAGTATTCATATCTGGACTATAATTAACGATGTAATAACAGAATGAAACTAAATGAGTATAATGAAACGCATTAGTACATTCAAATAAATAATTTTTGCATACTTTCACTATTAAAATTATCGACTTATTTTTTTTACATTAAATTTTAATTGTCATTTCAGCAACAGCATAACAACAATGTATTAGAAATGGAAAAGAAAAAAAGTAAAATTGTGTTTACATAATTTATTTGTTAACACTTTGGGGGACCGGTGGCTTTTACACAAATTTTATTCGGTTGGTACCACTTTTTTAAAAAGAATTACCTTTACTTAAATAATCATGAAAATGCTGTAATTAAGCAAAGCCAATATTACTTTTTTTTTTTTTTACTGGTGCCAGAAACAAATTTTGTAAACTCTTTATGAAGGTGCTTAGATGCACTTATGGTCCCGAATGGGTTAAGAGACCTGTTTTTTCGACTACAATCTACAGAAAAAGTGTCGAAAAAGTACAGTCTCTATGTAACTACATTTAAACACATGATGCAACGAAGCCAATTACACTTCCTCTTTTTTGGAGTAGTTTTCTAAACATTCATTGCAAAGAACGTCTGCGTTACGCGTAATCCAATTTTTCATTATTATCATCTTAACATGCATCTTTCTTGCCCTTCTTACTTTTTATTTTCCGTTCTTTCTCCTTTGGTTTTAGTAAACTTGATAACATGCCTAACGTGGTTAGTCTGTGCAAAAAGAAAAAGAAAAGATAATAACACTTCACTTAATCATCCCGTTCAAAAGAAACTGCGGCATGTATACCGGAATAGCAGTGCAGCATGTATCCCATTTTGCATGGTGCAGACATCGGCCATCACAGTTACCTGTCATCGCTAAGGGGAATGGCATAACCATACACACAGTACTCTATACAAACGCTACACTTAGTTTTGACTTTGAAATCATGCATGCATTTAGTAATTAGTGTATAAAATGTATTTAAACATAACGTGTTTAAAATTTTGGACAGTGAAATCATGCACTTACGTCAAATTAAGGATTGTACTTCTACAAGTAAACATCGAAATGGGACTCACGCTATACACTGGTTAAAATAATCTCATTGCGCACCTATACTGTGCGTTTGACGACCATCTATCGATAATTACAAGAATTAAAAGGGGTGCGGCATCTCTCCCGGAGTTACCCTATAACCCTTCTTGGCAGTCGGGTAATAAATCAATAAGTTGTTAACTTACAATTTATGATTGTTCTAACTGACCCGTTCGAGTCTTTGAGAATGCGAACAGAAAATCTTGCAATAAAATTGGAACCGATAAATTTTTCTTTCATACTTTTAGAAGCTCTTCAGAATAACAGAATGAGTTTTCCAAGTTTTTTCTAGTGACTTTTTTTATTTGTTTCATACTATCACTTGATTGTCGTGGAAAAGTTTCCCTTCATAGAACCAAAAGTCTCCAGAAAATTTCAAAGTGAATCTTAATTAAGGAAAATTTTTTTCCAGTCCAGACCACGTAAATGATGGCTGATGTAAGTCGTGGTACTACTGTATATCAATTTCATTGTAATGCACCGAAAACGTTTTTTCACCGTAGGCTATAATGTAACGGGATTCTTTTGTGTATCCCTTTAAACGATCTATAAATGCTACACACACCACTTCGAACAGCGAACATGGTATAGTAAACCTTAATAACATATATCAATTACATTTCAGTCCGATTACATTTACGCTACAGTCGGCAGATACAGAGGCAGAGAAATGTAATTCATAAATACTTCCAAATATGCTGGAAAATGTTAAAAACACCAACACAGAGACAGAAAAATAGAATTCATAAATACTTTTCAAATATGCTGTAAAATGTTAAAAACGCCAACACAGAGACAGAGAAATAGAATTCATAAATATTTTTCAAATGTAATGGAAAATATTAAAAACACCAAAAGCTATCGAATAGCTCGATTCCTTTAATAAGATCTGAAATGTATTTTAGAGCAAAGAAAATTAATATCTCATTTGACTATGCCAACAAATACCGATTTTAGAGAAATTCAATTGAAAAGCCCCAAAGTGTCTGAATTTGATATCCAGTATTGAAATGAAATAAATCGTTTTTTCTCCGATTGTGCGAAACACAAATTTGAAGTTGAATCGTATCGTTTGCATTATTTTGCTCACGAAGCGTTTTTACAGTGTCTCCAATTTATTTTATAAAATGCTGCACGTAAATACGCGACAGCATTTTATGGGTTTATTTTGCAATGAATATTCGATTTATTTCGCTAAGATTGAATATATGTGTAAAATAATTCAATATTCTGTTTCTGTTTTAACAGCCTCTCTGAAATGAGGTTTTGAAAAGAGAAAATGTTTAACAAATATAACTATAAATAGAAAATAAATGATAAAATTTTAAACCATATATATTCATTTACTATTGTGTTTTATCTGGTAATATATATCAAACAAATTATGCAAAAAAAAAAAAAAATAGTAATTGTGTGTTGAAAATCTAGAGGGTGGTTATAATTAAAGTTACCCTGTTTAGACCTACGTAGAATCCTCTTTGGTTGGCAAATATCGATAAAACTTGGAATATAAGTCATATTGACCATGGGGAAATGAAATCTGCAATAAAAAAAATAGTTAAAATTTCGACCACCAGGTGAGAAGGAGGAGCATGAAGACAAAAAATCTCAAACTGGAAACACAAAACTTTTTTTTCTTTACAGCATATGTTCAATGTGCATTCCATTTGCGTCAAGCATATGTTCAAAGCGTATTTAGCGTGTTCAACAGTAGCGCGAAGGGTTTCTCAGTCAATTGCAGCAACATGACGAGTTATGCTTGCTTTCAAATCAGGCAGAGACCGTATTCTTCTTCCATACACACGATCTTTTAGGAATACCCACAACCAAAACTCACAGGGATACAGGTCCGGAGAACGAGGAGGCCAGGCTGTCGGAAAGCTTTTCGAAATTATTCGATCATCTCCAAAGTGGGTACGAAACAGTGCTGTCATTGCTCGGGTTGTGTGAGGTGATGCACCATCTTTCATAAAAAAGGTAGGCCCTAAACACTCTCGCTCTTGCAGGGATGGAATGACCTGCTGCTCAAAGAGGTCGCAGTAACAGATACCGGTAATGGAACACCTTTTAGAACCCTGAAAAGTGTTCTCCTAAAAACAAAAAGGGACCAAGAATGAAATTAGCAGTAAAGCCACACCATAGAGTAATGTAATCAGGGTTCAAAGACTGTTCATGCACAATATTAGGACATGCAGTGCTCCATACGCGAAAGTTCAGAGTATTCACTGCTCTATCTAGGGTAAAATGCACCTCGTCCGACCACAAAATGTTCCAAGGCCATGCATTGTAATGCATGCATCACCAATGTAACAGAAAATACCGAAATTGGTTTGTCACTGTGTTAAGTGACTATTTGGGTCCTGTTCAACGTTTGTGGGCATTTGTGTAAACATTGCACTCATATTCCTGAAAAAGTTACTATGTCTGTGAAAAAATCAAAAGTTTTTTGTTTATATACAGAGTTTTCGACCAAATTTAACACAACTTTCCGAAAACCTGACAAAGAACAGCAGCAACAGTCTATTGCAATTAAAACATGAATCTATTGAACATTTCATGAGATATGGACATTTGTATCAAATAATTTTTAACTGCGCATGCGTGGAAGATTTCAAAATTTTTATTTCGTAATTTGGTAGTCAGCTGTTTTGGGCAACTTCTATCGGAACCCCTAGTATTTAGCAAAGTCAATAATGAAAAAGTTTAAATTTTTTATTTAGATTTCTGACATTTGATTGACAGTTATCGAAGACAATATAGTATTATGCACCAGAAGGAACCGAACAACGCAACTTCCCTAATACTATTTGACATACTGTTTACTGAAAATATGTCACACTCTAAGTAAACAAATGCCAATTTTAGGGAAATTTAATAGCTCTTTCTCAAAAAAAAAAAAAAAAAAAAAAACTGGACAGCATCTAAATATGATATTAAGTATTGGATTGAAGAAAGAAAACATTTTATTCTCTACCAGATTGTGTGATACGTAAATTTAATGATAAGTCTTGTCGTTTGCACTTTATTCTGCTCAAGACGCGTTTTTACAGTTTATCCAATTTATTTTGTAATATGCTGAATTGCAATACGCGAGAATATTTCATGAGTTTATCTTGCAACAGATATTGATTTATTTCTCCGGGAATGAGTATGTATAAAATATTACAATATTCTATTTGTGCTTCCAACAGCTTCTCCGAAATGAGATTTTAAAGATAGAAATTTTATAACAAATATATTCAAGAAATCAAATAAATGACGAATTTTTAAGTCATGGATAGAATTTGATAATTTAGTTGTTCTTCTTTAATGACTTAACATTCGTCATCAAGATTAAATGTTGAATCTGTTTCTCTAACAACATGCTTTTCAATTAAAAAAAATAATGCGTAAAATATTACTTCAAATTGACGTATTTTAATGCATTTTAAAATAAATTAAATGAAATATATTCTCACACGTTATAATTTAACGGATGCAGATATATTTTTATAGTTCTTGCTAATATCAGCGTGCACAAATTCAAATTTAAATATTTTACACGTCACTAACATTAAAGAAAAAATATTTCACCTGTCGCAATTTTTTTGTCCTTAAGATATCTGTACTAAGAAACAATTCAGGAGTTTTTGAAATAAGAAAATTCTTTAGCATTACAAATGGTCGTTCGAATTTTATATAAAATATTTTACAATTTATTTTTCTGGTTTCCATTTTAAGATAAAAATTTGGCTACTTCAGAATAATCGTCTGCTATTGTTATCTTTTGATTGGAATGTAAAATAAAAGATTTATGTATTTTGAAAATGGCTCCAAAAATGATAGATGCCTCGAAGGTTACGTAACTGCGCTTTTCGAGGAGAAATATTCATATCAACAAATTATAAAGAGGTGTCAATATTGCGGTTACTTCATTTCAAAAAATGTATTTATAATGTATTAAATTTGAAAGGGAAAAAAGTCTAAGTGAAAGTAAAAATAAAAAGATCACCGCGAAATCTAAGCCGAAGACTGTTCAAACACAGGTAAATATCAAGAAAGGGAAGAAAATTCTCCGACTCAAATATCCATTGCATCGAAACTAGGAATGTCTTCTGGTACTGAAAGTAAAATTATTCATAAAGATTTGAAATTAAAAAGATGTTTAAAACTAAAATTCATCTGCTTTTACCAAAGAAGATTGCTGAAAGAAAAACAATTGTAGAAAATTAGATGAAAAACACCTAGCTACAGAAAAAAGGAAATTTGCGATAACACTAGATAAGACATGACAACGGCAAATTAAAAATAAAAAAAGTCTCAAGTAAAGCCAAAAGTAATTCATCCTACTATCAGCAGAATACTTTAGAACCAATTTTTCAAGAATAAATTCCAGCCTTATATGGAAAGAACATTGATAAAGTTGAGTTTCAAATGGACAAGGCGTCTAGTCACACGCCTAAATCAACTGCCGCTTATTAAGCAAAGAAAGAATCAGAAACAGGAATAAAGTTTATCCCATTTAACGAAATACCTGTAAAATCACCTGACTCTTCTCCAATGGACTTTTGCGCTTTCGGTATATTAAAGAGAGCCTCAGGAAAATGACATCCAAGAACACTGAACGGACTTTGAAAAATGGTCCAAGTGGAATGGGCTAAAATTGACATGACAGTACTGAGAAAAAGTTTACTTTCATGGAAAATTCTAGCTAGATCTATTGTCAAGAACCATGGCTTAGATAGAAGCAAATCGCCTCCAAAAATACGGCATTTCAACATAAAACTTAACTACGAGTGTGTATCAGTAAGTTTTTGCCCTCACATAGAAATAATTAAGTGCAATTTATGAAATTGCTACATTTTAAGAGTCCTTTTTAATATAGTCAGTGTTGCACAGTAACACATTTGTGCAACCGGTATTTAAAAGAGAGAGGGGAGGATGTATTCCAGGAGGCGCGATAGTAGACCCAAAAGGGGAGCATTTTTCTAACTTTTACCAATCCCCACATATGACATATTATCCCGGGGGCACTTTTCTAAATTTTGCGGATATCATTGGGGCCCTCGGGGTGCAAATTTGGGGGGAGGGGAGAGGGAGGTGCATAACATGAATAAGTGGTCACAGGCCTTTCCAACAATATGCCACATTTGGGGGTCGGCAAAAGTTAAAAGAAATGACCCCCTTTGGGTTTGCTGTCGTGCCTGCTGGAATATATCCCCCTTCCTCTCCTTGAAACACCGTAAGCAGAAATGTGTTACTGTGCACGGTGACAATATAGAAATGGACTAACACAATGTAGTAGTTTCTTAAATTTCACTCAATTATTTCTATGTGAGGGCAAAACTTATTGATACATCCTCGTATGAAAATCTTTTCCATAAAGTGCGAAGAATCTTCTGTATGAAAATACTCTGTAAGGAAAACTATATAAGATTTATTATAAATTTCATCAGCATCACAACCCGAGTATTGAAACCAATATGGTATATGTAAACACCCGTTGCTACGAAATGTTTCAACTCCGCTAATAACATCCGAAATATAGTTCTTTGCCACGGTAAAGAGTATTTCATCTGTACAAATAACAAACGATTTTAGAGAAATCCCATAGCTATTTTTCAATGTAATGTAAAGCCCGAAAACGTCTAACTGTGATATCAAGTATTGGATTGAAAGAAATCATTTTTCTCCTATTGTACAATACGCAAATTTAAAGCTAAATCTTATCCTTTGCATTATTCTGCTCACGAGGGGTTTTTACAGAGTCTCCAATTTATTTCACGTAAATACTCGAGAGTATTTCATGGTTTTATTTTACAATATATATTCGATTTATTTAATAGCGAATGAATGACTATATACAAAAGATTAGAATATCCTATTTGTATTTTTTCAACAGTCTTTTTGAAATATTGCTTTGAATATAAAAAAAATTGTAAAATGTAAAGATGTCTAAAGTATCTAAAGACAGATATTTGCATATTTTTACGTAGGAAATTGTTCAAAATGTCCACCGCGCATATCCAGGCATGCGTGCATGTGCCGTGGAATGGCTGACTGCAAACTTTGCAGTCTTCTGTCCTTTTGTCCGCAAAAGTACACGCAGCATGAAAATGGGCAACTAAGTCCATTTCTGCGGCAACTGGGTCTCTATAAATCAATTCTTTCAGATAGTCCCATACGTATCCAGAAGGTGTCAGATCTGGCTATCGTGACGGCCATAAAACCGGAACTCCCACATTCAATCCACGTCACGTTTTGTCGAAAACTATGGGTACAGCGTCTAGAATATATAGTGTGGAAATCAGCTATCCCAGTAATACTTTAAAAAGTGCTAAAATATTGGATCCCTTAAATGTCAAATGATGCTGAAATCCAATCAGTCGATTACATGGACATCTGCAGGATATTTTCTAAAACTCCAAGACGATTTGGTCTAGACGCTGTAATAATACGATGTTTACTTTGAAATTTCAAAATATATTGCAGATGTCGCTGCTAACGGCTCCCTGGATGTCAGCATCATTGCACATTTAAGGGATACAACTTTTTAGCGTTTTTTGGATAGCAGATTCCCACACTATATATTCTAGACGCTGTACTATGGGTCATAGAGGTTCTTTGGTCCAAGTGTGGAATCTAGCTTCACAGAGTCTGGGCGGTCCGCACATTAATATACAAGACGGGACACTTACGGCAAAATCTGTAATGGCAACAGTACTAGCGTCACTACCAACAAGGCGTAAGAATTAACAAGCCTCCGAAATTTACCTATGTTGAAGAAATATGTTTACGCCCTATGTTTTGAGTATCTATTCTGTCCTAAAACGAAGCAGAAGCAGACGATATTGCACTTATGCTTTATTTATTTAGCTGCTTTTTTTTTGTACTTGAATCGTTCATCTTTCACTTACAAAATGATAATTAGAATAATAATATAAAAGAAAAACGCTAGAAAATTGTTAAGAACGTAAATATGTAAGTTTATGATATTAAATTGTAAAAAATCAAATTCAGGTATTGTGTTAATTTATTCATATCAAATAAAATTTTATTGAGTGTCATGTCAGTGCCTCTATTTATTTTTAACTTTTAGATTTATATAATTCTAAAAGTTTGTCGAAAGTAATTTATCCCCATCTGGAATTTTATTATTATTTCTTATATGTAAATATTATAAATATTATTGGATTGTACGTTATTTACATTAAAAACAATGTTTTTATTTTATCTGCAAGAAAGTGAAAATGCGTAAACTTTAAAAGTTTATTGTAATGATTGTTTAACCCTTTATCTACTGACACTACTTATAAGTACCATTAAAATAACTTGTTATAAAATTCATTTAATACATCGATTAGTAGTAATATAGTTTAGAATGAGTTACAGATGCATTACTTTATCTTGTTACAAAAGCATTATTGGTTACACAAAACAAAAATATTTTTAAAAGAATGATTTCTTTTGCCTTTGCATCTTTTCCGCTTTCTTGGCGTTGACGGGGTGTGGGGAGCATTTTTCAATTCGGAAATATTTCTATATGTCTATTGTAAGAACATTATATTTGTACATTCCTAATTCTACAAAATACTAAGCAAAATATTTAAAATAAAATATTTCAGGGGTGTTATATAAATAGAGCACGAAATCTCTATAAATTCAAATTTCATTAGTCCTTCTAAATCCTTCAATCCTTCTAAAATCCTTCTAAAACTTATTAAATGATTGTGTAAATCTTCTAATGTAGTTTCATAAATTCACGAAAAATGCTTTAGAAGATACAATTTTCATGAATTCATAATTCAGTACATAAAAGGTTAATGTTTTGTGGCATTTAATAATGTTCTTTTTTTTTTTCACCAGTATTGTAATATCCCTCATAGCATGCATGGTCACAGTGACGTCACTGTGAGTCACTGTGGTCACGTCACATCTGTGACCAAAATGCCACCACTCAGTGATGTCACATTGTGACTGAGATGTGAACTTCTTAGAAAACTTTAAAAAATTACAAAAATTATTAAAAACATGTTATTTACTGTAAAAAATATTTTTCTGTCGGATTTAAAATTTTTTTTAAACCGTGGTCCAAGTTGCCTCTGTGCCTCTAACCAAAGCTTTTTATTTTCATATAACATAAAATGTAATTAATTCATCAGCGACACAAAAAGATTTCCTAATTATGCGAATTTCACATAATTAAAAAAATGTTTTAGGTAAACGGACCTCGACTTATCTTTTATAAAGATTTTTGTAAATGATCATCTGTTATACTAGAGGTTTCTCAAAGACTAGTCGAAACATTTCTGTGGTTTCAAACTAAAAACTTTCTCTTACAGTTAAGTCTGCAGCTTTTAATGAGCACGCAGAAAGCGTCTTCAGAGTTTAGTCATATATGCATTTCTTGCTTTATAATTTGCATTCAAGTCATTTTTTTTTCCTCTTAGTGTTTCACTATTTTAAGTATTTTTTTTTTTTTTTAATTCTACTTCTTTCAGACGTTTAAAATAAAACTGACATTTTCCGAATATAAAATTAATGTACAAAATTTATGCAATGCCCATGACAAAATTAATTATTCATATTTTATTTTTTGTTTTCAAAATATATCTTTAAAAATTATTTTACAAGATGTTTTATTCCGCAGAAAATTAATATTAAGAGAATGACAGATTGACAAAGAAAAACTCATCTCTTCTCGATAATCTTGTTGCATTTTCTAAGAAGATATTTTGTATATATTACTTGTGATACAAATTTTACTTTTAAAAAAATGACGGGGTCTTCATTATTACCATTAAATTAATTTGTAAACATTTTGAAAAATTAAGCAATGTTTTATCTAGTAAACTCTAATTATGGATAATATTATTATTATAATTTACATAAATGAAACTTTACAATTCAATAAAACTGATAAAAATAAAAGGTGAAATACAATAAAACATTTTCAAACAGAAAATTGAATTAGAGACAATTTGATAAAATTATTACGCATTTAATTTCCTTCCGAAACTGTTGTATAGAAAAACAAATAAAACCGGAAAACATCTGCTTCGAACTTCGAAACTTAAAAATTGTCTGCATCTGCACTATTTCAGTTGTTACGACTCGACCGCAGAATAACGGATAAAAGTAACAGTGAAGCTTTTTAGAATAAACGCGGGAAGTTCTGTGGACACTGGACAGCATAGACGTGTTGACACGGATTTAAAAACTGAAACAAGAACGTTCTCAGGATCCAAGTTAGTTCAGCTAACAAAATATAAACCCGAGAAAATTACGGTAGCTTTGACTTGTTGAAGATGATTCAAGTCATTGCTATCGTACTTATTATCGGATTTAATTTTCCCCAAAATCAAAGTATCACGTACAACGTCAATAAAATTAGGTATGTAAAAATATTATTTTCCCTGTTTGCTATTTTTCAATCACAACAATTTTAATTAGCTTCTCATAAACATGCTGTAGAACATAAATATTTCATTACATTTATTTTTTATTTTGTTGAAATATCTAAAATATTATTTTCCCTGTTTGCTTTTTTTTTAATTACAATGATTTTAGTTATCTTCTAATAAACATGTTATAGAACACAAATATTTCATTACATTTATTTTTTATTTTGTTAAAATATCTAACTTCCTTTTCAACAGCTTTGATCAGATTATTAAAATTAGTGATTTAAATTGCATTTTAATGTGGTTTATTTTCTAATTTAAATATTTGGTTAAAACCACATGGTGTCATAAATATGAAAGTATATGGACAAGTATTATAATCAATCATTAATATAATTAATAAACATTTAAAGATAATTAAATTACTTAAAAAAAGGCTTTTTATGGAATAAAATTATTGGCAAACATAATTTTTTAATTTTGTATTAAGTGATGGTCTTAAACAATTTGCAATGTATGTTTTTATTTTAAAAAATTGCATCTGCTCAGAAGAGGAATTAATAAAAAAATAAGACACAACGGAAACGTATACTATTAAAAGAGATCGTAGATATGTAATGTTAAGGGGAAAAAATGATTATTTAATGTATTATTCAACCTGAGAAATGTTTTAAAATCTATAAAGAAATAGTCATAGCGGGTGAAAGCTTTTCAGTTGTTAAACATTCTTACTGAAATGTTTTCAAAGTGAACTAGAAGTCTGTTGGCAAATGAAAATATAGAAGTTACGCAATCAGTAAGTGTTTAAATATGATTTTACTTTAAAAATAACGCAAATACTCGAACGGTATGAATCTAAAATATAATAACCATCTTTTATTATTTACTTTTTTTTCTGGATAATTTTATCATTTTATTTCCTGAATGATTTTATCGAGATAAATTTCAAAGTATCGATATTATACACTCTTTATAAACAGCGTGATTAAAATGGATTTCTTATTTATAATTACCATAATCTTGTAAATGAAATATTAATAATAATAATGAACCTATGTGTGGCTCTATTTTGTGTTTATGGTCTCAATTTTTATACTTTATTTACATTAAAAAGTAGTTAACCATTTGATACTGTGTTCATTATTTTGTTTTATTGTGTCATATAAAAATAAATATGATTATTTGTATTTCTAATATAATATATACAGTAGAGCGCCGATTGTCCGAACAAGTCGGGACCGACCCTAGATCGGATAAGCAAAAGTTCGGATAAATGGGCAGACAGTTTAAGGGATGTTCCTGACTATTCTAAAACCTTCACACTTTATCTAGGTTTAGGACTGACAGCACCAGTTAGTACTGGAGTGCTTAAAAATTGTTTTGTTTTTTTTTTAATTTTTTTTGTTTACTTTTTTATTATTTAATTTTTTTTTTCTCTTTTTATCATTTTCTAAACTTCAGAGATTATAATTTAAGCAAAAAATAAATTGGAAGTTAGGTATTTTTTTTTTCTTTTTTAGAGAGAGAAATATTTGGATAATTGGAAATTCGGTTAAAAAGAATTCTTTGAGAGAAATATGCTGTTCGGATAATTGGAAGTTCGGTTAATTGGAGTTCCGATAATCGGCGTTCTACTGTATTTATAAAACTTTCACCAGACTTTATTCTAAAAATTTCGTTGTAGATTCTAATCTCTTTGTACTATTTATGATAATATCAGAGTTATAGATGTCATGGCAACATATATCCAGCCAGATAGATCTTTGGCAAAACATAAAAACTTTCACATTAGACGCAAAATAGAGTAACTGCGGTGCTGTGTTTTATAAACAATAAGGTATTATTGTTTTAAAAAATCATAGATAGTAAGAATTATTTTTATAATACATAATTTCATAAATAAAAATGTAATTTTGGTAATCAATTATTAAAGTTATTTTTTAATAATCAAAAAGTTGTTTTATATATGGATTTTACTTCAAGCAAACCCTGATGTAAAATAAATTAACCCTTTGTATGACCGTTCTATGCATACCCAAAAGTTTTACTTACTTTTACAGTGAGCTTAAAAATACGATTTTATTTATTGCTGCTATCTTCCAACATGACGATTATTGCCAAAATTGTTCTTAGAATTCTCAACATAATGATACTGGTGATACTCAGTTAATTTTCTATACCAAAGCTATATTTTTCATTTGAATAGTTTCAAATGGTTATTGCTAAAATGTACTTCGGAAATTTTTTAATGCATGTATGTGGCATAAAAGACGTAAACAATACGTATATAATGACTATATGGCACATGATGAGCGTTTCGAGTGTACATATATATATGTATATAACGCATGCATAAACTTCACAATGATCTTAGCAATGTCGTTACTGCAATTTTTGCATAATCAAATTAATAGGGACCTCTATAACAAAGAAGTATCCTATTTTCTCAGCCCCAACTTAATTGGATTACAATCATATATATATATTTTATGGTAATCAATATCATAAAACATATAAAATTTAATTACTTAATATCGGCATTTCTTTTTATCTTTCTTTTTTTTAAAATTATTATTATAAATGTTGTGTAATAGAAAAAATTCAACTTCACCAGTGACTTCGAGTTTGTAATGCGTATTAAATGAAATAAATTAATTTCATTCAGTATTTTCTATAGTTTAAAGAATATAAAAAGTACTGTATATATTATAAAATATTATATTTTTAACACAAATTTTATTTTGATAAAGATTTGAAAATTTAAACAAATTGTTTCTTTGGTAATTTTAATGCTTTTAACAAATAGCTAATTTTGGAAGAAAAAAAAATGTGATAGATCGATCATTCAGTTGTCTTCAATATTCTCATTTATTGCAATAGGAAAGAAAGGTGCAACAAAAATTGAAGTCTGCGGGGCATTGCATTTTGATTGAATAAAATTCTTTTGGTATACCCTTGTTATAGCGACCCCCAAGTTTTAATTGCGATGTATCGCCGAAGTATATTAACGTTATAGATGTAAATGATTTTACAACATGCATAATTATGACTATCTGTGACATGCATAAGTGTTTACAACTGTACAAGTATGTCATAGTGTGACTTCACAACATTGCCACTAGTCACATATTCGTCACAACGTTAATGACAAAATCGTCACAAATCACACAATTTTCACAAAATTGTCACAATGTGACTTCAAAGCAGTGTCGCTGTCGTCACAGAATCATCACAGTGCTAAAGACAATTTCGTCACAAATGACACATATTTCACAAATTGATCTCAATGTGACTTTAAAGTATTGTCACATTCGTCACAAATTCGTCACAAAGTTAATGCCAAAATAGTCACAAATGACACACTCTTCACAAATTTGACACACCGTGACTTCACAAAGTCGTCACAATGTGACGTCACAAAAGAGCTCTAAAACGGCCATAACGACCTCACATTCTAGTCACAATGACTTCACATCGACGTCACGTGACGTCACATAGACGGTCACAATGTCACAGCGTGACTTCACAACGACGTCGACGTGACGTCACCATGCCTTACGGGATGTTATAGAATCGAATATTCTATAAGTAAACACCAGAAGCTACCAAACGCCTCGACTCCACAAGTAAAACCTGAAATACATTTTAACTAGTAAGATTTGAAACATATTTTTGTCGCAAACAGAATGAATATTTCATATATCTATTCAAATAAATGCCGATTTCAGAGGAATTGAATAAGTCTTTCTCAATAAATAAATTAAAAGCTAAACAAATAATAAATTTCGAAACCGCCTAAATTTGATATCAAGCGTTGAATTTAAGATAATAAAAGTTTTTTACCTTGATTGTACAATTGTACGAAATTTCAAAGTTGGATCTTACTGTTTTAATTTTGCTGCTTTCAATTAATTTTACAGTGTCTCCAATAAATTTCATGATATTCCTCATGTAAATATATTAAGGGTATTTCATGGGTTTATTTTGTATTAAATATAGATAACAAAGAATAAGAATGTTTAAAATATTACAATATTATATTAACCTTTCTAAAATGAGGTTTTAAAAAGGTGAAATTTGCAATAAACGTAATCGGAATGCAAAAATAAGGAAAATATGAATGAATAATATTGAGTATTTTAAAGTATTTGTGTTTTAAAAATCAGATGTCATTTTAAGCAAATAATTGGCGTTTTAATCTGCAATATAATTAAAAGTTTATGGACATCTATTTTTTCACAATAATAATTATGTAAAGTTTCTAAAACTTTTAGCCCTTTTTGTTAGTTTTTTGAAGTAATAGAAAAAGCGTTTAAAAGTTATGAATACATCTTAGAAATAATGAGTATGAGAAAAGTATTACAATAATCTATTTGCGTTTCCAACAGTCTCTCTGAAATGAGATTGTTAAAAAGATTAAATTTGCAAATAATGTAGAAGGACGAAGAAATATATTATAAAAATATAAATAATGCGAAGTATTCTAAAGTATGTGTTCGGCATAAAAAATAATGCAGAAACCCTACAAGGATTGTAGGACATCAAACTTTTAGCAGGCCCCAAAGCGAAGCTCAACCGAAGCGACAGTAAAATCCACCAGACCGAAAGCCATCGGGCAAAAGGGAAAACGACGAGCGATCAACCAAGATACAAGCCGCCAACCGCTAACGTCTAAGGAGGTCCGTCATAAAAATCATCCGCAAACGCAGATCACAACAGTAGACAACGACGGCAGCAACCAACAACCACACTTCAAAACAAAGGCAGCTATAAGAGAGGACTATAAGAAGATTACTCTAATTTTTGTATTTTGTTACACGAATTGGAAAACACTGACAAAGCTCTGCGATGACCGTGAGCAAAGAACTTCGCGATGACGACGGCTTCGGACTACTCGTGTAGCGATCAACAAGACTCAGCAGTGTCCTGCTTCCGATCACCTTCCACACTCATGTGTACGGGTCGGGAACACAGAGAAGATGGACACTTCAATGACCACAAAGTGAGAGACTGCGTTCAAATATGGAACGGACAAGAAAAATCCTGTGTGATCACTACGTTCAACGCACGTCGAAACGACCGACGTCCATGGACTACTCACGCTATAGTCAGCATGATACAGTAGTTCCCCGTCCCTGGGGGACTTTGTTCCCTGCCACCTTCCACACATAACTGGAAGGGTCTGGAACATAAAGAAGTATGTGCGCTCTCCTTGCTGACCACATAACGAGTGGCTGCGTTCTAGAAAGGTTTTGACATTTGCTCAGTCCCTTTCGCTAGACTTTATCTAAAATTCCAGTTCAGGTACGAGAACACCTGTCCCTGACTGCTGGACTTCTCATCATTTTCCACAGCAGAGGAGCCAAGGGAGAACCACTAAAAGAGATTCGAATCAGAACCGGTTTCTTTCCATCCAGCAGCTGGCACTGGAAACGCGCGACGCGACGTCCAGACAGAACAGGCAGTGTTGTAGTTGTCACAGTAAACGGGTCAAGTTGGACGATCCAGTAAGATGTAGATCCCTAGAGAGTAGCCGGCTCAAGAACACAGCGCTCATTGCCGGATCCTCAACTCCAACCCCAACAGAGGACAAATTGAGGATTTATGGCGTATAAATCACATATAATTTCAATAATGCCGTATAAGTCAAATTATTATCGTTAATAGCTCTACTATATTTATTAATTTTGAAAATTTTATTTTTTGCTGTACAGTCTCGATTATCCGAAGTAATTGGGAATGGTGATCTTTCGGATAATCGAGAAGGCTTTAATTTTAAAATAAAGGACAAATTTATGGGGCCTTCTTATTATGATGACAAGTGCTTAAGAGGCTACTTCAGTCAAACGAAAAGACCCGTTCACTAATGCTAATCCTATGGGAGAAATTTATAAAGATATCTCGGTTGCATTTCAATATTTTTAAGTGATTTCTTTTGCATTGAATAGTTGAGATCGACAAAGGCCGTTGTTTACTTTTTCGATTTTGTTTACAGGTATTTCTTATGAGGACACTTTCATTTTCGGAACCGGTTTCGAAAGTAAAAGCATCCTCATAAAAAATACCTGCAATCAAACTCGAAAAAGTAAAAAATGGCCTGCATACAGATTGATCTCAACTATTCAATGCAAAAGAAATCATTTAAAAATATTGAAATGCGACCGAGATATCCTTATAAATTTCTTCCATAGGATTAGCATTAGCGAATGCGTCTTTTCATTTGACTGAAGTAGCCTCTTAATAAAGATAAAGGAATAGCAAAATAGAAACCCCCATAAACTACCTGAATTTTAATTTTGAAATTAAGTGTCTTTTGCATATTTCACAAGGGTTTGAAACAAAGCTTTGTTTGTCGCTTAGCTTTGCAGCTCTATCACGAAGTTTTTTAAAAAAATACTATTAGTTTACCACTATCATAGTCTTTCTGCTGCTCTAGCCCTGCCAAACTTTTTGCAAAACATTCAAAAGCTTCAGTATTGCTAATTTGTTCGTTTTCTTCTCCTGCTAGACCACATTCACATATTCCGACTGTCCCTCCTCTTATTGTGTTCTAGTTCACTCCGCAGTTTACAGGGGCTTAAGTTAAATTCAAAGGAATTCTAAGGAACGGCATCCGAAAGATTTATCTGTACTCGTGGTTCGGAAGGGACCGCTTGCACACAAGGAATGTGGGAGTAGAATAAAAAAGATTTCAAAATTAGATTTCAGTTAACCGAGAGTTTCGGATAAAAAAGGTTCAACTGTATATCAATTATAAGAAATTTTTACAACTTATCATTTTGTATTGAAGAGTACTTTTTCTTAGTGTTTCAGAATAAGAGTAGGTCTTTTAAAAGTTATAAAAGGAGAATATGGTTAGATTTCCTACCTCAATTTCGAACGTCCATTTCTTAATCATTGTTTACAGAAAGATTGAAAACTTTTATTAATATTATTTTTTTAGAAGATTAATAGCATTATACAGGGTGTCCACTCTCAACGGTGTCCAATGGTTAATTCCTAAACCGTTAGTCATAGACATACAGTTCCAATTACAAAAATGTTTTAAACGAGGTAAAGAAGTATATTAAAAGCGATTTGGAAAATAAAAACATTTCTTATAAAATTAAGAATTTTAAATTTTTATACGGTCCCCCAGTCCTAACATATTTTTGGCTGCAAATTAGGGGTAATTTACAAATTAAGTGGAAATATAAATTCGTCAGATATAACAAAAAAAATGGTTAAGAGTAAAATTAATATTGTTGCAATATAAATTTCGGCGGGGCTAGTAGTGCTAAAGCCAATCGGTAGGCCCCCCGCCCGGCCGACTCTGCAATATAAATTTGAGATCTTCAGTCATTCTGACATATTAATGCAAAACATATATTGCAATAAACGTATAAGAAGTAAAAGAAACCAAAAAAAAAAAAAAAAACAGAGTTTTTGTTAAATAAAAAGAAGAAAATTAACAGCAGCAATTCTTTACAAAATGATACGCTTTTAAAATCTTATTAGATTACACTAACCTGCAAAAGTTGGGTTATGTCATGTTTTTTAGCTTTTGATAATTGATTCTTATGTTGTATTCTGTACCACTGAATCCGACATTGACATTCATTTTTTACCATCACGTAAAAATTTTCTGGAAATCGCAAATATTAAAGTTGATAGCGAAAATTTGATACTAATAAAGTAGATGTGATTGTTGTGTTTTAAACTTTTGATAATTGATTTTTATGTATTTTTACCTCTGAATCCGAAAATGACCTTCATTTTTAACCATCACGTCATGATGTTTCGCAAATTGTAAAGTTCAAAGTTAGAATTGATCTTCCTCCCCCACCTCATCGGACGTCTCAGCTGTTTAGCTGTAAGAATCTCAGTATAAGCCAAAAAATTGAATAAATTATTGAATAAAATAAAATAAAATAAAATAAAAAATATTTTACATCTGTTTTTTAGTATCAGATTTTCGCTATATTTTAACTTTGTCATTTACGATTTGCAAAAAATTCTAACATGATGGTTAAAAATGAATGTCATTTTCAGATTCAGTGCTAAAAAGTACATAAAAATCAATTATCAGAAGTTAAAAACACAGCCATCTACTCTATTTTATAGTATCCATTTTTTTTTTTTTTTAACTTTGACAATTTATGATTTGAGAAAAATCCTGACTTTCCTGATTAAAAAATTAAGGTAATTTTCGAATTCAGTGCTAAAAAATGCATTAAACTTAAAAAACACAACCATCGCAATCTTGTGTTATATAATCTAAAACTTTTTGTGAGCCTTTTTGGCGGTAATCTATCGGAAATTTTTTTTGTTATCCTGTAAATTAAGTATAAATGGTAACCACTGAAAATCGTAATAATATTAGATTATCATCGGATTTATGTCAGTATGTAAAATTTAATCTCGATCGGATATTTGAAAGTGAGTTAAAGTTCGAGTACAAATTTTGAACTAGGAAAAACATTTATATGATGAAGTTAAATAAAAACTTATAAAAAGAACATAATTTTTGTTGAAATTATGAAAACAAACAGTCTCAAATCCTTACAAAATAAAACGTATGTTAAAAATCTGAAGCTTAATAAAAGTTAACTTAATCGTAATACTTGTACGATTTTTTTTCAAAGCGCAGATACACATGAAATAAGTTCTTCGAATACTTCAAGCACTTGGTATATGACCCCTGAAAGCATGGTCGAACTCATTTGTGTTCAGGTGCAGAAAAATGGTATAAGTCATGCATTTTAAAGTTTCATAACTCGGTCAATTTTAGTGTTATATGAACGGAACCTTTTTTGTCTGTCTTGTCAGTATAATAGGAAAATTTTACTAAATATAACTTATAAAACCGGGGGACCTTATAAAAATTTAAATTTCGTAATTTTTTAAGAAATGTTTTTATTGACCCAAATCGCTTTTAAAATATTTCTTTACCTCATTTAAATAATTTTTGTAATTGGAACTACATGTCTGTGACTAACGGTTTAAGAATTTGCCATTGGACACCGTTGAGAGTGGACACACTGTATATCTGTAATAAAACGTTGTTTGTTTGAAAGAAATAATTAACGGTGCAATTGTTCTGGTGCACTTAAAATGAGATTATTTGAAGATCAGCTGTAGCTTATGGATACAGATCTTTTATATTCAGCTGATATCAGCGAGTAAGAACTGAAATTTAAACATGTAATGGATTAATGTTAATTTTTAAAAGGGATTTTTGTTTTCGTCATCTAATTCAAATCTAAAGCACAATTTAGAAAGTTTTGCTGGTCAAAATATTTCTTGAATATTATTTAAAGTTACTGTAATAATGATCTGTAGCAAAAATTTTATTAACGTCCCTATAAATATTCTATAAAAATTGTAATTCCTTATTTAAAATTTTCCACCAGGTAATAAAGGTGGGGTGTTTTTCCACATTATCGTACCATATTTGTTGAAGCAAATATCATATACAGAGTGTCCATAATTAAAGTGCACGGGTTTGAAGGATTCTACAATATAAACTCTTTGGAATATTTTTAAAAGCTTTGGTATTTATACCTTTTAGGGTATGCGTAAATGCGCTACGCAATACAAATGATTAGTTTTAAATGTTACCGATAGAGAGCTCTTCAATGTTAGAGATGTTTTATTAGCAAATATAAACAAAAATAACTCATTTTCAATCAATGTCTTTTGAAACGATTAAACACTTTCATAGCAGTGCTATAATTACTGTCATTTTGATAAAAATATTTTATTATGTGAAAATTTCCTTAAACAGTTTCAAAATTTAGCTGGTAAAAAATTCTCTACTTTTTTATTATACGCATCGTGCACATAAACGATTCCCAGTATTAATGATATATTATAACAGTTTAATTTAGACTATTTTCAAGAAATCATACATCAAATTGAAGGTAAACTAACCTAGTTTTTCATACAAAAGTCTTATAGGTGCACCTTTAATTATACGGTACACATCGAACCTAAAATCCAATCCTTCCCACCGCTTCCATTCTGTTTATAAACTCTGGCAAATCATTTGGTAGCGGTGGCACGTAGACACGATTTTTTATAAAGTCCGAAAGGAAAAAAATCGCACGGTTTTAACGGCTTTTAAATCTTCAGCCCAGAAATATTGCTTTACGCTCAGGAGTCGTTATTTTGCGTATGTAGCTCTGCAAACGAGTTAATAACAGAACAGTACTCGCGTATGCGCTTATCTAAAACTGTTTGAATTACTCTTTACTTGTGACCTTGATCCAACACACAACAACGCTTACAGTTCATACCATTAAAATTTATAAATGGGGCATTATATTATGAACGCCCTGTATATACCACCATGTGTTTTAATTTTCTTTTATTATTTTCTTATTGCCGAACACATTTCCGCATGCTCTAAACTGAATAAATAAAAAATCTTTTTTAAATATTTCAAATCGCTTAGCTTGTAGATCCCTTCAAACACGTGAGCTTTAATTATGGTCACCTGGTGCACAAACACCACAAACTTCTGAGCTCACGATCACGTATGATATACGAAATATATTTTGGTGCAAATACACAAGATATTTATATAACTATGCAAATACGAAAATATTTCAGAGAATTTCAATATCTCTTACGAAATGGGAAAGAACAGGGGAAAAGCGTGAAAATGTCTAAATGCGATAACAAATATTGGATTAAAAGAAATATTTTTTTTTTCTCGCCGATTTTGCCATGCGCAAGTATAAAACATATTCTTATCTTTTGCATTATTATGCTTACGAAGTGTCTTAAAAGTGTCTCTAATATAATTCATGATTGGCTGACATAAATACAGACGGTTTTTCATGGGTTTATTTCGCAATAAATAGTCCATTTATCTGTATATTGTTAGAATTGAATGTGTATAAAGGATAAAACTACTTTCTAACTGTAATATAATATCATAAAGAAATTTCATGTTTTATCAAACAATTAAACAAGACATCGAACTAAGTAAGTTAAAAAATACACAACTAAGTAAAAGTCAATTTTCAGTTACCTATTCAATATTGTGTCAAATTATTTCGTGTATCCCTGTATATGATGTATAGAATGGTAGTGTGATAGTAGAATTTTTAAAAAGTTGTAAAAAAAGAATATGGTTAGATTTCATGTATCAATTTCGTTTACCTTTCAAATTTTGTTTACATAAGGATTAGAAATTTTATTAAGATTAATTTTCTTTTTTATTGTTATTAATAGCATTTTGTATCTGTAATAAAACGCTGTGTGGTTGAAAGAAATAATTAATAATGTATTTGTTTTGATGAACTTAGGCGGTATTCAAAAAAGCATTTTCCCACGCTCAACAACTCAAAATTTTCGGACACATTTTCAGACTTATTTTTTAAGGTGAAAACATGAAACTTGCTAACGGGATGTTCAAAGAAATGCATAAGCGTCCGTGTGTTTTCATTTTTCGCTCAATCAATTAGAACATGATTTATAAACTATTATTTTCTCAGTACGACATTTTTTCTCTCTCCCACTCTCTCGATTCGGAAAATTCGATTCAAAACGCCCACTTTGACAGCATTTTTTGCAATATTTTCTACCTTTATCAAAAAATCGAGAAGCACGGCCCATTATATAGTTTGTGAATAAGAGAATCTGCCAATTGGATACGCTTCAGAACAAAAATGAATTTAAAAATGAGTCAGAAAATAAGAAGTTTGGTTTGAATACACACTTAAATGATGTAATTCGGAGATCCCTTGTAACGTTACAGATATGGATCCTCATATTTCCAGTTTACATCAGAAAGAAAGAACTGAAATTTAAATATGTGATGCATTAATGTTGTGAAATTTTTAATAAATATTTTTCTTTTTTTTTATTCAGCTTTAAAGCACAATTTAGAATTCTTTGCTATTTGAAATACTTCTTCAATAATATTTTATGCTTACTATAATGATATTCTGTAACAAACAATTTTTATTAATTTTCTTTTAAATAGTCCGTTAAAAATTTAGTTCCTTATTTAATTTTTTTTTTTAACAAGCAATAATGTTTTCTCCCCCACACACTAGGTAATAAGCGTGTTCTTTTTCCATCATTTTCGCACCGTGTTTATTGAATCGAATATGATATACATAAACAACACATGCATCTGAGCTAAAGATCATGATATCAGAAATACATTTTGGCAGAAAGAAGTCACGATATTTATATAATTATGTAAATAAAGAACGATTTCTGGGAAATTCAATAGCTCTCTCTCAATGAAAAAGAGCATAAAAAGCGTGAAAGCGCCTAAATGTGACAACAAATATTGGATTGAAAGAGATATGTTTCTCCCCGATTTTGCCATGCGAATGTATGAAACCAAATGTTATCTTTTGCATTATTATGCCCACGAAAATTCTTTTACAGTGTGTCCAATAAGATTCGTGATACGCTGATGTAATTATAATAAAAATCGATAAGCAGGATTTGATATAAATATCTCGCCTATTTTCCGCCAAAATGTATTTCTGAAATCATACGTGATCTTTAGCACTGAACCTTGTGGTGTTTATGTATATCATAATCGATTCAACAAACTTAGTGCGAAGTGTGGAAAAAGAACACGTTTATTACCTAGTGTGTGGGGAGAAAACGTTATTAGGCGATGAAAATTTTTAAATAAGGAATTAAAATTTTAACAGACTATTTAAAAGAAAATTAATAAATATAGTTTGTTGAAGAATATTATTATAGAAAACATAAAATATTATTTAAGAAATATTTCAAATAACAAAAATTTCTAAACTGTGCTTCTTGATCGAAAATACAAGGAGTATTTCATGGGTTTACTTTGCAATAAATATTTCATTTATCTGTATAGAGTAGATCTTAATAACGCAAACATAAAAACGTGCGGTTGTGCGTTATATAGAACTTTGCGTTGTACAGATCACATCTCACACATAATTAAGCATACCTTCTAAACATGTCCAAATGTATTTCAAACATACCAAAATATAGTAGGGTATCTGTATATTGCATTTCTTGTTACCAATAGTTGTGTAGATTATAAATTTTTGTATAATATATATCACTCGAGGCATCATCAAATTTACTTTATAAACATTGTCCAAATATGGCTAGATCAAATCACTTATTATATTACTACATTTTCAAAAATTTGTATCGTAATAATAGCAATTTTTTCATTGACCCTTTATGTACTGAATTATGAATTCATGAAAATTTTATCTTCTAAAGCATTTTTCGTGAATTTTTGAAACTACATTAGAAGATTAAAGTAATCATTTAATAAATTTTAGAAGGATTTTAGAAAAGTTAAAGGATTTAGAAGGATTCATTAAATTTGAATTTATAGGGATTTTGTGCACTAGATTTACAACCCCACTCAAATCTTTTATTTTAAATATTTTTCTTAGCATTTTGTAGAATTAGGAAATGTACAAATAAAAATGTTCTTACAATAAAAATATGGAAATATTCCCGAAAGGAAAAATCCTTCTCCCCCCCCCCTCCCCCACCAACACCAAGAAAGCTGAAAAGATGTAAAGGCAAAATATATTATTCTTTTTAAAATATTTTTGTTTTGTGTAACCCATAATGCTATTGGAGCAAGATAAATTAATGCATCTATAACTCATTCTAAACTGTATTACTACTAATTGATCTACTATATAAATTGTATGACAATTTACTTTTTATGGTACTTATAATTACCCTCAATAGATAAAGGGTTAAAAAGCTCTGAATTAAGGAGGTAAAGTTGAATAAGTCTATCAAATTTAATCCTCTAGAGAATAGCAATTTTTTACAATGTAGAAATCCAGGTGCATCTTCTCTTCAAAATTCATTGTTTGCATCTGAGAAGTTGTACATTATAGAGGGTGACACATAAATACTGTAACGTGATGAGAATGCCAATATATTTTAATGTTTTTACCATTTTTGAGATATACTATTGTTTTATTCGCGTTCCTCGTACTTTTTTGTTGCGTAATTGCTATTTCAGCTGATATTAATCCACTGTTTTGAAGGAAAACTTATTGTGCAAAGAAGATCAGCCAGCGATCGCTCCCCACCAGAAGAGGGGTATGCCAATTCATGCGATCACCAAATTGCACGGCGAACAAGTCCATCGCCCCGTCAAACTTTTTAAAGAGATCAGAGGGATCAAAAGCCGTCAACGAAGTGGAAGACCGCGGACAACAAGGGCCTCAGTGCTCTTAACATGGTCAAGAAGAAGATCCAGCGAAATCCGCAAAGAAACTTCCGATAATTGGCCAAGGAGCAAAACTTTGACCACGAATCCATGCGAAGACATGTCAAAAAAGACTTGCAACTCACCCCGTACAAACTGGCGAAAGGGCACATTCTCACGGACCAAATGAAGGCGTCAAGGCTCGAAAAGTGCAAGAAGATGACGTCCCTGTGCCGCGACGATGCCTTGAATCGGATTTTCTTCGCCGATGAAAAGATTTTTTTGCTCCAACCTTTCTGGAACTCGCAGATGCAACACGAGTTGCTACTCAAAGGGGCTCCGCGCATCTTGAAGGTGGAAAAGGTTCTTTTCCCGAATTCTAGGCTGGTGTGGGCGGGGATTTCCGAATTGGAAAAGACAAAACTCGTCTTCGTTCCAAAGGGCGTCAAGAACAACGCAGCGGCGTATCAGGAGCTAACTTCGAAAGGCACCGTGATCCCCTGGACCGAAAAGAAAGCGAAGAACATCGACTGGAGGTTTCAGCAGGATTGGCCGACTACCCACGGAGCTAAGAAAACGCTGGAGAGGTGCGAAGCCAGTCTCTCGTGATTTTGGACAAAGGGTGTTTGACCCTCAAACTCCCCTGATTTGAACACTATGGACTTCGCAATTTGGGGGATCCTGGAGACAAAATCTGCGTAATCAAGAACAAGTCCCTGGATTTCTTGAAACACGCTCTGGAAAAAGCCTGGGCCTCAATCAGGCCGGAAACAGTCTCGGCCATCTTAAAGAATTTACAGAAGCGTCCAGACGCCTGCATCACCGCTACAGGAAACCATTTCAAATTATCTTGATTGTTTCTCGTACAGAATTTTCTCCTCTTTCGAATGGTGAATAAAACTAATTGTTTTGTTCGTTCAGTGAAAAGTTATGGTATTTTATTTGCGTCACAGTATTTATGTGTCACCCTGTATAGAGAATTGCATTATATAGAAATGCGTTATAAAGATCTTCTTCTCTATTTTTAGAATTGGATGTGCGTAAAAGATAAAACATTACATTTGCATTTTCCAACAGCTTTCCTGAAATGAGATTTTGAAGAAACAAAATTCGTAATAAATGAATCTGAAGATAAATCAGAGCGAAAAGTCATGTATCAGGTATAGATTATGAAGCCCTTTCCAACTATAATAGAATATTTTTAAGAAATTTCAATTTTTTCAAATAATTAAATAAGATATCTAAAAAAGATTAATTAAATAAGATCTAAAAAATACATAATTCGCCCATCAAAAATTCATTTTCAGTAATAGCTTTCCATATCCGGCATTGTACATGAATTCTTTCGTGGAGATCTGTTTAAGATCCATAGAATTTATAGATCTTAATATTGTAAGCTGATATTAATGGATAATAATTGAAATTGACATATGCGATGCATTCATGTTAAATATTTTTTAATGGTTTTATTTATTTATTTATTTATTTATTTTTTGTCTTTTTCAATTATAATGCACAATTTAGAAATTTTAGTTATTCGAAATATTTCTTAAATAATATTTTATGATACTATAATAATATTCTGTAACAAAAATTACATTAATTTCCTTATAATTATTCTATTAAAATTGTAATTCCGTATTTAAAAATCTCCACCAGGTAATAACGTGGGTTTTTTTTTTCATTGTCATCCTACCATGTTTATTGAAGCGAATATGATATACATAAACCACAAGCTTCTGAACTGAAAATCATGTATGATTTCACAAATACATTTTGGCGGAAAGAGACAAGATATTTATGTAACTAGACAAGTAAGAAACGATTTCCATGAAATTCAATAGCTATCTCTCAGTGGAAAAGAATAGGAGAAAAGCGTGAAAGTGTTTAAATGTTATCACAAATATTGGATTGAAAGAAATATGTTTCGCCCCGATTTCGCCATGCGCAAGTATAAAACCGATTCTTATCTTTTGCATTATTATGCCCGCGAAATGTTTTTACAGTGTGTCCAATATAATTTACGATAGGCTTACGCAAACACAGAGAATATTTCATGGGTTTATTTTGCAATAAATATTCGATTTATCTATGTATTTTTAGATTTGAATGTGTTTAAAAGATAAAATATTCAATTTGCGTTTTTGCAGTAGATTTTTAAAATGAGGGTTTGAAGAAATAAAATTTGCAACACATAAATCTGAAGATATACAAGAACGCAAAATCATGCATAAAACATAGACAATGAAGGATTTTCCAATTGTAACAGAATATTATTAAGAGAAAGCCCCCCCTTTTTTTCCAAACAAGGAAACAATATGCCGCAATAAGCAAATTAAAAAATAAGCAACTCAGCAAAAATCAATTTTCAGTTAGCTATCCAATATTGTGTCAAGTTCTTTCGTATATTCCTGTTATATGATCTATAGAATGGTTTTGTGATAGTAGGATTTTAAAAAAGTTATTAAAAAGACTATGGTTAAATTTCAAGCATCAATTTCGAAAGTTTATCTTTCAAATTTCATTTACTTAAGGATTAAAAATTTTATTGACATTGATTTTATTTTTTATTGTTATTAATAGTATTTTGCGTCTGTAATAAACCGTTTCGTGGTTTATAGAAATAATTAATCATGGATTTGTATTGATGAACTTAATTGAGATAATTTTTAGGTCCACTGTAAAGTTATAGATGCGGATATTTATATTTCCAGCTATTATCAGAAAAAAAGAACTGAAATTTAAATATGTCATGTATCAATGTTGAGAAATTTTTAAAAATAACTGGTTTTTGTATCTTATTCACCCGTAAAAGCACAATTTCGAATTTTTTTTTATCTGAAATATTTCTTCTTTTTTTCACCATCATCGCACCATGTTTATTGAAGCGATTATGATATACATAAACACCACATGCTTCTGATCTCATAATTACGCATGATATCCGCAATACATTTTAGCGCAAAGAGACAAGATATTTATATAAATATGCAAATAAGAAACCATTTCAGGGAAATTCAATAGCTCTCTCTCTATGGAAAAGAAAAATAGAAAAGCGTGAACGCATCTAAACGTGATAACAAATATTGGATTGAAAGAAATATTTTTTCCCTCCGATTTCGCCATGCGCAAATATAAAACCGATTCTTAACTTTTGCATTATTATACCCACGAAATGTTTTTACAGTCTGCCCAATGTAATTTAAGATATGCGTACGCAAACACCGAGAATATTGTATGGGTTTATTTTTGCAATAAATGTTCGATTTATCTATATATTTTTAGATTTGAATGTGTTTAAAAGATAAAATATTCAATTTGCGTTTTTGCAGCAGAATTTTAAAATGAGGGTTTGAAGAAATAAAATTTGTAACAAATGAATCTGAAGATATACAAGCAAAATCATGCACAAAGCATAGACAATGAAGCCTTTTACTATTGTAATAGAATATTACTAAGAAAAATCCTTTTTTTTCAAACAATGAAACAAGATGCCGCAATAAGCAAATTAAAAAATACGCAAATCAGCAAAAATCAATTTTCAGTTAGCTATCCAATATTGTGCCAAGTTCTTTCGTGTATTTCTAGATATGATCTTTAGAATGGTAGTGTGATAAGTAGAATTTTTAAAAAAAATATTAAAAAGACTATAGTTAGATTTCAAGCATCAATTTCGAAAGTTTATCTTTCAAATTTTATTTACATAAGGATTAAAAACTTTTATTGACATTGATTTTATTTTTTATTGTTATTAATAGCATTTTCTATCTGTAATAAACCGTTGTGTAGTTTATAGAAATAATTAATGATGTATTTGTTTTGATGAACTTAAATGAGATAATTTATAGGTACGCTGTTAAGTTACATATACGGATCTTTATATTTCCAGCTGTTATCAGAAAGAAAGAACTGAAATTTAAGTATTAATGTTGAGAAACTTTTAAAAATAACTGTTTTTTGTATCTTATTCAACCATAAAATAACAATTTCGATTTTTTTTAAAAATCTGAAATATTTCATAACACGTTGAGTGCCACGATAACTGACACTGAAGCGCTGAAAATTTACAATGTTTAAAGTAATTTTTAAGAAAGTATAATCCTGTAATAAATAAAAGGTAAGTAAATTTTAAATATTTGTTCAGTAATTATTTAAAACAATGTATATTTATTCTGTTTTGTGTCATATTTTAGACGTCAGCCATCGGTGAATGTCGCGTTTTAAACGAAAAGTTCGCTGTCAGCCACTGGTTGCTGACGTTGCGCTTAACGTGTTAAATAATATTTTATGTTTACTTTAATAATAGTATGTAACAAAAATTATATTAATTTTCTTATAAATATTCACTTAAAATTTTAATTCCTTATTTAAAATTTTTCATCACATAATAACGTTTTCTTCCCACACAATAGGTAATAAACGTGTTCTTTTTTTCACCACCATCCCACCATGTTTATTGAAGCGAATATGATATGCATAAACACCACAATCTTCTGAGCTCAAAACTACGTACACTGTAAAAAAAAAATATGTAGTTATACAAATGTAAAGTTACATGCTTGCTAAACTTTTAGCTGTAAATGTGAAAAAAAAGCTGCAAATCTACAAAACTAGTTTTTGTAAAGCTACAGAAATCAGTAACTTTACAAATGGATCTGATAAAATTACAGTAATCTTACTAAAATTTTATCTGTAATCCTGGTAACGGTTACATGAAAAGTTCTAGGCATCCCAGTTTCCTAAAAAATTCTTAGTAACCTTACAGATTTTTTGATTTTCGGCGCATAAATGTATCTGTTACATGAATTTTTGTTGTTGCCGTTACATGAAAAGTTCTAGGAATCCCAGTTTCCTAGAAAAACTTTAGAAACTTTACATATTTTTTTTTACAGTGTATGATATCCGCAATACATTTTAGCGCAAAGAGACAAGATATTTATATAAATATGCAAATAAGAAACGATTTCAGGGAAATTCAATAGCTCTCTCTCTATGGAAAAGAAAAAGAGAAAAGCGTGAAAGCATCTAAATGTGATAACAAATATTGGATTGAAAGAAATATTTTTCTCTCCGATTTCGCCATGCGCAAGTATAAAAACGATTCTTAACTTTTGCATTATTAAGCCCACGAAATGTTTTTACAGTCTGTCCAATATAATTTAAGATAGGCTTACGCAAACACAGATAATATTTTATGGGTTTATTTTGCAATAAATATTCGATTTATCTGTATATTTTTAGACTTGAATGTTTGGAAAAATGAAACATTCTTTTTGCAGTTTCGCAACAGCTTTTCTGAAATGAGGTTTGGAAGAAACAACATTTATAATAAATGGATTTGAAGGTAACCAAGAACGCAACATCATGCATCAAGGATAGATAATGAAGCACTTTGCAATTGTAACATAATATTATTAAAAAGTATATTTTTTTTCAAAACATAGGAACAAGATGTCGCACTAAGCAATTTAAAAAGTACAGAACTCATTAAAAATCAATTTTCAGTTATATATCCAACATTGTGTGGAATTCCTTCCTGCATCCCTGTATATGATGAATAGAATGGTAGTATGATAGTAAGATTTTTAAAAAGTTATAAAAAATATATATGATTAGATTTTATGCATCAATTTCGAAAGTTTACCTTACTAATATTCTTTACATAACGATAGATCAGTTTCAACTGACGTCACGCCCTTGCGACCAACTTGACAGCCTTTGTTTGCTCGTTGGTTTCTCCAATTTGATCGTCTAGGGGATAATATTGGCTAAAAAATACGTGGAGACGTAGTCACGTGGTTGAAACTGATTTATTAAAAAAGTCTATCGATATTAATTTTCTTTTTTATTATTATTAAGGGGTCTTGCACCTTTTAAACGTGACGAAAATTAACGAAAAAATTCAAAGTTTGAATTAGTCTACCTTCAAAAATTTTTAAACATGAAATTTTGAACATTGATTAAAGAGATTATGCTTTGTAATATTCTACCATTAGAAATTGATTAGCCTTTTACAGAATTTATGTATTGTTGAAATTAAAATAGCTCTTTTTTTTTACTCGGTAAGTCATTGCGCGCATGATAACTTGAGAATGTATGTATGGATTGTTATGAAATTTGAGGTGGTTACATAAGCAAATATGTGTGTTTAAAATGATCTACTTTTAAGTATTTATATTGGTAATATTTTTAGTTATGACAATTTTTATTCATTAAAAAATGTAAAATTTTGATTTTTTTTACAAAAATTTTTCTTTTACATAGTTAATGAAATAATTTTGAACTAAGAGCAGATCATTTAAAAAATACATATGTGCTTATTATACATATCAAATATGATAACAGTCCACACATACGTTCTCAAGATATCATGTGAGCAATGATTTACGGAGTGAAAAAAATAATTGTTTTAATTTCATGAATACACAAATTCTGTAAAAGACTAGTCTGTTTCTAGTGGTATTATATTAAAAAGCATAATCTGTTTAATCAATAGTCAAAATTTCAAGTTAATACATAAAAAAATTAGTGTAGATACACTAATTTAAGCTTTCAGTGTTTTTGTTGATTTTCGACGAGTCTAAAAGGTACAAGACCCCTTAATAGCCTTTTATATCTGTAATAAAACGTTGAGTAGTTTATAGAAATAATGATGTCTTTGTTTTGTTAAAGATCATGATATCAGAAATACATTTTGGCAGAAAGAAGTCACGATATTTATATAATTATGTAAATAAGGAACGATTTCTGGGAAACTCAATAGCTCTCTCTCAATGGAAAAGAACGTAAAAAAAGCGTAAAAAGCGTGAAACCTTCTAAATGGGATAACAAATATTGGATTGAAAGAAATAAGTTTTTCCCCGATTTTGCCATGCGCAAGTATAAAACCGATTCTTATCTATTGCATTATTATGCCCGCGAAATGTTTTTACAGCGTATCCAGTATAATTCATGATAGGCTGACACAAATACGAGGAGAATTTCATCGGTTTATTTAGCAATAAATATTCGATTTATTTATATAGATATTTAGAATTGAATGTGTGTAAAGGATAAAACGTTCTTCTCGCGTTTTTGCAACAGCTTTTCTGAAATGATGTTTTGAAGGGGAAAAAATGTAATAAATGATTCTGAAGATAAAATAGAGCGAAAAATCATGCACCATGCATAGATTACACGGCTATTTCGAACAGTAACAGAATATTATCAAGAAATTTCCTTTTTTTTTTAATTAATGAAATGAGATATCTAATTAAGTGATTTAAAAAATGCAGAACTCAGTAGTAGCCCGATTTCGGTAAACGCTATTCGTATTTGGTATTGTGTGCGAAAGGTTTCGATTGGCCCTGTACGATATTTATAGAATTTATACACACCAATTCTTGTATATATATATATATATATCAGTGGCGTGGCGTGAAAATTTTCGGTGGTTATCGCAATTATTTAAGTTTGTGGTGAAAAATTATTAACTCTAAATTTCAATGGTTGAATGTTCAAAAAAGAAACTTTAAATCTTACCTTCACTTATACATGAACTCCAAATGTTCTGCTAAAACTGGATCGTAGAGTTTTAAAAGCTTATTAAGAGTTTTAAAATATTGCTTGGTCATCGCCGCATCCAGCGATGACCGGACGCCACGCCACTGATATATATATATATATATATATATATATACACTCTAAAAACGACGTTTTCAAAAATGAGTAAAAAATACTCAAATCTGAGTATGTCGCATCGTCAAAATGGCTCCGAAACAAAATTACTCAAGTTTGAAACATGTATATACTCATTTCTGAAAACATGCACACACTTAATAATGAAACATCATGTGCTCATTTTTGAGTATGCCAATGTTTCAAAAATGAGTATGAACTGACCACTATGTGCTCATTTTTGAGTATGTCCATGTTTCAAAAATGAGTATGAACTGACCTCTATGTGCTCATTTTTGAGTATGTCCATGTTTCAAAAATGAGTATGAACTGACCTCTATGTGCTCATTTTTGAGTATGTCCATGTTTCAAAAATGAGTATGAACTGATCTGTATGTGCTCATTTTTGAGTACGTCCATGTTTCAAAAATGAGTATGAACTGACCTCCATGTGCTCATTTTTGAGTACGTCCATGTTTCAAAAATGAGTATGAACTGACCTCCATGTGCTCATTTTTGAGTACGTCCATGTTTCAAAAATGAGTATGAACTTATCTGTATGTGCTCATTTTTGAGCATGTCTATGTTTCAAAAATGAGTATGAACTGACCTCCATGTGCTCATGTTTGAGTACGTCCATGTTTCAAAAATGAGTATGAACTGACCTCCATGTGCTCATGTTTGAGCACGCCCATGTTTCAAAAATGAGTACGAACTGACCTCTATGTGCTCATTTTTGAGCATGTCTATGTTTCAAAAATGAGTATGAACTGACCTCTATATGCTCATTTTTGAGCATGAAAATACTCAAAATTTACATGTATTTTTAGGTTTAAGGTGCATTGGCGAGATATAAAATAATTACCAATCCTGCACGCCTCCTAAGAGAAAACTGGTTCACTTAATAAAATGAGCATATATTTGAAGCCTGTAAATATATTGAAACTATTTTATAAAAAATGTATCAGTCGGTCAAAAAAAAATAAATAAATAAACCGTATTAACTCTAATACAAATTATAGAAGTGAAATAAAATTGCTGTCTACTTCAATTTTAAGACTTTAAAATTTTTAATCAAGGGGTCATCTACATATTAAAATGAACAGTAACTTTATATTTTCAATATAAACCCCCCAATTTGATAACAATCGGAAAGAAAACAACTCAATTTAGCCCAATTACAAATTTTTAAGACATTTCACAATTAGTCCAAGAGTTAGTAGACATAGGACTAATGAGTTCTCAGAGTGAAAGATTTTTCTCTTAAAAAAAGTGTTTATAAAATTCGTGTTACTTATAATTCCTACCTCTAATAAATCTTCAATTGTAGAAACGTCTCTTAAAATAGTACTTCGGGTAGTTGAGTGTGTTCTTTCTAACTACATTGTCAAATTTGGAGGTTTACATTGAAAAAATTAAAAATTTGTGGTCAAATTTGGAGGTTTACATTGAAAAAATTAAAAATTTGTGTTCACCTTATCATGTAGATGAAACCCTAAGGAAAGTTTTAATAGGTTAAATTGAAATAGACAATCCATGTTGATTGATACCAGTTTCATTTCTCTATGATACTTTTTATTCAAATTAGAATTTTTTTTTTTTTTGACCAACTGTACATAAAGCTTCAAATGCATGCTTGTTTTAATAAAAGCGCCAGTTTTTCTATAGCAAGTTGTTTAGAAAATTAGCAATTTCTCTATACCTCAGCATACACATTGGTCGTCCATCAGTTTATATGTGAAAGTTGAAAAAAATGTGATGTGTGATACAGTTTTATTGGTCCAGCAAGAATAATTTAGTAATGAGTTTTATCAATTATGTATCGTATCTTTAGTACTATGGTTTCTTTCATTTGTGGTTTACTTCATCAGTGCAGATGTCAGAAATACACTACACTAAATCAAACACTTATAAGTTGATGATGGAGTACAAACAGAACACAAAAACGCATCTGACGGGATGTGTTAATTTTAAAAGTTTTCATAAGAGCAATCTCATCTTTTTTCTCCAAAAAAAAAAAAAAAATATATGCTCTGAAAATTTTTATTAAAATATATTTATTTTGCAGATTTCTAAAATCTAATGTTTTTTTTTTTTTTTTTTTTTTTTTTTTTGGTATACATATGATGTGAATGACTGATTTGCATAACAAAAATGCTTTTGAAAAATAATTTAAAAACCAGTTGTAAATTCAAATCATTTAAGTTTCAAAGAAGTCCCTCTGAGTCTTAATTTTAGAAATGTTTATTATATTTATATAAATAAATATTTAGTTTTTATTTGAAATTACACCCACATTTAAAAAATGGTTGGGTCCCTGGGACATTCAAAGAGTCCATTCACATCACTGTCCTTGCAGTCTATTCATTTTGACAGTCTTTCATATAATGTAGGATTTATCCAAATCCGCTAATGATTTCATGTAACATGTTCAAAATTTTATATTTCAGAAGAAATGTCCTCATTAAATTATATCATAATTGTCTTTAATATCACTTTCACCCTAGAGATTAATTTGAAAATGCACTTCTGCATTTTACATATATTGACTGAAAATGGACCAGCACCCATTATTATAACTTGTCAGAAAAATTCAAAGTGAATATTTCCTCAAATACAATCATCAATCCTTTTGAATTGACACTTCTCAATTACTAAACTGAAAAAAAAAAGAAACCAAATACAGTAGACTCTCTCAAATCCGCACAGCTTGGGACCAGAGGTTGTGTGGATTTCTGGTCATTGATTTGTTTACATTTTTTTAAATGTAATTTGAATGTAATAATGCAATCAAAATTATAATGAATGCTTGCAATATAGTAAAATAATTAAGCAAAGTAATAAACTAAAATAATAAAAATCAAGATAATTTTTAAAATGATTAAATTATTAAAAGTAAAGGTCAAGTAAATGATGTACAATTAAATATCCATAATCAAGATGAGGTACATTTTCCTTGAATTATTCAAAGAAACTTTCCTCTTAAAGGTACCCAATTAATTTATATCAAAATCATGAAAAAAGGAAGACTTAATAACAGAAAAGCTCGATTATTACATAAACATATTTGCTAAAAAGATTGTGATTACCATTGATATAAGCAAAATCTTGATTTTTTTTTCAGAAATAAATTTATGCTTCCTTCATGAAAAACCATGAGTTCAGTCATATCGAGAATTACATATTAAAATACATACGGAATGATATAAAACTAAAATTTTTTGTCATTTTGACCCTCCATCTGAAAAAGTTTTATTGTGTACATCTGCGATTATGTGCGAATTTGAATGAGTCTACTGTACTATGAAATCATTGCTTTCTTATGTAATATGTTTGATTTCAAACATTTTTATGGTATGTGCCAAAGCCAATTCTTGTTTATTGTTTCTGTGTTTTTTTAATAAATAGTCACAGCTAAAAGCAATGGGAAGTTAAGGCTATTCTCAACTGCTCTGCTCAACGAGCACAAAACGTTTTGACACATTTACAAATTCATTTTTTAACGGAAAGATATAAAATTGGAAAGCCTCACCATGGAAGCGATTTGGAATCGAACTGTGTTTTCCATTTTTTGATCAATCAGTTACCTATTGAGTTATAAGAGATTTTGATCATGTGATACGGCATTTTTCTCCATTTACTGACTGGATTTTCTTCTTTCGTTCGGAAGTTCAGTTCTAAATGCCAACTTTGACAGTATTTTCTGAAAGATCTATTGCGTTTACAAGAAAACGGAAAAAAACAGTTTGATCACATAGTTTCTGAATAACAACACCTGCTAGTTTCATGCGTTTGCGAACAAAAATGAATTAAAACTTATGTCAGAAAGTTGGCCCTTTGGATTTGAGAACAGTCTTAAATAATTTTTAAGCAAAGCTTCTGCTACTGACTATACATATTTTTTATAAATTTTCTAATTGAGCAGTTTATGATATTTGCTTAAAAATCACTCAATTGTAAACTTAAAATTACACGAGGCTCTGACTTTTATACATGAAAAGAGCCTTTCTTTTTTCAAAAAGATTACTACACGTTCTTCTGCTATACCTTAAAGTTACTAGAAACTCATTATGCCCATTATAATTAATAAACATAAAAATAAAACTAAAGTAATATCAAAATTGTTTATTTAAAATCTAACAAGTATTTTTACAATCGATAAAACACAAAGCATCAGTACAAAAATAGAAACTTAATCTCTCTCTCTATATATATGTAAAACAGTTAGTACAAAATTGCCAAGTGCTTTAAATACTACAAAACTCAAAATATAGCAGAAAGTATTGAAACCAAATTATTTGTTATGACATTTATTCATTACAGGTCAAATTCAAATCTATTATTATTTGATTTTTTACTTTTGTTCTTATTCAGTCAGGTGCTTTCGATGGCTATTCCCTGTCTTCTTGGGGGCTCTTATATTCCTTGCAGGCGTGGCGTATGTCTGCTTTCCCCCCTTTCTCGTTTGTGGGCTTCTCTGTCCGGTAAGCATGCAGTACCACCTTCCGTCCAATCTGTAATGTTCGGTTTCATTTACTGTATTTCCAAAATTACAGTGGAACGGAAGGCGGTACTGTATGTCCACTAGAGAGAGAAGCACATAAGCCAGAAATGAGGGAAAGAAGATACATTCATCCCGGGGAGAGATATATCAGCCCTCAAGAAGAGTGGGAATAGTGATTGAAAGTTTGAGGCTGAATAACAATTCAAGTTTAAATAAAATGATAAACATAAAAAGTAAACAATTTATTGCAGAGTAGTTTTGTATTAGTCTCATATGCTACCATTATCTCTGACTAATGTGGATTCTAGCAAAAAGCTACTAAATTGTTTCAGGAGATAAAAGTTGCAAGATAACATTCAAAATTTTGAAAGTAAATTAAAGAATCTTAATTAAAAAAACATTAAACTTGACTTTGGAGTTGGGAGGGAGATCCATCAACATAAAAATCTGGCTTACAGGCAATGTAATATGATTATATATGCATAAACTCGTGCGGAAATTAAAACCGTTAATTATCATAAACAATTTATGATTAAATATGGTTCCATCGGCAAAAGGGAAACGAGTCAGAGATTCATTCGGCCCCAGGTCAGATTTTAGGAAATTTTTTTATGTAATGAGGGGCTTACCGCAGCAGGGAGACGAGACAGTTTTGTTTGGTTTGAGGTTAGTTTTTCGCTAGAGGTTCTGGGGCCCACTAGCCAGCGAAGCCAGCTAGTCCTTTTTTATATGGATCTTTTGTTCAATAATAACCTATTAAAACACAGATGCAGGTAAAAATTCAGACAAATATACATGCACATTGGCATACAATCATACTTTTGAATACGAAACTGTTACAAAGCTGCCAAAACTTTGTATTTACCTAATATATAGCTGGATCCCCTTCAATTAGTTTTAGATAAATGTCTGCTAACTTCTTAACCTAATCTCCTTAATATAAATCTTTTTTATAAAGTTATACGTAGAGAGATAAGCAGAACACCTAAGTGAAGGAAGTGGTTCAGATGTATTTGCAGTAAAAGAGCAGACACATTCAGCATTATCTGGACAGGTATAATATCAGATACATTATTAGCTATGGTAAAACATCACATGTTTCTATTTCCAAACCAGAAAGAACGCTTTTGGGATTTGAAATGGCGTCAAAATTTATGTCTAAACCAGAAAATTTTTAAATAGACCAAGATGGTCATTGAAACGAAAAGATGCTGGAATTTTATTATAATGTTATTGCTATTGTTGAACCTTTCAACAATGTAAAACTTTCTTTGTTGATTCCTTTACCTAAAAAAGTGCATTGATGCAAGAGAGTTGAGAAAAGACTGTGAAAGCAGAGACATTAAGAAAAGTATATGAAGTATGGCAAATAGATAAATAAAATGGACAAGATTAGAGTTTGCTGCCCATAGAAAAAACAGCTGGATGCAACCATAATAATATTTACATAAAATGCAAAAGTCTTTTCAAAATTTTCCTTTTAAATGTTATATTTTAATTACACAACAGTTTAAGTTAGATTTTTTTGCCAAATTTAACAACTTTGGACAATACATTCTATGGTTATTATTTCAAATTATGAAAAATAATGAAAGCCAATCAGCTATTAAAATAGGTGTTTTACTGCTGCTTTGTATTGTACAATATAAAAAATCCCTTACCACAAAACATATGATACAACCCCATACAAATTAACAAATTTTTGGCCAACTAGAAACATAAAACTGACTGTACTACAAATATAAAGAAAACAATTAGTACTAAATTTTACCTCACCACTGATCCATAAAACTATTTCAATTGAATACTGAAGATTTACAACAATAGTTTCCTGATATTCATAATTTTAACAAAAAGAACAAAACTAAAGAAAACTAAATATAAATTTATTTAAAAAACAAGCAATCTTTTAAATTATTTCAAATTTTTCATTTGTACAGAATGGATTATACCGCAGTGTAACATACACTGATTTGTCATTTAAATCATATGAGTTTCTTATATGCAATGGAACATAGTTAAATAAATCGTTTATGTTTATTAGATTAACAGCACCAGTAGAACTTACAACATATCAGTGAAAATGGCTGTCAAAACCTAAAAACTCAAACAAATCACAAATTAAAAATGCATTATTATTAAGGACAAACATTTTTTTTTATTTTACAAAAAATAGGTAACTCATCAATGCAAGAAACAAACATAACCATATTTTTTGAATATGTTGTGCCATTATAACGAAAACCATTACACTGCATTCCTTCCGAATTGTCACTCAAACCGTTTACTTCAAGTTTCAAATTATGTTCCTTTTAACTATGCATTTTTCCATATGTTGTTTCCAACACATTTGATATTGCATTGCATTTAAAATATTTCTCATGTAAAGTATGTGCAATTTATAACTGATGGCGTATGGCTACTGTTTTAGCAACATTTACAAAATTTTTGCTAGCTGATGCACATCTTTTTGAAGGATAATGTTTGCTTACATATCGCATGCTCCAATACATAACTGGAGGCCCTAGCTGCCTTATGATCCTAGGATAGTGTACTGCAAAATGCATTTTTGGTGATAAATGTTTATCTGGAAAAAGCTCTAAAAAAAGTTTGTGATGATCTGCTATATTTTCTGCTAATTCAAAAGTTTCAGGTAATGTCTGGAGCCATAATAGTATCAATTAATTTCAACATAAGATTAAATAACTCCCAAAATTCGTTATCTTCAGAAATTTTGTCACCAATTAATAAGGGTATGTTTCGAATCAAGGTCCACATTTGAGATGCACTTTGCCCATTAGAACCATCAAGATTTAAAAGTTTTTCTCTGTTTATTGACACTGGTTTAGAACTTGATTCATATTTACCATAATTAAAATTTATTATCTTATCATTTAAAAGACTAAGTGAAAATTTTGGCTTTAAAAACAAACTGATGTACTATTAAGAAGGTTTCACTAGCACACCAACCTTAAAAAAGATCGTGCATTACATCTACAATCAAATTATTTGTCACATGCCAATAACTTAAATCATTTAGGCAGCAAGGAGTTTTAACACCACATTCTGATACTGTTGTGTCACCAGAAGACACTTTATTAACATGCATGTCATGCTCAGTTTTATTACGTAGTAAACTAATATCTTCCTTTATCTTTTTATACAAAATATATTTTTTTGCTAGACAAAATCTACAACAAAAATTAGCAGTAAAGCTCTCAACAAACCCCAGCAGTTTATTCAACCCTAAATTATCACCTACCACTTGCCAAATTACAACTTTGTATATATTTCCCTGAAATTCTATACCTTCATCTGAAAGCTTTTTCAAATCATGAACAAGTCTATCTAGTATTGTCCGATAACCATATTTTTCGACATCAAGAGAATAGTGTATGTTAGTTATAAATATTGAATCTAATAAAGATTGAAGGTGCACAGGCAAATCTTTAATTTTAAAATATACGAATCCCAATTTATGTACACCGGTATGTGACCCCAATGGATTTTGTAAGCTCCACATCATCTATATACAACTCGATTACTATTGTATCCACAGAGCTTAAAATTGCATTGGAATAATAATAAAATCCATCTTGGATACTACAAAGGGTTGCATTTCTAAGACTTTTGTTTTGTTTGTATGTTTTGAAAATATGCAAAAATCCATCAATAGAAATAATTTTTTTCATTGTGTCTACTATACTTATGTATTGGCATGTGTCATTTTTAAGAATTTGGTGAGGTAGCCATCTATAAACTTTTGTTCATATTGTGTACCCAAAGCAATCTCCTTTGGCTCAACATAGCGACCACTTGCTTTAATGGCATTGACTATTTTATGTTTTGAATCAAATGTAGACAATGAAGAAGCAGCAAAATCAAATGTTGCCATCAGTGATTTTGTGTTTTTTTCACATTTCATTCCATTTTCAGTTAAAAAATTTACTGTTTCTGATTTTAAATAATTTACAGTATTGTACAGAAAAGATGAAGTACTATTGATAGATGAGATAATACTAGAACAGTAGTACACTGCTTTTGCTACATGTTTCACTGCAATATTGCAAAATATCCTTTTGAAATTGTTCATGTTTGCATATTTCTGAATCACCCAAAAAATTGATTTGAAAATATCAATTTGAGGGTAAATCATCAGAAGACAAATCACCATCTTTACTATTTATCGGCTGATTTGAAAAATTACGACTTTCTGAAATGTCTATTTCTACGTCACTAGCATGAAATCTTTTCAGATGTCTCTCATAGTTAAACAACTTCATAAATGCTTGTCTACAGCTTTCATCATAACACACATACGGCTTAAGTATACATGTCTTATGATAATTTCGAATGTGACGGCAAAGATCATGTGGATTTTGAATTTTTTTTTTTTTGCAAAGTGAACAAAACATGGCTGCAAATTTTTAAATACAAGTTGTAGCTGATAAAATATAAGAAAAAAACAGAATTTAAATGTTCTTTTAATTCAGTCTAAAAACAAGTGCAGAAATATTAAAGTCCCTCTCCCAACTCCCTATGAGAATATTTATTTCTCAAATGACAATTTACATTAAGATTAAAATATTATATTAATAGTCCTTTTTAGTTCACTGATATAGGATGTCACTTCATTTTGTTTTTTGTGCATCACATTTAGTATAAAACAGGCATTGAGAAAGTTTCATACATTACTACAGTAAGGAGATGAAAGGCTTTCCTACACCAGCCCCAAACAAATGACTATCTCAAATGAAATAAAATTTACATTAGATTAAAATATTATGACATTCAGTTAATATCTATAATAATAAAAAAAGGATAACTAGGATGAAAAGTTTCATACTGGTACAATGCAAAGTAAAAATATGATATTTACACACTTAAAAAAATCCGTTCTTTCAGTTCTCTGATACAAGATGCCATTTCATTTTGTGCATCACATTTATAAAAACAGACATTTAGAAAATTCCATACATTACTACAGTAAGGAGAAAATTCCAAGTTTAAAATATGTTATCTTAAAGCATAAATCAACTACTTTTAACATACTACTTGTTTTTATACAATGGTTTTCAAAAATTAATGTTTGTACAGGGTTTAACGTCCCAATAGCTAATACAAGCGGTTGTTTACAGTCTCCACCCAATAGTCTGTCTTCTTTCATAAACTTTTCGATGCCTTGGCACTACCTATAAACAAAAGAAAAACATTTTAAAAATAAGTGCAATAATTTCTTGATTGTTGTCACCCTGTGAACAATTTACAAAAGCAGCATGATTTAGGGCACTTCAGAAATATATACAGATTGTAAGAACTTTGTGTCGTGTAATGAACTCTTTTTGTGAGCTCCTGTAAGTACTGTATCCCATGCATAAATACTACACACTTAATTTTCAATAGCAATCTTGCTGCAATAATCCAATAGCATATATCTTTCACAAGATTTGGATGTAAATACAGAATTATCAGCACTTACAAACTAAATTCAAAAATAAATAAATAATGAAAAGTGTTACATTTTTGTGGGGTAACATTTATGTAGTAATTTTAGAATTCATTACAAAATATTTTTTTAATTGAATAGTTTTAAAAACAAAAACGTGATAATTATCCTACTGTTGTTATCATATAAACCTCACAAAAATACAATACTTGATATTTATAATAATACAACTAATATTTTAATGTAAATCAACAATCACAAGAGTTATTGGCAGACCCATAACCAGGATTTTCCTTCGGAGGGGGCTCAATCTTGGAATTTTTTCTGATATGATAGCAATAATTTGCACACTTTAAAGTATGAATAAAAAAATAAACAAGGCTTAAACTAAGGTGTATTCCTCCTTATAGTATACTTGATACCCATGTCAAAAATTCTATTTTTTTTTTTTTTTTTTTTTTTTTTTTTTTTAAGTGAAATTTTATTTTATGATCAAAAAGACAGAAAACGTACTGGTGACTATTTTTATATTCTATTCGTATCATTATTTTAAAAGATAAAACTTTTTAGTACATTTCACTTGCACACATTGTCAAAGTACACTATGTGACATTGAACATGCAACACCAAGAAGTAGGAGAGGACAGATATTTATTCAAATTTCAGGATAGATGCATGTCATAGAGTTATTTAAACGATATGAAATGCGCAGCTCTCCAGTGCATGTTGAATAAGATATAACGGAAGGAACCTGCAAAATGGGCAGTATTCGTAGCTTTACTTCTGCTAGGGAAAGCATCGTAGAAATTTTGTTCTTGTCTCCCAGGACGCGTGTAATAGCAGAGAATGCCAGGCCACTGTCAACGGAGACATTTACAGCAGACAGACGATTTTACGAAGGGCATGGTGATTGGACTGAGACGGACAGGTTGGTCCATATGTCATATTCGCAGCTGAGACACATCTGTATGCATCCACAGTGCACCGCTGTGGCGAAGGTGGTTGGAACGAGGAAATGTGGAAAGTTTGAAGGGTGCTAGTGCAGCCAGAGTGACGTCAGCACATGTGGATAGACGCTTCCCCCGAAAAGCAGTAGTGAACCCGCAAGCCACTTCTACCTCCACTTTGCAGTGTGTTCAAGACACCCTGAATGTTCCCATATCGACCAGAACCATTGTAGTACTCTCATTGACTCTGTACCTAGACGTGTTGCTTCGTGTATCGTTATCCACGGTGGTCCTACATCCTACTGAGCTGATGGTATTCTCGCTTTGTATTATGGCTATATTTTCGAAATATTGTTCAATTCAACTACTGTCCGTTGCTGTCTCTCTCTGTTTGTCGAGTTTCATCATTTTCTGGCCACTCTTTCCTGGTGTTGCATTTTCAATGTCAGGTAGTGTATATGTGAAAATATTTTGGTTTGAGAAAGTGGTGCAAGACAGAATTAAAAATTAGTTACCAGCGGATATTTTATTATCAATAGAGATCTATCATCATTATCTCTATCATAATTAAAGAAAGATTTTTTAAACTTTCGGGGGTGCTTCAGCCATCTCTCTGGCTATGTGATTGTGTAAATTAAACAATAGAAGGATACATACAGACAGAAATTTGATGAAATGATCAAGAGACTGGGTCCCAGTGGGTTTTATTATTATGTGCTTGGAATTTTTGGAACCAGATTTTCTAAATACTCCTTGGTAAAGTAACATTGGGAGTAAAATTAATGCACAAAAAATTTCTGAAAGAGGAAAAAACTTTGTAAATACCAAATTTTAGATTTCTCTGAAATCATAATCTTAAAAATAACACCTACTAGCTGAACCGCCATTGCCCAGGCATATGATAATAACATTAAATAAACCTCAAAATTATGATTTTATATATTTGACTCTATTTTGTCTGAATTTATATTTTTAAATGAAAAACTTCTTGAAAAAATATTTATTTTTAGTGATAAAACTGCTTTTAAGAAGACATTTTTTCACTTGGTTTATTTCACTAGTTCTTGTCTGAATTTTTTAAGATATTCTGTAGTTATAATATAAATATGAGAGTTATAGATCCCATAACAAAAATTCGAAAACAAAAATACTGATATCTAGTTGATAAAGAACTGTGTTTTTTTTTTTTTTTTTTTCACATCAGCTCCATCCGTACAAAACTGTGAAAAAACACAAAGTAAAATGCATGTTTGGATCTTCCTTTCATCCTAATGCACAATCTGATACTAGGCATGCATTACTGGTTGACGCAGAATAAGAGATGAGGTTTTGATGAGAGTTCATTATCATTTTTAATTAATATCTTGACTAATTAACAAAAAATTGAAAATTATCTGGTGCATTAGAAAAGGTCTTGGCATGGTTCCAAGTTACAAAATGTGCCAGGACTGAAAATATTTTTGATTCCCCCTTTCCCCCAGCTGAAGTTCAAAGGCTAAAGTATATAAAATTTAAGAATGTGTGCAAATACGTAATATTAAAAAAAAATAATCTTGATACTGCTCTAGGGAATTTTTAAAAGACAAATATGTCATGTCCTGGTGACAGCCGACGGAAGACTTGCACCCATGAGCCTTGGACTACCCTCACTCAAATTTTCAGCCTTGATGTACAGTTCGTAATTTTTTTCTAGTCATAGCGCACAGAGCAAAACTTTGTTTCATTAGAATAAGATATGGGTCAATAAGAAAAAAAATGGTTCATTTTAGGAGGGGTTGGCACGGTTGAAACCGTTTCTTTTTTTTTTTCTTTTTTTTTTTGTCAAAAAAAATCATTTGGTATTTTTAGAACAAATTTAATATAACATTTTTTCTTTTTTGTAATTTAAGTGCTTTTAATTATTAATAAAAGTAATTTCTACTTTTAACACTTCATTTCAGCAGACAACATGAGACATAACGAGTCTAGATCATGTTTCCATGCATGTAAAAGGAAAAATAGCATGTGCTGATGAACATGTCTTGTCTGGTACTCTAAAAGTTTATCTTAAAACATACAAAATTAGAAAAGATAAAATAGATAATAGTCCAGGCAATAGGGAATTTTACCTAGCAAAATTAATGGTAGTTCTGGAAATAGGCTTACTTATGTTTTTTGGGTCGCTGAATCCGAATTTGTAACTACCCACCAAAATTTCCCCCGGCAACACCCCCAAATTTTGGTAAAAAGCCCCCCAAAAAAGTTTATTAAAAAATCAATTTTTTTTTTTGTTTTAGAGAAAAAGTATCTAGAAATTCAGAAAGTAGACAAAATTTGCAACAAATTAGATATATGACATTATGACTTAGGATGAAGGGGAAGGGGGGATCTGCCTTGGAACATGCGCCGCGGTGCTGCGTGGACTAAGTTGCACAATTCCACTTAACCACTCACACGTTTACATTCGCCCTCCCATGTCCCCTACGAACTTTCTCTATAAGGTTTACTTTAAGTTTGTTGGGTCGCTGAATCCGAATTTTTAACTAAACCCCCAAAATCCCCCACCGAAAACCCCCCAAAATAGTTGTTTTTAACTTTAATTTCTTATTTTTTTAGTGGAAAAGCATTACGAAATTCAGAAACTAGACAAAATTTGCAACAAATAGGATATATGACATTATGACGTAGGATAAAACAGGAGAGAGGGGGCTGCCTCGGAACATTCCCCGCGCGCTTTTCTCAAAAACCAAATTTTTTCAAAAAAACAATTTTTTGGGGGGTTGCCGGGTGAAATTTTGGTGGAAAGTTACAAATTCGGATTCAGCGACCCAAAAACCATAAGTTGAGTCGAAATCCATAACTAGTATTAATTTTGCCAGGTAAAATCCCCTATTGCCTGGACGTAATAACTTAGTGCATGTAGCGCCGCAGTGCATGTTCAGAGGCAGCACTCCTTCTCCCCGTTCATCCTACGTCATAATGTCATGTATCCTTTTTGTTGCAAATTTTGTCTAGTTTCTGAATTTCGTAATGCTTTTCACCTAAAACAATAAGAAATTTAAGTTAAAAACAACTATTTGGGGGGGGGGGGGATTTTGGGTGGAAGTTAAAAATTCAGATTCAACAACCCAAAAAACTTATTTTTAAGTAAACCTTTTAGAGAAAGTTCGGAGGGGAAATGGGAGGGCAAATGTAAACGTGTGAGTGGTTAAGTGGAATTGCGCAACTTAGCCCACGCAACACCGCGCGTATGTTCCGAGGCAGATCCCCCCTTCCCCTTCATCCTAAGTCATAATGTCATATATCTAATTTGTTGCAAATTTTGTCTACTTTCTGAATTTCTAGATACTTTTTCCCTAAAACAATTTTTTTAATAAAAACCTTTTTTGAGGGGCATTTTACCAAAATTTGGGAAGGGGGGGTTGCCGGGCGTAGCTCATAGGGGGCAGAGCCCCCCAGTATCTTAAAACATACAAAATTAGAAAAGATAAAATAGATAAATAATTTTCAATATTTAGCATAAAATATTTTCATTTAAAAAATGCAGATTATTAAGAGCTGTTAATAACAAAATACAATGATCTTTAAGATTTTGTCAAGTTGTGAAAGAACATTTTCTTGATTGGGGGAGATTATTCTTAAAGAATTTTAAAAACTAACTTAAGATATGAAGTTGAATAATACAGATTGCAAAAATTGAGTGCTAGTTACAGTATTTCAATAATGCCAACCAATCTTTTTTGTTACTTGCTGAATCTAACGGTAAAAATTTTTAACTTGGACACTTGGAGTATCATCAGAAAACAAAATAACCAGAAGTATTTGTATATTTAAAACCAATAATAATAACTACAGAACATTATATTTTCATGAAAAGGCATCAAATATTTATGGATTATTATATTATTAATCAAAAGTTTCTTCATGCGATTTTCAAGGTATCAATGTTTCACTATGTAGAACAGTTTACTCTTTGAATATACAACATAGCGTTACTAATAGATAATGTTTAAATTAGAAATTGATTTCAATTTTCTACTTAATTGACTACTATTTACTTTTAATATTTTCAAGTGAAGTTATATTTCTTATAGATACAATATCCAACAATGTTTATTTTATCAACAGATATGTAGTTGTATGCAATAGCAAATTATATATTAATCTGGGTTTTTTACAAAACAGATTTTTGCCACCCCTGATTTTAGGACCCTTCACAGAATTCCATTTCCTAAAATGAATCCTCCACAGAATTATATTTCACAAAAAGAACCATTCACAGAATTGTATTTTTTACACAAGGACAACATCATAAAATTTGCTTTATTTTCTATTCTATTAAAACAGTCCTTTCACATGTATTTAAATTTTTAACTGTGTATGTTGAACGAGACATTCATACTTTTTGTGGAAGATTCATATATAGAAATGTAAATGAGTCCGTAGGTAGAAAATGCATCCCCCCCCCCCCCCCAAAAAAGGATCATTTTTTTAAAATGCTACTTTTATTTTCACAAGTATTAGGGGACAAAAAATCGCAAAATTTCACAAAAACACCCTGTCAAAAATGTTAATAGAACAGTTAAATTTATTTTAGTAAAAGTAATGAATTTACTATAGAATATACATTTAGAAATTTACTATACATGCACATAAATATTTACTGCATACTTTCATTGCAGGGTTCAGCTGTACTCATATCTAATTCAAGCCAATTTGCAAATTCCTCAGCTGCGGACCTTCCGCAATGCCTACCTTGTAAGATAATGGAATTTGAAACTATTCCAAATTCTGAACAAAAGCTGTCGCCTTTCCTTTCATCAAAAATTAATTTGAATTCAGAATCAATCTATAAAAAAATTAATATACAATAAGAGATGCATTATAATATTAAATACAATTATATTAATAGCTATGATAATAAAAAGATAAAGCAAAAATTTTAAGCTTTTCATTATGATTGTCACACTACATGTAAGGATAAACCAAATCTCCTAAATTTCAAAGCATTTTCAAAATATTAGGAACTTTAAAAGCATCCTACCTTTATGAATTGCTAACTTGTGCAAAACTAATGTTAACCTTGAGAGATCTAGGTAAACTGTAACTTGTATGCAGGGGTGATTCTGAGTAAAAATAAATCTTTTGAAATTCACAGCAAATTATCTCAATGGTTACAATAGAGGGCGGGGGATCCTACTCTGGGGCTAATTATGCGATCCATTGACGAAAATCGCATGTTATATGCAATTCTTTGACAAAATTTGCATTTTACATGCGATTTTTTGATAAAATTCGCATTTTCTCCCGCAATCTTTTGCTTAAATTCGATTTTTTTCGCAATCCTTTGACTAAATTCAGGCTTTTTTTTGTCACGCTTTGATGAAATTCAGGCTTTCTTCCATCATCCATTGATGAAATTCAGGCTTTCTTCCATCATCCATTGATGAAATTCAAGCTTTTTTCCATCATCATTTGATGAACTTCAGGCTTTTATCCATCATCCTCTGATGAAATTCAGGTATTTTATACAGTCCTTTGACAAAATTAGTGTTTTTTTTAAATCCTTTGATGATATTAGCATTTTTGTGTGATCCTTTTACAAAATTTGAGTTCTTTTTCAGCGATCTCTTGATGAAAAGCACGTTTTTTCCACGCGATCCTTTGACGAAATTCACGTTTTCCCCTGTGATCCTTTGACGGAATTTTCATTTTTCACTGCGATGCTTTGACAAAATTCGCACTTTCCCCATGATGTATTGATTAAATGGATTTTTTTGGTGCCCATTTGTCAAAATTTATGATTTTTTTATGTCTGAATTTTCAGACGGATGGCCGATATTTTAAAACTTTCATAACCGAAGATTTAAATTTTCGAAAAATTTAGAACAGAATCACCCGTGATTGTATGTTTTTATTTTTATTTATTTATTTTATTTTGCTAATTTATAGGGATGCACCGAATAGTGATTTTGGCCGAATGTCGAATATTCGGCCTACAGGCGAACCGAATTACCGAATATTCGGCTGGACAAATAATTTTTTATTTCAAAGGCATTAAAATATTAATTAAAAAATACATATTACTTAATACAGAAAATAACATTTGGATAAACAGGAGCTTTTTATAAGTAAACTTTATACTGAAAAAAAAAATCTACTTTGAGTTACTTAAGAATAGGATAGTTATAAACTTTTTTAATTAATAAAATTTTAAATTTCATGACTTCATCTGTGAATTAAAGCAAATGAATATTTTCTTAATTTCTAAAACAAACATTTTAAAATCAAAGAGAAATTGTGAAAAAAATTGGAAGAAAAACTTCACAGGGTCATATATACTCTTTATTTGTCCGGAAGCGACTAAAGTAAAAATAAATAATACAATCTATACAAATGATGGCAACTCAGCAAGGAAAATTTTAAATGGCATCCTAGATTAGTCTCTGAAATTTGCGATCCTAAAATCTTTCAACAAACTTTTAATGGAGATAATGTGGTCAAGAAAATCTTTTTTTTTAAACATTAATTTACTAATTTTCTTAACTTTAATTTTACAAACAGCAAATAATGTAAAATTATTATTTTTTTTATTTAAATATAATTCTATTTATTTAATTGTTCTGGATATCATTATAAGTCGACAGTTAACATTAGAAGTTGTGCAAGGTTTTTTTCAGTATTCGGTGCGCCAATATTCGGTGAGATGTCCGAATACCGAATATTCGGTGCATCCCTATCCCTACTAATTTACTTACTGTACAATAAAGTGTCGTGTAATGTTTGCATCTTATAATACAGGGTATATACAATGATCCGTTTATATGTTTAAGTTAATAAGATAACAGATACTGTATGAACATTACTGAAATTGCATTTTTTAGCAATGTCTACATGGGGTGTCCATTACTGGAAATTGACTAATTACGTGTTCCAGTAATGGACCTAAAAAATAAATGATAATAAACCTAAAAAATAAATGAAATTTTGTAAATGGCCATTAGTATATTCATAAAATTTAAAGTTTTCTATTACTATAAGTTATCTATTACTATAAATCAACCATCTTGTGCGAGTTTTAATGCATAAGCTAAAACCTTTTACAATGTTCAAATGCACAAATACGTACAATACCATGACACAAAAAACCACATACGGCCGTTTCAAAGAGTATTCTTGGATCCCCTTTCTCAGTGTGATAAAAAAAATATTAAAAGATTAAAATGGGGTCAAAGAATCCCTCGGTTATAGACCCTGGCTATTTTTGTGATTCACCCCCCCGCCCCTCGCACTGAAGAAGGAGATCCAAGAATCCTTGAAACGGCCGTATGTAGTTTTTTGTGTCATGGTACTGTATGTGTTTCAGCGTTCGAAATCCTTGGTGGTCCGCTGGTCCGAGATCACTAAAAATTCAATCGGACCACAAATTTAAAAAATTTAGTGGTCCGAAGGACCAGTAACTAACAGTAACTTTTTCCCCTCTTTGACAGGTAAACGTAAATTTTCCCATCCCTGAGAAAACTGCAACCAAACATTACAATAAGCATAAAATTTGCATAAACACTTAGTCAGTTAAAATAAATAGACGGAAATAAAAAACATAACAATTTCAGTTTTTGTTTATGTACTATTTATTTAATTTTTAGCAAATTATAATTTTACATTTTATTATGCCGAAAATTTTGGGTAACTGAAAGGAAGTTTGGTTTATATTCTCGGCGGAGGAGAGGGGGGGGGGTGTCACTCAAAGGGTTAAGGTACTTATATAATTTTATGTAGCAGTCCAGTAACGATGTCTGCAGACCAGTAAACTCTGATGTTTACTGGTCCTTGGGATCAGTGATTTTTTTTTAATCAATTCTACCGCTGAAAATAGTCAGGGTTGCAAAATCGCTAAAAAAAATGTCGGTCATAACAAAAAAGATGACAGACCATCAAGGGAGAATATGCAAGGGATATACAAAAACTCATTCAATTTCATTATAAAAATTAATATAAGGTTAACAGATAATATTAAAAATTCAAAACAATATTCTTGTATTTAATAACATTTGTTATAATACTTGTCCCCAAGCAGCATTAGCGATAAATACAAAATATTATTTTGTCTTCAAAAGCATCGGTAAATTAGAGAGAGATGGGGGAGGGGGAAGAGAAATTTGTAAAAAGCAAATAGTATAAAATTTTGTAATGATAATGATTCTGAGATTCATATAAATATTAAAATTGATCTAAGTCCAATAAAAAACAATGATGTTTTCAAAACAAAATACCAACATTTTCCAAACGTTATTTCTAAAAAAAGAGAGGGGAAAGGGAATTTGTAATATAGATAGTGAATATGAAATAGTAAAAAAAAAAAAAAAAAAAAAAAATTGTGCATGCATGTGGCAGTAAGTAAAAAATACTGCATGTATGAGCACTGCATGCCCATAAAGCAAAAATTCAAAACAATATTCTTGTATTTAATAACATTTGTTAATGCTTGTCCCCAAGCAGCATTAGCGATAAATACAAAATATTATTTTGTCTTCAAAAACATTGGTAAATTAGAAAAATTTCGGTTAAAAAAAAAAAAAATCTATTCAATATGTCTTTTAACATTCCGCTGAAGCAAGTAACTTTTTTCCCTCTCTGACAGGTAAACTTAAATTTTCCCATCCCTGACAAAAACCGCAACCAAACATTACAATAAGCATAAAAACTTAGTCAGTTAAAATAAATAAACGGAAATAAAATACATAATTAATAATTTCAGTTTTTGTTAATGTACTACTTATTTAAATTTTAGCAAATTATAATTTTACATTTTATTATGCCGAAAATTTTGGGTAACTGAAAGGAAGTTTGGTTTATATTCTCGGAGGAGGAGAGGGGGGGGGGGGGGTCACTCAAAGTGTTAAAGGTACTTAATATAATTTTATGTAGAGGGCCAGTGACGATGTCTGCGGACCAGTAAACTCTGATGTTTACTGGTCCTTGGGACCAGTGACATTTTTTAATCATTTCTACCGCTGTGTTTGTGCATTTGGAGATTTTAAAAGGTTTTAGCTTATCTATTTTCTATTACTACTCCATCAAAAATATTCAAATATTTCAAAAAAATTGAAGAATATATAAATTTATTAAATGAAGCCAGCTCATAGAATCTTCATTAAGATTTTCCCTGAAAAACTGCATAAACTTTGAAACATTATTTTCTGTTTAATGATTGATTTGATTAAGGGTGTCAATAATAATCCAGATTATAAAACATGCAAGAGGGAGTTTTGAAAAAACAAAATAATGCTAAAAGTTTATTGGTTATTTTTTTTTATAAACCAAAAACATTAAAGCGTGTCTACTACTGACACATCTACCCTACATATTATTCAATCAGGAAGAAATTAAATACATGACAAATGCTAAAGTCAAATGTTATATGGTATTAAAATATCTTACAGAAACAACATGCATACATTTATACACTTAATAATTTCCAGTACGTATGAAAACATGTGCAACAGTACAGAATCAAATCAATTTCGAAGCTTTTTATCAGCAATTTTTTTTTTTTTTGGTGCCTAGGGATGCACCGAATATTCGGCCTACAGGTGAAGTGAATACCGAATATTTGGCTCATCGAATACTTTTATATTTCAAAGTTTATAGCCATTAAAATGTTAAATTTTAAAACAATTTTAGAAAATATTTAAAACAGAAACTTTTATTTTAATAAAGAGCTTTTTTTCAAGTAAACTTGGTACTTTTCGGTTAGCTGGCCGGCAGTATTATGTATACATAAATATGTATACATACATATTTATATACATATATACTATGTGTGTGTATATATAAAACATATGCATAGATATATAATGTATATATACATGTATGTATGTATATATATCTTATATCTATATATAACACTGGCGCCCAGCTAACCGAAAAGTATCGTAAACTTTATGCTGAAAAAAATCTGTTTTGAGTTATTCAAGAAGAGGATAGTTATAAACCTTTTTTAATTAGTAAAATTTTAAATTTCACGGCTTCTTCTGAGAATTAAAACAGATGAATAAAATTTTCTTAAATTCTAAAAGAAACATTTTAAAATCAAAGAGAAATTGTGAAAATATTATGCAGGATCATATATTATTTGTTGGTCAGGAAGAGACTAAAGTAAAAGTAAATAAATAATACAATGTATTCAAATTTTATATGGTGGCAACTTAACAAGAATAACTGTTCTACTCCCTTTGATTAAGCAAGGAAGTTTTTTAATGCATTCTACATCAGTGTCTGGAGTGGGAAATCCTTTTCAGAGATTGTAAACGTTGTTCTGAAAATCTTAGAAAGAAACAGATTATTTACGGGAAAATATTCAGAAACTTGCATCTGTACATAATTAATTCCTATGAAAATCCTTGTGATTGGTTAATTTTCTTAAATAATACTTAACAAACAGAAAATAAATAATGTAAAATCATTCTCTTTTATTTAAATATGATTCTGTTTCTAATTATTCTGAATATCTTTTTAAGTTGACTCTTAAACTTAGAAGTTGTATACGGTTTTTAATAAAATGTTTAAAAAGTTTTTTTTAGCCGAATACTTCGATATTCGGCATACCGAATAGCTTGATAATCGGCCAAACCGAATATTCGGTAACATGGCCGAATACCGAATAGATACCGAATATTCGGTGCATCTCTATTTATAACATTAATATTTATTTTAATTCATTAATAAGGAAGATTAAGAACTAGAATAATTCATTATTTGGCTGAGATAAATACAAAAGAATACAGAATATTTGTGAGATTAAACTCTATGGGTACGGTTATTTTCGGAGAATAACTAAATATGAGAAAAAAATTCTCTTATTTTCATTCTATTAAACGTATTTATATAAAAATCGTAATGCACATTATTTTAAACTTCATAATATGCTATCAATATAAAAACAGAATACTGAATTTCAAATCATAAAGGGAAAATCTTGTTTGTTTCATTTACTGCTTTTAACAAATGTTGCAACTAACTTTAAGAGGGAAGGGGGCGGGGAATCTAAATAAAAATTGGATTTCATAAACGAAGTGAAAATTTAAGCGCCAAGTAAACATTAAGTTGATTACGTGAGTTTCATAGTCTAACGATTGCTATTATCATTTTTATATGAAAAATAAAGCATTATATATCAAAATTAGTAGTCAAAATAACAGAAAGAACAAATGAAGACAAAAACATTAATGTTACAATCATCAAAATGCCGAATGTGAAACATCGTGTATAGCTAACCCTAATCTTAAGACAACTTACAGAAATTGTGAAAACAATAAAAATATGGGAAAAAATTTCGACAACAACAAAATGAATGAACTTACTTTCAAAATTTTCGACGAATTCTTCCAAATTCCACTGCCGAAGTCTTTCGTTAACGTGATCGTCCATTTGCAACCTTGAGTAGAGCAGCAACAACAACAAAAAAAAGCCTCTACGCTTCCGCTTCTGCGATCTCACCTTACGACGGTTTTTAAATGTTCTTCCGCGGACACAATAAAAATGTAGTTCGCCACGTTTCATGTAATAAAATATTACTGACAGGAGCGCTTCATTCGAAATCATAAGAAATAGTGATTAATGTTAATAAATTGAACTACCTTGGTGAAATTTACCCCATTTAACGAATAAAAAGTAATTTTGTTTGAAACTGAGTATGGCTGGTATTTCAAAATTGAAAGCATTCGGTTTTCATATTTGAAACAAAAAGTTTCAAAATAAAATGAAAACATCGATTTACTCAGATTTGAAAGCGTCATTTTTCTCAGTGTATATAACGATTTTTAAATAGGCTAAAAGATTTGGAAATGGACAAATGAAAATCTGCGTAGATACTGAGAAACGCATCTGCTTGGTCAGAGCTTTCTGTCTTTTCTTAGCCGAAATTTTGCTTGGCGAAAACCATGAAAGTAGAGAATTTAGATCGGATGGGCGGAGAAAGGGAAGAATCTTCTGCATTTCGATGGACTTCTGTTTTTTTAGGAGTCGATTGCAAAAGTGATTTTTTATAGAAAGAAGATAATTTCCATTAACTAATAGAAAGGTGGGGGGGGGGGTCATCTGCGTTTGGAATCTAAAAACTGAATGCATAGAAAATAAGGGGTCGCGAAGCGATACAGAATGGGAACGCGAAACAGTTACGCCTGCCGTTGGCTAGAAAATAGGGATTGCTTCGCGGTACCGAACGGAATCGCGAAGCGATTACGCGGCGGGTTGATGAGCATAGCGAGCAGGGCAGCCCCCCCCCCCCCCCATAGTAGCTAAATAATAGATAAGTTTAAAATTGCACAACACATTGGGAAACTCACTTCCGAAAATTATCGGTCATAGTCGGACCTGTTACCGTACTCTTCTGTGCATAAATGAACGATAAATGCTACCGACATAAAACATGCCTATAAAACATGTTGCAGTACAGCTTTGTATTCCTTTTGGATTTTGCTACATTTGGAAGTAGCATAAGATCATTAAAATGCACCGCAAATGAATTTTAACCATATTGCTTAATGTAATGTAATTCTTTGTGTGTCCTTGTACACGAACTATAAACACTACTTACTCTATACTTCTGAGAAAGTATGTTGTAGTCCACCTCAACGATGCGTATCAATATCGTTATGTTTGAAATATCGAAACATCAATAAAATGTGCCGTAAACGATTTTTCGGAATAGGCACTAAGGTAGCGGAATTCTTTTGTGTATCACTATAAACTAATTTGAACACTGCACACTCCATTTTCAATACCGAATATTCTATAGTAAACCTGAATAAGATATAAAAATTACATGGCAATCCAAGTATATTTACGAAAACTGTAGTAAGGCGGCAAGACGGCTAGGTACGTAGACAAAACTAATTCATGAAAGTTTTCTACTATGTTAGAAAGTGTTAAATGTAAATCACAGGAAAAAGGTGACAATTATCACCGTCATATAAATCATATATAATTTTAGAACAAAATTATTTTCGTTATGCACTATTATAAAATTAATGGTTTACAAAAATGATGTTTTTTAATTTAAAAATATTTACCACATTTCTCAAAATTAACATTTTTTTAAAAAGATTTATATTTGATGGAGCGTATATCCTATACGCGCCAATTTTATTTCTCGCATTTTTATTTCTCGTGTTCCTGAATTACAAATACTCTAATCAAACGAAACGTTTTGGTTTATAGTTTTATTATTATTATTATTATTATTTTTCTCTCTCTCTCTCTCTTTTTGTAATTTTAAATGAAATGTGTGGACAGCAACAAAATTCGTATTTCAAATGTATGTAATATAAGTATTTTAACTATATATATTTATATATATTTAAAATATATGAAAAATATGTAACTTAAATGAAATGAGTGGAATGTTTATACAGGGTGCAATATGTTATCTACCTCCGACCTTTAATTTCTCAACCGTTGTCCGTAAACATATAGTTGTTCGTAAACATATAGTCCAATTTTCATGCTCGTTATAGCTCGGCAGGTCGTTTGCATTCCGCTGCCATTTATCTAGTCCTTAGTGAATACGTTTTATTTTCCGGTTGTCTATTCTACCTACTTTGACGTTTGAATGTTGTTCGACCCCTAAAAGTTAGCTCAAATTTTTAGATAAAATAACCCTCTTTGGTGATTCCCCGATTTGGCGATACCGGCTAAAGATCTTTTCGCTGTAAAAAGGACATTGCACCCTGATTTTGATCTCGAATTACTTTAATTCATCTTTTAACTGATCCCTCAATGAAAGACAAAATCATGTGCAAAAGTCTCAAACTTTGAAATTTAATAACTGTGTCAATTTTTGTAGTACAATCATATATGTCAATTTTTATGTGTTATATCTGTTATGATACGTGTAAAATTTTACTTAATATAACTATAGGGACTGGGGACCGTATAAAAAGTTAAATTTCGTAATTTTTATAAAATTGATTTTTTACTTTAAATAATGCCATAACATGAATATTTATCTCATTTCAAACGTTTTCGTAACTGGAACTATATGTCTACGGCCAACGGTTGAGAAATTAAAGGTCGGCGATAGATAACATATTGCACCCTGTATATTAACTGAAATGATTGCAAGACGATTGGCAGCGATAAGAACAAATATTCGACGATTTATTACCTGCGCCGGGCTAACAAAAAAGTACCCCTATCGACTTCATTATGCAACAGAAGATTCATTAGACGAAGTTTTTTTTTCCTTTTAGAAGCTTGATTTTCTTAAAGTTAAATTTCCGTTTTTACATTTTTTACAATTTACATTTTTTTAAAGATAAATTTTGTTATTACTTTGTTGGTTTTATAAATCCATTAAAACTGATATATTTAGGTAAGAAAAGGAAAAATTCATTTTCTGAAACACCTTAAAGAATAAGATCATACTAGTTATTTTTTTTTATTGCTAAATGTAACATAAATGTTGCTAAATTTTACAGTTTTTAAGAACTATTATTTCAAATTAACTAGACTTCGCTACAGTATATAATTAGTAATTTCTTATTTTTATAAAAATGTTTATTAGTAAGGATAAAGAATCTGCTAAATACATTGTAAAAAAAAATTCAGGTAGATTTTAAATGTGTTAGTGCATTAACCCTTTATGTACTAAATTATGAATTCATGAAAATTTTATCTTCTAAAGTATTTTTCGTGAATTTTTGAAACCACATTAGAAGATTTACATAATCATTTAATAAATTTTAGAAGGAATTTTGAAGGATTGAAGGACTTAGAAGGATGAATTAAATTTGAATTTATAGGGATTTTCTGCAATATTTATAACCCCACTCAAATCTTTTATTTTAAATATTTTTCTTAGTATTTTGTAGAATTAGGAAATGTATAAATGTAATGTTCTTACAACAGAAATATATAAATGTTTACGAATTGAAAAATCCCCCCCCCCCCTCCAAATGTCAAAAAAGCTGAAAAGATGCAAAGGCAAAAGAATTCGCCCTTTTAAAAGTATTTTTGTTTTGTGTAACCCATAATGCTTTTGGAACAAAATAAACTAATGCATCTATAATTCATTCTAAACTGTATTACTACTAATCGATGTATTAAATGAATTTTATAACAAGTTATTTTAATGGTACTTACAAATACCGTCAGTAGATAAAGGGTTGTATAATTGTATGTGCCACATGAACTGACATCTTTGAAGCGCAGCCTACATATTTATTAGCCCCCGGTATGCTACTTCTTTCTCCCAGCTTATTTTGTGTCGTCTCCAAAAAATAACGTTACGTTATATAAGTTAGCCGTAAAACAAATTAGATGTATCATTGTACGATTAAATACTCTACAGCAGTGGTTCCCAACGTGGGGTGTACGCCCTACGGGGGGGACAATTTGACTTTTTAGGGGGCTATTTCAAATTTTTTATTAACCCATTTTTGGTCAGTTTTTTTAATTTACTTTTATTTTATTTATTTGTTTTAAATAAGGCTAAAAATAGAAATAATATATGAAAATTTAAAACATAACTCAATAAAAACACATTTTCAAAAAATTCCCAATTAAAAATTCAACACAAACTACAACCGGAACAATTGTATGATTAATATGATGATATGTTAATATTTGATGTATGATGATATGTTAATGTTTGATGCATGATGATATGTTAATATTTAGGCACTTTCATATATATTAAAATAACTCTACAATTTTTCTGATTATAATATTATTTTATTATTACAGACTTTAAAAAATATATATATTTATTGAATGAAACTTGCATTTCTATTGACAGTGCAATATGTCACATGAAAACACTTTTACATATGTTGAACACATTTAACCTAAAATATATTTGAAATACCTAAACAAGATACTACTTTTATTAAATTAATAAATTCCTAAATATGAGTATCGCATAAGGAAATGGTAAAAAGTAAATCTTCTTATGGATGTTGTGAAGACCACACATAATCAGGGGTGGGGAAATACATCATTTTACTCGCCACTGGCGAGTGGATTTTCTGCCAGGGCGAGTGAATTTGAAGGGAGTATTTAAAAAAATCCATGCCAAAAGATCTGCCAAGAACTTTATTTTTTTTTACTAGTTAGCTATATTTTACAACTTTCCAAATTACTGTGATGTAAATTCGGTACTAAGCTCTATTCTTTATTAAACTTTTCTCTCTCATGTATATTCATGTATATTTTTACAGGGAAAAAATATATATGTGAAAATGTATTGTAGTAAAAGTAATCAACTATTTTTGCAATCGCCTAAGTTTTATTATAGCAATCATTGTATTTTGCTGGCCGCTAAAATAATCCCTTGGCCTGTAAGACTTTCTGTAAATTCCCCACCCCTGCACATAATATAAAAATACATCATAACATATGTTTTTTAAATTTTAAAATCTGATAATATATGGTGGGCAACTAACGATAATGGGTAAAAGAAGAAGTAATCAGAGAATTATGTTATTTAAGTGAAAGAAAAATGGATACTGTAAAACGATAAAGGTGAATCCGGTAATTCTACTTCTGAGTTTATTTTCTATGTAGTCTCGTTGTTAAAAAAAATATCTTAATGAAGAACTAAATTTAATAATAAATGTATCAACTCTATCAAATGTAATGCAAAATGTGGAAGTCTCTGGAAAAAATTTCATGAAGATAAAAATGCAGACTACATAACACTTTTGTATCTGAGTTAAGTTGCCAAAAAAAGAACAAAAACCAATCAACCAAACAAACAAAAACAATAACACTTTTCTAGGTGCATCGGATTCATACAATAGTAATAAAAGCAAAAAAATTTGATCCTTATTACAATTTAAAGAATATGAAATGATTTATCAAAGTTAATACTCTCTCTGTCTTTCTTCATGTGAATAAGTTAATTATTATATATTAAGAATTTTATGCTACAGTAGGAAGTATATGTGTGGAGGGGGGTGAGGGGCACCGAGATTTTAAAGATGCTCAGGTGGGGCACGGACAAAAAAAGGTTGGGAACCACTGCTCTACAGCAATTTTTAAAACTTCTAAATATCGCACATTTTCAATTTTTATATCGTCCTATTGGGGAAAAAATATACCTTTAAATGCAATTTGTTTGAAAGCTGTATCTCAATTTATTTTTGAAATATTAATTTTTTGTAGTTTTTAGAGCCATTTGCTTAATATTGGCAACGGAAGTATTCCATTTCTGTGTAGAAAGTAAAGGAAAAATAGTTCTAATATAGTAATTATATATTTTTGTTGCCAGTTTCTCATAACAACCGAAAGAATATGTAATTAAAATACGTGCTAAATTGAAAAAAAAATACAAACGAATGATTTCTGTAAAAACATGGAGCTATTATAAACTATATTTAACTTTAAGTATCTATATTAATGTTACAAACAAATGAAGACCCATGAATCCTTATACAGCGCTTTTTAGTCGAGTTTCTTTAATGACGGCATCTTTTTGCCGCATTTGTGTATTATTTTGTGATAGTGATGTCATATGCATGCTTTACTGTAGATGTTTAAGAGTGGATCGTAAATGTGGAATTCTGAAGCGGATGCGAATGACGTCCTTTTACATAAAATAAAAGCATATGCTTTAAGTCTTAAAATTGAAATGTGTTTTGTACTATTTATATATACATTTTTTTTCATCGGGGGCGACACTAAATTCTGAAAAAGCAGAATTCCTGTTTTCTATTTTTTTATTATTACTATTTATGACAAAGGAGTCAACAGGTAATAAAAATGTGTAATAAATAAAACATCAAGTGAATTATAAGAACGTATTTCCAGAATAAGACAAACATATGGAAGAAAGAAAATGACGAATTGAGCGCAGTTTCATGCAAACACGGTTACAGAAAATCTCCTACAACCGTTATAATTAATGATGTAACATGCTTTGTGTTTTTCTTTTTGAGTGTCAACTCGTATTTGTTTTGCTGTTATAAGAAAGTAAACAAAGATTTTCACGTGTAGGTTTGATATATATATATTTAAACATCAAATAGTATGTTTTTTCTTGATATTTTAATTAATATATTAATAGTGAACAATTACTATTTCCTAAACACAGGAATTAATAATATACATTAATGTTTTTCAACGAGGCTTAAATTTTTTTTTAATTATCTACAATTACTTTGCATTCAAATAAAATAAAAATACAAATTTTGTTCTATTGCAGGCAGTAATGATTTAAAAATTTTTAATTTAGCATGAAATATGTAAAAATTTGCATTTTAACCCTTTATGTACAGAATTATGAATTCATGAAAATTTTATCGTCTGAAACATTTTTCTTGAATTTTTTAAACTACATTAGAAGATTTACATAATCATTTAATAAATTTTAGAAGGATTTTAGAAGGATTTTAGAAGGATTAAAAGACTTAGAAGGATTCACTAAATTTGAATTCATCGGGATTTTGTGCAATATTCATAGCCCCACTCATATCTATTATTTAAAATATTTTTCTTAGTATTTTGTAGAATAAGGAAATGTAGAAGTATAACGTTCTTACAATAGAAATATAGAAATATAATTGAAAGAACATTGAATGGCAACACAACCCGAAATGAAAGAAAATGAATCCATATTCTAATACAATTATTGTAAAAGAAGTCTACAATTAAATATTTAACATAAACGTTACCTTTTATGTAAAAAAATGACGACATATATATATATATATATATATAGTATTCATTAATGTTCAAATATGATTTTTTTCATCTGTAAAATATTCAGGATTTCTTTGAAAAGTAGTATTAACACGAACCCACCTCATAATATTGAAAACGCAATCCGAAACAATTAACACTTTACCTTACTTTACTTGCAGAAAACCACTAATGAAAATTTTCTTATTGCTATAGATCGCAAATGTTGCAAATTCCCTGACCTGTTCATGACGTTCGAGGGCTGATTATCTCATGACTGATTGAATTTCATAGCTCTTTTTTTCGCGAAAATCTGATGAAATTTGCGATTTTTTCCGCGACCGTTTCACGGAATTCACGATTTTTTTTCTGTAACCGTTATCGAAATTGTTATTTTTTCTCGCGACCAATTATCAAAATTCCATATTTGGTCTGCGATCTTTTGACAAAATTTAAGATTCTTTTTCACGATCATTTGATGAAATTCCTGATTACTTTTTTCTACCACCAACTAATAATATTTGTAATTTTTAGCGCGATAGTTACACGAAATTTCATATCTTATTTCACGATCGTTTGATGAAATTCCCCTCGATTGTTTGAAGAAATTTTCGTTATTTTTGTGCAATATTTTGACGAAATTCGCTATTTTCGCAATCCTTTTACAAAATTCGAGGTTTTAGTTTGTACAACCATTTGATGAAATCGGCATTTCTTTTCGCGATCTCTGATGAAAGTAGCAATATTTTTCACGGTCGCTTGGAGAAATTAGAGATTTTTTTCAGCGACGATTTTTTTTTTAATTTGCAAAATTCGTGATTTTTTTCTGTGACCCATTGATGAATTGATTTTGCGGAATTCGAAAGAAAAAAAATCGTGGACTTTCACAAAAAAAAAAAAAAAAAAAAAAAAAAAAAAAAAAAATCGCAGAATAATAACATGTCCATGAAAGAAGTTAAGGCGACAAAATCCAGCAGAGCTTTATTTACTGTGCTGGATTTTCCTATTTTCTGTGAGATTTGTGCAGTTCTGTACATTGTGCAATTCTGCAAGTTTCCTGATCCTCAAAGAAAATTTTTCCTTTTCCTTCGCCAGGAAACTCTTGAAATGGCGCCCTTGTAGTAAAACCTGAAAAAAAGAATTCGAAAGGACTAAAAAAAGGTTCCATTTTAGATAGGTCTCTGTCCTAGCAAGTATAATTGTATGACGTTTTTTCATCGAAATTTGATTTTTTTCCCCTTTGAGAAAGAATTCTGTTATAGACAGGCTTCGTTTTCACAAGTTTTACTGTAATACATCTCTTTTCAGAGCTATACTATAGAGTGGATGGTTTAACAGTCTTTGAGGATACCTGTAAAAATGGAACCTATAATAGAATCCTGTCTAAAAAGAAAATTTTTCATATTCAATATATTGAAATTTTACCTGCTGAGACGGAAACCTGTTTAAAACGAAATTTTGTATCGATAATTGAGTTTCCGTATTCAAAGTTTTTACTGTTGTTGTAAGCATGATTCAGTTTACGTTTCTCGTTCGGGCTGGGGGGGGGGGGGTAGACGCTTGGATCCTACCCTTAGCTATATAACTTCCATCAAAAAATCTTTGACACCCCCCCCCCCCCAAGAAAGTTCTGAAATAGCGCCCTGATTATAATTATTAATGACAAAGGTGCCAACAGATAATAAAAAAGTGTAATAAATAAAACATCCAAATGCGTTTTAAGAAAGGTATTTCCAGAATAAGAATAACATGTGGAAGAAAGAAAATGACGGATTGAGCGCATTTTCATGCAAACACTGTTATAGAAAAAACTCCTACAACCATTATAATTAATGATGTAAGATGCTTTGTGTTTTTCTTTTTGAGTGTCAACTCGTATTTATTTTTCTGTTATAAGGAAGAAAACAAACCTTTTCACGTGTAGGTTTGATATATATACAGTAAATTCTTTCTAAGGCGGACTTTGTGTAAGCCAGAAACCTACCGCGGACCTAAGCGGAAACCTACCTAGTCTACCGCGGAAAAATTTTTAAGTCCCGGCGAACCCATAGAAAATAACATTAATTCTCGCTGCATAAGCCGGAACCTGCCTAACGCGGAAACGGAAAGGGTTTTAAGGTCCCATCGAAACCAAAATTTTGCATAAGGCGGAAAAAAAGCGGAAAATTTTAAAAATGAAAGGCATTTCGTTTATGAAACTTTAAAACTGACATATATATGATATACTGATATATATAATATATATGATATACTAATATGATATATGATATACTGATATATATAATACTCAATGCCGGGCACAATAATAAAATTTCGTAATACTTTTAAAAAGTTAATTCAAAAGGACAAATACTGTTTTAATTTTAAGGAATTCTTGTTTATGCCATTTTTCCCTATTGTGCTTTAAAATTGTACTCAAATTCAAAGTGATAGCTTTCTGTCTCATTCCCGAAGTTATTTTTTTTTGTGTGTGTAAACGTCAAATTTGTACGTATTACGGTAGTACTAAGAAATTGAATAGCGTTTTTCATTTATTTATAAAGACAAAGGATCTTCCAGAATGGTTTTCAACTGATTTTTTAGGCAGGACAATCAATGAAAGATTGCCATTCATTATAACTCAAGATCCAATCTTTTTATCGAAAACATAAAACGCTATTCGATTGACGTATGCTTCATCCCAATAAATCACGTTGTCAGAACGTTGTCAGTCACCGCATGTGTTATTTGTTCTTCGTCGTTTTATCATGTCTAAGGATATTAGTAAGTGAATAGTAAAAGTGGCTTCAAAATCTAAACTCAATACTCCATCGCTGCTGGATAAAGTCGAAGTTACCAAATTAAAAGAAAAAGTAATATTCTGTCGATCTTTGTATTAAGTTTTCTTATGGTTAAAATTAAATTTATGATGCTATAAAAAGAAAGTGCTGCCAAAAATGAAGATATCGATATTTTAACTTTTGAATGCTTTTCGATTGCTAGAGTGAATAAGTTGCCCATACCTGGACTCAATTGCGAAAAAATAGGTAAAATGGATTTTAAGGCTTCCAGTGAATGGTTAATGAGTTTCCATAATCTACACAACATTCCCATGAAGCATGTTTTACTGAGACCAGAAAGATGTTTTACAGCATGAATTTCGGGAATGGAAAGGTAAATTTCATCTACTGATTGAAAAATATCAAGAAATGGACATAAATAATTGCAAAGTGACCGGACTATTTTATCGTGTGTGCCAACTAAGACCCTTGCAAAAAGAGGCAGTGAATGCCACGGAGATAAAACCTCCAACTTGAGTGTCACCGTTTTGCTTTATGCTAATTTAGAGAGCAGTTTAAAGCCTTCTGTGATTGGCAAATTAAAAACGCCGCGGTGTTTCGTGAATGTAAATATTGATAAGCAACTGCCTGTGAATTGGAGGTTTCATAAGAAAGAAAAACTGGATGTCTATTGCCTTAATGGAGGGGTGGCTGAAGGAATTCAATAGTCGAATGATTAAAAAAAAATTGTTGTTCCTCGATAATGCATCTTGTCATGGCAATTTCAAACTGTCGAATATAAATTTAGAATTTCTTCCGCCAGATACTAGTGCAGAGACGCAATCAGTGGATCAGGGAGTTATTAAAATGCTGAAACCCACTACAAAAAGTATCTGTTGCGGTCGATTATTGAGTCTTTCGATGATTGATCTTCAGCCATCGATCTGACAAAAAACATCTGTGTTTGATGCTGTTAAATAGTATCTATCTAGTAACCAAATCTCGCTCAGAAATGTCGCCAGAAGAGATTGCTCATTGTTTTAGGAAAGCAAGTGAAGATGACCACGATTCTGAAAACGTTGAAGACAGCGGCGAATTTAAACTTATCAGGACAGTTTGAGAAGAATTGGGTGATTCAAAAATATTTTACTTGTTCAAAGAAATAAAAAAAATACCGATAATAAGAGACTTACGTACTAGTGAATAATGAATGGCAAACCAAAAGACAAAACAAGGATCGATAAAAGATTATTTTATGATTCTTTAAAATACTATGTGAAATATGAGGTATGTAATTGCATTGGTTAAATTAAATGATTTTCAGTAAATTTCAGAATTGAAGCAATTTTGTATTGCTAATATTATTTTTTTGTTTAAATATTGTTGTTCTAAATTATTAAAAACAATAAATTTATTAACAAGTTTGATTTCGTTAAAATTTTCATTTTAAAGAACGGGACTAAAAGTTAAAAAAATAAAAATTTATACGATTTTTTTTTTTTTTTTGCATAAGCCGGAATATTGTCTACCACGGAAACTTTTCTCAGTCCCGAGCGATTCCGCCTTAGACAGAGTTTACTGTATATATTTTAAACATAAAACAGTATGTTTTTTCTTGATATTTTAATTAATATATTAATGAATAATTAATATTTCCTAAACACAGGAATTATATATACATTAATATTTTTCAACGAGGCTTAAAAAATTAAAAATTATCTGCAATTATTTTACATTAAAAAAACAATAAAAACTTTGTTCTATGACAAGCAGTAATGATTTTAAAATCTTTTATATTACATGGAATGTGTAAAAAATTGCGTTTTAACCTCTTGCCTGTGGAATACATTTGAGAAAAACGATCCAAAAATGAAAAAAAAAAATTATCTTTAATTTTGTTCGTTATTATCATCAAAATGTTAGAAATACATTGTTTTAAAAAAAAGAAATTTTAAACGAAATAACTACTATATTTAATAATTTCACATATATGGGGAATGTTAATGGATTACAGTAATTGTTGCTCAAATTATAGCAAAACAAATCAAATAACATAATTTTCAAAATAAATATTATAAGCTAATACAACAATATTATTATTTATATCAGCTTTCATGAATTCCATGTGCCTCAGATTCCTTTCAATATCACAAATCCTTTACAGTATTGCAATGTGATTTGAATGAAATTTGGGAATAACAGCAAAATTATAAAATTCCGACAAATGGCGCGAAACTACCAAACTTTTCGCGGGAAGGTATCTCCATTTATTAGAAAAATAGTAAATTACATATTATCATTGAACGAACTGAGTTCGGGCTTCACGGAATTGAAACACTATTTTTTTTTCTTGCCCAAACTCAGGTCAGGCATTCAAAAATTGGCGCATTTGCATTGCCCTTACTGAGTTAGGGCATCACAGGTAAGGGGTTTAATTACACAAAATCTTCTCGTAATAAACATGTAAATAGATATTAGATTGCTATTATATTGATATTAATAATTTTATTCTGTTCTTGTATCTTTGAAACCCTCTGTATAATAAAACCCACTATTTAAGTATTATTTGAAAATGAAAACAATCAAAATGCTTGAATAATGGAATAAAAGAATTAAGTGAAAATGATATAAACTAAATCAATTTCCTTGAATCCTTAATTCATCTTATTATGGCTAATCATATACCGGGTGAGGAAAAGTTCTTTACAACTTAAAAAAGTCCTTCCGGCCAGTGCCGGGAGGAAGAGGTAGCTTTCATATTCCTTATTTTAAAAAAGCCAACTTATATTATTCAAACACACGAAGCTCAATTTAGTGGAAACCGAATATAGGAGATTCAATACTAATTTTTATCAATACAATGAATGAGAATTTCGCGAAATTAGTCAGCTTTATCCAAGCTGCTTTTCTTTAAAGTAACTTATATTTGGCTGCCAAATTCGGCGATTTCTTAAAGTGCCTGTCATTTTAAGACAACATGGTGGATGAGGCTAAGCAGTGAACTTGGTCGAGACCTTAGTAATTGCTGTGCACATGCTCACTCACATCGGAATCGGTTAATATATAGGAGTGCTGTCGCGTGCAAAAAATCAGATTTTTCAAAATGTCACCCACAATAGAAATTGAAACTGCTATATCTGAGCCATTTTTTAAGGTAAAGACAAACAAAAAATGCTCCTGAATCCTTATATCAAGATCAAATACTTAAGAAAGAAACCTTTTTCAATTTCTATTTTTTTTTACACCTCACTTTAAATATATATATATATTTTAATTTAATGGCCGCCATTTTGAAACAAGATGGCTGATGAATCTGGCCAGCGAACTTGGTCGAGGTGTTGATGTATACTATCCATATGCCTTCTTACATCGAAACAGGCGAATACGTGTGTTATCGCGTGGCAAATACAAGATCGTTTCAAAATGTTAGCCATGCTAGAAATTCAAAGTGCTATAAATCAACCATTTTTTAAGATATCAACAAAAGAACAAATTTTCAGAAACAAAAACTGCTCCGGAATTTTGTATCAAGGCCAAACACATAAAAAAAATCTTTTTCATTTTCCAATTTTTAATACCTCATTTTGAATTTTAAATTTAATTTTTTTTAAATGGCAACCCTTTTGAAACAAGATGGCGAATGAAGCTGGCCAACGAACTCGGTCGAGACATTGGTATGTACTATGTACAGACCAAGTTACATCCAAATAGGTTCATAAATACGCCTGTTATCGCGTGACAAAAATCAGGTCGTTTTAAAATGTCAGCCACAAGAGAAATACAAAATGCTATTACTCAGCCATTTTTTTTTAGATATAGACGAAAGAAAAACTGTTCCGGAATCTTTGTATTAAGGTCAAACACATACAAAAAAAATCTTTTTCATTTTCCAATTTTTTGGTAACTCATTTAAATTTTTTTATTTTTTAATTTTTTTAAATGGCCGCCATTTTGAAACAAGATGGCGGATGAAGCTGGCCAACGAACTCGGTCGAGATATTTGTATGTACTATGTACACACCAAGGTACAACCAAGTCGGTTCATAAATACGCCTGTTATTCCGTGAGAAAAATCAGGACGTTTCAAAATGTCAGCCAAGCTAGAAATTCAAAATGCTATAACTCAACCATTTCTTAAGATATAGACGAAACAAAAACTGCTCCCGAATCTTTTTATCCAGGTTAAACACATAAGAAGAAAATATTTTTTCAATTTTAAATTTTTGGTACCACATTTCAAATTTAAATTTTTCTTAAAAATTTAAATGGCCGCCATTTTTAAACAAGATGGCGGGTGAAGCTGGCCAACGAACCCGGTCGAGACATTGGTATGTACTATATTTAAACGAAGTTACATCCAAATCGGTTCATAAATACGCCTTTTATCGCGTGACAAAATTCAGGACGTTTCAAAATGTCAGCCACGCTAGAAATTCAAAATGCTATAACTCAGCCATTTTTTAAGATATAGACGAAACAAAAACTGCTCTGAAATCTTTGTATAAAGGTCAAATACATAAGAAAAAAATATTTTTCCATTTTCAATTTTTTGGTACCACATTTCAAATTTTAAATTTAAAAAAAAATTTTAAATGGCCGCCATTTTGAAACAAAATGGCGGATGAAGCTGGTCAACGAGCTCGGTCGAGAGATTGGTATGTACTATGTACACACCGAATTACATCCAAATCGGTTCATAAATACGCCTTTTATGGCGTGACAAAATTTAGGACGTTTCAAAATGTCAGCCACGCTAGAAATTCAAAATGCTATAACTCAGCCATTTTTTAAGATATAGACGAAACAAAAACTGCTCCGGAATCTTTGTATAAAGGTCAAATACATAAGAAAAAAATATTTTTCCATTTTTAATTTTTTGGTACCACATTTCAAGTTTTAAATTTTTTAAAAAATTTTAAATGGCCGCCATTTTGAAACAAAACGGCGGATGAAGCTGACCAACGAACTCGGTCGAGACATTGGTATGTACTATGTACACACCGAATTACATCGAAATCGGTTCATAATTACGGGAGTTACAGTGTGACATAGGTCAGATATATATATATATATATATATATATATATATATATATATATATATATATATATATATATCAATTTTGAACGGAGGGTGGTTTCGGGGTCTGGGGGTCATGATCGATGAAAATATACCAAAATTTTTTGAAATCGCTTTCCTCCGAACGGCTGCAATAGGTAGCTTTTTTGTAAAGAAAGCTACCTAAAAGTCCTTCCGGCCAGTGCCGGGAGGAAGAGGTAGCTTTCATATTTCTTATTTTAAAAAAGCCAACTTATATTATTCAAACACACGAAGCTCAATTAAGTGGACACCCAATGTAGGAGATTCAATACTAATTTTTATCAATACCAAATCATTATGAATGAGAATTTCGCAAAATTAGTCAGCTTTATCCAAGCTGCTTTTATTTATATTTCGCTGCCAAATTCGACGATTTCTTAAAGTGCCTGCCATTTTAAGACAACATGGTGGATGAGGCTAACCAGTGAACTTGGTCGAGACCTTAGTAATTGCTGTGCACATGCTCACTCACATCGGAATCGGTTGATACATACGAGTGCTGTCGCAGGCAAAAAATCAGATTTTTCAAAATGTCACCCACGTTAGAAATTGAAACTGCTATATCTGAGCCATTTTTTAAGATAAAGACAAACAAAAAATGCTCCTGAATCCTTATATCAAGGTCAAATACTTAAGAAAGAAACCTTTTTCAATTTCTAATTTTTTCGCACCTTACTTTAAATATATATATTTTTAATTTAATGGCCGCCATTTTGAAACAAGATGGCTGATGAAGCTGGCCAGCGAACTTGGTCGAGATATTGATGTATACTATCCACATGCCTTCTTCCATCGAAATAGGCGAATACGTGTGGTATCACGAGACAAATAGAAGATCGTTTCAAAGTGTTAGCCATGATAGAAATTCAAAGTGTTATAATTCAACCACTTTTTAAGATATAAACAAAAGAACAAATTTTCAGAAACAAAAACTGCTCCAGAATCTTTGTATCAAGGCCAAACACATAAAAAAAATCTTTTTCATTTTCCAATTTTTTAATACCTCATTTTAAATTTTAAATTACATTTTTTTTTTAAAATGGCAACCCTTTTGAAACAAGATGGCGAATGAAGCTGGCCAACAAACTCGGTCGAAACATTGGTATGTACTATGTACAGACCAAGTTACATTCAAATCGGTTCATAAATACGCCTGTTATCGCGTGACAAAAATCAGGGCGTTTCAAAATGTCAGCCACGCTAGAAATTCAAAATGATATAACTCAGCCATTTTTTAAGATATAGACGAAACAAAAACTGCTCCCGAATCTCTTTATCGAGGTCAAACACGTAAGAAAGAATATTTTTTCAATTTTCAATTTTTTGGTACCACATTTCAAATTTAAATATTTCTTAAAATTTTAAATGGCCGCCATTTTTATACAAAATGGCGGGTGAAGCTGCCCAACGAACTCGGTCGAGACATTGGTCTGTACTATGTATAAACGAAATTACATCCAAATCGGTTCATAAATACGCCTTTTATCGCGTGACAAAATTCAGGACGTTTCAAAATGCCAGCTTCGCTAGAAATTCAAAATGCTATAACTCAGCCATTTTTTAAGATATAGACGAAACAAAAACTGCTACGGAATCTTTGTATAAAGGTCAAATACATAAGAAAAAAATATTTTTCCATTTTCAATTTTTTGGTACCACATTTTAAATTTTAATTTTTTTTAAATTTTTAAATGGTCGCCATTTTGAAACAAAATGGCGGATGAAGCTGGCCAACAAACTCGGTCGAGACATTGGTATGTACTATGTACACACCGAACTACATTCAAATCGGTTCATAAATACGAGAGTTACAGTGTGACATCGGTCAGATATATATATATATATATATATATATATATATATATATATATATATATATAAATTTTGAACGGAGGGTGGTTTCGGGGTCTGGGGGTCATGATCGATGAAAATATACCAAAATTTTTTGAAATCGCTTTCCTCCGAACATCTGCAATAGGTAGCTTTTTGTAAAGAAAGCTACCTAAAACTCATAAAAAAGGAAGAAATTATGATAAAGAAGTGCGGTTTGCAAGAAAGGACTCACAAGGTAGTCGGATTTCTTTTAGCAGCAAAAAAAAATTTAGTTAAAAAATCACATGTAGAGGCGCTGACGACTCAAAACACAATGAACAGGACAACAGTTGTGTCGTAGAACGTTCTGGAGTTCATGTTGAGCATTTGTTATTGGAAGAACAAATGAATGGAGCGTATTGTTGTCCTGTTCATTGTATTTCGGGTTGTCAGCGCCCTCTACATGTGATTTTGTAACTAAATTTTTGTTGCTGCTGAAGAAAATCCGTCTACCTTATGAGCCAGATACGCAGCTCTTAGTACATCTTTATTTTTTGTGAATATTTAAATAATAGTCGTACAAATCCAGAGTTTACAAATTTATCCACCGAAGCCTTGTGTGTTATGTTTTGGTAGTTGATACAAAGGAATTCTTGGCAAATAGAATTTTCAGAAATGCGCCCCTCTCCTGATTTCAGTGTTTTGCCTCTCTTCATTTATTATATTTTTATGATGTATAATTGCATATAGATATAGTCGAAATATAGTTTTAAAAAATTTTGCTGTTGAAGAAACTACTTTAAATTTCGTAAGTAACGTATGAAATATAACTATGCGGTAGGAGGGGGAAGGAGTATACACTAAGTTTTTTATTACTGCAGAAAATTAGGACTCCGGTACTTTTTCGGTTAGAAATTAAGCACTGCAACCTGAAAAATAATTCTATTCAAAGTGGCCCTTGCTTCACTTTCAGAATCAACACATTTGAAATAGCGTTGACGCAATCAATGACTAGTAAAAAAATTATACTGATATTAAAAGCTATTTATTGTGTATGGATTAAAAACATAAAATTTATCTTAATTTGTAATGAGATTTAGGTTTAAGGAATTTTTTCACGAAATGTACAGTCGTGGGAAAAAAAAAAGTAAACACCCCCCTACTAACTCGTCAACAAATTTTCGTACAAGAAAGTTATTGGTACCGAACGATTGGAAATAACGTCTACTTTTAAATGATGTATATAAAATTTGCTTAGAAGGCCACCTACATATTAAAACGAACACAAACTTTCTTTTTTCAATGGCAATACCTAATTTTAACAAGATATTTCAAATCTTCGGTTCAAACTATGCCTAGACACCAAATTTCAAGTCATTTGAATGATAAGTTTTTGAATTATAAACATTCAAAATTTAGTGCTTCTAATGTTAAATTACATTTTCATATTTTTATTAATATCTCCTGAAATTATACTCCTAATGTGCTAATTTTTTGTGTAGCAATAATACTAAAATACCCCAACGTAAATACGTTGAATTTGCAATTTTTATAATTTTATGGTATGAATTACGAATTATGAAATTAATATTCGAAAAAATTATGAATTGCAACCTACATTTTTTTTGATGGACTTAGATTTATTAAGTCCTGCTGTATGGAAATCCAAAATTTCACATTTTTCTTCCAAGTAGTTTCAAATTATGCTTAGAAAACGGCAAAATGATGTTTTAAGGGGCCGTCTATGATAGAAGTGACTCGATATTTTGAAATTTCTTATTCTATTCTGTAATCTAACAGTCTTCAATGACTGCTTAAGTGGCCCTTAAGATGCCTTGATCAAGAAGGAGGCTCTCTCGGTCAACGATCGAGAACCGAACTTCAATTTAGACACAGCCCCTAAAATACGCTCGTATTAAAATAATTAATTTCTCGGAAATTTATCGTACGAAATGCATACAAATTTGTTTTTAGGCTAATTGGAGGGTGTAGAGTTCATTTATGCTGTCAGAATTGTGTACTGCTATTGAAAAAAAATAAAGTTAGGGCTCATTTTAATATGTAGATGAACTCCTGAGTCAATTTTATATGCATCATTTAAAAGTAGACTTTATTATCAATAGTGTGGTACCAGTAAATTTCTTCTACGATAATTTTATGCAGAGTTAGTAAGAGTGGTTACCTTTTTCTTTCCACGACTGTACTTGCCACCCTTTCAAAATCAGCGACTCAATTCGTATATTTTTCAAAGTTTAAAATATATGAAGACAACACTGAATGTACACTGAAGATTTATAGAAAGAAAAACAAATTTACTTCTTCAAAAGCATTCATGAATTTTTTGAATCATCTGTTTATCTTCAGAAAGTATTAAAAAACCGTGCAGATTAAAAAAAAAGAAAAGAAAGAGAAACATAAAAAAGGAGAAGGTTGAATTTTGAATATTGTTCTAGAATTTCTCAGGATTTTTTAAAATTGTATTGTACAGTTTTAGTTGTTGTTGTTACGTACAGCAGACTAAGGAGAAGAAAATGATTGTTTTTTTTTCTTAAATAGAAAATAGCTCATGTGAGTTAAACTAAATCAATCTTTCATCCTTACGATAAAATAAATACCAAGGGGACTTGGAAACTAAACAATGGGTCTCCACTGGCAATCCTGACCGAAACATAGGCAGCACCCCAGGTCCATGTTCAAGAAAACAGGGCGGTGCATTATAGGCAACGATTCCACAGGTTTTAATTTTTAGAAAAATAAAACCCTCTAAACCTGTGGCTATAGGATCCATGAAGGATAGGAGCCTATAGACCCAACCCTGTTTATTTCACCCTGGACCCGAGGTGCATAGGTGACGGTCAAGTGGTCAGCCTAACGCGAGACCCTCGGTGTTTAGTTCCAAGCAAGCTTGGTACTCCTTTTATCGACCGCAAAGGAATGAAAGGTTGAGTGAACCTTACCTTTTAGTTTTTAGATTTCAAATAAAACGTCTTATGAAAAGCTGTAGGAAATGCCTACCTCTAGCTTCTCTAATTAAATAGAACTCATTCCTCTAAAGATATATAGAACGGAAAAAAGTGATACTTTTTTTTACACAAGAAAACCTATTTATGAGATCAGAGGAGAGTTCAGACAAGATGAATTTCCACTCAAAACTTTGAAACAATATAGGAAGGTGGCAATCCTTTCTCTGCTTATTTTTCCTCTAAAAAACTTTCACTTACCGTATAATCTCAGCGCGCTTTTAATGTTATCTAGTTTTACCATCGTTCCGACTGATATTTGTCTCGCAACTGTCACCTTCGGAGGTCTCTGCTGCTGGCATGTGACAGCTAGGTGGGCGATTTAGCACTTCAAAAGAAGACCGCGATTCATCCCAACACGGATTTCTTTACACTTTACTTGGCAGTGCACTCGTTAACAAAAGAAATGAAATCCTAACTCAGGTGAACGGCGTTGAAGAAAAAAATACAACTTTTTTTTTCTATTTTTTCCTCTTGCATTGTTTTCTTTCTTTGTAACATGCGGATGAAGAAACAGGACCCATTTGTTTCTTGAAATAAATTAAATCATGCAAGCATTAAATCTTTACGAAACTCGTTTGATTAGATGCGTTTTTAATGGATTAATTATTTTTTGTACTTTTTATTTCTTTGTCACTACCTTTTTTGCTCACTCTAAAGATTAAGATTTGAAATCTGAGGATATGTCCAGGGAAACGTAAATGTTTATTTAGTTTAATGTAATTACAATAATTTCTGTAAATGGATGTAGAGGAAAGCGAATTACACACTGAGGTTCAGTCAATGTAGATAAGAGCTTAAAAATAACTTTAACTGATTTGAAAATAGAAAAAAAAACATATTTAAAAATAAAACTACGGATTCTCGGATATAATGTTTTGAGAAATTACCCTCGGATGTAAAGCAAATATAAATCAGATACTTCAAAAAGTTCACTTTCAAGGCATTCTTTTACCAAAGGTATTCCCGTAGAGGATTTTTATAGCTCAACACCCTATTTTGAAGAAAAAAGGAAAAGTTTTAATTGTGTTTAATAACGCTAAAATTTTTAATTGTATTTAATAACGCTAAAAGTTTTAATTGTATTTAATAATGCTAAAGATATTTCGGCATATACCACATCCAAAAGTCCATTAAAAGTACATTTAAATAACTTTTTAAATGCCGAATTAGATAAATTTTTTCATTTGGTGTTATGGTATCCTCAGGTAAACGGCGCGGTGTTGAAGAAGAGATATTTTTTTCCCCTCCATTTGTACTTTTTTTCCCTCTTGCATTGTTTTCTTTATTTGTAAGATGCGGATGAAGAAATAGGACACATTTGTTTCTTGAAATGATTTAAATCATGCAAGAATTAAATCTTTACGGAACTCGTTTGATTAGACGCGTTTTGTAATGGATTCATTATTTTTTATACTCTTTTTTCGTCATTGCCTCTTTCGCTCATTCTAAAGATTAAGATTTGAAATCTGATGATATGTCCAGGGAAACGTAAATGTTTATTTAGGTTAATGTAATTACAATAATTTCTGTAAATGGATGCAGAGGAAAGTGAACTACTGAGACACACTGAGGTTGAGTCAATGTAGATAAGAGCTTAAAACCTACGATCTTAAAACCTAAATCGAAACAAAATAGCAGATTCTCAGAAATATAATGTTTTGAGAATTTACCTCAAAAAGCAAATATAAATTAGATTCTACAAAAAGTTCACTTTCGAGACATTCTTTGAACAAAGATATCACCGTAGAGAATTTTTATAACTCAACCAACATATTTTCATTCAAAATAGGAAAAGTTTAAATTGTGTTTAATAACGCTAAATATATTTTGGCATATCGCACACCGAAATTTCCATTAAACGTACTTTTAAATATCTTTAAAAATGCCGAATTACATTAATTTTCTCATCTGGTGTTATGGAATCCTCAGGTAAACGGCGTTGAAGAAGAAAAAATATTTTTTTTCCCATTTGTATTTCTTTTTACTCTTTCATTGTTTTCTTTATTTGTAAGATGCGGATGAAGAAACAGAACCCATTTGTTTCTTGAAATAAATTAAACCATGCAAGCATTAAATCTTTACGGAACTCGTTTGATTAGATGCGTTTTGTAATGGATTAATTTTTTTTTTACTCTTTTTTTGTTATTGCCTCTTTCGCTCATTCTAAAGATTAAGATTTGAAATCTGATGATGTGTTCAGGGAAACGTAAATGTTTATTTAGTTTAATGTAATTACAATAATTTTTGTAAATGGGTGTAGAAATAAGTGAACTACACAGAGAGTTTGAGTCAAAGGAGATAAGAGATTAAAACTAACTTTAACTGATGTCAATATAAAGAAAAAGTAGAGGAACAGACGTTTAGATACGTAACGTTTTCAGAAATTATCTTCGGAAGTAAAGCAAATATAGATCAGATTATTCACAAAGTTTACTTTTAAGGTATTCTTTTACCAAGGTATCTCAGTGGAGAATTTTTATAATTCAACCACCATACTTTCAACAAAATAGGAAAATACAGATCAGATTCGTCAAAAAGTTCACTTTTTAGAAACATATCGCAATTGAGAATTTTCGCTTTTCAGCCACCATATTTTCTACAAAATTGGAAAATTTACAATTGTTTTTAAAATTTCTAAAGGTATTTCAGCATATCGCAATCCAAACTGCCAATAAAAGTATGTTTAAATTTCTTTCAAGCTGCAAAAGTAGATCATTTCGCTCATCTGCCGTTATGGAATCCTCAGGCAAAAAGCGTTAAAGCACAAACATACAGATTCTTTTTTTTTTAAATTGTATTGCTTTTTCTTTTGCATCATTTTCTTTATTTGTAAGATGCGGATGGACAAATAGGGCACGTTTACTTCTTGAAATATATTACACCATCCAAGCATTAAATCTTTATGGAACTCGTTTGATATTAGGTACGCTTTGTAATGGATTAATTATTTTTATACTCTTTTTTTATTTGTCATTGTCTCTTTTGTTCATTCTAAAGATTAAAATTTGAAATATGATGATATGTCCAGGGAAACGTTAATGTTTATTTAGTTTAGTGTAATTACAATAATTTATGTAAATGGATGTAGTGGAAAGTGAACTACACACTGTGGTTGAGTCAATGTGGATAAGAGATTAAAATGAACTTTAACTGACTTGAAAGTAGAAAAATATATAAAAATAAAACAACAGATTCTAAGATATATAATGTTTTGAGAAAATATCTTCAGATGTAAAGCAAATGTAAATACCATTGTTCAGAAAGTTCACTTTGAAGTCATTCTTTTACCAAAGATATCGCAGTAGAAAATTTTTACAGTTGAACCACGCTATTTTTAAGCAAAATGGGAAAAGGTTTTATGCGTGTTTAGTAACTCTAAAGGTATTTCCACATATCTCACACTCAACATTCCATTAAAAGTATTATTAAATATCTTTAAAACTGCCGAATTGCATCAATTTTCTCATCTGGTGTTATTGAAACCCCAGATAAACGGCATTGTAGAATAAATATAATTTTTCCCATTTGTTTTTCTTTTTTATCTTGCACTGTTTTCTTTATTTATAAGAGGTGGATGAAGGAACAGGACCTATTTGTTTCTTGAAATAATTTGAATCATGTAAGCATTAAATCTTCACGGAACTCGTTTGATTAGGTACATTTTGTAATGTATTAATTATTTTATTTAAGTACGCGACAAACGTTTAATACAGGCCTTAGCACTTATCTATAAAGCTTGGCGCAAATTCGAGATTAAGAAATTGAGACTTGTTGCCAAATGGTATGAAGATCAGGAAACATGTAAAACTGATGGACCATGTTTATGTGTACAGTTGTAGGAGGGGGGAATAAGGTAACACTTACAAAAACTCATAACTTACATATTTTGCAGCTGAGAACATAGAATTTGCGAAAAATCTTAGATACCAAAATCGCAAACAACATTCATACTGAGATAATTAAACGTAGCAGTCCGTTACAGTCAACAAACTATACATGAAGCTTAAAAAATCCCATAAATATGTGCAATATTTTGAAACTGGTTAATAAGAAATCCCCAAATTAAAAATATTTTATGTTCTATCAATAGATTACTAAATCTAATAATATAATAGAAATGTAATGGATAATAAAGGTTTAGCGGTATGTTTACTCATACGTTTCTCCTTCCGAAACAGAAAAAAACCCCACATACGATAGGAATATGGATAAATGTTTACGCAAATATCAAAACTAACGCACAAATCAAAACTTACATTTAGCGAATCTTTTAATGAAAACAAATATTTGTGATTTTTTAATCCGGAACCTTTCATTTTTTTTTTTTTTTTGAAAAGGAAAAAATGAATACAATTTACTATTCTTGGCATATTCTCAATCTATAGTCCCTTTTTAACTTGTATAGTTAAGCAAAAAGAGTGACTGAGCGCCTGAAAACCTTGTTTTAAGTACCTGTGAATTTACGAATATTATATAAAGAGCAGGTACATATTCGAGTGCTTTCCTCAACTACATTCCTGATTAGACATGCTTTTATACAAAACGCATAAAATAATTTGCATGTTCCGCAACTTGACATCACGTGCGCTTGTTTGGACACAAAACTTTTGAGGTTCCCGACATTTTCTTGGAAGTTATTTACGGGTGTGGTCTTATAACTTTCAAAGCGAGAAAACATTTGTTAGAATGCAGAGAAACATATGTATGTATTCACGAAATCCGTAAAAGAGTAAAGATATGCTCTCTCCGTACCTTTGTATAGTCATTTTAGAAATGTTTCAAACTATTTCACATAAACATGAAATATAAAACTAATTTATGCATAGTTAAACAAGAAAGAAAAATCATGTGTAAAGCATAGAATATTAAGAACTTTCCAACACATTCAGAATACTTTAACAAAACTTCGCTATTTAATAAGTTGAAAGATGATGTTTAACCCCTTGGGGACGAGCGACCAGTATACGTGCCGCATAAGGTGTTCAGAATCTTTCATTATTCTCACCAGTAAATTTTTATTATAAATTTTCCCTTATTTAATCCGAGCATTTCCCCGATTCATTTAGACAAAAAATTCTGTTTTGAAAAACCGGTGATAAAAGATTAAAAATGATGTAAAAGACGCTCGTCCCGAAGGGGTCAATTAAACAATTTGGAAAACACATAACATAATTTGAAAACCCAATTTCAGCAACTATCATCTTTAGTCGGAAAAATATCGATAATGTTTGAGCGTATACGATCTATAGATTTGTATATATTCTACACAGTGTGCAAAAATTTAATTCACTTAGAAACGCATAACATAATAGAAAAATCCCCTTCAGCGATTTCCATCAATAAAAGGAAATGCACCCGATTTCCTTTGCAGCGCAGCCCTAATTTTAAATAGAATTTATACACAACAAGTATTATGCAAAAAATCAGTCCAATTTAAACACACATGCTCCAATTGAAAACGCATTATCAACAATTCTTACTCATAATCATTACTACAGACGAATTCTTTTGTGTTTCTCTACACATGAATGATAAAATGGTATGCACACCCTATTCCAGGGCCAGTGAAGCTTTATACATCCGCGTACCAATTTTTTCCAAAAGAATATTTTAAATGATCATGACGTGCCAACAAATTTAGTGGATCAAAGTAGCAAAATGAATTAAAGTACTGATTTTGAGATTTAAAATATATGGGTAACATTTTATAATATACTTCAAGTATTTAAAAAATCCTATTTATCTTGTAAGTGTCTTAGATGCCAAACAATTCAGAACAGCTTCGCATTTGAGTTTTTCTTTAAGAGAATGCGAGCTGTATTGGAGCTACCTAACAACAGCCTTGAGTTTTTCGCACTTTACATTTCTGAAAAAAAAAAGAAAAGAAAATGTAACAACGACCATTTGGAAAAGGATTTTTTCAAGGACTAAAATTCAAGACATAAAAAATCGCACGGAGTTTATCATACATTACGTACACCATGGATTACATTTTTCTGTAAATTTTTAAACTTCTACGTAGCTGGTCATACATTACGTACGCCATGGATTAAACATCAATATTCCTGGACCCATTTAAAATGAAATTTCATTCTTAAACTTCTAAACATCCCACAATATTACTTTTTACACCGTCGTATAGAGAAAAAAAAATGTACTTTTAAATGCAGTTTGTTTGAAATCTGTATCTCAATTTTTTTCTGAGTTATTAGTATCCATCTCTGTTGAAAGTAAAGGGAAGACACAGATTACTGTATAGACCAATCAGAAAACGAATAAAATGCGGTATTCAACTAATAAAACGCTTCAGATATGTCTTTGATTTCCTACCCTGACCGAGGACAATAACCATTTTTCCAAATGGTTAAAAAAAATCAAAATATGCTTCTTTAAAAAAAGATCTTTTGTGGAATTGAATTCGAAATTCCAAGTTATCATAATTTCACCATCGACGTTTTTGCTTATGATCGTTATTTTCCGATAATCTCTAATTTTCTCATAATCTCAAACATTTTTGAGCCAATAATGAGCTAGATTGGGATTTATAAAGTTACTACCTCTATGATAGCGACAACTAACCTAATTTAGAAAGATCAGCAAGCCTAAATTCAAAATACTGCAATTTGTGCCTTTTCATTACGTGAAAGGCTCGGGTGTGAAGCATGGCAACAGGCATTTTTTACATTTTTTCTGATAGATTTTTTTTTTTTTTTGTAAAATTGTTTAACTGTATTGTGATAACTTTTTAAAGTACAGAGTTTTTACTCAATATACATTAAAGAAACTAAACAATTTTTACATCTAAATTCATAAAGTGAAAACTATTTCACATAAGTCCAATAAAATAAAATTTATTAGTAAATAAATGTTGCACATCAGTTAACATATGTTCCATTCTTAACACATAAACTGTTTTGCAGAAAGCAATCATAACAGTTTTGTTTGTATTTCTCTTTACAAAACTTGAAAATTGAATGTATCAAAAATCTTGTTTTACACTTGAGCCCTTCAACATTTTAATTTAGAACATGAATCTATGCCTTGCCGAAAATAATCTCCCGCGTGCCATATGTTCGCCGTCCCTGCGCCTACACTGTAAAAAAAAAACGACATTTTTACAGTACAAAGTACTGTTCATCTCGCGCACAAACTCGATCACAGTTGAATGTACTGTATTTAAACTCCTACGGAGCTGGTCATTCATTACGTACGCCATGGATTAAACATTAATATTTCTGGACCCATTTTAAATAAAATCTCATTCTTAAACTTCTAAACATCCCGCAATATTACTTTTTACAACGCGTATAGAGAAAAAAATGTACTTTTAAATGCAATTTGTTTGAAAGCTGTATCTCAATTTGTTTCTGAGTTATTCATTTTTTTATTATTATTATTACTTTTTTGTGATAGTGGCAACAGAAATATACATCTCTGTTGAAAGTAAAGGGAAAATACAGATTACTCTATAGACCCATCAGAAAACCAATAAAATGCTGGATTCAACTAATAAAACGCTTCAGATATGTTTTTGATTTCCTACCCTGACCAGGACAATAACTATTTTTCCAAATTGTTAATAACAGATTATATTGGCCGAAAAATCAGTAATTTATTAATTGCAAGCTTTTATTTAACTTCTCTTGTGTGTACGTTAAACTCAAATCTTGCAATCAACTTTTAACACAATTTCTGTGCTACAATTGACCTAATTTATGGTAGTGCGGCAAATTTCTTGTGACAATACAACATTCTATTACAAAAGATATTCGAAATTTGCCCCCGCTACCCTCAGGGGTATATTTACCAAATAAAAATACGTAAATGTCAGCATGTATGTAATCATGCAAATGTCATTCATTGCTTCAGAAATAAGCTGGTGTCCTTCGATTGACCCTGTGGTATGGTTGGTAAACGCGTCGTCTACAAGTACCGCGCAGGGTATGAATGATGTTGGTTCAATCCTCACGACTACGTAGATAATTTTTTTTTTCTTGCCAGGAAGCTGGATTTAATTTTAAAAACAAACTAACAGAAAATTCACTCCCAACTTATACTAAATAAAGTTGGTTGGTAAACGTCTTTAAGTGTGTGTAAAAAAAATTGGTTGGTAAACGTCTTTAAGTGTGTGAATGGTTGTGAGTTCAATCCTCATGACGGCATTCATCATTTTTTTTTTTTCTTGCCAGAAAGCTGGATTTAAATTGTATGTTCATTTTATTTTTAAAAAAAGTAAGAGAAAATTCACTCGCAACTTATTCTAAAAAAAGATACACATTTCAATCAATTGTCCTTCAATATTGTTTTCCTTTTTAGTGCATTATAATAAAAGCTTTTCTTTATAAAAAGTTTTGACTTATAATTTACTCACTATTTCCTTAACATAATGTTTTCCTAACTGCTTAGTTAGATTTTATTAGCCTCCGGTCCGGTATACTATTTCTTTCTCCCGGCTTATTTTGTGTATTCTAAAAAATAACGTTACCTTACAGAAGCGAGCCGTAAAACAAAGCAGTACGATTAAATACTCTATAGCAATTTTTTAAACTTCTGAGCATCGCACATTTTCAATTTTTATACCGTCGTATTGGAAAAAAAAAAGTTCTGTTAAATGCATTTTATTTGAAAACTGTATCTCCATTTATTTTTGAAATATTAATTTTTTTTTGTAGTTTTTAGAGCCTTTTGCTTAATATTGGCAACGGAAGTACTTCATTGCTGTAGAAAATAAAGGAAAATTATTTCTAAAATAGTAATTATAGATTTTTGTTGCTTTGTTGCATTTTCTCATAACAACCGAAAGAAAATGTAATTAAAATACGTGCTATTTTGAAAAAAATATAAACGAATGATTTCTGTTAAAACAAAGGAGCTATTATAAACTATCTTTAATTTTAAGTGTCTATGAATCATTAGATAGCCTTTTTTTGTCGATTTTCTTGAATGGCGGGATCTTTTTGCTGCATTTGTGCATTATTCCGCGATAGTGATGTGCTATGCATGCTTCACTGTAGATGTTTAAGAGTAGATCGTAAATGTGGAATTCTTAAGCGGATGCGAATGACGTCATTTTACATAAAATAAAACGTGTGCTTTAAGTCTTAAAATTGAAATATGTTTTGTATTGCAGTAGAATCCCGCTTAACCGAGTTATTTTCTTCTGATGGACTGGTGGCTTCTATTATTATGAAACAGCCATCAGTCCATCAGAAGAAAGTGAAGTAACGGAAATGCCGGGGGCGACACTAAATTCTGAAAAAGTAGAATTCTTGTTCTCTAGTTTATTTATTTATTTTTGTATATTTGTAATTACTATATTTTTTTGTTGTTGTTTATCTGAAATACGTAAAGGTTTTTGGAGATGAATACAAAACAATGTACTAAACATTATATTAAAAATGCATTTATTTCACCCATTTACTGCTTTGTTTTTGATTACAGAAGAGCCTCTTTTATCCGAAACTCTTTTAACCGAACCTCTCAGTTAACCGAAATCAATGTTTAAAGCTTTTTTTTTTTTTTTACTATCGCATTTTTTGTGCGCAAAATCCATTTTGAAAGCGTTTTTTTTTAAACTATCGTATGCCTTGTGTGCAAGCGGTCCTTTCCAAACTACGAATGCATATACTAAATATTTTCGACCAATTTTCTTAGAGTTCCTTTGAATTTAATTTGAGCTCCCGTAAGTTGCGGAGTGGAACGAAGAAAACGATCAAATTAGCAATTCTGAAGCTTTTGAATGTTTTGCAAAAGGTTTAGCATGGCTTGAGAAGCAGGAAGACTGTGATACTGGTGAACTAATAATATTAAAAAACTCCGTGATATAGCTTCACAGCAAAGGCAATCGAAACTGCGACAATCAAAACATTTTTTCAAACCCTTGTGATATAGGTTAAATGTACTTAATTTTAAAATTAAAATTCAAGTAATTTATTATTGTTTCTATTTTGTTATTGCTATGCTTTTATTAAGCCCTTATTACCATAGAAATATTGTATATATTTCTCTTAAAATTGAAGCGTTCTCGATTATCCGAAAATTTCGATTTTCCGAAAGAGTCGGTCCCAATTACTTCGTATAATCGAGTGTATACTGTTCTTTGTTTTTCAGTTATTACCTACTTAATTTATAATTTATTGTGAACAAGAGGATGAGTTTCTTAACCGAAGAACTTTTTGCTTTTGAAGGTATTTCTCTTTATCTTGCAATTTGTAATTAAAGGCTTTCCGTGATTTATTACCCGTTTACTGAAATGGATTACAGTTTCTATTGTGGCTTTTACTTCTTTTTCAAGACGACTTCTGCTGAGATATCGGGACATTCATTGCTTTATTTATTTTTTTTTTAAAGAAAAAGTATATAAAAAACAAACAAAGTAAATAAAAATAAATTAATTGAAAAATAATCTGGTGTAACAACAAAAGTAAAAGGAAGGCAAATAAGATTAACAATCGATAGACGTTGATTTTAGAAAAGGTTTAATAGTTTACTGAGAAATAAAGTATTTTGAAAAGTATTTGGATGTCTTCTCAAAGTGTGCTGTTAAATGTAAATAGTGCATCCGGAAAAGATGTGTATTTTTAATATCAAACATATTTTTAACTGGTATATAAATGAAAACATATTTTGGATGCAAATGGCCGAGATTTTTTATATTATGTTCATGCAATTCTTTGAGGCATAAATTTGACAATGACTTATTATTCGAAAGCTCATGATTTTCAAGTAAAAAGTAATTAAACAAAGTAATAGAAAAGTAATAACAAAGTGATAGAAAATTCACTCGCAACTTATACTAAAAAAAGGTATTCATTTCAATCAACTGTCCTTCAATATTTTTTTTTAACTTTTTAGTGCGATAATAAAAGCTTTTATTAGTAAAAAGTTTTGACTTATAATTTACTCATTATTTCCTTAACATAATGTTTTTTCTAACTGCTTATTTAGAATTTTATTTATTTATTTATTTTTCTACATTTCGAATTTATTACTTTTTTCACTTGTTTATCTAGAATAGGTAAAGATTAAAAATGCATTTATTTCGCCCATTGACTGCTTTGTTTTCGATGACTTTGTTTTTCAGTTATTATCTAACTACTTAATTTATAATTTATTGTGAACAAGAAGACGAGCTTCTTAACCACTTTTCACTTTTTGAGGTATTTATGTTTTTCTTGCAATTTGTAATTAAAGATTTTTCCGTGATTTATTATCCGCTTAGTGATAGGGATTACAGTTTCTTTTGTGGCTTTTACCTTATATTTTAAGACGACTTCTGCTCAGTTATCGGAAAATTCATTGCTTTAGTTTTTGAAAAAAAAAAAGAAAACATTGAAATAATTACAATAAAATAAATAAAATTACAGTAAAACCTCCCAAAAGCGACCACGTTCCGTTTCAATAAAAATGGGTCGCTCCGGGAGGTGGTCTCTGAATGGAGGTCATGTTTAAATCTAGATTTTAATCGTTCAAAAAGGTAACAATTAATTTTACTAAAATTTATATTTCACGTTGGTAAAAAATATGAAAATTTAAGTATCAAAACAAAAGTTAATTACATAAGTTAATTACTGCAGAGTTTAAAAATTGAATACATTGATGTTTGCTTTGATTTTACGGTTTTATCTTTTATAACTTTTATTTCCAAGTCCTTTCAAAGTTCAGTAAGTAAATGCATTTTTTTTTTCTTTGGGATTGGGATAATGGCAATTTCATTAATTTATCTATTTTTTTTTAAAGTTTCCCGACAGAATAGGACAAGGGAGTTTATTGACCGACCGTCATTCATAATTTGCCATTAGAGTTAAATTCATTGTCTAAAAAGGCACAAAGGGTTTTAAACACTTAAAAGTTACCGGAATAAAAAAAAAATCCGAACTCAGTTTAGAAGTTTGATGAATAATGCGCTCTCCGGAATTACTTTTCTAATAAAACCTTCTTCAAGCGATCAGGAAAACAAGAAAGTTGTTTCATTTTTTTTTCAAAGAATGCGGTCGCTCACGGAGAGAGTTGATCTGGGATGGTCTCTGAATGGAGGTAAAATTAATATTGAGCCTATGGGAATAAATTTCGTTCCATGAAAAAATGGTCGTTCAGAGAAGTGGTCGTTTAATGGAGGTGGTCGCACAGGGAGGTTTCTACTGTACTTTGTTTTTCAGTTATTATCTAACTTCTTAATTTATATTTTGTTGTGAACAAGAAGACGAGCTTCTTAACCGAAGGCTTTTTACTTTTGAAGGTATTTATGTTTTTCTTGCAATTTGTAATTAAAGATTTTTCCGTGATTTATTATCCGCTTAGTGAAAGGGATTACAGTTCCTTTTGTGGCTTTTACTTCTTTTTCAAGACGACTTCTGCTCCGATATCGGAAAATTCATTGCTTTACTTAAAAATAAATAAATAAAATATATAAATAAATACAAACAAAATAAATAAAAATAAATTAATTGAAAAATAATCTGGTGTAACAACAAAAGAAAAAGAAGGGCAAATAAGATTAAAAACGATAGACGTTGATTTTAGAAAAGGTTTAATAGTTTACTGAGTAATAAAGTATTTTGAAAAGTATTTGGATGTCTCCTGCCGTTAAATGTGAATAGTGCATTCGGAGAAAATGTATATTTTTAATGACAAACATTTTTTTAAGTGGTATATAAATGAAAACACATTTTCAATGTAAACAGCCCATATTTTTAATATTATGTTCATGCAATTCTTTGATGCATAAATCTGATAATGTTTTATTGTTTGAAAGCTCATGATTTTCAAGTAAAAAGTAATTAACAAAGTAATAGAAAATTCACTCGCAACTTATATTAAAAAATATATTCATCTCAATCAACTGTCCTTCAATATTTTTTTCCCTTCTTAGTGCATTAAAATGAAGCCTTTTCTTTGTAAAAAGATTTGACTTATAATTAACTCATTATTTCCTTAACATAATGTATTTCTAACAGCTTATTTAGAGATTTATTTATTTATTTTTGTATATTTCTAAGTAATATATTACTTTTTTACTTGTTTATCTGAAATACGTAAAGGTTTTTGGAGATGGATACTAAATAATGTACTAAACATTATACAGTGAAACCTCCCTGTGCGACCACCTCCATTAAGAGACCACCTCCCTGAACGACCATTTTTTTCACGAAACGAAATTTATTCAAATTGGCTCAATACTAATTTTACTTCCATTCAGAGACCGTCCCAATTGAACTCCCTCCATGAGCGACCCATTTCTTTGAAGAAAATGAAACAAATTCCGTTTTTTCCTGGTCGCTCGAAGAAGGTTTTATCAGAAAAATAGTTCTGGAGAGCGCATTATTCATCAAACTTCTAAAATAAGTTTAGATTTTTTAATTATTATTCCGGTAACTTTTAAGTGTTTAAACACCTTTGTGCCTTTTTAGGCATTGAATTTAACTCTGATGACAAATTAAGAATGACGGTGAATAAACTCACCTGCCCTATTCTCCCAGGAAACTCTCAACGAAATATATAAATTAATGAAATCGTCATTATTTGTTCGCGTCCAAAAAAAGTTGCTTTCATTTACTGAACTTCGAAAGGACTTGGAATTAAAAGTTATAAAAGATAAAACAGTAAAATCAAAGCAAACGTCAATGTATTCATTTTTTAAACTCAATAATTAATTTCTGTAATTAACTTTTGTTTTGATACTTACATTTTCATATTTTTTCCTAATGTGAAAAATAAATTTTAGTAAATTAATTGTTACCTTTTTTCAACAATTATAATCTAGATTTAAACATGGCCTCCATTAAGAGACCACGTCTCTGAGCGAGCAATTTTTATTATAAAGGAACGTGATCTCTTTATGGGGCGTTTACTGTATTAAAAATGCATTTATTTCTCCCATTGACTGCTTTGTTTTTGGTGACTTTGTTTTTCAGTTATTATCTACTTAATTTATAATTTATTGTAAACAAGAACACGAGCTTCTTAACCGAAGACTTTTTTACTTTTGAGGGTATTTATGTTTTCCTTGCAATTTTTAATTAAAGATTTTTCTGTGATTTATTATCCGCTTAGTGAAAGGGATTACAGCTTCTTTTTTGACTTTTATTTCTTTTTTCAGACGACTTCTGCTCAGATATCGGGGCTTTCATTGCTTTACTTAAAAAATAAAAAAAGAAAATATATAAATAAATACAAAAAAAAAAAAAATTAATTGAAAAATTATCTGGTGTAACAACAAAAGTAAAATAAGGGCAAATAAGATTTTAAAAAAAGGTAGACGTTGATTTTAGAAAAGGTTTAATAGTTTACTGAAACGTAAGGTATTTTGAAAAGTATTTGGATGTCTTCTTAAAGCAGAGTTGGGCAAATTTGTAATTGCAATTATCTGCAATGTAATTACAGTTTAATTGTATGTAATTAATTATAGTTAAAATTATATGAAGTAAAAATATTTTGCAACACTGTAGCCAGAACCGCCCCCATACCATTATTTGACAAAATTTCTGTGTTTGAATGTATGTAACTATAATTAATTACATGCAATTAACTTGCTATTAAATTGCGGATAATTCAGATTAGAAATTTGCCGAACTCTGTCTTAAAGTATACCATTAACTGTAAATTTTGCATCTAGAAAAGATGTATATTTTTAATGTCAAACACGTTTTTAACTGATATATAAATGAAAACATATTTTCGATGTTAGTAGCCTAGTATTATGTTGATGTAATATTTTGGCACAGACAAATATAAATTGGATAATGTTTTATGGTTTTAAGTTTTAAATCCCGTGATTTCCAAGTAAAATTTACAAGGATTCATTTTTGATCTGTTTGTGCTTATCTTTATAAATCCACCTTCCCACTTAAAAAAAAAAAAAAAAAAGAAAAAAAAAAAGAAAAAGAAATGCTCAGTTGCCAAATAAAATATCTCTCCGACTACGAAAAAAAAAAAAAAGCTATATAAGAACTTCCAATCAAGTCCATTAAATCCATCCATAAATATAAAGAATTACGAAAATACAAACAAAATGCTGATTTGTAATGAGTATACTAATAAATAAAGTGCATTCTACGCAATATTACAAAACAAAACTTTATTGCAACGATTTTAGACACTTATAATCATTATGTGCAATTTTTTGTCAATGTGACCAAAAAAAAAAAAAAAAAAAAAAAAAAAGCTTTCCTCACTAACTGATTAAAACAATATTTTTTTTTTTTGTTTTTGTTAGGTATAGTTTGCATATAGTTTGAGGTCGTTTATTAAAAAAAAAAAAAAAAAAAAAAAAAACCATGCTAATCTTTTAAGGGGTCTCAAAAGCTTCAAAATTTTTGAAATTTTAATAATTTAACTCCTACACTGTTAAAAATTTTGCAGCATTCTGGCAGGTCATTCGACCGTTTTTTGAAAAAAAAAAAACGGTTTCATAACCATAATTTAACTATATTCTGACCATAAAATGGTCAATAATATGGTCGGAATAGTGTTAAAATTACGGTTGTGTAACCGTTTTCGAAAAAAACGGTCAAATGACCTACCAGAATGCTGCAAATGTTTAACAGTGTATCTTTTCTGAACATTTTGATATAATTGTTTCCTTGAAATTACCATTAGAACAGAATTTACGGCTTTTAGAATTATACTCGCTCCATAGCTGAAGCGGTGTTTCCGAAACTTTGAAGTCATTTTTTTCCAAATGACGTTTTTGAGCATATCGCACAAGATATCTCAAAAACGTTTTCATATTTTTTTCATGAAATACATGTTTCAAAAAATATATTTCAAAAAATATGTTCATGTTAGTATGAATAAACTGAACCTAAAATTTACTTTTCATTATTAAAAAATAATTTTTTAGGTGATTACGCTGTTGAGATTTTCAAAATTTTGTATTAGCTAATAGAACTTTGTATTAAAAATATAAAAATGCTTTAAATATAAATTTATTTAGATTCAGGGTAATTATTAGAATCTGAAATATTATTAGGCACCAAAATTTTCATTCAAGTTGCAAAAATTATTTTGTAATCCTGCGCGTAAGCTGTCATACCAATTTTCTGCTCAGCAAATGTCTGGCAGTTTGAAGCCACCTATAAATATTAATTCTGCATATTGTAATTTTTTTAACATATGAAATGAAAGAACATATGAACTCATAAGACGAAACGCAGTTTTTCCCCTTGATTCAACATAAAATTTATAATGGAAACTTTAAAAAGTCCACAGTTTTATTTAAAATGGTAACTAACGCAATAAAAAAGATGTTACAAGTTAAAAATATACATATTATTTAAAAACTTCTTAGTACTTCCAAGCTTTCCAAGCTCATCATCAGAGAATATTTTAATAACTAATTGTTGTTTATTTATACAAATACGTTACTTTGTTTTGAAAATGAGAGAGCTAATAATTACTACAGTTGAAAGTAGGAGTAGCAGTAGCAGTTTCTTGGATTGAATTTAATTAGAAGAAATATATATTATTATTAACTGCAGTTCCATTTATTTTCATGACATCACTCTGTTCTCATACGTCACTTTTTATGGGTAAAAAATTAAGCATTAATTAACTAATTAAATTCATTCCAAGAAAATGCTACTGCTACTTCTACTTTCAACTCTAGTAATTATTAGCTCTCTCATTTTCAAAACAAAGTGATGTATTTGTATAAGTAAACAACAATAAGTTATTAAAATATTCTCTGATGATGAGCTTGGAAAGCTTGGAAGTACTAAGAAGTTTTTAAATAAAATGTATATTTTAAACTTGTAACATCTTTTTCATTGTTTTAGTCGCCTTTTAAGTAAGACTGTGGACTTTTTAAAGTGCCCATTATAAATTTTATGAAAGAACATACTTATATCTTTATATCCTTCTAAAGATTGTGTTTTAAAATAATATGCATTTTAAGATATTAAATGTTGAAAATTGTCTTTTTTTACTTGTTTTTTCCCCAATTTTAAGAGTCCTGAGACCCCTTAACGTCTCCAAAAGTTGTCGTGGCATGCAAAACACTGTTTACAGATAACTGAATGTAAAGTTTTCCTTTCCCAGGTATTTCAGGTCTGCGCGACTCGACGTTTACATATCGTATGACCGTAATTTTAGGAATTTTGGTACAGTACCAAAAGTATGACATTCTTAAAAGTTCAAACTATTTAATGGTAATAATAATGCTAATAAATGAATTTTTTCGTTATTTCAAAGTTGTCTGAACTCCTTAATAGGCTATTTTATATATTTTGTACGATACAATCATTAATTATTTTAATTTTTCAGCATTGATTAATTTTCATAATTCTTTTCTTACTGACTTATTGCACAATAAGTCACAGTTGTTCTAATTTCTTGGTGTCTTTCCGAACGTTGTATAATACTCTTAATTTGCTCATTTTTAAATACTTATATGACAATAAAAATTCATTTCACAGAAGCACATTACAAACGTTCGGAATTAAATTTCTATTTGCATTTTGTAATTAAGAAACGTTAAATAGTGAGTTATACACTAAAATCTTCCCCCTAAAATTATCTGACTAACAACAAAAGTCCCATAAAAATCCATTTCGCACAGAACGTGAATTATAGCATTTAAAATAAAATTTCCATTTGCATTTTATATATACAGGTTGCTGTCGAATTCGACCGACGCATTCAGAGGGTTATAGTAAGGCATTAAGAGCATAAAAAATGCCATAGAACAGGGGATCGCTAACCACTTATTTAACCACAAATACAGGGTGTTTTGTCCTAATTGAACTTTGTTTGATGGAAACAATTTTGAGGAAAATGAAAACATCGTAATGAAAATGTAACGATATGTACAGTCGTGAGAAAAAAAAAGTAAACACCCCTTACTAACTTTGCAAAAAATTATCGTAGAAGAAAGTTACTGGTACCACACAATTGGTAATAAAGTCTACTTTTAAATGATGTATATAAAATTTTCTTAGGGGGCCATCTACATATTAAAACGAACCATAACTTTGTTTTTTTTTTCAATAGCAGTACACAATTCTGACAGCATAAATGAACTCTACACCCTTCAATCAGTCTAAAAACAAATTTTTATGCAATTCTTACGATACTTTTCTGAGAAATTAATTATTTTAAAACGAGTGTATTTTAGGGGTTGTATCCAAATTGAAGTTCGATACTCAGTTGTTGACCGAGAGAGCCCCCTTCTTGATGAAGGCATTTTCAGCACCACTCAAACAGTCATTGAGACTGTTAGATTACAGTATAGAATAAGAAATTTCAAAATATCTAGTCCCTTCTATTATAGACGGCCCCTTAAACCATCATTTTGCCGTTTTTTAAGCATAATTTGAAGACTACTTGGAAGGAAAATGTGAAATTTTGGATTTCCATAAAACCGGACTTAATAGATCTAAATCCTTCAAAAAAATTGTAGGTTGCAATTCATAATTTTTTCGAATATTAATTTCATAATTCATAATTCATATCATAAAATTATAAAAATTGCAAAATCAACATATTTATGTTTGAGTATTTTAGTATTATTGCTACACAAAAAATTAGCACATTAGGAGTATAATTTCAAGAGATATTAATAAAAATATGAAAATGTAATTTAACATTAGAAGCGCAAGCACTCAATTTTGAATGCTTATAATTCAAAAACTTATCATTCAAATGACTTAAAATTTGGTGTCTAGGCATAGTTTGAATCGAAGATTTAAAATATCTTGTTAAAATTTGGTATTGCTATTGAAAAAAATGAAGTTTGGGTTCGTTTTAATATGTAGATGCCCCCCTAAGCAAATTCTGTATACATTATTTAAAAGTAGACTTTATTTCCAATCGTTCTGTACCAGTAACTTTCTTATACGATAATTTGTTGAAGAGTTTGTAGGGATTGTTTACTTTTTTTCCCCCGACTGTACCTTGTTTTGTGTGAAATGTCATAATATCACGAAAAGTTCTGGAAAAACAGGCTGCTCAAGCAATCGATGATGAATTGGGGTTCACAGTCCAAAATATGGAGCGTCAAAGGCATACTGCTGGCTCGTATAATGGAAACATGTATCACTTTGTTTTTATAATATTACATTTACAAAAAAAAAGGAGAATGTGTATTAAAAGTTTTATAATAATACTAGGGGGCTCAGCCCCATGCTCGCTAACCCCCTTGAATTGCTACGCGATCCCAGCTCGCTTCGCTCGCTCGCCACTATTTGAGTCAGCTCTAGCCAGAATGAGTGCTATCATAAATCATTATAATGCATTAAATTTACAAATATTTTTAATGGATAAAAAGGTCATAGAAAACTTTGTTGAAAATGTAAATAAAAATATATTAAAAAACCTCGGAAACAGAATTAATTAAAAACCTTAGTGAAAACACAATAAAAAATATTTTTAGTTGGGCCGCTATGCGATCCGAGCAAGCAACATATGAAATTTACAAATATTTTTAATGCGTAAAAAGTCATGCAAAACTTTGTCGAAAATGTAAATAAAAATGCATTTAGGTGGTGCTGCCAATGGGTATAAAACATTTTAACATTATGAAACTTGCAAATTTTTGAAATAGAGAAATAATTCATAAAAAAGTAATTGAAAATTTTGTTGAAAATGTAAATAAAAATGCATTTGTTAAAAGTTTGGCCCTGTGACTTGTTGAACATCATTGAGAAAGCTAAGCGAACTGGAAATTGACGCCGTTTAATTTTAAATGGCATGTTAGCATCAGATGGGGTCCTCCTTCTTTCATTTTGCCTATACTATTGACAATCCCGGCTTAAATTCGTTTAAAACTATAATAAGACGCTATAAGAGATGCTACGTATCACGCTAACGAACTGTAAACGAAACGTTTTCACCTGTGTCTAAACACAATCTTGGATCAAAAAACTGATTCGTTGATTTCCTCGCGTCACCGTAAAACGGACCAATAGCAATTGTCATTCATGAATCGCTCAAACGGTTTGTGTTAAAAGAGAGATTTTGTCTGGATTTTGATTTGCTGAGTTGTTGGGACATGTGACCGTAACTTAACTACTGAGAATCGTCGCTGCGGCTGTTGCCAAATAGCAAGCTACAAATACAGCTTTCCTTTCGTGCTACGTAAGAGAAATATAGATATAGATATTTCGGTTTTCTGAAAATTATTATCGTCAACATAAATTGAGTTAGGGTGGAAATAAATACCTGGTTTGCAACCCCATGTTCTATGGTAATTTTTCACCCTCTTGATACCCCCTCTGAATTTGTAGGTCGAATTCGGCTACACCCAACTACATAGTACATAATCTAAATTTCAACCCTTACACAGTGAACACTGTAAATAAAAACGGACTAGAAAACAGAAATTGTACTGGCAATCGAGACGCCAGTACTATTTCCGCTCTTTAACGGAAAATTCCCCCCGTAAATTCCAGAAAAACGGAAAATTCTGTAATTTGCGGGGAAATTTTTCCGTTAAAAAACGGAAATTGTACTGGCGTCTCGATTGCCGGTACAATTTCCGTTTTTTAGTCCGGTTTTTTTTTTTTTTTTTTTTTTTTTTAGTATTTTTAGTACATATATAGAACAGAATGTAAGCGGTTTTTTCCGAAATCTTAAGAAATAGTCTCTCGTGCAATAGGTTTTTATTATCATAAAATCTTTTTGTTACAAGGACCAGCTTGCATAAATCTCCCACTTCCCCGTCTCATTGAGATGTCGATTTTTGCTTTGATATGCTTGAAAGGGAGGCGCCTAAGTAAAATAGCTCGTTCGTCACACGTTTTTTCCTCTCGTAACAATAACAGAAATGAATCTTGAACACAAATAAACAAAAGTTTTCAAATCATGTCAAGGTTTTGAAGATGCTGTGATCCAAGTGATGGCACCTTAATGAGTTTTTAGCTTTTCGTACCTATAAAGAAAATATTAAAATTAAAAAGATATTTAAAATTAGACATCTAATAAAAGTAAAAAATAACATACTAATATCACATGAGAAAACCAATTACAGTAGACGTTTCAAGTTTTAAGCAAGATTTTTGTCAGCAAAATATAAATCGAAAACAGAAGCTGTTGTTGGCGCATGCTCACCTTCAAAATTATGCATTTAATAGAATATGAAATAACCGCGAGTATATGTCACAGAAGGACCACATATTCTGGTGAAAAGTACATGCTTCATTTAGGGTGATTTCTGTACTCTTGTAAAGCAACCTTTTAAAAAATTTCTACATTTGATTTATTGCAGTTACATTTAATTATTTTAATATATTCGAACTCTGGGATGCGGTAGTTATCTATTAATTATTAACTAGTTTCGATTGTGAATTTCCAGATTAGTTATCTCGTTTATGCTATTCTAAGCGGATTTTGCATAATTGTCCTGTTTCTTCAATATAAACAAAGTCACAATCTGTACAAGGAATAATGTAACTATACGGGCATTGTGTAAAGGGACGGGGGGGGGGGTAGCATGAATTCCCATAACATTCTTAGGTTTAAAGGTTGTACCCATATTAATTGATTTGAATAAATTAAATATATTTTCGGACAAATTATTGCAATATGGAACGGAGACATACCTTCCAGGAGTCCTGTGTTTTATAGAGGATGATGCAGGTTGCTTGCTATCAAAAGAAAAAAAAAAGCAATCATATAGGGTAACTATTATATTTAAAATGGTAAAGATTTTTTTTTCTTTTTCTAATTGAAGGACTTCGTAATTGCTACAATATTTTTTCTTTGCTCTTTCAGCTAAGGTTCTAACAGCGATTTTGTGGAAGACAAAGTTTCAAAATTAAAATTTAAGTACTAACCATATAAAACATTGTCTTGAAAATTTCTTGAACGGTAACTTTATTTTTTCTTTCAATCAAAATATCTATAAGGAAAAGAATTTGATGTTGCTTTCATTTTAAATTGTGAAATGTATTAAATTAGACATATAAAATTAGCTTTTTCCAAAATAGTATAGTTTTCTCCCCGTGTAATGTAAAAAATTACGGACTTTTTACACCCTAAAATACCATCATAGTCAAATTATTAAAGTTAATGCTGCTAGTTACTCAGCTTCCGAATTGCCCTGACTAATGCTATATCTATGGGGAGGGTTTGCATTCGTATATTTAAAATATCTCCTCAGGAAATTAATGTTTTTAATTGCATTTTTCTTTGTACTCTTCTTAAAAGAAGACTCTTTGTTCCTTAGTTCTCAAAATATTTCAAAAATCTATACTTAGTTTAATATTTTATATGTTAAAAGCTGACGAATTGCGAGTAAGATTTTAACACTTCCTATAAAATTAAGTGTGCAGTTTAGAAATATTTTGAGAACTAAGGAAAAAAGAGACATCCTTTAAGACTTCCTATAAAATTAAGTGTGCAGTTTAGAAAAATTTTGAGAACTAAGGAAAAAAGAGACATCCTTTAAGACTTCCTATGAAATTAAGTGTGCAGTTTAGAAAAATTTTGAGAACTAAGGAAAAAAGAGACATCCTTTAAGAAGAGTGCAATGAAAAAAGAAGCTAAAAATATTTATTTCCCGCGGAGATATTTTAAATATACATCAAACGCACATAGACTTAACCTTACTGGGGGGAATTCGACAGCTGAGTGACTAGCAGCCTTAAAATATGAGGTCGAATCAGGAGATGAAGGCGGTTTCTTTTAATTTAAAAAACATTACTTTTAACAATGAAATAAATATGTTAATAAAATACTAAGAATGTTATTTAACGAGTCGCTGATGCTTATTGGTAATCGCGTTTTCCAATAAGCATCGCGTTTTCTTACAGAAGACAAAAAACGAGAATGTCGATTAGATTATAACCGTAACACTTATTAGCTAAAAGTCTTCTAGAATTTCAAGTATTACTGTATTTTTTAATGGATGGATTATATAAATGTACATATTAAAGAAAAAAAAATATAGGACTCTTCGTGGCTGAGAGCTTATACGACGTTCATCTGTGCAGTACCGGGTTCAACTTCAACCCTACTTTGGTGACTCCATTGCACATATGTAGTGTGGGTTAGTTCCCTACTGTATTTATGTCGCCCTGTGGATCATGTTTAACATCCTTGTGCATGAAAGAATGTATCTATATTATAAAGGAAAAACATATCTGTGCGTAACGCATAAGTCATCTTACGAACTAGTGTACAACCCCGTCAAAAATGACTGAATGTTGATTTACGTTAAGAATTAGACAAAACAAACAGCAGTATTTATTGCAACAATAATAATAATTAGCAAAGTGAAACACAATTTTTGAAGATTTCACAAAATATTAAAATTAAATATTCAATGCGTTAAAGGTTTTTTTTTTTTTTAAATATATTATTTTTATAAAAATGAATGAATCTGAATAATGTATGTCCCACCGCTTTTCTTTAGGTGTGGATCAAGGCACGGAGTTAAAAGATAGAGATACTGTATTAGAACTCTGTGGGATCAAGTCAGCGGGTTTTACTCATTTTTGGAGCTTTACGTTTCATTTCTAAGTATGGACTTGGCGTCATTTATCATCAATTAATATAAACAAAGGAACGTTTGTTAAAATTTGTAGGGTTTTTTTTTGTGTGTGTGTGTAGAAAATACGCAGGACACATTCATTTAATTAAAGATAAATTTTTGAAATCTTCAGGTATATAACTTTTAAATTTCATTTGGTATAAATAAAATCAAAAGTTATTATTATTATTATTATTTCTTTCGTAAAATTTTAATTTAATTTTATCAATTTTTAATAACTTAGCTTATATCCTCTAGAAATTGACTTGCACTGTAAGTAAATTTTATATTTTATATCAAATGTAATTAAAATGTAAGGAATACACAATACCGTGTTATGTACTACATATTTTAATTATATCAATGCAGATAAAATTTTCGATTTTTAACATAATAACATTTGAACAAACAAAATTATAATTTAATAAGTGAAAAGATAATTTTCAGCTATACCAATGCAATCATAACATCTTATATTTCAGTTACATCTTAAAAAAAAAAAAAAAAAAAAAAAAAAAAAAAAAAAAAAAGAAAAGAAAAGAAAAAAAAAAACATTTATAATGCAAACAAAATAAAAAAAAATATATAAGCAGATAAATGTTAAGCTAAATAAAACTAAATTAAAATTCTATCAAAGTCATCATCATAATAAAAATAATATTCATTTTATTTATATTGAATGAAATTTTAAAATTATATAAATGAAGCTTTAAAAAATTGATCTCGAATTACATCATTACGTCTGCATTTTTTTTCTTATAAGAAACTCTAATTTCAATCGATATCGAAAGTTTTCATTTATATAGATTGCCGAAAGATGGCGCCAAAGCAATGTTAAACTCATCTTGCACTCTTGTTATCCGTTGTTTACATGGAAATAGCTGGTTATCCGTTATTTTTAATTTAGAATTTAAAACATTATAATTTGATAGATTTTGAACGTTTTAGAGAAAATAACGAAGAATAGATGTGATATAAAGCAGATTATGTGTATATTTCCATACGTTGAACAATCGGCAAACTTACGTTCTCTTGAATATTTATGCCTAACATGGGCGCGATAATTGCTTTTCTCGAGTATGGGTTCACCCCGGACGCGTTACACTGTGTTTTATTAAATAGAGATGGCATAGAGGTCTGCACTTGCCGGAATTTCCGGGCCTGGGCCCGGCCCGGTGTAAAAATTGAAAGTTCGGTCCGAGCCCGGCCCGGCCCGGCCCGTTTGCATTTTTACAGTTCTCGGCCCGGCCCGGCCCGACCCGTACAAAAATTAGTGAAAATAGGCCCGGCCCGATTCAATTTCTACAAAAAAAAATCCGTTTTTTCTCGACATACAATTAAGATTCTTTTAATGAATACTACGTACATATTTATGGGAAATTTTTACAGTATATTTTAGATTACTATGTGTTCGCAAAGCAGAAAACACACACTAGTAAACATTAACGATTACACAGTGTTTTAGTCATCGTCTCTACAGACATTTAGAAATTCCAATAAGGATTCATTAAAAAGTTAATGTAGTTCAGAATAACGGATTAAAAACATGATACCTTTTGAAGCTGTATGATAAAAAGTAGACTTGCGAAAATATTTATCTCATTTTTAAGGCTTTTCTCAAATCGAAAGAAGTTACATTTCGACACATTTGAGAATTCATTTCTTTTCGGAAATGCGTAAGATTGGCAGGTATTCTTATTCAGAAACTATGCAAATGCCGTCTTTTTCATAGATAAAAGCAATATATCTTTCTCTGAAAATACTGCCAAAGTTAGCGTTATGAATCGAATTTCTGGAAGCGATAGCACAGGAAAGGAGAAAAACGTACAGTCACATGACAAGAATCTCTGTTATCTCTGTAAGTAATTTATCAAATATGGAGAAAGCTATTCATTTCCAAATGCCTTCAATAGTCAGCCCTGTGAATTTTATGCCTTTATAGTTAAAAATGAGTCAGAAAATGTGTTTGAAAGTTTCGCATTGTTGAGCAGTGAATATGAGAACCCCTTAAGGTATATTTCCAAAGATACTGTTAACAGAAGTTCATTATCACTATTAATACTTTTACAAAACATAATGCCTGTCCTACACATCCTGAGATCGATTAAGACCAGTTCCGTCCCGGCACGAGTCTGCTGAAAAAAAATTAAACCCGTAATCAGACATCTTGTAATTGTACGATGCCGATCTCTACGATGGACATGTTACATATCTGTATTGATGTTGTTAAACTCGCATCGGCTCGTGACGCACATTTATACTTCTCGAGAAAATCATATTCATTGAAAATGGCTCTTATTTTATCTGCTTCACTTGAATTTTTATATCGGGCCGATAGGCGCGATTAATTTTTTATATCGGCCCGGCCCGGCCCTGCAGGCCCGTTTATTTAGTCTGTCGGCCCGGCCCGTTGGAAAATTTGCCTTCATTCCGACCGGCCCGCTGGCCGGGCCGGGTACGGGCATCGGGCCAAGCCCGGGCCCGTGCTGACCTCTAAGATGGCAACACTTTGAAATTTGAAATAAAATTTTGGTTTTGCAATTTTCTCTACTGATAATTTTTAAACTTCGAAAAATCGCACATTTTAAATTTCACACCGTCGTATAAGGAAAATAATGCTCTTTTAAATGCAATTTGTTTGAAAGCTGTATCTCAATTTAATTTTAAGATATTATTATTATTTTTTTTTTTGTAGTTTTTATTACTTTTTTTTTGTAATTGTCGCAACCGAAGTACTCCATTTCTGTTGAAAATAAAGGGGAAAAAAGGAAAATAGTAGATTGCTGTATCTTTTTGTTGCTATTTTTTGATAAAAACTGAAAAAAAACAAAACACGTGCTATGTAAGAATATCTTCTATAATAAAACCCGGTGAGTTTTGGGTTTATTTCGTTTTTATTTATCAATTAAATGATTTTTAGTTTATTGCAATTTAACTTTACAAACGATACAATACTTTCTCTTTTCAAAAATGTATTTTAAAGAATATTTGTGTGACTTATTTTCTCCGCATTTACTTAATTCGTATCAAAAATCTGAAAGAATGCAATTTTATTAATCCGTGTGTAATTACATTTTCGAATTTTGAAAAAATATAAATGAATGACTTCTGATAAAACATGGAGCTATTATAAACAAAAAAAAATGAAGTCATCTAAATTATTAGATACCCGAGATTGTTTTGCCGAGCTTCTTAAATGACATCATTGCTTTCTGCTGGGTTTGTGTATTATTTTGCGATAATGATATCATTTGCATATCGTTCTATAGATGTTGTTTAAGACGGGATCATAAAAGTGGGATGCTTTAGCGGATGTAATTGACGCTTTTTTTATTTTAAAAAAAAGTGTGTATTTTAATTCTTAAAACTGAAATATGTTTTGTAGAATTACGTCATTTTCACCCCAGCTGCTTTGAAGTTTTTTACAGGTGAAAATGCTTTATCTTTGAAAATAACGTAATCCAAATCACACACTGATAAAACGCAATGTTTTACAAACATTTTGAGTGGCTTTATGGAAGATCAGTAACATACAGTGCGCATGCTCTTTGTCCATAAAATAGCGATTTATATTACAGAACTTGATGATTCTCTCTTAGATGAATTCGTTTCTCCGAGTTAGAGAAGGAATCAAAGAAGATATTGGCAATAATTCGAGGTTTAAAATAATATCAGTATTTTCAAGTTTTTGCCCAAAATTCTCTCTACTAATAAAATTTTATTGCTATTCTTTAAGGCATGTTACTGTAATGTTATCAAAATAACATAATTTGCTTAATTTAATTTTTCATAATTTTATATAATTTATATATTTAAAACACAAGCATCTTTTTTAGTCATCTGCTCTGAGCTTTCTGCTGAACCAAATTTACAATGAATTTTTTAACTGAAAGCTGTTCATTTGTAGATGTGCCCACACTAGCTGTTTATTTTTAAATATCCCATTATTATATTTTAATTTTAAAAGTATTCTATGAAACTTCTTCAAAATGATGGTAATGAGATAGATTTCATTATTGCTGAGAAAAGAGAAATAATGAGGTTTATTTATATTTATTCACGTGATTATCTCATAATAATTCAAAATTGTTGATAAAAATTGTTGTATAGGGTTTATAGCCCTCGGTCTATAGCCAGTTTGAGATTACCTACAAGTAAGAGGTTCACTAGTATTTTTGGGCTACAAGCCAAGCTTCACCCAGACAGGTTCCAGACACACCAGTTGAGTTACAAACATTCAACACTTTTCATCACACGCAGGTCGTATACCATGAGAAAAGACAGCTCAAAAGGTACGTCCCCCACCACGTCCTTCAGCGCCAAGCAGTCCTCGAGCAAGCTCAGCACTCAGCAATTGCCAAAAAGGCCAATCACGCCAGTTGCTCCGGGAGTGACTGTAGGGGGCACGGTGTCGAAAGAGCTAACAGCACAGGAAAAAAAGAAAACAGAACAAATAAAAAGTAAGGCAGTCACAGAAAAAGACAAAAGAAAAGTAGTAAAGAACACTAAGAAGCACTTAGACCTGAACAAAGGTCTCTTCATAGAAGAAAACGATGAAGAACCAGAAGTAGAAAACCAGAACAATTAGAATGGCAAAAACACTCTGACGGAAGAAGAATTTACCAAAGAAAGCAAGGAATTTCTGAGGGAAAAGAAGGTGGAAATGATGGAACTTGTAGAAGAAACAGACCTAGCAAGAGTTAAAAACCAAGTATATGAGAGAGCGATGCAAGTAATACTATATCTGCAAGAGGTCCAACACAGATGCACTAGACTACCAGCAGGCACGAGTAAGGAAATGGACGGCTGCATAAGCATAGTGATGGAATGCATCGGTGAACTAGAAACAAGATATCAACAAGCGAACAATAGATTACAAGCGATGGAGGAGTTCTGCCGCACACAACAAAGTAATGACAAAGAAGAGGTAACCTCAGAGCAAAGGGGAGAAGCGGCTGCCAGGACTCAAATCAGGACCCTAATAGGGTATGCGGAAGCAGTCAAGGCGGCCACATCAACCCTAATCATACAAGCAACGTCAGAGAGGGATGCGAAAGATGTAGAAAAACAAATCAAGAAAACAACGACTGGTCATTACGAATGGGTTAAGAAAATAAAGAGAATAAAGAACGGAATTAAGCTAATATGCGAAAACGCACAAGAAGCTACAATGATAAAGGAAAAGATAAGAAGCGATGAAGAGGCTAGCGCAGCAATACAGGTGAAGACAGCAAGCCTAAGAAGAAAGAAGATAATGACATTCAATGTCCCAGAAGCAGTCCCAGAAGAGAACATAACCCAGAAGATCAAGAGGACGTTAGGACTGGGACAACAAAGCAGTGAGAACACAGTCACTCTGCATAGGCCCGTGGGAATCCGGGACGGGAAGAAGCACCAACCGGTCTTACTCCCTGAACCGCTGGCAGATTACTTGTAAAATGCGAAAACGATTTGCCTAGGGCTCAGGGACTGCCCAATAAAATCATACATTAGCGTCACAAGCTGCCATCAGTGCTTGGAGTATGACCATGTGGCGGCTAATTGTAGGGGGACCCAGAGGTGCACTATCTGCTCGGGAGACCACGTGTACACGGAGTGCACAAGTAGACGTCAGTGCTGCTATGTCTGTTCCCGCTACAACAAAGAAAATCCAGCATGGCTAAGAACCCCGAAGAACACAGAACATACAGCGAACTCCAACGCATGCACGGTTCGCCGAACCCTATTGAGAGCTCGGCAACTGCAGATAGAGAAGGGCGTGACATCATTAGTAACAGGGGATGAGGTTATTTCAAGGAGGTGTCAATAGTCAGATTCGGAGACAAGGAGAGGGTTGAGATCAGATCTCAACAGGCATTAGAAAAACAAGCCAAATACGATTACGATCATCGACGCTATAATGGTAACACAACAGGTAATAGAATCACGCGCTCTAGGAGCGCGACCTCAAATACACAAAGCTCAAATGACACCCTCCATCATCCACATTCTCACAGCCACAACCACCCAATACACAACACACGTGTCAAACAACGCAGCCACAACAGAAAGATGAGAAACTTAACCTAATACAGATTAACCTCCACGGTGGCAGCAATGCCACAAATTCACTAGCAGGTTATGTCGCGGCCAACGGCATTCCCATAGCACTACTACAAGACTTCCACCAGCATAAGATAAAAGGCAATATAACAGGGTTCAATCCAAAAAACTGGCACATTGCAAAAACAAAAAATTAACAGGGCTGCGATAATAACAAGGTTAGGCACAAAGCCAATAACATTACTGGGAAAAAACTTCACAGTAGCAATAAAACTCGAAAACAGGGACAAAACAATAACAATAATAAACACCTACGCTCCCCCGCCAGCGACAGTGGACTTCTCAGTAGTACTGGCAGAAATCGATGAGGCCATTTAATTGGCAAAGGGGGAAGTCCTGCTAACAGGGGACTTCAACGCACACTCGACCGCCTGGGGTAATGAGGACACAGACCAGAGGGGAAGAGACCTCACGGATTTTCTCCTGCTAAATGCACTGTTTGTTCAAAACACACCAGATGCCCTGCTCCCATTTCTCACTAGGAGGAAGGAGAGGACATTGAAAGGCTGGCCAGACCTAATAATAGCATATGTCAACCTGGGCAATGATATAAGTGATTGTCACGTTAGCGATGACGCCTCACTCAGTGACCATAAGTACATAAAATTTACACTAAGAAATTACAAAAACATAGACTACCAAAGACAAGGTCTTCAAACAAAAATAGGCAGACACGCAAAATTTGATAAAAACATAAGAAAACTCAGTAACAAATACATAATGGAACTACAAAATACTACAACCACAGAACAGCTAGACGCGACAACAGAAAAACTACAAAGTGAGATCACAGCAATAGCACAACAAAGCTACAAACAAAAAAGTACTCCAGCAGTAACGACACCCCCATGGTAGACAGAAGAAATAAGGGTAGGAAGGAACAAAGTCAGAGCGCATAGGAGGAGATTCCAAAAACAACAAAACGAAGAACTAAAAACACAACAGCACATACTATTCCAAAAAGAAAGGGCAAAGCTTAAAAAACTGATAAATAAAACAAAATCGAAAACGTGGAAAGACTACTATAACAAAGTCAAAGACACTTACGGCTCACACTATAAAAATGTGAGCAATGAAAACACGAGTCCAGTAAAATTAGTCAATATACTCCCCCCAAACTCAACAGTTACTATAAAAGACACCACTTCCTAGAAAACCTCTATCTAACAGACCAAGACACTCCACACAGGCTATCCAGGGTACAAACCCAATCGAATGAAGCAAAACCACCGGAGGTCACGAGGGCAGAGATAAACAGGATCATAAGAAACATAAAGAGAAATAAGGCACCGGGATACGACTACATTGACTATAATCTAATTAAAAGAATAAATAACAAGGCACCCAAACTACTGCAAACATTAATCAACACATGCCTGAGATTAGAACACTTTCCAAAAACGTTTAAAACCAGAATAGTAGTCCTATTCCACAAACCAGGAAAAGACTTAAACAATCCGAAAAACTACAGACCAATCTGCTTGCTACCAGCACTGGGAAAGATATTAGAGAGGATTTTACACGGTAGGATAAACCACCACCTGAGCAAACTCAAGTATTGGAGCAAAAAACAATTCGAATTTAAACAGGGTATCTCTACAGAACACGCACTAGGCAGCCTACTAAAGACAATAGAGGACGACAAAGAGAATGACTTTCAAACACTGTTAATAGCCATGGACATCAAGGGGACCTTCGATAACATCCGCTGGCCACAATTAATTGAAAACCTGCGGAACTCTCCGTGCCCAGGGTACCTAGTAAACTCGGTGGTGAGCTTCCTTCAAAACAGATATGTCACACTAGAAGAAAACGGGATTAAAGTGACAAAGCAAACATTCGGTGGCTGTCCGCAGGGAAGTTGCCTGGGGCCACTTCTCTGGCTTATAATAGCAGAAACAGCTCTTAAAAAATACTGGGGTAGACATTAGAGGATCCAGGCATTTGCAGATGACTTTATGATAATTCTCAGGGGAAAATCAAAAGATAAATTAAGGAGATTAGCAAACAGAATACTAAAATAGTTCAATGCATGGATAGAAGCAAACAGTCTAACACTCAATAAAGAAAAAACAGAGCTACTATACCTAAACAGAGATTACACAAGAAACCTTTCAACACAGAACTCATACAAAATAGAAGGGATAACCCTCAATGACCAGCCACTAGAGGCGAAAGAACAAATAAAATACCTGGGGGTAATGTTACACAAAAACTTAAACTGGACACCACACTGCACAATGCAAACAAATAAGGTGAGAGAGAACTTTAAGGATCTAGCATACATGACAGCCAAGGGTTGGGAAATTAATGCAAATATTCTTAAAATATGGTACACAACAGTAGTGGAGAAAACACTAACTTATGCAGCCCCAATCTGGGGACACAAACTCAATAAAAGAAGTAGCGAAATTTTATCCAGCTATCAGAGGCATTTTGCACTGGCCATAGTCAGGGCCTATAGAACAGCCCCCACCTCGGCACTTCTGGTACTCTCAGGCCTGATTCCAATTCATCTAAAGGTAAAATATGAGGCAGCATATGGAACAGTCCCAAGACTAAAAAAAAAACACGACAATTCATAATACAACTCTACACCACATAGACTACGACAAAAAAAATAAACACGTGGGAAAATCACCCGGCAGACACCATAGAAACAAGAATTGGATACAACAGAAACGATACAATCATATACATAGATGGATCAAAATTGGAATCAGGAGCTACAGGTTCGGCCTTTGTAGCATACAAAAATAAAGAAAAAATAACGACATGGTCAGTGCCCCTTAGGAAAGATAATAATGTTTTCCAGGCCGAACTACTGGCAATTCAAAAGCAGCAGAATGGGGCAATATAACGGGAGACGCATACAGCATACGCTCGGACTGCAAATCAGCAATTGAATCACTGAACAAACCATTCAATGTAAATAAAACGGTAGACACAATACAAAACCTAATAAGACATTCACAAGGAAAATTCAAAATCAGTTGGGTCAAGGCGCACGTCGGTATCCAAGGCAACGAGGAGGCCGACGCACTAGCCAAAAGCGCAGCAATAAACGCAGATAGGAAAAGCAAATATAATATAACCAAACCAATATCAAAACTTAAAAGAACACTAAAAGAACTCACGATGAAACAATGGCAGTTCGAGTGGGACTATGGCACTAAAGGCAGGGAAACACACAAATACTTTTCATTAGTAAACACCAACAGATTAATAAGTGACTTTCTACTTTCACAGATCTACACAGCACATGGTGCATTCCCTGAGTACCTACACAGATTCAACAAAGCGGAAAACCCATACTGCGATTGCGGCTCAGAAGGTACGCGAAAACATTATATGCTAGAATGTCCATTCACAAAATCACTCCACCTTGCAGACATAACAACAGAAAATGAGAAACTCTGGTACAAACAGGTAGATAACAACAAACACGTACAACAAAAAGCAAGATCAGTTATGAGATGGCTCCAAATAAATTGCGACGACATCACAACACTCAGTCAGTAACACACCTGGAATAAGAACGTAACTAATAAGTGTTAAATGTTATCCGCGATGTAATTTGTGTTTAATGTATTATGTGTTTAATATAAAAAAAGGCCTAGGACAGCCTATCGGCCCAAAAAAATAATAAAAGCAGGTTTTTTCTAATGTCCATATGTGGTGAGCGGTAACCGCACAGTATCAGTTGGCCATGGCCCGCAACAGACGAATTGCACTTCACCCCCGGTCGAGCAAGCTGTACACAATGGCAAATCAAAAAACATCAAAAAGGCTCCGTCACCACATTGTCCATCCATGTATAAGTGTTCTGCAAAAAGAAAAAAATATATATATATGTATACAAGAAGCCAACCAGCCCTGAAGAGCGGAAGAAGAAGACAGAAGACCACAAGAGGCTAAGTATAAGTTAATTAATATCAGATAATAAATAATAGTTACTAAGTTAAATTATAATAGGGACTAGGCTAGATAATGGGGGGAACATTAAATGCTAAAAGGGGTGATAAGTTATAGCTTAGTTATAAGTCTTGAGTTAATAGTTAAAATTTGTAATTTTAGCATTTAGTTTCTCCAGTTTCTCTGCATCGCGGCCCCATCCCACTTAAATTCAAGACGCGCTACTCATTTGAGATATTTTTTTTCTGGGTGCCACGATGCACATCACAGTTAAGCGTAGTTCTCCTCAATGGGTAAAATCAACTAGCAGTTTAAAGCAAAAAAAGCCAACACATAATAAAAGTATCAAGGTCAAATATTAAGTCTCATGATAAACACCAAGTTAAGTTGATAAGAGTAGTTAGAATGACGTTATAGCATTAATATTTCTACTTGATTATTAAGTATTAAGATTAAGTAAGTTGATTATTAAGTAGTAAAATTAATAAGTATAACAGTTTAGTTCATTTAATGTAGTAATTGTATTAATAAAAATGTCATGTCTAACAATCCATTCTCTTCCAGCTTCCCCCCAGGCCTCCTCCGGGTGGCCGTCCACGCCGACCACTCGGGGGAGCATTCTCCCCCCCACCCGTTTTTGTTTTTTGGACAGTTCGCCTCTTTATTAGGTGCAATAGGACTCTGTCCGCACGAGCTACCGGACGCGCTCCAATGGGACAGCCCACGGAGCCAGTTTTTCCCCGGTGGGGTATGGTAGTAAGGCGTAGTCTCATGTCCCTTGCAACGTTAAGTTTTCCTAACAATTCGGCCCCCACAAAAATTAACACATGGTGCAATTTGTCGATCTGCGGAGCCCCATTCTTTATTTTCTCTATCCCCCATACAAAAAAAAAAAATAACAATCATTTTCATTCGACAAGTATGCATCAACAATTAGGCTTCAAAAATTCCATGCAATCCCATTTAGATCGGGCAGCGGTGGCCAAGCTGGTAGAACATTATACTCGTAGCCGTTGGTCACAGGACCCAGGCTAACTGCCGGCTGAATTTCCGTCATGTACGCTAATGGCGCCTGGTGCATGTAAAATCCGTCGTGGGTGCCTCCAAGTTACCTGTGAATTATACCTCTGGAGGTGCCTTGCCAGGTGAAGGTCTCGTCATCTGAACAAGGTTCTAAATTACGAGATCAACTTGAGTAGCAATGTGCAGGTGCCAATCATCACGATATAACGTTAAGTAACCGGCAAAACAAAGTAAACACAAACGAGCAGTAGGCACTGCAGATAGGATGATGATCGAGGCAATGATGTCAGGTTTATTCCTGTCTCCCTCTGCAGCGATTCGCCTGCCTTGCTTTTCGGCCATTTCAATTTTTAATTTCCCTCAAAATTGCCCCCTTCTACAGCTAAGAAGTTTACCACCTTTTAGGCATCAAAAATAATCCATCCCTTTTCCAACTGGCATGGCAAGTACGTGGTGTGCGGCAACAATCAGTTTTGCAAAGTGCAATAAACAACCTAGACTCATCAACTTAGCTTAGTATAGTCGGCCCGGGTTCTTGCTGGTGTGGTCACCGCGGTGTGGTTCGACTCCTGCGGCGATCTGGCGTATGCACTCACAATGCATCGCCCACGTGACTGGTATGAAGAGCTGCCTCTCCGACATGCATACCGGGTGTGGTTTCAACATGATCGGGCCCTCTCTGCATAAAACATCAAACGTCCGCGCGTATCTGGCCACCGAGTTCGATAACCAGATTTCTAGATAGGGTGGTCCGATAGAGTAGCCACCGCGTTCGCCGGAATTGACTCCTATGGACATCTACCTCTGGAGTTATATCAAGGCATAGGTCTATGTGACGGAGACCAGTTCTCTGATTTATCTGAAGCAGCGCATCACCCTTGATTGTTGCACAGTTTGCATACCTGCTGTGCTTTAACATGTCCAGTACTCAGTACTGTCACGCATTCCATTGTGCATTGCCACCAATGGAGAACACTTTGAGCAGTATCTCTAGCAGATTCCGACGTTTTATGTGTTTATTTTTTATAGTAGACCGTTTTCTGATATCGTAATAAATTGATATTTATTTTTCTGTTTAATTTCAATATTTCCTTCTTCGCTTTGTATAGGACCCCTAAAAGTCAGCTCAAATTTTTAAATGAAACAACCTTCTTTGGTGATACCCCCAATTGGGCGATACCGGCTAAAGGTGGTTTCGCCGTATAAAGGACATTACAACCTGATTTTGATCTCGAATTACTTTAATTCATCTTTTAACTGATCCCTCATTGAAAGACAAAATCAGGTACAAAAATGTTAAACTTTGAAATTTAATAACTGTCTCAATTTTTGTAGTACAGGTGTCAAACTTTTGTATTATGTCTGTTATGATATGTGTAAACTTTTACTAAATATAACTATAGGGACTGGGGGACCTTATAAAAAGTTAGATTTCGTAATTTTTATAAAATTGATTTTTTTACTTTAAATAATGCCATAACATGAATATTTACCTCATTTGAAACGTTTTTGTAACTGGAACTATATGTCTACGACCAACGGTTGAGAAATTAAAGGTCGGCGATAGATAACATATTGCACCCTGTATAAATGTGTAGCACCCATAGTCGTCGTCTGGTCCGTTCGTCTGTCCGCATGTAACAACGCAAAAACTATCCAACCGAAAATGGTTTGAAATTTATTATATAGAATGATTGCAGAATTTTGCCCAGTCATTTCATATTTTATGAAAATCGAATCGAAACTTAAAAAGATAAAAGTTTTCTTAATTCTATTATATCGTATCATACGTCATTAATTCAATGATATTGGAGAGTAGCCATATTTGGACAGCCGCACAGTGGAGTATTTGACACGAAATCCTGGCCAAAAATATTTTTCTATGTAAATATAATCCGATTGCCTTAAAATTCTTAGATGTTATTGGGTATCACTATGACATGTTTGGTATTCTAAATGAAGCCTATACAATTTACGGTTTCATTTACAGAGACACTCAAAAGAATTCCCTTACATTATGGTCTATGGGGAAAAATCGTTTGCTCTGTATTTTAATGATATCACACTATTTTAAACGTACTGAAACTTTATATACATCACTGAGGTGTACTAAGGTACTTATTGCAGAATAGGGTGTGCATAGAATGCATCGTACATTTACAGGGACACACAAAAGAATTTGGCTGAAGAATAAATTTAACTATTGAAGTCTATGACCAATATTTGCCGGAAGTGCTTTTGTAGTTGTGATATGCGTTTTTAAATTGAACTATTATATATATATATATATATATATATATATATATTACTTGGTGTGGATACATTCTGTAGATCATATACAGGGCTGCACAAAAGTTCTCAAGTACATTTCCGTTTATTCACGGAAATGGCTGAATGGACATTTTTAACTGTGCTATGCGTTTAAGTGGACTAATTTTTAGCATACTATATAGCATACATACAAATCCATAGTTTAGTTTAATATTTTATATCTTAAAAACCGACGAAGTGTAAGTAAGATTTTAACCCTTCACACAATAAAAGAGACTCATTTAAGAAGAACATTTAAGAAAAACGAAGTTAAAATATTAATTTACTAAGTAGGTATTTTAAAGGCATGTTTTTAAAAGCCATCATTTTGCTGCTACTTCTGCACTTATTCCTGACAAGGCGATAGGCACTGCAGAAAGATCAGTTGATGCACTTAATCATGAAACCCACTAAAACTGAGAGAGTAAACAAATTATGAAAACGACACAAACAAACAGTCTGAAAGAAATACATCAGTGACAGCAAAGTATGTCAAAGATATAGGAAACGAAAAGGAAAAAGTAAGTTGAGAAGAGATTGACCCATAAGGAAGATACAGCTACAAATGCTCCCAAAAAGCCAAAGAATCGTTAGAAATGAAATCTCACTTGCCAAAATCAGTAAAGTCAAAGGTCAGAGGGAGCCAAAAAACGGCTGTGTTAACATCTTCGTCACATAAAAAAAGGAAGTTCTTAACGCACAGAAGCAATTTACAATAAAGTTTACAAATAATAACGTAATTAAATTGAAAATAAAATGATGGAAGGGAAGAACTACCGACATAAGGTAAAGAAAACTTATGTCACAATAAAATGTCAAATCATCCAGAATTTAAAAAGAAAAATCGAGACAGTGATGATTGGCTTTGCCTAATTTGTAAGTAAAGTAAAATAGCAGAAATAATTCAGTGTTCAGATTGCCTAATATGGTACCATGTTATGTGCGCTGGAATAAAAAATGAACAAAAGAAATTCATGTTGTTAAAGTAACTGTCAATTAGTTCCATAATTTCTTATAAATTTGATTTATATTTTGAATTCATTTTGATTTAAAACAGTTGTTCTTACTTTCAAACATTTGATTTCATTATATTTCATTGCTGTTGTTTTGTTTGATTGTTTCATTAATTGCAAACTTTGCTTTTTTCTATTCCCTACCCATTAAAACAGCCTAATATTGTTTGGTCCAATTTAGGAGGCTGGGAGTTCAACTTAGGCGACCATTCGCTGAATTTGAACCCCTTTTGACAAATTTTTCAATTTAAAATAAAAATTTAGATTTTCAAAAAGAATTTTTTCTAAAGATATATTTAAGTTAGTAGATGAATAGATTGACCATGTGTAGTGATATTTTGCAGATATTCCAAAAAATAAAGTGAGTTACAGCTGAAAATATGTGAAGTGGTCCAAATTCGGCTACTCTCCCCGATTCCATGACAGGTAATGATTCTAGGTTGCCATGATGATGATGTCCTATTTAAGATGGAATCCTATTATTTCCGTATTACTGAATTTAATAAATTTTGCATTCATGCATTTTTACATCAAAGTGCAACAGCTATTGCACCAAGATATGAATATCTATAAAACTAGTTATAGTACGAACGCACCTCATTTGCCTCGTTTGATGTACGATTTCAGACTTATTTTTTCTTGCTTTTATTCATTCTGAAAGAGAGAGAGAAATGCAATCTACTTTTTTTATCATCTTTATTTATGACCTCTTTTAATCTATAATCATATTTTAAGCGAATCGGTGAAATGAACACCAGAAAACCTTGTTCTAAATATCTTTAATTTTACGAGCATTGTACGAAGGACAAGTAAATTTTCCACACCTTCTCCTACTCAAGAGCTTCCCTGATTAGCCATGCTTTTATACAAAACGCATAAAGTTATTTGCAAATACCGCAACTTGACATCACGTGCGTTTGTTTGGACACACACCTTTGGAGAATACCGACATTTTCTCGGAAGTGACTAACGGGTGCGGGCTTAAAACTGTTGAAGTGAAAAACATTTGTTGAATTACTGCGAAGAATATACATTCACAAAATCTCTAACAGGAAAATATTTTTTCTTTTTTCTCTTCGTGTTGTCATTTTAGGCATATGGTGCAAAATACATGTACGACAGATTTTCAAAATATTTCAAATATATGCGATTTATAAAATTAATAAATACACAATTTTGAAAAACCCGTTAATCGGACGGTAAAACAATCTTATTTGAAAAACAACTAAATAAATTATCATTATATATTTTGACAGCTGATACAGCAAGGCTTGTTTGTGAAAAAGTTTGATTCCTTGCAATAGTTTTTATTTGAGTCGAAAGCAACATTTTCTGCATATTTTACTTTTTTTACTATCAAAAAGGTAAAAATGCTATTGAAGCAAGGAAAAAAAATTATTCGATGCCTATGGAGAAGATGTATTGACAGAACGGCAGTGCCAAAACTGATTTGCAAAATTTCGTTCCGTCTATTTTAATGTTGAAGGTGCACCATGATCTGGAAGGCCAGTTGAAGCTGATGAAAGCAAAATAAAGGCATTGACTAATGCAAACCGCCCAATAATAACACTTGATATCGCTGAGAGGTTAAATTTATCGATTTCGACTGTTCACGATCACATGAAATGCCTTGGTTTAATTTCAAAACTCGATACATGGGTTCCACGTGTTCTTATAGAAAGAAATTTGCTCCGTCGCGTCGCATTGACGTCTGTCGTTTGCTTCTCAAACGTCAAGAAAATTATCCATTTTTGAAGCGAAATATCGCTAGGGTTGAAAAATGGGTTGTCTACTACAATATTAGACGCCAAAGATCATAGAGTAAAAAAATACGAATCGGCTCAAAGCACTTGAAAAGCCGATATTCGTCAAAAAAGGTAATGCTGTCTGTTTGGTGGGATTTTAAGGGAATCGATTTTTTTTTACCTTCTACCGGATAATACCACGATCAATTCTGTTGCTTACTGTCATCAACTGGACAAATTGAATAATTCCCTCAAACTGAATAGATCAATAAAACTAGTTGGATATTCCAATCCCAAAACTTTCTTCTATCTCATGTCAATATTTCGTTATAATTAGTTTTATTAGTATTTTTATTAGAATTACGCATAACTTCATACACTTTTCGATGGTACAACATTGAAAATTGCACAAAATCGCTATTACAGTGCCCCCTACCGGCGTATTTTCTTCAAATTAATGGAGGACCGACCTGCTTTCCATAGCCAAAAACTTTAAAACAAAATTTGGTTCAATTCTATGCATAACTTCATACATTTTTGATGGTACAATGGCGACACACGGACATACGGACACACGGACTCACGCATAGACAGACATTTTCTATAAACATGTTTTTTATAATCTCTGAACCTTAAAACGTCTAAATCCGTCGAAAACAGGAAGTCGAAAAAAATTTCCATTGCAATACTTTCTTGTATTGAAGATAGAAGAAAGTAAAAAGGTATAGTTTTCCACCACGATAATGCGAGACCTCATACAAGTTTGGTAACTCACCAAAAGCTTTTACAGCTTGGATGGGATGTACTTGTATTACAATGCCTATCATATTCTCCATATGGGGCATTCTCAGAATCTTTTGACTTTCGGGAATAAAAATCTGGTGAAATTAAACTTGCTAAAATAACATTTTAATCTGATAGATTAAAATGTTAATCTAATGTTAAAATGTTAAAATGTTAATCTAAATGTTAAATGTTAAATCCTTAATGATTCAAAATAAAGAAAAAGTGGTCAGCAGCGAAACATTTTTTATTTATCTGAGGTTTAAGTTAAACTTGCGAGTTTAATTTTCCTTACCATTTTACCACTATAACTTTTTATTTTCTTCTAAATTTTTACTTATAATGAATTTGCATAGTATCCACAGGACATTCACATAAGATATAATGACAATGTAGTACTTTTAGTACAGAATTTTTGTATAACATTGTCTTAAAGGGGTGTTAAAGAAGGGACGGTAAGGTAAAAAAAAAAGGGTACTGTATAGGAAAAAGGGACGGTAAGGATGGAACGGTAAGAAAAATTACCATCTATTTTTAGGGAAATCATGTTAAGACTAAGTGATAGCCACAATGTTCATTGAATTTTAGAAACAGCTGTTAACATTGGATTAAATTAATTTTTTTTTTTAATTTACCTCGAAAAGTGCAGGAATGAACTTTGGGGACGGCATGACTACCAATAAAGCCACGATCTTGAAAGTGATACTTAAATGCTGATTTAAATTCTGCAGTCTATTTCCTGTCAAAGAATTTTTGACATTCTTTCTCTAGCATACTTCTGCATGAGAAAAAACTTACTTGAAAAAAATTCTGCGGTTGCATTTGAAGTCATTTTCTGCATAAGTTTAGCAAAAGGGACGGTAAGAATGAAAAACCCAGGGACAGAGTTCAAAATATAATATCAATCGTAAAAATGTGTGCAGGTTAATTTTTTGCTACATATTTATATAAAACAATTGTCCCAGTTTCGGAAAAATATTACATCGAATTACTTTTATTGAAACAATTTTATACAGACAGCTCCAAAATTAAAAATCAGCATCAGGGACATGGGACGGTATAGAAGTTTTCCTGGTATTTGGGCCCCCAACATCGTCCAAAGTTTATTTATCTCGTTAATATTGTTATGCAATCATGCAATGGGATGTTTCCCAGTATATGAAAAAAAACACAAAAAAATGTATTAAAATAAAAATTATTATTCAGGGATATAAAAGTCAAAAGATTGTGAGAATGCCCCATATTTAGCACCTTCGGATTATTACTTTTTCCTGTTTCTACAAATTGTTTTAGATGGCAGTACCTTTATTTCAAATGAGCACGTCAAATATGACTTGGATCAGCTTTTTGCCAACAAAGATCAGAAGTTTTAAGAGCGTGGAATCATGCAGCTGCCAGAAAGATCACGAAATGTATTGGGTCAAAATGAAGAATATACAATTCCATAAAATACTTATACACTATAAGAAAATCGTCTTTTATTTCCAGAAAAAGAAAAAAAATATTACTTTCCGAACAACTCAATATATGTTTTAAAAGTCTGTCATTTTCTATTATTATAAAATTTTTGCTTTTTTAAAATTCAACCTATTTGTTGGTTGAATAAAAGAAAACAAACCTTAATATTTTGTACTTAAATATTGCTGCGTAGCATGATATTTGTAATTTTCGAGAGAAAGTACTTACAATCCAGTTTTAGATTAAAATGTATAAGTCACAGGCTAAAAATATAATTATTACCGAAAAAAAAACTTAATTTGTCCTTTCAATCGTAATAAGAATATTTAAAATATATCGATTAGCTCTCCAGTTTTTGAGTATTAAAAAATATTGACGGATTAATTCGCCCTCTTTTTTCCTATTGTCTCAAAAACTAAATATCAATATAAACTAAATATACATAATTTTAAATATCGGAATGCGAAAACTTCAAATTGTAAGCAGAATTATCGTTTATAAATCTTCATAAGGTCTTTCAATCGCCGTAACATTTGTTAAAGTTGATCAATTAGTTTTCTAGATTTTTAGTATTTTAAAAGGCTTGTTAATTATTCCAGTTTCTCCTTGTTTTCTCAGGAACTATTTTAAAAATCGGAACACGACAAACTTCAGATTGTAGGTAGAACGTTGTCTATCATGCAGAAACGTTCTCTATCTACCGCTAATAAACTTAGTGTTTGATATACACCCGTTTCTGAGCCTTTCCAAACAAGCAGAAAGACAGACTGACAGAAAACGTTTCTTACACAATATGTTTTACCATAAGTCGTTTAAATAGTCGAATAAACTTAGAAATAGCTGTTTTATGAAAACCACAGACGCACACTCTAATTTTGTATATAAGTATAATTAAAATATTGCACTTTGAAGATTATTAAAGAATTAATTCTCATTCCTATCGCATTGGGACAGAAAATAAATATTTGAAATTTAAATCTAATTAATTTTAATTTCAGTGCATTAAATTATAATTGTTAAATTTCAGTAACTCTACTTAGGGATTAGTTATATAATTAACATAGATTTTATTCTGAAACCAATTTCTGTTTTTAAGGACAAAAAAAAAAAAAAAAAAAAAAAAAAAAAAAAGAAAAAAAAAACTAAAATCACATGAAAATCGACACTATATAAATGAACTAATAATTAAAAATTAATATAAACATGTATATTTAATAATGTAAAATGAACAAATTAAAAAGAAAAAAATATGAGAAGAAAAGTCCACGAGTAGGATGTGAAAATATTACAAGAAGAAAATGGAAATTTATATTGCGCAACACATTTTTAAGAGCTTTATTCCAAATTATAAATCGTCATTGATTTCTGTTTGAGTAATATAAGCCGTGAAGCATAAATCCCTTTACTCAAATTGTCCGATAAACCATATATATATATATATATAAATATGTAGATATATATATATATATATATATATATATATATTATATATATATATATGTGTGTGTGTGTGTGTATATCACTCAAGTTACGTATTTGTGCAATTAAAACAAAGTAACTAATATTTTATACGTAACTTTAAAATGTTACATTTTAGAACATTTTAGTAATGAAACTCTATTAAGTTGAAAATATCTTTTAGAAATTGAAAATAAATGCTTGAAATGTATGCATAATTTCTTTTAACATCTGTAACCTTTATTGCAAGTAATATTCTATCGAGATACATTTTAAATAAGAGTGACCTTATTATTTATTTCTGGAAATTTCATCTGTTTTTCGATTACCAACAAATTGAAAACTTCTCTTCAACATTTTATTTATTTTTTTTTATTATTGTAATTAAAAAACAACATTTATTTAACTATATGTTCCGAAGCTTGCCTTTTTTCAATAAATAAATAAATAAATAAATAATAAAATTTAAAAAGGGTATATTTAACAGAACAACAAGAACAAAAAAAAAAAATCAGCAATTTATAATCTTTACTTCTTTACCTTGTTAACACGATGTTTATTCTAAATACTTAACTATTTCTTTATTTAGAGTTTTAACATATTTATTTATTTTAATTTCGTTAGTAGCATTTCTATTTTATTTTTCGTTTTTATTTAGAAATTTTTAAAATGTTTTTGAATAGAATTCAAAATCATATAAACCTGGAATTAAAAATGAATTTTCTCATCTAACGAATGCGTTGTTTGTAACGACTTACTAGTTTTTCAATTATTTTCACATCATCAAATGTATTATATAACTACTCTTCAATTTATAATTCATTATGAACAAGAGAACGCCTTGCTGAATCAAAGAGTTTTTACTTTCTAAGGTAATTAATTTTTTCATGGAATTTGAAATTAAAAGACTTCTCCTTGATTTATCTTCCATTTCGTCTAGAGGATTACAGTGCATGTTTTCACTTTGTTTATTTATTTTAAGCATTTTAGTTTTCTTGTAATTGAAACTTTTATATGAGACATTTAAAATTTTATAAAACATATATTTTTTTGCTTTTATGTTAAAATATTTTAAATGTGGATTTAATCCAATCCTATAAAAATTAATTTCGGATTAAAAATGTATTTAATTGATATATTTAATGATAATTTTAACTTCGACGAGTTACTTTTCCAGAGTGTTGCTACCTTCTAATGTATAATTTATTGCAAAATTCTCTGAGTTATTGACCAAAGGATTTGTTTCAAAGGTAATTAATTTTTTTCCATCAATTTGTAATTAGGATATTGTTTTATGATTTATACTCCATCAGAAGGGGTGACTGAGCTACGCTCGGTTAAAATTAACGTTGTATTCGGCCCATATAACCATAAATTCTCACTGTATTATTGCTATAAAGCATTTTATTTTATAACAACCTTCTACAAAATTCCTTCAAATTCTGAAAGCCAATTTTTTCGCTAAATGTCGACAAATACCGCCAAATTTTGTGGCATTGTTTCATTTGGCGCAAAGCATAAGTTGAAAAAGTTTTATGTACCTTGATTGATGGAATTATGTTTTCGAGAATGCTATGGACTCTGATTGGTTGAATGATGTATAGCGGCTTCGTTGGGAATTTCTTGAAAATTCCTTTAGATTCTAAAAGTCATTTTTTCGCCAAAGTTGGCGACATTCTTTCACTTGGCGCCAAGTATGTGTTTTTTTTTTCTTTTGCATTGGTAATATTGAAAGTTTATTTTACAGCCAAATCACGCTAAATGTCGACAATATTTCGCCGAATTTTGCGAACTGTTGCCAACTTTGTGTCTTTGTTTACTGCCAACTGTTCAACAACTTAATAAATTCAACCTTCATTCCTATTGAAAAGCATTGATCCGTCCTGATCCCAAAATGACCCACTAATGCAATTTTCTCGAACATGTGACGTAGCCCAATGGTCTTCTCGTATCCGAAAACGTTAGAATACAAAATTTAACAAGATTAAATTAACAAGATCGTTAGATCCATTTTTAAGATAAAATTTGCATACACACACGCGCACTAGAAACACACGCACAAGATTTGTTCGTCTAATACGAGTAATACCCAGGATTTCATTAAAAGGAACTACTGTTTACATTAGTGATTTTTACTTCATTCACAGAGAAAAGCTCTAGATTGATTTCGTGAAATTTTGTTATACGAGAAATAAAGTTAATGAAATAAAGAATTAAAAAAATATGTTGTTCACGATTGAAAAAAAAAGAAATGAGAAAAAATGTACATTCGAATGTGGTTCGTGCGTTACTATAGCTGCGTATGTCATACGAGTTAAGCGCTGTGACGTTCAACCTACATATTTACTTTATTAATGGCGAAAATGTCAACAGGTGTAAGATATAATAAGTAAGTGTATCTAAAGAAGGTGAGTAAGTGTTCAGAATAAGATTAGGATTTAAAGAAAGAAAATGACAAGTTGAAAACACATTCATACAAAAGCTGTGCCAGGGGAATAACTCCTACATAAGTTATTATTAATGATAAGCTACGTGTTTACGTTTCTGCGTGTAAACTCACATTCCGTTTCCTATTATAAGAAAGAAATAAAAGTTTTTATGTGGAGGTTTGATAATAGAATTTTTTTTTTCTTTTTTGGAAATGATGGATTGCATGTTTTTTCCCTATATTTGAACCCTTTATGCCCGGACGTACTTTAAAGTACCATTAAAATAACTTGTTATAAAACTAATTTAACGCATCGCAGTACTACAGTTTAGAATGAGTAATAGATACTTTACTTTATCTTGTTCCAAAAGCATTATGGGTTGCACAAAATAAAAATATATTTAAAAGGATGATTTCTTTTTCATTTGCATCTTTTCAGCTTTCTTGACGTTGAAAAATTCTGGGGGAAAAGTTTGAGTTCGGAAATAATTCTGTATTTCAATTGTGAGAGGATTATATTTGTACATCTTGTAATTCTATAAAATACTTAAAAATTATTTTATATAAAAGATTTGAGTGGAATTATAAATATTGCATAAAATCCCTATAAATAAATTTGATTAATTAATTTTAATTAGCAAAATCCTTCTAAAATTTATTAAATGATTGTATAAATCTTCTAATGTAATTTCAAAAATTCCCGAAAAAGGCTTGAATGAAAGGCTAGAAAATGAAATTTTCATGAATTTATAATTTTGGATATAAAGGGTTAATAAATAATTAATATTTCCTAAACATTGTTATTAATTATATTCGTATAAGTTTTGAATCAAAACCTATAAAAATTATAATTTCTAGATACATATATCTATCTATATATATATACATATGTTTAACATTTTGTATTTCAATCAGGAAAAAAAATCTCCTTTCTATAGTCTGCAGGACCAGTAAAAATATTTACTGTAAACAGTGAAACTCGCGAAAATTTCAAATGCACGAAAAGTCATTTGCTGTATCGTTTAACAAACAGTAAATTTAAAATATTATTGCCAAATTGCGATTTGAAAATGCAACTAGACTGAGAAAAAGTATCACTCAGAATAATCAATTGTTAAAATTCCGTACAATGCAATTTTTAAAGAAAAAGCCGAAAAGAAATGCCACATTTTAAATATGAATGCATTTTTGATTTCGTAATTGAATTTCTGCATGAATTTGTACTGAAAATTATAAAGCAAACCTTCATTAAATTGTATAAATATCTTCGATATACACTTGTATTTTCTATAAAAAAATAAAAAAAAATAAAAATAAAAATAAACGGTCAAGTGCGAGCATTACTCGCCCAAAGAGGGTTCCGTAGAATAAATATACGAATTTGTAATTGTATTATATATATATATATAACGTTGCTAAAAGAATACTAAGACTTTGTAAAAAACTATACAACGTAGGGTTGTGTATAACTGTATATATTAGAAAAGTGTAAATGGGTATACCATGAAAGTTCAAAGAGATATAGAACCTAAATAATATCAAATATAGCTATTCGTATAACTCTTTTTTTTAATATTATCCTAATCTGTTTATGATGAACTTAATTCGGTACTGACAGTAAAAGCAGTGCATAGTTAAACTTCATTTGTCATTTCATGAAACTAAATTCAGTGTAGTAATAACTTTTATTTCTACAGTGTAGCTAAAACAAAACCTTTGTTCAAAGTTTAAATTTGGGATTGTGCTAAGCGCGCTTCGAATTCTCAAAGTTGCAACGCTGCCTTGGTCTGTGCCGCGTTTTTCCAGATAGGTGTTTAATTAACTTTTACAGTCACTCGAGGCGTATTGAGAGATACAATCAATGTAAACTATCGCAAATCCCACAGTATTTATGCGATTCATTCTAATTAAATCTTTCGAGGGCGATGCCCTTAAAAAACGGACACCTGATTTTAATTCCAAAACAGACAAACGGCACCAAGAATATTTAATTAAAATTTTCCTTTTATCATGTACGTGAAAATAAGCAAGTTCGCATTTTCTAATAAATTCGTTTATAAATTCTGGTGTCAGTTCATTATTTCATAAGTTTATAAATAGAATTACTCCGTGTCGGAAAGAATTAAGTGGTCGCAGGACTCTTAAAGCTTCAAAATTTAAAAAAATTTAATTTTTTTAGATGTTAAACTCCTATCTTTTCTGAATATTTTGATATAATTGTTTCCTTGAAATCCCCATTAAAACATGAGGTTTGGCTTTTAGAGTTACACCCGCTCAATAGCTGAAGCGGAGTTTCCGAAACTTTAAAATCATTGTTTTCCAAAATGGCGCTTTTTGGACATGACGCGCAGAATACCTCAAAAAATTCTGGATATTTTTTCATGAAATTTTCAAAACATATATTTTATGTTAGTCTGTATAAACTGAACCTAAAATTTCCTTTTTATTGTTCAAAAAAATATTTTTTTAGGTGATTTTACTGTTGAAATTTTCAAAATTTTGAATTAGCTAAATGCAACATTGCATTAAAAATATAAAAATGCTTTAAATACAAATTTATTTAAGTTCAGGGAAATTATTACAATCTGAAGTATAAGTAAGCACCAAAATTTTCATTCTAGTTGCAATATTTATTTTGTAATCCTGCGCGTAAACTGTTATGCCAATTTTTTGTTCGACAAATATCTAACAGTTTCGAGCCCCCTATAAATACTAATTCTGTATCTTGCAATTTTTTAAATACATGAAAAGAAAGAACATACTTATATCTTTCATCCCAATTAAAATTGTGTTTTGAAATCATATACAATTTAAGTCATTGGTTGAAAATGGTCTTTTTTTCATTTTTTCCACATTTTAGAGTCCCAAGACCCTTAAATTAGTATGTTTTTAACAATTTGACGTTTATTGCTTTTATACTGTTATTGGACATTACATTACACATACATATCATTAAAAGTTGTTAACTAGGCATAGAGTACGCCGCCCCTGTCCTTATGTATGTCCAAACTGACCGTACCTTTAAGGGTTAATATCTCGGCTAATTACCGATGATTTTTTTCGAAAATCATTATCAACAATGCTTTTATTCTTCAGCAACGATAGGTATATTCAACGATGCTCAACAATTTTTCTGAATATCCGTAAATCGAAATTTGTGTATAACAGAAAAATGCTGATTACTCAAAAACTATGTGATCTAGGGTAATCGCTATAATTTTCCGGCAAGGTTTATATTAACGTCTACTTCCTCTAATTTTTTCATAATTTTAGTTTCAGTAGATTCGGAGTTAGATGGGGGGTGGGGGGGACATATTTTTGCGCTACATATTCAACAATATCTTTGAAAATATAATATTTAAAATTAAAAGGAATGTATTTTTGAGTTCAGCGTTACAAAAGCTTTCACAGGATACCCCACATGATATACAAAGAAAATATTTTTTTTTTCAAATTGCATAATTAGCCCCTTTACTGTTTTACTAAATATATTTGTGAATGTTTATTAATCTGAAAATATGTGGATCTTTATTACTTCCCCGAATTTGAACTTTCCACGTTCCATAGTTTACGAGTAAAATGGCTGTGACAGACAGACAGACGGACAGACACAGGAGTGATCTTATAATGGTTCCGTTTTTACTTTTGAAGTACGGAACCCTAATAAAAAATACTGCTAAATATGCTTCATTGTTGGGAGTGATTGTCTCAGCTGTGGTGGACACGTTATGTTCCTCAATACCTATGTGTTGAGGAGTCATTCGAAATAGGGTTTTTTTATTTTTTTATTTATGTTTTTATTCATAATATTTTATTTATTTTCTTGTTGTAGCATCACTAAGTTCTAAATATACAATAAACTTTTTTATGAAACTGAGATTCCAAATGCATAAAAATGAGGATTTTGGATCTAATAATCAAACTTCCATTTCCATTTAAATAAAAAGAATATATATCCAGTTAAAATTTTAAAAAAATGTAGAAATTTTTCTTTCTTTTTACTGAATGCTGAGATTTTTTTTTTTTAATCTTTAACATAAAAAAAATATGACTGTACTCTGGTTTTATTAAAATGAATTACGATTTAATGAAACATTTTTCCAAATTCAATATGCAATTGAATTTTCATGAGTAACACGATATTTATTTTCGGTACAAAGAATTAAAATAAATAAAACGGTTTTATCTATTTCTTTTTTGTTTATTCTTAGCAATTTTATCCATGCAATTAAATAAAAATCGACAACATTTCAAGTATATCTTTAATACTGGATGACCACATTTAAACGACCCTACTTTAGAGTTGTCTACAGACAAAACTGTTGTTCATAAAGTTGTGAAATTTCGTGAAAGACGTAATAAAAGGATGTGAATTTGTTTAAGCAAAAAAAAAAAAAAGTTCAAAATTTCGCCACCAGAGGGCAATTTTTAATAAATGACACATTTAGCATTACGATAGTTTAGAAATTTTATTTATTAACTTAACCTGATTCTATAGACAGCGTTTTTCGACATGTTCCTAGCATTTCCCAAAACACACTGCGACCAACTGTGGAAGATGCTATCTTACGATTCCAGATGATATTTGAAAATGATGATCGTCATGCAGAACATGTTTGGTTAAAACAAAAAAATTTAAACTATCGTAAATGTTTATAAATATATGTAATAAGTTTACGTTGCCTTTCCACCTACTGAAGAGTAAAGGCTCGTCTATCGGCTTGTGACATTTATTTGTTCATTCCGTGTTTGTAATATATTATATATATTTTTTTATATTATGTTATTGTTCAATATTTTCATAGTTTGGTTAGTTGTATGCACCTGCTTTTAAACCTTGAAATGTTTAAGTTCATACACAATTTGAAAAATGTATTGTATTGCTTTTTTAAGAGCTGCTTTTTAGAGCCTAAATGTGTAATTCGATAAAAAACGGCCTCGTATTTTTTTTTTAATTTAATTTAATTTTTTTTTTGCTAAAACAAATTTCTATACCTTTATTATGTCCTCCACAAAATTTCACAGCATTCTGAACAATAGTTTCGCCTGTAGACAACTTTAAAATAGGGTCGTTTAATTATGGACGCCATGTAAAAAAATTTCTTAACTATCGTAATGCTAAATGTGTAATTTATTAAAAATCGTCGTCTGATGGCAAAATTGTACACTTTTTTTGTGCTTAAACAAATTCACATCCCTGTATTATGTCTTTAACCAAAATTTCACAACTTTATGAACAATATTTTGGTCTTCAGATAACTTTAACCCTTAAATGCCTGAGTTTTCAAAAACCATTGTAATAATGTTTTTCGGCTTTCATTTTTTTAAATAAATCGTGGGAAAAATACTTTAAAAAATCATATTTTGTTTTAAGTATAGTTTACGGCTAAAAAACAGTTTGTTACTAATCGGCAATACTGGTGTTTAATTGAAAAAATAATTTGCCTTGATAAAGTTCTATAATATTAAACATACAAGAATTTTAGGAACTATAATAAGAAATAAATTTCACTTGCTCACTGCAGGCCAAAATAGGGTATTTCGCAAGCTCCCAAACAAAACAAAAAGAACAAGTAGCAACAATTGAAAAAATAAATCTATCTTTATTCTTGAACAGCACATGTGTTGCCATCTACATGTTGAAAATCGATGTAATAATATTTTCAGAATTTATTTTATGGACAACATTAGGCATTATAGCTTCAATATTATTCTAATAGTATTTTAGAGCCTAAATTGGGTATGTTGCCGAAAAGCAACACCAGGCATTTAAGGGTTAAAGTAGGGTCGTTAAATTATGGACACCATGTACTTATTTTGTGTATCAGAGAAAAGGATTTCTAATTAATCTATGTTATCAATGTTTCTGAAACGATGAATAATTTATTTTTTCTCGTATTTTCAATTTTGAGCTATTTGAAAAATGCAACACGTCTTACAGCTGGAAAACACGTATTAGATTTTTGACATTTCACAGAAAATGGTTGCTTGACATTTTCAACTCTGTGCAAATGTTAAATGCAATGTTTCTTTCCTTTGAATTTGTCATTAATTTTGGTGTTTGTGCATCATTTAAAGACATTTTTTCTCTATGCGTAACTTTTTTATCAGCATTAATCAATTGGTTTTATTTAAAAATTAATATGTATGAAAATATCTGTGCAAAAACACTCATTATTGGAAATTGGTAATGCATGGACACTTGAATAATGTCATTTAATTCTTAGTTGAAATGCTGCAACCAAACAAAGATCGATCCAGTCAATAATTTTCTTAAGGGGGTCCGGGACACAAAAATCCTCAAATTTTGCAAAAACATTTTATTTCATAAAAAAAAAATTCTGTTTTTTCCTGCTTAAAATGACATTTAAATCATGTTTCTATCTGAATTAGAACAAAGAATATTAATTTTTTCGTTTTCGTTTGTTTTCAAAATCTAACTTCCAAGCAATGGCTGTCATGGAAACGACTTCTTGTAAAAATGCGTTTTTCTTCATGATAGGTTTTTTTCCCCATTTCTCATATTTAAATTCTTATAACTCGAGAACCGCTAAAGGTGCAGGATTCAAACTTGGAACATATATTTTTCAATTATTTTACTTTAATTTTGATTCAGCATATTTGAAAAAATTATTTACTTTTGAAAATATGATTTTTTTTTTAAAAAGTTGCACCACTTTTTTTGAAATTGTTTCATTAAGTACTTTTAATTTTTTTATAAATTAATATTTTTAAAAATGCTGAATCAAAATTAAAACTTATATATTTCTGTTTATTTAAACGAAAAAAAATTGAAATTCTATAAATAATATTTCGAGTTATAACGATTTTAATTTATCCACACATTTTTAATAAATTTAAAATTTAAATTAAAAAGAAAAATCTGAGAAGTTTTATCATGTGATTTTGTTTACAAATGATAAGGTTAAACATCACAAAAAAATTCAGAATTTTAACTCAATAAATAAAAATTATTTTAAAATGTGTCCCGGACCCCCTCAAATATCTTATTCTTCTAGCAGCGTAATTTCATAATTTCATAATTATTTTTTAAGTAACTGATAAAATATTCTCGCGAATGACTATCGAATGACTCACAAATTTGATTAAAAAGGAAATTGCCTAGTTACAAAAGTGAAAACCTGTATTAAAAAAGAGCTAGAATTTTCTGGGTATGCCTGTATGTGTGTAATGTCGTTGAGGGAATAAGCTGAAGTTTTAACCCTTTATGCCCCGACGGTACTTTAAAGTGCCTTTGAAATGACTTGCTATAAAATTCATTTAACACATCGTTTCGCAGTAATACAGTTTAGAATCAATTATAGATACTTTACTTTATCTTATTCCAAAAGCATTATGGGTTGCACAAAATAAAAATATATTTAAAAGGATGATTTCTTTTGCCTTTGCATCTTTTCAGCTTTCTTTAAATTGAAAGATTTTGGGTGGTGGGGCGATTTTTCAGTTCGGAAATATTTCTATATTTCTATTGTAAGAACGTTATATTTGTACATTTCCTAATTCTACAAAATACTAAAAAAAAAAAAATAAATAAATAAATAAAAATAAAATAAAGAAAGATTTGAGTTGCACAAAATCCCTATAAATTCAAATTGAATTAATTAATTTAATTGGTAAAATCCTTCTAAAATTTCTTAAATGATTACGTAAATCTTCCAATGTAGTTTAAAAATTTCACGAAAAAAGCTTTAGAAGATCATAATTTCATGAATCCATAATTTGGGACATAACGAGTTAATAATGATCCTCGGAAATATCGTTTGAGCAAAACATTCCTCAAAAATGATTTATTTGATCAAACCACTATTAAAAAGAAAATAAACAAAGAACAAAAAATATTTTTTGCCCGGCTATTTTAAACGAGAAAGAAAATGAAATCCAGGTGCTGACTTTGTTTGAATTGTATTGGGCTCATTGAAGAGTTCCTGAAAATGCATTCGCCACTTGCTTTGGCAAAAGCGATCAAACGATAGGATCATCTCATAGCATCGGGGAGAATACATTTTAGAAAAAGGAATAAGATAAAGGTTTAAAAAGAATAAGGTATTTTCGCTATACCTGTATGTTTTCTTCAACTTTTAATGGTAAGGATGGTGTCGCTGGATATCTTTTGACAGAAGCTATTTTAACAAAGAATATGGTATTTTTGTTGCTCTTATAGTATCTTTATTTAATTTGTACACTGGACAAAAATATCTCATACAAAACGGAGTAAATACAGATTATTTCCGTAAAATAAACAGTTTGTAGCTCACAGGCTATCAAAGCCTGAGAGCTAATGTTCCCGCAGGTTCTGTATGCACGTACGTACGTAACGCGATAACTTTTCATAGAAATATCCGATTTGCTTCAAATTTTTCATCTGTTAATACGCTTCCCTGATCAGGTTTGGGAGTTCATTGGTTAAGCATATAAGGGATACAGGGGGCTAGTCCCCCCATAATTTAGATAAATATATTTTTCATGCAGAATTATTCGATTTGCTTCAAATTTGATATACCGGTTTATTCTGATATGGCGCTTCCCTGATTAGATTTGGAGGTTCATTGGTTAAGTATAAAGGGAGTAAATGGGGGAGCTGATCCCTTTAATTTAGCTAAAAGGTTTTTCATGTAGAATTATCCTATTTGCTTCAAATTTGGTATACCGGTTTATTCTGATAAAGCTATTCTCTGATTATATTTGGAAGTTTATTGGTTAAGTATAAAGGGTGAAACGACAGGGCTAATCCCCCCTTAAATTATTTTTCGAGGGACATTATTCTTTGAAATAAAAGTATAATATAAAATTAGTGCGAATAGCCTGTGAGCTCAATGCCATCAATTTAACTGGGCACATGTCTGATATTTTTTACTGGCGTACTGGCTGACAGCGTATTATCTGGAAGAATTTATTTCAACATAGTATTGTGTATTTTATGCTGTGCCCATATCTTTATTTATGCATCGTTAGTTTTGCATCCAATTGTCAAATTCAGTTATAAATAATTTTTTTTGTGTTTCTCTTACAACGGGAAGTAAATTTCTCCATTGTTTTTTGCTCACAATAAACAAAATGACAGAATACCTTATTAAAATTACGTAATGAAATTTAAAAAAAGCATATTGAGTGGTATCAAACGAAATTTCTTGACCCCTTGAGAGGCGGTGATGCCGTTATGGCATCACTTAATTTTAATTCCTAATTGCTTCATTGGCATCTGAATTTTATAATGAAAATTTCACCTTTATTAAGTACGCGAAAATATACTTTTACTTGTTTTCAGATAGATTCCCTTGTAAATAATTGTGTCATTAAATTATTTCAACATTTTACGAATGCAAGTACCTTGCCCCTGAAAGCGAGATAGTCAGACCTTGAAATTGTACTATACACAGGTGTCGCATTCTATAGGGAAACTTTTATCGTTCCTACCACTATTTTGAAAATAATATCTTCATCGCACCTTTCTTTAAGGGTTCTGGTAGAAACAATAAAATTTTCCCTACATAATGCGACTCCTGGATAAAGATAAAGTACTTACGTAGCCGTTTGTTCATAGATTTACCTTGCTATTTTTTCCTTAAAATACCCATGTGACTTTTATACTTATTATCTATACTAAAGTACATAAGTGCGTACTTAAGTTTTATGTTTTTGGTATAAATAAATCTAATACTTTCACTTTTAGTGCTTTTTTAGACATATTGATAGCCCTTACAATGCTGTTTATTGACATATAATTTACATGGTCTGCCTGGTTTAAATTTTCTTAAGTTGTTTACACTTTTTTAAACAGGACCCTATATCCGATATGAAAAAATATAAACGCGTGTGGAACATAGAGTCCCCTGGTCCAGTTACCTCATTTTTTTGAGCAATTAGACCCATGAGGAAAGAAAGATGAAATATGCATATTTTTATATTTTTAAATATTAAAATGTAATTTTGAGCATTTCTGTCTGATAGAGGGAACCTAACTGAACACATTTACTGAAGTTCAGACTTTAATTCAAATGAACATTAGCTTTTTGAAGCTGAATTGTCAGAAGCTCCAGAGTCACATTGTAAAATCCTGGCCCAGTTGCCCCAACTAACCTTACTTCGAAATCTACCTCCGCCTGTAGACCGAGGGATTTTTCTTTATTATGTACTGCAGTGAGAAACCTTTTGATACGGAATTGTGAAGAAAAGTCTCTCATACAATGGGTGCTAATTATCGTAAAATCTTTTTATTGCAATGACAGGCATGCGTAAATCTTCTCACTTTTCTCATTCGAAAGTCGATTTTCACTTAGATAAACTTGAAAGCACATGAACAAAATAATGCGTGTGAATCACCTTTTTTCTCCCACATCCTTAACAAAAAGAGAAATGAACCTTGGATGCAAATAAACTTTTTGAACCATGTCAAGGTGTTGAAACGACGACATCTTAATGAGCTTTTTAGTTGATGGTGGTTCACAAGGAAATTAACTACGTTTATTAACGTGTTTAATACTGTAGACTAAATTAATGTTATTTTATATTTATTGTACGAACAAAGTTTTCCGTGAACACCGTGAGAGGAGGGCGGATTATTCTGGGTAAAATAAACAAATATTTAATATCTTAAATAAACAGCGATCACAATAACGGAACCTTATTCATTTTCACCCATTTATCATTAAAATAACAATCAGAAAAAAATAACGTCAGAAATCATAATAAAATACCTCCGCTTTATAAATGAGAATGGATGGTTCTTTGTCGCATGTTTGTATTATAGTAGCTGTTTTAATTCCAACTAGCTTTAAATAAGGGTATTACGTCATCTTAATGCAACTATAGTAAACTTTTTCAATTTTATATACGAGAAATGCGCATTACATGATCAGAGATGAAGTTTATTTTGAGGCGAAAATATAGCAAATGTGTCTGAATTTCTATTGATTTGTAAAAAAATGTTCATACTCAGTTTCGATTGCTGCAGCAAGAAAGAAAAAATGCATGTGAAAATAAAAAATAGATTTGTATAGAGATAAATTGAAGAGCTAAGTGGAAGAACATGTTAAGTAACAAAAATTACATTTGAAGAAATTTGAAGTGAAAGTTTTTGCTGTAAATTTTAATGATTTATTTTCTGTTTGAAACCATGTGTTTAAAATATGAACAGGTGTGGTACTAAACTCTCTCAGAATAACTTATTCATATTTAATTCTCAAATATTAAAAATTATTAATATTATTGACATTATTAAATATTAGAATATTAAATATTAATGAATAATCTCTTAAATCTTCAAGACAAAGTAGAATCTTAGTATTTTATATTCACTATGTGATAGGATACCTCATAACGCTTTCATCCAAAAGTTAAAATTTTTTTTAGAAAATGTAGCATAACATGTTCATCCACTCAGGTCTTCAATTATGACAGACGGTTGAAAAGGGAGATAAAATGAGGTTGGAGCCATTTGTATGTATTTAGTAATTATTTAAAGTTTGTATATCAAGTTTTGTGCAAATAGGTCAAAAATTCTAGATCTGTGTAACGAACATAAGTTATCATGTTTGTCTATAAATCATCTTTTTTAACACTGTCCAACAAAGTTGAAAAGTGTTTATGCATTCGGTTTGTCTGTCCGTCCGTCCACGCTCTAACACCCGTAAGTATACTTTGATTTTCATGCAATTGATAAAGGTTACTTAGGGTCACCAAAGCATGTTTGGTATTGTATATAAAGTATGTGGGATTAATATTTCATTTTCAGGGCTACTCGAAAGAATTCCATTACATTATGGTATAGGGGGAAAAATCGTTTGCAGAGTATTTTAATGACATTGCGCTATTTTTAATGTATTGAAGCTGATATAAATCACTGAATTTCACTACGATCCCGTTAGAACAGGGCATTCATAGCATTTTTTATTCATTTACAGGGACACACAAAATAAATCGGTTACAGAACTACCTTTGAGTAATAATTGTTGGAGTGTACGTTTTAAAATTCGATATGAGCTTTTAAATTTAACTAATTTTTTGCTTGTTACTCGTTATATATAAATTCTATACCTAATGTACAAGGCTGTACAAAAGTGTTCACGTACCATTCTCCTTATTAGACGAAATTACTGAAGGGGAATTTTCAACTGAAGTGTATGTATCTCTTAAGTGAACTAAATTTTGGAATGCATGTAATTAATAGATACAAGCCTATATATCATATACAGGGCTGCTCAAAGAATTCGGATCATTTTCTGATTGTAAGTGAGAACAGTTAAAATTTGGATTTCAAATGTGTTATGCGTTTCCATACGGTTGAATTAGATATAATAAAATATAGAAAAGATTATATTAGATATTAGATATATTAGATATAATAAAAAATATTTTAACTTATTAAACGATGCAGTTTTATTACATTATTCTGAATGTGTTGGAAAGTGTTTCATACTCTATGCTTGACGCATGATTTTTTCTTTCTTGGTTAACATGAAAATACTCAGAAGCGGCAAAAGAAACTTTTTTATGGTATAATTTTTTTTTACTTAAGTTGTATATTTTTGTTAGTAGTTATACTGTATTTTCATAGATTAAGAGACATCTGTCTTTTTTTATTTTTTTTACAATGTACTAATATGGACATATTACTCAAGGTAACCATATGTTCAATTTTAAATTTCAAAGTCACGGTCGCTTCATTATGTATTATATTGCGAAACGTATGGGCATTTACAAGCAATTTTCCTTAATAATAAGAGTTTATTACTTTCGACCTGTAATATAACATTTATGCTCCATTTGTAATAAATCATTTATGCTCAGAAAGATAAGGGTCATCAATGTAAAGGATTCTATTTCAATTATTAGGGAAAACGCGTTTAAAAAATATATATTTGATGTCCATTTATTTTATTTTTAGTTTCTCATAAATATTTTCTTTTAGGTTGAAAGGGAGTTTGTTTATCATTTACAGACTATCAGATTTTATTTTACACTTAGCTCTTATTAGAAAAAAATATATTTGACAGTTAATTAACAATAATTAACATTTGCTTCTGCATCATGTTTTCACTTATAATAATTACAAAGTATTCTTAAACTTTTAATGTAGAAGAAAAGTAATTTAAAACTTTCTTACCGATTACTTTTAGCTTTGTCAAATAAAGCTTTTTTTTTTTTTTTTTTTTTTTTTTTAACATGCTTAATATTTATTTAAACAGGATCAGTAAAAAATAGTTATGAATTTAAAATATAATTGGTACATTCAAAGGACATTTTTAAATTTAACGGCCTAGTTTTCTTGTGCGTCGCGTATACAAAGGGCTTTCCATAAAAATTGATAGTAAAATTGTAAAAAATCAAGAAATATATTTACAGCAAAAAATACATCATTCTTTTTCAAAGTACCTTCTTTCAACGGATATGCAACGGTCTTACCGTCCAATCCTCTTTTCAAAACAAGTCTAGAAGCCTTTTTCTGGAAGCTGGTTCAAAGAACCCTGCACTGCTGAAATAACTTCAGAATCTGTATCAAATTTTCTGCCTCGGAGCTTCTCCTTCGACGTCGGAAATAGACATAAATCGCATGGTTCGAGATCTGTACTGTAAAGGGGATGTTGTGAATTTAATATTGATTTTACCAAGATATCGCCGGACAGAAGTAGCGACATGCGTGTAAGCATTATTGTGATATAATGTCCAAGTCCCTACCAGTTCATGATACTTTCTCGATATGTGTTGTCGCAAAAGTTTCAAAACTGAAACATAATTTTCACCTTTCACAGTAGCTCTTGGAAGAACAGCACGATGATAGATTACAACTTTATGATCAAAGCAAATTGTAATCATGGCCTTTCCAGCAGATTTGGTTTGTCGGAATTTTTTCGGAGGCGGAAAATCAGTGTGTTTTCATACACTTATTTCGGACTTGGTAAGGCTTTCAAAATGATGCACCCAAGTTTCATCACCTGTTATTACAGTCTTTAAGAAATTCGGATCATTTTGAAGCCTCTGTTTCCACTCACAACATTAGGGAATTCTTGTTTGCATTTGTTCTTTAGTATCGGGATGAGGAACCCATCTGGAACAAACATGGCGAAGCTGTAAATTGTTGCGCAGAATGCTAAATATCGATGTTTTCGAAATGTTAATTGATGCCGCTTTCTCCTCATATGTCATTCGCCGATTTGCTTACAAGATTGTCCACACAGTGTTAACATTTCGATCATTCAAAACACTTTTTGGTTCGCCAGGCTTAGGACAAACGTCCATTTTTAAATCATTATACCACCTAAAAATCGTAGACCCACCAACACACTTCTCTTTGTAAGCTCCTTTCATTAACTTAACTGTTTCTAGAGCTGTTTTGCCCAAACGATAGCAAAAGTTTATGGCCCAACGCATTTTTTTTTACTCTGAATCACTCACCTCCGTTTCTGTAGGGCAAATAAAAACAGTTCTTTAAAACCCCCTCACTGACAAGCCCGTGTTAATACGTTCACTAAGCTACAGGTTTCACTGCAATACAAGCAATATTTAAAGTAATATAATTCTATGGATTTAATGTATTTTTAATACATTGAACAATGATTAATACTTCCAAGGATTGCATTCATATTCGCTATTAAGTTTTTTATAAAATGTTGAAAGAATCATCTATTTTTAGCATTTAAAACAAAATGCAGAGAAAACAACATAACAATTTTGCCCTTTTCCAAGACTGTTAGAGGGTTAAAGAAGCACGAAACTAGGAAAATAAAATAGTCTGCTTCATTTAGAATATTTATAACGCGTACAGTTAACAGTGTGAAAAAATCGCCTGCAGTTTTATTTTTTAGTTTCGTGGTGTTGCCACTACGTAAAAAAAAACTCTCATTTTTTATGGAATGCTCTTTGTATGAAGCATTTACCAGCGAATTTACGAACCATTTCAAAATCATCTGAGTTACTGATAAAAATTATTTCTAAAGAAACTTTTTTCAAATAATTTGTAATTAAAGCTTTTTTTTTTTTTTTTTTTTTTTTTCGTGATCCACCCACCATTTCGCCAAACGGATTACTGTTTTTATTTGTTGTTTTGATTTCTTTCACTGACGAGACTTCTGGATTGATTTCACCAAATATTGCTATACAAATAAAGAAAAAAATAAAGGAATTGAAACAAAACCTTCTTTGGAATTGAAGAAAACACAAAAGCAATCACAAACGCAAACTGAAGTAAATTACACACGCAAGTAGGAATAATCTTAAACTGGGAAGCGATTTATTACTTTTTGTCGAAAATAAGATCCCTAGGAGTTTCAAGTTTCGTTAAGGTGCGTCATAAAATACCGGGTGTCCCAAAAAGGACTGACTGATTTTAAAATTCAATAACTTGCAAACGGTGACAGATATTAAAAAAATTCTTGCAGGAGGGTTATGCATAAGGTCAAAAGTTTTATTACAGTGATTTTCAATTTTAGTTCAATTTACAAACAATAGATGGCGCTGTAAGCAATAGTCGCTAAATACAGGCTCGATTTCTAGTCCTTTCTCTTGTTCCATGCTGAAAAAGGAGATGGAAATGTATTATCCGGGCCACGAAGAACCAAAAATCGAGCCTGAATTCAGCGTCTATTGATCGCAGCGCCATCTATTGTTTGTCATTCAAACTAAAATTGAAAATCACTGTAAAAAAACTTTTGACCTTATGCATAACCCTCCTGCAAGAATTTTTTAAATATCTGTCACCGTTTGCAAGTTATTGAATTTTAAAATCAGTCAGTCCTTTTTGGGACACCCGGTATGAATTACACCCATAAAAAATGTTATATTTTCAATGAAAAACTTTTTAAACTCGCTTTCAAAATTAAGAAGATCCCCAGATTGAGCAGTTGAAGTGAAAATCAATTTTCCGCCATTTTATGCAATTTATGGACTTCTCAATAAAACAGAGTGATAATATTTTTATTTTAATATTTAAAATAATATTTCCATTCAACCGTTTATTTGAGTTACGCAATACTGTCTTAAGGGGAGATTCTCCAACAAAACACTTTTACAAAATTAGAGAAAATGTATTTTTTTGCATTTAAAAAAATCCTAATAGTGTCCAAAATACCAGGGCTGCCACAGGTGACTATTTTTATATTCTGTTCCCCCCACTATTTAAAAAAATAAATAAATTTTGTAGTATATTTCTCTTACAAATGCTGTCAAAACGTACGTAAAATATTTTTGTTTTGTAAAACTGATGCGAAATAGAATTAAAAAATAGTCACCCGTGGCAGCCCTGAAATACGCACTCAAAACCGTTTTTCGTTCGATGGACCATTTAAATCGTGGCAACCAATTTAAAGGAGCAGTGTCACACTTCACAAAAGCGCTGATCAAAATTTTAAACACGTCTTTCTCGAAACAAGTATTTTTCAATCTGTGTATTCCCGGTGTATGTATTTCACCCTTAAACCGTTCAAGATATCGACGTTTTATTTTTAAATTAAATAAAATTTTATTAATCAAAGAAAATTATAAAAAAAAAATCAAATGTTTAATAATTTCGATTTTGTAAATAGTTCCGAAAATGAAAAACTAGTGCCAAAAATTGATCTCAAACTTAAAAAAAAAAATCGCCATTTTATAAAATTTAGTTATCAGTTTGTGTATCGACACCTAATTTAATATATTTTAAACATTTTTTAAGACGTTTATTAAAAGTACAATCGCTTACACCAATTTACTGTGCACCCCGTATAAAATTAACTTTGGAAGTGATTCCATGAATTAAAATATCAACGTTTCTATATTACAATTATCCGGGCTTCGTCCGATTCATTGCATGCAGCGCACTCATACACATATATAAAAGCTTAAATATGTAATTCTTCTTACTAATAGTCATTAAACATCGTAATGACAGCTCTTTTTGAGCAGTGATTATGACTGTCATCTACTGTACTAGACAGGGGTGTGTGATGGGGGATTTTATCGAAGTGAAGTGTAATTTTATCCTTATAGCTGTCAGGTTTATGGAGGGGCAGTTTCATTTCGGAATTCTTCGCACTTGTAATGGCATATATTTTAGCTGTCTTTTCTTGTTTGTTATTTCGAACGTAAACCTGCGGTGGTTGTGTTTGTTAAATTTGATAATTGATTTATATCTAATTTTCAGCACTGAATACGTAAATGACCTTAATTTTTTACCAACATGTCAGGATTTTCAGAAAATCGTAAATTTCAAAGTTAAAAAGAAAAAAAATAGCGAAAATCTGATTCTATGAAATAGGATGGTTGTTTTTTCTAACTTTTGATAATTGATTTATATGTAATTTTAAGCACTGAATCCGTAAATGACCTTCATTTTTAACCATCACGTCAGGATTTTCTGAAAATCGTAAATTTCAAAGTTAAAAATAACAAAAAAAAGGCGAAAATCTGATACTATGAAATAGATGTGATGATTGTGTTCGTTAACTTTTGATAATAGATGTTTAAGTAATTTTTAGAGATGATTTGGGAAATATCTTAGACGTAACTTCCACACATGGAATAAAACTCTAAGATTTTAAATACAGAATATTTTGCATGTTTATCTGTGAAAATGCATAGTATAAGCTGAAAAAGGAATAAATTATTAAGGAAAAGAAAAACAGTTTGAAGTCCATTTTATAGTATCAGATTTTCGCAATATTTCACCTTTTTAAAAACTTTAATATTCGCGATTTCCGAAAATTCCCTACATGATGGTGAAAAATGTAGGTCATTTTTGGATTCAGCGCTACAAAATACATAAGAACCAATTATCAAAAACTAAAAAACACAACAATCACATCTATTTTATTGTATCAGATTTTTGCTGTTTTTTTTTTGTTTTTTGTTTTAGTTTTTAACTTTAAAATTTACGATTTGTGAAAAATCTTGGTGTGATGGTTAAAAATGAAGGTCAATTTAAAATTCAACGCAACAAAATACATAAAAATCAATTATATTAAAAAGCTAAAAAACATGACAGAACCAAAATTTTGCAGGCATGTGTAATCTGTTATATGACAAAATAACAAAAGGATTTTTTTAAAGCATAATTCCATTTGTACTGAACATATTAAATTATAAAATCATTATTACATTCTTAAAATTATTAGAAGCATATAATTATTTTAAAAACCGATTTACCTTTATCGTAAATTGCTGGTTCATTTGGAAATACAGGTTTGGGTTTTTATCTTGCTAACAAGGCAGTAATTTTAGCCATTTTGTTGACATTTCTTATCTGTTATAGAAAAAAATTAGCTTTTGTAAGTAAGAAATAAAACAAGCAATTTACGATTCTTTAGCAATATCTTAAATAGCGGGGGTAGCCCGAATTTTTCTTTTTTCAAATTTTCTTAAAGTACAAAATTTTGAAAATATTCTGTAAAAATTTATTAAATGAATAATTTTAGAGATGTCCTATAATTTAATTACCACAAGGTCCTCTTACGGAACACTGTCAGAAAAACTCGTCAATTTACATTAAATTATTCCTCATTTTTAGGATTTCGTTCATCTAACGAAACCCTGTTCGTCTCGCTCCTCTGTCTGTCTGTCTGTCCGTCACAGAGCCCGTCCTCAGAAACTATATATGTTACAGACTTGAAATTTTGCATTCTTATAGCTGAACACCTCTCATCAAACGACAAATCCTAAAATCTCGAAAAACTCTTATATTTAACCCTCTGAGCTCTAACTTATGCATTTTAAGCTTTTCTTTCTAACTCAACCCCTAATTAAGTTGAAGACTTGAAATTTTTCAAAAGTATAGCTAAGTACTTGCGGTTAAACGACAAATCATAAAATTTCGAAAAAACCATATATTTAACCCTCTGGGCTCTAACTTGTGTATTTTAACCTTTTTTTTTCTAACTCAGCTTCTAATTAAGTTGAAGACTTGAAATTTTGCAAAATTATAGCTAAGCACTTGCGATTAAACGACAAATCATAAAATTTCGAAAAAAATCTTATATTTAACCCTCTGTGCTCTAACTTGTGTATTTTAAGCAATTTTTTTTATCCTCCCCCACTTTTCACCCGGGGGCACTTTTTAAACTTTTTCCGACACCCGAATCACTCTTTCATATTATGCACCATAGACTTACATATTGTATTTCCATTTTTTACCGCCAGGGGGCGCCTACCTACCTCGGGTGCTATGGGCCAGATTCTCTCGACTAATATATCAACGGATAGGTTGTAAAACGGAGTTTCGTTCGGATAGAGGTTTGTGTAGAATAGAGTGCGCCCCCTGGTTGTGAAATGTGGAAGTAACAGATTTTGCAAAAGGATAAAGTGTTTTGAAAGGAATATTAAACGAAACCCTCTGTGCGATCTGTGATCACACTTATCCCCTTGTCTAACAAATAATTTCCGTACTCCTAGAAAACATGTTTTATCCGTGAATTCTCCCCGAACGTCTAAAAAAAAGGGAGAAATTCCGTTGATTCGTAGCACGCACGTGTACTGGGTTTATTAATAATAAAACCGAAATTATTTTCAAAATGAAAAACCAAAATTTCTATAATTTAAAATTTCTAATTTAATTAAAAAAGATAAAAAAAGTTTTCGAATTTAAAAATAAATAACATTTACTTTTCTCATTCATTCAAAAGTACTCATAATCTATTTTTTTAAGTTGAATAAGTCGAATAAAGTTAAATAAAGTTAAATATTTAAAGTTGCTTATAAATAAATATTCGCATTTAAAATATACTTTAAATGAACACATTTAAAGTACATACTTTAAATGAACACATCTCTCAGTGCTAGCGTGCTCGTCTCGTAAGTCTGTGATGGCTGGTTCGAATCCATTGTTAACCGTTCTTGCTTTTTCCCAACTTTCTTCAACTGACGTATACTTTACCTCCTGTAACGGAAGAAAAGTAAAAGGATATTCGTCAATTCACGGGAAAATGCTGGCAGCACTGCTGCCGGTAGGATTTCTGTGAATTGAAGAAAGTTTTTTAGAGAGTGAAGGTAGCTGACGGCAGCTGTTACTAACAGGTTTTTATCTGCATATCGAATGCATCGGAATTAATTTTTGTGCATGGACCGTAATCTTCATTTCGGTTCGAGGCTATAAAAAACCAGCTGATTGGGAAAACATTGAAAAATCGCCCCACTGAAAAGCATTATAATCTTCAAGATTTCGCTTATTTTTACTTTCTTCTATCTTCAATAAAAGAAAGTATTGTAATTGAAATTTTTTTCGATTTCCAGTTTTCGACGGATTTACACGTTTTAGGGGTCAGAGATCCCCCAAAAATGTTTATAGAAAATGTCTGCCTGCCCGTGTGTCTGTCGCCATTGTACCAGCAAAAAGTGTATGAAGTTATGCATAGAATAATTGAACCAAATTTTTTGTGTATCTTTTTGGTCATGGCAAGAAGGCCTTCCATGAATTTGGAAGTATTCCGTCAAAAGGGGCCACTACAATAGCGATTTTTGTGGTTTTTTTTTTTTTTTTTTTTTTTTTTTTTTTTTGTAGTTCTATTGATACACCGGCAGCTTGCGAATCGACGGGAACTTCCCATCCTGATAACCCGACAATTTGCGAACAGCTGATATACAACAGAATTACAAAATCTACTGATTTTAATAAATATCATCACCGAGATTAACTCGTTTTTACTCCGATTATTTGACTAAAACAGAAATTTAAGATGAAAGTCAAAGTTGATATAGTATTGAGCTAATAAAAATGAAATATTGACAGTTGTAGCAACATTTTGAAATGTTAAAATGTATGAGGAAGAAGAAAGTTTTGGGGTTGGCACATCCAACTAGTTTATTCTTCAACTGAAAGGATTGAAATGTATGTAATAGATCTTAATAAAATAAGGAATAGTCATTTAATTTCAGATTAATTTTGTGTAAATTAACGGATTTATTAGAAAAATAACTTTAAAATAAATTAGGTTGCAGTCAATGTCTTTATAAATGAGAGAAATTTCAAGTGTTTAAATTGAGGTTTGCTTATAAATTATGTAAATTAAACTTATTTTACTCAAATATGTTTTTACTTCACGATTTCGATGTTAATTTTTAAGGGTTAGATTTTTTTCTTTAAATTCTGCAAATCATCAAATTTTTCATTATTTAATATTTAAATAATGTAAGAATATGCTTACATTTTCATTAATTTTTTTTTCTGAGGTCACTAGAATCTATTTTACTATAACCATGAGCATAGAGTAGTAGAACATCAATCATAATAGTGTTGAACTTCAAATGCATTTTTCTCAAAACTACCTTTTCAAAGACGGTGATCAATATATTTCGAAGACTACTCGGCACATTTGAATGAAATTTATCGTAACAAAACTAGTTCTTTCCTAAAAGACTAAAGTAACAATACTTTTTTTTTTAAACCAATAAACAATGTTGTTTTCCCCGCTTAGAATTCATAGTTAAACTACCAGAGGCCGCCATTCGGCTTAATATGAAAAAAACAACAACAACAACAACAAAAAAAAAAAAAAAAACAAGAGAAATTTTTTTGTTTAGGCTCTAGATACACTATATTGCCATTAATGACCGGCAACTTTCAATTTTAGACATTTTGTCGTATATTTAGAAATATACTTGACAGATTCTTCTGGAATTTCAGGATTGAAAAGAACAGATATGACTTCATATTTAGCAGTGTCGATTTGATCAGGGGGGCAATCAGGGGGCCAGCAAAAAATCAAAGAAATAAAATAATACTTGGGATCACCCTGTAAAATAAAATGTACGAAATGATCTATCGCTACCGAATATAAATAAACAGACATTGTGCAATATGTGTATTCTTTTGTGTAAGGATAGCATATATATTAAGAGAGATATAGCGATTTATTTAAAAAAATTAAAAAATTCTTGCATGTTTTTCGCTTATAACATGCAAGGTTTTCAAACAAATTTAACTCTGGTTTCAGAAAAATTGACAAATTATAGTAGAGACAATATAGTGCAATTGGAATATAAATATATTAAATATTATAGGAAATATGAGCAGTTGTATGAAATAATTTTTATCTGCGCATGCGCGAACGATAACAAGAATCATTTTACATAATTTAATAGTTAACTTTATGGAGCAACTTATTAAAAAAATTTAGTCAATATCGTAAAAATTCAGAAAGATATCGGCGTTAGAGTGGCAAATTTTCAGTTGTTCTCTAAAAGCAACTGAATGATAAGGGGTTTTCCACAAATTGTCATTTTTAATTTTTAATTTGTTTTTTTTTTTTCATTTTTTTATTGATGCTTTAGTTCTTCTTGGATAACGACAAGAACGAGCCTATACCATGATCAAAAGAAATATCAAAATCGAAGCATTTTTTCCAAATCTACTCGTTGATAGTCACTAAATACTAACTTTTTTCTGAAAGTCAGTTAATGCAAAATGACAATTTGCGGAAAATCCCTTATCATTCAGCTACTTTTAGAGATCAACTAAAAATTTGCTCACTTTAACGCCGGTACCTTTCTGAATTTTTACGATATTTGACTAGATTTTTTTAATAAGTTGCTCCATAGAGTTGACTATTAAATTATGTAAAATGATCCTTGTTATCGTTCGCGCATGCGCAGATAAAAATTATTTCATACAAATGCTCATATTTCCTAAAATATTTAATATATTTATATTCCAATTGCACTATATTGTTTCTACTATACTTTGTCAATTTTTCTGAAACCAGAGTTAAATTTGGTTGAAAACCCTGCATGTTATAAGCAAAAAACATGCAAGAATTTTTTAATTTTTTTAAATAAATCGCTATATCTCTATTAATATACATGCTATTCTTACATAGAAGAATACACATATTGCACAATGTCTGTTTATTTATATTCGGTAGCGATAGATCATTTCGTGCATTTTATTTTACAGGGTGATCCCAAATATTATTTTTTCTTTGATTTTTCGTTGGCCCCCTAATTGTCACCCATAACAAATCGACATTGCTAAATATGAGGTTATGCCTGTTCTTTTTAATCCTGAAATTCCAGAAGAATCTGCCAAGTATATTTTTAAATATTCGACAAAATGCCTAAAATTGAATGTTGCCGGTCATTAATGACCATATAGTGTACAGTATTAAACTTATCATTTTTCTTGTTAAATTGATTTTAGAAAAATCGCTAAAAAATGCTGATGATCACCGTAAAGCACCATTTGTAAAATAGAGCTTAACAATCAAACAGATTACTTGGTCCGGAATTTATAATTTAATTTGACAATTTTGTTACGTTCATTTAAAATAAGCGTAAATCCTGGTATTATATGCAAAGCAAAAAGCTTATGAAACAGTTTTTTTCCTTTTTTTGGCTAATTTATAGATATCCACGCCTCTGACTAACCGTATCCCGTTAACTAATGTAGTAAGTAATAAGTTCGAATTAATGAATTAGATTTATCATAAGTTCTTTAACACTGTTTTCGGAGCTTCACGATTAGTTCAAACAAACCCATTTTGAATTATAGAGACTATGCAGTATAAAGAATATAAACAAATCATAAATTAATCATAGCCAATTATAAACAATGTTATAACTTATATATTGTTTTCTATGTTTTTTTAAATGTTTACTCAAATAGGTTAATTTATATAGCAAATTGTAAACGATTAAGATCGTGTTTCCATTATATAAAGTCCCGTATATTTAGAGATATTTAGAATAGTTTGACTTGAATAAAATGCCCTTTTCCCTAACGTAAAACGTTTTAAATCTGTTTAGATCATGTTTCGTAAATATGATGTTTTCGAAAATATCAAAAATATTCGATATTTTGATACACAGCCGATATTTTCGATATATATCCGATATTTTCAAAACAGTCAACTTACTGCTGATAATAACTATTTTCAAATATGATATAAATTAGAAACTAAAACATATTGTACTTGACACGGAAACATTAAAACAATAGTCTAAAAATTCCTTTTTCTTTTTTCTTCTCTTTTTTCCTCCAACTTAGAACAAAATAAGCGATCAACTAATTAAAAACGGAAAAAATTTGCTTTATATTACAAAAAAAAAAAAAATAAATAAATAAAAAAAAGAAAGAAAGAAAGAAAAGAAAAGAAAAGAAAACGATAGGATTCAGTATCAACTACCAAGAAAATTTTATTTTTATATAAAATAATAATAATAATAATAATAATACAAAGGAGTTTTTTTAAATGAAAAACTTTAAAATAAATGTAATCTTGTCTTCTTTTTTATTTCCTAAATCAAAACCGGAAAAGATTATTCTATACTGAAGCTGTAAGTAACTGATTAACTTAAGGGTGTATTCCAGTCCAAACTACTTATTTTCTGATTCATTTTCAAATTCATTTTTACTCTCAAAAGCATCAAACTGAGAAATTCTCTTATTTAGAATCTACATAATGTGCCGTGCTTCTCGATTTTTTTTTTTTTTTTTTTTTTTTTTTTTTTTTTTTTTTATAAATGCTGAAAATATTGTAAAAAATGCTGCCAAAGTTGGCGTTTTGAACCGAATTTCCGAAGTGGGAGATCTGGGAATGAAAAAAAAAATGGTCATACGGAGAAAATAATTTTTTAAAAATCAAATTCTAATTAATTGAGCGAAAAAAATGAAATCACACGGCTTCTTAAACATCTCTTCAAAAATCACACCAGCCAGTTTCACGTTTTTACTTTTTAAAATGAGCTCTTGAGGATGGAAAACTATTTTTTCGAATACATCCTTAATTAGACAGTTTATCTTTTAATGTTTATTCTGAATTAATTCTGTTCCACATAATTATTAGTTCTGCACTAAAAAATAAAATCTTCAGGCATAAATCTGGAAAAGACATTTGTTTTCTTTGACTAAAAAGACAACTGACAGATCTGACACATATGTTCTTAATCTACAGAACGACACAGTGAATAACAGTTGAAAATTTCATTTACTTGTTTTGACTGAAAATATCAAAAATATCTTGCACAGTGAGATTTTGAAAATAAATATCAACCATCTATCAAGCATCATACTTTGAAAATAAATATCCAATATATGAAAGTACGAGGCTGTATCAATAAGTTTTTGCCCTCACATAGAAATAATTGAGTGAAATTATGAAATTGCTACATTTTATGAATCCTTTTCTATGTGGTCAGTGTGCACAGTAACACATTTCTGCAACCAGTGTTCCAAAAAAAGTGGGGAAGGATGTATTCCGGGGAGGCGCGACAGTAGACCCAAAGTGGCGCATTTTTCTAACTTTTACTGAAGCCCACATGTGACACATTGTTGGAAAGACCTGTGACCATTTATTCATGCTGTGTATTTCCCGACCCACCCCCCCCCCCAAATTTTCCGTCCGGGTCATTTTTCTAAATTTTTCCGACATCATTCATGCCCTCCACGCGGCAAATTTGGTAGGAGGGGCTCGGGAAGTGCACAGCATGAATAAGTGGTCATAAGCCTTTCCAAAAATATGTCACATGTGGGGCAAAAGTTTAAAAAAAAGACCCCCTTTGGGTCTACTATCGCGCCTCCTGGAATACATCCTCCCCCCTCTCTTTGAAATACCGTTTGCAAAAATGTGTTACTGTTCACTGTGACTATATACAAAAGGACGAATACAATGTAGCAATTTCATAAATTTCACTCAATTATTTCTATGTAAGAGCAAAAACTTATTTATACACTCTCGTACATCTTGATATTTTTAAAATAAATATCGGATATATATACTGATATGTATCATGATATATATTCATTAATATATATCAACGAATCCTGGTTTCGATATACCATTTTAAATTAATTTTAAAACATCTTTATGATATTACACGCTACTAGTGTTACTGTTAATCTCGTAATAACTACACTGATTCAAATAATATTTTAGGGACTGAAGAAAATAGTAAGTTTTGATAAAAAAATCATGTATTTTTACTAGTATTTTATACTAGCAGTAAATCCGTTCTTCGCACAGACAGAATGGGGAAAAAAAAATCGTCAACCCTAAACATAAAAGCACGCAGCGCTTCCATGGATGTGATGTGACATGTAATATGTCAGTCTGGTCGGGAAACAAACGCTGAAAGGGTTAAGCAAATGTGTAATACTTAAGAGGTCTTAAGACTCTTAAAATTGGAAAAAATGAAGAAAAAAAGACAGTTTTCAACAATTAATATCTTGAAATGTATTTGATTTTAAGACACAATTTTTATTGGGATAAAAGATGTTCTTTCGTTTTATGTATTTAAAAAATTGCAAGATGCAGAATTAGTATTTAAAGGGTCCTCCAAACTGTCAGTTATTTAACGAGCAAATAAGTGGCATAACAGCTTACGCGCAGTATTACAAAATAAATTTTGCATGTAGCACAAAAATTTTGGTGCTTACTTATACTTCAGATTGTAATAATTATCCTGAACCTAAATAAATATGTATTTAAAGCATTTTTATATTTTTAATACAAAATCGTATTTAGATAATGCAAAATTTTGAAAATTTCAACAGTATAATTACCTAAAAAAGTATATTTTTGAACAATAAAAAGGAAATTTTAGGTTCAGTTTATACAGACTAACATGAACCATATGTTTTGAAAATGTCATGAAAAAATATTCGGAAGTTTCTGAGATATCGTGCGCTTTATGCCCAAAAACGTCATTTGGAGAAAAATGACTTCAAAGTTTCGGAAACTCCGCTTCATCTATTGAGCGGGTATAACTCTAAAAGCCATAACTTCTGTTGTAATGGGAATTTCAAGGAAACAATTATATCAAAATGTTCAGAAAAGATTGGAGTTTAACATCTAAAAAAAATTAAATTTTCGAAAGTTTTAAAGCATTAAGTGTCCTGAGACCCTTTAAAAAGTTATTAAATAAGTTAATTTTTTAATATCATATTTTAGGAATCTCACTCGAATCACTGCCGGAGACCGCAGACTTTCTCTGCAGCCTTGAAAACTACAAATTAACGTTAATTTTACGATCATTTGGTCCTTAAACGATATTGCAATTTCTCAATCATTCTTTTACAGCTGTGTCCTAGCTGTGACCTATTTTAGAATGAGGAAGTGCATTGTGATTATAAATGCTCCTATTGTTCTTATCGAGTGTTCATTGTCTTGCAGTTATTTCATATTTTTCAGGGTTAGACAAAACATTAAAATATATCGATAAACGCAGCTATTCATCGGAAATTGTCTTAACAATTAGAAATTTAATTGTCGGAAGTTGTTAAAATATTATTATGTAATATTTAATTGATAAATAGATTTTATATAATTACATAGGAAAATATCACCATTTAAAGACATTCTTGAACGATGTAACCCCTCCTCTTTCTCTTACTATGTATATACTTAGCAGAATCTTCCATGATTAGAGAAGTTGGTGATACACAGAGATTAAATTATTTATATATATGTTAAATAATAAAAGTGTCCGTTGTAAATAATAGGGAAAATAAGATAAAAATTAAGACGCATTTTCGATTTCACCTCAGAGTTTACTGTGTTTTCTTCATTCCATGTTCGTATTTAATATAATTTGAAATAATTACTATAGCATAAGGTTTTAAACGTGACTTCCTTATCATATGATTTATTTTTCAATTTAATTCAAACTGGAATCTTTAATTGAATACCTTCTCTCTAAATAAATTATTGTTTCTGCACAGACTAAATTCACCTAATTAAGTGAATTATTGACAAAAAAAGTCTTCATCAAATTAACTCGAAACTTTCACCACCCCCCTTTATCGAAAACTTCTGTTTAATTCAACCGTTGATTACGAGAGTTAACAAGCGATCGATGTCTGCCTTGTTTTGGGTCTTGCTTATTTAAAAGTCCTTTGACAGTAAATAGAGCAAAATGAATAATTTATTCTCTTAATAAACCCAAATATAATTAAAAGTTACTGTATTCACAAAACTGAAGCAGGATTATTCAGAGTCATCTAGAATTATTTTAATGTGGATTATTTTCTATAAAATTTAAATCGATGACGAAAAACGTTTAATAAAAGTTTAATAAAATTATCAGTCAGTATTTACATATATTTATTATAATTATGATTATTAATATAATAATAATAATAATAATAATAATAATAATAATAAGAATAAGAATAAGAATAAGAATAATAATAATAATAATAATTATTATTATTATTATTATTATTATTATTATTAGTAGTAGTAGTAGTAGTAGTATCAATATTAATAATATTATTATTATTACTACTACTGTTACTAATATTACTATTGATATTATTATGACATTATCATCATCATCAATGTTATTATTATTATTATTATTATTAATACTATTATTATTATTATTAATACTATTATTATTATTATTATTATTATTATGGCATTATCATCATCATCAATATCATTATTATTATTATTATTATTATTATATTATAATTCTTATTATCATCGTCATTATCCTCATCATCAATATCATTATGATATTATTGTTATCACTAGTAGCAGTATTCATGTTACCTTACATTGATCATGACTGACACAGGTCATCTATTAATTTTTATTTCATTTAATTTCTGTGGGTTGAATTATCAACATTAAAATTTTCATATGAAAAATGTTTACAGATATTTAATATAAAATCTAACATTACATTCACAGTTTTATTACGTAATTGCTGTATAAATTAATTGTTACAATTAAAATTAATATTTATTATATGATTTAATGTCATAAGAATGGCAAATACTTTTTTTTTTCTTTCTATTTCAACATTAATTCTTTTGTAAATCACAAGAAACATTTTTTTGGGGGATTTAATGATGAGTTTGAAATGTAAAAAATGTATTGTTCTAAAATATATTAGAATGATATTACAGTATTTTATATCTCGGGAAGGAAATTTTATATTCGCATTTTTAAAAACTGAGAATTGTGTATACTTAAGACATAGTTAAATGTTTTATTATAGAATTTAATATCATGAAAATTATAATAAAATTAACTTAATTAGAATAAAATTAGAATAACTTATTATTGTAATTATGAAAAATAACATAGAATTCATCTTCTTTTTCTCAAATTATTTTTTAAATAATACGAATCTCTTTAATTAAACTCCTCTCTAAATAAAATACTTTTCCTGTCCAGATTAAATTTACCTAATCAAATGAATTACTGACAAAAAGGGTCTTCATGAAATTAACTCGAAACCTTCATCACCCCTTTGTTGAAAACTTCTGTCCTGTTTAATTCAACCGTTGATTAGGAGAGTTAGCAAGCGATCGATGTCTGTCTTGTTTTGGGCCTTGCTTATTTAAAAGTCCTTTGACAGTAAACAGAGCAAGATGAATAATTCTTCTTTTAATAAACCCAAACGCAATTAACAGTTGCTGTATTCAGAAAACTCAAGCAGGATCATCACGAGTCATCTTGAGTGATTTTAATGTGAATTATTTTTCATAAAATTTAAATTAATAATGAGAAACGACAATAAGATTAATATAATTATTAGCCATGATATGTATGTCATTATTATTACCATAATAATAATAATAATAATTATTATTATTATTATTATTACCTATTATGGATATTATTATGACATTATCATCAATATTATTATGGTATTATTATTATTATTAGCATTATTGTTTATGACCGACATCAGTCATGACTCAGGCAGGTCTTCTAGTAATTTTTACGTATTGTAAATTCTGTGCGTTAAATTATCAAACTCAAAATATTAATATGAAATATGTTTACAGGCATTTAATACAAAATCTAAAATTAAAATTCACAGTTTTATGACGGAATTGCTGTGTAAATTAATTTTTACCATTAAAATTAATATTTATTAAAATATTTAACACCATAAGATGGCGACGACTTTTTTTTTCTTTCTATTTCAACATTAATTTTTTTGTAAATTACAAGAAATATTTTTTCCAGATTTAATGATGAGTTAAGAAAAATATAGTGTTCTAAAATATATCAGGATGATATTACAGAAGTTTACACCCCAGGAAGTAAATTTTATATTTAGATTGCATTTTTGAAAACTGAGAATTGTGTATAATTAAATAATAGTTAAACGTTTTATTTTAAAATTTAACATAATCAAAATTAGAATAAAATTTAAATTATTTATTTTTGTAATGATAAAAAATAACATAGAATTCTGTAATTTTTGCCAGTTTATTTTAAAAGTATTACGAATATTTTTAATTAAGCTCCTCTCTAAATAAATTACTGTTCCTGTCCAGCTAAAATTTACCTAATCAAATGAATTATAGAAAAAAAAAGGCCTTCTCCAAATGAACTCGAAAATTTCATCACCCTCAATGTTGAAAACTTCTGTCCTGTTTAATTAAATCGTTGATTACGAGAGTTAGCAAGCGATCTAAATCGATGTCTGCCTTGTTTTGGGTCTTGCTTATTTAAAAAAGTCTTCTGACAGTAAACAGAACAAAATGAATAATTCATTCGCTTAATCAACCCAAATCTAATCAAAGTTATTGTATTCAGAAAACTGAAGGAGGATCATTAAGAATAATCTAGAATAATTTTAATACGGATTATTTTCTATAAAATTTAAATTAATGACTAAAAATGACAATGAGTTAAATATTAAATAGTAGTCATGATTTACGTGTCATTATTATTATTACTATTATTATTATAATTGTTGCAGTTATTATTGTTGTTATTATTATTAGTGTTATTATTATTATTATTGTTATTGATATTATTATGACATGATCATCATAATCAATATCTTTTCTATTATTATCATCATCGTCTTCATCCGCATAATGAGTATTATTGTCGTATTATTATTACTATTAGTATTATTATTCAGGATATCTGACGTTAATCATGTCTGAGTCATGTCTTCTAGTATTTTTTATTTATTTTAAATTCTGTGTGTTAAATTATCAACCTGAAAATATTCACACGAAATTATTTACAGGCATTTTATGTAAAATCTAAAGTTACATTCAAAGTTTTATGACGGAATTGCTGTGTAAATTAATTGTTACCATTAAAAATAATATTTATTAAAAGATTTAATGCCATAAGAATGGTAACAATTTTTTTTTTTTTTTTTTTTTTTTTTTTTGTATTTCAACGTTAATTTTTTTGCAGATTACGAAAAATACTTTTTTTTTTTTTCAGATTTAGAGATTAATTTGAAATGTAAAATATATATTGATCTAAAATTTACCAGAATGGTATTACAGTATTTTACACCACAGAAAGTAAATTTTATATTTAGATTGCATTTTTAAAAACTGAGATTTATGTATAAATAGGAAATACTTAAACATTTTGTTATAAAGTTGAATATAATCAAAATCAGAATAATTCGTTGTTGTAATTATAAAAAAATAACATACAATTATGTGCTTTTTGTCAATTTATTTTTTAAATAATACGAATCTTTTTAATTAAAACCCCTCTCAAAATAAATACTGTTCTCGCCCAGATTAAATTTAGCTAATCAAATGAATTATTGACAAAAAGGGTCTTCACCAAACTAACTCGAAACTTTTATCACCCCCTTTGTCGAAAACTTCTGTCCTGTTTAATTCAACCGTTGATTAGGAGAGTTAGCAAGCGATCGATGTCTGCCTTGTTTTGGGTCTTGCTTATTTAAAAGTCCCTTGACAGTAAACAGAACAAAATGAATAATTCATTCGCTTAATAAACCCAAATGCAATTAAAAGTTACTGTATTCAGAAAACTGAAAAAATATCGTTAAGAATAATCTAGAATGATAATACGGATTATTTTCTATAAAATTTAAATTAATGACGAAAAATGACAATGAGCTAAATATGAAATATTAGTCATGATTTACGTGGCATTATTATTATTATTATTGTTGTGTTGTTATTATAGTTAGTATTATTATTGTTATTGATATTATTATGACATGATCATAATAATTAATAATCATTGTTATTATTATTATCATCGTCTTCATCCCAATGATCAGCATTGTTATCGTATTATTATTACTATTAGTATTATTATTCAGGATATCTGGCATAAATCATGACTGAGACATGTCTTCTAGTATTTTTTATTTATTTTATATTCTCTGTGTTAAATTATCAACCTCAAAATATTCACACGAAAAATATTTACAGGCATTTAATGTGAAACATAAGGTTACATTTACAGTTTTATGAAGGTATTACTGCGTAAATTAATTGTTACCATTAAAATTAACATTTATTAAAAAATTTAATGCCATAAGAATGGCAACGACTTTTTTTCTATTTCAAAGTTAATTTTTTTTTATATCATGAAAAATATTTTTTTTTTTTTTTTCAGATTTAGTGATTAATTTGAAATGTAAAAAAATATATTGTTCTAAAATATATCAGAATGGTATTACAGTACTTTACACCACAGAAAGTAAATTTTATATTTAGATTGCATTTTTAAAAAACTGAGAATTATGTATAATTGGGAAATTCTTAAACATGTTGTTTCAAAATTTAATATAATCAAAATTAGAGTAATTTATTATTGTAATTATAAAAAATAACATACAATTATGTGCTTTTTGTCAATTTATTTTTTTAAATAATACGGATCTCTTTAATTAAAACTCCTCTCAGAATAAATACTGTTCTTGTCCAGATTAAATTTACCTAATCAAATGAATTATTGACAAGACGGGTCTGCATCAAATTAGCTCGAAACTTTCATCACCCCCTTTGTCGAAAACTTCTGTCCTGTTTAATTCAACCGTTGATTAGGAGAGTTAGCAAGCGATCGATGTTTGCCTTGTTTTGGGCCTTGCTTATTTAAAAGTCCTTTGACAGTAAACAGAACAAAATGAATAATTCATTCGCTTAATAAACCCAAATGCAATTAAAAGTTACTGCATTCAGAAAACTGAAGCAGGATCATCACGAGTCATCTTCAGTGATTTTAATGTGGATTATTTTCCATAAAATTTAAATTAATGAAGAAAAAAGTCAATAAGATTAATATAATTATTTGCCATGATTTGCACGCCATTATTATTACTATGATTATAACTATTTATATAATAATATTTATATCAATAATAATAATTAATGTTACTACTACTACTGCTATTATTATTATTATTATTATTATTATTATTATTATTATTATTATTATTATTATCATCGTCATCATCCTCATCATCCTCATCCTCCATATTATTATGGCATTATTATTTGTAATATTATTGCTATTGATGGCATCTTACATTAATCACGACGGAGTATTCTAGTAACTTTTACTTATTTTAAATTCTGTGTTTTAAATTATTAAACGCAAAATATTCATATGAAAAATCTTTATAGGCATGTAATATAAAATCTAAAATTGCATTCACAGTTTTCTGACGGAGTTGCTGTGTAAATTCATTGTTACCATTAAAATGAATACTTTTTAAATGATTTAATGCCATAAGAATTTCAACATTTTTTTTTTTTTTTCTATTTCCACTTTGATTTTTTTTGTAGATTACAATAAATATTTTTTCAGATTTATGATGAATTTGAAATGTAAAAACTATATTCTTATAAAATATATCAACTGGGCAAAATTTGTAAGTTTTTTGAAAAAAAAATCCTATATTACCTGTTATTTATATTAAAATAATATTTTTTTATAAGTTCTAGCTAAAAGTTGGATCAGATATTTTAAATATGCACTACAAAAATCGTTACTGTTAGAGATAAAAAATAGGGGACTTAAGTGGGGCAACTACTCACGGCTTAATATAAATGTAATTTATTTATTTATTTATTTTGTGATAATAATAATAAGAACTAAATATGAATATTTTGAGAATTGTAATGAAATATAACATTTTATAATCTTAGATTTAACCATACCAGTGTTGTTAAGAAAAAAAAGAGGTATGCCAGAGTCATGAAAGTTCATGGTTAGTGTATGCGACTTATTTGAGAAGTAGGGAGTAGATAGATAGAGTAATAGAAGATATAGGGCGTCTATACCTTCATATACCTTGCACTATACCTTCCATATACGATCATTATCCCTGATATATTTGATAGATTAACTAGGCTATTTCCTTTTACCATTGTTCACGAAGACTCCAAAATGATTAGAAGACGAAAGAAAAAATATATTTTAATTAAATTATTTCAGAAAAAAATTCTTAAATCACCGAGAAAAAAAATTAATTTCAAGCTCTGATAACTAAGTATAATAAAAACTTTTATAAGCAGCTTGCCTATATTTTTCTATTCTCTAAAAACAGCTTAAATTAAGTATGTTGCAAACCAAAGATTTTTATTCGAATTATCGTTTTAGAAATGTTTCAAATTAAGATATATTTGTTATAGCATCAAAAGAAAAAAGTTATAAAAAAGTCAATCTCAGTTTCAGAAGTATCTATATATATATTACGCTATCGTATGTGGCACAGAAATCGCGATTATTTTTTTATTGTTTAATGGCAACGTCCGAATGAAACGCATCTCATTGGTTATTGAACAGCATGTAATGCATCTCCATACCTATAAGCGGGTTACCATACGGGAGACCCTGTTCTGTCGCCAAATACCGCAAAGTTTGTCACCAACATGGCGATATATCACCAAATTTGGCGACCAAAATGAGTCACCAAAAGTCGCGCCAACTTGGCGATATCTCTAATATTTCGCCAAATTCTCATAGACTTCCATTATAAACCAATAGGGTTTACTTGCTTACAGAAAATCAACAAATTGAGATATTTTAATACAACAAAAATTAATATTAGCTTAAGGGATTATAGTACTTATATTTAAGGGAGTCCAAGTAAATTAAATTATGAATAAAATTAACATGATACAATGCTTAGCATACTTTCCCAAACATAAATTTTAAGGGAGACCAAACTTGTCACCAAGGGCGGCTAGTTTATATAAAATGGAGTAAAATTTCAGAATACTTCTGAAAAGATTTCTACGCTTTAATAGTATTTTGTGCCAGTTATAAATGCAGTTAATGATGCTCAATTTTCAGTATGTGGGGGAGGGGAAGCAGAAATGCATAAATATTTCTGAAAAAAAAAAGTCTTTAAATTGTTAAAAACAACATGAACTGTTTCAGTTGTAAGGGTAAGTGAGAATAACTGTATTTTTTAAAAATTTAATTTAGAGTTAATTATCAGTCATGACTGACTTAAGACGTAAGTGCTAATTGTAAAGCAAGCAATGCCTATAGAACTAAAATTTGAAGACACTTTTCACGTGCTCATTAAAAGTTGCACGCTTAACACTATTAGAAAACAAGAAAGAAAAAATCATGCGTCAAGCATAGATTATGAAACACTATCCAACACCTTCAGAATAATGATACAAAACTGCACCGTTTAATAAGTTAAAATATTATGTCTAATTCAACCCTATGGAAACGCATAACACATTTCGGCTGTTCCCATTTACAGTCGGGAAATTATCCGAATTATTTGAGCAGCCCTGTATATATTGTATTGCCCTATTGTATAGTAATCATCTTGTAGTGAAATTCAGTGATTTATATCGATTTCAATACATTTGAAATAGCGTAATATCATTAAAATACACTGCAAACGATTTTTCTCTATTGGCTATAATATAACGGAATTCCTTTGAGTGTCCCTGTAAATGAACTATTAATCCCACATACTTCATATACAATACCAAACATGCTTGGTGACCCTAAATAACATTTATCAATTGCATGAAAATCCGAGTATATTTACGGGAGTTAGAGCGTGGACAGACGGACAGACAAATCGAATGCATAAACACTTTTCAACTTTGTTGGAAAGTGTTAAAAAATGCACAAGTGTTTCGAATATGCTCTTTGAGAAAGTTCTAGTATAACAGAAGATCATTAACAAAAAAATATTATAAAAGATAAATCGAGGTATGTATACCTAAAACATTTGTTTAATTAGATAAAATTCGCATAATTAGAAAATTATTCCGTACCGCTGGTGAATTAATTGCATTTTATTTTATTTGAAAATGGAAAGTTTTGGTCAGAGTCCAATGGGTCAGGTCTTTAAAAATTATGTATGTTTTATAAACACGTAGAATTAATTAAGAATTATATTTATTTATGTATGCATTAATTACTTAATTTTTTTACGTTTTCAGTTTCGGCAGAAAATAGGAAAATTACCGAAATTCGATTTCGGTTTCATTTTCCGTCCTAAAAACCTGTTTCGGTCGGTCCTTAATTTTTCTTGCCTTCCCGGATATTGCGAATATCGGTTAATACGAGAACCATAATTGCCTCGCTTCTCGTTATAACAAGTTTCGGCTGTATATTGCTATTTGTCAAATTCAACTAAATATTCTTAAAGAAATACGAGGGTGGTTCAATAATTATTGTCCCTAGTGTATATAAAATATTTGTACTGCGATGTTTGTTGTGGAATATCGAAGCCTAATGTCTTAGATGCCTATATGCTCAATTTCAGAACCGTAGCTGCTATATTCACATCGTTTTGGAGGGAGGAGTGAAAGGGGGGAGTGGAGGTAAAAGGCTGATTTTTAGCTTACGGGCTAGATTTGTGACAATGGATGAGACGTAACTACTGTCATTTGGACTCGGGATCATAGTGATGTAGCCACATCTCATCCACTGTCACAAATGTAGCCTCATAAGCTCCAAACCAGCATTTCACCCTTACCCTCCCTTTTTAAAAACTCCCCCAAAAGTACGTCTTTAAAACTTCACCCCTCCCTCCAAAACGATGCTAATATAGCTGATACTGTTCTGAAATTAGGATATAGGCATTTAAGAGATTAGACTTCGATATTCCACATCAACAATCTCAGTACAAATATTTTATATGCATTAGGGACAATAATTATTGAACCACCCATATTATTGTATATCATTGGCAAAAATGCACTTTCTTCATTAATCAAAATTTCAGCGCCAAAGCACACGGAAACTTTTATTCAAGGTCCATTCTGATTCAATCATTAATTACAAAAGTTATCGATGTTTCTCCTAGTTCGGCCATTGCCTTGTTCATTTTAAAGTCATTTGACAGCAAACAGAACAATATGAATAATTCATTCACTTAATAAATCCAAATACAATTAAAAGTTGGTGTATTCAGAAAACTACATGCGGGATTTGTCTACAGTCTTTTGGAATGATTTTTAATACGGATTATTGTCGATAACGTTTAAATAAATGATATTTAAACACAAAATAGATTTAGAGTCGCCGAAGCATCTAAGAAATAATTAATTCTACAGAGTAAAATAAGACAAATGTTTATTAATCTACGAAAACGCAATGAACCACGAATGAAAATATACAATAACCTTTACCGAGTTGCCCATGATTTCGAAAAGCATTTTTTATCCGATTTTAGACGTTCTGTTAAATATCTAGAAAAATACCTGAGGGATTAACCTGAAACTGCAGGTGCGTAAACAGTATAGTATAGGTCATATATTTCCCCGAAGATTTTTTTCCAAAACCCCAAAGGGGACCGTCAACAAATTGAAAAAGAACGAATATCTTTTGGATAACCCCGGAAAAACTAATGTAGCAAAAGCGTTCAAACTCGAGATTATTAATAAGTGGCTTATTTTAATATACTGTGTTCATTTTTTTGAGGCTAGCATGTATACTCGTAGAGAAATTAAGGTTTTTATAAAAACAGTCCTAAATTTCGCCAAGTTTTTTTTGCTTATAATTTGCAGAGTTCTTAAAAAAAAAAAAGTTATTTTCAGAGAATATGACGAACAACATTGTACACAATACTCTTTAATCAGAATTAAAAAACAACAAAAATTGTATGAAAAAGGAGCAGGTTTACTAAAAAATGTTTCACTGCGCATGCGCGAATGCGATCAAAATATAATGCGCATAATGTATTAGCCAAATGTATAGAGCAACTTTTGTGAAAGTCCCAAAAACATAGCTTGAAAATTCTGATAATAATCGTTCATAGAATAAGCTAAAAATCCGTTATTCCCAAAATGAAGCAAAAAGATGATGAGTTGTATCCATATATCCATTGATTAGTGCCAATATAGCATACGCAATATTGCACGTACTACTGTATTTGGATACAGTCCCTCATCTTTTTGCTTCCTTTTGGGAATAACGGATTTTGAGCTTATTATATAAACGATTATTGCCAGACTTTTCAAACTATGTTTTTGAGAATTTCACAAAAGTTGCTCAATACAGTTGGCTAACACATTATGTAAATTATATTTTGATTACGTTCGAGCATGCGCCGTGAATCATTATTTAGTAAACCTGCTCCTTTTTTATATAATTTTTATTATTTTTTCATTCTGGTTGCAGGGTATTTTGTACAATGTTGTTTGTCATATTTTCTAAAAAGAACTTTTTTTTATATATTAAGAACTCTGCAAATTATAAGTAAAAAACTTGGCGAAATTTGGGACTGTTTTTATAAAAACCTTAATTTCTCTACGAGCATACATGCTATTCTCATAAAAATGAACACAGTATATTAAAATAAGCCACTTATTAATAATTTCGAGTTTGAACGCTTTTTCTACATTAGTTTTTCCGAGGTTATCCAAAAGATATTCGTTCTTTTTCAATTTGTTGACGGTCCCCTATGGGGTTTTGGAAAAAAATCTTCGGGGAAATATATGACCTATACTATACTGTTTACGCACCTGCAGTTTCAGGTTAATCCCTCAGTTATTTTTCTAGATATTTAACAGAACGTCTGAAATCGGATAAAAAATGCTTTTCGAAATCATGGGCAACTCGGTAAAGGTTATTGTATATTTTCATTCGTGGTTCATTGCGTTTCGTAGATTAATAAACATTTGTCTTATTTTACTCTGTATAATTAATTATTTCTTAGATGCTTCGGCGACTCTAAATCTATTTTGTGTTTAAACATCATTTATTTAAACGTTATTGACAATAATCCGTATTAAAAATCATTCCAAAAGACTGTAGACAAATCCCGCATGTAGTTTTCTGAATACACCAACTTTTAATTGTATTTGGATTTATTAAGCGAATGAATTATTCATATTGTTCTGTTTGCTGTCAAATGACTTTAAAATGAACAAGGCGATGGCCGAACTAGGAGAAACATCGATAACTTTTGTAATTAATGGTTGAATCAGAATGGACCTTGAATAAAAGTTTTCGTGTGCTTTGGCGCTGAAATTTTGATTAATGAAGAAAGTGCATTTTTGCCAATGATATACATGGGTGGTTCAATAATTATTGTCCCTAATGCATATAAAATATTTGCAATATATTGCAATAAGCCACTTATTAATAATCTCGAGTTTGATTCCTCATGTATTTTTCTAGATATTTACAAAACGTCTGAAATTGCAAGTGACCGGTCACTTTTGGAAATACAGTGTATTACTTTGACTGGTAACGTTAATAGTGTTCATTTATCACGTTTGTTTGTAAATCAAAATTGTTGAACATTAAAATATTTACGTGTGAATGGATAGCATCAAAAAATCTCTAATCGAGGTTGAGAAAACTGATTAACATTATAAAAACTACTGAGAAAAATTTCAGAAAATTGGCGGCAGAAAAATAAACTTTGTTTTTATAAGTGCTTCTTTAAATCTAGAAATCATATCGTTTTCTGGAATTTTTAAAGATAAACAAAGCTTTTTGAAATCTAGGTTAACACGGAAGTTGTTATCGCATCCAATAAATATAGATAAAAGAAAAAGAATTATGCTTGAAAACTATTTTAAAAATTTTAAAAAATCAATATATGGATAGCAACTAAGAAACCTATGTTCCAGTTTTAGTAAATTTGTTATATTTTGTAATAAAATTGTGCAACTGTAATGAAAACTACTCGGAAACTTCCCCGAAAATCAGTGCGGCAAAAAAGCTTTGTTTTTATAAATGCTTCTTTAAATCTCGAAAATATGTTACTTTCTGAGATTTCTATAGGTAAAGAGCACTTTCCACAACTGTGGGTAATTTGGAAGAGGTTATTGTGTATTTTAGTTAGTGGTTATCGTTATATTTTCATAGGTTAAGAAAGTCTTTTTTTTTTCCAGTGTAAATATTCTGCGGAACTTTGATTATTGCAAAAAGTCTATTTTAAATTAATAATTTAAGAATATTGTATAATTATTTATAAGTGGGAGAGACTCAGGACTATTATCCATGGCATTTGCTAGGCACGACTCTTCAACCTGGAGTCGACAAAGAACTTTAATGTCCCGTCATGACACATTTTTTTCGAATTTTAAAAATCATGTTTTTGGCAAAAGCTAAATACTTTGGGAAGTGCCTCAGTATGGCAGATCACTTCGTCAGACAAATAGTAACCGGCAAATTAGTGAATCTGCCACTGAATAGACATGCTTTTTCAACATATTAACATAAGTATGGTCCTTTCATTTACTGGCGAAGTACATTTGATCCTATCGTCTCGTCAAAAGTTAGAACTTTCTGCGATGCCGAGTACAAGGGCCACTAGAATATCTAGTAGTCTTACACAGTGCTATTTTCTATTACTGTCTCCCAGTGCTATATATATGCTTTTATATATATATCAGTGTGCTACAATAGTAATCAAAGTATTGCTAGAGTCTTTTGTTCTCTATTGTTGCGCTGAAAGTAAGGCCTCATAAAAGCATGGACCAACTGGGCTGTGACCCAGAATCCTCCAAATTTAGTATTTTTTAAAGCCTATATTTTAAACTTATTTTGACCATGTACTGATTATAATCAATATCTTGGACTTTTAGAGTAGGATGAGTTTAAAGACAAAGGATATATTAATTTTAAATATGTTTTAAATTCTTGTGACACTATAGGAAGAAGGTCCCCGAAAAGATCACGGGTCTCTCTTTGATTTGAACGGGACCTGCCTGGGGGATATTATTATCATCCTCATTATTCATTATTAGCTCACAGGCTACTAAAGCCTGAGAGCTAATGTGCCCACCGGTTCTGTATGTATGTACGTACGTATGTACGTAACGCGATAACTCTTGATAGAAACATCCGATTTGCTTCAAATTTTTTTTTCTAGGTTCATTATGATAAGGCGCTTCCCTGATTAGTTTTGGGGGTTCATTGGTTAAGTATAAAGGGGGAAAGGGGGCTATTTCCCCCCCTTAATTTAGATAAATGGGTTTTTCATGCAGAATTATTCAATTTGCTCCAAATTTGGTATATCGGTTTACTTTGTTAAGCAGCTTCCCTGATTAGATTTGGAGATTCATTAGTTAAGTATAAAGGGGGGAAAGGGCGGCTATCACCCCCTTAATTTAGATAAATGGGTTTTTCATGCAGAATTATTCAATTTGCTCCAAATTTGGTATATCAGTTTATTATGTTAAGGGGCTTCCCTGATTAGATTTGGAGGTTCATTAGTTAAGTATAAAGTGGGGAAAGGGGGCTAGCCCCCCCCCCAATCAATTTTGATAAATGGGTTTTTCCATGAAGAATTATTCTATTTGCTCCAAATTTTGTATACCAGTTTATAATGTTAAGAGACTGCCATGATTAGATGTGGAGTTTTATTAGTTAAGTATAAAGGGAGGAAAGGAGGTTAGACCCCCCCCCACCTTAATTTAGATAAATGGGTTTTTCATGCAGAGTTATTCGATTTCCTCCAAATTTGGTATACCGGTTTATTATGTTAAAAAGCTGCCTTGATTAATTTTGTAGGTTTGTTGGTTAAGTTTTAAGGGGGGGTGAGTAGACCCCTCCCTCCCTTAATTTAGATAAATGGGTTTTTCATGCACAATTAATCGATTTGCTTCAAATTTGATATGCCGGTTTATTCCGATATGGTGCGTCCTTTAATAGATTTGGAGGTTCATTGGGTAAGTATAAAAAGGGGAAAGGGGGACAATACCCATCTCCTTAATTTAGATAAATGGATTTTCATGCAGAATTATCCAATTTGCTTTAATTTTTTTTTTCTATATTTATTCTGATAAGGAGCTTTCCTAATTAGATTTGGAGGTTCATTAGTTAAATATAAAGGGGGGAAAGGACACCCCCCCCTTAATTTAGTGAAATGGTTTTTTCATGCAGGATTACCTGATTTCCTGCAAATTTGATATACCGGTTTATTATGTTAAGGTGTTTCCCTGATTAGATTTGGAGGATCATTGGTTAAGTTTAAAGTGGGGGAACGGGGGCTAATCCCCCTTCATTTATTTTTTGTGGGCACTATTCTTTGAAATAAGGGTATAATATACAATTAGTGTGAATAGCCTGTGAGCTCAATGTCATCAGTTTCACTGGGCACTTTTCTTTTTATTGTTATTACTACTACTTTTACTAATTGGGTAATTCCATAAAATTTCTTTTGATACTTACGTGAAAAAAAATTATAATTCATAGTCTTTATAAATTCTAGTGTAATCAAAAATTTTTGAATTCAAAAAAACGAAGCGGATTTATATGGAGATATTTAGAATGGTTTTAACGAGGATTATAAAACAAATGAATGATTCAAATTTAAAAGAAAATTAAGATTAATTATCCAAATTAAGAACTGACAAATATTTAGTTTCTCTAAGTATGGTTGTTTAAATTTCTAGTTATTTTATAAATTATAAATGGAAAAAATCACTTGTCTAATTTATGAGAATTTTGTAATCACTGCCTTCTGTAATTAGTGTATTTGTATTTATATAGTTATAAAAACTATACACTAATTTATGGTTATGATTCCTAATTCTTTATTAATACTTTAATCTCTTCACTCCCTAAGTTCCCATATGTGGATCTCAATTCTTTCCCGTTTTAAACAGGACACTCTAACATGCTTGTAATTTCGATCATAGAATGATATTGCTTCTAGGTCCAAGATCAGAAGTAATGCAAAAAATTAAAACTCTATCTCTGAAGTGAAATTGGAGTAAAAATAATGTAGTAATACTCAATAATATTACATTACTACTCAGCAGTGAAAATATTACACAACCATTGTAGAGATACAAGTAAAGTACAGATAAAGTTCTTTTTTCGGATTAACAAATACACATCTCTTTGATTAAACATCTCTCTAAATAAATTGCAGTTTGTCCAAAATAAATGTTCCTAAGGAGATAAATTTTCGATAAAAAACCGTAACATTCGAATAAAACCGAACATTTCTTTAACTTAATCCAAATAAGTGCAGCAAATAAATTTTAAACTTTAAGCCTTCTGAAATAGTTTGAAATTTGTATTTATGTAGTTTTTTAAACTATTGACAAATTTGTACAGATTATTTTTAAACAATACTTTAAACAACTAGTATAGACATATTATAATAAATTATAAAGTTTTATTTTTGGGTTATTTGCGTTATTTTGGGTTAAATTAAAGTTTGTCCGATATAAATGTTCTTAATAAGACAAGTTGATGATAAAAAAAAAAAGCAATCATTGAATAAGCTTTAAAATTTCTTTACCTATAAAGTTTTATTTTTGGAATAATAAATATTCATTGTATTTAGTTAAGCATCTCTCTAGATCAATTACAGTTTGTCCAAAATAATGTTTCTTAATAAAAGGAGTTGCTGATAAAAAACCGCAATGATTGAATAAACCCTAAAATTTCTTTGCTTTCATCAAATTAACTACATTCAATAAACTCTAAACTTTTGGCACCTGGAATATTTTAAAACTTGTAATCTGGTTTAAAAATAATTCAACTCTTAATTACTATAGTTTGTAGCGGTCGATGTTTGCCTTGTTTGTTTTAACGTCTTTACACATTAATCAGGTCAAAATGAATGATTCATGTGCTTAATAAATCCTAATGCAATTAAATATTCCAAAATTTGGGAAAGGGAAGCGTTTTGCCAAGAAAAGTTTGGAATGATTTAAATGAGGAAGATTATGAATAAAACAAATAAACGAAACAAATTTAAAACAAAATTAGGAATCATAACTGAGATGTAACTGGTTACTCTAATTATTATTTAAAAAAATTTCTGCCGATAAAACAACGAGTCATATGAAAAACTACAAAAAACTTAATATTAAACTAATTTTATTCTAAATCTGTGATGTAAAATCCGTTTCTTATTCTAATGTAAATGAACGATAAATTCTACACATTCCATAATTTGTGGAAAACATGTCGAAGTGTATATCATTGATCCTCTTAAAACTCGTTATGCATGCAGTATTATAACATCATTTGCGCAAACTATTTATCCCCATAGACCATAATGTAACGGAATCCTTTTTTGCGTTCCTGTAAATTAAATATAAAAGCTACTTATTCTATACTCCTAAGAAAACATTTTTTGGTTCACCTCAATGCTGCATAACAATCTCATTAGTTTTAAAATAAACATTAATAAAATGCAACGCAGACGATTTTTTTCCTATAAGCCATAATGTAGCGGAATTCTTTTGTGTGTCTGTAAACGATTTATAAATGATACACACTTCATTCAAGATAGCGAACGTTCTATATTGAACTTCTTTAACATATAAAAATTACAATTCTAGTATATTTAATCGAGTTGGAGCACGGCCGGACAAACAAACAGACCGAATTCATAAACACCTTTCAACTATATTGAAAAGTATTAAAAATGGTTAAAAATTAATTTTTCTTTTGTTTGAAAGCTGTGGCCTACACTTTACATATTTTTAATACAACTATTTCTGAATCTGTTTATAAATCATTGCTACAAAAACTTACACATGCGTCAAAGTATCATTTGTGTCTTTTAAAAACACTTTATATTTAAAAAAAAATTTAAATATGTTACACGTTTTAGCCTTTTTTATAGAAGTAGCAGCTTTTCTTGAAGTTGGGTGTTTTATTTTGTAATGTGTTTATTGCAATAGACAATTATCTTTTATATTTACTTTATTTTCACAGTTTTCTTTATTTTTAAACTGCTGATACGTTTTCTAGAAAATCCCCAAAGAATTGGATAAAAGCTACTTTTAACAAATGAACAAAACTTAATTATCTGTATTTCGCCTTGCATGGGGGTTATGAGAAAAAAATATCAATGGGAAAGAATCTTTCAGATCTTTTATCAATTGTCTTTTAAGGCAGTTCTCAAATCCAAGAGGGCAACTTTATGACATAAGTTTAAATTTATTTTTGTTTGAAAATCCATGAAACTAGTAGGTGCTGTTGTTCAGAAACTATGTCATCGAGCTGTTTATTCCGTTTTTTTTGCAAACGCAATAGATCTTTCAGAATATAGTGTCCAAGTGGGCGTTTTGAACCGAATTTCTGAGCGAAACTAGAATAACCTCTCAAGAAAGGGCGAAAAACGTGTTTGTCACGTGATCCAAATCGCTTATAACTCAATAGGTAATTTATGGATCAAAAAATGGAAAACACAGTTCAATTCCAAATCGCTTCCCTGGTCAGGCTTTCCAATTTTATATCTTTCCGTTAAAAAATGAATTTGTAAATGTGTCAAAATGTTTTGCGCTTGTTGAGCAGAGCAGTTGAGAACAGCCTTAAGAATATTTATTTTTAGGATTTTAGCTGCGGTAAAGAAAGTTAATCCTGTATGGAGAAATCAGTATTAACTATTACAGCTCTTTTATTTCTTTGATATAATATTTCTCAGATTTCTATCTTTTATTATGTGAGTAACCGTATATTTCTTCATCTTGATTACATTTCGTTGCGTGTCCAAGAATTTTAAAATTTAATTCTCAATGACTGGTTTAAATTTGTACTTGTGCTCTCAAAAAAGTTTGAATCCTTTTCTAATCTTAAACCGAAGTGTTAGTTACGTTAAGTGTGTGTGTATCTCTTTCTAACATTTTAAAAGGGCGCAGAAATTACCATGAAATTACTTCAGATTGTTTCCTTTTGTATCTGTCCTCACCTGCGTCATTTTAAGTCGGAAATAGTGTTGTTAGATATCCCAATTTAAGCGCGACATCCCAGGATGGTAAATAAATAGCAAAGTCAGAGGTGTTGTTTAGAATGTTTTTAGTTGGTCTAATTTACGTCTTATCTGTTTTCTTATACTTTAATGATAAAATAAATAGAGAGCAAGAAATAGATTGCTAGTCTACCATTCGTAAGACCTTGGATTACAATTTTTTAATTGTAATATGGATGCTATTTACTATTAAAAGATTTATGTAGTATAGAAGGCTTCTCAGCCCACCTTGCTTCTGTTTGTTTATGGTTCTAGGACAATGAATTTGTGAAATTCCAAAAACCCGTTCCATAAAACCACTATATCGGACGATAAAAGTCCTGATTTTACATGAAACAGAAATTTTCCCATGAAACACGTTGCTAATTTTCCTGCTTTACTTTCTTAAAATAATGTAAGTTCTAGGAAATAAATGTAAGACCTTTAGTATTCAAAAGCTAGATTTTCCTAAAGTTTAGATAGACATGATTAATAGAAGTCTTTATCCATTTCTTAATTTTTTCTTGTATTTCTTACATTACATCATCCCCTATAAAATTTCCTACTAGTTATTCCCTTCAATTTCCTGTAATTCTATTGGACAATCAACCTGTCCCTCTAATCCGCTTCTCCTTCAATTCCTGCTCCCATCTCTTCGGAGTTTGGGATGTAAGGGTTTCGCTGATTGGCTGCAGCTCGTACGCTGATTGGCTGGAGAAGTTGTCAGTCGGGGCCGGCTGCACTTCTCTCAGTCTTTATTTTGTAAATACTTTGTAACTCATTTTTTGAGCTTAGAGAGGGCGCCACAGACGCTGTCTGCTGGCGTTTTCTTTCTCTTTAACCTTTTACTGTAAATTTTTACCTTTTAATTTTTAAAATTTTTGCATTTTTATTACTGTATGGTCCTGAAATTGTGCCTTTTTTGTTGGATTCTTGGGGAGTCACGGCCTGGTTACTACTGCAACTTCTTTGGTTCTGAGCATTTATTTTTACACGGACATTATGCATACTGGAGATATGGATGCTTTCTTAGGTGCTCCAAAAATATTTCATTCCAGTTCCAGTTCCAGTGGTCTGTACTTTATTTTTATTTTATTTTATTTTGTTTTATTTTTCTTTTATAATAGTATTAACCTTCTCATAACCTAATATTCATTCATTCTATTTATTGTAACTGTATTTATGCATTATAAAATTGTATGGCGCCTGTTTGGCCTTTTTAGGGTTTCGTTCATCTGACGAAACCCTATTAGTCTCACTCCTTTGTCTGTCTGTCCATCTGTCCGTCACAGAGCCCGTTCTCAGAAGCTATACATGTTGGAGACTTGAAATTTTGGGTACTTATAGCTGAACACCTCACATCAAACGACAAATCTTAAAATTTTGAAAAAGTCGGTAATTAACCGAATTACGGGCTAATTAACTTTTAAAATTAACCAATCAACCTTTTTAACGCAGGTACAAACGGACTTTCTCCAAATCATCCGAGTTTCTCCTAAGGGTTGCCAGTAAAATCAGCCGATGCACGGTTACCACGGAGGAAATTAAGCCGAAAAATGAAGTGGACATTTTAAAGCGAAATCGCATATCAGAAAGTATTGGTCCGAGAAATTTGTAAATGGTATAGACAGACGCGAAAAAAAATCTACTTTCATTTGATATAAAGTTCACATTTCTGCGATGTCTATAAGTTAAAATATCCTCTAAAAATCGATCGATAAAAATTTAATTTCTTTAATTGGAAAAACAAGGTAAAAAGATTTCATTTCGGCGGGAAAGCAGGTGTCAGACATGACGACGCTGCGGTTTTCCATAGATGGATATTTTAATACAAAATTTTAACTTTTTAAATATTAAATTTTTTGATTAAATTTTTTGGCATCCCGATGTGAAATTTCTCGCTGATTTCATTGATACCCATTTCTAAGTCCTATCTTAATAACAAACAGATATATTAATTATTTTTATAACCGGCATTTCCCTAATCGCGTTTCTGGTGTTATGCTTGCCAGACTTCGGCTATGATAGTAAATTTCTCCACATTACATTGCTCTATTAGAGGTAAGGAGATGCCTCCAGACGTTCCAGTTTTTCGTCCAAGTCTAAATCCAAATTCGGTATTATCGTCTGAGCAATAATTGATACAAGTGCGTTTTCAGTTGTGGTAAAGTTTTTTAATTTAACACATGTTTTAATACCATTTGGTGTGTAAAAAATAGTGCAGCATATATACAGAGCTGTAAAAAAGAATTCGGACATGTTTTCAATATGAATTCCATTGAATGCTTAGAATTTATCGTTTATTTGCAGAAAAACTTATAAGAGTTAATTTAAATGACTGGCTATGAAAAATAGCAATTCATTACAGTACACATTAGTGGCTGAGGACAGCAATTGCTGAAAATGAATATTTACTGCCCTATGTGGTTTTTTTTTATTGTTTACTTACAGATTTTCATTTCATTGTAAATGAGAAAATGAAATTTCTTAAGAATATTAGGATTGTTTTTGAAAGTGTCTGTTAAACTATGTACGAAAGCATGATTTTTTCCCCCTTGTTTTTAAATTTCTTGTCTAATTTTGTAACATAGTGACTATCCCTGATAACACTAATTCTAATGTCACGCAGAGAAAATCAAATTTATTAAAAAGAGTTACTCAGTGATATGTCTGTCTGGATCTTGCAAATCATTTATGTTCATTTATGGAAGAATGAATAGTACGTATATTCTTAGAGATATAAAAGTTTTTTTTAACCCGTAAGGGCACGCACCAGGATAGATCTCACCCAAATCACACACTGTAAAAAAAAAAAAAAAAAAAAAAAAAAAAAAAAAAAAAAAAAAAAAAAAAAAAAAAAAAAAAAAAAAAATACTGCCAGATTTCTGGTAGGAATCGGAAAAATAGTTATCGTAGCGAAATAATTTCCGACCCAGCTCGGAATAAAATCCGTAAAAATAAAGAAATAGTCAGTAAAACGGTATTTTACGGATTTTATTCCGAGCTGGGTTAGAAATTATTCCGGTACGATAAAGGCAACTATTTTTCCGATTACTACCGGAAAACTGGTATTATTATTTTTTTTTACAGTGTACAGGGTCATCGAAAAATAATGCATAGATTTTAAAAAATCATAACATTGAAACCTTTTATGTTAAATGAGTAATTCTTTCACTACACGATAACTGGTGAACGCAAGTTTGGTTTTAGTTCACCAGAACTCGTTTGCGTGTCTGTGTTATGCGCGGATTAGCTGCGCAGTCGTCAAGGTCAGCCGACGCGCCAGACTGCAGCTGCTCAGTACGATGTTGACCGTGCAACAAAAAGCACAGTGCGTGATTTGGTATGCGGGTTATTTCATGACAAAGTTATTGGACATTCCTTTTTCGAAGAAAAAAACATGTACTGAGCAGCTGCAGTCTGGCGCGTCGGCTGACCTTGACGACTGCACAGCTAATCCGCGCATAACACAGACACGCAAACGAATTCTGGTGAACTAAAACCAAACTTGCGTTCACCAGTTATCGTGTAGTGAAAGAATTACTCATTTACATTAAAAGGTTTCGATGTTATGGTTTTTTTAAATCTAGGCATTATTTTTCGATGACTCTGTATATTTTTCTTCGAAGAAATTTTGAGGAGGCTTCTGACGTTCTGACCTACTTTGTAATTTCCAGTTCTGTTTTATCAAAATTCAAGTCTTGCAATCATACCTCTGAATACAGTCGAACTCATTTAACACGAAACAGGGTTCGTTAATATCATGATATTTACGAAAATATAAAAAAAAAAATCCGATAATTTGATATATATATACGATATTTTTTATATATATCTGATACATTCTGGATAGTCAACTTATATAAGATTACAAATATTTTCAGACATAATATAAATTTGAAACTAAAACATATAACACTTATCAGGAAAACCTAATAAATTAATGCAATAAAAGTAATACATTTTATTTTTTTTACTTATGTAACAAAATTTTAAATCAACTAATTGAATTCAGGCGCAATTTCCTTTTTACATTCACAAAAACCAAACTATAGGATTTCCTATCAAGTTTTAAAAACTTTTTAAGTTTTATTCAACAAAATTTTAAAAGTCAAAATAATTTGTTTTCACTGAAAAATTTTAATATAAATGTAAGTTTGCCTGCTTTTTCATTCCCTAACTAGTTGTGCAGTTTACATTAAACGAAACGAAAACCACAGGTGGAAAAGATAGGACTCCCTCATAAATAGGACGTCATCACCATGGCAAACTAGAATCACTACCTATTATGGGATATCACTGAATTCATTACTTTCAATAGGATTGAATAGAATAAAGAAAACTTTTGTTAATATCTTTTAAAGTTTTGATTCTATTTGCATAAAATTTTAAATGACCCAATAAAATTTTGCAACAATTCTGTATATTAAATTTCAAATCAATCGGTTGAATAGTTTTTGCGTTGTTATATGCGGACAGACGGACGGGCACCATTACAGGTGCTCCGTATTTATATAATTACGAATTCACCCAATAAATCATCAGCAAAGCTCTATTTAGCTCATTAATAAAAATTTCAGCATCCTAACAGGTGAAAACTTTTATATCGGGTCCATTCTGATTCAATCATTAATTACAAAAGTTATCGATATTTCTCCTAGTTCGGCCATCGCCTTGTTCATTTTAAAGTCATTTGACAGTAAACAGAACAATATGAATAATTTATTCGCTTAATAAATCCAAATCCAATTAAAAGTTACTGTATTCAGAAAACTACATGAGGGATTTGTCTACAGTCATTTGGAATGATTTTTAATACGAATTATTGTCGATAACGTTTAAATAAATGATGTAAGCACAAAACAGGTTTAAGAATCGCCGAAGCAGCAAAGAAATAATTAATTATATACAGAGTAAAATAAGAAAAATGTTTATTAATATGAGAAAACGTAATATAAGAGTTACTTACTCGTGATTCTTAAAAGTCTTTTTTATCTTCAGAAACCTCAGACACCTGTATACTTTCAAGATTCAAAAACGTTTATTTAAAAAAAATGTTTACTTTGATGCCATTGATTTTCGGAAATGGTTATGAGTAATTTCTGAGTTGATTATTGTTTAACAATACTTTAAACAACAAGTGCATATACATAACATATACATAACATATACATATACATAAGGTAAAGGCACCAGTAGTGGTCTACTTAACCCTTAAATGCCGGGTGTTGCTTTTCGGCAACATACCCAATTTAGGCTTATAAATACTATTAGAATGCTATTGAAGCTATAATGCCTAATGTTGCCAATAAAATACATTCTGAAAATATTATTAAACCGATTTTGAACATTTAGATTGCAACACTTGTACTGTTTAAGAATACAGATAACTTTATTCTTTCAATTGTTAATACATGTTCTTTTTGTTTTGTTTGGAAGCTTGCGAAATACCCTATTTTGTTTTGCAGTGAGCAAGTAAAATTTATTTCTTATCATAGTTCTCAAAATTCTTGTATGTTTAGTATTATTGAATTTTATCAAGGAAAATTATTTTTTCAATTAAACATCAGTATCGCCGATTAGTAACAAACAGTTTTTTAGCCGTAAACCATACTTAAAACAAAATATGATTTTTTTAAGCATTTCCCCCATGATTTATTTAAAAAAAGAAAGCCAAAAAACTTTTTTTAAATGATTTTTGAAAACTCAGGCATTTAAGTGTTAATGGCATTTATCTAATTATTATTAAAGTGTTAGTAAATTCTAAAAGATATATATATATATTAAGTCTAGTCCTAACCTTCCTGTATCAGAATAAACATTTGAAGTTTCAAAATATATTCTTCGGGAAAAATGAAAAATAAAAAATATTATCTTCCTCTATGGCTTTAGTAGTGGGCCTAGCAAATTTCTGATGCATGAATCTTTAATCGGTTTATCCGAAAAATTATTTACAATATAATAGAGTATATCAACAGCAGCTTAATTTAAAATAAAACATAATATTAAAGAAACAATGTTTTAAATAAAAACTTACCTCTTAATGAAATCTCTAAGAATTTGCCAAAAAAAAATCTGTTTTTGAAGACACTCTAGAAAATAAACAAATGTACCAGCAGAAAAAAAAGAAAAAAAAAATTGCAATTTAATAAATTACAACAACCATTTGAAAAATGATTTTTTCAAAGACTAAAATTTAAGACATAAAAAATCGCACGGAGTTGATCCTACATTACGTACACCATGGATTACATTTTTCGGTACTGTACATTTTTAAACTTCTACGGAGCTCGTCATACATTACGTACGCCATGGATTAAACATTAATATTCCTGGACCCATTTTAAATGAAATTTCATTCTTAAGCTTCTAAACATCCCACAATATTACTTTTTATACCGTCGTATAGAGAAAAAAATTCACTTTTAATTGCAATTTGTTTGAAAGCTGTATCCCAATTTTTTTTTGTAGTTTTTATTACTTTTTTGTCATAGTGGCAACAGAAGTATCCATCTCTGTTGAAAGTAAAGGGAAAATACAGATTACTGTATAGACCCATCAGAAAACGAATAAAATGCGGATTCAACTAATAAAACGCTTCAGATATGTTTTTGAATTCCTACCTTGACCGAGCACAATAACCTTTTTTCCAAATGGTAAAAAAAAAGAGCTTATGGAAGGGTACTATTTAAGGATGTTAGTCAATCGAATTTCTTCCAGTCGTTTTTCTGAATTGCATTTTGGGCTTGTTTTAAAAACAAGTTAGAATAACAAGGGGGTTAGCAAGTTAGTTGCAAGTGAAAAACAAGGTATTTTTTTTCACTCGCAACTTTATATATTATTGGCCCACTATAGGTGCATTTGCCTTATAAGGTTTTCGTTTCGGATTAATAAATATCCATGTCTTAAATTAAAAATCTCGCTAAATAAATTACAGTTTGTCCAAAATAAATGTTTCTAAGGAAATAAATTGTCGACTAGAAAGCGTAACATTCGAATAAAACTTAGCATTTCTTTGACTTAATCAAAATAACTGCACTAAATAAAGTCTAAAACTTAAACCTCTGAAATAGTTTGAAAATTTTATTTATATAGTTTTAAAAACTATTGACAAATTTATAATGATTGTTGTTAAATAATACTTTAAACAACAAGTATAGAGATATTTTAAGTACAGTAAGGCGGACTCTGTGTAACACGGAAATCCGTCTAACTCTGAAAGATTTTCAAGTTTCTGCGAATCTATAGACATAGAGTAAAGTTTTTCTAAGGCGGAATATTGTCTACTAGGGAAAAATTTCTCGGTCCCGATCGATTCCGCCTTAGACAGAATTTACTGTAAATTATAAAGTTTTATTTTCGAGTTAGTAAATATTCATGTCTTTAATTAAAAATCTCTCTAAAAAAATTACAGTTTATCCAAAATCAATGTTCTTAAGAAAGTAAGTTATTGATAAAAAGCCGCAATCATCGAATAAACCCTAAAATTTCTTTACCTTCATCAAATTATCCTCATCCAATAAACTCTAAACTTTTGGCACCTGAAATATTTTACAACTTTTAATTTGGGTCCAAAATAGTTCCACCCTTAATTACTAGAGTTTGTAGCGCTCGTTGTTTGACTTGGTTAGTATTGCCTTGTTTATTTTAAAGTCTTTACTCATTAATCAGGGTAAAATGAATAATTCATGTCCTTAATAAATCCAATTGCAATTAAAATTTCAAAAATTAAGGAAACGGAAGTGATTTTGTCTAGAAAAGTTTAGATTGATTTAAATGAAAAAGATTATAAATAAAACAAACAATTGAAAAAAATCTAAAAGAAAATTAAAAATCATAACTGAGATTTATTTGGTTACTCTAATTGCTACTTAAAAAGGAAAAAAAACTGGCAATGAAACAAAGAGTCACACGAAAGGGCTACAAAAAATTTAATGAATCTCAATTTCCGATCTCAGAATGATACGCTTCGATGTCCAAGGTTGGTAATAATGCAATAAAAATTTAAATTCTTGCTCTGAAGTCAAGTTGGAGAAAAAATAATTCAGTAATTATCAATATTATTATTTTACTACACAGTAGTGAAGATTTTATTCAACAAGTGTACAGATACATATAAAGTACAGATAATTAAAGTTTTGTTTTCGGATTAATAAATACTCATCTCTTTTATTAAACATCTCCTTAAATAAATTATAGTTTCTCCAAAATAAATGTTCCTAAGGAAGTAAATTGACGACAAAAAACCGTAACATTCGAATAAAACCTAACATTTCTTTAACTTAATCAAAATAACTCCAGCAAATAAATTCTGAACTTTAAGCCTCTGAAATATTTTAAATTTATTTTTATGTAGTTTTAAAAAAATATTGACAAATTTATAAAGATTATTGTTAAACAATACTTTAAGCAACAAATATAGATATATTATAAGTAAATTATAAAGTTTTATTTTCGGGTTAGTAAATATTCATGTCTTTAATTAATCTCTCTACATAAATTATAGTTTGTCGAAAATAAATGATCTTAAGAAGGTGAGTTGTTGATAAAAAAACCGCAATCATATAATAAATCCTAAAATTTCTTTACCTTCGTCAAATTAACTTCATTCAATAAACTCTAACTTTTTGGCACCTGAAACATTTTACAACTTTTAATCTGGGTCCAAAATAGTTCAACACTCTATTACACTGTAAAAAAAAATCTGTAGTTCTACAGATGTAAAGTTACATGCTTACTAAACTTTCACCTGTAACTGTACGAAAAAAGCTGCAAATCTACAAAACTAGTTTTTGTAAAGCTACAAAAATCTGTAACTTTACAAATGAATCTACTAAAATTTCAGTAATCTTACTAAACTTTTATTTGTAACCCTGGCTGGAGTTACATGAAAAGTTCTCGGAATCCCAGTTTCCAAAAAAATTCTTAGTAACCTTACAGATTTTTTGATTTTCGGCGCAAAAGTGTGTCTGTTACATGAAATTTTGTTGTTGCCGTTACATGAAAAGTTCTAGGAATCCAAGTTTCCTAGAAAAACTTTAGTAACTTCACAGATTTTTTTTTACAGTGTACTAGACTTTGCAGCGATCGATGTTTCCCTTGCTTATTTTTAAAGTCTTTACTCATTAATCAGGGTAAAATGAACAATTCATGTGCTTAATAAATTCTAATGCAATTAAAATTTCAAAAATTAAGGAAACAGAAGTGGTTTTCTCTAGAAAAGTTTGGAATGATTTAAATGAGGAAGGTTATGAATAAAACAAATAAATGAAACAATTTAAAGCAAAATTAAGAATTGTTACTGAGGTTTATCTGGTTTTCTCTAATTGCTACTTAAAAAGGAAAAAACTGCCAATGAAACAACGAGCCACGTGAAAGACTATAAAAAATTAAATGGATCTCAATCCTTTCACGTTTTAAACAGGATACTGTAACATACTTGTAATTCCGATCTCGGAATGATATGCTTCGATGTCCAAGATAAGTAATAATGCAAAATAAATTAAAATTCTTGCTCTGAAGACAAATAGGAGAAAAATAATTCTATAATTATCGATAATATTACATTATCGATAATTATATTGGACCCAGATTAAAAGTTCTAAAATATTTCAGGTGCCAAAAGTTTAGAGTTTATTGGATGAAGTTAGTTTGGTAAAGGTAAAGAAATTTTAAGGTTTAAACCTCAGAAGTTTTGACTCAAGACGTTACACAACAAGTTTACGTATAAAGTGCAGATATATAAAAAGTTATTTCTCATATTCATAAATATTCATCTCTTTGATTAAATATCTCTCTAAATAAATTACAGGTTGTCCAGAATAAATGTTTATAGGGAGATAAATTGTCGACAAAAAACCGAAATCATCGAATAAAACTTAACATTTCTTTAACTTAAAATAACTAGACCAAATAAACTCTAAACTTTAAGCCTCTGAAATAGTCTTGAATTTGTATTTATGTCGTTTCAAAAACTATTGACAAATTTATAATGATTATTGCTAAACAATACTTTAAACGAAAGTATAGAGATATTATAAGATAAATTATAAAGTTTTATTTTCGTGTTAGTGAATATTCATGCCTTTAATTAAACATTTCTCTAAATAAATTACAGTTTGTCCGAAATAAATGTTCTTAATAAGTTAAGTTGTTAATGAAAAACCGCAATGATCGAATAAACCTTAAAATTTCTTTACCTTTCCCAAACTAACTTCATCCAATAAACTCTAAACTTTTGGCACCTGAAATATTTTAGAACTTTTAATCTGGGTCCAATATAATTCAACCATTAATTACTAGAGTTTGCAGCGATGGATGTTTGCCTTGTTTCGCATTTCCTTGTATATTTTAAAGTATTTACACATTAATCACGACAAATGAATAATTCATGTGCTTAATAAATCCTAATGCAATTAAAATTTCAAAAATTGAGGAAACAGAAGTAGTTTTGTCTAGAAAAGTTTGGAATGATTTAAATGAGGATGGTTATGAATAAAACAAGTACAAGAGTACAATCGCTTTGATTAAACATCTCTCTAAATAAATTACAGTTTGTCCAAAACAGATGTTCCTAAGAGATAAATTTTCGATAAAAAAGTTACATTCGAATAAAACCTAACATTTCTTTAACTTAATCCAAAAAAGTGCAGCAAATGCATTCTAAACTTTAAGCCTCTGAATTAGTTTGAAATTTTTATTTATGTAGTTTAAAAAATATTGACAAATGTATAAAGATTATTGTTAAAAAAATACTTTAAATAACTAGTATTGACGTATTTTAATTATAACATTTTATTTTTGGGTTAATAAATATTCATGTCTTTAATTAAAAAGGAATAAATAAATTACAGTTTGTCCGAAATAAATGTTCTTAATAAGGTAAGTTGTTAATAAAAAACCGCAATGATGGAATAAACCTTAAAATTTCTTTACCTTCGCCAAACTAACTTCATCCAATAAATTCTAAACTTTTGGCACCTGAAATATTTTAGAACTTTTAATCTGGATCCAAAATAATTCAATACTTAATTGCTGGAGTTTGTAGCGACCGATGTTTGCCTTGGTTGGCATTTCCTTGTTTATTTTAAAGTCTTTACGCATTAATCAGGGCAAAATGAATAATTCATGTGCTTAATAAATCCTAATGCAATTAAAATTTCAAAAATTAAGGAAATAGAAGTGGTTTTGTCTAGAAAAATTTGGAATGATTTAAATGAGGATGGTTATGAATAAAACAAATATATGAGACAAAATTAAAACGAAATTAAGAAGCATAACTGAGATTTATCTGGTTACTTTAATTCTTCTTTTTTTCTTTTTTTAAATTGCCAATAAAACAACTAGTCACTTGAAACACTACAAAAAATTTAATGAATCTCAATTATTTTACATTTTAAACAAGATACTGTAACATACTTGTAATTCCGATCTCAGAATGGTACGCTTCGATGTCCAAGATTGGTAATAATACAAAAGAAAAACAAATTTAAAACAAAATTAAGAATCATTACTGAGATTTATCTGGTTACTCTAATTGTTATTTTAAAAAAAATATCGACCAATGTAACAACAGGTCACATGAAAAACTGCAAAAAAATTTAATATTAAACTAATTTTAAACTTAATTTTTGATGTAATCTCAGTTTTTTAAGAGGAGATTATATTTTTCGGCGGTCAAAAATTTCGATTTTCTCAAATTTGCATTCTTTGCATCACTTAAGAGGCTACTTCAGTCACGCGAAAAACCTGTTCGCTAAAGTTCTGTAATTGGAGAAATTTTTAAGCTATCGCGTTTGCATTCCAATATTTTTAAATGATTTCTTTTGCATTAGATAACAATGGTCGATCCTACAAATGTACTTTTGTGTACTTTTTCAATTTTGTTTGCAGGTATTTTTAATTAGGACAAATTCAGTTTCGGAACTGGTTTCGAAAGTGAAAACGTCCTAATAAAAAATCTGGAAACATAATAGAAAAAGTAAAAAATGACCTTTGTAGAGATAGACGTCAGCAATGCAAGGAAAAAAATTCATTTAAAAAAATTGAAATGCAAACAAGATATCTTGAAAAATTTCTCCCATTGGATTAACATTAATGAGCGGGTGTTTTCACGTGACTAAAGTAACCCCTTAAGTATGTAGATTATTTTCCTAAAGCATGATATTCTGTACAACATATTTTGCTTGTTCGATGGAACACCGCTCGTTGTACGTGACGCTATTGTAAAGTTTTAAACTTGTTCTTCTAGAAATCATATTTTTCAAATTGGGCTACAATTTTTCCGGAGAAATATTCGTCTTATTTTCTTCTTTTTTTTAAAAAAAGAAAGGTAATCGCTTTTTCTGGGTATTGTACCACCAAAAAGTATAATTTTATTGAGTAATTATTTTTTCTAGGTCGCAAAAAAGTGTTAAAAAAAGGTGAAAAAATGACTTTTTTTGTTCAAACGACAGCCATTTTGTCGAAAATAAGTTTTTATTAGGTTGTAACGAAAGTTTTCAGCCAAACCACCATTACATACTGATTATGCTATATGAAATTATATACGGTAATATTATATATAAACACCATTCCGTCAAACCTTCACAGTATCATATGATACAACAGTAGTACCTAAAGATGCACACATGATTCGGTGACATTCTGTAGCTGACTTTTTGCAACAGCACTGGAAGTAAATGATGGTTCTAATCTGGTAGCGAGATAGTTTCATTTCAGACACCTTTTACTTAATGATAACAATATTTTTTTTTTTACAAATTTAAAAACACAGTGTTATAAAGCAAGCCTCTTTCTTTCAAATGCCGAAAATCGTTTGAAAAAATATGAGCAAACACGTCAACGCGAACTGTTTGAGCAGACAGTATTAGCTGTAGCGGGAAACTTTCGCTGCAACCTGATAAATTAAATGTTGGTATAGGCTTCTGTGAATTCGATGTCCTTTCAGAAATTGACGACCCAGTTTGTTTCAGATGCTTGTGACCAGAGAAAAATGGTCGGCGGAATGGAAAGTCACATGCAGGCACTTACCGCCATGCAAGTATTATTCTTTTTACACACAAAAATGTAAGGGGTCTCAGGGCTCTTAAAATTGGAAAAAATGGAAAAAAGACCATTTTCAACATTTAATATCTTAAAATGTATTTGATTTTAAGACACTATATTATATTGTTATAAAAGATATAAGTATGTTCTTTTATTTCATGTATTTAAAAAATTGCTAGATGCAGAAGTAGCATTTACAGGGGGCTCCGAACTGTCAGTTATTAGACAACCAGAAAATTGGCATAACAGATTACGGGCAGGATTACATAATAAATTTGGCAACTAGAATGAGAATTTTGGTGCCTACTTATTCTTCAGATTGCAATAATTACACAGAACCTAAATAATTTTGTTTCTAAATCATTTTTATATTTTTAATACAAAGTTGTATTTTTTTTTAGCTAATGCAAAATTTCGAAAATTTCAACACTATAATCACCTAAAGAAATATTTTTTTAACAATAAAAAGGAAGTTTTAGGTTCATTTTATACAGCCTAACATGAAACATATGTTTTGAAAATTTCATGAAAAAGTATTCAAACGTTTTTTTTTAGATATCGTGCACATTATGCCTAAAAACGTCAATTGGGGAAACATGACTTCAAAGTTTCGGAAACGTCGCTTCATCTATTGAGCGGGTATAATTCTAAAAGTCATAACTTCTGTTCTAATGGGAATTTCAAGGAAACAATTATATAATTATGTTCGGAAAAATAGGAGTTTAACATCTAAAAAAATTAAAATTTCGAAAATTTTAAATCTTTAAGAGTCCAGAGACCCCTTAAATACATAAGCAAAATGTCAATAAATATAATGTAAAATGTTCGAAAGTTATATCTATTTTATTTGTAACCGAAAAAATTACGAGGATTTTAGGCCAGAGGAGTATGACATTATGTGTCTAATGAAAATATCGTTGGAGGTTAACTTTTTCTAAAATATTAACTGCTACAACTGTAATCTATCGCTTGTTTTTTCTAAAAATCTTAAGATATATTTAACCCATTTATGTTTGAATTTTTGTTTCTGAAATTCGTTGGTAAAATCACTTTAAAATGTTTAAAAATGAACAGGAAAAATACTAAAAAAAAAATTACGTTAAAATATTTCTGTATTTATTTGATAAAATGTAAACGTACTAAATATGGGAATATCCATATGTGAAAAAAAGCATAATTATATGTTTTGTCTAAATTTATATAGATTAAGTTTTTAAATTGTATATTATATAAAATAATTAGTATTTTTATGAACAATTAAAATAATATATTTATTTCTTTACAGAGACTAATAACATTACAAGTATTATTAATAATGTATTAAGAATAATCGTATTTGAGGCTTAAAAACAATTTATATCAAAATCATCTTGAAAAGGACTTTACATCAATAACTGTCCCTTAAATGGTTAAGATAAATATGTTTCCATTTGCGCCTAGCACCTTATATTTTGTACGTTACAAATATGCATGAAAAATAGGCTTGAACCTATAATTTCGCAATTTGAAAAAAATACGCATTTCAAAGAAGTCTACAAGGTAATATTATGACTTATTTATTTGTATCGCTGATACAAAAAATACAAATAAACTTACTCTTTACATTTCGCTCTCTTGAAAAATGAAAAATCTATAAACACCGAAAAAAGGCCTTCATTTAAGCAAAAACTTTCATGTTGTAAAGAATTAGAAAATTATAAATATTTATCAAAATGCGAAACGTCCCAAAAATGGGACGCTAGGCATAAATGGGTTTAATATAAAAGTAAATATAACACTCGAATTTTTATTATGTAATCTCACATTGTAAAAAAATAAATAAATGTTTCTTAATTTAGCGCTTACATTTCTTAGAAAAATACAGGGGCCCCAAAAGTCCCTGACGCTTTCTAAAATCAAATAATTGTCTTACAGGAGTGCGGTTTTGACTAAAATGCTTCTCACGATGAAAAGTTTACTTCAAGGGAATGAAAATATTTAGTCCCAACTTCGATAATAGATGGCGCCACTTGTCCGTATGTTTGGTTTGAAACATGCGTTTTTTCTTATTTTCATATTAGTTTTGACGCTGTGACAGAGAAATGACGATTCCCAGCGAAAAAGATAATTGCGTAGGATGGTATTTTGAAACCAAATCGAAACTAATCTGAAAATCAGAAAAAAAACGCATGTGTGAAACCAAACATACTGACATTTGGAACTTTTTTTTAAAAAATTCTCTTGAAGAAAACTTTTTGTGAGAAATATTTTAGTTCAAACCGTCCTCCTGTACGACAACTACTTAATTTTATATTGAATTTTAAAATTTGTCGGGGACTTTTACGACACCCTGTATAATATAACTTCTTTCGACTTACCCGTGATTCCGAAAAGCATCTCTTTTATTTCAGAATCACCTGAAATCATCAGATTTTCGTGAGTTAAAGAAGAATAAAGAAACAAAGAAGGAAAGAAACTCTCATTTCTTTCATTAGTTACCGTATATTCCGGCGTATAACACGCATCTCTAATTTGAGAGTATATATTTTTATTTCGAGCTTATACTGCCGTATAACACGCATCTAGTTTACACTACGAAAACAAACCAGAAATATGTTTCTTTTTTTTTTTCGACATGCGAACACAAACGTTTTCGGTCTGCTCAATTACTATCCTTTGGATACTAAATAACCCGTCCCCAAAAAATCTAGTTTGAGAGCGGTTTTGTCTATTATGTGACCAAACTTTCGTCCCGCCCCATCTGCACGAATGCGCTGATCTGACATAGGCAAAATTTGGGATATGTTTAGATCCCATATAACAGATGGAATAAACAAATGACAAATTACAACGACCATTTGGAAAATGATTTTTTCGTACGCCATTACGTACGCCATGAATTAAACATTAATAGTGTTATTACACGCAAAAATCGCAAGCGACAGAAATCGCCTGCGACTTGTAGGTATTATCCCCCTGAAACTTACGTATTATCCAAGCATTTCATTGGCTGTTCGGGAAAAGGCTTTTCCATCGTCAGATTTCCAAGAAATCTGACGACCCATTTTAAATGAAATTTCATTTTTAAGCTTCTCAACATCCCACACTATTACTTTTTACACCGTCGTATAGGGAAAAAAATGTACTTTTAAATGCAATTTGTTTGAAAGCTGTATCTCAATTTGTTTCTGAGTTATTCATTTTTTTTTGTAGTTTTTATTACTTTTTTGTCATAGTGGCAACACTCTGTTGTCCATCTCTGTTGAAAGTAAAGGGAAATACAGATTACTGTATAGACCCATCAGAAAACGAATAAAATGATGATTAAACCAATAAAAACCTTCAGATATGCTTTTGATTTCCTACCCTGACGAAGACAATAACCATTTTTCCAAATGGTTAAAAGAAAAAAAAAAGAAGAAGAAGAAACGAATATAATACAGATTTGGCAGTAATTCCAGCTGGACTAACTTCGTTAGTTCAGCCATTAGATGTTTCCAAAAAACAAACCTTTGAAAGAAATGTTAAGGCGGCAGTGGAACACATGAATGCTAGAAGGAGAAAAAACATTTACGAAAAAATGAAATGTGCGTCATGCGTCATGAACGCAAATGTGTGAATGGAAACCGGAAAGAACTGTTAAATCATTTTTTAAATGTTGAACATCAATTGAACTTAGTGGTATTGAGGATGATTATTTATGGCTAGATGAAAGCGACATTGGGGAAGAAGATGTGATAAGGCAAATTAAGTTTGTTAGAATATATATATTGTAAGTTTCTTTCTTTATATGGATAAATGAATGCATTTAAATATACCTCTAAAAATTTGGGATGTTTTTATTCTTATAATTTCACATAAACGATTTTATATTCGACGTATAACACGCACACGGAAAAATGAAGTGATTTTTTTCAGTTAAAAGTGCATGTTATACGCCGAGATATACGGTATTTATTTATTTGTTATTAATCATTTGGAAAAATGGTTATTGTCCTCGTCAGGGTAGAAAATCAAAAACATATCTGAAGCTTTTTATTAGTTGAATCCGCATTTTATTCGTTTTCTGATGGATCTATACAGTAATCTGTATTTTGCCTTTACTTTCAATAGAGATGGATACTTCTGTTGCCACTATGACAAAAAAGCAATAAAAGCTATAAAAACTACAAAAAAAAATTTAATAACTCAGAAACAAATTGCGATAGAGCTTTCAAACAAATTCCATTTAAAAGTACATTTTTTTCTCTACGGTGTAAAAAGTAATATTGTGGGATGTTTAGAAGTTTAAGAATGAAATTTCATTTAAAATGGGTCCAGGAATATTAATGTTGAATCCACGGCGTACGTAATGTATGACCAGATTCGTAGAACTTTAAAATTTTACAGTACCGAAAAATGTAATCCATGGCGTACGTAATGTAGGATCAACTCCGTGCGATTTTTTATGTCTTAAATTTTAGTCTTTGAAAAAATCATTTTCCAAATGGTCGTTGTAATTTCTTAAATTGCATTTTTTTTTTTAGCTGCCCGTAATTTTAAGAAATGCTTCCGGTAGTTTTTACAGTGTATCAATAAATATTCTTTACCCAAAATATCGTTTTTCCGTGCCATGCAACGACTTGTAGGTGCTACGTACTTATATAATATATATAATATATATTTTATAACGCACCTAAAAATGATTAAATATTTATTTTTCTTGTATGGAAACTTGTGATCTACTTTGTATATATTTTTAATGAATATTTTTGCGTATTTGTGACTAAGTCATTGCTCAACAAGACTTACACATAACTGAAACTACGATTTGGGTCTTTTAAGAACGCATTATTTAAAATTGGTAAAATATTTTGCAGCTTTTTAGTCTTTTTTACGAAAGGAACAGCTTCTCTTGAAGTTGAGTGTTTTTTCTTTGTAATGTATTTATCTCAATAAACAATTTCTTATATCTTTACTTTGTTTTTAGTGTTTGTTTTATTTTTAATCTGCTGATACAATATCTAGAAAATCCCCCAAAGAATTGGATAAAAGCTATTTTGTAACAAATGAACAAAACTTAATTATCTGTCTTACGCCTTGTAGGGGGTTTATGAGAAAAAATAACTAGGAGAAAGAATCTTTCAGATATTTTATCAATTGTCTTATAAGAACATTTATTTTTAGGATTTTAGCTGCTCTAAAGAAAGTTAATCCTGTTTGGAGAAATCAGTTTTAACGTTTACAGCTCATTAGTCCTTTGATATTTCTCAGATTTCTATCTTTTATTATGTGAGTAACCGTTTATTTCTTCAGCTTAATTACATTTTGCATCATGTTCGAGTGTTTTAAAATTTAATTCTCAATAATTCGTTTATTTTATACTTGTGCTCTCAAAAAAGGTTTAAACATTTTTTAACATTAAAGTGTCCGGGACACATTTTAAAATAATTTTTATTTAATGAGTAAAATTTTGAAATTTTTTGTGATGGTTAACCATATTGTTTTTAAACAAAATCACATGATAAAACTTCGCCTAATAATAAAAAAAAAATAATTTAAAATGTATTAAAAAAGTGGAGTAATTTAAAATCGTTATAACTCGAAATATTATTTGTAGAATTTCATTTTTTTTTTTTCATTTAAATAAACAGAAATGTATAAGTTTTAACTTCGATTCAGCATTTTAAAAAATATTAATTTAAATGAAAATAAAAAAATATTAAATAATTAAATAAAGTTAATTTTTTTTTTAAATGATGTAACTTAAAAAAAATCATATTTTAAAAAGTAAATATTTTTTTTTAAATTGCAGAACCAGAATTAAAGCAAAACAATTGAAAAGACATGTTCCAAGTTTGAACCATTTATCTTTAACGGTTCTTGGCTTATAACAATTTAAATGCGAGAAATGGTGAAAAAACCCATCATGAAGAAAAACGCATTTTCACAAGAAGTCGTTTGCATGACAATCATTGTTTGAAAGCTAAATTTTGAAAACAAACCAAACTGAAAAATTTAATATTTCCTATTCCAATTAAGATAGAAACATGATTTAAGCGTCCTTTTAAGCAGAAAAAGACACAAAAATTTTTAATGAAAGAAATTTTTTTAAGAAAATTTTCAGATTTTTGGGTCTCGGACCCCCTTAAAGGGAAATGTTAGTTATGTTATGTGTGTCTGTATATCTTTCTAAGTTTTTAAAAGAGCGTTGAAATCACCATAAAATTACTTCAGGTTGTTTCGTTGTGTGCCTCTCCGCCTCTGTATTATTTTTAAGAATCGACCGAAACCAAAACAGAATTTGGGTAATCGTTCTATTTTCGGCCTAAAACGAAAACGAAAAAATTTAAGTAATTAATATATACCTAAATATACATAATTAACAATAAATTATACGTGCGGTCCAAGTTAGCTCTTTGTACCTATGACCAAAACTTTTTTCTTTCATATAAAACAAAATATAATTAATTCATCAACGACGCAAAACTATTTTCTAATTATACGAATTTCATCTAATTAAAAAATGTTTTAAGTATACATATCTCGATTTATTAGAAATATAAAAAAAATCAACGTTAAAAGCATCAATAATTTTAAATTTTAAGCATACCGGTTTCGATAGCATATAGCGTACCGTCCTCAGTTAATTTTAAATTTTAAGCATTCCGGTTTCGGTAGCATATAGCGTACCGTCAGCACTGGGGCGGTACGCTATATGCTACCGAAACCGGAATGCTTAAAATTTAAAATTAACTGAGGACGGTACGCTATATGCTATCGAAACCGGTATGCTTAAAATTTTAAATTATTGGTGCTTTTCACGTTGAGAATTTTTACATTTCTATTATATAGCACCAAGCTCCAGCTTAATCATTATACCTCGATTTATCTTTTGCAATGATTTTTGTAAATGATCATCTGTTATACTAGAACTTTCTGAAAGAGTATTTGAAACACTCTCAGGTCGATAAACAAGCAGCAAAGTTAGTATGTGTGTTTTGTTTTTGTTTGTTTTTTTTGTTGGGGGGTGGGGGGTGGGGGTGAGGGAGGGTAGAAAGTTTTTGGTGGGACGAATTAAAGTCTGATCTTTTTGCCTACACTTTAATGATAAAATAAATAGGGTACAAGTCCGCCTGCCATAAAACTTTTGATCACAAAGATTCCAATGTTTTAATTGCAATATGGATGCTATTTATCAGATTATGAATTCTAGAATAGGCTGAAATAGAATCCTGCATCGAGTCAAAGTTCCAATTTTATCCGATCCTGAGCCGACTCGCGATTCGGGTGGGGTCGGGTCGGACTGACGTTATTTTTTTTTTATTGCGGGTCCGTTTCAAATTGGTTTTTGACTCATTTAGGTCGGGCTCGGGTTGATCCGGTTATTCAAAAAAGTCCTATATAATTTTCAAATGAAATATATACATATATTTGAATATTTATGAGTATGTACGTGTTCATTTTTATATCCAAACAAGAACGAAAAATCATGTCTACTGCATAGATTATGAAACATTTTCCAACACATTCAGCATATTATAACTAAACTTCACAATTTACTAAGGCGAAATTGGAAAACGCATAACGCATTTGGAAACCAGATTTCTGCTATTACTATGAATAGTCATTAAAATATCCAATTTTTTTTTCTGCAGCCTGTGTATGAGCTATAGATATGCATACTACATAGTGAGCTAAAAATTAGTTCTGTTAAACGAAAATCACTGTTGAAAATTTCCGCCACTAAACGGATGTTGTTGACAACTTTTGGGCGACCTTGTATATGATCGATATAATTTATACACACCAGACAATATCTAAAAAATAGTTAAATTTAAAAACGCATACCACAACTGAAAATGCACTTGCAGCCATTATTGTTCGTAGGCTTCAATAGTTCAACGATTGCTCATTTTCTTCTATAGCTAAATTCTTTTGTGCGTCCCTGTAAATGAACAATACGTCCTATGCACACACCTTATTCTATAATAAGAACCTTCTAGTACACCTAAGTGGTGTATATCAATTTCAATATATTTAAAACAGTGTAATATCATTAAAATGCACAGCAAACGATTTTTCCCATAGACCGTAATGTATCGGAATTATTTTGAGTGGACCTGCAAATAAACCTGAAAACACTACACACTTTATTTTCAATACCGAACGAGCCTTAATAAACCCCAATAACATTTATCCATTTCATGGCAATTGGGCAACTACGCGAGTTGAGAGTACGGACAGGCAGACAGACAGACAAACCGAACTCATAAACACTTTTCAACTATGTTGGAAAGTGTTAAAAAGGTAAAACTGATGCTAGAGAAGTAATTGCGGACTGCTTTTCCCTTATTCTACTGAAATGTGGATTAATTTTTCATCAATTTGGCGTCGTGTTTGGATATCTTGGGTTTGGGTAGGGTTTCATGTTAACTTGAAGCATAATTTTCGGATTCGGCCGGGTACTACTCAACAGGTGGAAGGTTCTATCGTAAGCCACTCTACTTCCACCTGATTACGGCTCTGAGACACCTTGATTTTTAGGGGTTAAAAAAAAAAACAGTTCCGCAAAACCACGACATGGGATACAATAGTTATAAAATATACAAAAGTTATGGGATACAGTAGTAAAAAAGTATACTCGGGACAAAAGTCCCGAGTTGAAAATCGATTTAATAATATTTTTAGAATGTATTTTACTGGCAACATTAGGCATTATAGCTTCAATATTATTCTAACAGTGTTTTACAGCCTAAATTGGGTGTGTTGCCGAAAAACCACACCCGGCATTTAAGGGTTAAGAATATACTTTTTTAAAGGGACGTAAGAAGATTATTGAATTTCATTCGTTATAAAGTTGTTAGTCAGAATGCAGAGTTGTATTAAACGGTATGATTGAAATAGTTAAATAAATATATGAGCTTTTGCTTTATTGTACGCTATTAGAAGAACATGTTTTAAAATTTAATCTGGCTTGAATTACAGGAGTGAATATTGATTGTCATAAAAAAAAAAAAGTTAATCATTCGAAAAAATAACAATGTTTAATTTATATATTTTAAACTGTCCCTGTGTGGTCGTTTAAGGAGACAAAGGACCTTCAAACTCATTTTTTAGGTGCGTTCGTAATTATATAAATAAGAAGCACCTATAGTCGTCGTTCAGTCCATCTGTATGTCCGTCTGTCTGTCCGTCCGTCCGTCCGCATATAACAGAGCAAAAACTACCCAACCGAATGGTCTGAAATTTTGAATATATAATTGTTGCAAAATTTTGTCGAGCCATTTTAAATTTTATGAAATTCGGATGTATAGTTTAATGGCAGGGACAGTCAAAAGTTTTCCGTTACATGACGGACAATAGGAAAACATTATTGCAAGTGCATTTTAATGATGTTACAGACTATGCATTTATGAAGTGCAAAAAAAATATACATTCAGTACAATATGGGGTGCAAAATATATTTATAAAACTAGTTATAGTACGAACGCACCTCATTTGCCAAGTTTGACGAGCAATTTCCAACTTGATTTTTTTTTATTGCACTTTAAATACTATTCAAGGGCACACTATATGAGTTATGGCATATACAGTGAAACTTCTATTTAACGAAGTCTCATCGTTACACTTACACACTTCGTTATGAAGAAAATTCGTTAAATAGAAATCAACTCAAATTCATAAAATTTGTATAATTAAATACATACGCATAAAATGAATAAGCATAAAATGGAAATATTGGAAAAAGTTACAGTGTGATTTCAAAAATCCTCGATTCAGAACTCCTGCAACTTCAAAAATCCGGCATCAAACCATCTTTTTTCCTTCATTTTCCTTTTACACTTTCAAGATACGGTAGAAAAAAAAATAGCAATTGTTTATCAATTAAAAACTTCAAGATCGAAAGTAAAAATGCAAAAAAATAATATTTGACATTTTTTTTCATTTGTCAGAAGCGATTATTTTCTGGGAGCTGCACTGTTGGCAAGCAAAGGTGTGGAGACTAGTACACAAATAGTTTGGAGTCTCTCTTCTGACGCTGTGCTAAATAGAACCGCCGATAACGGTATTAACAGTTCCGGAGACGAGGATGAACGACAGGCATAAGAAAAAGTCTCATTAGAAAAATGCATAAATACGACTGGAGAATTAATAGCTTTAGAGAACAAGACTGTATTTCCGAAATAGAGATTCTCGATCTGTAATAAAATACAAGAAAAACTTGTTAAAGAACAGACAAAACAATTGAAGCAAACAAAATTGACATCGATGTTTCCAAAATTACACGAGAAGAAGTAATTTCATTCTTTATTAGATTTTTTTTTCTGTAACATCGAAAATATCAATTAATGTAAGTTTATATTTTTATTTTTGCATTTAATTTTCTTTTTTTCTTGCATAATTATCACTTAATAATGAATTAAATTATGGCTGCAGGCACCATTAAGTATATAGTACTACTTTTGATCTTCCTAGTTACTACTTTTGACATTCCTCCAAAAATCCGGCATAGCCTCGGTCCCGATGATGCCGGATTTTTGAAGTTATACTGCATTTTAATTCGGACAATAACTTTTTTTATTCAATGTCGACGTATGAGAAAAATTAAATTAGAATAATGTCTAAAAAATCCATAAAAAAGAGAAGTAAACAAAAATTGAAGCATAGCATAACTTCCCTCTTTTTTCTCATTATTTCAAGTCCTTAACAATAAACTAAATAAAAAAGAAAAGTGCCCAGCTAAACTGATGGCATCGAGCTCACAGACTATTCACACTAATTGTATATTATACTCTTATTTTAAAGAATAATGCCACTCAAAAAAATAAGTGAAGGGGAATTAGCCCCCGTTTCCCCCTTTATACTTAACCAGTGAACCTCCAAATCTAATCAGGGAAGCTCCTTATCATAATAAACCGGTATACCAAATTTGGAGCAAATCGAATAATCTTGCAAAAAAAAAAAAAAAACATTTATCTAAATTAAGGGGGTAGACTAACCCCCCTTTATCCTTAACCAATTAATCGCCAAAACGAATCAGGGAAGCTCTTTAACATAATAAACCGGTATACCAACTTCGGAGCAAATCGAATCATTCTGCATGAAAAACTCATTTATCTAAATTAAGAGTGGCGGGCTAACCTCCCTTTTGCCCCTTTACCCTTAACCAATGAACCCCAAAACTAATCAGGGAAGTTCCTTAACATGATAAACCGTTATACCAAATTCGGAGCAAATCGAATCCTTCTGCATGAAAAACACATTTATCTGAATTAAGGGGGGTGGAATAACCCTGTTTTCCCCCCTTTATCCTTAACCAATGAACTCCCAAAACTAATCAGGGAAGTTCCTTAACATAATAAACCGGTATACCAAATTCGGAGCAAATCGAATCCTTCTGCATGAAAAACACATTTATCTGAATTAAGGGGGGTGGAATAACCCTGTTTTCCCCCCTTTATCCTTAACCAATTAACTCCCAAAACTAATCAGGGAAGTTCCTTAACATAATAAACCGGTATACCAAATTCGGAGCAAATCGAATCATTCTGCATGAAAAACACATTTATCTGAATTAAGGGGGGTTGACTAACCCCGTTTTTCCCCCTTTATCCTTAACCAATGAACTTTCAAAACTAATGAGGGAAGTTCCTTAACATAATAAACCGGTATATCAAATTCGGAGCAAATCGAATCATTCTGCATGAAAAACCCATTTATCTGAATTAAGGGGAGGGTGGGGGTGGACTAACCCCGTTTTTCCCCCTTTATCCTTAACCAATGAACTCCAAAAACTAATCAGGGAAGCGCCTTATCACAGTGAACCTAGGAAAAAATTTTGAAGCAAATCGGATGTTTCTATCGAGAGTTATCGCGTTACGTACATACGTACGTACGTACATACATACATACATACATACATACATACATACATACATACATACATACATACAGAACGGGCGGGCACATTAGCTCTCAGGCTTTGATAGCCTGTGAGCTAAAAATACACGGTTCATAAAAGTTTTTGCACTTCTGTAGTGATCCGAACAACTCATCTGTACATTCTCATGAAACTGGAATACCCATCTTATTGTATCGAAGAGTTTTATCATTTCTTCTTTTGAATGGAAATGATTAAATGAATAAATAATTTCATTTTTGAACAATCCGCTGAAATAAATCCATACGTCCATTTCAGCAGCAACCGCTCCGCTTGAATGTTGTACACGCACGAAAGTGAAATAAACTTCGTTATATAGAATATATTTTTCATAATAGGGAGATTAATTTACATGTTAATGTAAAATGTTAATGCAAAGTCAAGGTTCAGCAGAAAATTTCGTTTAATAGGGACTTTGTTAAAGGGAAGTTCAACTGTATTTATCGCACAAGAAATTTAAAAAAAAAATTGGGGGAAGAAAAATAAGGAATTTCCCTAAATATTTTAAGCGTTTTTTCTAAATGCTCCATGCCCATTCCATATTAATCAAAATTCCCAATATTTTTCATGCATCTTTGGTTTACATATACAAATAAAACAGGGCATAGGTTTTTTTTTTTTTTTTTTTTCTTTTAACTAAATATAATTGGAAAAGTGAAAGGTAGTTAAGGGTGTATTCGAAAAAATATTTTTTCACCCTCAACAGCTCGAAATTTTTTGAGACATTTTCAGACTCATTTTTAAAAGTAAAAACATGACATTTGCTGAGGTGATTTTTGAAGAGATGTTTAAGAAGCCGTGTGATTTCATTTTTCGCTCAACTAATTAGAATTTGAGTTTTAAACAATTATTTTCTCAGTATGACCTTTTTTTCATTCCCTGATCTCCCGCTTTGGAAAATTCAGTTCAAAACACCAGCTTTGACAGCATTTTTTACAATATTTTCTGCATTTATCAAAAAATCGAGAAGCACGGCACCTTATGTAGTTTCTAAATAAGAGAATTTGCCAGTTTGATGCGTTTGAGGGCAAAAAGGAATTTTAAAATGAATCAGAAAATAAGCACTTTGGATTGGAATACACCCTTAAGTGCAGAAATAGGATACAAAAATGCTGAACATTTCCTAAAATTTAGAAAATATTTTTTCTCTTACCTTTATATTCAAATATATGAAATTCGATGCACAGTTTTATTAGTATATGTAAACCTAAGTGGCATAAAATATATTGGGGATTTTAATTAATATGGAATGCGCACGGGCCATTTTGAAAAATTCTTCATAACGCTTAAAATATACAAAAAAAAAAAAAAAAAAAAAAAAAAAAAAAAAAAAAAAATTCCTTATTTTTCTCAATTTTTTTTTTTTAATTTATTCTGTGATAAATATTTTAAAGTGCATTAAAAAATAATTAAAAAAATTATAATTTAATAGATTACAATGACCATTTGGATATTTTTTTTTTACTTATTATTTACTTAGTTATAATTTCGGGGTATTTCGACAAGAGAAGCCGAGAAAGATAAGAGGTTAAAAATCGAAAGCAGTTCCACCGAATCATCCACAGATCGCGACAAATCACCTTCGTAACAAAATTTAACCGAAAAATCTGCATTTCGTCCACCAAATTCCGTCGCATTCTCTTCAACAACAGATCGCAAAGATCAAACTTCAGACGACCAAAACCTTCATCGATAAACTCTCCAAGTCCCGTTTCGAGAAGAAAAACAGTTTACAAATCGAAAGCAGTTCCACCGAATCATCCACAGATTGCGACAAATTACTTACGTTGAGCTCAATTTTTCCCGGTTAGAATCGACCGATTGTAAAACGCCGTGGCTAGTGGATTGGAGCCCTTCGAGACATGGCCTTTTACTATCAATCGATTAAACATTAGATTGTTTCCTTTTTCGCGTTCGTCTTATATTCTGTAATCGATTTTCATGGGCTACATAATCAGTTGAAGACCTCGATTTTCATGGCCTACATAATGAGTTGAAGACCTCGATTTTTGCTTTGCAAGACGATTTTCATTTCGGCGTCGCTCTTTGGCTTTGGATTTTTCCATATCTAATAATTTGCGCCTACCCATTTTGTAACTTTTTCAATTTTTAACGATTTTATGCCTTTCGATTGCCTATTCAAACAATATTTTAACGATTTCATGCCTTTCTATTACCTATTCAAATAAATTCTTCTAAAAGTGAAGAACATCGTTGAATTTCGTTAAAAAAAAAATAAAATGCGAGCATCATTTGGCCCCATCTTCGACCGAAAACAACAACCATTTCCAAATGGTTAAAAAATGAGTTTGAAGGTCCCCTGTCCCCTTATCTAACTAAATTTCATGTATGAAAGAAAATTTACATTTAGCATGTACATATAGTCCCGAAAGAGAATTAGTAGCTTGCAAAAAGTTTGATCATCACTGGCGTAAACGCTTGAGAACTCTAACGAAATTTACCATAAAATTGTTAAAAATCAAATTTAAATCCGATAAAATAAGCATTAGATTCGCTAACTCGCTAAAACTCTTTCTTATATTCGAAAGAAAGATCAAAGTCTGCCATTCCTTGAAAGACAAATGATCTTCTCTTCTCCTGCATTAATCTGTCAAGTTCAAGTTCTTCATTTTCCACAGCAGGTCCTGCCATCTGTTGGGGATTAGTGAAGATAGATTATGGTGGATAAATCGGTAAATCAACAGGTTAGCTGGGAGAAAGATGGAGTGGCAAGAAAACATTTTTGGTATTTCACATTGCCAAAAAAGTATTTTGAAAGAAAAATAAAAAGATACAGAAAGGAAAGAAATGATGGATGATATGATCTGAAGTAAAATTTTCAAAACGAACAAATATTTCTCAAAAATTGATAGTTGTTTCTTTCTTTTTTTCGCTACTTTCTTTTATTACTATCAATATTTATGGAATATTGCAATAATAAATTGTCTGATAAAGATTTAAGCAGTCTTTAATTGTGATACTGCAGAAAATAGTAACTGTAACTGAATTAATAAAATATTTATTAAAAAAAAAATCAAAATATATATTAAAATAATTTAATTGCTTAAAAATACTCGATACAAAAAAAAAAAAAAAAAAAAAAAAAAAAAAAAAAAAATTGAAATTTACATTATATTTTTATTTTCATATTTGAATTAAGATTTGAATTAATATTTCATATATATCATAAAAAGTGCGAAATTCTTAATATAGGAATAACTAAATAAAATAACAATTTTAAAATTCCTTCTTCTTTTTCATTTTTCATATTTTGAAATAGATTTTTTTATCCTTTATTCAGAGTACTTTTTTCTATAAATCTAAGTATCGAATTTTTTATTAGTCTGTTAGATCAACAGAAAAAAATTATAATTAGTGAATGTATATGGAAAAAATGTGGAAAAATAGCATGTTTTTAAGTTCACACACACACACATATATATATATATTAAGTTACAAACATATCAAAAATTATCACAATGGCAATTTTTAAGAAAATTCGGACAAATTGCTTAATTATTGTAGAAGCCTTAGGATTTTGATTAAAATGAAAATATAAAAAAATAACGAACCGATAAAAATGAGTTCAAAACATTGGCATTTATTTTTTATCGAGTCGTTCCAAAATTTGGACAGAACATTCTAAGAATATTAAGGCACGTTTTAAAATAAAAATCTGAAATTCGATATTTTTGTCATTTTTTATGAAATTGACAAGTACTGAATGCCCTTAAAAAACGTCAGATATCAATAAAAAACATTAAAATATTGACGTGCTTTGATTGATTTACTCAATTACCATAAAAAAACATGTCAATATTATAATGTTTTTTATTGATATTTGACGTTTTTTAATGGAAACATGTCCATATTTTAATGTTTTTTATTGATATCAGACGTTTATTAATAGAAACATGTCAATATTTTAATGAATCTGATTTTAATGAATTTAAGCAATTAAATTATTATTAGTACATATTTTGATTTTTTTTAATGTATCTTTTATTAACGTTACGAGGAATGGACGTAAATTAAGAGGTTTTTTTTTTTTTTTAATAGTTAATAGTCCAGGCGATAGGGAATTTTACCTAGCAAAATTAATGGTAGTACTGGAAATCGGCTTTCTAGATGTTTTCTGGGTCGCTGAATCCGAATTTGTAACTTCCGACCAAAAGTTCCCCCGGCAACCTCCCCAAATTTTGGTAAAAAGCCCCCCAAAAAAGGTTTTTATTAAAAAAATCCATTTTTTTTATTGTTTTAGGGGAAAGGTTATGTTAGGGCTAGAAATTCAGAAAGTAGACAAAATTTGCAACAAATTAGATATAAAGACATTATGACTTAGGATGAAGGGGAAGGGGGGATCTGCCTCGGAACATGCGTCGCAGTGGTGCGTGGACTAAGTAATTGCTTAAAATGCAATTTTAATTTGAAATTTGATTTTCATTTGAAATATTGTATGCAAGGCGAATGTTTCTCTCTGGAAAAATTTCCAAGTATTCATATAGTTTGAATCGCTGCTGGATTTAATTAAGTTTCGTGTTTGCCCCATGTCGGTGGCTCATGATAAATATTCCATCTTGTGCTGCGTTTGTAGCCTTGCCAACATGTACTAGTAAGAAATTTTCCAGGCTGGGTCTCGTTCCATGTGGTTTAGTCAGTAGAATGTCAGTGCGCTATACTGATGGCCCGGATTCAAGTACCGTTATGGAATTTTTTTTCACTATGTTGGCTTTTGCGCCTTTTAAGCAATCAATTTGAAATTTGATTTCCATTTGAAATATTGTTTGCAAGGCGAATGTTTCTCTCTGGAAAATTTTCCAAGCATTAATACTGTGACGATTCTTGTTATAAACACTGTGATGAATTTTAAAATAAAGTTTTGTTTGAAATATACAATATTATCTTTTTACCGTACTTTTTAGCAATGTATCGCTATTCTGGAGTCCTATTCTTCTAAAATACTTTTAATTTTTACACTGAAAAAAACAATGCTTATCAACTGTCATCCTTTTTTATTAAGTTCTAAGCTTGATCTTGAGTTCAAGCTTTATATTAAGAATGTTTTGTGTGTTGTGATTTGTTATTATTTTATTAAATACGAACATGGAGTCTAACGGATGTTAATACATTTCCTATTTAAAGAAGAATAAGATAAGCCATATTTATTTAAAATTTTTATTCCGTGTATATTGTATTTTGTTAATATGAGCTAAATAGATTTGGTATGATTTATAGGAAATGACTGATCTGGGAAATAGAAAAAACAAGTAAGAAAAATCATGCGTTAAGCATAGATTATAAAACACTTTCCAACGCTTCCTGAATGCTTTAACTAGACATCGTAATTTAAGGAAATAACGTAAATAAGATAACTAAGCAAATATTTTAGAAAACGCATAAAACATTTGAAAAACTGATTTCAGCAGTTACCGTTCATAGCCAAATATGTTTTCCAATTCTTTTGAATAGCCCTGTATTTAATCTGTAGGTTGATATATACTAGTATATAATGTGAAAATTTAGTTTAGCAAGAAAATGCATAACAGGTTGAAATTCTCATTAAAAAATTTATACTAATATATAAAAACATACTTGAATACTTTTGTACAACCCTGTAGTTTACCTAGAATCTTTATTACACGCCACTATTTAGTTAAAATTTAATTCAAATTAAAACACTCTTAAAACTGCTGAAATCACATTTCCAGAAATTATAATTTATAGACGGCCATATATCCATTTCCTTGCGTGACCCTGTGTATCATTTTACCCATATTCTACAAACATTTCTTAGTAAATTAAATGCAGTTCAACATAAAAATCCATAACTCATCTAAAAAACACCTTTAAGCAATTTGCGCCCATACCCCTTAACTCTTACGTATACTTTTGTGTAGCCTTGTATATGAATTATAGCTCTTATATACACCATATACTATGCATAAATATAGTGGATCATAAAAGCGCATATTATAATTAAAAATGCATTTCCAGCAATTATTGCTAATGAACAGTACAATATCAACTTTTATAAATATCATAAATTATAAATATTTTTTTATAAATATTATAAATATCAAATTTTAAAAAGTATAGTAAAGCAGTTTAATCTATAAACTTGTTATCAGGCATGAAAAACACTTTATTTCAATGCTTAATTGTCATATTTTATTTTTTAATGCGAAGTATCGAACGTGTATCGAAAACGTAGAAAATGAGTTTACAATCGAAGAAAATTTAATAACTGATTCTGAATGTCTACAATTAAATGTTTGATTAAAATCACGAACAGCAAAAACGTGCTTACATACAATTTAAAAAAATAAATATACCAATTTGAAAAACACTATATAATTAGTATTTATAATTGTACTATTAAGCAACAACAAAGTGCAATAGATGAATTAAATGTATTATTAGATTTAACAATTTCTCAAAAATCTCTCCATATGTTAGAAGGAATTCCTATTATTTTATAATTTTGGCAAATGTTAAATCTGAAAACATTGATATGAAGATTTAGGATTTTAAATAATAATTTAAAATATTATTAGCAATGAAAAAAAGTCTTTCAAAAGTTTCACTACTATAGTATGTAAAACGGCATTTCCCAATCAGTATAATGTTAATTTCTAATCTGAAAAACAATCCCAGAACAGTCTCTTTCTATAGGTATAATATAAAACTATTTAACTCATCTCACCAAATATACAAAACAGGAACAAACAATTTAAATTAAATAAGACTTACTTTTTGAGCTCCATAAATTAATTATTAATATCCATGTGTATCCGAAAATGGCGACGTCTTTTTCTTCCATTAAAAAAAGCACATGCAAAAGCTTACATTTTAGACTAGTAACTTACCGCATCTGTTAGAACAAAAAGTTCTCTGTTTACCCTGCGGTATCGTGGCAGACGATTTGGGGCAGGTGTGAGTTTATTTCCTTTTATATAAACAGATATGGAACTTATATGTGCAATCATTTTATGAGACTGTCTGTATTTAAATTTTTGTATTTGAAGAATTTTCCAATGTATTTTACCTTTTCTTTTTATCAGTTTTAACCCCCCCCCCCCGCCCTTTTTCTAAGTAAAGATTGTTTCACACAAATACAAAATATCTTCCTAAAAAATAAAAAGATATAAATAAATATCGAGGATAAAAAAAAATTTCTTTGTCAATCGTTATTCTTTTCATGTTAATTTCCTGTAAAATAAAACAATTCGTAAAATAACTTTTTTTTAAAGTCATATCTCTAAAACACAAATTTGAAATACGAATAATAAATTATATCATGGGTTTTGCATAAATTTTGTATTATTTTTATTTATTCGGAAAATGCTAATTTTATTTTAAAAGTCTGAAAGAAGTAGAATTTTTTTTAAAAATAGTTACTTAAAATAGGTACACTAACAGGAAAAAATATGACTTGAATGCAAATTATAAAGCAAGAAATGTATGTATGACTAAACTCTGAAGACTCTTTCTACGTGCTCATTAAAAGCTGCAGACTTAACTATAATAGAAATTTTTTAGTTTGAAGCCACAAAAGAGTTTCGAATACCAGTGGTCGGTAAAAATAAATTAAAAAATTTCCTTCCTGCAAACTAAATATGTAAAGTGTATATATTTAATATTCCTAATTCTAAATATGTTATCCAAATTGCTCCAGCACGTACCATTTTTCCGAGAAACACTTTTATAATAATAAGAATATGAGAAGGATTATTATATTAAATTGCAATACTAGATAAAATTGAAATCAGGAAAAAAGTATACTTTCACACTCTTAGATATCAAATTGATAAAATATAGCATGGAAATCTAGTTTGTTGATACCTGTACCGTGCATTTTCCTTTATATGTCCCCCCCCCCACACACACACACCATCTTTTCGTGTCTGAATTTACTACTTGCTACCCACTAATATATTTTCATTCCTTATGCCGCTGTAACGCGGGCCTTTTTAAAACATTTCTCTTCATTTTCACAGATTTTTGAAGTTCATATTTTTCTCACACTGTGACTTACAATATGGGTTACAATTTTTTACAATTTATTACAATTTTTTTTGTGAGTGTGTCGTGACTTACGTTACATGCAGTGACATAACAATTCTTTTTTATTGCCAGAAAAATAAAATTTTACAGTAACAACATGTTTTGAAGATTTTTCGTAATTTTTTAAAATTTTCTAAGAAGTTCACATCTCGTTCACAATGTCACATCACTGAGTGGTGGCATTTCGGTCACAGATGTGACGTGACCACAGTGACTCACAGTGACGTCACAACGACGTCACTGTGACCATGCATGCTATGAGGGTATATTGACTGGGTAGGGAAACCTAGAAGGGTATAATGCCCCCCCCCCCCTCTCTGAAACCATATTCTTTTATCTGATTATAGGTCACACATCACCTCCTCGAAATAAAATTCTCTCCATGTGGACCTCGACAACCCAGACATTTTTGTTAGTGGCCCTTCTCTTAAAAAGGTTGTGCACCCCTACTGTATTGTATGCATATGATTTTGCAGATTTGTTTAACAACATAGAGATTGAGGATTTAAGGGAGAAGATATTGGAGGTATGTAATAGGTATGGTGATTCATACATAGATTTAAGTGAATTTCAAAATTTGTTTCAATTGGTGGTTCAAGAGAATTTTTTATATGAGGGCAATATATAAACAGTATATAAACAGATTAAAGGTATCCCAAGGGGGGGGGGGGGTTGCAGCTCAATTTTGGCCGACATGTATCTAGATATATATGAAAATAAAAGTGAATTACATAAAGACATAATCAGTTTCAGATATATAGACGACGTTTTGATTGTCGAGCTGAATGGAATGAAGACTAACCATGAATTTAACTATTATCCAAAAAAATTAGAATTGAAACTTTTCGGTAGTCAAAATAGCTGTAATACAAATTATTTGGATGTAAATCTAAAATTAGAAAAGAGAAATTTAATTACATCGGTTTATGATAAAAGAGAAAACTTTAACTTTAAAACAATTGCAATATTAAATTTCAAATCAAATGTCCCTATATCGGTATTCAGAAACATTTATATTAACAGTTTAAACAGATTAAACCTATTGACATCAGATAGAGACATTTTGAAAGAGGATATGCTTAAATGGAACGTCATTGCTGTAAAACAGAGTTATCCTGTGTTAAAATATGACGTATAATTATGTAAGAACTTGCAAGAACAGAAGTAAATTGATGCCTTTACTCGAAGCGTGTGGTTTACGGAATGTAGTGGAAACAGATCGCTTTTGATATTGATTGATTTCGGTCGGTTGGTATCATTTAGTATTAATCTTGTTTCTTTCGTTTTTTCAGTATAGTCTCGACAGGTAAATCTGGGGAATGTTGTATGCTTAAAAACAGTTTTAACCCTGCATTAGCGTGTCATAAGCCACGCAACCTGTCTCCATGTTTAGTTAGTTATTTGCCTTGTTTCTTATGGTTGATTTTGTTTAAGTTAAAGTTGGTTATGCTGTGTTTTTTAGAGATTGTTTATTAAGTTAAAATATAGTTCTTATTTGGTATGGTTCAGTTAATTTTGTACTTCAATTAAAGTTTACAGTTTGTGGTTATGTTTGAAATCACTATTGGAATTTTTTAACTATATATATATATATATATATATATATACAGTGGCGGCTCGTGCCAATCTTCACTGGTGGGGCCCGGTCCTCATAACATATTGTAAATTTTTATGTATTAATATTTGTTGTTTAAACATGAAAACAAATTATTTAAAACTAACTATTATTTAAAACTTTTATTTCTTACTTTTGTAAAAAAAAAAAAAAAAATATTTTTTCAATTAATTGCCATTATTAACATTGAACATACTTTGATCAATCATTATTTAATTAAAAAACAAATATACAAAATAATAATAATAATAAGAATAAGAATAAGAATCTCACAACGTTACAGAAAAAAAATATAAACTTGCAAATATTGAAACTGTTCAGAAATTAAAATTTAGTACATTATTTAAATAAAAGTTTGGTATGTTTTTAGATGCGCAAATCTTTCACTAACTTTAAATTTAATTACCATTATTCACATTAAACTTACTCTGGTCAAACATTATTAAATTAAAAAACAAATTCACAAATCAAACAAAAAATAATTATCTCATAATTTAATAGAAAAAAATACATATTTTTCTTGCAGAGATTTAATCCATTCACAAATTAAAATTTAATGCATTATTTAAATAGAAATTAGGCACGTCGATTTTTTCGACTAGCAAATCTTTCACTTACTTTTACATCAAATTCTGATATTGTACTAATAAAATCTTTGTGGACTGAAAGAACAGCAAGAGTGTGCTTAATCGTTCCTGTCCCATAGAGTTTTTCAAAAATGTTTTAAAATTTTCTCTCATTCGCTCTTGAACTCCAGTATGACACCCGCTCACAACAGCGCACCGTCATATGCTTGCGCAACAAGCTTATCTTTTAAATAAAACTTTTCTAAATTTTGAGTTAAGATTATAGTAAGTCCCTCTGCTGTTTTATCATAGACATCAATAAATTGAACAAACCTTTTCAAGGGTTTGTTGTTTTTTATATATCGTAAAATGATAACAAATTGCGAAGTGCAGCTTACATCAATATAGTTTCGTCAGCTTGTAAATCTACAAAATTAGAAGCAGAAATCTCATTTTTAACTTCATGCATATACGTTTCATATATACAATCAAACAGCTCATATTGTATAGTTTTTTAAGTATTTTTAGATACTGTAGCATTCTTTAAATGGTCTTCCAATATAGTGTCCAGTTTTGAGGCGTATGTGACCAATTCTAAAAACATACCTCGGTTTACGATTTAGCACATACCTATTCTTCTCAACCATTTCATTATGTTTTTGTAATGAAATCCTGTAACCTTCATCCAACTGCACTACAATATTGACAGTTCCGAAGGTTTTTTAGTTAAAAGCATTATTTAAATGAGTAGTATTCATTTCATGTTTTTTTTTACTCTTTCAGAAAAATGCTTCAAATCGTTACAGCCGGCCCTACTCCATAATTTCATCCCTCCAAATAATAAAAAATAAAAACAGAACAATGCTTTTTTTTTCTTCCCTTGCTGAAATACACAGAAATTTTTGAAACCACTGTGTAGAGAAATAGCGTAGTTTCCCCCCATCTTTTCGTTGCATTTCAAAATTCTTCGGTTGATAAGGTCCCAGGCGTTTAATTTCAAGTTTTTCTTCCAAATTCATTGTTGAAAAGGGCATAATAAATCATCTACAGAATTCATTTTTTTATTTCAAGAATTTAAGGGTGTGTTCGAAAAAATATTTTTCCACCCTCAACAGCTCGAAATTTTCTGGGACACTTTCAGACTCATTTTTAAAAGTAAAAACATGAAACTTGCTGAGATGATTTTTGAAGTGATGTTTAAGAGGCCGTGTGGTTTCATTTTTCGCTCAATTCAATAGAATTTGATTTTAAAACAATTATTTTCTCATTAGGACCCTTTTTTTCATCCCCAGATCTCCCGCTTCAGAAAATTCGGTTCAAAACTCCCACTTTGATAGCATTTTTTTTGCAATATTTTCTGCATTTTTCAAAAAATCGACAAGCACGTCCCAATATGTAGTTTCTAAATAAGAGAATTTGCCAGTTTCATGCGTTTGAGAGTAAAAATGAATTTAAAAATAAATCAGAAAATAAGCAGTTTGGATTGGAATACACCTTAACAATAACATGTGTCCCCGTTTAAAGAGAGTACAGAGTACTTAAAGATCGCGTAATTCAACGAATAAGCAGCAATAGTAATACAAATGTCGACGAATATTTTTGAGAATCCCCGTATAACAAACTTTGGATCAAGGGCACTCTCGCCCAGTGCCCCCCATTGCAAAAAAAATACGTAAGATTTAGCTCTAAAAGAGCAGTACATCGCCAAAATTGAATGACACGTGAGGGAGGGAAATACTCATTATCGCGCCAAATGGGCACAAATGTCTTGTGCCCCGATACAGTAACCTTGGAGTTCAGAAGTAAGTAGTGGCCAGTAAAGTGATTTATTGCTTCTGAGAAAGAAATAGATGCTGAGAGTCGATAACGGATGAGTGGGCACGATGTAAGAAGGAGTTTCTTTGCAATATATTTTTAGTAAACAGTTCTTTTTTTTTAAAGTTTTAAATTAAAAATATGAATCAAAATTTTTTAAATGAACAGAAAATTCTAGTGGGGCCTGGCCCCAGTGGCCCCAATGGACCGGCCGCCCCTGTATATATATATATATATATAGAGAGAGAGAGAGAGAGAGAGAGAAAGAAGGTACTTGGACCAAATAAGGTCATGTTCTTAAAAAGGCCATCAACGTATATTTTGTAAAGATTAGTTTTGGCCCGACATATGATAGCACATACCTGACAGTTTATATGTTATTGGCACATGCCAATAGTTTAAACTACAACCGATACCGGCTTCGTCGTTATTTTCAGACAACTGTGTCTTCCGACACGTCAAAAACAAATAAGTAAACTTTCATAGGGGATCAGCGTAAATTAGGGATTAGAATTTACAATCTTTGTATTTTGCTTGAGATATTATGATCTGTATATATTATGATCTGTATATATTATGATCTGTATGATATTATGAATCTAACGACATAAGGAAACTTTTTACTTAAAATATAATTTATGAAAATTTTCTTAAATGCTTTATTATATGAAAAAAAAAAGCCTTATAATTCATTATTCCTTATAATTGTCTTATTTATATTCATAATAAACTTGCTTCATTATCCACAAAAGGAAAAAAAAGGCTGCATCCAAATAAATTTCATTTATTTAAATAAGTTATATAAGGTATGCATAAAAGAGTATTTTCAAGAAACTAAAACTAAAGTGTTTTGAAACTTTATTCACTCTAGCGCTTTTATTAATTTGCTGTGACATGCAAAATCCCGCGAGGAAAGTTGTATTTAACAAAGCACAAATTATTGTGTAAGAAAATTAAGTAAAATGAATTTAGAGAGAAAAAAATCGAATGAACCATACAATAAGCTTTCAAACAAAAAATTATTAAAAATGAGACAATTTAATAAGACATAATAAATCCCTTTTGCTTATTTCCCAAACGTGTTTCCTCTTTTATAAAGTGTCCTTAATTTATATTGCAAAATATTCTAGTTAAAGCTGTTTTGTAAAAATAAATAGAAGAATCAGTTTCTTTCGTTTAATTTAATTAAAGCTAACTAGGTGACTATATTGAAAAAAAAAAAATGGTTTTTGTGAGTGGGTATTTTTTTCTATTATGTTGTTGATAAGAAGAAGAAAGAAAAAGTTGGTCTAAATGATTTTACGATTATACTATATATATATATATATATATATATATATATATAATATCTTTGAAAATCAAAATACAGTAGACACGTTTTTCCTACAAAATCTGACCTAATCTCTTATAAAGATGGCAAGAATTAATATGCATATAGAATACATTTAATTTAATACCTAACTAACAAAATCGAACTACAGAATGTTACGAACTCCATTTACAAGGTACTTGAACCAAATAAGGTCATGCTCTTAATAAAGCCATCAACTTATATTTTGTAGAGAACAGTTTCGGTCCGACATATGGAAGCATATACCTGATTGTTTATAAGTTATTGAGGCATGCGGATAATTTGAATTATAACCGATACCGACTTTGTCGTTATTTTCAACCTCTGAATCTTTCGACACGTCGTTGTTAAAAAAAAGTAGGTAAACTTTCGTATGAAATCAGCGTAAATTATTGATAGAAACGTACGGTCTTTCTATAATGTACGATATAATTTAAAGATCTTTTAGAATGTATATTGAAATATTCTGCATTTTTGATACTGCTTATGATTTAAATTAAAATATGCGTCCAGTTGTATTAAGGTAGTCCTCTAATAAGCCATTGGTTCAATTGCCTAAATATTAATGTTTTAGATTTTCCTCTTTATTGAAATTGCAAGAACTATGCCCGTAAAATGTGTGTAGGAGCACGACCAACGACATACAAGGCCAGTTCATGACATTTACACTCCGATTCCCGCAAGATGCGAAAGGAATTTGAATGCTCGTTATGACGTCACGTGAAAACACTCTTTTGTATCATATGCTAATTCTCATCTGGTAAAAAGTGCTATTCTGGGATTAGATTTTCGCACATTTGATAGCGATTATGTATGCTGTACAGCGTCCGAAAAGGCGGTGATATCTCCTCCCAAATTTACGTCACTTTTACCGATTACGATGATCGATATCACGATATAACCAATGGGAATCCATCGTTTATTAATCGAAATAATCATTATCGTATCGTAGTTTCATCCTAAAACATGTAAACATAAAAATAATGATAGTTTGGTAGTGTTTGAAATTCGCGTGACGAGGATAATTTTTGTCGTATAAGAACATTACAGACTTAATGAAATTCCTGTTATAATAAAAACGCTGTTGTTCCAGAGTGTCTCCATGCTAAGTATTTGTGGAGAATTTAATTTAAAAGAAAACAAAACTTTTGCCTGAATGAATATTGCCTCATGTATGTGTTGATTAAACGCCACATACTTTGGCAATAATGATTCAGTTATTTCTACAGAAGAAATTATCCTCCAGCACCAGGAGAAAGTTTATTATTGTTCCATTTCATTATACAAGGACAACTTGGTAAAATTTCAGAGCCATAAAGACTTTAATAGGTAGGAAGCATGCATTTTTATGATTTACTTTAGAACTGAAAAATCTTACTGCTATAGGGGAAATTTTTAATTTTAGCACTGTTTAATAATAATATTTTTTGCAGTTTAAACAAAAAATAGAATGTGGAAATTTTAAACGTGAAATTCAGTAATAATGTGTGTATGCTCAGGGGTGGTGAATTTCATCAATTTACTCAGCACTGATGAAGTGATTTTTTGATACTGTAGTAAAGAAAAAAGTTTATATTTTTTATTCATTCATTATATTTAGTGTTATACCCAAATGTCATATTTTACACGTTTTTATTTTACTTAGGTGGCAGGGTTCCTTGATTTGAATCATAATTTAAAAGAACTGATTAAAAAAAATTATTTAAAATAACTTTTCAAAAAAAAATTATTTAAAACCTATGTCAAGATATTTTGCAATAAATATTATAATCATGTTTGTCCAAAAATACATTGTAAATTTAAAAAGAGCTAGAGGCTTTTTTTAATTTTATTCAAATCAAATATAACATTTAAAAATAAAATCATAAATTGAGAATGGATAAGTTAAGGTAATATATAGGATATTTTATATAGTATAAGATATTTTTTAAATTGTAGCTAGTATAACTGAGGGTGCTTATACAGCAGAAGATAATTTGTTTTATTTATTTCATGTTTACAAAAGTAAAAGTAAATTCACATTTTGAAAGTAAATCTCTGTTTATATTGCTCTACTTTTTTTAGCATACAACTGTAATTAATTTTTATATGCTTAAAATATTTCAAATTAACCAGGTGAATGAGTTTATTATTATTTTTGTTTTTATTTCAGATAAATTTAAATAAGCTTTTCTAATTATTAATTTAATTTTAATGATTTAGTCAAAGGTATTTTACTTTAAAATTGTACTGTTAAAATTAAATTTTGATTTAAAAAAAATCACAAATCCTGCTTAGAGAGTAAAAAAAAATATATAAATATCTTACTCTACAGATACACAGATGATATAATTATTCTTTCTGTTAATGATAATAAATCTATATCTCTTCCAGTAAAGTACCCTTCTAATCTAGAACTCTAATAATTCTAGTATCAATTTTATGGATGTTAAAATTAATATTATCCCTAATAACACCCTAACATTCATTATTTATGATAAACGTAATGTCTTTTCATTTAATGTAATTAATTTTACTAACTTCAGCTCCTGCTTACATATTTCAGTATAGAGAAATATTCCACTTAATCATAGTATTCGTATCAAACGTTTATGTTCCTCCCAATTCTTACAGCCAAACATTTTTCGATTAAAGCAATTAGCATTGTCATATAATTATCCCATCTCTTTTATATCTGCATGGATCAAATCTTAATAAATAATATTCATTTTTTTACTTTTTACCAGTATAGGCTTAAATGTTTAAAAATGTAATATGTTTGTTGTAAATGTAAATTGCAATATGTTTAAAAATATTAAAAAATCGAAAACACTATTATGGAGGGTAGCATGTGGATTGCTGAATAAATAAAAAAAAAACATACACAAAAAATTATATATATATATATATATAAAAGTATGTGTGTGTGTATGTTTTCCATACATTATACCCTATTATTAAAAAAACACATAAAAAATAAAAATACCATTACGGAGGGTTGAGGTCGGGAATGCTAAAAAAACTTTAAAACCTTATATGTTTAGATGTGTTTGAGCATGTATATGTGTATGCATATATGCTTATATATTGTATGGATATATTAATAGATAAAAGAAAAATTCGGGGTATCATGCATTTAACATCACAAATTTCTCATAAATTTTCACATATTATTACATAATACAAGACTATATTTTACTATCTCAAAATATTCCCCATTGGTTTTTAAATTTTCACATATTGTTACATAACATAAGGCTATATTTTACTATCTCAAAAAATATTCTTCATTGTTTTATTAAATGTTATTTATGGTCTCATTTTTTATTTTATAATATTTGTTTTTAAAATAGTTAATTTAATCAATGCCCTTCTATTTATTTATTTTTATATAATTCTTTATTTTATTTTGTATTTACTGAGTACTTATTAAGTTTATTCCTATTGTTTCATTCTACTTTAACTAAATGTTAATCAGTCTTTTTTTGATTTTTTCAATTAATTTCATTCCTTTTTTTTGGTGGGGGGGGGGTGGCAGTAATAAACAATTTTTGTTAATAATCTAGTTCCAATATAGTTTTTCTTTCTCGCACCAGATGGTAGCAAAGTTATGGGTTTCAGTCAGTTACTCAACTGCGGCCGACATGTTATAATAGTCCTAGCTCTGTTTTTCATCCTTACATGGTTTTAGTTCCTAGTATGTAATTGAGGTATTGTGCTCTTATAATTTTAAATATCCTGTCTGAGGTGTATCTTTCTTTAGATCTCTTGGATTTTTATTATCTATTTTCTTTTATGTTGCGTTATTAGGAGCTAAATTTTGTCATTTTAGGTTTAATGCCGACAAAATTGGATGAAATAACGCATCTTCACCATGAATCAACCTGCAAGCTTCTCTGACGATTCTGCGGATTATTCATAGTTTCTTATTTTACATACTGGTTTCCTATGTTCATATCTAGTTCATCTTTAGAATTTTACCAATTTGTTCATATATTTGCGATTTCAACTTTATTATATATATATACATATTATATATATATATATATATATATATATATATATATATCCAAAAACCAAACCAAAAATTCGAAACTACGGAACTGATCCAACAATAAATAAACTAAACCAAATGACAACTACAAAATAACTAAAAACAACTAACTTTAAAAACAACATACTTTAAAAACAACATACTTTAAAAACGGCAAACTTTAAAAACATTCAAACTAAAACCAGAAGAAATTGGATCCAAGGAGACAGGCCGGCATGCACTTGCGACATGCAACTGCGGGGTCAAAACCAGTTCCCATGTGCACAACGCTCCCCAAACAGCCTGTCAAGACCAAAAAGAAAAAAACTAACAAATCGAATGAGCTGCCTAGACCCATCGAAAACCAACAACTGAACATGAAACCTCAAACAATCGTGCACGCAAACCCTGAACAGTCAAAGCCACGGTTACTCCTCTCTTCGCATCCACATTACCTCTAAATCTCTGCGATAAGTCTTACACTCCACGAAATTTCGCAGCAGACTCTTCAAAAATCTCTCAGGATAGCCATGGTGCAATGCCAGAATATACCAATTGTAAAGTTCTTCAATTTTTTCCCCAGTATTTGATGTCAATCTATCTATACGGTTTAACCCGTTAATAAAAATATTTCTATATATTGAGATATGCACATTTGATACAAAATTTAAGATTTTTATAGTTTCAAAGTTAAAGCTTTTTCGTTTATCATATATATCTGTTTTTATCTCACCATTTTTTATCTCGATATTAATGTCTAAATAGTTGACCATGTTTTTACTTTTTGACTTCAATTTCAAATTTAAACCTCTAGGATAGCAATCAAATTTTTCTTTTTTCACATCATTGCATCTGACTATTAAAACGTCATCAATGTAACGAAAGCACTTCATATCCTCATTTATATCAATTTGTTCCTCATACATATATAAGTAGATATCGGCTAAAATCGAACTACAACATCCCCCCATTGGAATACCTCTAACTTGTTTGTAAACAATTTTCCCGTCATATAAGTAGTTCTCACTCACTACAAAGTTAAACAAATTAGTAAACCATTCCTGTCCGATAGTTGAGGAATTATATTTACTAAAAAACTCCATAATTTTTATTTTAAGATTGTCCAAATCTATACTATTATACAAATCTTCAAAATCATACGCTGTTAAACTTGAAATGTTTTTTTATTAGATTTAAATGTTTAATTAACTCAAAGCTGTTTTTTATTATACCAGCCGGTTTATCTTTCAATACTTCATCAAAAATCTCTTTTAATAATTTCAACAATTTTTTATTACAATTTTCCAAATATGAACCGAAACCACATGTAATAGCTCTAAAAGCAACCGGATCTTTATGAAACTTTGGAACCATTACCAAATATGGAAAGCTAGTACTATTTTGCTTTATTTTAATTTTTTTATAATATGCTTTTACTCTATTACTAATAACTTGTTTATTTGATTTGACAATTTCATAGTTTATTTCATTACCATAAGCCTCCCTGAGTAATTTACCATATAATGTTTTACAAATAATTGCGTAATTTTTGTTAGCTTTATCTATATACGTAATTATAAATTTATTCTGCAATTCTGTTATAGATTCTTTCAAATCCTTATAATACTTTACCGAAACCCCCTCAGAGTTACTCTCAAAATTTCTACAGAAATCTTTTAAAATATGATACTTCCATTCCTCGAAAACGCTAGCTGGCAAATTGTATTTATAAACTAATTTTTGAATAAAAATATCTAAGTTCATATTCAAGCGTTTTTTTTGCCATATTTCTTGTTAATACTCTCTTAATCCTGTAACTCGTTCCGTATTTCATGATTTCACTCAAATTCTTATTATGTACAATATCCAAACTACCCGTTAATACGTGTCCGTATGTTGGATTTATATATTCGTTGAATTTCACTTCGTGACAATAGCAAACACTATTATCGATACTTTTTTTCAAATCCTTTGCATAGTCGTTATAATTATATATGAGTCTGCCCATCGGTTTAACATATTTAAAAGCCTTAAAAATCTCTATATTTTTATCCGGCAGCAGTCTATTATACTTATTTAAAACTTTATTAATGTTAACACCTTTTAGATGTGACCCCATGTAATCCAAGACACAGTATATTTTGTTATTTTCGGCATCTTTTTTATACATGCTCTTTACATAACTATCTAAATTTTGTTTTCTTATTCTAAATCTCAATAGATCTAGAGCCATGTCAATATTGTTGTTACCCGTTTTTTTATGCAAATTCCTCAAAAGTTCTGGTATCATTTTCTTTTTGACATTAAATATAATGTTTTTCATTGCTGATTCGTTATCGTTTGAGTTGTAATTTTCGATAACTTTTTCGACATCCTTGCAACATTTTAATTTCTTTAATTCAACATTTGTTCAACTTTAATTCAACATATATATATATATGTATATATTACGAATTTATCAGAAGGACTAATATACACTCATTGCCATAAAAATTTGCGCACCAAGAAATAATTGTGGGATCGTAACGAAACTTGGCATGAAGGTACATATTAGGCAGATATGCAAATGATTAGAAATGCAGCGTGATTGCGCATTGCGTAATGCCACTAGAGGGCGTTGAACTTTGTCCTCCTTGGAGTATAAAACTGGTAAGCAGAACGTGTCTGAGTGTACCTTTTCTTTTGCAAAGGAAACGCTGAGGTAGACATGCCGTTACGCAGCCATCGAAGACAATATGAGCAGCTGTCAGAGTTTTAGAGGGGAAGAATTATCGGGATGATGGAAGCTGGGTGGTCAGCTCGGCGAGTAGCTCGTCAAGTAGGCCGTTCTGATTTTACTGAGAGGAGGTGTTGGGACCAGTTGACTGAAGAGACGTCATTTACACGGCGACCAGGCTCGGGACGCACTCGACAGACAAGTCGTCGAGAAGACCGTCACATCATACGAAACGCACGCGTAGAGCCAACTGCCTCAGTGGCCGCTATCCAGACACAGGCAGAATCTTCACTACGGATCCCTGTATCTTTCCGAACCATCGCAAGGCGCCTGGCCGAAGGACATCTGGTATCGCGGCGCCCATTACGTGTGCTGTCAATGGCACCCACCCACCGACGCCTCCGTCTGGATGGTGTCGCTTACGACAGGATTGGACTGCAACGGAATGGAACCAGGTCGTCTTCAGCGACGACTCTAGATTCAATTTGAGCAGCGAAGACAATCGTGTTCGTGTGTGGAGGCCCCGTGGTGAATGCCTCAATCCTGCCTTCGCTTTACAGCGACACACCACTCTCACAGCTGGTGTGATGGTATGGGGTGCCATTGCTTACGATACACGGTCATCCCTAATATTGATCCGTGGCACAATGACAGCCCAGCGGTACGTCCAGGACATTCTTCAGCCACATGTGTTGCCACTCGTGGCAGGGCTCCCAGGAGCCATTTTTCAGCAAGACAATGCTCGGCCACAAACAGCAAGGATGTCACGAGCCTGTCTCCGCCACATTACCACCCTTCCCTGGCCTGCTCGATCCCCAGATTTGTCACCAATCGAGCATAACTGGGATCATTTGGGACGGCAAGTTGGCTACCCTACGAATTTGGTTGAACTCGAGGCGCGTTTACAGCAACTGTGGAACGAGATGTCTCAGGACGTCATGCGGAACTTGTATGCCTCAATGCCCGCTCGTATCGCATCGTGCATTCGCTCTAGAGGGGGTCCAACAGAGTACTAAAATTCCCGTTCATTTGTACTTTTTTCTGCAGTAAATGATCCTTTTTCTTTGGTTTTCTACTCACTTACTTATATGACAGTAGTACTTACGCGTGTAAAATTTCGTTTCATTTGGACATCTTTTTCTTGGTGCGCAAATTTTTATGGCAATGAGTGTATTTAAAGAATCAAAATATTTACATGGTGAGCTATTCTTTGTAAAAATGGGTCACATATGTTAGCCTTTTATTTTGTTGCTGTTAAATTTGCATTTTAAAAAGAGATAATAAAGAAATGTATTTAATTTATAATACTTATATTCATAAATCAAACGAAATGAGTAAAGTTATGTCTGTTTTTTTCACTGAACACTGTGACGTAAATACAAATTATGTTTAATTTGAGATATCTGTGAAAAATCAAGGAATAAAGTACTGAATACATTTGAAGGAAATAAAATGCTTGCAAGTTAGATTTCTAGAAAGCTTTCAATCGCTAATTCAATATTACAGCACATCAATAGCCCCTCTCCCTACCAGCCTAACATTACATTTACATGTAAACAAATGCTTTTTCATACTTTTTCATCTAATTGAATTAGTGATTGATAGTTCTGAAAGACAAAAGACTCATTAATGCAACTTCTTTTTTTAATTTATAAATATAAATTAAATAATTATGAATCTAATTAAGGCTAATGTCAGATAGACGTCTTTTAGCACGCTTTTTCCCTTACGTATTATCCCTACACAATGCCGCTAGCATTGTGTAAGGATAATATGTAAGGAAAAAAGCGTGCAAAAGGACGTTCGTCTGACATTAGCCTAAGTGAGCATATTCTCAACCGGTAAAAAAATAAAAAGAATAGCTTTAATAAAACAGCAGTGATAATCAGCAATTAAGCATTCAATATTATTATTTGTTTTCACTGGTAATGCAGTTTTTATATTATCTTTCATAAGCAAAATACAATATGTTGCAGCACTTTATGCTTTTATTGTTTTTTTAAGTACTTTAATAAAAGCCGAACTTTTCATTTTAATATATTTCACAAGTCATTATTTACTCATTATTTTCAACAATTAACATATATGCTTCATTATAAAAGCTGAACTGGCTTATCCACAAAATAAATAAAAATGAAATATGTATGTTGTATGTGACATGTAGTAATACAGTTGATTGAAGATGATGTTATGCTTATCTTATACATTATTGGTATTAAATCACATTGCTTGAGGATAAAACTTGTTTATTGTGAGTGGGTAACAACAGGAACGTACAGATTTAATCGTGCAATTGATATATTGAAATACTTAATGTAAATACTTTAAGAAAGACTAAAGAAAAAAAAAACTATTCACAGTCATTAAGGTAAAGGTGGAAATATAAACAGTTGTTTAAACAAGATTAAGAATGTTGACAAAAATATCACGACCTTTCCTAGTAAACTATATATTTTGCTACATGTTTTCAAAAACAGTAAATAAAAAACGGAGAAAATAAATGTAAATGATATGCCCCCTCCCCTCTCTCAAAAAAGAAGCATTTGAAATCAATTCTTTATGAAAATACATTTTAAATGCTTTCTTTTTTTAAGGTAATAAAGAAATGTATTTCATTTTTAATATTTATTTTCAAAAGAAAAAAACAATAAACTTTTTTTTCAACACTGATGAAAATAAAAATTATTATTTCTACTTTTCTTTTAAAATCCGTTATTACTATTATTATTGCCTTTATGTTAACTTAAATATTTCTATGGAAAATCAAGAGTAAAGGAAAATCTAAATCTCCCAAAAAGTCGTGAAATAAAATGTTCATATAATAAAATGCCTGCAAGTTTAATTTTTAAAGCTTTCAATCACTATTTCGTTATAGTAACACACCTTAATCAGCATTCTTTTTTTCTGGTATTTTTACAGGAACATCAATTAATATATATTTATCATGCATCTTATTAAAATAGTGGTTGAAAATTTTAAAAAAGTGATAAACATTATTTTAAAAAACTTAATACCTTCTTTAAAAAAAGGAACATATAAATCTAATGTAAAAAGCTCATTTTCAACTGTAAACAAGTAAAAATGAAGAACTTTTTTAAAACGCCCATTGAACTTTACTCGTCCCTTTTACATTTACTATGTAGTTTATAAATACATGCAAGTAAGTCATTTGTCTGCTTTTGATATTACTTAAACAATTTCTATAAAATCAGGAAGAATCATTGACATTATTTTTTTAAACACTGTTTTAAAGTTCAAACTTTCTATTTTTACAACAATCAAAATTTACTTTATTTATATTTATATGTGTGTCATTAATGTATAAAGCGTATGAATAAAGTTTCACATTCTTAATAAATAAACATAAAATTTCTCCCAAAAAGGGTAGAAAAACTTTCATAGAAAGCAATTTTCAAAGAATATAAACCACAAAAATGAAGTTAATCAGCAAGCAACCAACTTTAATCAAAGATGCTTATAAAACACTCATAGGTTTTCGTTTTCGCGTGAAAAGTTTATTCATGTAGCTATGAAGTTGATTTTGTAACTGTGGTAAAAAAGATTATAATCAAAATTGTTTTTGAGTATCTTTTCACTGATATTTTAATTTTTAGATTATTGTTACTATATAATATGCTACATTAAAAAAACTTCAATAATTAAATTCTACCATGTATTTATTATTCAGTTTTTGCCTTGATATTTTAATATTATTGGAGATGCATAAATAATTAGCAACAAAGCCGTTCAAATTTAGTAATAGTACTAAATTGCTACTATATTTTTGAAAGATGATTTCATGAACTTTATTTATTTTCACATTAATTAAAATGTAACTTTCACACATTGATTGATTATTAATTTAATAAAATTTGAAGAAGATTATAAAGTTTCTGTAATTTGCTTAATATATGTGTACTTTAAAAGCTAACTTACAAAAAAAAAAAAAAAAAAAAAAAAAAAAAAGCAGAATTTGTGTAAGACAGCAATAGATGCAGGGTGGAGGTATAATTATATAATAATAATAAATAAATAAAATGAAGTTAAAAAACATTTTATTCTTCACCATTTTTCAAAAATACAATAAAGTAAACGTATATATTTTTCTTACACATAGATATAACAATTTCAAAAAATATATTAATATTAAAAGTTAACTCAGTTTGATGTACACCTCAGTACAGATTATTTCATATTCTCGACAACTTCAATGGGAAGAGGTACATCATACAAAACATTTTCAGCTAAACATTTATCAAAACCTAAGGTTTTATGTAAAATAAATAAATAAAATTGGATATTAATAGCATGTATTTTTTGAGATAAGTATTATGTTTAAAACTATGTAGCACATAACAATTCTTTATTAATTTATTAAACTCCTTTTTATATTTATTAATTACACCCTTTGTATATCTGCATTTGTAGGAGAGCATCAACCTTGAACCTCGAAGTTTAATTTTTTTTTCAATGATTAAAAAAAAGATAAAATTTATTTTACCCATTTGACTTAAATTTATTAAATATAGATAAAGCAGTTATAATTGAAAGCAAAGTGCTTTTATTTATTATAATAATTATCATTGATTTGTTGAAAAATCCCCCCCCCCCCGCTTTTGGATTTTGATTAGACGATACCAATACTATCAAAATATCTCAGACTTTTCCAAACGTTTAACAAATAGTACATTTGTAAAAACTATTATCTAATTGCCAATAGGCATTTTCCTATAGATTAATAAATTTTTCAACCGTACTGTATACTATTATCTCACACGTTTAAATTGAAAGTGGCGAAAAAAAAAAGACCGTAATTAATCTAATGTATTATAAAACTATAAGTAACATGAAATTCTATATATAACCACATAAGTTCGTGAATTTTACATAATAGCACTGTATCTTAATTAAGAACCCCTAAAAACACCGTTCCAAAAATGGCACGAGTTTCATAGGTGCTCCATCTCTGTCCTAGTATACCAAATAGAAATTCATTAGATGAAGTAGTTTAGGAATTACACAAAATGACATAGATGATAAAAATTTTGAACTCCTAATGTCAAATTCATTTCTATTAATTGTTAAACAAACTGCAATGCCTGTAGTTTTGTAAGCAAAACTCAAAAGCTAATGAGCACAAAAAGAAGTGATATTGCCAAAAAAGAAGCGCTATAGAAGTGCAAACTCCGAGTGCCGTGTAAAAATCAATCACTGCTCATAATGTTCCCAAAGGATTCGGATTGAGGTACAATATTTGAAAACAGCTTGGCGATCTGCATACGTATATAATACATGCAGTATATCAATTTAAAAAAATTGTGAAAATAGAAAAAACAAATTTTAAATTCTCATTATGTCACTTTTATAAATATTTGTAAGTGAGCGATCTGTAATACACAAGAAAGAGTTGAAGCCAAGCAGTTGAGAAGCCAAGCAGGAAATGGTATTTAAGCGTGGTAATAATCTGTTACTACAATTATACTTTTAAATATTTTTAACATAATCTTTAATTACATAAATACATTTAATACACTGTTTTCACAATTAAAGGGAAACCAAGTAAAATTGATTCTGTTTATGACAGAATTATTTCTTAAGCAGGAAATGTCACGCTTCTAGCGGAAGGAATATTATATAACACCAGTAAATCAGAAGCCTAACTAGAACAGATTTTCCCCAGTCACGTGCAATTCCGTTTACGCAGGCTTTACAGCAGTATATCTCAGTATAGTTAACGTCTATTATTGATGCATTGTTATTAATATGCATATGGTCATTTTTTTTATTATTGTTTTACAAAATCAAAATGCTTACATGTTTGCTTAGAAAATCCTTCTCGCAAAAGTATTGTTTCTCCTTCAAATAATGGTAAATAAAATCAACAAATCGATCCTGCATGGCAATAAATAAGAATAGACATGTAAACAACAAGCTTTAACTTTTTATAGTTTCATGGGATCAGGAATATAAGAAAAAAAAATGGTATATATATAGTCGTATGTAATTACAGGAAACACAAACATTATGAGTAGTGGTAGATATTTACACGGCACTTGGAGTATGCACTTCTATATCACTTCTTTTTATGGCGGTAGTTTTAGATTTGTGCCTTGGCGGGATCATTTACAATGAGTTGTTTTTGATGAGATTGAATACTTTTGTTTGTGGTTATATTCTGTTTTCCTATAAAACGAAACATTTGTCTTTTTTACACTGTAATTTATGCAAAAAAAAAAAGAACGATAAGCATTATTATAAAAAATGCAAATTATGCCTATAATTGCTTACATAAATTTTCACACTCTTTTATTATTTATTCAATAAAATAATACGGAATTGTTTACGGCATCAAAATTTCTGTTTGTAGAAGAGAACAACTACAACAAAATACATTATACACGCATAATTAAAAGCATGAATTATTACAGAACAAAAACAATCAACTTTATAAAAGATGTTTATTCGCGCATACAAAAGAAACATTTAATTAAAATTCTCACTATTCACATTTTTATCGCACCATTGTCAACATAATAAATAATCACCTGAGTAACCTTACCGTTTACATTCGAAATTTATTGTGGCACGTTTTTGCTATAACTTTCTTTTAACATTACTGTAGGAAGTATTTTTGAAGCTTAGATATATTTTTTTATTTTGAAGTTAATGTGGTTATGTAATATATAGGAACAAATATAGAACTAAATATTTTAGACTAGTTTAAATAACACCTTACACTAATATGTCTATTCTAAAGTATTATTCAAAAATGTAGTAAGTGGGTTTTGATAATTATTTAAATTGTCAATAAATTATAAAAGTACATCATGATGATAGCCAATGACTCGAAATGAGGCACCTCTAAGCCTGATATTTAAATATTTAATAAAAATTGTTAATTTTTAAAGTTTCCATAAGTTGGCATTTTAACAATGATGCCAATCGGTAAAAATACATAGGCCCTGCCCTTTTTAAAGCTTAATGTTATTTATTTCTTTTATCTGAAAATTAAAAAAACAACATTTATTTTGCTTACTTTAATGTTCCTAAATTTGGTTCAAATTCTTTAACTCTTTATGTAATGAATTATGAATTCATGAAAATTTTATCTTCTATTTTTCGTGAATTGTTTAAACTACATTAGAATATTTACATAATCATTTAATAAATTTTAGAAGGATTTAGAAAAATTAATTAAATTTGAATTTATAGAGATTTTGTGCCATATTTATAATCCCACTCAAATCAATTTTAAATATTTTTTCTTAGTATTTTGTGGAGTTAGGAAATGCACAAATATAATGTTCTTGCAATAGAAATATATAAATATTTCCGAATTGAAAAATCCCCCCCCCCCCCCCCCCCCAACGCTAAAAAAGCTGAAAAGATGCAAAGGCAAAAAAAAAAATCATCCTTTTAAAAATATTTTGTTTTGTGTAGCCAATAATTCTTTTGGAACAAGATAAAGTAATGTATCTATAACTCATTCTAAACGGTATTACAACTAATCGATGTATTAAATGAATTTTATGAAAACTATTTTAACGGTATTTATAAATACCGTCACTAGATAAAGGATTAAGCATGTGCAAAGGAGAATTAAGTATAATTGGAAAGTCGAGGATGAATTACTTATAAGGTCATTCCATACAAAATGAGCAAATCAGCTGTGGCTGACATGTCACAGATTTAAATTAAAATCAGCATATATGTAGATCATATTTATTTATGAATAAATATAAAATAATAAATTTCATTATTGTTTATTTGAGTATAAAAACTTACATTAAAAGTTAATACAAAAGCGAGGTTTTGCCTACAATCTTGAAATTTCAATTTTGATTATTAGCTTTAGGAATGGAAATACTATATCAAATATTATTTCTAACTAGTAAATCTGCAGATCAGGAGCCTCAACATCCGCTCTGCAAGTCATTATTTTTAAACACACTTTTGGGTTATATTCAACTCCCTGCAAACCGCAATTTAAAGTTTTCAAATTACGTAATTATTTATAAGAATAAAAAATACCAAGTTTTCAGACATTAGAAGCGGTAATTTAAAAACGTTATGTAAGGATATTCTGGAATTTTTATGAGCTGCTAATTCTGGTATTTTTTTTAGATATTAAAGTAGATTTCTTCAGGGCAGCGGAGCCCCCCTGAACCCCCCGTGGTCTCATTAAATTTACATATGTAACTTTTTATTCATTGTGCTAGTGGGTATCGTAAATCTTAGATTGATTTTTACACTTCCGAGCCTTATTTTTTAATACCGGTGAACAGAAGATAATTTATATTGACGCAATTATATTAAAAGTTTAGGTTTTATGAACGAAAAAGTAATTTCCTTTTAAAAATAAAATAATTTTCATTCATATTTTATGAAATGAGGCTGCGTTAGGAAGTAACACTCGTCAAAATATATTTTTTCAGGCAATCTATTTAATGTTTGACTTTTAAGAATGAAAGTATTTATTTCCCGATACAATGACGTCAATTTCGACAGAGATAATTTTTTGATGCATAGTTTTGACATTTACTATTTATTTGCTTTTCAAAAGTTTTTTTCTTATTGAAATTTTCGATTAAAAATTAAACATTTCTGTTAGCCGTGTGTAGACGATAAACCGTAAGATATTGGTAACATTTTTTTTAAATATTAAGAATTAATATCATAACCTAAGGCCCTTTTATTTCAACCTCAAAGCATATTCGTTTTGTTTTTGATATATGAGGTCAAATTCACATTCTTTTCGTATTTTCGCTTTATTTCCAATATGAAGGCGTATATTCATATCTATTCTTTATTTCATTTTCCTCTTGCACATGAAAATATTTCAAATCAAAATTAACTGTTTAGGGTAAATTATTATTTCGGGATCTGATTTTCTTGGCAACGGTGAAAAAAAAAATTGTTAAATTTTACAGAAAAATGTCAATTTATTCCTTATGAAAATAATGAACTTTTTAATTTATAAGAAATATATTTGAACAAAATAAATAGAACATAGTCTGACTCTATTTCTGGTGTAAAACCCATCTATATTTTTGTAAAGACAAAAAGGCATTAATTCATCCCTTTTTGACGTTCATTTGACTTCAAACAATTACACATACTTTCTCATCTACGATATTTTTAGGTCTAGTTCCGTTGCTAGGCAACAGTTAAAAGATAATTAAAACAATGTAATGTGTACATTTAAAAGAAGTAAATTTATAAAAATATTTTATATTGTTGGAACGTATATATAATATATAAAATCCCTCCATAAGTTATACACTGAATTTAAAAACTCTGACAAATGCATAGAGAAAATTTCAAGCTAATATGAATAATATATGATTCCAATTAGGAAATTTCATCATCTATAATTTACCATTTAAATCCTTCAATCATATAAGCCATTTCGTTTCAACAAATAAAAATGGAAAAATCGTCTGAATTGCCATAGAAAAGCATTATTGTGCAAAATAAAATATTCCATATTTTCCGAACGAATTAACCAAATATAACAAAAAAATATACAGCTAATTCCGGGTACCTCACCAACATGTCTCCTTAATTTCAAGCTAATCAGATGCTTTTTACGGCAGTTATAGCGGAGCAGACAGACAGACAAACAAACAAACAAACAAACGGAAACCAAAAACTTTTCGGGGCTCCACAGTAAGCCTTCACTGACGTTTCGGCAATTAAGAAAGCATAATAAGTAACAGATGAATGTAATTGAGTAATTGTCTTTTTATTCCTTAATTAGAAAATAAAAATAAATAAGGAAAAAATTAGAGAAGAATAATATGGAATATTCCTATTATTTGTTAACATGAAGGAAAACTCTTAAAATTTTAAAATCCTTAAAATTATTTGAAGTTATAGATAAAAGTATATATTTTAAATATAGAAACTTTCCATTCTTGCCTTATATACCTTAATGAAGGAAAAAAATAATTAAAAAAAATTGAGGGGAAAATGCAATATATCTATTACTTCTTTGAACATGAAAGAAAACTTTTAAAAAATTTAAATTATTTGACATTGTAGATAAAAGTGTATATTTTACATATAGAAAATGTCCTTCTAGCCTTCAGTTTTTTTGCCTCAAGCATAGTTTAAAATACAATAGAACAAATGATTGAGTTGAACAAATAATTATACAGAGGATGTTTACACATATTGGGAATGATTTTAACAACAAAAATAAAATTCATAAATTAATTTTTCTTTTTAATATGTTCTATCTGGTAGCCTTTGTTGGGGAGTATCGTAATGCAGCGGGATTCCTAAGATAGAAGGGCTTTTTGTAAAACTGAAAGTGGAATTTTGTTCCATTTCTCCACAGCACATTTCTAGAATCCACTCAACGCAGTGGATTAGTATTTCGCAAGGGCTTATTTTAATAGTCAAAAGGCGCATTAATCCATTAGTGAAAAATGGTTGGAATGTGATTAAACGGTATACATTTGATTCTAGTTTCTTTTATCAATTTTTATAGCAATTTTTAAGCACATTTAACGTTCGCAGGATAAAGTTTGGAATTTCTTCTTTAAAATATAGAATTATAGCAATGATTTGATAATAAGTACGTGGGGGGTTCAATAATTATTGTTCCTAGTATATATAAAATATTTGTACTGCGATGATTGATATGTAATATCAAAGCCTAATGTCTTAAATGCCTATATGCTCAATTTCTGAACCGTAGCTGTTATATTCACATAGTTTTGGAGGGAGGAGTGAAAGGGAGGGGAGTGGGGGTGAAAAACATATTTTTAGCTTATGGGGCTAGATTTGTGACAGTGGATGAGACGTAACTACTGTCGTTTGGACTCGGAATCATAGTGATATAGCCACATCTCATCTACTGTCACAAATGTAGCCTCATAAGCTCCGGACCAGCATTTCACCCTTACTCTTTAAAAACACCCTCAAAAATAGATCTTTAAAACTTCATCCCTCCCTCCAAAACTATGTGAATATAGCAGCTACGGTTCTGAAACTGAACATAGAGGCATTTAAGACATTGTGTTTCAATATTCCACATCAACCATCGCAGTACGAATATTTTATATACACTAGGGACAATAATTATTGATCCACTCACGTACAGTTAATTTTGACATTTTTCTCAACTTTTATGATCTTTAATTTTCCGTTGTAAAACATTCCATCAATTTCCCTAAATCCTTTATAGAAATTTTGTTTGCAGTGATCGAATCAAAGTTGTAAGTCTTTTTGGGCTCTTTCCTAGTAATAAACTGCCCTTTTCTTTATTACAGTCATTTAGATAAATCCATTCATCATCAATTGTGACAATGTTTTTCCACTTATCACCTGTTAGATGATTTTCATATAGATTTCCCCAATAATTCTTTTCGGAAAGAGCAAATATATAACCTTCAAGCCATTCGCTTCTTTTGCGTGCCATTTCAGTCGCAGACGATATTTTTTCACAGCAGCCAATATTTCAGTTATCACGTTGTTATATGTTGACAGATTTAACCCCAGTTGTTTCTCGTGGTTTTTTTTAATTTAACACCAAAATCGTTCACTATATGTGTAAACACCCTCTGTATATTAATCCTAAATCAATATAGATGGAAGCATTAAGGGGGTCCGAACCACAAAAATGTTCAAATTTTCAATTTCTTTTATTAGATTAAAAATTTATTCGCCGTTTTCTGCTTAAAATGATGTTTAAATCATGTTTCTATCTTAATTAGAACAGGAAATATTAATTTTTTCGTTTTGGTTTGTTTTCAAAATCTGCCTTTCAAGCTATGGTTGTCAAGGAAACGAGTTCTTGTGAAATTGCGTTTTTCTTCATGATAGGTTTTTTCACCATTTCTCATATTTAAATTCTTATAACTCGAGAACCGTTAAAGATACGGGGTTGAAACTCGGAACATATCTTTTTCAATTATTTTACTTTACTTTTGAGCCAGCATATTTGAAAAAAGTATTTACTTTTGAAAGTATGATTTTTTTTTTAAGTTGCACCACTTTTTTTGTAATTTTTTCGTTAAATATTTTTAATTTTTTTAAAAATTAATATTTTTTAAAATGCTGGCTCTAAATTAAAAAAATATATATTTCTGTTTATTTAAATGAAAAACAATTTAAATTCTACAAATAATATTTCGAGTTATAACGATTTTAAGTTGTACCACTTTTTTCATAAATTTTAAATTTAAATTTTTTTTAAAAAGCTATGAGAAGTTTTATCATTTGATTTTGTTTACAAATGATATGGTTAACCATCACAAAAAAAAATTCAAAATTTTCACTCAATAAATAAAAATTTTTTTGAAAATGTGTCCCGGACCCCATTAACTTGTTTTTCTGAAATCGTTTGTAAGACGGTAAAAAAGTGCGCAAGTTTGAAGTGGAATAGCCCGTAGAATGTAACAAATACTACCTTTTTGAATTCAATTCTGTTATGTTAGGAATCAAAAGGCAATCTTGAATTTTCTTAAGCATATCATGGGCTTATTGATCTTCATGCCTATGCAGGGCAATTCCACAGAAGAAAATTTCTCTTTTTTTGGGTGGGGGAAAGGATAAAATTTATATGTTTAATATAAGGGTTGGTTGGAAAGATTGATATTTTTATGTTCGATAATAAAATCCTAATAAAAAGTTATTGTAAATTACTGTTTGAAATCTAAGTTAAGTATGATTATTGTATTTGCAAAGTCATAATGTTACGTCAGTTACACAATAAAAGTTACGTCAGTTGCATGTGTAAATGCCATTTTTTCTTTTTTATTGTTCAGAAATTAATTAATCAATTTACTGTTACAATTTGTCATTACTTAGTGTTATTGAAAACATTAAATCACTTCCTTTAACGGGATAGTTTTGATAATTTTTACACTTCAATGAAGGCAGAAGAAATGTTTATCTATTTTATGTTTCATCAGTTACAGAATTTTGAATTGCAATTTTTGAGACTAAAAGACAGATTGAAATAATCTGTAGGTATTTGGGTATTATGTCCCTAGTAAGAAATATTTTAAATTGTTAAAATTTGTCCTAGCTTTATTAGTAAATTTTCTATATAGCTTTAAAAACAAAATTCGATGATGAAATGTTACGCTAGTTACGATGGAATTGACCTGCAATATTGTTCTTGTCTGACTTTTCTTGTAATACAAGAGGGAAAATTGTTATTTAGTAATTTTTTTAAAGTTTCTAAACTATTTTGAAGATAAATGAAATAAATGGTAACTTTCAATCTTAAGCAATTTGATTTTCATATGTAACGTTACATCAGGCATCAATTTCACTGATATTTTTAAATTCCTCTGATTTTTATAACTTTTTAATTTTCTCAAAATTGGAAAATTTTTAATTTTTACAGCCAATTTAAGGTTAACCGGGGTGTTATCAAATTAATATTATCGATTTCATAATATTTTCAGAATGTATTTTATTGGCAACATTAGGCATTATAGCTTCAATATTATTCTAATAGTATTTTAGAAGCCTAAATAGGGTATGTTGCCGAAAAGCAACACCCAGCATTTAAGGGTTAAGTAAAACAGCGAGCTTTTTAAAGTTCATATTGTGTATTTTATGTCTGAATCAAAATGAAATATTGCATTTTGTCGTATGGTTAAACGCTAGATTCCATATTGTTGAGTCGTCATTTCATCTTTATACTATACTAGTTATTACGTTGTCTCTCCATTATACATAAAAATAAACAAATATTTTTTTTTTCAAGTTATAACACAAAATATGGGAAATTCTATGAATTTGATTCTCTTTGTTATCCATTTTTTACTCTATACTTTCAGGGACAAAGCACTCCCATTGCTAAAATGTTGAAACGAATGAATGACACCAGAATTTACGTGCAAATTTATTCAGAAATAAGAAAAGCTATATTTCACATTCATATTAAAAGGAAAAAATATATATATACAAAAATTCTGGTGCCATTGTGGCATTTGGGAATAAAATTAAGTGGTTTTATAAACATACCACCATCCTTGACAGGATTAAACAAATTGTATTTACTTCTCTTTAGCTATAACAAAGAGACAACGTAATAAGCAGTGTATATAACAAACAGCCAATTAGAAGTACGGAAGATGGACTTCAAAATCTTAGTAAAAATAGTTTTGAAGAATTATTTTTGTCGTGCATTGTTATAATTTTCCTTATTGATTTTTGCAATTTAACCTATTTATGCCTAGCGGCCTATTTTTGGGACGCTCGAATTCTAATAAATTTGTATACTTTTCTTCTTCTTTATAGCATGGAGATTGTATGAACTAATTATCCATAAATGTCTTTATCTGTTACAGAGAGATGACAGCATAAGAAGGATATTTATTTGCTTAAATGAGGGGATTTTTAGGTGTTTTAGATTTTTTATTTTTCAAGATGGCGAAATCTAAAAAGTAAGCTTATTTGTATTTTTTACCCGACTGAAAAGAAGGGTTATGTGTTTCACGCGTATCTGTGTATGTGGATTTCTTTATACCCTCGAAACATCCCAACGGCTGGATGGATTTTAATGAATGAGGTCTCTATCGATTCGTCTTAACTGCCAGATGGTTATAGGCTAGGTTTTGTTTTTATAAATCCAAAATGGCGGCCGCAAAATACAAAATGGCTGTAGAGACGAAAAAAAAATTACGCACCCTATTGAGTGGCGTATCATTGGATAGGTCTTTCAAAATGAAGACGATGTTTCATTGACTGTTTTACAGTCAGAAGCTCCGTTAAAATATTATACAACCTGGAAGTTGTGTATGTAGTATCTCTAGCTTTACTGCAACTCTAACCATTATAGACATCTATAGACCTCATCAAAACAGTGTTTATAGATAGGAACTAACAATTAAACACAACTTAAAAGTCATCAATACAAGTAAATAAAAAAATAGGCAAGTAATATAAAGAAAAATACTTTAAGTCAATTCCTACTTAGGTCAATAAGAGATTTTTTTTCTCCCGTTCTTCTTATCTTTTGAGTGGCGCTTAAAATGCCTTGATCAAGAAGAGGGCTCTTTTGATTATTGAAAATTAATTAATTTAATTTAATTAATGAATTAATATTTGAAAAAAACTGGATTAACATCAAGTGTCATCCACTACGAGTTTTAAAAATATTATTTGAGCTTGATTGGATGAATAGTAATTATTTTATTAACGATTGAAAATTTGAACAAGATATATATAGCGAGAGTGTGAACTAATAATAGGAATTGGAAAAAAAAATTGTTTCACATTGATGAGAAATAGTTAATTAGTTCGCTTCTTACGCAGTCGGTTTTTTTGATTTTTTAAATTTAATTGTTTATCTATTATGGATCCAAGTAAATAAGTCATAATATTAACTTGTAGGCTTCTTTGAAATACATATTTTTTAATCTGTAAAATTATATGTTCAAGCCTATTTTTTTACACATTTTTGTAACGTACAAAATATAGGGCGCTATTCACGAATGGGTACATATTTTTATTAGCCATTAGGGGACAGGCTTCTTTGAAATACATATTTTTTTAATCTGTAAAATTATATGTTCAAGCCTATTTTTTTACGCATTTTTGTAACGTACAAAATATAGGGTGCTAGGCACGAATAAGTACATATTTTTATTAGCTATTTAGAGGACAGGTGTTTATGTAAAGTGCCTTTCCAAGGTAGTTATGAAATAAATTGTTTTTAAGCCTGAAATACGATTATTCTTAGTTTATTATTAATAATAATTATGTAATTAGTCTGTCTGAAGAAATAAATATTTTTTTTGTAGTTCATAAAAATACTCATTATAGTATATAATATACAATTTAAAAGCTTATTTTATATAAATTTAGACAAAACATATAATTATGCATATTATACTATAAGGTTGAGAAAAAAGTTCTGGGAAATTTTAATCTAATAGTTACCAGAATTTGTGCCGTATATAGGAGTACTAGTGGTATATCTATAGGAGTTCAGGAATTTTGGCTCCAAAATACCTATTGAACAGTATAATTTGCGTGTGTTGATCCGGCATTATTGGAGAAAATGTCTAACGATTCTGAAAGCCCTTGTTAAAATAATGAGGGTGAAGGTGCTGGTACGGCGACGAACTTTGTACTTCCAGCAAATCCGGAATCTAGCAGAAAGTTGTGGACTATCATGGTCTCTACTTTGAAAAATAGTCCTTGTTGCTTTTGTTGCGAATTTGCGCATAACAACGAAACTTTCACAAATTTCCCAGAACTTTTTGCTCAACCTAGTATTATAAAAATTATGCATTTTCCCACATTTAGTACATTTACATTTTATCAAATAAATACAAATTTTTTTCAGCGTAATTTTATTTTATATAAATTTAGACAAAACATATAATTATGCATATTATACTATTATAGATATTATGAATATTTCCATATTTAATACGTTTAAATTTTATCAAATAAATACAGAAACTTTTCAGCGTAATTTTTAAAAATATTTTTCCAGTTCATTTTGAAACATTTTAAAGTGATTTTACCAAAAATTTGAGAAAACAAAAATTCAGGCATAAATGGGTTAACAATAATTTTTAATTCTATAGAATATAAATAAATAAATGGAAAACGAAGTACTAGTCTAAATTAATTACAGGCGATCAAACTTCAGACAATTCTCGTCATTTCAAACCTTCCAGTTCGCTTTAACACTTTATCTATTGACGATACTTATAAGCACCATTGAAATAACTTGTTATAAAATTCATTTAATACATAGATTACTTGTAATACAGATTAGAATGAGTTATACATACATTACTTTATCTTGTTCCAAAAGCATTATGGGTTACACAAAACAAAAATATTTTTAAAAGGATGATTTCTTTCGCCTTTGCATCTTTTCAGCATTCTTGGCGTTGGAAGGGAGGAAGTGGGATTTTTCAATTCGGAAATATTTCTATATTTTTTATCGGAAGAACATTATATTTATGCATTTCCTAATTCTGCAAAATACTAAGAAAAATATTTAAAATTAAAGATTTGAGTGGGGTTATAAATACTGCACAAAATCTCTATAAATTCAAATTTAATTAGTCCTTCTAAATCTTTTTTAAATCCTTCTAAAATTTATTAAATGATTATGTAAATTTTCTAATGTAGTTTAAACAATTCACGAAAAATACTAAAGATAAAATTTTCACGAATTTATAATTCAGCATATAAAGGGTTAAGAAGCATATACTTGAATATATGCATTCAGAAATAAAAATAGTTCTAACAGGATTTTTACACATAAGAAGGAGTAAAAATCTGAATAAAAACCACATAATTCCAACTTTTGTTATATTTTACAGCACTGGCATTTTTAAAATACTTGAATCTTCATAGAAAAACCATTGTATATCAAACCTATTCTTTTCCTTTCATTAATATGCTGAGTATAGAATTAAAAATTTTGAATAAACGTTATTCAGAACGAGACACTAAGACTACCTGAACCTTTCAAAAAGGAATATCTTGAATGCTTTTATAGATGCCCTTATTCCACAGTTTTAAATATTTTAACCTAGCTCAGGAATTTTTACACCAAACATTGGATATTCTGGTTCTTGAACTTTAAAGAAATTTAAAGCAGTATATATATATATATATATATATATATACATATATATATATATATATACATATATATATATATGCATATAAAAGGAAATAAAATTTACTCTGAAAAGAGTTTATGTAAAGTATGCAAAACAAAATGTAAGATTTAGAATGCAGTATACAGACAGTAAAGGGAATGTACATATAAAACGTTATCATGTTAGTGGTGAGGGAGGGTTTTGGCACTTGATATCGTAAGATATCGTTGCGGGGAGGTGGATTTGTCTTTTGATATCGTTATCATTTTTATCGAAATTTTTTTTTTTATGTTTTTGTTAACTTTTTCTTTATATCAATATTAGTGTATTATCATTTTTTTAGCTTTTTTATCTGTTTTTATGAAAATTCAAAATGAATATTAAAACCATTAATTGAATATAAATTAATTTCACTCCAAAATACGGAATATTCCAATATTCGTCATTCCTATTATCTCCTGCCATAAGCGCATATAATTAGTTGTCATACGAATTAAATATTTGCAACTGAGCGAAAAAATGCTCAGGCCGGGAATCGAACTCAGAACCTTGGCTTATAGATCCAATGCACTACCGTTTAAGCTAACTGAGCTGAAAACCGGCAAGCCTATTTCGCTCAGATGACCTTATTGGTAATAACATATGATCTGTCATGTAGGCAGCTCAACAGAACAAACCGCAGGTAAAAGATGTCCATATAAACGATGGGTAAGTGGATAAACTATTATTTTAACACAATCAAATTGATAGTTAAAGTTATCATACGAATTGAATATAAAAAAACGCATTTTTTCGCTCAGTTGGAAATATTAAATTCATATGATAACTTTACAAATCAGTATTTTTTCGCTTAGTTGGAGATATTCAATTCATATACATTATTTGACTGACTTATTTAACGTAAATCTGCGTGGTTTAAATTTAACTTATTTTATGAATGAATTTCTGGTTCCAGTTGACATTGAATCATATGGTCGGAGTCAGATCGACTCCTTTCGGGCGTTTTAGTGTTAAATGTGACACCTTCGTTGAACCCCTACAGATGCATAGCGGATCTCTTGGGATCCGCGGACCAAGGTTTAAGAACCGCTGACTAATAGACACAAGCTATTCTGATCATTTCAAACAATAATGTACGACCCATACGACATGCAATAGGTGTGAAAATGTGTTCCCTTACACCTTATACAGTCGTGTTGTCGTTTTTCTACAAAAACATGAATGGAAACTAGTCGAACATGTAGAGAGCCAGCCGTGTAGGAGTACTCTGCTTATGTGTTCTGGTTGCGTAGATTTTCCATGCCTTTGTAATCAAAGCCATTTTGATGCTTATCACCAAGAGTAGATTATGAAACTATAGTTCCATAATTTTGTTGTCTATGCATTTGATGTAGCATTCGTATTTGCTTTACGTCATCATTTTGTATTAGAATTAATTATGTTAATTACAATAGTTTAATTAAATCTACTTAATTAATTAAACTTGGTTAATTAAATTTGTTTTTGTTTTATAAACTCATCAACACATATGACATACAGTTAGCTATATTGCTCTAATCATTTGGAATAGCCGACACAGTTTATGTCCAAATGTTCATATTATTACGAAGCCTTCTCGGTAGTGACATACCGGGTGTCCCAAAAAATAACCGATGATTTTTAAATTCCATAACTTGCAAACGGTGAGAGATATTAAAAAAGATATTGCAGGAGTGGTATGTAAGATGTCAGGAGTTTGTATGCTGCGATTTTCAGTTTTAGTTACAATTAGCATCGATAGATGGCGTTGCAAGCAATAACCGCTCAATCCAGGCTCGAGTTTTCGGCCTCTCGCTTCTTCATGCGAAAAAGGAGATTAAAATGTATTGAATGGATCCCCAAGTACCAAAAATCGTTTCTGTACAGAGCACCTATTGTTCTCAGCGCCATCTATTGTTTGAAATTCGAATTAAAGTAAAGAATCACAGTAAAAAACTTCTGACATCATACATAACCCTCCTGCAAGATTTTTTTTTATTATCTGACACCGTTTGCAAATTATTGAATTTTAAAATCCATCAGTCATTTTTGGGACACCCGGTATATATATATATATATATATATATATATATATATATATATATATATACATGGAGCAGTTCATTCTCAACTCTAAATTAGTTATAGAGGGCGCTGGTTATATATGATGGGAGTTTGCTTGGCTATGCTGTACATTGTTGATCCTTGGTCCACCATCATATCAAAAACTTTTTGGAAACATGTGCTGGTGTTCTCCAATGAGTGTATTTGTTATGCCTACTACTAAGACAGTATGGATTTTAATTCGGTAATTTGTTTTTTATTTTTCCTCTATCCTTTTAATCTTGTTTTATTATGAACTTTGTTTAATGGTTTATTTCTCTGTTTTATGTGTGTGGTAGTCCCAAATTCATATTCTTTAGCTAATTTAGGGCTAATATGAAGATGAAACCACACATTTTATTTTTGGAACTTGAGGCATTTGGGACCCGATGATTCTGTCTAAGTTCTACAAATTTCCATTATTCCATTTCAGTTATTCAATTCCTGCTGTTATTCACTATGTTTTTGGAATCTATGTTAAGTGTGTTGGGGGGAACTGTATTTTTGTCAATTTGTTAATGTTATTTTATTCATTCTGTTTTTGTTGGTGGTCGGTAATGTTTATTTAATGGTTATATATATATATATATATATATATATATATAGAGAGAGAGAGAGAGACAGAAAGAGAGGGAGCAGCACTGTATCTAATCTAACAATAGTGGAAAGAGCTGTATTTAAAGTATATCTACATTATTGCAATCAAAGTTATATATCAAAGTTATTGAATTGTAAAATCACCAGTCATTTTTGAAACCCGCTACATGCGCTAACAGCGCTAAAGCGCAAGAGGTAAAGGTGACAAAAGCTATGCTATTCCGATTTTTAAAAACATGTCGATAAATCTATTATTATGATCCGAAGAGTAAATATTCCTTATATGGTTTGTGTTGAAATGAAAACGTGAAGGCATGAATATTAAATCCGTAAATAATGTTCCGTCTGGCAATGTTTTAGTTGATGCTCTAGTCATTTATTTCCAAATCTGGAATGTTGTCCGGTGAAAGGAGGTGTGTCCGTTGGTACAGGACGCGAAGTTTTGCAGAATGATTCCGCAGAATACGTTCCAATAATCTCATGTTCCATAGCATAAAAATTCAGTTATGACAAAGTAACCGTGCGATATAAATAAACACTCTCTGGGAATGTTTATTAAACCGATAAAAATATATACAGGGTGTAATAAAATGAAATGAACATTTTGAAAATTTAATAACAAATAATCGGTGACAGCCGTTGGAGTTATTTTTGCGGAAGATTAATGAGAGAAATCGTGAATTTTCTTTTGGGAAATCTGTCCTTATTTTAATTCAAAAATTCACGAATAGATGACACTGCAAACAGTTAGAACATTGAAATTGACGTGTAAAATCCGATCAAAGTTCTCTCAGCGTTTAACCAACATCCTGTTTAATCCTGTTTAGCTGTTGAAATGCCGAAAACTGGTTCGCATTTTAAAATGACAAGGTGTATTTCTGAGCTGTATTACAGTTTGAGACCATTTAACGCGCCATCTATAGGAAATATGGAAATTGAGAACTAAAATAAGGAAACTTAGTAAAGGAAATCATGACTTCACACATTATTATTCTGCAAAGGTAAGTTGAAATCTGTCATCGTTTACTTATTATTCAATTTTTAAAACGTTGAGTATAATTAAAACAAAAAAGGAAATATTGATTCCATGAATCAGAATATCACGATAGATTTTGATCAAGCAAAAATTGTGTACCATACATCTAATTACTACACATCCATTATCAGAGAATCCATAGACATTCCGCGCAAAGGCAATCAAGTATGTAACGACGCGACGCACTATCATACAATATCTCCAATATATGGTTAAATATCCTGAAAACTCAAACACCCAGAATTTTTCCTCTACATGGATTTAATCCGAAGCAACTACTACCTCTACTACTTTTCAGTTACCCATTTAAAACGGAGTGACGCACGTGAACAAAGTGACGTTTTAATATGAATGTAGGGCCAGTTAAACATTTACTTTTACTCAAGTTTAATCCGAAGGACTGCTACTTCTACTATTTTCCAGCTACGCATTTAAAAGGAAGTGACGTATATGAACAAAGTGACGTAATAAAAACTAATGGAACGATAATTAAATATTTTTCTCTACAAGAGATGCTGTTAGATGTAGATAGATGTAGAACCATGTTGTTATAGGAATAAAATAGTTATTTTATTTTCAATATTGTGTAAATAATTTTGGTTATTTTGCTTTGCATTACATAAGCATGCACAGATAATTAAAATGAAGTCACGCGTGTGAAAACAAATCGAAAAATGAATTTAAAAAAATTAAATAATCGAGAGTATGGGAATACCAAAATTAAAACATACGAGTATATTTTGCATTTTTCAAATGAACTTCATAAGCTCAATCGATAATAAAGATATGTTTTTCCGTCGAATATTGTCGGAATTCCGACAGTATTCGATTGTTTATTAATAAGGAGTAAAAATAAAAATATTAATGATAGATCCAAAAACCGATATGATGATTGAAATACATTAAAATAACTATGAAATGAATGACAATTCAACAAAAATAAACAAAGAATTAAAAAATAATAAAATAACTCACCACGCAATAAAGTTGACAAGGATACAACAGGGTACAAACTGTGAAGCCATGTGCTATGAATATATACATATTTCTTTCTACATTTACTATATAGAAAGAAAGAAAGAGTAAACAATGTACATTTTTAGTTGACAATTTCGTAATAAAATTATCGTAATGTTAGAAAGTGTGATATAATCTATGCACGACGCATGACTTCTCATTCTTAGGATCTTCATCCAAAGCACTACAACTTCTATTTCCATCTATCCTGAGAATTATAGACTCTCCCTTTTCAAACGAAGTGATGTATTTAAATGAATGAAAATATTTCCTGATGATGGTTTCGGGATTGCAGACCGAAAGCACTCGGGAATTCAAATAAAATATATATTTTAAAACTTGTAACATCTGTATTATTATTATTTGCTACCTTTTAAATAAATGGTGAACTTTTTAAAGTTCATATTAGGTAGTTTATGATTGGATCAAGAACGGATATTGCATTTTGTCTTATGATATTATTTACTAGTAAAGCTTCATTTTCAAAATCATACTTTTATACTACATTATTTCTTAGCCCGTTTGGGACCATGGGTGATTTTATGCACCCTCAGAAAGAGCATACAGAATTTGTTTCAGGCACCAGTAAAAAAGAAAAGTAATATTTAGTTTGTTTAATTAGAGGATTTTCGAAATTGCTTAAATAAAGGTAATTAAAAAAAAAAAAAAAAAAGTGGTGTCAACCGAATAAAATTTGTGTAAAAGCCGTTTGTCCCGAAGGGGTAAACATGTATTTTCCTTTTATACTAAATTACATTTTATTAACCTCCTGAGACCTGGCATCCATTTAAATGGATGTTTTGCTTTCGCCTTCTATTTCCTTAAATTTCATTGTAGCAATCTAAAACCAGTTTGGCATGGTAATGTATGAATCAAAAATCAACATTCAGCTTTTGGATTTTGGAAACAGTAACTACTTTGTTTACAAAATGGCGTAATAAATGAGTCAAGTTGAAATTCTTACGTTCTGCTGGTAAGTTTCGTTTTTATGTTATTTTAATTTGTTTAAACTTTTTTTTTTTTTTTTTTGCAATTTTAATAGCAGATGTTAATACTTGCCTTATGTTCTTTATAATAAATTCTATTATTTCTCATACTTTTAGCATTTTTAAAATTATTTTAAAGCGAGTTATGGCCTGAACATCCATTTAGATGGATGTGCTGTAAAGCAAATTTAAAAAATCGATATTTATTAATTTCTTTAAAAACATAATTTTATTTGTTGAAAAAAACTCATATTTAAAATATATATATATATATATGCATTATGTTTTGCTTGGGTCTCACGAGGTTAAACTGTGAAATTTCAAAGGAAAATATGATTATCAAAGTAAAATAAAATATAGTATAAAAATAAAATTTGACACTATGAATAATCCAACAGATACAAACTATTACAAATAATTGTAATCGCAAAGCTATTTTATTGTTTATCATAAACAGGTCGATAAATTCATTATTATGATGCGAAGGGTAAATATTTCTCATCCGATTTATATCGATCTGAAAACGTGAAGTAAAGATGCTCTCGCCTCATGAATATTAAATGTGTAAATGTTGTTCCGTCGGAAAATGTTTTAATTAAGTGGTGAATAGACACTCGAGTCATTTATTTCCGAGGCGAGAGCATTGTCCAGTAAAAGGAGGTGCGTCCGTTGGGGCTGGATTGGAAGATATTTAGAATGATTAATAAAAATTGGTTCGGGTATTCCGTTGGTAGTTTAAAAAGTTGAATACGTGATAAAATTAATGGTTGGTAAAAATTGTATGGTGCTACGGAATCACATTAACCCTTTATGTGCTGAATTATGCATTCATGAAAATTTTATCTTCTAAAGCATTTTTCGGGATTTGTTTAGACTACATTAAAAAATTTGGGGAATTCTCACAATCTTTTGACTTTTATGTCCCTCAGTAATAATTTTTATTTTAGAACATGTTCTTGTGTTTTTTTTTTTTTAATTTCATATACTGGGGAACATCCCATTGCATAATTGCATAACAATATTAACGAGATAAAAAAGTTTTGGACGATGTTAGGGGTCCAAATACCAGGAAAACTCCTATAGCGTCCCGTGCCCCTCATGCTGATTTTTAAGTTTGGAGGTGTCTGTATAAAATTGTTTCAATAAAAATAATTCGATGTAATTTTTTTCCGAAACTGGAATTATTTTTTTATATAAATATGTAGAGAAAAATTAACCTGCACACATTTTTAGGGTAGTTATTATTTCTTAAACTCTGTCCCTGGGTTTTAGATTTCTTACCGTCGCTCTTCTAAAATTATACAGAAAATCACTTCAGATGCAGCCACAGAATTTTTTTCAAGTTTTTTCTCATGTAGAAGTATGCTAGAGAAAGAATGGCTGAAATTCTTTGACAGGAAAATGACTGCAGAATTTAAATCAGCATTTAAACAGCAATTTCAAGCATCATGGCTTTATTGGTAGACTTACCGTCCCCAAGGTTTATTCCTGCACTTTTCGAGGTAAATTAATTATTTTTAGGTAGATTTCGTATGAAATACTACCTATTAGGATCGTTCCTATGTTGGAATTTCTGAAATATTTTTGCAGATCTACACCGATCATGACCCCTAGAACCCAAAACCACCCTCAGTAAAAAACTTTATCTATCTATCTATCTATCTATCTATATATCTGTCTGTCTATCTATATATATCACTTTCTTCTGGACACGATAGCTTTCGTAATTCTCCACTAATCTCTTCCAAACTGATACATAAAATCAATGGGCATAAAATCTCGGTCAAGTTCGTTAATGGGCAAAATCGGACCAAGGGGATGGAAATAGGGAGGGGTTTTGCGAAAACCGAAAACCCCCCATAACTTCTTAATTTTTGCACATATCAAATCAGTTTAAAGTTTTTATTACTTCTAAAAATAGGGCCAAAATTTTATGTATCACAGATTTTTGATAAAGTTAAAAATGGGCTCAAAGGGCGCAAAAATAGGGTTTTTGGGAGAAAAAAATTCATAACTTCGTCAATTCTCAAGATATCAATTTCAATTAATTTTATTATAAATCTCCTTAATATTATCTACAACTTTTATATTCACAAGTTTTTGATAAGACCAATTCGTACCGCAAAAAAAAAAAAAAAAAAAAAAAAAAAAAAAAAAAAAAAAATTAAAAACGAAAACAAAAACAAAAATGGGGTTTGAAGAAGTAAAAAATCCATAATTCCGTCAATTCAAAAGATATAAAATCCCCATGAATTTATCATATATCTTCTTAATATTGTCTACAACATCTATATAGACAAGTTTTTGATAGGGCCGATTTTTACAGCAAAAACAAATTAAAAATACATAGCGGTTGAAGAAAAAAATCATCTTATTAAAGGTGCATTCAAATCCAAACTGCTTATTTTCTTACTCATTTTTAAATTCATTTTTGCTCTCAAATGCATCCAATTGCTGGATTCTCTTATTCAGAAACTATATAATGTACAGTAATGATCGATTTTTTGATAGAGGCAGAATATATTTCAGAAAATGATGTCAAAGTGGGCATTTTGAGCGGAATTTCCCGAAACAATTGTGTTATCACTTTCTTCTGGACACGATAACTTCCGCAATTCTGCAATTCTCTTCCAAACTGATACATAAAATCAAGGGACATAAAATCTCCGTCAAGTTCGTTAATGGGCAAAAGCGGACCAAGGGGATGGAAATAGGGAGGGGTTTTGTGAAAACAGAAAAAAACCCATAACTTCTTAATTTTTGTACATATCAAATCAGTTTAAAGTTTTTATTACTTCTAAAAATAGCGCCAAAAATTCATGCATTACAGATTTTTGATAAAATTAAAAATAGGCTCAAAGGGCGCAAAAAATAGGGTTTTGGGGAGAAAAAAATTCCTTACTTCATCAATTCTCAAGATATCAAATCCAATTAATTTTATTATACATCTCCTTAATATTATCTACAACTTTTATATTCACAAGTTTTTGATAGGACCAATTCGTACCGAAAAAAAATAATTAAAAACGAAAACAAAAAAAGGGGGTTGAAGAAAAAAAATTTTCATAACTCCGCCAATTCACAAGATATAAAATCTCCATGAATTTATCATATATCTTATTAATATTGTCTTCAATATTTATATAGACAAGCTTTTGATAGGGAAAATTCTTACAGCAAAAACAAATTAAAAATACATAGCGGTTGAAGAAAAAAATCATCTTATTAAGGGTGCATTCAAATCCAAACTGTCTATTTTTTTACTCATTTTTAAATTCATTTTTGCTCTCAAACGCATCCAATTGCTAGATTCTCTTATTCATAAACTATATAATGTACAGTAATGATCGATTTTGTGATAGAGGCAGAATATATTTCAAAAAATGATGTCAAAGTGATGATGTCCCGAAGCGATTGTGTTAGAAACGAAAAATATTGCCCTTCTGAGAAAATAAGTGATTATTAATCAAGTTTTAATTAATTGAAAGAAAAATAAAAACACAGGTCGCTTATAAATCTTTTCAAAAATCAGGTCAGCATGTTTCATATATATATATATATTTTTATTAAAAATGAATCTGAAAATGTGCCAGAAAATTTCGAGTTGTTGAGCATGGGAAAATATTTTTTTTTAATATCGCCTTAACATGATTCTGATAAAACCAGCTATTTTATAAAAAGGAAATAAAAACTCGTCAAAAGCAGACAGATAAAACTGTTAAAGTGGATTTATATCTAATAATGATTTAGTTTTTGTTGATGAAATTAGTATACTTAACTTCGAAATCTACCTCTGCCTGTAGGCCGGGCCGGCAGGGCTTTTTTTTTTTTTAAATTTAATCCAATGTAAATAACTGTTTCTAAAAATCAAGGAACATTGTGGCTACCTCTAAGTCTTAACATGATTTGCCTAAAATAAGTGGTAATTTTCCTTACCGTCCCTTTTTTTCCCATTTCGACCCTTTTTTCATATACCGTCCACTTGTTTTACCTTACCGTCCCCTTTAATACAATGTTATACCAAAATTTTGTACTAAAAATTCTACATTGTTACTATTTCTTATTTGGATGCCCTCTGGGTATTATTCAAATTCATTATAAGTAAAAATTTAGTAGAAAATAAAAAGTTATAGTGGTAAAATGGTAAGGAAAATTAAACTCGCAAGTCTAACTTAAACCTCAGTTAAATAAAAAAAATTTCCGCTGCTGAGCATTTTTTCGTTATTTTGAATCATTAAGGCATTCGTACTATAACTAGTTTTATAAATAGTCAGATCTTGGTGCAATAACTGTTGCACTCTTCTGCAGAAATGCAGGAATACAAAGTTTATTACGACACTATATATGAAATTCAGTAATACAGAAATAAAACGACTCCATCTTAAATAGGACGTCATCAACCTGGCAACATTGAATTATTACCTATCATGGGGTATCATTGAATGAATGACGTAGGATAGTATTTAATAGAATGAAGAAATCTTTTATTAAGGGGGTCCGGGACACAATTTAAAATAACTTTTATTTATTGAGTTAAAATTTTGAATATTTTTGTGATGGTTAACCATGTTATTTGTAAACAAAATTACATGATAAAACTTCTCATATAAAAAAATTAAAATTTAAAATTCATTAAAAATGTGAGGTAATTTAAAATCGTTATAACTCGAAATATTATTCGTAGAATTTCAATTTTGTTTTATTTAAATAAACAGAAATATATAAGTTTTAATTTAGATTCAGCATAATAAAAATATTTAAAGTAAAAATTTGAAAAAAATGACGTAAGTTTTTTTTAATCATATTTTCAAAAGTAAATATTTTTTTATTCTAATTTGCTGAATTAAAAACGTAAGTAAAAGTATTAAAGTAAAACAATTGAAAAAGACATATTCCAAGTTTGAACCATTATTCTTTAACGGTTCTTGACTTATAACGATTTAAGTACGAGAAATGGTGAAAAAGAGCCATCCCGAAGAAAAATGAATTTTCACAAGAAATCGTTTTCATGACAACCTTTGCTTGAAAGCTAGATTTTGAAAACAAACCAAAACGAAAAATTTAATATTTCCTGTTCTAATTAAGATAGAAACATGATTTAAACGTCGTTTTAAGCAGGAAAACACAGAGAAAGTTTTAATGCAATAAAAGTTTTTCAGAAAATTTGGAGGTTTTTGTGTCCCGGACCTCCTTAATATCTTTTTAAGGTTTGATTCGATTTTCATAAAATTTGAAATGACTCGACAAAATTCTGCAAAGATTCTGTACATTAAATTTCAAACCATTCGGTTGGGCGGCATCTAAAAATTAGTGGCTAATAGGTAATTTTCGCATCGACAATAAACAGAAAATTTCATATTTCTCATAAATATTGTCAATTTTCTAATACAAAATTGTAACGTATATGATAATATCGTTCTAAGAAATCTATTTTTGAATGTTATTTTTACAAAATTTACGAAGTGCATTTTAGCAATAACGATGCAAAACTACTCAAATGATAAATAAAACTTTTGCATGAAAATAACTCAGAGTTATTGTCTGTTGAGAATTCTATGAACAATTTATACTAAGTGCTGTGTTGGGAGATATCAGCAGCGTCCCTCAAAGCCAACTGTATAAGTAACATTGACTTTTGGGTATGTTGCAGATATACAACGCGGCACAATACAGGGTTAATATGCAGTGTACTCGCGTTAATGAGTCTTCATTTAAGACCTATCTTCGGTTAATGAGGTCAATTTCGCTTTCTTCATCATTTCCCATTTGCAATTAATATTATAAACATAATTTATTCCTTTAATCCATCATTTTTTTTAATTTGTTCGGAAAACATTATTTTGAGTCTATTTTTGTTAATTATCCGCTCGAAAAATAGTGATAAAATTTATTTATATTTTTGTTGGATACAATTTCATAATATCACTCTTAAGTTATATAACAAAAATTGTTCAAAAAATGCTAATTTTAAATTATATACAGTAAATACTGTCTAAGACGAAATCGGTGGGGACTGCGAAAATTTTCTGTGGTAGACAATATTCCGGTTTATGCAGAAAGTCCTTCCCCTCCCCCCACAATATATACATGTATATATACATATTCCTCGCTGGTGTCGTTTTTTCATTGATTTTCCTGACTCGAAAATCGGTTGAAAACTGAAATTCTGAAAGATCCTTTGTCTTTATAGATAAATGAGAAACGATATTCAATTTCTTAGTGCTACTGTAATACATGTGAATTGGAAATTTACGCATACAAAAAATAATAAACTTCGAGAATGAGACAGAATGCTATAATTTTGAATGAGTACAACCTTAAAGTAATTTCGCGTTAGACAGATTCCGCCTTACGCAACATGAATTAATGTAATTTTCTATGTGTTCACCGGGACTTGAAAAAATTTCCGCGGTAGACAGATTTCCGGCTTACACAGAGACGTCTTAGACAGAATTTACTGTAATTACTTTAAAGTGTTTACGCTGCTCAGGATAACAACGATATAATAATTTTTACAATGATTTTAATAGTTTTCAGAATTAAAAATGACTACTTTATAAAGATAGAGGAAAAAAGCAATATCAACAAAAATAAAACCAAAACAAAAATAACAGCAACAAAAGATGTTATAACCTTTCTGTGATAACAAATCAGTTAAAAATAGACTTCATGACTTTATAAATGCATGTTATCACACGTAAGTAACACAGAGTCGTTCACCAAAAGACCAATAGCGAAAGCCAAAAGGCAAAACAAGTATAATTTAAATTTAAAAAATCAAAAAACCCGACTGTGTAAAAAGCGAACTAATTAATTACTTCTCATCAATGTGAAACTATTTGTTATACTACTTACCTATTTTTTTTAATTTACTTGTATTGATGACTTTTAAGTTGTGTTTAATGGTTCGTTCCTATCTATAAACACTGTTTTGATGAGGTCTATAGATATCTAGGATGGTTAGAGTTGCATTAAAGCTAGAGATCCTACCTACATAACTTCCAGGTTGTGTCATATTTAAACGGATCTTCTGACTGTAAAATAGTCAATGAAACATCGTCTTCATTTTCAAAAACGTATCCAATGCTATGCCACTCAATAGGGTGCGTAAAAATTTCTTTTCGGCTCTACCGCCATTTTAAATTTATAAAAACAAAACCTAGCCTATAATCATTGGCCGGTTAAGACGAATCGATAAAGACCTCATTCATTAATATCCATCCAGCCGTTGAGATGTTTCGAGGGTATAAAGAAATCCACATACCCGGATACGCGTGAAACACATAACCTTTCTTGGCAGTCGGGTAAAAAGATCATGTAACTCCTGAGTAACACTGTGCATTTAAGGGTGAAAGAGTACTACTCATAGGATAATGCGGACAAGTTTTTTTACAAACTGCCCAAGCAGAATCAAAAATGCCTTTTTATATTCCTTTTCGAAAGATACTTCGATGTAACTTTGGTTATTGACAAATCAAGAAACTTCAAGCGACAATAATGAAGAGAAAGAAAACTCCCTTCCTCCAAACATGTGAGAAGTTGAAAAATTACTAATAGGTGTCCACTGATATGGCTCATTAAAATGCGACTGTGTCGCAGAACAGAAAAATGATGTGATAAAAATATCATTTATCCAAGTGGGGCAAAGAAAAGCGAGATATAACTTTAACTGAAATTAGGGTTAAACCCCTCAGTAAGGAGTCTTTCTTGTTCAAATCACTGTTACAAAAATTTTAATTCATTTTTAGTTATCTTTCTTTTTGAAAGAACAGTAGAGATACGTTAAAAAATACTGTTGAGAAAATTTTGAAAAATTATGCGTTGTACAATTAAAATAATTTTTCTTCCATAAATACTGTCAGTATCTCCTGCAACTGACACCAACCCTATTTTGAAAAACCAATAACTGACGGGAGGTGCTGGGTTCGAACCCGATCGCGCCTGTCGACCTAATCGTTCGGAGTTTTCGTGGTTTTCTTCGAGCCGTGGATTTTCCATGCGTAAATACGGATTAGGTTCCCTTAGAAAGACCCCCACGAAGGGCACTCCCCCCCGGGCCTATATCCCTCGTGTAGATAATTGGCCGTCAAAAATCAACTCAACCCAATAACTGACACAAAGTGAACCAGTGTCTGTCGCTTCATTTTCAAAGATAAAAAAAAAGCTATTTCAAGGAATTTATGCTTTAAAAATTCTTTTATCTTTATTATAAAAATAATATTTAAATCTTATTTATATATAACATCATAGTACAGATGCATGTTTCTTTTTTTCATGTTTTAAATAATTATTAAAGCAGATATTCAATAACTGACATTTTTGAACCAGCAACTGACAGTTGTTGTTAGACGCTGGCAGAACAATTTAAACTTTAAAAATTTTTACTAAAAGATAAATTTAATTCATTATTATTATTTATTTTAAAGTTAAAATAATTGATTTTGATTTTCTTTAATACTATAATAATTCTCTGTCAGAAACTGGAGAAATCCAATTCCTTTAACCAATAACTGGCATCCCCCATTAAGCTAAATTAAACAACTGTAAACTATAAATCATGACGCTAATGTATCATACGCATCTTTCAATAAACCCTTTATATACGGAATTATGAATTCAAGAAAATTTTATCTTCTAAAGCATTTATCGTGAATTTTTGAAACTACATTACAAGATTTAAAACATCATTTAATAAATTTTAGAAGGATTGAAGGATTCAGGAGGATTAATAAAATTTACTTTTATAGGGATTTCGTGCAATATTTATAACCCCACTCAAATCTTTTATTTTATATATTTTTCTTAGTATTTGGTAGAATTGGGAAATGTACAAATATAATGTTCTTACAGTAGAAATATAGAAATATTTCCGAATTGAAAAATTCCTGAACCCTACGAATGCTGAAAAAATGCAAAGGCAAAAGTAATCACCTTTTTGAAAATATTTTTGTTTTGTGTAACTAATAGTGCTTTTCGATAAAGATTAAGTAACGAATCTATAATTCATTCGAAACTGTATTATTACTAATTGATGTATTAAAGAAATTTTATAACAATATTTTAATGGTACTTATAAGTACCATCAGTAGATGAAAGTTAATTCCTACATGTATAATTTTGAGAACAGCTTAGAACGGATGCATAACAAATAGAGTAAATAAACACTACCCTAATTTCAGAAATTAGATGCACACTCTAAAATTAGGAGGAGTGAAAAGTTCACTCTTTGAAAGAGTGACAGACATTTTTACTCTTTTTGGAGTGTATTTTATAAAAATACACTCTTTAAAGAGTGGAATTTTCCACTCTCTAGAAGGAAGTGAAATGTCTCACTTCTGAAAGGGTGACTTATCTATGCATTGCTTATTAACCAATCAGAGCAGCAAGGAGACGACACCCTTAAAAGATAAGAAAAATGATCACTTTTTTGTCCGCCATCTTAGGATTAACAGATTAGGATATCATTAAAATTATTCTTTATGGAATACGTAAAATAAAGGTAAATCTTATTTAATTTTAAGCATTTATCCGTGTATATATGTGGAATGTTAAGATTATTAGCAAAATAGTTGTACGTTGTATAGAAAAAGATTGATCGTTAGAGTGTTCAAAAGTGATTGTCTGTTATATTTCTTCATGTAGCGGTTTGAAATATAATTCTTTTAACAACTGAATACAAACTAGAGATATGCACGGGCAGGCTCGAGCTGGGGCCGATTTTTACTCACGGAACTCGGGCTGGGCCCGGGCCACACTTTCTTTTGAAGGCTCGGGCCGGGCCTAACTTATTTTTTTCTGTACAAAGCCGGGACTGGTTCATTGCGAGTCTTCACGGCCCAAAATTTTCAGTCCTAATTTTGACCCAACCCGTATGAAAATCATTGTCTCAGCGTGGCCTGGTCCATTCAAAGGCCTGGCCCAAACATTTTTGCAAAAAATGCATACATTTTCAAATGGCCATTATTCTACACTTAAACATTAAAATTTATTCTTTTTAAAGAACACCAGATTTCTGCGTTTATTAAAATATAGCTAAATTAAAACACAATGAAACGTGTGAAAAAGAACCTGCATATGACGAAACCCAGTTTTAAACTCACTAACATGTTGATCCATGCATAATTAATATACAAATACATAAGGAAAGAATATATAACACATTTACACTCGCTAAGAAGGGAACTTGTCTATAACGCATTTTTTTCTCTTTTCTATGCAATTCCGTCTTACTGTACGGTTTGTTAGGGTTACTGGAACCACGAGGTAACTGGGCCATAGGCTATTTTATAAAAAAACTGTTGGTGTTTTTTAAGTTTTAGCTTTTGTGAGCAATGCCCCTTTATCTCTACCTCCTAAAAGAACGTGTATCAACTCAATCATAACTCTCACTTTGCTGTGATAGGTTGTCAAAAATTTACGTTTCTTTTTTAAAAAACAACGTCAATATGGTTGAACTTCCTCGGATTTTTTATTAAAATACTGTAAGTACTTTTATTAAACAAACTTTTTTTTTTAAAGATTAGACATATAACTACATTAATATTATTAGGTATCTATACATATTTACTTCATATTTTAAATGTAAGCCCGGTGTCCCAGATACCCCATAAATGTTTCAAGAATGGGGTAACTGGGACCATGTATCCAGGGTAACTGGGCCATGCTGGATCCAGTTACCCCAATAGTTATAAATAATTTTTTTGTGTTTCTCTTACTACGGGAAGTAAATTTCTCCGTTGGTTTTTGCTCACAATAAAGAAAATGATAGAATACCTTATTAAAATAACGTAATGAAATTTAAAAAAAAGTATATTGAGTGGTATCAAACCAAATTTCTTGACCCCTTGAGAGGCGGTGATGCCGTTATGGCATCACTTAATTTTAATTCCTAATTGCCACATTGGCCCCTGAATTTTATAATTAAAATTTAACCTTTATTAAGTACGCGAAAATATACTTTTACATGTTTTCAGATAGATTCTCTTGTAAATATTTGTGTCATTAAATTATTTCAACATTTTACGAATGCGAGTACCTTGCCCTTGAAAGCCAGATAGCCAGACCTTGAAATTGTACTATGCACAGGGGTCGCATTCTGTAGGCATAGGCTGCCAATTTTTACGCTTTCTTGCTACCCCTAAAATTTAATAGAGATTTTCGTTTTGTTTAATCATAAGATTTCGAAGATTAAGTAAGACAACATTTACTATAATATTTTAGTGGTAAGAGGAAAGCGTAAAAGTTGGCAGCTATACTATAGGGAATCTTCTTGAGAGTGCTCTAGAAAATTTACGAAACTTTCTACAGCACTCTCAAGAAGTTACCATAAAGGACTCATTTCATCTATAGACTTTGACCATGCTAAAGTTATTTCCAAGTAAGTTATTCCGCGCAATGCTATTATTCGTGAATCTTTAGAAATTCGTCTAAGAAACCATGAAGTGTGTAATGATAATGTTCCATTCACATTCCTGAAATATGGCTTTCTATTTTGAAATGTCAATGAAAATTCCACCTTTTTCAGCAGTTCTTTCATCTTTAGTTTCTTTGGTTAAAAGATGGCGCCACTGAACTGTTTATTTGGGATTAAGAGGTTACCGTTAGACTGATTTGTATTTTGAATTGATTTCAAAATGTAGCATGTAAAGTGTTTGTTGTCGATTTATATTTTAGAAAATTTTTCTCCTGACGAAGGTTTTAAAGATTAAACCGAAACGTAGAGTTTTATGTTAAACTTGTGAATAAATTGTTCGTTGGATAGCAACACCTATTTGTTTTGTATCGATATTACAACGTAAAGTCCTTTATTATTATTTTTAAATTGTATGTAAACATTTTTCTGCGGGTTATGATTTTAAAATTTTGAGACTGAGTAATATAAAAAAATTTAAATATAGATATTCTGCATCAGGTATTAAATTTCCTTCTATTATAAAAACATTTTCTACGTTTTTGATACACGTAATTTTTTACGCTAAACAATAAAACATGATATTTAAGCATTGGAATAAAATGTTTTTTTTTATGCCTGTTTTGAAGATTATGGATAAGACTGCTTTAGTATATTTTTTTAAATGGCCATATTTACTTACATAATACAGGGCTGAATATTTTTTTAAAGAGATTAATAACCACTTTTTTACACTAAAATGTTTTAAAAACAATAAGAATATTTCTAATGCAGTCATTTACTTTATTTTTAAGTTTCCTTTTTTTCTATTTCCAAGGTCAATCTGTTCCTATAAAACATATAAAATCTATTTTGCTCATAGTCACAAAATACAATATCTGCGCGAATAAAAAATTTAAATTAAATATGGCTTATCGTGGCTTATGACAATAACGGACGAAAATTAAAAATCATGATTAAGTTAAGGAATATGTTTAAAACAAAAAAAAAAAAATATATATATATACATATTCCAGAGAACTCAAAATTTAGACTCCATGTTCATATTAAATAAAACAAAAGCAAATCACAGCGGATAAAAAAAATTACACATTCTTAACATTTAAATCATGCTTAGAACTTATTTAAAGAAGAAGTGATTTTATAAGTATTGCGTTTAAATGGAAAGATTAAAAATATTTTAGAACAATAGAACTTTGCAAAAATAGCAATAATTTAAGGAAAAGGCACGGTTTTATATTTAAAACAAAAATTAAAATGAGATCAAACATTGTTAAACATATAACATCCACCTATTAAAAAGTTTTTAATAAAACTTTAAAAGTAATATCTTTATAGGGCATGCAATAAAAGCAAACACAAAGCATAAGATTGGAATAAAATATTTTAGTTTATTTCTGTCAGTAATCTAATTTAAATTCGTATGTAACTTTAACTGAATTTTTCCTTAAAAGTTCAATTAGTGTTACAAACTATGAATTAAATAAATATTGCTAATAAAGTATTTTATTCCAATCTTTACCACGCTTTATCTATTTCCATTGCATGCCGTAAAAGATGCGATTCTTTTAAAATGACCATAAAAGCAAAAAAAAAAAAACAAAAAAAAAAACCACTACCCCCCCCCCAAAAAAAACCCCACTACCCCCCCCCCCAAAAAAAAAATTAACAGTCACTCCTGTGGAAGAGTGACTATTCACTCCTACCAGGGATGAATAACTGCACTCTTTAGCAAGAGTGAATAGTTACTCCTCTGAAAGAGTGATTATCTACCCCTGTTTAGACATGATATTCACTGTCAAGGAGTGACTATTCACTCTTTCAGAGAGTCAAAAATTTCAGTTTGGCTCAGAGTGAATAGTCGCTCAAATGAGGTTGGGCATATTTTGACTCTGCGATAGAGTGACTATTCACTCCGGAGGAGTGAATAGTCACTCTTTTTTATTTAGAGTGTACTGTAAATTCTCATACCCAAAATTAAACACATTTTACAACACTTTTATCACCAAATTAACAACACATTAATGCGTTGTGATTTAGAAAACTTCAAATACAAAATATGTTTTGAGTTGTGATTGTTTTTTTAATATGTTGCAAAGTGTTGCTATCTAGACATGTGTTCTCAATATGTTGTAAAAGTGTTGCTATCTAAAAATGTGTTCTAAAAATAGTGTTGTTAGTTGCGTTGAAATCGTGTTGTAAATAGTCTTGATGAAAATATTTTCTTAAAATAGTGTTGTGCTGCACCATCAAATTAACAACACATTGTAAACACTGCACAATTTAGAATACTATAAAATAACACATGCAAAACTCTTTCAAAATACTTTCTACATGGTGCCTTTAAAATAACACACACACGACTTAAAACATACTCTTTATTAACCTCCTGAGACCCCGCGTCCATTCTATTGGACATTTTTGTTTTTTATGTAAAATATTTAATTTTAGTTGGAACTTGTAAATACTTGCTGTCCATTGTACTAGATAGTGTAGTGCTACTATCTGTATGCCAAAATAATAAAAAAAATTGAAACTAAATATGTGTTTTAGTCATTTAAAGTGGCAGATAACAAACAAAAGACTATTGAAGGTAAGCAGACAGTTTTAACGCTATTTTTCTTTATTTTTTAAAAGTATTTTGATATTAATGCTACGTAAATCTAATGTTAAGTGTTGTATCAATGAAATGACATCGCAGTTTAAGTAATCTAATGTATATTTTAGAGAATAAACAACTTTTTTCAAAATGTCCATTCTATTGGACGTTGGGTCTTCATCAGTTGCTTTTATTCATATTAGACTTTTTTTGTATACTGAAGAGAGACACTAGTTTTTACTTAAAAATCGACACAATATTGAAACAAATAATAGATACAGAAGTAGATAATATATATTCTTAAATAAATAAAAAATATTTAAATATTATCCTAAAAATGTATAATTTTACTCATAAAATGCTTTTTCTAAATCAGTACATTGTTAAATTTTGGATTTCAGTGAAATATATATATATATATATATATATATATATATATATATATATATATATATATATATTTGTGCAGAATTTGGTAAATATAGATAATTAAGTTTTTATTATGTTTTATTCTTATTCATAACTATTTTTGGTATTATTTTTCTGTTAGTATACTATTTATAATTGAAATAATAAATTTAATTATATTTAATTAGCAAAAATACTTGAAAATATAATTAAAGATAATGGTATAAGATTCTAAATAAACTCATTTTGATTTCTTTTTCTTTCTTCTTCTTGGCATTTACTTGTCAATAGTGGTAGCTGTGCCACTATTTATTATCATTATTCTGACTAACAAATTACTTGTGTTGAGAAGATTTAAAAAACAAAACAAAATGTTATTAATTTTTTATTATTATTACTAAATTTATCAACATATTTCTTAGTTAAAATACCCTTTTTCTACTTGATGATGCAAAAATTGAATTTATGTGGTATTTGGAAGGGACGTATAAACGATAAAAACGCGCTTCTGATGTCAGCAATTTTGTAGTGAAAGAAATAGGAACTTGACGCTAAAAATCAGGTTTTTAAAGCCTATGTAGCGATCTCATCTTACTTGATAAGTATAAAATAAAATAATTAAGCATGAAATGCAATTGTATTTGGTTATTCGTTTAACTATAAAAAATAAATGCAAGCTTTTTATATTATTTTACTGTTTGTAAGTTGTTTATAATTAAATTAGTTAATTTAATCGAATTTAAACAGAAATAAAAAAAATAAAGAAAATATAACTGAAGATTATAAATAAACTGTATTTTATTTCTTTTTAATTTCCTATGGCACCCAAATGTCAATTGTGATAACCGTGCCACTAACATTATAATTTTTTTTAGAAAAAACTTTTATTGTTTTTTTTTTAATTCCTTTTTTAAAAACTATTTAAAAATCAGTAAATTGATTTATACTTTTCAAATAAATTTCATCCAAAAGTACTTTTTCTCTTTGATAACGAAAAAATTAAAATTGTGCAATATTTACAGGTGATGTATGAACGATAAAAGCACATTTATAATGAAAGAAAATATAACTGAAGATAATAATTTAACATTATAAATAAACTGAGTTTTATTTCTTTTTAATTTCCTTTTGGCATCCAAATGTCAATTGTGATAACCGTGCCACTAGCTATTTATAATTTTATTTTTAAAAAAAACTTTTATTGATGTGATAGATTTTTTTTTATTCCTTTAGAAAAAACTATTTAAAAATCACTAAACTTATTTGTACTTTTCAAATAAATCTCAACCAAAAAATACTTTTTTTCTCTTTAATAATGAAAAACTATAATTGTGCAATATTTAAAGATGATGTATGAGCGATAAAAACACATTTATAATGAAAGAAAATTTTGCAATTAAGATTTTTTCATTCAGAATCATGTAATTCAATAATATGGTTTTTATAGGACTAAGACCCAATGTCCATTGTATTGGACACGTCAAAACTCTATATATTTTTAAGTTTTAAAAATAAATGATTATATATAAAGTTTTCTAGCCCCATAAAGAGCCTTAATCCTAAAAATGGTAAAATTTGTGCAAAAAATGCGAACTTGGGTCTCAAGAGGATATACATTTATAACACAATTTTAAAAATGAATATTTTGAAATGTTTTGAAAACACATTTTCTCCTTTTGTAATTTTTAACAACACTTTTTGCACAGTCTTTTTATTTGGCACAACACATTCGCAACACATTCACGACACAGTCGAAAATTATTTTAGTTAGAAGTGTTGATTATTATGTTCAGTTAGTGTTGCAAAAGTGTTTCACGAATTTGCAGTGGGTTGCTTCAAAATGAGACTTTCCGTGTCTCAAAAGTTCCTTCCTGATTGAATGTGTTCTTGGTCTACTAATAGTGAATATAAAATAAATATCTAAGTAAGCATAGATAGTATTTACTTTTCAGACTTTTACATAAAAATGCTTATTTGAGTTCGATTTTTGATGAAATGTCAGTTACTAGTTAGGTGTCAGTAACTAGGAGTTTCACCCTATATTAGGTACGGCAATTCGTTTGTCAATTTTGTTCATTCTCAGGATTTTATTAGCTTGACTCACAAATTGCCACCAACTTGCTTGTAAAATAAAATTATTAATGAAAGAAAAAAGTTGTCTATTGTAGTATTAAGTTAGTAACTCATTTGATTTCTGCCAAAAACAAAATTCAATTTATTCAATGAAAGAGAATTTTTTACACCATTCAATTATTTACATCTTTTAACGCGGATTTCTATTAGAGCGGACAAAATACGGCCTCCCTTGGAAGTCTGCAATAACCGGAGTTCACTGTTTACGTATACAGAGAGATTCCTTAAGGGGACTAGGTAACCTTTCAGGAAATTTTTTCACTGGTGTACATTTACTTGTTATATACACATATTATTATAAGAGGGTAAGCTATTAAACAGGTCACAAAGGGCAATAAAAAAAGGAAACCAAGATACATACTTAAAAGGCATATTTATTTCTCTATAGAATCGTCATTTACATTGATACATTTGTCCCATCTCTTTATGAGTTTTCTAATTCCTGCTGCATAAAAATCTTTGGACTGCACTCTCAGCCACCTGTTTACCTCACATTCATCGTCTGCATCAGTCGGCTGTAGGCTAAACCATGTGAACATCCTGTTGCAGTTGTTAATGCTGTTTATTGTTGTTCGCCTGTCAACTCTAACCATTTCCTCAACCTTCCGCACTGTGTCTTCTGTCGCAATCTCAACAGGACGACCACTTGGTTCTTCGTCAACAACTTTTAAACGCCCCTGCTCATCTTGTATAACTGCTGTCTCCTAAATTCGAACTTAACATCTTACAGTTGGACAGTGTTTCCACTTATTGGCATATTTGGAAACTGTTTACTACTAATTTCCGACCTCTCATATCGGTATGTGACCTACTTACTGACTTTCCCTCATAGGTAATACTTAGAAAAATTGATTTTCAGAAGACAAATAATCATCTTATAAGTAAAATATGAGAATTTTAATTAAAAAAAAAATTAAAATTTTTTTAAGTTTGCTGTTTTTTCATACAATACTGTGTTTAAAACATTAAAACTTCTATAAATATTTGTCAGATCACTCCATTATTTTTTGCATCGTCAATATAGTGTATAATTAATTAATTAGTTTATGAGAAAAAATAAAATATACAAACATAAGCAAAAACGCAGCAGAAAACTGGATTTCTTAAGTGTTTTGATTTTTATATATTTTTTCTTTTCGTTATATTGTAAAATCCATCCCTAATTTTATAAAGTACACTATATTGAGGTTACAAAAAAATAATGGAATGATTTGACAAATATTTGTAGAAGTTTTAGTACTTTAAACAGAATACTGTATAAAAAACCAGCAAACTTTACAACTCTTTACATTGGAAAAAAAAAAAATAAATAAAGTTCCCAATTTTTACGCAAAATGATTTTTTTCTTGTCAGTTTTTATAAGTATTCCCTATAATAATATGTATATATAATAAGTGAATGTATATAAGTAAAAAAAAAATCTTCAAAGGGTACCTAATCACCTCAAGTCCTGTTCGTCTCAAATAACTGGTCAACCGAGTTTGTAACAGCCATAATGGTACTGTAAAAAATTTCAGCAAGCCGTGCAGTCATCCAACTGCATTTAAAGTTACAGTTACTTGAGCATGTTAAAAAACGTTCTCATTGGTCAGAATTGAACGATTTTTCTGAAGACTGAGGTCGGCAGTCGATGATTTTACTTTACCACTATCATTTCTTCCATTCGACAATCAACATTGAAATCAGAACTAAAAAAAACAAAACAAATGCTACACCGTTGGCAACAATGTCGATACACGCGAGACTTCATACCTGAGGTCTCAGAAGCATTTTCATAAGTAACAGATACCTATATCTCTTTCTCACTAATCATGGACCCTACCAATAACACTTATATACCATAAATAAACGAGACTCACCTCTTTGCATCTGTGGATCTTTAACAACATCATTACACTATATTTTGCATTTCACAGTAACACCCTATTACCACGTTAAAAAGCCACAACAGATGACACTGCCTGACTGGCTAACTAACCTGCTTGACCGCCCAGTTCTCCTGCAACGTATAGCGGATTGTATGAAATTTTTAGAAGACAGCGAATTTATATTTGCTAATCTCCTCCCTTTATGAGCTAGTTGAGTCAACTTGTTGTTCTCAGCTCCCATTTCAGACAGGAGTCCCTGTTTTGTACATAATGTAAATGTTTGTCTTATTTCCTTTGGTTTGTTTTATTTAGTAATTTAGTATCTCTATATAATAAAAGGCAGTGTAACGCATCCGGGGCGAACCTATTAATCTTACCAGTCTCCGATAAGATGGACCCACGTTAGGCTTAATTTTGATTTGAGATGTATATGAGAAAACTTATCTGCCTAAATGCAAATCTTTTCTACCTAAAATCCCTTCTGTTCAAAATAATTTTCTATAAAAGTTACAAAACTAATAAAATTTCAATGATTTACGCAGCCATTTCAGAAAACAAACGTAGCGCACTTCCTGCGTAAAACGTAAATAAGAAGCTATGGTAAAGAGTCATTCCTTTTGTGATTCATTGAAAAAAAAATTAAACCATGGAGCTATGGAGATTAAAGGAGACGACATAAATGACATCACTTGAAGCTGTCCTACCCCTGCTGCGTGACGCCAGCCGCGGGTAAACAAAAGAAAAACACCAATAGGCGTGAAGAACACTTTAACAATGCTTCGCGTTCGTTCTTTCGGATAGGGTTCAACCCGCGATACCTATTTATTAATCAATATACATAAAAAAAAAAAAAAAAAATTGGAGGGAAGTGGAGAGGGTAAACGATAAAATACAATTTGAAAGTGTTATTTAAAAAAAAAAAACAGTATTATTTCAATGGTTGCAGCAGACTGTTTAATTACGCAGTTTTATTACATATTTGTTAAATTTATGTTTTATTAAGAAATCTTAATATTGTTATACTATATTAGCCCGAAAACCTGGTTTACCCAGAAATATTGTAAATGCTAATTGTGTGTTTATTAGAACATAAACTAGCCAAACTTTGCTCATCTAAACGCTCCCATATTGTTAATTATTTTTTATCAGTTTTTCAAATTTTAAGTAAAAAACACAATTTTTACCCACCGTCCTAGGACGGGCATTTACACTAGTTTTCATTATATTTATCAGTATATGCATTTCCCTTAATGTTTTCCAGCTCTAATATTCAAAAAATGTGTCTTGTAATTGTTTATGCATGTATAGAACATAGTACAATTTCTGTCAATGTATGTACTGATGACACTTCTTGTGAGTTTCAGAGTCAAAAACAGCAAACTGAATTTATTTTTCTGTATGTTATTAACTGTTTTAAAATATTGTAAAGACTAGTCATTACTAATGTATCTTACCATATGCAGTGGATTTGAGTCTAGCCCCCGGATTGCACTTATACTCTAAAGCGAAAGCTGAGTTCCTGGGGCGGTCATCCCTGGTGAGAATAGAAACAAATTACATTTAAATAATTTTCTATAAAAACAATGAATTAGTAGACAATTAGTTGTAGTTGTTTTATACTTGTGTGGTGTCTGGGCGAAGTAAAACGGATATGTGATATATGATGACATGTCTGATAGCGTCCCCTTGCGGTAAAGTCGGAATTAGTGAAAGTATCATGCAAACTACAGAAAATGTAATCAAAAGTAGCACTAGCAAGATTATATCAAGCAGAAACCATTCAAATAAATTTTAATGAAAGTAAGATATTTTTTCCCTCCAGTCCACACATTATAAGAGAAACCATCATAGAGCTTGTAACATAGAAAAGTGTAATATATAACGATACAGCGTCATTCAACTTTCCAAAATGATGGCTCGAGTTACTCAATGGTTACGAAAATAAAAATAAACATCCAAAAAAGATTAAAAAAAAAATAACATGCATACTATGAAAGAGTACGCGAAAAATTGAATGACGGCGTTTCATAGACCGTGCAACTTTAGAATATTTTTATTTATTTGTTTTGAAAATGTCTCGGGGAGAGTCGAAACATGTAAACAGTTGAATAAACCTATTTTTACTGTTTTTAACGTTTTAATTTACACCTTTTAGCAATTAAAATTAGCATATAATCATAAGTTTAAATACAAAGTTTACACTGTTAAAAATCTGCAGCAAACGGTTTAGACGTTCAACCGCTTTTATAGGAAATTGTAAAATAAGCTTGATTTTCCTCTATTGTGACCAATGAGAACGATTAATAATATGGTCAAGTACTCGTTATATGTAAAAACGGTTAAGTGGCGAGGCAGTTTGCTGGAGATATTTAACAGTGCAGAGTATTCTCGATTTGATAACAAAATACATATTGCGCATACACCTGCGTTAAATAGTTCCAGTTCCATGTACAGATCAATATATTTGATTAGGGGTTATGCATATATAACGTTATCATTTTAGGGGGGAGGGGGGTCTGGCACATGATATCTTAAGATATCTCAAGGGGTAGGGGGGATTTGTCTTTTGATATCGATATCATTTTTGATCCAACCCAAATTTTCTCAATTTAACTTTGTCTTTAAATCAAAATAGTATGTTATTTTCTTTTAGTCTATTATCTATTTTTATGAAAATATAAAGATATTATTAAAATCCTTAAAATTATGATTATAAAACTATATATTTAATTCCAATATATGGAATACATTAACGATTTGGCATTTCTATTCTTCTGTCATATGTGTATGCATATATAATACGCTGCTCGGGAAACCATATGCGAAGTATGTTTGAAATGATACTTGTGCTTACAAGTAAATAAAAGAGAAAGACAGTTTTCCGCCTATTTTTTTAATAAGTTCTGTCTCCCCCCCCCCCTTCTTCCCACCGTGCGGGGGCAAGTGCAAGAAGGTATTATTACTGTTGAATGCATTATGTTACAAAAATATATTATTAAATACTTTTAAATAGTAACTATTTCTTTTATTAATTCTTTTATTTCTCTACTATTTCTTTAAGTTATTTCATATATAAAGTGATATTTTATTAACTTCTCTTGAATCAATAAAGTATGCAAAAACTAAATGTAACCCTATTTATATATCACTCCAAACAAAAGAAAAAAAAATGTTGGACATTGATAACGATATCATTACGGGGGGGGGGGGGGGAGGTTCGAGCTATGATAACTTATGATATCGCAAAAGGGGGGGAGGGGGTCTGAAATTACCAAAAAGTTGATAACGTTATATATGCACAGCCCCATAGTGATAGTGATATAAGACGTTTTGTTTTTGATAAACATTAGTTTTCCCAGAAAGTGGAATTAGATTTTTTTTCAATGCATGCCAATTAAATCTCATCAAATCAGAATGCGACCGTATGCAAATATAAAGCAATAAAGGGAAAGTTTTTATACGCAAACGAGAAAAAAAGGTGTTCTGACTTCATAATAAGTTCGTAGATGTACTATTCTAAAATATATTAATTCAGTGCGTTCTTAGATGAATACTTCGAATTCAATACTTTTTTTTGTTGGAATAGGCCAGTTATGATGGTTCATCCAAAGAGAGCTAAAACATCAATAAATCATGAATTATTTTTTTTAAATGAACCTAATAATCAAACCTTCGTTGAAAATTATGAGGTCAAACATGTTCTCTATATTTCGGAAGTTCCAGAATAATTCATTATGTATATCTCTAAACATTCAACAAAGCGTCTAAAACTAGTAATGTCTGATGAATGTTCATACATAATGCATACGTATAAGGTTATATTCACACATTACTTCTGAAAATATACCTTAAAAATTATTTTTATGTGTGTGTTTAATTCTTCATCGACAGACAGACATCAGCCCTATACTGAAACTAGTCGTTGGGGGCACCGTAATACTTACACATCATGGATATGTATATTATAAAATATGAAAATAAAACATGTGTAAACTATTTATAAACTGCATATCCAGGGATAACTAGGGTTATTGAAATTTAATAGGCTTTGTCGCACTATTGCATTCTAAGTGCATACCAAATTTCAAGCCTCTATCTCAATTTGTACGGTAGATAGAGTGTTTAAAATCGTAGATTGATGACGTCATAAACTTTAAATGCTCTATTACTAAAATGTGTAAAAGAAACATCCTTATAACTCCAAAAATGATAAACATAATGACTAACAATTTACTGCGTCGGATTAAGCGTCTCATTTCCAATTAAAATATATCTTTGAATTGAAATTTAAAGGAAATACAGGGTCATGAAAAATCGAAGAGTGTGGGAAATAGGATTACAAATATCTCGGTAACTCATTATCCGATCGACTTCATTTTTTATGAAAAAATTATGTTTTTTATCACCTTTTATATTCACTCCTTAAAGTTAACAATTTCGAAAATATTTAGATACCTTTTATCAGAACTAATATTTCGAGAGTCCCCCCCCCCCCAAAATATATATATATATATACATATAGTTCCGGATAATCGAGCTTAATGAAATTCAGTAGGATTCTTCTGATTCTTACATACTAAGTACACACCAAAAAGTCTCTATCTCAATTTGTTTGGGAGATAGAGTGTTTACAGACACACAAACAGACGAGTGGCAATTTTTTTCTAAAAATATGTTTTTCGTAATCTCCAGTGTCTGAAACGCGTAAATTCGTCAAATATTTTTTTTCAATTTTTAAAACGATGACAAGGCTCACCCTTACTACGTATGATGGGTAAATATAAAACAGAAAGAAACGGGCACAGAGTGGGATAAAGCCTATATTCAGATTTTGTAGCCATATCTATTGCGGATACGTTCTGAATAAATATTTTAAAGGTTTGATGCATTCAAAAAATAAATATTTTAACTAAGCAATTTATTTATTTTTGTGAATTTAAAAAATAGTATAATAAATAAAACTGACCAATATATTTTCCAAAAGTTTTTATAATATCCATTGATAAAAAAAAAGGAGCATGCATATCGTATTTTATAGAAGTTAGAAGCATATAATTTATTTATCATTACATTTTAACAAAGACATTTGCATTTTCGAAACGTTTAAAGCAAAAAGTTACTACAAGTGGAAGTATATCTTAACCGGTACAATAGTTTACAGTACCGTGCATTTGTATAACGTAATTTTTTCCCCTATACGTTCTCAGTTTGTGGTGATGTAAAACCTAAAACTCATGTTAATCTACCTCAAGAAAGTACTATATATACACGCACTTATCTTTAGATATAATGGACAATCTTTTTTTTTTTTTTTTTTTTTTTTTTTTTTTTTTTTTTTTGTAATAAGCTTTTACTTTTAAAAATACAGAACTGACTTTTATTATTTTTTATTTTAATTCATTTTATACTGTATATTTAAGCTCGTAATTGAAGTCTAGCATTGAGCAGTGTAATCGAACTTTATACTCTCATACAGTATAATTCGTATATATTTACAAAATATCCCCTCCAGACAAAAAAAAAAAAGACATTTGAGATAATGCATAATTTAAACCGCTTCACAAGGTAAACAACACGCAAAGAAACTGGTTACAAAAAAAAAAATCACAGTTTCTTTATCAAATATGAAAACTAAAGTTTTATTTTTACTTTATGAAAATATAGTGTAGGTAAAGCATTTAAATAACGATTAAATCTGTATAAGAGAATGAACAAAAATTACAACTTTCAAACTGTAATTCCGAAAGAGAACGTATATGGAGATTGTATTATAGAGAACTGCCGCAAAAAGCTTTATGATAATCTGCCTACGGATTAGATATTAAAAAACGTTTTAATATTTTCTTCAAAAGTTTTGTGTCCGATTCTGTAAGGAAAATCAACAACGAAAATTAACATAATATAAGTTTTAAATATTTCGAATATGTAACCAGGCATGCGTGGCTCAGGTGTATTGTTTTCAGTTTCGAACAGGCTGATCCAGTGTTCGAATACAGTTGATTTCATTGTGTCAGAAATATCATTGAATCAACGATACTCTATGCAATTATGTATGAAATTATTTATATGTAGATGGTAGTTTATTTTTCACGATATATTGAAAAAGTGAGTAGCGGCACTTCCGATTTTGCGTACTTTTTATAATCTATTGAAAATTTAAACTGAGTATGAGAAGAATCGATTTAGTGCGAAATGTTATATTTTCATAGCACTAAAATCACTGCAATCAAAGTGTTTTGAGATATCTAAATGGAAGACAATCGGGATACATCTTAAAGTACTAGGTATGATTGAAATTTATTTAGTAATTTTTACAAATGTTCTTCCTTGTTGTTAATAGGTATGCGCAGGGCTGCCATGGGCGGCTATTTTTGTATTCTATTCGTACCACTATTTTAAAAAGTAAATTTTGTAGTATATTTCTCTTTCAAATGTTGTCAAACAGTATACGGACGTATTTTGTTTTGAGAATGTGGTGCGAGATAGAGAATTAAAAAATAGTCGGCTGTGGCAGCCCTCTATGCGGGATATCCCGTATTATCGCTGTCTAATGGCTAATTAATAAGCGATGGTTTCATTAATGTGTTGCTTGTCGACGAAACATTTCGATCATATTAAAAGTCATTTAGGCCAATAAAGTTAATTTTGAAAAAAAGTTCTAATAAATGTTTATATGATTTATAGCTCTATAAATTATAGTTATATAAAGGTTCTCCATGCTTAAATAAGTAAAACAAGAAAAAGTCATTTTTGTTCGTCCAAAGCTTAACAAGTGATGATGTTTGAATCTTATGAATTTTGCGTATTTTCTGGAACCAAAACGGAAAGACGCGTTGCTAATTCCGAACAAGTTGGAAATTGCTCGTCAAACGTGGCAAATGAGGTGCGTTCGTACTATAACTAGTTTTATATTTATTTTTTGCACCCCATATTGTACTGAATGTATATTCTTTTGCACTTCATAAGTGCATAGTCTGTAACATCATTAAAATGCACTTGCAATAATTTTTTCCCATTCCCCGTAATGTAACAGAACACTTTTGACTGTCACTGTAATTAAACTATGCATCCGATTTTCATACAATTTGAAATGGCTCGACGAAATTTTGAAACAATTATATATTTAAAATTTCAGACCATTCGGAAGGCTTTAACATCATTAAAATGAACTTGCAATAATTTTTTCCCATTGGCCGTAATGTAACGGAAAACTTTTGACTGTTTCTGTCATTAAACTATACATCCGATTTTCATAAAATTTGAAATGGCTCGACAAAATATCGCAACAATTATGTATTTAAATTTTCAGACCATTCGGAAGGCTGTAACACCATTAAAATGCACTTCGAATAATTTTTCCCATTGACCGTAATGTAAAGAAAAACTTTTGACTGTCCCTGTCATTAAACTATACATCCGATTTTCATAAAATTTTAAATGGCTCGACAAAATTTTGCAAAAATAATATATTTAAAATTTCAGACCATTCGGTTGGGTAGTTTTTGCTCCGTTATATGCGGACAGACAGACAGACGGAGAGACGGACTGAACGACGACTATAGGTGCTACGTATTTATATAATTACGAACGCACCTAAAAAGTAGAGAGAGAAGGTATTGTGGATCACTGACTACCTTAGCTCAAAGTGTTTGTTAGGAAGGTGCCTGTAGCCGTACTGGCTCCGCCGTAACCATGTCAATCGTGTTTGTCAAGAATAAAAGCTATCACAAAGCTGCCTACGATTTTATCTTTAATGGTTAATATAAATGTAAACTAACCTAAACATCAGCCATAATCATGCCATAAAGATTATTTAGGCAAAAATCAAAACTCATTCTATAGAAAAATGCTTTTTAAGAGGTTAATTGTGTGAAAAAACGTTTTTGCATGAAAAAAATACTAATATTCAGTTTGGTAGACTTTTCAAGAAACTGTAAGATCACTTACATTGAGATCTTCCAAAATCACTCAAACACAATGATTGACATAGTGAATTATTAATTTGTTTATTTTTTTTTAATCAATTATATATTTTTTTAATTTATACGAAATGTCATTTTTAAATATTTGAAATTCACACAAATGTTAAAATTATATAATTGGAAAAAAAATTCACCCATTCATTCAATATGTCCAGGATTTTGTTTTGGATGCATTTGGAAGAGTTCTATGTAATATGCTGGCAGCACAGACAATCACCTCATCGAGTTGGAGGCTGAAATTCCAGAATTAGTTAAAACTCGATTCCCATATTAAAACGCAATCCGTCTGCCAAGTCATATCTTGGTGGAACACCTAAAAATTCGATTTTAACGGTCGACTCGTAGGTTTACCATTGCATTTTTCTGCACCCAAAGGTATGAAAACATGGCGGACTGGAAGCAGGAAAATACAGTGGTAAACCTACGAGTCAACCGGTAAAATTTGCCAAATTATTAGTCCCATTCGAAAAAAATTCTCGAACCTTGTTTCTAAGATTATTATATTAAAATTAATCATTCTTGTAGTGTAATAAGCTATTCAAAGGATTACACTGAGTACTGATTTTAATATAAACGAGATATTTAGCAATTGATTTTTTAATATTTCCTATAGCTGAGTGTCAACACTATTCATTACAAAATCCAGAAATTTTGTTCCGTTTGCATTTTCTACTCGTTTGTTACATGCCAAATAATATCACTTGTAATTGTTTAGTGTTATAAATGTTTCTACAATTTTTTTTAGTATTAAATGCAGGTTTTCAGCTGAAAAATAACATTGTTTAAGGAATTGTGTACAGCAGTAATTAAGGGGTCTCAGGACACTTAAAATTGGAAAAAAAAAAAGACCATTTTCAACATTTAATATCTTAAAATGTGTTTGATATTAAGAAAATGAAAGATATAAGTATGTTCTTTCCTTGCAAATATTTAAAAGATTTCAAGATGCAGAATTAGCATTTACAGGGTGCTCTAAACTGTTAGACATTTGACGAGCAGAAAATCGGCATAACAGCTTATGCGCACGATTGCAAAATAAATCTTGCAACTAGAATGAAATTTTTTGTGACAAATTGTACTTCATACTGTATTAATTACCCTGAACCTAAATAAATTTGTATTTAAAGCATTTCTATATTTTTAATACAAAGTTGTGTTTAACTAATGCAAAATTTAGAAAATTTCAAAAATATAACCCCCTTAAAAAATATTTTATTTTTACAATAAAAAAGAAATTTTAGGTTCAGTTTATACAGACTAACATGAAACATATGTTTTGAAAATTTCATGATAAAAGAATCAGAAGTTTTCGAGATATCGTGCGCGTTATGCCCAAAAGTGTCATTTGGAGAAAAATTACTTCAAAGTTTTGGAAACACCGCTTTTGCTATTGAACGAGTATCATTCTAAAAGTCATAACTTCTGTTCTAATGGGAATTTGAAGACAACAATTATATCAAAATGTTCAGAAAACATAGAAGTTTATCATCTAAAAAAATTAAAATTTCGAAAATTTTAAAGCTTTAAAAGTCCTGAGACCTCTTAAAATGGGTGCCAGGAGAGACATTTCTCCAAGAAAACGTGCACAGATTCAACTTCTCTTGCAAAATTTTCACTTGATTCAAGCTGAAATTGACAAAACGTTTTCTGTGTCTCGAAAAACTAAAGTAAAAAGAAAAGAAAACCACCAATTTGAATGGAAATGAAACACCGAAGAGACAAATGTAAATAAGTGCGAGTAATAAGCTAAAATTACGTCCACTAATAACCATATCACAATATTAAAACATATATTTGCTTAAAAGACGTTAAAAAACACATTAAAAGTAAATTAAAAATCTATATTGATATGTTTCAACTCTTTTACTGAGTCGTCATCAGAATGTATAACAGAAAATTACAAATACAATGCATATGAAAATATGAAAAAAAAAAAAAAATCATCGAATATAAACAAGTAACCATATAACGCAAGCTACATTTTCGCGATCGCACGTGTTCCCTCTATGTCGCGACTCCATAAGCTGCCCATCCATTCAATCCATAAATTCGGGATACGAAAAGATAATGTATCGTTACAAACTCCTGAACCTCTTAAATAAATTTCAATGGACTCTCTTATAAATAATTGTAAATAAAAATTAGACCTGTAGATAATTCTACTCTCGTTAAAAAGTATGTTAATGTTCTCTATTTGATTCAGCCGGGATAAAGCAGTATTACCTCTATTATATTTTATGTCCTCTATATGTTCTTTACATCTGATATTGAATTTTCGTTGGGTCATACCTATATAATGATTTTTGATTCCCCACTCCCTAATAAATGGAATCATATAAACTCCTGAGAGGTCATCCCTATTAATAGGATCGATTTTAGTGTTTAAAAGAATCTTTGATTTCAGAGGAGGCTTCGCGATCAAACATAAACCAAAATTTCTTAAATGATTTTATATATGTGGAGCAAACATTCAAACCATGCGTTCTCCTTTAGATACAAATTTTCAAAAAACTGATAAATTAGAAAATAAATTGTATTTAATTCTAATTTGTATTGTGTATTTTTATTACTGGCTGTTAGAAATAATTGCAAACATACTTAAGATATTAACCCTAAAACAAATCAATAAAATGCATTTAATATTTAGAGAAATCACGTTTTGTCCGAATTCAGAGGAGGAAACATGTTTTGAATACTTGACAAGTGGATAAAATGCTTTTTGAATGAAATAAGTTCTAACTCACAAATAATACAAAAGCATTATTTTATTTGAGCAAATACTGAACTTCAGTTGATTATTGATATAATAAAATGACAGATTATGGTACTTAGTAGTATTCATTAAATATTTACTAAATAAATACTCGTTTGCCAAAAATCCACTTCAAATTTTAAAACCAATAGCTTCATCTAGACAGTCACACACTGCCCCCTCTTCTTCATTGCAGGCTGGTAAATCATGGATAGTGTAGTCGTACCATTTGAAGACATCATCAGGTAGATTTTGTTACTGTTCACCATACATTACCTTCAAAAGTTTGTCAACATCTTTTTTCTTTTCAACTGCTATGGCGTGGCTAAGAGGAGGAGATTCTAAAACAACCCTTTGAACACGGGCAACAGTTACTCCCTTTTTAAGAAGATTTACACCAGATTCTTCACGTAGATCTTGAAATATATAATTCTGGAAGCCTTTAACTTTAACAGTTCTCTTACTTTTCTCTAAAACAATCCGTTTAAATTGCGATATGTGTGGTAGGTTTCGAAAGTACGCATCAAGTTACAACTGTGATTGGAAGACTGGTGAAATCACTGTTTAACTTAATGCAGGCTTTGGAAGAAGCACTTTTTGATTGAAATGACAAATTTTAAAATTGGTTTATAATCGGATAAAAAAAAATTGGTTGAAAATACTGTTTATTTCTGTGCAATTTAACACAGAGTTCATAAAACTACCAATAACTCATTTTTTATTTTTTGAGAGAAAACACGGTTTGAATGTTTGCTCCTCCTATATTCAAAGAATCCCGGGAAATAATTTGCTACAACCCTTTTCATATTAACTTCATTAATAGTTTTATTTTTATTTTTAGAAGCATCTATGTACATTTTATTAAAGGAGATCTGAATCAATTTGTTTAGTAATTTTACCTCATAGCCATTATCAATAGCAATAACTATTTATTTATATTCGATGATTTTTTTTCCATTTTTCATATGCATTGTATTTGTAACTTTCTGTTATACATTCTGATGATGACTCAGTAAAACAGTTGAAACATGTCAATATAGATTTTTAATTTACTTTTAATGTGTTTTTATAACGTCTTTTAAGCAAATATATATTGTAATATTGTGATACACCAAAGAGAGTTGGATGGAGTAGGAGAAAACTGATTTCTTCACAACATGATGACAGTTTTACTGAATTTGAGCGGAAATGGCAGAAAAAAACTTTTTCAATGCAGTTTCAAGTTGCGCTAGGTAACTACGGAATTATTTTGAGTACAAGAACCATCCGCAGAAAACTTTTTGAGGCTGGTTACAAGTCCTATCGTCCAAGGAAGAAACCGGAGTTCACTGAAGTCATGAGAAGGCAACGACTGACATTGTCCAAATCGTTTAAAAACTGTACTGTTGATTACTGGCAGATGATAAATATCTTTCTGGGATAATAAAAAGATATTTATCCTTTTCCAGGCATCAACTATCCAGGTTTTAAACGATTTGACCAAAGTCAGTCGTTGCCTTATCATGTCTTCAGTCAGCTTCGGTTTCTTCTTTTGTCTATAGGCCTTGTTGCCAGCCTCAAAAAATCATCTTCTTCGAATGGTCTTATGCTCAAATCCATGCCCTGGTTACCCAATACAGATTTCAGCTGCATTGAAACACTTTTTCTCCTATTTCTGCTCAAATTCAGTAAAATTATCATCACGTTGCAATGCAGTTTCGTTTCTTACATATCGTCCAACTCTGTTTGGTGTTCCATTTCCATTGAAATCGATGTTTTTCTTTATCCTTAGTATAGGTTTTCGATACAGAAAACATCTACTGGCAATTTCAATTTTAATCAAGTTAGAGTTTTGCAAGTGCACCAGAGTCTGTCCAAGTTTTCTTAGAGAAATTTCTTTTCTGGCACTCATTTTAATTACTGCTATAGAAAATTTCTTAAACAATGTTATTTTTCAGTTGAAAACCTACATTTAATACAGAAAAAAAGAGATTAGAGAAACATTTATAACACTAAATAATTAGAAGTGATATTATTTGGCATGTAACAGGCAAGCAGGAAATGCAAACACAAGAAAATTTCTGGATTTTGTAATGATTAGTGTTGCCACTCACCTATAGAAATTATAAAGAAATCAATCTTCCCGAAATATTTCATTTATATTGAAGTCAATACCCGTTGTAATACTTTGAAAAAGCTTGTTACACAACAAGGATGGTTTATTTTAATATTAATCATTTTAGAAACAATGTCTTGAGAATTTTTTTTGAATGTGTATATTTGTGGGTATAATTAATGGGTATAATTTTCGAATGGGTATAAATGGCCAACACTGTTTAAATGCGTCTAATTTTATCTTTGTTTACACTAGATTTTAAAATTACACGTTGCCAAACCTATTATTAGTAAAGTCCTTCCGGCCAGTGCCGGGAGGAAGAGGTAGCTTTCATATTCCTTATTTTAAAAAAGCCAACATATATCATTCAAACACACGAAGCTCAATTTAGTGGAAACCGAATATAGGAGATTCAATACTAATTTTTATCAATATAATGAATGAGAATTTTGGAAATTAGTCAGCTTTATCCAAGCTGCAATTCTTTAAAGTAACTTATATTTGGCTGCCAAATTCGGCGATTTCTTAAAGTGCCTGCCATTTTAAGACAACATGGTGGATGAGGCTAACCAGTGAACTTGATCGAGACCTTAGTAATTGCTGTGCACATGCTCACTCATATAGGAATCGGTTGATACATATATACGAGTGCTGTCGCATGCAAAATATCAGATTTTTCAAAATGTCACCCACAATAGAAATTGAAACTGCTATATCTGAGCCATTTTTTAAGGTAAAAACAAACAAAAAAAATGCTCCTGAATCCTTATATCAAGGTCAAATACTTAAGAAAGAAACCTTTTTCAATTTCTAATTTTTTTGCACCTCACTTTAAATATATATATATATTTTAATTTAATGGCCGCCATTTTGAAACAAGAGGGCTGATGAATCTGGCCAGCCAACTTGGTTGAGGTATTGATGTATACTATCCACATGCCTTCTTACATCGAAGTAGGCGAATACGTGTGTTATCACGTGACAAATACAAGATCGTTTCAAAATGTTAGCCATGCGAGAAATTCAAAGTGCTATAATTCAACCATTTTTTGAGATATAAACAAAAGAACAAATTTTCAGAAACAAAAACTGCTCCAGAATCTTTGTATCAAGGCCAAACACATAAAAAAAATCTTTTTCATTTTCCAACGTTTTAATACCTCATTTTAAATTTTAAATTTAATTTTTTTTAAATGGCAATCCTTTTGAAACAAGATGGCGAATGAAGCTGGACACCGAACTCGGTCGAGACATTGGTATGTACTATGTACAGACCAAGTTACATCCAAATCGGTTCATAAATACGCTTGTTATCGCGTGACAAAAATCAGGTCGTTTTAAAATGTCAGCCACAATAGAAATTCAAAATGCTATTACTCAGCCATTTTTTTTAGATATAGACGAAACAAAAACTGTTCCGGAATCTTTCTATTAAGGTCAAACACATACGAAAAAAATCTTTTTCATTTTCCAATTTTTTGGTATCTCATTTTAATTTTTTTATTTTTTAAATTATTTTAAATGGCCGCCATTTTGAAACAAGATGGCGGATGAAGCTGGCCAACGAACTCGGTCGAGATATTTGTATGTACTATGTACACACAAAGGTACATCCAAATCTGTTCATAAATACGCCTGTTATTACGTGACAAAAATCAGGACGTTTCAAAATGTCAGCCACGCTAGAAATTAAAAATGCTATAACTCAGCCATTTCTTAAGATATAGACGAAACAAAAACTGCTCCGAAATCTTTGTATAAAGGTCAAATACATAAGAAAAAAATATTTTTCCATTCTCAATTTTTTGGCACTACATTTCAAATTTCAATTTTTTTTTAAAATTTTAAATGGCCGCCATTTTGAAACAAAATGGCGGATGAAGCTGGCCAACGAACTCGGTCGAGACATTGGTATGTACTATGTACACACCGAATTACATTGAAATCGGTTCATAAATACGCCTTTTATCTCGTGACAAAAATCAGGACGTTTCAAAATGTCAGCCACGCTAGAAATTCAAAATGCTATAACTCAGCCATTTCTTAAGATATAGACGAAACAAAAACTGCTCCGAAATCTTTGTATAAAGGTCAAATACATAAGAGAAAAATATTTTTCCATTTTCAATTTTTTGGTACTACATTTCAAATTTTAATTTTTTTTTAAATTTTTAAATGGCCGCCATTTTGAAACAAAACGCCGGATGAAGCTGGCCAACGAACTCGGTCGAGGCATTGGTATCTACTATGTATTACATCGAAATCGGTTCATAAGTACGAGAGTTACAGTGTGACATAGGTCAGATATATATATATATATATAAATTTTGAACGGAGGGTGGTTTCGGGGTCTGGAGGTCATGATCGATGAAAATATACCAAATTTTTTTGAAATCGCTTTCCTCCGAACGGCTGCAATAGGTAGCTTTTTGTAATGAAAGCTACCTAATATGACGCCCATTCATTAAATCATTAATAAATCATGATAGTCTGAAATGAGTTAAATTTTTTTACATTATTTTAATTTTATGAACACAATTTTTCATGCAAGTATTAAAAAAAAAATACGATTTGATGTTTACATAATTGAAGAATGACAGCTTTTTCCCAATGATTTACCTTTATCGCACATTTTAAAATTTTACTTATACGTGATACCATTTAGATGTTCCTCTGAATTTTTAATTGCTAGCTTTTAAAATAATATTAATAATATTTTAATCTTTTTACCTGAGAAATATCTCGAGGAATTTTAAAATATCTTGAATATTCTAATGAGTTTTTCTAAATTGTGTTAAACATCATTTAATTGTTTAAGTCAATAAAATTTTCTCTGATGGCAAATTGCTTTCCGTGTTCAGAAGGAGGAAATAAGCCTTTTTTTTCAAATCCAAATTAAAAAAAATATATCATTACACTATAACTAATTATTTTAAAGAAAGCGGAGTATAAAAAGTGATATCAATAAACATAGTGTCTAAAATCAATATGTTCATAATATGATCATCCTTTGAATGATAAAACTAAAAAAAAAAAATTGCACAACTTAAAAGTCTCGTCAACTGTTTCGTGAATGTGAGGAAAAAAACTACACTTTAAAGATAATAATAACAATAAGAATGTATTTTTTAAATTAAAATACACAAGCTTTATTCGACACTCTTAATCATACGTACTATCTCAAAATACCATTAAGTACATTAAAAAAGGTAAACATCATAATTAAAAAAACAAAAACAAAATAATAGAGTTCACACCTTTGAAAAAATAATTTAAAGGAATTATAAAGTTCACAATTTCGAAAAGAAAACAATAGTAAAACTCTCAATATTTTTTTAATAATTTTTTAAAAAGACAATGAAGAATCGATGAAACATATAAATAAAGATTAAATATTACTCTGCATTTTCCAAAATAAAAATTGGATGGAATTGAAAAAAACTAAAATATAAATTGTGTACACCATATAAGTTCATAAAACCCTCAATAATGTTAACTTTAAGCGATACATAATTATTTTACATAGATTTTGGATGGAAGTGTGTGAAATAAAGTGATGCACATATGTAACCATCAAATGAATAAATAAATTGATAAAAAACTTACAATATTTAAAAAACATATACTTTCTAAAAATTCATCTCGTCTAGGCTGCGTCCAATCGTTCAAATGACAAGTGAAACTGAGTCAACAGACTGAAAAAAAAAAATGTTACCGAGATAAAGTTCTCTGAAGTCTCCTCCGTAACTTAATCACCGAGTAACCCTTTAAATCTCCAATCACGCGAAGGTGTTTCTATTTGTTTATATCGAAGAAAACAAAATTCTTTTAGAGGTACTTTTATAATATTTGACTTATTACAATAAACCATAAAATTTCTGCTGAAATAATTTTTTTCTGATGTCACCGGGAAACAAATGTTTCAAATTTTTAAAACAGATAAATAAAAGTTTGATATTCGGTTAATGTAATATTCGGCATATCTAAGATGACGAAAGAATAGTCATAATTAGAGTGGTTGCAATGAATTAATCTAATTTTATTTAAGGGGTCTCAGGACTCTTAAAGTTTTAAAATTTTCGAAATTTTAATTTTTTCAGATGTTAAAATCCTATTTTTTCTGAACATTTTGATATGATTGTTTCCTTGAAATTCCTATTAGAACTGAAGTTATGGCTTTTACATTTATACACGTTCAATAGCTGAAGCGTCGTTTCGGAAACTTTGAAGCCATTTTTCTCCAAATGACGTTTTTGGGAATAACGCGCACGATATCTCAAAAACTTATGATTATTTTTTCATGAAATTTTCAAAACATATGTTTCATGTTAGTCTGTATAAACTGACCTAAAATTTCCTTTTTATTGTTCAAAACAATATTTTTTTAGGTGATTATACTGTTGAAATTTTCTTAATTTTGCATTTGCTAAATACAACTTTGTATTAAAAATATAAAAAATATTTTAATACAAATTTATTTAGGTTCAGGGTAATTATTACAATCTGAAGTATAAGTAGGCACTAAAATTTTCATTCTAGTTGCAATACTTCTTTTGTAATCGTGCGCGTAACTGTTATGCCGATTTTTTGCTCGTCAAATGTCTAACAGTTTGGAGTCCCCTGTAAACGCTAATTCTGCATCTTATAATTTTTTAAATACTGTAAAAGCACTTATTTTCGCGAGCCGTAATTTTCGCGAAAATGAAGATATCGGTGATTTCGCGAATTTTATATGAACTAAACCGCAAGTTGAAAAATCCCGAAACTACCTAAATAGAACTCTTGCATAAGGCAATTTAACAAACTTCCTTTTGTCAGAAAAGTTCTTCCCCCCCCCCCTCTCCCTATCGCTCTAAAAATGAATGGCTTCAAAGAAGCTGGTATAAATATTGTAAGTGAATGAGCTGCATTCTATTAGTTGTATTATTGCTTTTATCCAAGGAGTAGTTGTATAATATTCAAGAAATAGTTGCAAGTATCCAAGAAATTTTTGTACTTATTTCTTATTTAAGTAACTGTAATCATTAAATTTCGAAAGTGAAAAATTTCTGATTTTTCATTATTATTCGAGGCGAAAAAAAATATGTATTTCGTGAGGCTTAAATTTTCGCGATTACGATGGGCTCGCAAAAATCGCGAAAATTAAAGCCTCGCGAATATAAGTGCTTTTACAGTACATGAAATCAAAGAACGTACTTATATATTTTATTCCAATTAAAATTGTGTCTTAAAATCAAACACATTTTAAGATTTTAAATGTTGAAAATGGTCTTTTTTTTTCATTTTTTCCAATTGTAAGGGTCCTGAGACCCCTTAATGCGAAGCCCAATAGAATAACGGTCGGATTATAGCTCTAAAACGATACAAATCCAGAGTTCTACACCAGGCTGAGAAACTCAATAAGATGAGCACCAAGTTTGCTGGGAAACTAAAAACTGAAGGTTCCGGGTTAAGATAACCACCTAACCGGGACATAGGCTATATAGAACTTCATTGCACATGGTCAAGAGAACAGGGCTTAGCACTCCAGGAATTGAACTTGAATGGATTTAGCGCCGTAGCTTAGTTAGTTTTAGCATTAAATAAACTTAAATATAATTAAGGAATTCAAATAAAAATTGAATTCAGTATGAAAACTAAAACTCTGTTACTGTTATCTTATAAAAAAAAAATAATCTAATTAGAAAAGTTAAAAAATATTGGAAATATTTTTATTAGAAATATTATTAGAAATTTTATTAGAATCTTAATAGTTGCCTTATTAAGAAAAATGATATAATAAAAAAATTGGGAAACTAGCTTTTAAATATTCATTATGAATAGAATAGTTACACAACACCATCACCACAGTAAATCTTTTCGTAAATATGCATTTCTGCATTTGTGGCTTGCCGTCAACATCGTTACACTATGTATTATACTGTACATTAACATCGCATTATCATCTCAAAAAACACACACGTATGAATTTAGCAAGTTGGTGGCGGGATGTAAAAGAGAAACCACAACTACTCAACAAGATCATACAATGCATGAGGTTTATAGAAATAAACGAGTACATCTTTTCAAATCCAGAGCCATTCTAGCCCGACTCCATCACTAGGGTGTAGCATGGAGGGAGAAACGGGTTATTAGCGGGTGCCAGAAACTTCTATCACTTTTGAATTTTTATGTTGTGCATCTCTCCAAACTCTTGTATGCGCAAATTGTAAATAGTAGGTGTGTTGTAATGTGTTTCTAATTGTGATGTTCAATATAGTGTGTTTAATGTACTGTGAAATCCCTGTAAATCCATGAAAAATTTAAATAATTATGCAATCACATTCAAATGATCCTCATGTAATCACTACACACAGTCATGTAAATAGTAGGTGTTTGATATTGTGTTGTAATGTGTTTCTAATTGTCATGTTAAATATTGTGCGTTAAATGTACTGTGACGTATATATATCCAAGAAAATTGTAAACAATTATGCAATCACATTAGGTGAAATGATCCTCATGTAATCACTACATACAGTCATATATCTCGATGTGAAATCTTCGGTTCGCCCAGAAAAATTGGGTAACCAATTGTGATTGTAATTGTAAATCTCACAGTAACCGAAATAAATCTCAGCAGCTTGATCAGGGACCCGACGCTCCCTCTCAGACTCTGGCTGAGAGTCGGGAGGAGTGGATGTGGCCTACCCCTCGGGATTGCACTAACACTCTAAAGCGAAAGCTGAGTTCCCGAGGTGGTCATCGCTGCCATCGCCAACGCAAGTAAAGTCACGTAAATCATTCCGTGAAGCCTTTAAACGAATGATCTTCATTCCCATCTTCGCAACTTCTTTAACTTTAGATAAACACTCGAAACCGCTGAGGTCATTCAAAAATACCTTCACAGACTACACTGCCTTCTTACAGTATGCATGTCACATGCGTACACACTGCGGAGTTTTTAATGGTAATTTTCCAAAACAATCGCAGAATTTGATATTTGCCCACGGTTCTTAAAACGGCAATATTGCTTTCGGCGAACGCGAAAAGCTGCATTTTACTGATCAGTGTTATTGTCTGGAATAATCCTTGCACTCAGGATGTATTTCTTCTTCAACACATCTCATGTGACGTGTCATTTATGTCACTGTAAAATAGAGGAATTCAGTTCCCTTATTAACTAATCCAGTGTGGCGATATCGTATCAATCTTCCAAATTTTTTTATAATGTATGCTCGACAAGCATACTTCTAAAAATTATTTATGTAATTTTACCAGTAAAATTGTTAATACTGCTATGAAACTGAATGTTCCAAATTAATGAACAATTTGCACAATGTTCGCATATAACGGAATTTTGCATGTTCACTTTAACTTAATGCGATTTCCATTGTTTTTTTTTCTTCTTTTCTAGGCATGAAGTTCCCCAACTTCCTAAAGATAGCCATAATCACCAACATGGGAATTTTCCAAATCAATTCCAGCAAAGATGGCAGCATTCAGATAACAGATGGAATAGAATTCAAGTTTTTAGAAGCACTCTCCCAATCGTTGCACTTCAGCTACGAAATTCAAGTACCGAACGACAGCGAATGGGGAAGAAATTTGGGAAACGGACGGTGGTCAGGATTAATGGGTATATTAGCCAGAAATGAGGCCGACATTGCCATCGGAAAAATTGGAATGTTCTACGAAAGATCTGTTGTAGTCGATTTCGCTTATGCATACGCCGTGGAGCGACAGACATTTGCTACAGCGCCGCCTGGTGTGGCGTCGAAGGAAATGGCAATTTTATCCCCTTTCACAAAAGAGTTATGGATAACTGTGATTTCAACATCTATATTAATTATTTTCATTTTTAAAGTTATTTTCCATCGACAGTACAAGTATACACGGATCATTTGGTTCATTTTTGGAAGTTTATTAATGAATGCAACTGGTGTCAAGAGTAAGAAATCATACGAGAGGATTTTACTTTTTGTGTGGTTACTCGGCAGCAGAGTTTTATCGCTCAGTTTTGTTACTGTTATTCTTGCCTTTCTCACACTACCTCAGAAAGAACTAAGTATTGACAATAAAAGGAAACTTCTGGATGCCGTGCAGGAAGGAATCTATAAATGCTACACACTGCGAGGTTCATTTCAGTTACGTATGCTGGAGATGAGTACACATGAACAAGTGGTGTCTCTTGCAAAACATATTGTTGAAAATGATTGGCTGATAACACCTGGTTCGAAAAGTATTGCCGATACTCTTCGACAGCTCAATACTGCAGTGATTGCGCTAGAATATAGTTTTAGAACTCTGTCTCCGGACAATATTTTTGTGGCCCCTGACTATTTTAACTACTACCTTCTGGGATTCGCCGTCAACAAGAACTTCTGTTGTAAAAATGCAATCGATAACTTTGTCCATCGTTCTGTAGCGGCAGGAATCTACGTTAAAAGCAATGAGGATTATTTCTTTCGACTGCACCTGAAAGACAGGAACTATTTGCCAGGTGGAATGGATTTTTCTCCTCTGAAATTTCGGGATTTAGTTGGTGCATTTGTCGTTCTCTTTGGTGGATATTGTCTGTCATGTATCGCTTTCCTTGTAGAGTTAATAATAGGACGTTGGTCATTCTTACAGAAACGTACTTTTCCAATATAGGTACTTTTAAGATGTAGAAATTGAACATAATAAAAAAAAGTTGCGTTTTTAATTTTTTTTCATTTTTTCTATAACATGATGTCAGTGTGTACTGGAGTAAGTTTCATAAGAAATAATTTACAGGTACAGCCTAGAGTTAATTATAGGTATTGTATATGGACATAATATTCCACGGAAATGATGTCTATAAATATGATATTTGTTTCATGTTTTATTCGTAACACAATAAAAAAAAAGCTGGATTAAAAGATGTTATATTACGCGGTATTTTATTTCTATTTACTATTTTATAATCGTCAAAACTACGATAAATCCTAAACTATGCATAAAACCAAGAATACAACTGAAATACAGAAAGTTTTTTTCCAAACTATAGCGATTTTCTCTTCTTTGATACTTCAGGATTTAAAAATTGCTTTTGTGTCTCTCTTTATTGGATGCTTTCTATAGTAAGTTTCTAGAATTAATGATGGGTTATGATCCTTTGTCACTGAAACATACATTTGCTGTAATGATTCGATTTAAAAACTGGAAATTGTGGATACAAAAATTGCTTGTATATTCCTTTAGATAACTGTAACATCATGTTAATATTCACCGAGATTGTGAAAAAACTATGCGTAAACTATGCAAATACAAAGAAAATACAAAGTAGAAAATACAAAGTAATATTTCTCTACCGTACCAAAGTTAGTGTGTCAGTTTCAGATGTACAGGTAAGTGTTGTAAAGCAGAGTGGTATAAGTTACATTTTCTTAAAATTTCTAAAAAAATATTTTCAGGACGCAGTAGAGTGATTTCCTTTGGGGTAAAATATCGGCAGGTTCTACTTACATAGAAATATCGTGGTATGATCAGTTACACCGATATGCCTATGTACAGATCGGTAGGGCTTAATACCCACTGTATTTAAGGGTGTACCAAAAATACTAATTTCTTTCCAGTGAAATCTTCCAGGACATTTTCAAACGTAATGGAATGACACTTGTAGACAGAACTATTTGTGATTTGAAATCGAATTAGTTTTTTCATCTTTCTAGTTAGTTTTTTCATTAGTTTTATCATCATGATTTGTATCTTCTGTTATGCAGTGCGTTAAGAAATTATAAGACCACTTCGATTTTGAAAATTATGAAGTAGATAAAGGTTCTAATTATAGTTTAAACACATGAAATATCCAAAATACGACATATTTACTAAAATTAGTTTGCAATAATTTTGAATAATGTAATAAATAAGTATGTTAACAAAAATATAAGCAATGACTGAAAAATACACTGTTAATAAATTATAAGACCACTTGTCTAAACACAAAAATGATATGTAAATTAATATGATATTGGTGCTCCATTTTTCCTTATAACCTCAAACACTCTGTTTTTCATAGAACTGACCAGGTGATTAAGTACAGATTCAGAAATATTGTGCCATTCTGTACAATGGCAGTTCATTGACAGATAAAAGCTGTTTATTATTAGCATAAACTTTGCGACTTAATACTCCCCAAAGATTTCCTATAGGATTCAAGTCTAGACTTCGATTTGGCCATGTCAAAACATGCATTTTTCTTTTTTAAACAATTGCTGGGTGGATTTAGACTCATGACAAGAAGCATTGTCCTGCTGAAACATCCAGTTAGCACCACCTAAAAAAGGTCCAAACGGAATAAAATGATCATATAACATAGCAATATTGCGCAGAGTTCATATGTCAAAAATTCGGGTTAAATCGCATTATCCATCATGACTAAAAGCTTCCCTAACCATTACCGATCCTCCTCCCATTTGTCGACTGAAGCAATTTTTCGGTTCTTTCAAAATCATACCAATAGTGTTTATAACCATCCGGGCCTTCAAGATTAATTTTTTTTCATCTGAAAATATCACTTTTTTCTTTTTTTTGTCCTATGACATGATATTTTTAGACCATTTCAGTCATTCTTCTTTATGATGTTTCATTAACCTCGGTTTTTCAACAGTTTCATACATTTTGCATTACTATTTGATTTCAGACTTTTCCAAACTGTTACGTGTGGGGTTCGTTTGCTGAAACGGCTCGAAATTTCCCGAGTTGAAACACATTTTTGATCTGATAATCGAAATGTTTGTCGATCATCCCGTGGCGTAATTTTTTTCCGTTCCAGATTGTTTAATTTTATTTGAATCCTTTTTTCTAATTATTTCATTGTGAATGGCAGTTTTAGAAAGCTTCATTAACTGAGCTATTTTTCCTTCAGATTTACCAACACACTTATAAAACAAAATTTTTCTTACTTCGGTAGCAGACAACTTTTACCTCGCGGCATCTTCAAATATATCGTAAATAACAGTATCTAAACCTGCGCCTTTGCTTCTCGGGAATACTTTCACGATATACAAACACGTACGTTTTATAATGATTCTGATGTGGCGTATAATATGCTAATTTCCTCAGGTGGTCTTATAATTTCTTATTTACGTTTTAAAAAAATTACAAGATTTTAATAAAATGTAACTTAACTTTTAATGTAGCAATTATAACAGAAAACGTCCTATGATCAATTTTAAATACACACGCTAAAATTTGCATATTGTGTCTTCTTTTTCAGAAGTGCACCAATTCGTTAGTGGTCTTATAATTTCTTAAAGCACTGTAAGAAAGTCTCGTAACGACTTTTATCGGGTTGTTTCTCCTTGAAATCAGGTTTAAAACGTCAATTCCAAAATTTTCTAAGAGATCCTTTGACTTTATCGAGAAATAAAAAAAATACCGATTTCATAGTTTCTGAATAAGAACAGCTTTCAATCTCAATAATAATGTTTGAAAACAAAAATGAATTAAAAGTTCAGTTTAGAAAACATCCTTATCTTAAAATCAGTCACTTACTCTACTGTGACTTTAAATGCTTTTTTATCCATGGTATAATTGTAAAAAAGTTTTTTTAATAATAACAGCATATTTAAAAATATATAGTGTGACCGAGCCAGTAGTTGATCAAATAAGGTCGGTGCTACGGGGTTTTTATTATATTTCCTCCCTTTTAAGTTTTAGAAGTAAACTAACATGATTGCTACAAACCTTAATGAATCTTATACTATAATGAGAGCAAAAATTGTGTGTGTGTGTATGTAAATTTTATCTTGAAAACGGCTCTAACGATTTTTATTAAATTTTGCACACTACCGTTTTCGGGCACGAAAAGACCATTGGGATGGGTCTCGTGTTCGAGAAAATTCGATTAGTGGGTCATTTTGGGTTATAATGGGTCAGAGTCAAGCTAATTATATCTAAAGAACGGCTCGATCGATTTTGACTAAATTTTGTATTTAACCATTTTCGGGCACGAAAAGACCATTGGGATGGGTCACGTGTTCGAGAAAATTGGATTAGTGGGTGATTTTTGGGTCACTGTGGGTCAAGCTATTTTTATCTAAAAAACGGCTCAAACGATTTTCACTAAACTCTATATTGTACAGTTTTGGATTACGAGAAGACCATTTGGCTAAGTCACATGTTCGAGAAAATTCGATTAGTGGGTCATGTTTGGGTCACCGTGGGTCAAGCTAAGTTTATTTAGATACCGGTTCTAACGATTTTGACGAAATTTTGCACCCTACTCTTTTCGTACCATTGAGATGGCTCTCGTGTTCGAGAAAATTCGATTAGTGGGTCATTTTGGGTCATAATGGGTCAGGGTCAAGCTAATTATATCTAGCGAATGGCTCAATCGATTTTGACTGAATTTTGTATCTAGCCATTTTCGGGCAAAAAAAGACCATTGGAATGTGTCTTGTGTTCGAGAAAATTTTATTAGTGGGTCCTTTTGGGCCATAATGGGTCAGGGTCAAGCTAATTATATCTAAAAAACGGCTCAAGACATTTTCACAATTTTTTTTTAATTATACGGCCGTTTCTGGTCATGAGATGACCATTGGGATGGGTAACGTGTTCAAGAAAATTCAATTAGTGGGTCATTTTTGGGTCACCGTGGGTCCACCTAAGTTTATCTTAATAACGGCTCTACGATTTTGACGAAATTCTGTAATCTATCGTTTTCGGGCTCGAAAAGACCAATGGGATGGGTCACGTGTTCGACAAAAGTCGATTAGTGGGTCATTATGGGTCATAATCAAGCTGGGTCAGGATCAAGCTAATTATATCTAAAAAACGTATCAAGAGATTTTCACAAAATTTTTCAATATACGACCATTTCTGGTCATGAGGTGACCATCGGGCTAAGTCACATGTTGGAGAAATTTCTATTAGTGGGTCATTTTGGGTCACAGTGGGCCAGGGTCAAGCTAATTGAATCTAAAAACATGCTCAAAACATTTTGACCAAATTTTATGTCATACAGTTTCGGGGCATGAGAATTGAATTGGTCTAAGACACATGTTCGAGAAAATTCGATTAGTGGGTCATTTTGGGTCACAATGGGTCAGGATCTAGCTAATTGTATCTAGAAAACAGCTTAAACGATTTTGACCGAATTTTGTATTCTATTGTTTTCGGGCTCCAGAAGACCATTGGGCTAGGTCGCATGTTCAAGAAAATTCGATTAGTGGGTCATTTGGGGTCACAATGGGTCAAGGCCAAGCTAATTGTATTTAAAAAGCGCTTAAAAACATTTTGACAAAATTTTGTATAATACCGTTCCCGGGCATGATAAGACCATTGAGCAGGATCGAATGTTCAAGAAAATTCAAACAATGGGTCTTTTTGAGTCCTAATGGATCAGGATCAAGTTAACTGATCTACAAAACGGCTTAAAATATTTTGACAAAACTTTGTACTACACCGTTTCTGGACAAAAACTATTGGCTGGGTCGCATGTTCAAGAAAAATCTATTAGTGGGTCATTTTGGTGATAATGGGTTGGGGTCAAGCGAACGGCATCTCAAAAAGGTTCAAACAATTTTGACAATTTTTTTTGTTATACCGTTTCACAGTACAAAAAGACTATTGAAATAGCTCACATGTTCGATAAATTTCGGTTAGTGGGGTTTTGAATCAACGTGGGTCAAGCTTATTTTATCTAGAAAATGACTAACGATTTTCACTAAATTTTGTATTCCACCGTTTTCAGGCTCGAGAATAGCATTGTGTTAGGTCGCATGTTCGAAAAAATTCGATTAGTGGGTCATTTTGGGTCACAATGTCTCAGAGTCAAGCTAATTGCATGTAAAATAGCAAGAATGATTCAGTGGCAAAAATATATCGAGATAGACACAAAGCTAATTTTGACCGAGCTTACCTCGGTCATTCCTGCTAGTGTCCTATAATGGGCAAAACTAATTATATATAATTATAATTAATTATAAAAACTAGATCGGCTGAAATTAAATTGCAGCAAAATTATAAGTAAATAGTTTCTTTAATTATAGTTTTCCCAGTAGTTGATCAATCGAAGAAATAAGTTGAAAATTCAAAAAGTAATCTTTAAAATATCATGCTTAAGCTGTGATTAACAATATTTCATATAAAACTATTATTTGAAATAAGCAAGATGGAAGTGGATTATTTGAACTTACCGTAATGGTCTCCAACTAATCAAAAACTAAATTTTTTGCATATTCTAATAAAAAAAAATATAATCATAAAATGGCTTCTCTTACAGCAGAAAGTTGGCAATAATGTGCCACAGGTGCTTCAGCATTCAAACAAAAATATTATGTCTAGCGCCACGCGTAAAACTCATTTCATCCTGAAATAGATCAATATTTCAAAAATTTGATCAACTACTGGAGGTGTATCAACTACTGGCGCGGTCACCCTATATCAGTTTACGTCAATTTTAATCTATTTTTTTTTTAGTCTATAATTTGTTTTACTTTTTATAATGGTCCTACATTGGGCAGCTTAAACGGATTTTTACATGGATTACAGCATAATCTGTATTTCATTACAAAAATTTTCTTTGGCTAAAAACGCCATTCGAAATGAGGCGTTGTTTAAATAGCTTTAAAAGGCAAACAAAAACGTAATGCGGCGGGTAAACATATTCTCAGTTTCTTTATCAGTGAGGTGTAAAAACGACACATTTCTTTATGCTTATATATTTGCTTTAGCTGTTTACGTTTTAAACCGAGATGAGAGATGAATCGATGTATTGTGAAATCTCTAGTTTTAGAGTTTAATTCGTTCAATTATTTTTACACTCTAAAGAAAGATAATCATTTCGTGATCTAGAAAGAAGGTTTATGAAATTATTATATGCAATTAGAGTCGTCAACGATTCTACAAACTATTCCTTTATCTTCAGATACTAATAGATTTCTGAAATTTCAAGAAGCATTTCTTAAACCCAATGTTCTTCTTTTTCTTCTTTCGCTGCATGTAAAGCTCAGAATTATTTCCAAATATTTTTTTCAGTATTTTAATTTCAACCCGGTATTAACAGGACATTTTGTTTTTTCACATGCTATCAGTTCTCAAATAAACATTTTTACATTCAACAATCATGTTTAAAAGACACGCATGTTAAAACAACAGCGTAAAATAAATATTATTTTGTTACTCATGCATTTTTAGGTCTTTGTACTTCTATAAATTTTTATTAATTTCTGTTAGAATAAAACTGAGGAAAGTTATTTAAACTAATAAATATATTTTATAAAACAAAGGCTGCTTTCAAATATATTGTTTTCCTAAAAGATTTATAGCTTATGAAAAATAGAACATTGTTTTTGTCGAGTATATTTTTACTCCGATAAATAGTAAAATTTGACTAACTGTTAATGAGTAATGTTTTCTGAATGATAAAAGCCTACTTATTAATTTTTTTTCTGCAACTGTTAGCTCAAAAAGCTCGTTTTCTGAAAATAAATGTTAAAGATAAAACTTTCCAATAAGGGACGCCCATTAGGACAGATATTTTGTCCTTTAAACAAATTAGCAGAAGTGTCAGCGAGTAAGGCTGAAGGACTAAATACAATCACAGGAACCATTGAATCGTTACGTAATACATTAATAAATTCTCGATCTAACTTAGATACGATCAATAGATACATAAAAATTGGAGATAGAAAAACCAATTCATGATAATAACAATAATTATGTACTTTGTACCCTAATTTATTAATATGTATTAATTTAAAATTAGCTGATACAATAAGTAATATATTATTATAACATTTCAAAGAATACATGAAAATATCCATTTGTTTATTAACACTATTGAGTTAAAATAATGTTTGGCATGTATAAATAATTTCTGAAACATTTTTTTCTGCACGGATATTAAGTTTGCTAAAGTTATTTATTCCCCATTATCACCTTAAAAATAAACATACGTAGGCATAAAAACGAAATTTTTCATTCTTTTAAAAGTGATTCTCTCATATTTGCTACATGTAGTATGTATATTATAATATAATATATAAAATAGGAATATTATATATAAAATACTACGTAAAATTAAAATTTTATATATACTCGTATATATACAGTATGTCAACTAAAGTCCCTTGTCACCTTCGGAACGGCTGCTACCATATTCATAAAAGTGGTGTCTAGGTATAGTAAAGTAGCCATGCGCCATTGAATGAAACCGCTTACGGCGGCATCTGGTAGGAAACTGCGGAGTTAGCATTTCTATCTCGGAAACGGAAAGAGATAGAGGAAAAAAAGAGATCTACAAAGTTGTAGAGCATGATCGATTTAGTACGAAAAGACACCTTCTGGACATTAACCCTTAAGTGGAAACGTGAAAATCACGTGCACAAACAGAACACTTAATAATTTACCAAACAGTGAACTTAAACATTTAATCTTTAACAGACCAATCTTTAATAGACTAATCATTAACAGGACCAATTTTTTAATATAATAGCATAAAAATAAGTTTGAGATGTCGGAGAGAGGAAATATTAAGGGCAGATAAGTATACACAAACATCTCACAGATGTACGTTTTCGGTTAAGGGTTAATGCGAAGAATAGAAGGGTTAAAACGTGCATTTGTTTTTTCGTGATTTTCTACACTGTGACGTGACAAAACGATCTTAGAAAGAAAAAAACAACTAGTTATAACAATATACCTTTATTTGAGATGTTCAAACTTCTCATCGTCAGCTGCAATGCACATTTGGATCCTTGTTTGACTCTCACGCTACACACGTTGGAGCAGAGAGGGTGACACATTGGCACAAGCGTCCGTTATGCATCGTTTAAGGTCCTGCAATGTTTGTGGAGGGGTCGCACACACCTGTTGTTTCAGGTAGCTCCACAGAAAAAAGTCCAGTGCAGTCAGATCAGGCGAACGTAGAGGCCAATATTCGAAACCGCCATACCGAATTATTTGGTTCCCGAATTCTCTGACGAGGTACTGCTTCACCGGAAATGTCTTGTGAGCAGGCGCGCCGTCATGTTGAAACCATAGATTCCGAAAATTAAATAAGGTCAGGTTCTCCACAAAATCGGGTATTACATTCTGTAGCTGTTGTAAATATCGTATACATCGTCGAATTTCACTGCAAAATTATTACTATAGAATAAGGCATTCATAGCATTCATCGTTCATTTACAGGGACACACAAAACAAATTGGTTACAGTACTGTGTTTAAGCAATAATAGCTGGAAATGCGTTTTCAAATTCGGTCTGCGCTTTTAAATTTAAATAACCGTTTGCATGTTACCCGCTGTGTATAAATTATATATCTCCTATACAGGGCTGCGCAAAAGAATTCACGTACCATTATTAGCCCAGCAAAAAAAGGCCCAATTCAGAAATAATTAGGGGAAAGCTGGAAATTGTTTTAATCCCTTCAGTTTATGTCTAGAATGAATGTGCTACGTTTTCCCCCTCGTACTAGGTGAGCGTTAGGAATTATACATTGACTTATAGTCAAAAAACACGTTTTTTAAAAAAATACCATAACACTATCTCGAAATCACTAACTTTTTCAAAAACATTGTCAATACAAATGTTGTAGAGCTTAAACTTCTAAGTAAAATGAGTACCTACACTTAATACTTTTGTTGAATATTAAGGTCACAATTCGACTTTAAAGTTTTAGCCCCGTGGTCAGAGGGTTGAACTCTCAGAATTAATTAGGGGAAAACTGGAAATCGTTTTAATCCCTTCAGATTAGGTCTAAAATGAATATTCTATGTTTACCCCTTCGTACTAAGTGAGCGTTAGAAAATATGTACACATTTACATTCGAAAAACGCGTTTTTTTTTTTTAAAATATTTTTAACAATATCTGAAATTGCGACCTTCATTTTGAACAAAAATATTAATGTGAGTATTCATTTTATTCAAAATTTTAAGCTCTACAACATATGTATTGGCAATTTTTTGATATAGTTAGCTGTTTTGAAATATTGTTAAGATAATCTGGTCTCTCCTAGCTTGAAGCTCTTAATTAGTGATTAAGGCAAAATTATGAAGTGGAATTGCGACCTTAATTTTGAACAAAAATATTAATGTGGGTACTCATTTTATTCAGAATTTTATGCTCTACAACATTTGTGCTCACAATGTTTTTGATAGACTTAGCTGTTTTGAGATATTCTTAGGTAACTTGGTCTCCGGACTTCAAGCTCTTGATTAGCGATTAAGGCAAAATTTTGAAATTAGAATTGCGATCTTAATTTTGATCAAAAATACTAATGTGGGTACTTATTTTATTCGGAGTTTTAGGCTCTACAACATTTGCATCGGCAATGTTTTTGCTAGAATTAAATATTTTGAGATATTGTTAAAAATATTAAGGAAAACAGGTTTTTCGAATGTAAATACGTACATATTTCCTAACGCTCACTTGGTACGAGGAGGAAAACATAGAATATTCATTTTAGACCTAATCTGAAGAGATTAAAACGATTTTCAGTTTTCCCCTAATTAATTCTGAGTTCAACCCTCTGATGACGGTGCTAAAATTTTAAAGTTGAATTGTGACCTTAATATTCAACAAAAGTATTAAGTGTAGGTACTCATTTTATTCAGAATTTTAAGCTCTACAACATTTTTATCGACAATGTTTTTGTAAAAGTTAGTGGTTTCGAGATAGTGTTATGGTATTTAAAAAAAAAAACGTGTTTTTTTTTTTTTTACTATAAATCAATGTATAATTCCTAACGCTCATCTAATACGAGGGGGAAAACGTAGCATATTTATTCTAGACCTAAACTGAAGGGGTTAAAATAATTTCCAGCTTTCCCCTAATTATTTCCGAATTCAACTCCCTAACCACTGGGCTATGTATCCTTATTAGAGGAACTTGCTGAAGGGGAATTTTCAACTGTGGTATCTATTCCTTAAATGAACTAAATTTTTGCATGCATGTAGTTTATAGATACAAATCTATATATAATATACAGGGCTGTTCAAAGAATTTGGATAATTTTCAAATTGTAATTCCAGAAATCGGATTTTTAAATGTGTTATGCGTTTCCAAATGGTTCAATTAGGCACAATATTTCAGCTTATTACACGATGAAGCTTTGTTACATTATTCTTAATGTGTTGGAAAGTGTTTCATAATCTATGCTTTACGCATGATTTTTGCTTTCTTCTTTTCTTTTGAATACATTCGCTCTGATGGTTCTTCCTAAGAGAACTAAAACATCAATAAAACATGAAAACAAAATAAAAAAATAAATCCAGTAACCAAACCTTCGCTGCAAATTATAAAGTGAAACATCGTTTTTATATTTCTCGTGTTCCAGAATATTTCGACAAGTATTTCTCTAGATGGTTCACAAATCTTCACAAATCGAAAGCGTCCGATGATTGCTCATATAAGTATTAATGATTCATGCATATAAAGTCATTATTCATTGATATATTATTTCTGAAATTTTTTTTCTATGTACAATTTTTTATCGACAGAAACAAAAATGGTACACACACACACAAAAAAAAAAAAACAGGCGCACGGTTGAACTAAAACCTAGTTTGCGCGGCCATCTGTATAACAGCTAAGTTTTAAATAAATATTTTAAACATTAACATATTTAAAATTTTTTTTTTATTTGAATTAATTATTTATTTTATGAAATTTAATAAATTAGTTTGTTAAAATAAGTGAAAAATATTTTTTCAAAAATTTTTATGAACTCCATCAAGGAAAAAAAAAGAATAAAAATAATTGTCTCAGAAAAAGGAAGATAAAGAGTTGGTTTTAAATCACACAATTGCGTGGAGTAATATTTACAGTTTGCCTTACTTTAAAGAATTTAGAAACATACAATTTATTTATCATTGTATTTTAGAAAAAAAAAGTTTGCGTTTTCTAAAGAATTAAATAAAAAATTTCATGTGTGTGAAAAAGTATTTCAAAATAGCACAACTGCTATTTGAAGGTACTATGCTTTCTTATATTCTATGAAAATTATATGCTTAATTTTTTGCCAACTCGTTCTGAGCTTGTAGTCAAGCTGTAGAAAAAACGCATGTTAGTTTAACACAAGACAGTATTACATGTATGAATATTTATCTCATGATATAATGGACAACACTGTTTTTTGGAACAACTTTATATTTTTAAAAATATTGGTATTTAATTGGTTTTATAATCCGTTTTATACTATATGTTTGAAGTCGAAAGTTAAGTCCAACATTGCGCATAATCGAATTTTACTGTACTGTTCGTATATTTTGTCGTTATTTATAATCGTTATTTATTACAAAATATCCCATCCAGCCAAAAATAAAATAAAACAAAACAAAAAAAAAAACACATTCCGAATTATACATTATTTAAACTCCTTTAAAAGACAAACAACACGCAATGCAAATGGGAAAAAAAATTACCAGTTTCTGTATGATATATGAAAGCTTTAGATTTTTTTTCTTTTTTTACTTCGCGGACGCATAGTGTAAGTAAAATATTTTAATAATGATGTGTCCGTGTGAGTATGAGTAAACACAATAGTTTCCAAACAGTAGTTCCAATATCTCTATTTGGTAAATATGTTGGAGACCACTGTCTGCAACTGTACAGATAATCGTTCTAAGGATTAGGTATGTAAAACCATTTTGAAATAACTTTCAAACCATTTGACGTTTGTAGAAGAAAAATACACAAAGGAAATGCAACAGAATATAAATGATAAATACGTCGACTTTGTAGTCAAGCATTCGTGAATGGGAGGTATCGGTCTCGGGTTCAAAAAAGGGATATCCAATGTTCGAATACAGTTGATTGCAGTGCGCCAGAAATATATCTGAATCTGCGATATTTGTTTGGTTGGAAAGTTAGATAGAGGCAATGCAGATTTTTTATATATTTTATAATATACCTGTAATTAAAACTGAGGTGTGAAAAAACTCGATTCGGAGCAACCGCTACAACTAAAGTAATTTCAGAAATTGAAATAGAAGAAAACTGTGATACAGCTTAAAGTACTAGGTATGTTGAAAATGTATATAATACTTTATAAAAATTCTCTTTCTTGCGGTTAGTAGTTGTTTGGGGTGCCCCCTATTATCAATGGCTATCTGATATATAATTAAAAAGCGTCAGTTTTGTAAGTGTATTTTCAGTTGCAAAATTATTTCAAATGTTGTTTTCTATCGTATTAAAAGCCATTTAGGTCAATAAAGTTATTTTTATAAAAGTTAATGGTTTATGCGCCGTATAAATTATATTTAAATATACATTCTTCATGCTTTTCTAAGTAAAAAATGTAAAAATCATTTTGTATGTCTAAAGTTGAAATTTTAAGATTATGAAATACAGTAAACATCCTCTAATCCGGCATCCCATGGTCCGGCATGCTGGATACTCCGGCACGACTTTCAAAAAAAAAATGTATTCCTTGTTTACTCACTTCTGATGCTTATAATAATCTGATGGAACTTCAGAAGGAGGAATAGAAGAGAAAACTTTGAAAAAGTCATGGCATATTCACTGGCCTGAAGTAAAGGACGAAAATGTTGAAGCTACTGAAAGCGATACAATTGACGACGAACTAGAGTTAGGTTGTTTGTATTTAGAGAGCCCCATGTCACAACTGAATCGAGAAGAAATAAAAGAGTTGGTTTAACAGGTTTTGATGAGGCGATAGAAGAAATTTTGACAGTCAGAGTGTTATGAACCCTAAAGCACACAAAGACGTTGACTGTTATGAAGTTGAAGTGAAAAAGTCAGACAACATCATTTGGAATCAAGCAGCTGAATGTCTTGAATACATTTATCAACATTTCTGAGTGCAGCAGTTCTACATCATGCGGAACGACTTCCTAAAAAAAAGAAGAGATAAGACTACTACAAAACAAACTGATATTCGAGATTTGTTTAAGATGACTTCTACGAGTAGATCTACAGTGCACGCTTTAATTATATAATCATGTAGATATGCTATACTTTACATTATGGAGTATTTTGTTTATTCTATTCAAGCCGTTTAAGAATAAAAAACATGATTTATTGTTATTTTTTGTTTAAATCTAATTTCTACACGTTTTTCCCCCGACCATCATCTTGTAATCCGGCATGTTTCAAGTCCCGAATGTGCCGGATTAGAGGATGTTTACTGTAGTTATAAAATAGTTAAGAAAAATAAATGTTATGTTATGGATAGTTAATGAAATTTTCAGCGTTTTCCAGCAACAAAGACTGAAAGAAGCTTTGTTGGTGTTGAACACCGTTCTCTAGCCGGCCACTGACATATGTCAGGTTGGCTTAAAATGCTTGATAGGGGATCACTATCAGTGGCCACATTAGATCCGTCAAAAAAATGTCACGATGAGGCTGCATAACTATCGGCCGTAAATGTATGAAGATGGCAATAGTAACGCCGCTAAAGGTTATCATAAGTGAAATAGGGTCAGGTGGGGTATATTACCTGGGGGTAATTATGACCGCCGTCATATTGGATAAAACTGTGTATGGTAAAATTTTGTTTCAAGCTTATGTATTAACCTCATAATGTATATTTCATCTGAGGTATACTTTATTACTAGTCTGAAGCCTGTTTGAGATCCGAATAGCAATTTGAAACTAAGTCTATCAAATTTTTGATAAACGGATTTGTCACTTTGGAGTTCAAGGTGGTCACAATTACTCCAAACAAATGTGTATTGGCAAGTATAAAGAGAAGATATAGTGATCATAATTTCCCCACTAGTGGTCTTAATTACCCCAAACTTATGTGATTGTGAGTTTTTGGTGAGGGTAATTATAACCATCCTTTTAACTTAAAAAAAACAGCTATGAGAATCAAAACTTTTAAAATGTGTTCTTAAAGGATCAAAGTTACTTTCTATGTACTAAAAACACCACTTTTCCAAATAGAAATAAGAAAAAAAAAATGTTGAAAATATAAAAAGTGGTCATAATTACCCCTCCTGATTATGTAGCGTAAAACTGGCCATAATTATGCCTTTAATGGACATTATGAATGAAAGCCAGCCACTAATAGGAATTTAAGGATAATCATGAATTAAAGCTAGCCAGAAGATAGCATTACTCATGCCACTTGTAGTTGTCAAGAATGAAAGCTATTTTAAGCTGCTCACAATTATATTTTAATAGTTGTTATAAATGTAAACTAGCCGAAAGCAAACCATAAATATACCATAAATCAAAATTTATTCTATAAAAAAGTACTTTTTTAGAAGGTTAATTAAATGATAAAGTATTTTTTATTAAAAAAAATTTATTACCATTTAGGTACAGTTTACTAGAAATCAATCAGTTCATTTACTTTGAAATCTTCTAAAAGCATTCAACCATAAAACTTGAATTAGTTATTTTTTATTTTTTTCAATTTTCAGTTTTAAAATTTATATGAAATTCCATTTTCTAATATTGCATTTCATTAACCCCTTAATTGCCCCGGACGTATATATACGTCTTTAGAAAATGCATGCATCTATTAAAGAGATGGCGAATTCCAATTATAGCTAGGCAATTTTCACCACGTGAGCCATTATATATAACGGTATAACAAGTGCATTTTCTTACTGTTATTTCAGAAACCTAATATACACCTTTTATAATTTCAGAAATATACGATTTAAGTAAGGACTGGAGGTCGCGCAAGATTTCTTCAGCAGTTAAGAGGTTAATAAAGTAAAGTAAATAATTTACTATGTCAAGCTTGTATTTTCGATTTTTTGGGTGAATTAGGGGTACCTGAACTTATAATTTTCTTGAAAAGTGTACCTCAGTGAGCTTTAGTATTGTTTATGCATAAATACTACTTTATAATTTAAATAACTCTCGAAAAAGTTTTTTTTATAGAATAACTTTTGAATTTATGCCAAAATAAGCTTTTTAACAACTTGTAAAGATAGCTTTATTAAGAAGTGTGCAATTTGAGGAGTATAAGTTAGCGACATTTTGACGTTTTTAAATTGTTGAACACTACATGTTCCATCAAATGCATAATTGTGGCACTTTTCCATCATAAATTACAGATTTTGTTTTTCTTAAGGGGGTCCGAGACACAAAAATCTCCAACAAACTTTTATTGCATTAAAACTTTCTCTGCGTTTTTCTGCTTACAATGACGTTTAAATCATGTTTCTATCTTAATTAGAAGAGGAAATATTAAATTTTTCGTTTTGGTGTGTTTTCAAAATCTAGATTTCAAGCAATGGTTGTCAAGAAAACGATTTCTTTTGAAAATGCGTTTTTCTTCATGATGGCTTTTTTCACCATTTCCCGTATTTAAATCGTTATACGTCAAGAACCGTTGAAGATAAATGGTTCAAACTTGGAACGTGTCTTTTTCAATTGTTATACTTTAATTTAGATTCAGCAAATTAGAAAAAAATATTTACTTTTGAAAATATGATTTTTTTTTTAATTTGCAACATTTTTTTTTTAAATTTTTACTTTAAAAATTTTTAATTAAAAAAAACCAATATTTTTTAAAATGCTGAATCGAAATTAAAACTTAAATATTTCTATTTATTTAAATGAAAAAAAAATGAAATTCTGCAAATAATATTTCGAGTTATAATGATTTCAAATTATCCCACTTTTTTAATGAATTTTAAATTAAAAAAAATTTAAAAATATATGAGAAGTTTTATCATGTGATTTTGTCTACAAATAACATGGTTAATCATCACAAAAAAATTCAAAATTTTAACTCAATAAATAAAAGTTATTTTAAATTGTGTCCCGGACCCCCTTAAAACATTTATTAAACCTTATTTTTATGATATTTTTTCAATTCAATCCTAATTAAGAAATGAGAATGTGCTGGAAAAAAAATGTCATGTAATATAATGTCAAAAGTCATGTAATATAAAAAATATTTAATAGAAAGCTATATTTTATGTGTGTGTCTAATTTTAGTTTTTTGTACACTGGTTTTATTAATCACTTGTTGTTAAGTCTGTTACCAGCATATGATGTCAAATCATAAAAGTATTAATGAATCATGATAATAAGTTAAATATTTTTGAAACATTTTAATTTTATGAATACAAATTTTCATCGAAGTGTTATGTAAAAAAATAAGTACAGTTTCATGGTTATATAGTAGTTCAAGTATGATAGCTTTTTCATGATCTTTTATTTTTTTCACACATTAAAAAAAATTTCGTGTATGTGGTAACATGTAGATTTTCCTCTCAAAGTTTAATAGTCAAATATTCAGATAATAATTATAATATTCTAGCCTTTTCACTTGAGTATTATTATCAGTAATTTGAAAATGTCTTGAATATTTAAATTTTTCTTTTAGTATTCTAGTTTTTCTAAATTGTATTGAACTTCATTTAGGATTTTAATTCAATGATATTTTGTCTAAGGGGAAATTGTTTTACTATTCAAAAGAAAGGACAAACCTTTTTCTTGACAATTATTACATTAAAAAAATATTATTGCATAAAACAATTTATTTTCAAGAAATTAGAGAATTAGAAAAGTGATAATCATATTGTTTAATATAAATTTATACAAACTTCGACAGCAACAAAATTTTCAAAACTGAACGAAATTTTAAGCAATTTAAAAGTATTAGAAAGTGAGAAGAAAACTACACTTTAACAATAATAATAACAATAAGAATAAATTTTGTTTAAAGTAAAGATTTAAAGATTTTAAGATAAAAATTTTAATTACATGCATTGCAGACAGTCATAATTACGGTATCAACTATGAATTAATGTAATCAGTATTAAATAAAAAGTCAAGTAACTTGGTGGTCAGCGTGTTTCTCTACCACACTACAGTTCCAGAGTTTGAATCCTGGCTGCTCATGTATCACTGAACCTTTTATCCCTTCGGATAGGAAAAATGAGTATCAAGATTTCTCGGGAACTAAAAACTGAGGATCCCGCGTTAGGATGACCGGCTGAATGGGACATATGATGGGATATATACACTTCAGGCTAGCCAAGGTCCTTAACGGATTGTAGCGCCGAGATTTAGCTTAGTTTTTGTATTAATTACCTTAAGTATAATTATGTAATTCAAATCAAAATTAAAAGTCATTATGAAATTTTTTTGTTTTCTTACTTTATTAAAAATACAAATCAGACAAAAAGAAATCGGAGATCTTCTTTCTTATATGAGTTATCTATATCATCCTTTACACGAATGTTTCTTCAAAGTACCCCCTTTATGCAGTAAGCACTTCTGCCAGCACATGTGTACGATTGCTGAAAACATTGCTTGACGCCTTTGAACGAGATGGTGTGTAATCTCAAAGTCGCAACTTCCTGAACCTCACATACACTCTTGAAATGACCGGTATTGTTTGAAAACTCCTTCGCAGTCCATACTGCCTTTTCACCCGGTGCATGCTGTAACACTTTCTTTGTTTCTGAAGTCAACTTCTCCAAACATTCGAAGAATTTGGTATTCGCGTCCTATTCTTAAAACGCCATTATTACTGTCTGCGAACGCGGAACATTGCAGTTTATTGACATGCTTTATCTTGAAAAATCTTTAACTCAGGTCGTATTTATTCTTCACCAGATGTCATGTAACATGTGTGTTTAAGACAGGCTAAAATATTTCTCGTATTTACTTACGTGTGTTTGTTGGTAAAAGCACAGAATCCGAAATGTTTGATATTGTATGTTCGGCTAGACTATCTTTAACAGTTATTTACATAAACTTTTGAGTAAATTTGTAAATACTGCTATGAAATTCAATTTTCCGAATTCGCATATAACGAAAAATCAGCATAAAGTTTGGATATAACGAACTTTTTCATCTTCCCTCAACTAACCTAAGGTGATTTCCATTGTATTTTTTCTTTTTTCTAGGCATGAAGTTCCCAAATTTCCTCAAAATAGCCATCATTACCAACATGGGAGTTTTTCAAATCAATTCCAGCAAACACGACGGCATTCGGATAACAGATGGGATGGAATTCAAGTTTTTACAAGCACTCTCCGAAGCGTTACACTTCAGCTACGAAGTTCAAGTACCGAACGACAGCGAATGGGGGAGAAATTTAGGAAACGGACGATGGTCAGGATTAATGGGTATATTAACCAGAAATGAGGCAGACATTGCCATCGGGAAAATTGGAATATTCTACGAAAGATCTGTTGTAGTCGATTTCTCTTATGCATACGCCGTGGAGCGACAAACGTTTGCAACAGCACCGCCTGGTGTTGCGTCGAAAGAGATGGCGGTTTTCTCCCCCTTCACAAAAGAATTGTGGATAGCTGTGATCTCAACGGCTATATCATTAATTTTCTTTTTCAGAGTCATTTTTCATCGACATTACAAGTATAGACGAATCATTTGGTTCATTTTTGGAAGTTTATTAATGAATACAGCTAGCGTTAAGAGTAAGAAATCACACGAAAGGATTTTTCTTTCTGTGTGGTTACTTTGCAGCAGGATTTTATCGCTCAGTTTCATTACAGTAGTTCTTTCCTCACTGACAGTTCCTCAGAGGGGGCGAATTATTGACGACAAAAGCAAACTTCTGGATGTTGTCCAGAGAGGAATCTATAAATGCTACACACTGCGAGGTTCATTTCAGTTACGTATGCTGGAGATGAGTACAGATGAACAAGTGGTGTCTCTTGCAAAACATATCGCCAAAAATGATTGGCTGATAACTCCAGGTTCAAAATACCTTATCGAGACTCTGCTGCAGCTTAATACTGCAGTTATTTCGATAGAAAGTAATTTTAAGATTTTGTGTCCGGACACTATTTTTGTGGCTCCTGATTACTTTAATTTCTTTCATGTGGGTATCGCCGTCAATAAGGATTTCTGTTGCAAAAACGCAATTGATGACTTTGTCCATCGGTCTACAGCAGGGGGCATCTACGCCAAAACCAATGAAGATTATTTCTTCCGGTTACAGATGAAATACAGAAAGCATTTGACTGATGGAAACAGTTTTTCGCCTTTGAAATTGCAGGATATAATTGGAGCATTTTTGGTCCTGTTTTGTGGATATTGTCTGTCATGTATTGTTTTTTTGGCAGAATTAATGATAGGCTATAGATCATTCCCCAAGAAACTTTCATTTTTAGTTCAGGCCTATTTTAAGAATTAGAAAATGTGGTTGAAAAAAGTTATTCCAGAGCTACCTTAGATGGCTTTTAAGTATCCTATGATTATTTTCACTATCTTTCTTTGGGTTTTGGTGTCAGTTAAAATTTCTGTTCTAAAAGAAGCAAACGACTATGTCAAGTCCAACATTCTTCAGAAAGATGGATATAAGCTTCGGATTATTTGTTCCAATTACAGCTAAAATATAAAAAGTAGTTGTCCGTAGATGCATTTTTTTCTCATCTGGCAATTCATGAGTTAATTGGTGGATATTCGGCTTTTTTTGGCAGAACATTCCTTCAGATTTTCTTGTAGAATGAATGATCGGTTGTGGGTAATTTTTTCGCAAGCCTGATTTCGCAATGCAGGCACTTTTTGAAATGTAGAAATTAAGGATATAAATAAGTTTTTTAAATTTCTTTGAACTTATCCATAACATTTTGTCACTATTTATGAGGTATTTTTACAAAACAATTTGTCTTAGCGTGCTACTGAGAGAAAATGTGCGTGGGCATAATATTCCACGGATATGATGTTTTTAAATATGATTTTTGTTAAAATGGGGCTGAATAAATTTTTTTAATTTACTATACCGTGTTATTCTATTTTTATTTACTATATACTATTTTATATTCATCAGAACTATGCTAAACCTACTCTACACTAGATTAATTTTTAACACAATTATTCTAATTGTTAAGTAAATCATATAACATGTAAATTTCCAACTGGGCGAAAAATGTCCTTTACCAGGATTCGAACCAGGGATCTGTTGGCTGAAGCCGCCAGTGCTCTACCATCTGAGCTATCCCGGACGAATCAGGTTGAAATTTTTCACCCAGCTAACCTTATTGATTATAGCATCTGGTAGTTTATTTAATGTTAGCTAGGTGAAAAAGTTCAACCAGATTCGTTCGGGATAGCTCAGATGGTAGAGCATTGACGGCTTCAGCCAAGAGATCCCTGGTTCGAACCCTGGTAAAAAACCTACTCTACGTTTAGCCAAAATATTTATTCCGCTTGCCAGTGAAGTAAAAGAAGTATTTGCCAAATTGAAGCGATTTTATTTAATTAGATATTTGTGTCTCTATTTTGTGGATGCTTTCTATGGCGGGTAGCCTTTCTTCTAAAATTAATTATCGATTATGTGTTAATCTGTTTGGAACTTACAATTATAGTAAACAGACTCTGTTTAAAAAGCGGAAATTAAGGCTTTTTAAAATTTGCTTTACACTTATCCGTAACATCATATTAGTATACCATTTCTAATTGCTAAAAGAGCGTAAGATTAAAAATTTTAAAACAGTAAAATAGTTTTATTTGACTGTTGACATGTTTCAACTCTTCCCAAGTCATTTTCAAAACAAATAAATAATGATATTCTTAGAGGTGGATATTCAATGGTTTCGAAAATTGAAATAAACATCCAAGTATTAATATAAAAAAAAATAACGTGCGTTACACGACAAACTGAATGATGGAGTTTCATTTGTTTGCATCACAGACCGTGCAATTTCAGAATACCATTATTAATTTTTTTGAAAATGACTCGGGAAGAGTTGAAACATGTCAACAGTCAAATAAAACTATTTTACTGTTTTAAAAATTTTAAGAGGTCTCAGGACTCTTAAAATTGAAAAAAAAAACAAACAAACCGGACCATTTTCAACATGTAATATCTTAAAATGTATATGACTATAAAACACAATTTTTATTGCGATGAAAGATATAAGTATGTTCTTACATTTCATGTATTAAAAAAATGTAAGATGCAGAATTAACATTTATAGGGCTCCAAACTGTCAGACATTTGACGAGCTGAAAATTGATATAACCGATTACGCGCACGATTAGAAAATAAATATTGCAACTAGAACGGCATTTTTGGTGCCTACTTATACGTCAGATTGTAATAATTACACTAGACCTAAATAAATTTTTATTTAAAGTATTTTTATATATTTAATAGAAAGTTGTATTTAGCTAATACAAAATTTTGATAATTTCAACAGTATAATCATCTAACAAAAATATATTTTAAACAATAAAAAGAAAATTTTAGGTTCAGTTTATACAGACTATCATGAAACATATGTTTTGAAAATTTCATGAAAAAATATTCAGAAGATTTGAGATATCCTGCGCGTTATGCCCAAAAATGTCATTTGGAGAAAAATGACTTCAAAGTTGCGGAAACACCGCTTTCACTATTGAGTGGTTACAATTTTAAAAGCCATAAGTCCTGTTCTAATGGGAATTTTAGGGAAACAATTATATCAAAATGTTGAGAAAAGATAAGAGTTTAACATCTAACAAAAATTGAATTTCGAAAATTTTGAAGGTTTAAGAGTACCCATATACCCCATTAAGTCCCCATAATAATAATAAAAAAAATCGTCTATCTCATGTTTCATATGCCTTCATTTGTTTGTAATATTAATATAGATACTTAAAATTAAATATAGTTTATAATAGCTTCATGATTTATCAGAAATCCTTCATTTATATTTTTTCAAGATAGCATGTATTTTAATTATATTTGTTTTTGAATTGTTACGGGAAATGGCAACAAAAGATATAATTACTATTTTCCAACTATTTTACCTTTATTTTCTACAGAAATGGAGTACTTGAGTTGCCAACATTTAACAAATGGCGCTAAAAACTACAAAAAAAATTAATATTTCAAAAGTAAATTGAGATGCAGTTTTCAAACAAATTGCATTTAAAAATACTTTTTTTCTCCAATACGACGGTATAAAAATTGAAAATGTGCGATGCTTAGAAATTTAAAAAAATTGCAGTAGAGTATTTAACCGTACAGTGATACATCTGCTTTGTTTTACAGCTGACTTATACAACGAAATGTTATTTTTTAGAGATGCAATTTAATTGTTGCCCGAAAGAAATAGCATATCGGTGGCTAAAAAAAAACTTCTCTGATCTGATTAAAATAGCATTCATAACATTAACTAAACACTTTAAGCACAAAATTTAATAATTTTCACTAATATTTGCTAAATCTGTACCATTGCAACATAGTCAGTGTGAGACATATTTATCATAAGTGAGTATTTTGTTTAATTTAAAAAATCTATGTATGATTGAAACTGCATTAATTGCTTCTCAGTAGGGTGGAACTTAAGTATAGGGTAAAAAAAAACTTTTTTGTTTTAATGTGTAATAGTGAAAACTTTTTTTCCTTTTTGAATGTCTAAACTTTTGGCTGAAAAGGTATTTTTTAATTAAGTTGTTTTCCGGTTCCTCATTGAGGTCAGAGTTTTGAAATTTCAGTGTAAAGTAACTTAAAGTAAACAACGTAGCTCTTAGCTCATATCTAATTTTATTTAACAAATACTATCCAGAAGTCACCACGAAGAGGTGGTTAAATATCGATTTCCACCCTCCTTACCTCCCTTTGTTATGGATTAATTCAATTGGATATTCAACCTACTGTCTTTTTAGACAAACTTTGTCATTACATTGTGGGAATTTAACTTTCCCAAGATTAAGCCATCTTTTCCTTAATATTTAAAGACGGTTGACGCAGCTCGCAGGTCAATTTTGACACACGTTTCTACTGTTTGAGTATGACAAGTAAAATCTAAAATTCAGGTGTATCCCCTGTTTGTACTTTTTTTAAGTTCTTCATCCGATCAGTCCGTCAAAATAGGATCAATGTTTTTATAGTGTGTAGTTTCAATATGTTCGCATTTTTTCAAGTTGCTTTCCTACTGGTCCAGAAAATCCTTTTGTACAAGTTGTTTTTCCAGCAAGATGTTGAAATAAGTATCTAAGAAAAAAGTTCATTTGCATGTAATAATGAAATTATCCATTATAAAGTTTTTAAGGTATTGCTTCCGATGTTTTAACAACTCCAGATTTGCATCCTGCATTAAAGGCGTTTCTGTTTCACCCAATAACTTTCAAACTTGAAATGTCTGTATTATTATTTTGAAAATACACCAAAATTGCAGTGGCTATATTAATATAAGAAGAAGATGTCAATGAAATATGACCAATATATTTTTATCCTGGTTTTTGAACTAAGACCAGGTGTTCGTCTTTAACGATTCTTAGTTATACTTTTTTCCCTCTGCTTCAGTTATCATAGTGTTATCCTTTCTGCCATCAAAATACTAACCTTCTAAAATTAACTCATATCGTATTTCCTGTTCTTTCAGATTCTTTTTTTTTCTCTTTGTCGTCTTCAAGTCATTCTTTCAGTTACCTTTTCTTTATTATCATCAGAAATACCCATATCTTCTAAGGTGCCATTTGCAATAAAATTTGCAGTTCTGTCTAATACTCCGGTTCTTTCACCTTGTTGATTATCAAATTCAGGTTTAGAAAAACAACCAATTGAACTCTTTCCTTCCGAACTATTTTTTACACTTGACGATCATTCAATCAAAACATCATTTTTTTGTTTGTTTTAAAATAACATTTTTCCTTGATATTTCATTTTCCAGTCTTGCTACACATTTTTTGTAGTTTTTATATCTATTGATCTTATTGCCATCACCCCATCTCTCTTTGGTCTTTGAGAAAGTGACATTCTTGTTCTGATACACGATAATATTTAGTGCTTTTACACAAAGAAACGTTTTTGCAGGATTACCTAACATTTTGCAATTTTATATTGGATGTGGGATTATTCTTTCTAATCTTAATATTTTTCTTCTAATTTTGACATTTCTCGCGCTAGTCTCTAATCATTTTTTATGATTTGTGCATCAGAAACCGTTGGAATTGAAGGTCTCAGCAATACACTTTTAATTGCATCATCAACAGCTTTAGATATTTTAGAAATAGTGTGTACCAGATTCCAGCTGTCAGATTTTAAGTTAAATTGAACCCAAAAATAATGTTTCATAACATCTTCATATGTTCGTCAAAGATGACAGTCTAATGTTAATTATTTTGGTTCACGAAATACAGGACACCTCAACAATTCTCTAGATTTAGGTACGTTAACAGACTTTGTCACTTTTGACATCGAATGTTTATTGAAAAATAATTAAAGAAACTGTTAACACACGTTAAATAGGACTAACTTGTTATGTGTCGCAGCCAAATAAATCAGAGACAATGAAAGCGGACGCCCAAGACGCTGGCTTCTACAAAAGTCAAATAGAGTGGGGCTAACTTTTCTAAGGCACTCAAACTAAATTATTCTCTTTATTACAGGACATTAACACTTAATTAATTTAATTTTGCAAAATATAAATTTAACAATAAGCTTAAAAAACTTTTCATGCAATTATTGGCTTTTTTCGTTTTTCAGGCAAAATCAGGCGCTTTGAGGAACCGGAAAATATCATTTTAAAATTAAAAGAAAAATATTTTCTTTTTATGGAGAAAAAGGAAAAAAATAATCACTATTAGAATATAAAATTCGAAACTTCGTTTTTTAGTTCCACCCTACTCAGCTATGCCCAACAAGATCTAAACGGAGTTTTGCCACAAATTTGGCAAAAAAAATTGCTCGTGTGCGACAGTTAGAATTAATTGAGTTCTAAGCGTTAACATCAACTTATGATGCTGAAAAAAATAGTATCTGATGTCTAGTAATAGCATACAAGTAATACATATCATATCCTTCGCAGGTATCACCGGTTTGCATAATTAAACGTTTACTGCTCATACGACCGCAATTTTAGTAATTTCTGCGACCGGATTAACTGTACGACGTTCCTAGCACATTAGGTAACTTAAATATGAGTTCTAGAAATTATTTTCTGGGCTCCAAACCACAGGAATACGTATGCCATCTATATTTTCATTCAATTTATTGCTTTGGAATAGGGCTATTGGTAACTTATTACCGTACTTTTTAGAAAAAAAATCCGCGCATCCCTTTACAAAGGGGCGTTTAGTGATTTCAATTTGGCTTTGAACGTGTAAAAAATATATAATTTGATATATTTGACTGAAAAATTACATCGAATTGCTTTTATTGAAACAATTTTATCCAGACAGCTCCAAACTTAAAAATCAGCATCAGGGACACGGGACGGTATAGGAGTTTTCCAGGTGTTTGGACCCCCAACATCGTCCAAAACTTATTTATCTCGTTAATATTGTTATGCAATCATGCAATGGGACGTCCCCAGTATATGAAATAATAAAAAAAACCCACAAGAATATGTACTAAAATAAAAATTATTATTCAGGGACTTAAAAGTCAAAAGATTGTGAGAACGGCCACTCTATTCTTCAGATGTGAGAGGAGACGGACTGTGTTCATATTCCTTGCACATGGAGGAATAATAGCAGTGGAACTGATGTAGCACACCCCCCAGTGAAGGTTTAAACTTAAGTTCTCTTAAGGTGTGTTGTACAGTTTGTTACATTTGGTAACTTCTGGGTAATATACAGGGTGAACCAAAAGTCTTGCCCTGATTATAATAATTCATTACAAATTAACTGTTTGTATAATAATGTAACTTGTTATATCATTGGATAGGTCAGTTTTAGTAGTTTTTTTGTGCTATAGAACGAAAGGTTTCCGGATCAGTGGATTGGAAGGGATGGACCAACACCCCGGCCTCCTCGCTCTCCAGATATTAATCCTCTAGATAATTCCTCTGGGCTATATAAAGGATATTCTTTGAGGTCTTTGCCACACAGATTACCGACGTTGAAGAACTGAAGACTAAGCTGCTGTATGTATTCGAACAGAAGACATGCTAAAAACACTTGGCGGAACTAGAATGCCGATTAGACATTCCCCAAGCTACCAAGGGGGCACACGTTGAAACTGACTGAGGTACGTGGTCTTATAAAAGAATGTATAACAGTACTTACAATGTATCCAAACACACATGTCTAATTATAATAGTTTGAGCACAATAAATATTTATAATCAGGACAAGACTTTTGATTCACCCCGTACATCGATCGGTGTTTGTAAATGTCGGTCCGCAACCCATCACTTGACCTTGAAAACAAAATTTCCGCCACTTAAAACATGTTTAGTTTATAGGGCGCTAAATAAAAAATATATGAATCGACCGGAAGTCGAGCTGGGCATTAGAATTAAGAGATCAACTCTACCCGTAATTTTGAAAAACATTGTTAAAAAGAAATACATCATGTGTCGTATTAATCGATTTCCACAATTATTAGTTACTTCTATTTTACAAGAAAAGAGTATTGGATTAGTGAAAAAATTCGCCGGTTTTCTTCAGAACGTTTTAGAAAGTTCTGAACACGATATGACTTTTTAGGAAATGTCTGTCCTCGAGTCTTTTTGTCTGTTTGTATTTGACACATATTATATGATGTGATGATGTGATTATGATGTAGGCACATAATTTGACACATATTATTTGTCTTTTTTTTTATTTATGTGAAATATACTGCATTAAAATGTGTACAAAGTCTACATGTCATCCTATCGTTTCTCTTTATTAGAAAGGACACTTAGTATCTACTTAGTAATAGTTATTTAATTAAATTCCATAATAAGAAACAATATCATAGTTTAAAAAAATAAAGGAGGTACTTTGTCGTCCTGTCGACCAAAAATCTATCGCCAAACTATAAGATTAAATGCTAATAATGTTTGATCTTAAGTGTCACATTCACTTGTTTTTAAGAAAGTTACACGTGTTTACGTTATCAAGTGATTTTTATTTCGACGTTTTATTTGTATTTTTATTAATGTTACACTAATATATTTGTTCTTTCGTTATTTAAAATAAAAATTATGTCAATTTGTATAATTTGGCGAGTGGTTTGGCAATTTATATAATTTGGTGAAATTGGTCGACGGGGTAACTAAGTAGTACCGGAATAAATTGTGTATTAATGAAAACCGCAGGTACTCTTTTTTATTAAGCGTAATTATCATGCTTTATGACACATGCGCATCTATTAAAATAAGTCAAGTATCTTAAAATATCGCCTATTTGCATATTTATTATTTCCTAAACATAAATTTAACGGTACAATTAAAAAAGAAAAGGATATTTGGCATACAATTTAATTAGCGAAATTTCTAAAACTTGATTTAAACATCATTTGGCTTACAAGTCTATAAATTTTCTGAAATACAGTAAAATAAATTATGTTTAAATATTTGTTGTATTGTATGAATCAAAAAAAGAAATCCCAATATTCGGTAAATAATTTCCAAATGATGGTGGCTTATGTAAAGCATGCATTTTGTTACTTATAATGATAAATTGCAGAACTTCCTTTCTGATTACATTTTCGAGTGCAACAGTTTTTAACTGCACTAATTGGTGTTCGTTTAAAACTAATTAGTACACGAACAAAATATATTTTTAATTGTTTTATGGTTATGCTCACAACATAATGACATTTTTAAATGAAGCGTGTTTATCCAATTTATTATTGAAGGTTTTATTTCTCAATGTCATATTGAATGAGTACATATGGCGTAAATATACTCCTTAGAAAAATAATAAAAATTACTACATATCACATTTTTTAATAACAAACAGCTTTAAAATATCTTCAAAGACTTCATATAATATTATTCTTTAATATCAATAAAGACACTGTTATTCTACTCCTTTATACCAAGCTTTTTAAACTCAATACAATAAAATAGATATCACATTTTTAAGAATTAATTTGGATGCTAATAAAGTCATCGGGTAATCGTGTTTTATTAATAGATTGTTTTAATACTTTTTTTTATAATAAATATATCAAAATGCAAATATTTCTCTAATAAAAATCCTTTATTTACATTATTTAAATCCTTTATTTAAAAATCCTTTAGTTTCCCTAGTGTAAACTTCAAGATATACTGAAAAACAAAGAAAAGATCCATTTTGTAATCAAAACAATATATTTTAATTAGAGAAATTTCGGTAAAATAATTTGAATAACAATTTGTCTTTCCTGTTTATCTATATATATATATAAGAAAGTCTGAATTTCGCATTAATCAACACGCAGCCCAAACTACTGAACCTAAAACCTTGAAATTTTGTCTAAAAATACTTCTTATGACATAGAGTGCCGCTAAGAAAGGATTTTCTAAAACTCCACCCCTAAGGGGGGTAAAAAATAGAACGAACTTTTAAAAAATTCTTTAAAAATCTGATTTTATAGTTATTTTTCAATTGATAACATATTTTAGTGTAGTTTTGTATGCTGAATCGAATGGTAATAACCAAATTCTTTTAAGTCTAATAGTTCATGAGATATTTCATATTTTTCTAATTTGGCGCTATCTTTGGCGCCAAAACCTCAAATTTTCAAGTTATAATTTTTAAAAACTCATTTTCTTTATTCTGTTACTGTAGCAAGGGAATAAATTCAAATTGAATATTTTTTTAAACAATTCTTTTGGTTTAATAATTAAAACAACTATGTCAGTTAGGGAAAAAAAAATACAAACACCTCAAAAATTAAAACTAAAAAAAAAAAAAACCTGTTGTACTTTTTCGTTCTATCAACATGCCATGATGTATGATATCACGCCATTTATTTCAACCCTAACTGTGCAAACGATTTTTACTGCAAACTGTGTCAATTATTAACACTTGCTATTTATTGAACGTGAATATTTTTTATAAGTATTATTCCATCGTAATCCCGTAAAACTTTTTAATTTGTTATTTTTTGAATAGAAAACAATTATTATTAATTATAACTTACAGGATTACTGATACTGACTGATTACTGATACTGACATAGATTTTACTATTTGGTTTAATTAATCTGATGATGAGGAAGCTACAATAAAATTATTTTAGAAGTTAGGAATTATACATATAAAAATGTTTGTTCAAAAAACTATGAATGGCTTCATTCAAAGAATGAAATGTTTACTGTAGTGTGAGAAATACGTATTACGTACGTCATGCTGCAGTAGTAAAAAAAAAGAAAAAACTAATTTAACAAATTACAACGACCATTTGGAAAATGATTTTTTCGAAGACTAAAATTTAAGACATAAAAAATCGCACGGAGTTGATCCTACATTACGTACGCCGTGGATTAAACTATAACATTCCTGGACCCATCATGAACAAGCTTTAAAAGAAATTTCAGTTTTACAATTTTCGGTACTGTAAATTTTTAAACTTCTACGGAGCTGGTCTTACATTACGTACGCTATGAATTAAAGATTAATAGTGTTATTACACGTAAAAATTGCAAGCAAGAAAAATCGCCTGCGACTCCTCAGATTTCCTATGAAACTTACGTAATAGCCAAGCATTTCATTGGCTGTTCGGGAAAAGGCTTTTCTATCATCAGATTTCCAAAAAATCTCACGACCCATTTTAAATAAAATTTCATTCTTAAACTTCTAAACATCCGACAATATTACTTTTTATACCGTCGGATAGAGAAAAAAAAATCTACTTTTAAATGCAATTTGTTTGAAAGCTGTATCTCAGTTTGTTTCTGATTTATTAATTTTTTTTGTAGTTTTTATTACATTTTTGTCATAGTGGCAACACTCTGTTGTCCACGTTGTTGAAACCAAAGGGAAATACAGATTTTCTCAATTAGCCTACAACATATATACCAATCAGATAACGAATAAATTGCGGATTAAACCAATGAAAACGTTCAGATATGCTTTTGATTTCCTACCCTGACGAGAACAATAACCATGTTTCCAAATTGTTAAACATTTAAAATTTGAAGACTGCAGTTTAAATTGACTATATTCTATTACTTGCAAAATATTTATTTATGCTTTTATTTTAAATACTTATTTTTATTGATTTAAAAAACTGGTGTGTTAAAGCGTGGAATTTTCAAAAGTTATATTTTTTAAATGCTCATTTTTTTTATCAACAAAATTATTTTTTTTTCAAATGTTTCATTTCATTTCAAATTCAATGACATTATTTATATTTCGCCCGCGAAAATTACAAAATACTCTTTATGCTAAAATAATTTTTTTTTAGTTTAAGGTATCTTTTATTCTTCTTATTATTTTTCCTTTTCATCATTTTTAAATGAAATTAGTTAGACATATATTTTAAATGTGTGTATTTTAAATGAAATGAGCAAAAGGCATGTATGAATTAATAATGTCAATAAAACAAGAGTTTTTTTTTTTTTTTTTTTTTTTTTTTTTTCATGGTTATATTATAGTGTGACGAAATGTACACCCGCAAGCAGTTTTTTCCGCACGGGCTGTCCATTTCTATAGTAACGTATATATTTTAAGAAATTAACAATTGTAATCTTGGAAACTAGCTGCCCTTGGCGACCGGTTTGGTCTCCCTTAAAATTTATGTTTGGGAAAGCATGCTAAGCATTGTATCGTGTTACTTTTATTCATAATTTAATTTACTTGAACGTTGAACTCCCTTAAATATAATTAATATAACCGATTAAGCTAATATTAGTTTTTGTTGCATTAAAATATCTCAATTTGTTGATTTTCTGTAAACAAGTAAACCCTATTGGTTTACAATGGAAGTCTATGGGAATTTGACGAAATATTAGAGATATCGAGAAGTTGGCGTCACTTTTGGCGATATATCTCCAATGTAGCGACAAACTTGGCGGCATTTGGTGACAGAACAGGGGTCCCCTATGGTAATTCCCTTTATAGGTATGGAGATGCATTAAATGCTGCTCAATGACTAGAAAATAAAGATACAAAAAGAGATAAACATAGAAGTCAAAATAATAAGAAAACAATGGTTGTTTTAAAACTGTTTTATAACTATTCAATGTTTATATTAAAAATCACACACAATTTTTTGACCGAAATTCATGTTTTTTATTTATTTATTTATTTCCGTTATGGTACATTAATCTAGCGTGGGCTTAGAACACGATTAGGACTAATTCACTGCTTTTTCTGATGCTTGATAAAAAACGGAAGCAAATGAATTTATTAAATGATATATAATTTTTACTCTGCTTCTTTTTAAAGTTAGGACAGCTGGAAAGAAAAAAAAATGAAACATTATGTAATCATGTTCAAAGCTGGAGTAGCACAGTTGAAGTTTATTCCAACAGAGCGAAAAATGTCCAGACCAGGGATCGAACCTGGATACTTGGCGTGCCGTGCCAATGCCTTACCTGTTAGGCTATTCGGACCGATACCTGGCTGACATAATTCACTCTTATTAGTTGGACTTGGCTGCGAACTGCAGCGCTATTTCATTCATCCGAGCTATAACTATAGCATTTTATATGATGAAACTACTTTAACACGGAAACTCCTGTATACCATGTAATTAGGTCATAATGAAGGGAATGAATATTTTTTTTTTCCAACTGGATTATATCATATTCAAAGCTGGAGTAGCACAGTTGAAGTTTATTCCAACAGAGCGAAAAATGTCCAGACCAGGGATCGAACCTGGATACTTGGCGTTGGAAATCCAGTTGAAAGAAAAAAAAAAAAATATATTCATTCCCTTCATTATGACATTATGTAATCTTTTTTTTAGGATTTCTAAATGTATTATTTAGCATATAATCCTAAATTAATTAATTAATAATAGATAAAAAATATATTTTTTAAAATATTACATTCTTCATTTTTAATTTATTTTCAGTATTTTTTATTTAAAAATGTTTCATTGTTGCAGTTTTACTCATTTGGCATATTTTGGCGAGTGTTCATGGCGCATAATTAAATCTGTTGTTGTTCCAACTAGCTGACATATTGTACGAGGTACAGAAAATATTTGGTGAGTTATCACCTGAGATAGGCTAACAGTAAAATTCCTTAAAATTAATGTATTAATTTATAATTAATTTTTTCTAATATTAAAGAGTTGCATTGTGATTATTGACCTATAAACACACCTGTAAATATAATGTTTATAATTCTAACATACCAAGAAGTGAGTTAAAAATCAGTTAGTGATTGTAAAAATCCATCTTTACATATAAAAACTAGGTTGACTTAAATAAAGAAAAGGGGCAAAATTAGAATTACTGATTGAGAAATACTAAAAAAGACAGGCAATCGACCAAAATAGGAAGTTATGAAAAAGGGAGAATTTACCGTAGCGAAGCGCGGGTACTCAGCTATTTAATTTTATAAAATGCATCAAAATAATTTACAACAAAGACTTGTTCTATTATATTTAATTCCCACAGAAAGCGTTAAAAAATTTCAATTTTATTACTTGATAAATAAACTGCCAATAAAAACGGTTAGCATTCATGTGAATATTATTTATTTCAAAATTTCTTATTTATGTGTACTTTAACTTCCCTTACAGCTTGGCCCATGCATTCGGGGACACCCTGTATATGTTACTGTAAAAACCCGAAGACTGGTAAATCTTAGCATTTACCAAAGGGAGTTGGTAAAAGCCCGAAATATGCTTCTAATCGCTCCCACTTTCGGACTTTTACCAAACCATTTCGGCAAATGTTAGGAATTACCGACTTCTATAGGTAAAAGTGCAAAATGATTCATGAGTTTGGCACAGGGTTCAGGAAATACGCGGTGACCGTACTGCACTTCCTTACTGCATATTCAACCAGGAATTTTATTTATTTTTATGTACTTTACCCTCCATTACCCTCTAAAAGGTGAAACATATTTGCATAATATCACATATACATATATTTTTGCAAAAGAAAAACAAAAAAACAAACAAACAAACAATATATATTACCATTAAAACAAACAGATTCTAGAATTTATTCACTGAAGTTTGGCAGCAAGTGACGCGAACAGATAAGAGTTTCAAGAGACATGCACCCGCTAATAAATGGGCAGGCATTCCTCATGTCGGACTTTTGCCAAAAAGAATCGGTAAATACTAGCATTCACCGAAATGGCTTGGTAAAAACACGAAAGAGAAGTTTTTAATAGTTTATTTCGTGTTTTACCAGCTTACTTTAGTAAATGCCAGTATTTATTTATGGAACCTGGGATTTACCAGACTTCGGGGCTTTTAGAGTAACGTATATGTAAATCTCTGAGATAATGGAATCGGTTAGATTCAAACGGTGTACATCCCGTTTTGAAAATGGAGAAGTTACCTCTGCACTACTATTGCTTGATATATATCTGGAATACTTATCACTTATACTCTATGCAATTTCCGTGATGAATTTCCCTATAGAATCGGTTGAAAATGGTTTTAAAATGGAATAAGTAACTCAATACCCAATCAGAAGTACCGCTTGGGAATTATTCTGTTCACTAGCACACACACACACACACCTAAATAAAGATTGCAATACATAACTTACACTGTACATTATGAAAGTAATAAACTTTTTGTGGAATGCTGTTATTATGACATCTATTCTACTTAGCTCTTGGCATAAAAGTATTGCATTCTTACATGAGCTAATAATTTAGAACTACTATAGAAATTTGTTTTTATTTCAGCAATAAGATGAGATGTTTATGGCTGTATTTCTGCCTTAGATCTGTATTACAACTGAAAAAAAAAACATTGATTTTACGGTATGATGCTGATACCCCAGCTGCCAGTACAGGATTGCCACGCTTCAGGGAATTTTCCAGGTGAAATATCAGTATTTGTTCATAGAAAAATAAATCTAGGTTAAATGCACGAAATTTCGCCTTACTTAAGGAGAAAATGTTTGTAAGAAAATACTGGTACCGAAGAATTTCCTGGCCTGGAAATTCCATGAAGCGTGGCAACCGTGCAGTATTATACCACAAAAATAACAACATTAAACCATAAAACAGCAGTAATATACAGTCTTATAACACAAGCCTGCAAACTTTGGATTGTGTCATATTGCTCAGCTTTTGATAATTGATGTTTACGTATTTTGCAGTGCGGAATCCGAAATTGCCCGTCATTTTTTACCATCACGTCAGGGTTTTTTACAAATTTTTTACTTGTTAACTGAAATTTACGATTTGCTAAAAAATCTGACGTGATGGTTAAAAATAAAGGTTATTTTCAGATTTAGTGTTAAAAAGTACATAAAAATGAATTATCAAAATTAAAAAAACACAATCATCACATAAGGACGTAAGTTTCAAAACTCGCCTTATCCAAAATTTAAAAAATCGTGTTGTATCTATCAATATATTCTATTACTAAACCTGCACCGAAAAAACACAACAATCTACAAAAAATCAAGTTTTATCCTGTATTTCCGACATTGTAAAATTTTGGTTTACAATGAAAGTTAATGGACACAGATAAAGGTTTTCTGCGATTTCCCAAAATTTGATTTTCTAGATAAGGCGAGTTTTGAAACTCGCGTCCTCACATCTATTTTATAGTATCAGAATTTTACTATTTTTTTGACTTTGCAATTTACGATTTACAAAAAATCCTGATTTGATGGTTAAAAATGAAGGTCATTTTCGAATTCAGCGCAAAAAAATATTTAAAAATCAGTTATCAAAAGTAAGAAACACAACCATTTCCTGTATCTTTCAGTATTAGATGTTCCCTATTTTTTTACTTTTTACCTTTGAAATTTACGATTCGCGAAAACTCCTGACGTGACGGTTAAAAATGATGGTCATTTTCGGAATCAGCGTAAAAAATACATAAAAATAAATATCAAATGTTAAACAACATAATCATCGCAGACTTGTGTAATTATACTAGCTATAATATACCGTATATTTCTATTTAACGGTATATTATTGCTTATTTTACGGTTTATTAATGTTGATTTTACGGTATAGTACTGGTAGCTGAGTTGGCAGTTTTATACTGTAAAACCATTTTTTTACAGTGTAGTACCAATATATTTTTCATCTTGCAGCTTATTTGCGTGCAAGTGTAGAGTTCCCTGCACTGAAATGCACCAACAATAAATAGCTGTAACAATGTTAAAAATACATAAAACCAAGTTACCAGTAAACTAAAATATTACCAAACCAAAAAAGTGTTCAAGTACTGAAAATCGATTTATAATAATGTAAAATGTAATTTTTTTTAAGAACTACCTTTTTGTAAAATTTAAAATCATTAATTAAACTATATTTTACAATTGCTTTCTTTAAGTTTAGTTGGGGCAACTGGGCCATGATTTTACAATGTAACTCTGGAGCTTCTGACAATTCAGCTTCAAAATGCTAATGTTCATTTGAATTAGAGTCTGAACTTCTGTAAATGTGGTCAGTTAGGTTCCCTCTATGAGACAAAAATGCTCAAAATTACATTTTAATATTTAAAAATATAAAAATATGCATATTTCATCTTTCTTTCCTCATGGGTCCAGTTGCCCCATAGAAATGGGGCAAGTGGACTAAGAGGGTCTATGTTCCACACGGGTTTATTTTTTTCATATGGGATATCAGGTCCTGTTTAAAAAAAGAGTAAAGAACTTAAAAAAAATTAAACCAGACAGATCATGTAAATTATATATCCACTAAAGAGCGTTGTAAGGGAAACCTTTGCTGTCAATGTGTCTAAAAAAAGCACTAAAAGTGAAAATATTAGATTTATTTATACCAAAAACATAAAAATTAAGTAAGTACTTGTGTACCTTAGTATAGGTAATAAGTATAAAAGTCACATGGGTATTTTAAGGAAAAAATAGCAAGGTAAGTCTATGAACAAACGGCTACGTAAGTACGTAAGTACTTTATCTGTATCCAGGGATCGCATTACATAGGGAGAATTTTATTATACCTATCAGAACCCTTAATGTGTTACCTTCATGATCATTTTATTTAACATATTCTAAAGAAAGGAGCGATGAAGATATTATTTTCAAAATAGTGGTAGGAACAATAAAAGTTTCCCTATAGAATGCGACCCCTGTGTATCGTACAATTTTAAGGTTTGGCTATCTCGCTCTAAGGGCAAGGTACTTGCATTCGTAAAATGTTGAAATAATTTAATTACACCAGTGTTTACAAGAGAATCTATTTCTAAATAAATAAAAGTATATTTTCGCGTACTTAATAAAGGCGAAATTTTCATTATAAAATTCCAGTGACAATGTGGCAATTAGGGATTAAAATTATATGATGCCATAACGGCATCACCACCTTTCAAAGGGTCAAGAAATTTGGTTTGATACCAACCAATATGCTTTTTTTAAATTTTATTACGTAATTGTAATAAAATATTCTATAATTTTCTTTACTGTGAGCAAAAAACAATGGAGAAATTTATTTCCCGTAGTAAGAGAAAGTCAAAAAAATTATTAATGAAACATGAAGTAAATATGTATAAATACCTAATAATATTAATGTAGTTATATGCCTATTCTTTAAAAAAAAGATTGTTTAATAAATGTACTTACAGTATTTTAATAAAAAAAAGCCTAGGAAGTTTAACCGTATTGACGTTGTTTTTAAAAAAAGAAACGTAAATATTTGACAACCTAACGCAGCAAAGTGAGAGTTATGATTCAGTTGACACACGTTGTTTTAGGAAGTAGAGATTAAGGTGCATTGTTCACAAATGCTAAAACTTAAAAACCATCAACAGTTTTTTATAAAATAGCCTATGGCCCAGTTACCTCGTGGGTCCAGTTACCCCAACTAACCTTAAACGAAAAATAATCTGTTTCACGTGTTAATAACTATTTTATATTATTCAGTAAATTAAAAATATGACATACTTGTATACTATGAATCAACGGAAAATAGTAATAAGATCCTAAAATAACCAACTTGTTTATACATGCATACCTTTAATCAATTTTATTATAAACATTGCATAATGCGTATATATGACTAATGAAAATGTTTTATTATTATAATTAAGATCTGTTTTGTTTAAACTTTCCAGTTCACTCAAAGGAAAAAAACAACAGCAATTCTTCAATTAACAGAATTTTCTACAATAATTAAAAAGTTTCTGTTTCTAGTCTATTAATTTTTATAAAGGCTATAAAATTAATCTACGAACAAAGCCTTGTTTCATTAAATGAAAAATGGAGAATTTTGAAAAGAATTCAATTCTAATATCTGGTAAATTAACAGAAAATAAAGACTCATTGTATTCAGTAGAATTCTTCGCTCTTTGGAAAAAAAAAATTAATTTTACTTCCGTGTTTGAGCTCTTCTGTGCAGTGTTTTATAATATGTTACTGGAGACAGTTTTAATTAACAGTTATTTAAACAAGTGGGTAAGTGTGATCACAGATCGCAGAGAGGGTTTAGTTTAATATTCCTTTCAAAACACTTTATCTTTTTGCAAAATCTGTTATTTCCGCATTTCGCAACTAGGGGCGCACTCTATCATAAGCAAATCTCTATCCGAACGGAATTCCGTTTTACAACCTATCCGTAGATATATTAGTCGAGGGGATCGGGTCCATAGCACCCAAGGTAGTTGGGCGCCCCCTAGAGGTAAAAAGTGAAACTAAAATATGTAAGGCTATGGTGCATAATATGAGAGAATGGTCAAAGGGGTGTCGGAAAATGTTAGAAAAGTGCCCCGGGTGAAAAGGGTGGCGGTTAGTAAAATTGCTTAAAATACACAAGTTAGAGACCGAAGGGGTAAATATAAGACTCTTTAAAATTGTTATGATTTGTCGTGTGATCGCAAGTGTTCTATAAGTATTCAAAATTTCAAGTTTTCAACTTAATTAGGGGCTCAGTTAGAAAAGTAAAGCTTACAACACACAAGTTAGAGCAAAGACGGGTAAATATATGTCGTTTGATGTAAGGTGTTCAGTTTGACATTTTGGATGCTTATTATCCAAAATTTCAAGTCTCCAATATATTTAGTTTCTGAGAACAGGCTCTGTGAGAGACAGAAAGACAGAGGAGTGAGATGAATAGGGTTTCGTCAGATGAACGAAATCCTAAAAGCAGAAAATATGTTAACTACAGATAATAATTGTTGATTAACCTATTAAAAATTCCAACATGCCTGTCGATCATCCCAACATTACTTTCGAATAGCGGTATTAAATGTATTTAATGACTGAAGTTCTGCAATAAAATAAGACGAAGAATACTATTCAGAAATGATGGTATTAAATGTAATTTGAAACACAACAAAAATTTGTAAGAGTAAAAATATTCAATACTTAAACATTAAGATAATCAACAATGATGCTATCTCATTGTGAAATGCAGTTTCGTTTTTACTAATGATGGTAAGACAAACCTTATAGTTAGTCATATTATTGTAAAGGTTATTTAATCCGCGGCAATGCAAAAATCATTCAATCGTTAACCATTTCAGGGGCGCCGTTTGCAGTCTGCAAACGCTTGATTTTAATGACCAAACCGCCAAATGGCACCAGTGATTTTTTAGTACAATTTCGGACTCATAATATACATGAAGAAAACCTTTTAATTATTTTCAAATTAATTTATTCGTAAATTGCGGTGTGAATTAATTATTAAAATATTTTAGGAGCAGAAATGTATTTTCCCTGAAAGAGTTAAAGCATGCAAAAGTAGGACTACAGAGGACGCAAAAGTGGTGCCAAAATGGCTTGAAACCCTTAAATTACATAAACCCGAAAATTTTATTTTTACTGAAATTTTACCATTTACCCGAAAATTACATAAAACAACACATTTTTAAATGCAAAATACATAATATGGAGTACAGCAGAGAAAATGGATTTTTTTTTTCTTTTTATATTTTAGACGTAGGTATTAAGAATGACAAAATTTGAAGAAACGCTAGGTTTTGAATTGAAAATCGTCATTTAAATATAATATACAACAGGTTTTATAACTTAATTTCAAGCTGACAAAACTTATGTGTTACCCGCCCTCCCCCTCCAATAATCCCACTTCTTGGGCAATTTTCGGTCAACATGATTATAAATAGATCTAAAAACGAATTACATCTATTTATTTTTTTAGCATGTTCCTATATTCTGCAACATTTTACAAATAATTTTATATTTATAATTTTAAACTAGCATCTAATTTTATTTTTAGTACAGAATGCGATGTATAATGAGTAGTTTTGTTTCCTTTATTATATATTTTATATTTAAAAAATACAATTTAATCTTTAAACGACTTTTTCTCAAAATGGCAATTTTTACTCTTGCTCTCGATATCTCCAAAACTATTTGAAGTAGAGCTTTAAAACGTTTGGCATATTCATTTGGCAGGATCGGGAGATATCGTCTTAATGTTCGAGGTTTATCTGTTGTGTTGAGGGGACGGTGGACGTTTAATTTTTTTTTTTTTTTAATTTTCATAATAGAGATTTGAAATGTTCTGCAAACATCCATTTCATCATAAGCAGGGTCAGCTAGGTGGGGAGGCCTACCAAATGGCTTAAGCACTCACAAGCCCCACCCAGCGGTTTCCATCTACCACCGCCGTCACCACACACACAAAAAAAATAAAATAAAATAAAAATAATAATAATAAATAAAAGGCCCGAAGGGACCTACAGGAAAACCAATTGAGAATATTAAGATTAAATACAATATAAGTACAATATATACACGATGGAAAGCCCAATTTTTACTGGGCGTTTACGAGAGAAATTTAGATATTTGTAATTAATAAGATCATGAGATAATAGATAATAGGATTTTTAAACTTGTTGGAGCGGCAAAAGCTCAATTACTCTGCAAAGCTGGGCGTTCTGCAAAAATACAATAAAAGCTACGTATATGTATACTAAATTAGAAAGAGATTAATAATTTTAAAAATAATGTAGAATATAAAAAATAGGTAAAATAGTGAATAATTATGATGAATATTATATAATTATATACACACACAAAAGTTCAAAAGTCTATTGTTCTTGAAACAGTTCAATTATAGTTCAATCGTGTTGTTTGTGGCTAAGAGTTTATTTTGAATTGGTGGTATCTGTCTATTTGTTAAGATACGTTCTCATCATCATCTATAAATGGCAAAACATTTTGAAACAAATAATGGTTGTTTTCTAAAACTTTCATACATTCAATTATCTTTTGACAAAATGATGGATTTGACAAAACCACTGAGAACCACTGAGACAAAGAAATTTTTGGAGATTTTCTTATATGGTAATATGATGTAAGGGTACGGTTAAAGATATAATGCAATGATGTAGCTCGCTGACCGCATACACATAATGGAGAAGGAACCCTGTCAAATTTATAAAGATATTTCATCATAAGCATATAGAACACCTCAAAAGAAATTTCGAATTTTATTATAATTTTAAGATTTAAAAAAAATAAAATAATTTAAAACGAAATTTTAAATTGCTCCTTGCGTCTTAATTTTTTAAATATTTCCTCGATTTTGGATTTTAATCACGTAAAACTCTATTACAAACAAATCTGTGAATCTATTTTTTAATCCCTCAAATAGTTAATTTTTTAGAGATATGTTTCTGAATTTCATATCGATTTACATCAAAATTCTGCCTTTTAATAAGTTAAAAATCAAAATTTAATTGTCTTAATGAAGTCGAATTTTAAAATGCATAAATAGTTTCTCTTTAAGCACTATCAGGATTCTTCCTTGTCAGTTTCATGAATTTATATCAAAAATTAAGTAACAAGGAGAATTTCAAAAATTAAAAAATGCTGAAAAATCGGTATTTAGAATAACAGATTTAAAACATATTAAAAGGCCAATAAATTGTTTGTGAACAAAATTAAAACACTTGTAATTTTGCGTAAAATAATCGCATCTGCATGTGGTTTTTCACGAATGACATAGTACGAAAATTTATATAATATTAAAAGTACTTCTTATGTTTTGAATGGTGCCTTTATACACAGTTTAATTCATAGCGATGTGATATTTTTGTGAGAAAAAGAGAAAATTAAATACAGTAGATTTCTGTTACAACGAATTCCATTACAACGAAAAATCCTGTTACAACGAAATTTGACAAATCCCCTTTTCAAATTGCATTAACCTTAATGCATTAAAAGTTCCAATTTAACGAAGTGCATTTTTTTTAGGAATTCCGTTGCAACGAAAAATCTTCATCGAGCTCTTTTTCTTCTTTTTTGAAATGATCTTTGGTTCGTGGCAAGAAATTAGCCAGAAAACACTCTCTAACTGTTGGAAACATGCCTGGTTCTAAAATGAATCAGAAATTTTAGATTTGGATGAATCCTCTGAGTTAAACACAATTTGGAAGGCTACCAAAAAATTACATCAGTCCCTGATCAGGTGGATTTGGAGGATTTCTTATCTGTGGATGACAATATTCAAATATGCTCTGAAGTGTCTGGTGAACTTATCATTTTGTTCATTAAAAGTACATTAGACCGACAAAATTACGAAAGCAGTGATGAGGATATTGATGTTACCGACGATTCAAAAGTTACCTCTTCGGGAGCTCTTTCATTCTTCGAGAAAATGCGTACTTTTGTTTCGTATCAAAAGAATGTTCCAGAGGAGGTATTTTCTCACATTCATTTGTTGCACGCGTTTTTGTTATCCTCCTTTGTACAAACTAAATCATTGATTTTCTGCAATAATGTGCTACTAAATAAAGTTTAGTCCGTAATTTTGTATTTTTAATATTGAATTTTATTTTACTAACTTTTTCTATGTTAATTTAACTAGTCTTCCATTAAAATTTTCTATAACGAAAGGTAAATTTATCTTGCATAATTAGTTTACGTGTATATGCAATTCATTAGATAAATAGGAGTAATTCCGTTACAACGAAATATTTTAGCGGTTCTGTGGCGTTCGTTGAAACGGAAATCTACTGTATTTAAAAAAAAACTTAATTTAATTGGTATTTTCTATATTACAAAAAAAGCTCTAATAAGCAGGGAAGTAATTTCTTCTGTTATAACTACTGAAACATAGATGTCGATTTTATTTGCTTCATATTTTTCGGCGTTCTTTAACGCTTTATATCCTGAATTTTGAATTAAAAAATTGCTTCACCTGAATAATTATTTACGTTAATGTCTAAGATATCCAGAACAGCATATATAATAATAATTTGATGTTTAAATAATTTTTCTAATTAAAATTGATTTAATAAATTGGTAGTGATAGCTCTTTTTGCAAAATATTTACAAGAATAATTAGCAAATAAATAAATAAAATGCTACATTCATCTTTAAAAAAGTTAAAATTACACTACACTGTTTAAAATTTTGCAGCATTCTGGCAGGTCATTCGACCGTTTTTTGAAGAAACGGTTTCATAACCATAATTTAACTATATTCTGATCATAAAATGTCTAATAATATGGTCAGAATAGTGTTAAAATTACGGTTGTGTAACCGTTTTCGGAAAAAAAACGGTCAAATGACCTGCCAGAATGCTGCAAATTTTTAACAGTGTATGTGTAAAATACTTAAAAGATGACAAAAAATATTTAAAAGGATGTTAATGTGTGCAAAAAAGCCACCTCTGCTTTGCACAGTAGTAACGCGCGCTAATATTTAGATAAATAAATCATCTGTAAATCTGGCCTTTCATAATAAATCATTTAAATATAATAATATAAGTAAATTGCTTACCTTTATGTTTCTTCTGCAGCAATCCTCACATACAGCTTGGCCACATAATCCAGATTTGGCTACGTATTCAAAAGTGATAAATAGCTACTAAGCTGTGGAGAAAAGATTTTGTGATTAATTAAATTATAGAACACATGAAGAATTGAAACTGATGAGGCTTTTGTGATTACTAAACTATGTTTAAACTATATTTTGACATAATATTGATTTTGCTTTGTGATACAAATTTTGCTGCATCCTACATGTTTTAAAACTAAGAGTTCCTGTACTTAAACATCATTCAGAAAAACAGGGAAAATAGGTGTAAAATATCAATGTAAATAACAATTTCAGTCAATTTGGCGAAATCAGACAAACGTCTATAAGTGGTTTGACGCATCTTTAACTTTCTTTGCAAAGCTTTATCTGAATTTTTAACTAGCATCTATCTTAAAAATACGCTACTGCTGTATTCGCTATTGCATTTTATATACAGTCAAACCTCCCTGTGTGATCGTTTCCATTAAGCGACCGCATCCCTTAACGACCGTTTTCTCATGGAACGAAATTTATCCCCATAGGCTCAATACTAATTTTACCTCCACTCAGAGACCATACCAGTTGGATTCCCTCCATGAGCGACTAATTTCTTTGAAGAAAAGGAAACAAATTCCGTTTTTCCCTAGTCGTTTGATGAAGGTTTTATTAGAAAAATAATTCCGCATTATTCATCAAATAGAGCGCATTATTCATCAAAATTCTAAACTAAGTTTATAATTTTTTTTTATTATTCCGGTAACTTTTAAGTGTTTAAACTCCTTTGTGCCTTTTTATAATTCTGATGACAAATTAAGAATGACGGTCAATAAACTCTCCTACCCTATTCTGTCAGGAAACTCTCAAAGAAATAGATAAATTAATGAAATTGTCATTATTTGTTCCCGTCAAAGAAAAATGCATTTATTTACTGAACATCGAAATAAAAGTTATAAAAGATAAAACCGTAAAATCAAAGCAATTTTCAATGTATTCATTTTTTAAACTCTGCTAATTAACTTATGTAATTAACTTTTGTTTGGATATTTAAATTTTCATATTTTTCCCTAATGTGAAAAATAAATTTTAGTAACATAAATTGTTACCTTTTTTAAGCAATTAAAATCTAGTTTTAAGCATGACCTCCATTAACAGACCACTTCTCGCAGCGACCCATTTTTATTGGATGGGAATGTGGTCGCTTTAGGGAGTTTTTACTGTAGTAGTATTTCACTGTTTTAAAAGCATGGAATATGTTTGATTGTAAAAACTGCATCCAAGAACTGGGGCCGAATAATAAGTAATAAATAATTTTGTATAAACATGAAAAATCCTAAAATTGCACAACGCTTCTTTACTACCAGAAAAAAACCCCAGTTCTTTCGTCGGGAAAGTATAAGAAAATTAATTAATCTAAGATTGGGGAGTACGTGTTTTCTAGTAAAATATTAAGGGGGTCCGGGACACATTTTAAAATAATTTTTATTTATTGAGTTAAAATTCTGAATTTTTTTGTGATGGTCAATCTTATCATTTGTAAACAAAATCACATGATAAAACTTCTCACAATTAAAAAAAAATTAAAATTTAAAATTTATTAAAAAAGTGGGGTAATTAAAAATCGTTATAACTCGAAATATTATTGATAGAATTTCATTTTTTTTTTCATTTAAATAAACAGAAATATATAAGTTTTAATTTTTGATTCAGCATTTTTAAATATATTAATTTGTAAAAAAAAATTAAAAATATTTAACGAAAAAATTTTTTAAAAAGTGGTGCAACTTTAAAAAAAAAAATCATATTTTTAAAAGTAAATATTTTGCTGAATCAAAATTAAAGTAGAACAATTGAAAAAGATATGTTCCAAGTTTGAAGCCTTTATCTTTAACGGTTCTTGAGTTATAAGAATTCAAATACGAGAAATAGTGAAAGAACCTATCATGAAGAAAAAAGCATTTTTACAAGAAGTCATTTCCATATCAGCCATTGCTTGGAAGCTAGATTTTGAAAACAAACCAAAACGAAAATATTAATATGTTTTGTTCTAATTTAGATAGAAACATGATTTAAATGTCATTTTAAGCAAGAAAAAAGAGAATTTTTTAATGAAATAAAATGTTTTTGCGAAATTTGACGATTTTTGTGTCCCGGACCGTAACGAGAATTTCTTTACGTGTGTCCCCGTAAAGAAACAATTATTTGCCGAATAATGTATACATACAAAATTCACAGTGCTATAAAATCAGCCTGAAAATTTTGAGATAATTCTGTATACAACTTCTGACGCTACAGAAGCTGCAACTAACAGATGGCGAAATCTCTTTCCAGCCTTTCGAGCTTTTGCTTCGGTGGACCTCCAAATGTGGGAAGGAGTTTTCCACATTTTATGGTTGCAGCTCCAGCACCAAAAGTTGGTTCAAAGCAGGGTTTGCTAAAGTTTGCCCTCCCGAAAAAACCCGCCCGGGTTTTGCGGGCCCACTTGAAAAATCCCATTGTGGGTTTTTCAAATTTTCTCATGTTTTCACAGTCTATATCATTATTTAATCTAAGGTAAGAGAATAGGTGAAAATTGGAAAATTGTGTTAGTACTCAGTGGCTGTTAGATAGAGATTGACCAAGTGGGCCCAGCCTGAAAAACCCGACCAGGTTTTTTCGGGCGCGCCCATTTGAAAAAACACATTGTGGGTTTTTTCAAATTTTCTTGTGCTTTCACAACTGTATCATTATTTAATGTAAGGTATAAGAATGCAAAAATAAATGCCAATTTAAATATATTTCAAAAGATCCAGATTTAAAGGAATTTCTAAGCAGAGATAAAATGACCAAAAAAGAAATAAGCTGTAACGAAGAAAGATTTTCATGCCTGTAATCTAAAATGTGTCCAAATGTTTTAAATCTTAATGCATGCAAAAAGATGACACTTGAACCCCATCTTGATTGTTTGCATTGTTATAGCTTTTAAGCTTAATCATCCCATTCATTATCCTTCTTCAATGTTCAATGAAAGTGTTACATAGGAGTTTTCAACACAAAAATGGTTCAGATTATGGCAAAAAAGAGTGAAGCAGATAAGTTTCTCCTGGATTTTGTCAGTTTTACTTTTCTTTACATTCAGTATCAGCTAACTTTGCTTCAATCAAACAATACTTTTCTGCATTTGGTCTGGTTTGGAGCAAGTTACGTAAATATTTTGGAGTTGATAAAGCAGCAAAGCTAGTAATAAGTGTATCGTCATTTGCAGTCTAAATTTACAAATATCACTGATACTGACTTCCATACCATGACAATCTAATTTAACATTTAATAAAAATATTTGCAAATATAATATAATTATATTTGCAATATATATAAGGAATTTTGCAAATATAATAATTTGCAATATATATGTAGCAAATTTTGCTAAAATTTTCAAATATATTATTACAAATTTCCCATTTCTTTCAAAAAAAGTCTTCAACTGATTTCTGATTTGAAATGAATGAAAGAAACTATATAAATTTAGCATGTTTAACTTAAGGTAAGAATTAAATAAAGAAATCCAGTTGTGGTTCACTTTAATATACCCTTAGTGCAGCAAACTAGTTCCATGAGATACAGATGTACCTTTTAAATTAGTTTGATTTTTTTTTCTTTTTATCTATTTTTTGTTAATTCATAATTGGTGAAAAATTATGCCCAGGTTTCACTGATAAATGGAGAATTTGGGTATTATGTATATGAAAATTAGAAGTTTAAAGTGTTCTAAAAAAAAATCTCAATAAAGCCCGAAAAACCCGGAAAAAACCCGGGTTTTAGACTAGTGGGCCCAGTGGGCTGGTTTTTTTCTAACCTTGGTTCAAAGCAACACAACATTTTAGAAGAGTATACGAGTACTAAAGGATTTTATTTTTTTTAGTCATACATTTTCATTTATAATTTTAAACTTTTTCAGCTTTTCTTCTTAGGTTAAAACATGCAACTACAACGGTAACGATAAATTTTTTATGCAAAGTAAATGCATTGTTTTTTATTACTTTTAACAAGTTTATCTTCTAAAAAACATATTTGTCGTCTTTGCTGTTTTTTATTCGAATTAAACGTCATTAATAAAAACTTAATAGACCCGGCTTAAAACAGCATAAGTGATTTGCAGCTGCGTCCCTCGCTTGAACAGCTGAGACTTTCCAAAAAACCTTTTTTATCTTCCTCTTAATTTTACATTACATTTAGAATACGCCATTTTTTGAATTGATAATCTTTGCAAGTCTGTGAATGTTATGGCTGGGAAAACTTCTTATTCTACAATTTTTAGAAGGTTATTAAATTAGACCATTTAATAATTTTCTGTTACTTCTATTATGTAGATGTAACATTTCTCGTCATAACGCAGCAAAATTAAGAGGTTTTTATTTAGACTGTCGTTTGTATAAATTTCTTTACTTTGTCCGCAATTTTCATTTACGTTTATTGTTTAAGATTTAGGGAATTTGATTGATAAGCATATTTAGATTTTTTTTTTTTTAGTTTTGCTTGACGAATGGTTAGCGTTTTATTTAAGGCCAAATACAGATAGCGATAATACTGAAGAAATTGGCATTTTCACACGTATGCATGCAAGTGAGTAGTATATAAATACATGCATACATTCATTATTTACATAAAATGATGTATATATTCATGTATAATGTCAGAGCATATACAGCTCATATTCAAAATATTAGAATAATTGAGAAAAAGTAATATTAAAAAAATATTTTTCATTTATTTATTTTTGATACTAAGTAAATGCGATTAAATTTCTTATAAATTAAATCTGGAATGTTTAGATAAGATTTTAACATTTACATAAAATACAGTATAATAATTTAGGTATACAGAAGTAGTATAATAAATTAGGTCATTCTCCAAACTCAAATACTTTGATTACCATATGAAACACAAAACATACTTTCATCACTAAATAATATATTTTTCAAATCTTCTTCGCTACATAAACGTCTTGATTTACACAAATTCAATCTTATACGCTTTTGTTTTGCAGTCATGAGAGGTTTTGTTTTCGGTACACGAGATTCAAACTTAAATTTATGGAGACTTCTTAATGCTGTCGATGTAGAATCTTCAACTCCTACTTCTTTTCATTTTCGGAGCAAGAATCACACACTTTTAAAACGGTTTTTCTTAATTACGCTTCAGCTTCCTGTCATCTCTAGTAAATGTTTTTAGTTTTCGGCCGCCATTTCGGCGATTATTTTGAAAATTTCCATTTTTTTAATATTGTGTTAGTATTTTACTAATGCTTCATTGCGAACAACGTAAATAATTCGCTATATAACATCTATTTTTACGTGCCGATACAAATCAACCATACGAAGTTTAATAGATTCAGGAATATCACTCACACGACCCCATTCTACGACAAAAAGCTAACAAACTGCAAAAAGAATACTGATTTTAAATAAAATCGATCGTCTGAATTTAATCAATGATGCCACCAGTTATGAATTGGTGATAATTAAATGAGAATTAATGTGAAATATTCTAATATTTTGAACCACTTGAATAAATATTCTAATACTTTTACTTTTCAAAATATTTTTTTTTTCAATTAATCTTTTCAAAAATGATATTAATTTTAAGATAATAAATAAGTTTAATTAACAATAAGTTCTTAATAAAAATATCGATTACATATTTGCATTAAAAGACATTAAATTACCAAACAATATTTTCAATTTGTAGAAAAAGTATTTATTCCAATATTTTTAATATTAGCTGTACATATACACAATTAAAACTCCATTGCAAAAACTCCAGAACTGTGGATATCTCTATTTAGAGGACATTTTTTTCAATCCTTAAAGCCTACATATTTGTATGCTTTCATCTCTGAAGAGAGGGAATCTCCGAATAGCTGACGAATTATACAGTCATGAAGTGTACTTTCAGAGATTTAACTATATAGGCTTATATGCACAATACATGCTATTAAACTAGGGTCGGCATAAATTTGTTTAGTGAAAAATACAGTGCACCTCAATTAAATCCACGCCTGAATTATCGCTCAAAATTTTAACCATAATAAGAATGGATGGGATCGGATTGTGTTAAGCATCTATCACTTTTTGGCCAAACTGCTACACGAAGAATGCCTTCTGCGTGGACTTTTGATGGGAAAGTTAACCGCATTACCGTTCTGGTTCGTAGGGAAACCCTCAAAAAATTTCAATCACCGCACCTATACCACGGTCATTTCGAAGCCATAAATATTGACCCATTCTCATTTTGTGGTGAGGAAAATGCTGATTGGACTCAGGAAAGGGACCATAATGAAATTATTTGAACGAATTTACTAACTGACTATTTTTGTAAAAAATAGTTATTTTTTTTCGTCCGCAGCCTTTTATTCTTCTACTTATTCCGACTCTTTTGCGGAAGCAAGGTTCATAGGTCCCCAGCCACGTCCCGAGTAAAAGACACTCTAGCGAAAGCCAGGTTGCAAAAGAAATTGAAACCGGACAAATTTAAAAGGGAAATTGCACAAATTAAATACACCGAAAAGCGGGAACGTAGGGCTAGGGGCGATGAAGCTACCGAACGACTCCTGCTGCTTCTAGCTTATTATTAGTAATAAGTACATAATTATATACTTATGTACATAATTTTACTGAATATGACTACTTTTGCTTTGATTGAAATTTGATGACATCATGAAATGGTTTCGATGTAAACAATAGTTTGAATAGTGTCAACGCATGTAATTTCAAATGCACGTGGAAATGCACTGCCCTCCAAAATTTAAGGGACAGCGACCGCGCGCTTTTCATTGCACAGGGTTTGTCGAATATCTACTGAAATTCTTGATGAATTATCTTTGAATTTCTTTTAAGGATGTGAAGAAAATGTTTGACTTCATATTTTTATCAAAGATACGAGAGTTGATAGGCGAACTGAGAAAAATCTTTTATAATAAAGTTAATTTTAGCAAGCAATTCACCATATCATTATTATCTTCCGAAATTTTCTCGATATTTGACTAGACTTTTTATGTAAGTTGCCCCAAATAGCTGATTATCAAATTAAGAAATAACTTTGGAATCTTTCACGCATGCGCAGTTAAACATTATTTAATACGAATACCCGTATATCATGAAACATTCAAAATATTTATGTTTTAATTATAGTATATTGTTTCTACTGTTCGTTTTCGGGTTTTCGGAAAATGGTGTTAAATTTGGTTGAAAAGGATGTGCTTTATAAGCAAAAAACGTTTGAATTTCTCTCAGAAACGTTAATACTTTCACGAATATACATGCTATGATTACACAAATGTTAAAAAGGGCTCAAATAGTCATTTGCTACAGTGACAGACCATTTTGAGCATTTCCTGTTACATGCGTATTCGATATCATTATTTTATTATTAAATTTATTGTTAGTCTCCTAATTGTCCAAGCGACTAAATTTTCACTGCAAAATATGAAGTCAAACATGTTCTTATATCAAAGTTCAAAGACACTGCCTCAAGAATTTCAGTATATATTCAACAAGCCATGTACATTCGAAAGCATCTCAGGCCAGCGTACTCACATTACATTACATTGCCTATTCTACACTTACATTATATTTCACACAAAGAAAGGAAGATTTTTGCGAATTTCGTTAAAACGTGTGTATTATTCAACCACCATTAGCCATCACCGTACCCATCAGTGTACTATGACTACGAAATACTTCGGGGAAGATACAGAGACTATGAAGGATTCCACTGGAAATCAGTGTGGGCGGGGGCGTCATTACATACCATCGCCGCAAAGCAGCGTCGAGAACACTCATTATTCCGTCATTCGGATGGGATTTTCGTAATACTATTGTAAATATTTGCACTTTTTCAGTGTGACAATTTTGTTATTCCTTCCTATTTATAAAATTTAATTTTCAAATTACCCTAAATAGGTGAAAGAGTACGCGTGGTACACAAGTATTTGACATTTGATTACCGCCATTTTCACATCCTCTTACAATGCTCCATGATCATTAGACACTGTTTATATGATTGTTAGACGGCTTTCTGTTTCAATATTTGAAATAATTAAAGAATATTTCGTAAGTATTAGAGAATATTAATTATTACCGGAAAATTATAATACAATAAAATCTGTTTGAAATCGTTGTTAATATTTTTATTACATCCCCACCGAACAAACACGTATCAAAACTCGGTATAGGCGTAATACATGAGGGAGTGGCATGCACGAGTAAATACGTTAAATTCGTTTATATTTTCTGAAAATGACAAATGTATCTTATTCTACTAAAATATAACACAACAATTTACAAAAACATACAGTAACCTCTTTGGAGTGACTTTTGATTCGGAAAAGCGTTCTTTATCTTTAGAAATCTCTGAATTGAATATATTTTTGAGATTTTTATTTTACTGTTACTGATTTTCAGAAATGTGTCCGAGTAGCGTTTGTAGCGTTATTAATACGTTATCTCAACCCAAAATAGAGGTTTCTCGGATACTATCCATATTTAAATAAACATTTTTATTTTAATTAATTTTTCAACTACTTTTGAGCAGTGAAATTACGCTTGAAATTATTGAATATTAAATACGCTAATATACCTTGTGGCTTAGTGGTAGAGCACTGGAGATCTATTCCATGCGCCCGGGTTCGATTCCCGGCTTGGACATTTTCCACTAAGTTGGTTTACGACTTGTTAGCAATGTGATTATTCACGTATTTAATATTCAAACATTTTTATGTTTAAGAAACATGTTTTCCACGAAACATAATAAATTAATAGCATTAACATTAACATTAAAAGTATATCGGGTGTCTCAAAAATGAAAGATAATTTTAAAGTTCAATAACTTGCAAACGGTGACAGATATTAAAAAAATTCTTGCAGGAGGTTATGTTTGGTGTCAGGAGTTTGTTTACTGTGATTATTTATTTTAGTTCGAATTTCAAACAATAGATGGTGCTGAGAGCAACATTTGTTCAGTTCAGACCCGATACTGGTACATCGGGATCATTCAATACATTTTAATCTTCTTTTTTCGCATGGAAAAAGAGAGAGGCCGAAAAATTTAGCCTGGATTTAGCGGTTATTTCTTGAAGCGCCACCTATCGATGTTATTTGTAACTGAGACTCAAAATCGCAGCATACAAACATCTGACACCTTACATAACACTCCTGCAAGAATTTCTTTAATCTCTGTCACCGTTTGAAAGTTATTGAAATTTAAAATCATCGGTCATTTTTCGGACACCCGATATTATTTTGATTTGCGTATAAATTGAATTAGGTAGCAGAAAATGTTTCATCATGAATGAATAGCATCCTGGAAAAGGATATTCCGGTTTGAGAAATATATTTGTTTCTAGGGTTTTTGAAGTGAAAACTTCTTTAGGCGCGTTGAGCTTTTTTTGAGATGGAGAAAAACCACTGATTTGGAGACACTGTTACGTAACCGACATGCTAGCATTTTGGCACATAGACACTAGCGCGCCAAGCGGTGAATGACAGGAACTTTTCCCTCTTCAGCTCAATCCGCAAAAGAAGAACGAAGCTAAAACTCACTTTTTCTCCAGGTGTTCACACAGGAACACACACAAAATTTACATTTTCGTTCCAGTACGCTGTTGTGTTTATTGTTAAAGACAAATACTTGATACTTTCATTATTGAAGTGAAAGCTTCTTTGGGCGCGTTTGGCATTTTTTGAGATGGGAAAATCCATTGAACTCGTGATACTGTTATTGTAACCGACACCTCTGTATATAAGTATGTACATGTATTGTGCATAGTTCGGTATGAGGAGGGCGAGCAATTAATTGTTATTGATTGCTTAATCAATAACAACAATTTACAGGCAAGCGCGCCGCATGCTTGCCTGTGCGCTATTGGTTCCCGAAATACACGTACAAGAGTTAGAAAAAGGAAATCTCATCAAAAACATCTCATGTAAAAATTAGCCAAGTCTCGTGACTCTTGCTAAAATAAAACTGCCTTGCTCTAGCAAAATAAAATTATCTTTATTCAACAGTTGTTATTTATGTCAATAGTTGGCGGCAAAAGTGAACTGTTCGATCAAATATCGGGTAAGTTTAGCAGAAAAACTCCCTTGTTTTTAAAATTCGTGTTATTTTTGCGTTATGGTGTATGTCATAGCATCAAACTATAGCGATATTTTTAATAATATGGTAGTGGTTTTAAATATAGCAAAAGCATAAGCGCAATTATTTATCAAGAAATGTTAACATACTTGCAGAATTATTTGACTTGCAGAAATATTTAAATTCACCAAAACAACATTTGATAAAACAAATTATTATTTTGTTTTTCGTCAGTTAAAATGAATTATACCGTATTCGTGACCTACCTATTTCGTGTAACTAAAAACCGATAACGCTGTATTTTATCGTGTTGATGGTCTGGTCAATGACCAACAGTATTGGCGGGAATTTCGATTACGGAAGATAAAATACGGGACACAGATGTCAGATAGGCACTTAGGTACCTAATTGACACCAAAATGGCGTTACTTTATTGAAGTTTTCACTTCTATGGCACTCCCGGAGTGCCACTGTTTTTTTTTAAAGTTAAATAACGTTTTTCAGAAACCTGTGGATAGATTTGAAAAGGTTATTTAACATTTTTGTTTGAAGTCATATTACATTTTCGTACTTAAAGAAACATCTGTTTTTTGACTTTCTTCTATCTTTACAAGAAGAAAGTATTTGATTCGTGAAAATTTTCGGATTTATACGTTTTAGAATGTCCTGAACATGATTTGATGGTTTTTAGAAAATGTCTGTCTGTCACTCTGTCACCATGTCACTCTGCGAGTCTGTATGTGACAAAAATTTTGTAGGCGCTCTATCTCAAGAACTAATGCACGGAATTTTACAAAACTTTAGATTCTGTTAGACCTTGATATAAACTGGTCCTGATTAGTTTTTGATGAAAATCGCTCAACAGATGGCGCTGCTATGGGGCATTTTCACGATTTCTTCAATGCTATATCTCAGGAACTACTACACGGATTTTCATCAAACTTAGGATTCAGTTAGTCCAGGATAAGTTAGGTGCTGATTACGGTTTGGTGAAAATCTTCCAACAGGTGACGCTGCTATGCTGCATTATTCTTGATTATCGCAATAGCCCTAACTCAAGAAAAAATGCACGAATTATCATCAAACTTCAGATTCAATTAGTCCCTGGTATAAATTAGTGCTGTTTAATTATTTGGTGTAAATCGCCCATCAGGTGGCGCTGCTGTGCTGAATTTTTTACGAATTCTGCAGTAGCTATATCTCAAGAACTAATGCATGAAATTTCATCAAGCTTCAGATTCAGTTAGAAGTTGCCAACGTTGTTGATAATTAGAATTTGGTGTAAATCATCTAACAGGTGGTGCTGATATGCTGTATTTTTCAGGATGTATTAACAGGTATGAGATAGAAGAAAGTTTTGGGATTGCCACACCTGACTAGTTTAATAGTGCAGTTATATTTTATGTTCGTTTATTTTCCAGTCAATTTCGAATTTTATTTCTCAAGAAATGAAATTCTTGTAGGAAACATAAAAGTTTTTTTACTTTGAAAAATTTCAGTGCTAAGTAAAAACTTAATCTTACAAGGGAACCATTTTTGGAGGAGCTCGCATCTACCACTGAGACCTGAAGTATTTTACAGCCCTATATGCTAAAGTTAAAAAATCGATAAAATTTGTCTGCAGTTGCTGTATTTATTGATATTACAGTGGCATAACTTTCTGAAAATGCATTTTTTGAATTCACTTAACGGACCATTAATATAAAAGTCTTTTTCAAAAATTACTTTAACATGCAAATTAATTAATAATTAGAATAAGATACTGAAAAAAAATACCTTCAAAAACCTACGAATTTCATTAAAAAAAAATATATATATAGTTGCATTTTTGGCGGTGGTAAGTTGATTTTATTCATTACCGTAGAATTTTTTCTGGCAATCCTGACCGAATGCACTAATCGTCTGCTGTGTTTAAGTTTGGATTTGTACCACTATATTTAGAGACATAACTCGCTTTTGGCGTAAAATTAACGATTAAATTTTTTTTGTTTTAAGATTAAATGCCTACAAAATATATCTAATACGATTTTTACAAACACATGTTATAGGTTTTCAAACTTTTGCCTCTAGGGCTATAAATTGTACTAGGTCCCATAGCTAGGTGCGAGCTTCACCAAAAGATGCCCCCTTGTTATTTGAAATAAATTTAAGAACGAAAATCTAATCTTAGATTAGAGAGAGGCACTCTGTCTTTCTATCTTCTGCTCTCGAAGCTGGTAGACGGGAGGTGCTGGGTTCAAATCCAATCGCGCCCGTCGGCCTAATCGTTCGGAGTTTTCGTGGTTTTCTTCGAACCTTAGATTTCCAAGCGTTAATACGGGTTAGGTTCCCTTAGAAAAACCCCCACGAAGGGCACTCCCCCTGGGCCTATATCCCTCGTGCAGATAATTGGCCGTCATAAATACAACCAACCAACCAACTGTCTTTCTGTCTGAAATTAGGGTTTAGGAGCCTGGTTTCCTCCAAACATGGATTAGTAATTATAGTGCGCTCTTCCAACTATTAGAGTTTGGAAACTTGCTACTGAAGCACCTAGTATAGAAATTTTAAATAAACGTAGTATACAATCAAAAATATATGGAACGCGCTTTAATTTTTTATCTATGTGAGATACGTAAGCAATGTAAATTGCAAAAGTATTCAAAATGAAGTAGGAATTGAGATTATGTTGATAAAAACATTCCTGCTATTCATTTTCAAAAAGTTATATCTTTTTTTCATGCCGTTACACTTTTTTGACCAGGAACCGTTCCCCCAGGAAGGTTCATGGGACGTATAAGTTTGTTTAGGTTTTTTTTCTCCCCGTTCTGACAAGTACAGCAATGGAGATTCTGTTATTTTAACACCGAAATTTTATTAAATTTAAGATATTTTAGGCAGTAAAATAGGGTTTGTCTGTTTTTAGTGCCAGAAAGCTTCGTCATTTAATAAATTTTACTGTATCATAACTTGGTGAATATTGTCGTAGAATAATGAAATTTTTACTTTTGTTTTTGTCAGATCACGGCATAGTTCTTTTTTAATATAACTTATAGGAAACAGGTGCCGTATAAAAATTTAAAAAGTGTTACTTTGAGAAAATGCTCTCACAACCTTTTATTTATTTGTATGGAATACTTTAAATAACATATCGCTCACCCCCAAGAAAAATGATACATCTCGACAAAAGTAAATTTCGCAGGAGATGCAAAAAAAAGGGGGGGGACGAGGGGAAATTGCATTATTTTACTGTAAAATGAAATTATAGCACTTAGCTCTGCATGCAAAACTGAAAACGTGCATAAAAGCATAAAACTCTTAAAAATGAAGACGTGGGATGAGGTTTGGAGGATTAGGTAATTTAACCTCCCCACACAATCCACACCTCTTTTGTAATCACAAATGGACATATAGCGTAATAAAGTGATTTTCCGCATAGCTACACTCATGAAACTGTTTGTGTAGCAAGACGCACCTATGACAGATCTATTTGTGGAATAAAACTCAAAATGAATTTTTGCAAGATGGGTCACTTTTCTTACGGGCAAGCGATTGTAGAGCTCAGATGATATAGATAGCATGTAACGAAATCTCCAATTAGAAGTACCAAATATTTATTTGCGTTTATTGTTAAATGTCATGTCTCTTTTATCAATTAAAATCTCTATGAATATTAGGTTTTTTTTCAAATAGTAATTTATAGATGGTAGAGGACCATTGGTTATCTTCAATCATGTGATTAACTCATTTTTTTTTTTTTTTTTTTACTTTGTCACATACCACCTTATCATCTGACCTCTTCATATAATATTTATTTTTTAAATATTAAATAAGATTTCATCGTGTGTATGTACGTTATATTAAGCGTTGAATACAGAGTATATCAAAAATATTGTATCCATAAATGTGCTGTTGTATTATTTTTTATAGAGAGTTCTCATATTTATTTATCTTAAAAACACTGTTAATATTTATATCAATAAAGCAAGGTTTTTTTAAAAGAAAAAATAGGATATTGTATCGTTCATACTATAATTTCAATTTCGGTGCAAACAAGAAAAATGACGTATTATTTTAATAGTAATAAATCGCATCTGATTTTGGGAAAAAAACTATTGTCATATTTTTTTTATCATCAAAATCATATTTTCCTTAACTTTTTTTTGGTCAATAATATTTCGTTGAAAGGTGAAATCCATTCAGATTTCAAAAACTAAATATTGTTATATTATAAAATAAATGTTTATGTTTTTGGAAAATTACTGTTGTTGTCGATTCATACAAAGAAATATATATAAATATATACATTTGAGTCACACAAACAACTTAGAGGATGGAACTTTTACTTTGAATTCTTAAATCGTTCTCCTTTTATCAAATTTATTATTTGGATTGACATTTTTTTTTTTATCTCTTCGTTGTATCTTTAAACAGTTGAGACACCGGGCCTGTTTTTCTTCTACTATATTATTATATCTTACATTGGACATGTTTAAATTTGAAAATACAGAAACTCTTTTAAACGAATAAAAAAAAATCCCCTGTTATTTATCATTCATACTTTTTTCCTTCTTTTACAATTTATATGATGTACCTGCTTATTTTCTTAAAGAGAAAATTTATAAGACGTATGAAGAGATTGAAAGCAAGCATAAGCAAACGTATACTAGTATAGTTTAAATATTTTTTTTAAATACAAAGAATTGTAAACAACACTTACTACTGTTATTTACCAAATTTTCAACTGAAAAACTTTTTTCTATCTGCAATACTACCTGCTAATTCTATCTGCTATCTAAGAAAAATATATCTCAATAAAAGGTATATAGATATATTAACATGGAGGAAAGGTTAACAATACTATTTATTGTTTAGACTAAATATGCAACTACACAGAAATGGCTTCCATTTTTGCAAGTATTTTTTGAAGCACCGTTTTTAGGGTCTTCGTTCATCTGACGAAACTCCATCTCACCCCTCTCTCTGTCTGTCTGACCGTCACAGAGTTTCGTTCTCAGAAACTCTAGAGACTTGAAATTTTGCATACTTATAGCTGAATTCCTCCGATCGCAAAATAAATAATAAAATTTGGAAAAAGTCTTATATCATTTTAAATAAAGGAATTAATTTAATGACGTCCGACCATTTTTGCGATTTAGATTTTAATCTTTTATCTATTGACGGTACTTGTAAGTACCACTCCCTTTAAACTTTCATCCCATAGTGAATATTACTAATAGTCCAATGGTATTTTGCGAAAACACTCTTTTAACTTCACTTTATCAGGATACATGGCAGCAGTAGTTCTAATTTGTTATTTTAGCGAGGAAGGAGGCTATCTTTGAAACATTCGATGTGTTTTGTGCCGACATCTTTTATAGATTGTCACGCTCGTCTTTTTATTGTTGGAAACACAGTAAAGGGTATCAGACCAGTGTTGGATTTTTTTTATGTGTTCATTATGATCTTAGAATACAATTTGATTAGCTATTTTAGGTGAACGGTGTATGTATTTGATTTTACAGTTGAATTACTAGGTAGTATTTATAAGTACAGTCAGTAAACTAGGTGTTGGAGAAAAACTTCTTGTTTACTTTTCGTCTGTGTAGTTATCCATCGTTTTCATCTGCTTTATAATGTAATTACTAAATTGCAGTGTAGTAATGATTTGCCTGGTATTTCTTTCTTGTTTCATTATTATTTTTTATAGGAAATCAAGAAAGTTGTGGCACCGGATCTTTTTTTTTGTATGCTAGAAATGGCATCTGTAAATTCATATATTGCATATGTGGAGATGCAGGAGAACATGTTGTCCCTGGAATATAGGCATCGGATAATTAAAGAACTGCTAACAAGATCGAAACATAATTTTTTTAAAATGCCATTATATTTCAATTTTTACCGTTTTTTGTGTGTAAAATAAAACTATGCACTGCAAATAGAGGCGTCTTAAATTCCGACACATGTGTGACTGAAAAAGAAATTCAGACACTTAAACGTCTGAATATGAAATTTCAGACATCATAAGTGTCTAAATTTAAGGCTCTTAAGTGTCTTACTGTGATCATGGTATAAATGAACTGAGAAAAATGTCTGGATAATGATCATGTGTCTGACATTAAGACATGTAGAAATTCAGACACTTATATGTCTGAATGTAATACAATTTTATCATACTGTATATATGATGAAAAGATGATTCTATATGAGGACCCCAGAGGCCAATAGATACAAGTGACAAATTTTAGATTTAGAGTAAATTGAATTTAAAGATGAACATCAATAGTATGTGTCTGACTTAAAATATTAAACTGTTCCTAATTTCATAGCGGTCTTTCAACTCTTATTTCAATAACTTTGGAAGAAAAGTGGAGTACAATATATTTTTTAAATTTTAAGTAGAGATTAAGGAGGTTAAGTAATTTATAGATCTTGAGTAGTTGGCCTCTAGAATGCAACAGATAATTAGAAAATATCTTATATTTTGCGTTTTAGTTTGGCGAACTAGGCAAGGGACTCCAGGCACATCTGTCCAACGTTTCCCCTCCCTACATTTTTTTTTTTCTAAGAGCAATCATAAAACAAATAGCAATATTTCCAGATAGCCTGTGTACTTATCTCAGTTTTTTCAATTTTGTGACTTATACCCCTTCGCTTCTGGTGTCCTAATATGCAATTGTATCGCAATATTTCTGGCAGCGCCATCAGAAAATGTTTTCGAATGGATGAAATGCATTGCCATTTACTAAATTTGGTATTAGTGTAAAAAATAAGCAGCTTGATTTGACCATGAGGACATCTGCCAAAATTGTAAATGCCCGTTTACTAACTTTCGAACTAAATTATGTTTGGTGCAAAAGTACAAGCTAAAGAAACTTTTCACAAAATATAAAGTTTCTCAAAAACTACTTCCACTCATCTGTATACGTAAAGGCCGCTCCCTAAATACAAAGAGATATGATTGCTCTCAGAAAAAAATGTATGGAGGGGAAAGGTTGAACAGATGTGCCTGGAGTACCCTGCCTAGTTCACCTAACTAAAATGCAAAATATAAACATGAAATAAGTTAAACTAAGAATCTTTTGTCAGAACACCTCGTACAAGAATTTTTATATAAAAGAAATATAAAAAAAAATTAAGAAGTAAGAAGTATTAAATATTCAAAATTAAATTTCTAACAACATTTTTCAAAATGCAGAACATTTCTTTCCTTCTGGTGGAGGGTATTGCCCTTATGAACACCCCTTATCTTCCAATTTAAGATAAATTAAAATATATGAACGTCAAAAGGAAATAATTAAAAATTTATTTCTATTAGTGGTTTAGGAAGGGAGTGGGGGGGGGGGGAGCGGTGTTTTTCTTACAGAAATTTATTAGTTCCTTTTTGTCTTAGTCTTTAATTATGTAATAATTTGGAAGAATGAATTTTATTGTTATTTTTAAATATAAAGACAATTTAATTCAGTAAATTTCAAAATACAGGGAAGGGAAATGGCCTGCAACCGCCCTCCTGTCTGTGATTATGCATAATAAATGTATTATTTAAAAGCGTTACGACGATTTTTTTTAATTTATCATATGTTTTTCACCCTCTGCCTGAAAGTGTAAAAACTGTAATAATTATATTCAGATAATTTATAAGTTTAAGCATTACGAAAAATGCCAAATAAAGAAAGTAAAATGCTTCTGATTTCTTCTTATACAACGTTCCATTTCCCGCTAATAAAAAAGTTTTAATGAACTTATCATACTGTAAACCATATGCTGACGTAATGACTGATGTAATGCTGACTCAATCTTTTTTTTTCCTTTGTCAGCCAAATTCGAGTTCTGAGTCCAATGTCACTTTCAAATCTAGACGTTTTCCAACAGTTCACATCTTTAACCGATCCTATTTTTTACTGTGAAAAGTTTCGTCATTATAATTCTACTGTGGCTGCGTCATTTCTGGAAGTGTTATATTTAGAAGTTTCTTGCATTTTGGATTTCTGCGTGAATCATATGTGTTTCAGATATTGATATAACAACGGAAAAGAAACACTTGAAAATTACATCCAAGAATTTTACTTACGCGCTTTGTATTTTTATTGCTTTTCATCGATAATATAGGGTTATTCATCTCATTAAAACTTTGTGAATAAGAACTAGCCCCAGACTGACAAACTAGTCCCACGGGTTGTGTTTTAAGAATGGAAAATTTTCATTATTTAACACAACTAGTAGGATATATGAAGGGGTTTCTTTTAAAAAGATGCAAGTATTTTGTTGCTCATTCACTATGACAGTTCTTAAATCAAGTCAAGGATATCGATAACAGTAAGTGGTTTTGATATTTTGTTTATAGTACCACATAAAATATTGCATGAAATATAAGTTAGGTTTGAATCTGTTTGCAAAAAAACAGCTAATTCTAGAAATATATATTCTTACTTCATGTAATTATGCATGTTACTGTAACTTAAAAATCCTTAAAGATATACATATATATTTCATTTGAAATCAGTTTTAATATTGATTCTTAATTATTTTTAGCAAAAAATAAATTTGAAATTTAAAAAGCTAGAGAATTTACTACATTTACTTTCATAACTAGTTTTGATTAAAATTGCGGTTTTTATCATTTTATTTATCATCACTTACATGAAATATTAAAAAAAAAAATATGACAATTAGATATTTAAAATGTATGTTTAAGACAAAAGATGTTTAGAAATTAGAAGTAATTTTTTCTGCATGTTATTTAAAATAGAATATTTATTTATTTTTTATTTATTATTAAATAAATAGCTCTTGAGATTCTCATCTGATGTATAAAAAACTTGTCTATGTAGCAATATAAATTTAAAAGAAGAATTTAATTTTTAAATGATATGAATTTTCTTTTTTTTCTGAAGGGGCGGGGGGAATTTTTGTGCAATTTTGTAAAGCTGATATTTTAAATCTCTTTCGACATTGCTCTGTTTATAATGAATATTTCGAACTTTCAGAACAGGATAAGATTAGAAACAAAATATATATATTTATCCGAATACCGTAAAGGCCCTGCCTTCAATAGTGGACACCATGGGACTGTGGAATTTGTTCGATAATCACTGGTCGGTAAAAAAAATTAAAATTTTCTCCCTGCAAACTAAATATGTAAAATGTCTAAATATGTTAATGCTCCAGCACGTACCATTTTCCCGAGAAACAGTTTTATAATAATAACAAATATGGAAGGATTATTATATTAATTTGCAATGCTAGATAAAATTGAAATCATGAAAGAAATGTTTTGACTGTCTTAGATATCAAAGTGACAAAATATAGCATGGAAATTTTATTTGTTGATGCTTGTGTAAAGCATTTTTTTATTCCCCCTCCCTTTTTCGTGTCCGAATTTAGTATTTGCTATCCTGTAATATATTTTCATTCCTTATGCCGCTGTAAATCTGGTAATCATATTTATACATTTATTTGCAGGTATAATTTACCTATTATTATCTATATTTTATGTTTTAAAAATTTTTCACTCATGTTTTAGCAAGATACGAGTATAAAATATCTTAATTTTAAATTTAAAAGCAAAACTCTCCTACCAAAAAAAAAAAAAAGGTACGTGATACAGTAATTTCGTTACCATATTTTTATTTAGAAGATTAAAATCTATAAGAATCAACTATTATTTTTTACAGAGAGGATTTTGGTGCTGACCAATGAATCAGACATGTCTGTTTTTTACTTTCTTCTATCTTCAATAGAAGAAAGTATTGTAATCGAAATTTTTTTCGACTTCCGATTTTCGACGGATTTACGTGTTTTAGGGGTCAGAGATCCCCAAAAACATGTTTATAGAAAATGTCTGTCTGTCCGTGTGTCCGTCTGTCCGTGTATCCGTCTGTCTGTCGCCATTGTACCACCAAAAAGTGTATGAAGTTATGCATAGGATTGAACCAAATTTTTATTTTAAGTTTTTGGCTATGGCAAGCAGATCCTCCCTGAATTTGGAAAAAATTCGACGGTAGGGGGCGCTGTAATAGCTATTTTTGTGCGATTTTGAATATTGTACCATCCAAAAGTATATGAAGTTATGTATAGAATTGAACCAAATTTTTATTTTAAGTTTTTGGATATAGCAGGTAGGTCCTCCCTGAATTTGGAAAAAATTCACCGGCAGGGGGCGCTGTAATAGCAATTTTTGTGCGATTTTGAATATTGTACCATCCAAAAGTATATGAAGTTATGCATAGAATTGAACCAAATTTTTATTTTAAGTTTTGGGATATGGCAAGTAGGTCCTCCCTGAATTTGAAAAAAATTCGCCGGTAGGGGGTGCTGTAACAGCGATTTTTGTGCGATTTGGAATATTGCACCATCCAAAAGTGTATGAAGTTACGCATAGAATTGAACCAAATTTTTATTTGAAGTTTATGGCTATGACAAGTAGGTCCTCCCTGAATTTGGAAAAAAATCGCCGCTAGGGGGCGCTGTAATAGCGGTTTTGCATATTGTGCCATCGAAAAGTGTATGAAGTTATGCATAGAATTGAGCCAAATTTTTATTTTAAGTTCTTGGCTATGGCAAGCAGGTCCTTCCTTAATTTGGAAAAAAATCGCCGGTAGGGGGCGCTTTAATAGCGATTTTTGCGCTATTTTAAATATTGTACCATCGAAAAGTGTATGAAGTTATGCATAGAATTGAGCCAAACTTTTTGTGTTTATTTTTGGTCATAGCATGAAGGTCCTACCTGAATTTGGAAAAATTCCGCTGGAAGGGGGCGCTATAATTACGATGTCTGTACCATTTTCTTTATTGTACAATCGAAAAGTGTATAAAATTATACATACAATTGAACCAAATTTTTTGTGCATGTTTTTGGCTTTGGCCAACAGGTCCTCCTTGAATTTGGAAATATCGCGCGGTAAAGGGGCTCTGTGATAGCGATTTTTGTATACTTTTCTTAATTTTTCGTAGTTCTATTGTCCATCGGCGGCTCGAGCATAGGCGGGAACTCACTTCCGGAGATAACAACAGAATAAGGAAAAACTATTAATTTGAACAAATATCATGATATAGATTAACTCGTTTTTAGTTCATATAATTGACTGAAGCAGAAATTTAAAATTAAAATCAAAGTTGGTATAGTAATGAACTAATAATATTGAAGTATTAACATGTGTAACTAGTTTTTGAAATATTAAGATGTATAAGATAGAAGAAAGTTTTGGGATTGGCACATCCAACTAGTTTTTAGGTAAAAATAAACAAATGTGCATGCGTTTTGCTTTTAAAAAGTTTTTGTTAAATCGAGCTGTCCGGTATTAGCGAATGCCCATTAGTCTCCATAACGAACACTTCCGAATACCGGACATCTCTATTTAGCGAACATAATGCAGGGTTCGATTTTTTGCAGAAGAAGGAGTTGATTGAAGCATGGGCAAACTGGGCAGTGTCCCCTACACCCTCCCTACAATTTTTGGGGCCCCGAATTAGATATGCAATTATTGTAAAGTTTATATTTTAAATTTTTTCGATATCGGGCCGATTATAATAAAAATCTTGAACATTTAAGGCCGACTAAGATTAAAAACTAAAAAAAAAAAATCTAAATACAGTAAAACCAAAAATCACATGCACCTCGGCAACGAATGTTGGATAAATTCCCTTGAAACCCCTATTGAGAGGTTTTATTGCATTTAGATATATATGTATATATATATATATATAATCGTATTCTACTCTAGAAGTTCAAAATACTGATTATAATGTACAGTCGTGGAAAAAAAAAAAGTAAACACCCCCTACTAACTCCTCAACAAATTATCGTAGAAGAAAGTTACTGGTGCAGAACGATTGAAAACAAAGTCTACTTTTAAATGATGTATATAAAATTTGCTTAGGGGGCCATCTACATATTAAAACGAACCATAACTTTATTTTTTTTTTCAATAGCAATACCCATTTCTGACAGCATAAATAAACTCTACACCCTTCAATTAGCCTAAAAACAAATTTTTATGCAATTCGTACCATAAGTTTCAGAGAAATTAATTATTTTAAAACGAGCGTATTTTAAGGGTTGTATCCAAATTGAAGTTCGGTACTCGATTGTTAACCGAGAGAGCCACCTTCTTGATCAAGGCACCTTAAGCACCCCTCAAGAAGTCAATGAATCCTGTTAGGTAACAGGATAGCAAAAGAAATTTCAAAATATCTACCCACATCTATCGTAGACAGCCCCTTAAACCGTTATTTTGCAATTTTTTAAGCATAATTTGAAAACTACGTGGAAGAAAAATGTGAAATTTTGGATTTCCATAAAGCAGGACTTAATAAATCTAAACCTATCAAAAAAATTGTAGGTTGCAATTCAAAATTTTTTCGAATATTAATTTAATTCATAAGTCATATCATAAAATATAAAAATTGCAAATTCAGCGTATTTATGATTGAGCACATTAGTATTATTGCTACACAAAAAATTAGCACATTAGGAGCATAATTTCAGGAGATATAAATAAAAATATGAAAATGTAATTTAACTTTAGAAGCACTAAATTTTGAATGTTTCTAATTCAAAAACTTATCATTCAAATGCCTTGAAATTTGGTGTCTAGGCATAGTTTGAACCGAAGATTTGAAATATCTCGTTAAAATTGGGCATTGCTATTAAAAAAAATGAATTTTGGGTTCAATTTAATATGTAGATGGTCCCTTAAGCAAATTTTATATACATCATTTAAAAGTAGACTTTATTTCCAATCGTTCGGTACCAGTAACTTCCGTCTACGATAATTTGTTGAAGAGTTAGTAGGGGGTGTTTACTTTTTTTTTTCCCACGACTGTACATTGTTGAAAAATATTTAAATTATCAGCTTTAAGAAAATTGCATACCAACTTTCAGAGCCCCTAAAATCGCACTGTATGGGGGTGAAGGGGGCAGGACCATGGCCAAAAGTTTTTCTAGGATTCAGCGTGGTCACACATGGCTGCGTATAATGCTTAAAAAAATGGTTGCAATTAAGACGTTTGAAGTGTCTGAAAAAATTCTGACATTTAAAAATGTCTGAAAATTGAACACTCCGTTTCAGACATTTCAATTTACAGTGTGTCTATTTCACATTTTTTTATTGTTAACTTGTGAGTATCTTCTTGTTATTTAGTATTTTTAAGAGTTTAAATTTTATTTGAAATACTATATGGATTTGGATTTTCTGTTCCGAAAATATTTTAGGTATAATGCACTGACGGATTAATTAAAGTATTACTTTAATTAATTACTTCTAACGAATTGAATTTCTCACGGGTGAGTATTTTTTATGTATATCCTTTAAGTTTCATTATAGCAACTGAAAAAAAAATACATGAAAAAACTTGCAGTAGATCATAATGCAGTACATAAGGATTAAAACAGAACCTTAATTTCAGTCTTGTTTGTGCAGGTTAGATAGTTCTCTGGTATCGTACTTTCCTGTTAAGCAAAAGGTTCCCGGTTTGATGCTCGGGTCGGATTTCGAAGTTTTTTCCCTGGAATAGATTTCACTATTTAATCGATTCAATTTCACAGATTTTCTGTATTTTTTTGCCATTTCAAGAACAAAAAAATTTTGTAAAATACTTTATGAATTATTTTTTAAATTAAAAAATTCTTTTTTGAGACATTGCGAAATTTTAAATTGACTACATTTCATTATCTGATGGATTTAATTAAAAGAACTTTCGATTTTTTTTTACAATATTAAGTTTTTTTTTGTTTTTAGCTGAAATTAAATTATGTAATTTAATATGCTTTTCAGATATACAAACATATGCTGTTACAATTGTCTGAAAAGATGTTCTTGAATATTTTTAATTTTGTTAAAAAATATATTCCAAGTGTAATAATTTTAAAATTAAATTTAGTGGTGCTGCCACCCGTGTGCTTAATGAAACAGATTGAGAATTTCATAATAATAAATCAACAATTTGGATTTATTAATTAAAGCATAAAGTGTTTTGAAAAGAATATTAATAGAAACACTCTGCGATATCTTCGACCGCACTTGATTTTAATTCTTGTACACGATACATTTTTCGAGATAACATAAAAAAATTTCACAGTAAGGATGTATGAGGTATTATAATTTAAATCATACAATAATTTTATTATTCATAAAGGATTTTTTAAATTAAGTAATTAAGGTTGTGTATACTCTTTGCACAATAGCATTCTGAATAGGCAGAATTAACTAAAATTTAAAGCTGTATTTTAAAACTTATCAATAAATAAACTTAATTTCCTTTTGCATGGAAATCAATAGAGGAAAACTACTCCTATGGTGTCAATGTACACTTTAATAAACTATCACGACACAAACGAAGTTAGAAAATAAGCATTTAACCCCTTGATGGGATGTTACATAACCAACTTAATTTTAATCCTTAAAGATTGTTCTGGAGTAACGTTGCGTTTGACGACGAATGAAGAATTTCTATTGATGTCGTTTAAATTCATTTGGAAGTTGTAAAATAAAACAGAGTGTGAAAACAGTTCCAAATTTCGTCTTAAGTTACCTTATTCGATCAGTAGCGTTTTGGGGCTAGGTGACTTTCTGAAGGGTCTAGAAGACTGTGTTTTGTGAATGAAAATACGAATTCAGTGAAGTACATTTCAATTTTAAAACATTAGATAATACCTGGTTCGAAACATTAATTTGGAGATACACATGTTATACACTGACCTCCAAAAGTTTAGGTACAGGGACTGGATGCTTTTGATTGTACACGGTTTGTCGAATATCTACCAACATTATTGGCGAATTGCTGTTGAACTTCTGGGATGTAAAGAACATGTATTTCATATTTCTCGGTGAAGATTTATCGGGGGTACAATTAAGGGGCTAATAATAAATTTAATAATAAAATAATATTTGCGATCACCTATGCAACAGAAAAGGCTAGAAATGGTTTGTCACTGTGGTAAATGACTATTTGGGTCCTGTTCAACGTTTGTATGCATTTGTGTAAGCATAGCACTCATATTCGTGAAGATGTTAACGTTTTTGTGAAAAATTCAAAAGTTTTTTGTTTATAGCATACAGAGTTTTCAACAAAATTTAACACAACTTTCCAAAAACCTGACAAAGTACAGTAGCAACAGTATACTGCAATTAAAACATGAATATATTGAATATTTGATGAGATATGGGCCCTTGTATTTTAACTGCGCATGCGCGTAAGATTTCAACATTTTTATTTCATAATTTGGTAGCCAGCTATTTTGAGTAACTTCTGTAAAAAGTCCAGTCAAATATTGTGAAAACTCAGAAAGACATAGTGAGTTGATTGAAAAGTTGTGGAAAAACCCTTATAATAAAGCTATTTTTAGAAAGCAGCTCACTATATCGCCCCTATCTTTGTGAAATTTCTCGATATTTGACGGGACATTTTAGATACGTTGCCCTAAATAGCTGACTTCCAAATTATGAAATAAAAATTTTGAAATCTTGCACGCATGCGCAGTTAAAAATTATTTCATACAAGTGCCCATATCTTATCAAATATTCAATACATTTATGTTTTAATTGAAGTGTACTGTTGCTGCTGTTCTTTGTCAGGTTTTCGGAAAGTTGTGTTAAATTTGGTTGAAAACTCTCTATGCTATAAACAAAAAACTTTTTAACATTTCACAAAAACGTTAACATCTTTACGAATATGAGTGATATGCTTACACAAAGGCACACAAACGTTGAACAGGACCCAAACAGTCATTTAACGCAGTGACAAACCATTTCCAGCATTTTTTGTTGCATCGCTGATTGCAAATATTATTTCATTATTAAATTTATTATTAGCGCCCTAATTGTCGGCCCGACTAAATCTTCATCGAGAAATATGAAATCAAACATGTTCTTTACAACCCAGAAGTTCAAGAACAATTCGACAATAATGTTGGTAGATATTCGACAAACCCTGTACAATCGAAAGCATCCAGTCCCTGTACCTTAACTTTTGGAGGCCAGTGTAGTATAAGGCTTTGATCCTTAGGTCTTTGACAGTGAACCTTTTTTTCGATCATCCTCGTCTCAAACGAAGTGGTCAGCATGCAGTTACAACTGTAAAAAATATATGGTATATTTTGAGAAAAATAATGGCATTAAATTTCCCGCCAAAGTTAGCACAGGAACTAAAGACTTCCAAACTGAAAGCAAGTGCAACCATCGATCCAAAAAAGGACGAATTCTTTGTTAAGTGTATGCCGTAAATAATCAGAGCTATCAACAAGACAAAAGGTTAAACCTAAAGTGCTGTAACTAAGTATTTTAACAAAAATGCCCAAACTATTTTCTGAGAAAAGACATGTTTTCATAATTTTTTCAAATAATATTAATAGAAATAAAATTATATAAAACAGTTGTCGTTTTGTCAATTATATTGAATCTGTGTATTCTTGACATGTTTATCAATTTTTAATCACAAAGAAAAGTTTCACCAAATTCAGAACTTTACATAAAACTGCCCACATTTCGTTCCTCGTCTGGATGCAATAATTTTTGCCTCATGTAATAGAGTAAAATTTCCAATAATTTTTTTTTTCAGCATCCATTTTTTTCTTTTAATTTCAGACATCATGTTGCGGTTGATTATTAAACAAAAAGAAAAAAATAATCTGGACAAAAACTGGAAGTAATTAAGGCTAACTTTCATAAAAAAATAATAATAAACCCGGTTCATACGTATGCAAATGACCGGATTCGAGCCCTGTCTTAGACACCTCTTCACCCTGTTCGTTTTACGCCTTGTTAGCAGAGCAAAAATTCATACAATTAAAATTCAATATTTCGGCGTTCTTCAGAGCTACAAAATTATATCTATATATCATTTCTGCGATACTGGGATTAATTTCGTCTTATGTTTGCCACAGTGTTGTGGCTCATGAAGATATTGCATCTTGTGCTGTAGATGAAGCCTTGCCAAGAAATAAGAGTGGGGAGCGTCAGGCTTAGTATCGTCCGAGCTGCTCAGTGGTTGGCTGTGCCAATGACCAGGGTTCGAGTTCTGGCTTGGAAAAATTTTCACTCTGTTGGTTATACGCCTGGTTAGCAATGCAAAAATTGATGCAAATAAAAAATAAAAAAGTTGTTTTAAGTTTTTGTCGTGACATTCTTCATTTAAAATAAGCTCTATCACTGTCATAGACTAAATTTCATTATTGTTCCACATTTGATTGACATTTTCTGCAGGAATTAACTGTTGATAAACTCGAAATGAGCGCATTTGGATATTAATTAAATAAATTTTAGTTATTAAAAATTCCATTAATTGAATTAGCTCGTAAATTAAACTGTTAAAAAATTATAGTTTTCATTGAAAATAAAGCATTTTTTTACTTCCTTCTACCTTTAATAGAAGAAAGTATTGTAATCGCAAATTTTTTAGAATTCTGGTTTTCGACGGATTTACACGTTTTAGGTGTCAGAGATCACAAAAAATACAGTGAAACCTCTATGCGCGACCACCTCCCTGAACGACCATTTTTTTCATGGAACGAAATTTATTCCCATAGGCTCAATACTAATTTTACCTCCATTCAGAGACCATCCCAGATGAAAAATAATTCCGGAGAGCGCATTATTCGTCAAACTTCTTAACTAAGCTCAGATTTTTTTAAAAATCCCGATAACTTTTAAGTGTTTAAACCCCTTTGTGCCTTTTTAGGGAATGAATTTAAATCTGATGACGAATTAAGAATGACGGTCAATAAATTCCCCTGCTCCCTTCTGTCGGGAAACTCTCAAAGAAATAGATAAATTAATGAAATCGGCATTATTTATTCCTGTCCAAAAAAAATGTATTTATTTACTGAACTTCGGAAGGACTGGGAAATAAAAGTTTTATAAGTTAGAAACGTAAAATCAAAGCAAACGTCAATGTATTCATTTTTTAAACGCTGCATTAATTCACTTATGCAATTACCTTTTGTTTTGATACTTAAATTTATATATTTTTTCCCAATGTGAAAAGTAAATTTTCGTATCATTAATTGTTACACCTTTTCAACAATTAAAACCTGGATTTAAACATGACTTCCATTAAGAGACCACCTCTCGGAGCGAACCACTTTTATTGGAATGGAACGTGGTCGCTTTAGAGAGGTTTTACTGTATGTTTATACAAAATGTCCGTCGGTCTGTGTGTCGCCATTATACCATCGAAAAGTGTATGAAATTGTGCATAGAATTGAACCAAACTTTTTGTGTATGCGTTTGGCTATGGCCGGCAGACCCCCTCTTCAATTCGGAATTATTCCGCTTGAAAGGATCGCTGTAATAGCGACTTTTGTGCCATTTTCATTTTTGTACCATCGAAAAGTGTATGAAGTTATGCATAGAATTGAACCAAATTTTTAGGTTATGATTATGGCTATTTCAGCAAGTCCTCCTTTAGTTTGTAAATATTCCGCCGGAAGAAGGCGCTATAATAGCATTTTTGTATTAGTTTCATTATTGTATCATCGAACAGAGTAAGAAGTTATGCATAGCATTGAACCAAATTTTGTGTTTATATTTTGGGATATGGCCTGCAGGTCGTCCTTGAATTTGGAAATATTCCGCCGGAAGGTGGCGCTGTAATACTGATTTTTGCATGATGTCCTCGATTTTCTTAGTTCTATTGCACATCGGTGGCTCGTGAAGTGACGGGAACACCGCACCCTGCTAAGTCGGCTTTTCGCAAACACTTGATGTACTACCGAATAACGAAAAAACTATTGATTTTAATAAATATCATGATCTAGATTAACTTTTTTTACTCTGATTAATTGACTGAAGCAGAATTTAAAATGAAAGTCAAAGTTGGTATAGTATTGAACAAATAATAATGAAGTATTAGCATTTGTAATTGCTTTTTGAAATAGTAATATGTATGAGATAGAAGAAAGTTTTGGGAATGGCACATCCAACTAGTTTAAATTTTAAAATATGACGTTTTTGGAGCGTTATTTCTTGTAATTTCTGTAACTTGAAAATAATAGTCAAAATAAATATTTTTATAATTCTGTAAAGTAAAATTATAATCATTATAAAATAGTTTCTGCAGTTATAATATTTTAATAAATATTAATTCTTTTTTAAAATAATTCATAAATGACCATGTTAGTTATATCAAAAGTTTATAATTTTAGGTTTAGTAAATTGAACTTTTATTATTCTAAAAGTATTTTAACTTTGATTCATAAAATAAAAAGTGGATTAAAGATTTTTTTTCCCAATTTATTTCTATTAATAAATCTTGGTTTGGTAACACCGTGTTCAACGCTGAATTTATTTCTATTGGGGGTCTGTTTACGATTCAAAATACAAATATTTTAAACATTTTTAATGTGTTGTTGTTGTTAATTTAGTCGCCTGTAAATTTTTTTTATGGAATTATCCAATCCAACATCATGCTGTGCCTTTCTTAAAAAAAGTTTTAATTTTTTTGTATGGATTATGTGAACTTTATTAAAATAGTCAGGTAATATAAAAGAAACAGGATCTACATTAAATAGTATTGTAAGACTTTTGTTTCATAAGTACAATATATCCCTTATACATTGATTCACATTTATGCTTCATACACATTTAGTTTAATGTCAACAGAAAATATCAGCAAAAGTAATTAAAGTAATTAGTATCAGATATAGTAACTATTGTAATTTCTTTAATTTTTTCATCGTTTAGATTACACAAGACATATAAAGTATATACCTATCTCAGTTTCAGACGAGACATATCCATTCCACAAAAATACCCAAACGTTTTGAATTTAGCTAGACAACACATATCCATTCCACAAAAATACCTAAACATTTTGAATTCAGCTAGACGACACATATCCATTCTAAAAAACACCTTAACGTTTCGAATTTTGCTGGAACACAGTGTTAGAAAAGGAGAAAGTAGCTTCTGATATTAGTTTCTGATCTCTACAATGTAAAAAAGAAACAAATATTTTTAACACAGAAAAATATAATACAGCCGCGGATGAAAATATAGAATAACTCGTTTAGAGATGTGCATGTTTCTATAAGCTTATTATTATACTTATTTTACATTCAAAACATCATATCGAATTCTTTATATCATATTGAATAATCATAAATTTATAAAATGTCCTAAAAATAGCAATAATCAAAATCAGGGTTATCTGAATCTCATAAAGCATAATTTTGGAATTTTATTCATATAATCTGCTCTAACTTCGTAACAAGTGATTGTACGAACACTTTTACGTTTGATTACACTTGCGAAAGGTGTCATTCGGATAAGAATAATAAAAAAAAATAAATGGTAACCGATGCCGATCTATTTAAAGAATAATTTAAGTCCATCCTCACCTCCCCTATACCAAACCAACTTCATTTTTGGAGATCATCGTATCTTCATTTTTAGTGCCTAAACGAAATTCTTCCCAAATTTTTGGAATGGCTAACATTTGTTGCTTTAAAACCTGAATACAATTTACCTTTAATACAACATAATGTTCGACTTTTTATTCATAAAACCTGGTGTAGCTTTGTAACAATAAATCATATCGACTTCCGAATGATGTTATCCGATTCAGAATTAAAAAATACATAATAAACGATACCTCACTTGACCCACATAAAAAACGTTGAGTTCCTTCCACGCTTAGTTAACCCTTTATGTACTGAATTATGAATTCATGAAAATTTTGCCTTCTAAAGCATTTTTCATGAATTGTTTAAACTACATTAGAAGAATTACATAATCATTTAATACATATTAGAATGAATAAAGGATTTAGAAGGATTTATTAAATTTGAATTTATAGGGATTTTGTGTAATATTTATACCCTTACTCAAATATTTTATTTTAAACCTTTTTGTTAGTATTTTATAGAGTTAGGAAATGTACAAATATAATGTTCTTACAATAGAAATATAGAAGTATTTCCGAATTGAAAAATCCCCCCCCCCTCCCCCCGCAACGCTAAGAAAGCTGAAAAGATGCAAAGGCAAAAGAAATAATCCTTTTAAAAATATTTTTGTTTTGTGCAACCCATAATGCTTTTGAAACAAGATAAAATAATGTATCTATAACTCATTCTAAACTGTATTAGAATTAATCGATGTATTAAATGATTTTTATAACAAATTATTTTAATGGTACTTATAGGTACCGTCAATAGATAAAGGGTCATCAAGATAAATGTCCGTTTTTCACAAACAAAATAACTTTGTTTTGGGGGGAATCATCAGATCTTCATTTCTAGTGCCAAAATGAAGTTGTTTCCAAATTTTGGTGAATGGCCATCAGTTGTCACTGATAAACCCAGTTTTCTTTGCACTATGTAATCTAATGGATTTTTAAATCATTTTCAAATGATTTTGCAAACCATTCTAGAGAAAGAAATTGCCAAGTAAATGTAACAGAGTACAATTGATAAATATTGCGGCTGTGTAATCAGACAGAAGTGGCACAGAGCTAACGGCTCCAGTTTCAAAACGAAAGGTCCATCGGCCGAATCCTACCGTTTCAACTGTGTTCGAAATTCATAAACATTTTCTCTCTTTTTACACGTGCATCAGTGGTTGGAAAGTCGTCTGGAGTAGCTCCAGATTTTTTTAAACAAAATTTTTTAATTTCTTCCAAGTGAGTGGCTAAAACGTCATTGTAAAGATATATACACAGAGGTGTGAAAATTATTAGAATATTTGTGAAATTCACAATAAAATCGTGTTATATTAAAAATATAATATATTATTAAAAGAAATATTGATACCTTTAATATTTAGTGCGCATCCCCTTGTTTTTTATTAAAGATTTGATACGTCTTGGCATACTTTGTATGAGTTTTAGGCAATTAATTTGTATTTCGTTGTCATGATGCCAAATTTGAGTCTTTCTATCAGACCATTTTTGTTTGTAATGTTGTATTTCGTTAATGTTTTCTTTACAATGGCCCAAAGATTCTCTATGGCGTTCATATCTGGACTGTATTACGGTCATGGAAGTGTTTTCTTTAATTAAAAATTAAAGAAATGCAGCACCACAAACAAGAATGGTCTGATAGAAAGACACATCCAAATTTGGCATCATGACAACGAAATACAAATTAATTGCAAAAAACAAAGACTCATACAAAGTATGCCGAGACGTATCGAATCTTTAATAAAAATCAAGGAGATGCGCACTAAATATTAAATGTATCAATGTTTTTTAAATATTGTATTATTTCTTTAATATAACAAGATTTGAATGTAAATTTCACAATTATTCTAATAATTTTCACACGGCTGTATTTACTTATATCTTTTTTATCGAAACTCTCTCCCACTTTTAAAAAAAATTCTCGTATTATTTAGTTATAATATTTTTGTCATCATATTTCTTCAAACACATATAAGCACGCAAAACACTTTTCGCAAAACATTGCGCAAAACACTTTTCAAATGCTAAGAAAATCTGCTTTTAACATGTTTTCTTTTTGTTCTTTCCAATTCACGATATTCAGTAAACTAAAATTCTTACGTGAATTTGAATACATTCGTTTTTATTGAAGTGAACAGAATTTCACTATTTAAAAAAAGTAAAAATGGTGTTATTCCTTTGTGGCATACCCTTTTATTGTCGAAGAGTGAATATATTTAAAAATAACCGTTAAACTGTCGTGAATATATATATGTAGTCTACTTCATTATTTATTCCGCTGTCTTCTATCGTTTGAGAAGAAATAACAAATTCACACTTCCATTTCTAGTTGCTAAAATATGGTACTATTTATTTTTTGGGAAAGATTTTCAAAATGTTTCGCAGACATTTCGTTCTGTAAAAAAATTTCAAAGACTTTCAGTTTTATATAGAATTTAATGGTAATGAATAAGTAAACATGTGATAAAATTTTATATATGGTTTAAATAGCTGAGATTGTTTTGCGCAATAAATTAATGGTACTGCTGTATTTTTCATGTGCATTAGTTTATTTATTCATTTTTTTAATTAAGTGTTAAAAAATCTAGATTATAGCTACCTTATATGTCAAATGTTACGATATTTAGCCACCGTAAATTTTGAATAGAAATCTTCACCTTATGTAATCGCAGAAGTTTATATTAAATAAGTCAAAATTACCATTAGAAAATACTGATGGCTAAAAATCATAGTAGTTCACAGCTATTGAACTATTAATTGTCGACTTACAATATCAGAAAATTTATTTTTGTAAGAGTTTATTGATGCTATATGTTGATATCTAACAAGGAAATATTGTAAATGCTTCAAATTTTATGGAAATAATCATTTATAAAAAATTTAAAAACTAGCAAAATTTTCAACCGTTTTAATAGTGAGATTAAATATAATATTTCAAGAATGTATCGCAATAAAATGCAAAAAGTACTACATTTTACAGAGGAATCAAAAGAAGATTGACATTTTTTCTGTAACATAAAGTTGTAGCATAATGTAATGCAAAAATTTCCAAAATGAATTTATTGACCTACAGTGTGTTCTTTTTGCTTATTTTAATTTTAGAAATTTATATTTCGATATTTAAATGTATTTAATTTATTTATCCCATTTTAAATAATATTAAATTTCTAGAAAAACTTTATATAATATTTACTTGCTAGAAATTTGTATTAAAGCTCCTTTAAATTTTGAAAGGTTACGCAGAGAGCATTTTGTCAACTCATTTTTTTAAATGCACAATTGTATAGGAAATCTGAAAGTATATTTCAGAATTGTTCTTTCAGATTTTGCCTTTATGTCCGGTAACTCCGGGAACGTCGCCGCATATGGGATAGATGCCGCACTCTTTGTATTTCTTGTAATTATAGATAGATGGTCGTCAAACGCACAGTATAGGTGTGCAATGAGATTATTTTAACCAATGTATAACATGAATCCTATTTAGATGTTTATTTGTAGAAGTACAATCCTTATTTTGACGTAAGTGCATGATTTCACTGTCCAAACTTTTAAACACGTTATATTTAAATACTTTTCATACACTAATTACTAAATGCATACATGATTTCGAAGTCAAAACTAAGTGTAGCGTTTGTATAGAGTACTGTGTGTATGGTTATGCCATCCCCCTTAGTGATGGCAGGTAACTGTGATGGCGGACGTCTGCACCATGCAAAATACGATACATGCCGCACTGCAATTCCGGTATACATGCCGCAGTTTCTTTTTTACGGGACGAGTAATGTTATTAACTTTTGCTTTTCTTTTTGCACAGAGTGACCATGTTAGGCATGTTATCAAGTTTACTAAAACAAAGTTAGAAAAAGGGAAAAATAAAAAGTCAAAAGTACAAGTAAGATGCAAGTCAAGATGATAATCATGAAAAGTTGGATTACGCGTAACACAGACGTTCTTTGAAGGAATGTTTAAAAAACTACTCCAATAAAGAGGAAGTGTAATTGGCTTCGTTGCATCATGCGTCAAATGTAGTTACCTAAAGACTGTACTTTTTCGACAGTTTTTCTGTAGATTGTAGTAGAAAAAACAGGTATCTTAACCCATTCGGAACCATAGGTGCACCTTCATAAAGAACATACAAAATTTGTCTCTTGCACCAGTAAAAAGGAAAAGTAATATTTGCTATCTTTAATTAGAGCATTTTCATGAGTATTTAAATAAAGGTAACTTCTTTTAAAAAAGTGGTGCCAACCGAATAAAATTTGTGTAAAAGCCACCGGTCCCGCAAGGGTTAACAAATAAATTATGTAAACACAATTTTACTTTTTTTCTGTTCCTTCTCCAATACATTGATGTAACGTTGTTGCTGAAATAACAATCAAAATTTAATATAAAAAATAACTCGATAATTTTAATAGTGAAAGTAGGCAAAGAATAATTCATTTGAATCTACTAATATGTTTCATTGTACTCTTTTAGCTTCATTTTGTTATTACATCGTTAATTATAGTCCAGATATGAATATTTTTTTGAATATTTTTATTTATAATTTCATTCTGTTTTTATTACAATCGCAACATAACTACCGTACAAGGGCGGCGTCTCAGCCTGAATGTACGGGTGACGCGCCGCAGTGTAATGTTTTAGAAAAAAATTGTAAAAAAAAATATTAATTATTTGGTTTGAATTTTTTTGTCGCAGTACACGCGTTGTATATTTAACATTAAATAGCATAGCATGATTTTTTTTTTTTTATGTTCACCATGGGACTTTATACGCAAATTCAAAAAAATCTGTGGCATAAATGCCGGAATTACCCTGTACTGTAAAAAAAAATCTGTAAAGTTACTAAATTTTGTCTAGGAAACTGGGATTCCTAGAACATTTTATGTAACAGCAACAACAAAAATTCATGTAATAGAATACACTTTTGAACCGTAAATCAAAAAATGTGTAAGGTTACTAAAAATGATTTAGGAAACTGGGATGCCGAGAACTTTTTATGTAACTGCAACTCGGGTTACAGATAAAATTTTAGTAAGGTTACTGTAATTTTAGTAGATTCTTTTGTAAAGCTGCTGATTTTTGCAGCTTTACAAAAACTAGTTTTGTAGATTTACATCTTTTTTTGTACAGTTTACAGATAAAAAGTTAGTAAACATGTTGATTTCTGTAACTTTACACCTGTAGAATTACAGATCCTACTTTACAGTGTATAAGAACTTATGCATAATCAGACGCCCAAAAAAGAAAAGTAAAGGAAATTTCATTTTATTTAATCATCGAATTGTTGCAGAAAGAAAGCGAATTAGATCTGGAATTTCGTCTTCTAAAAGTAGGGTAGACCTTGGCTAGTTGGCCCGCTTTTTCTTCTAATAATTAAAAAAAAAATTACAATTTAACATTTTAAATTTCTTTTTATGTTACCACTATTAGTGTACTTTCAGGAAGAAGTAACAATAGTAAAGTTTGAAAATATTAACGATAAGTATTAGTTTAGAAGCTCAAATTGACACCAAGTCGTTTGGGCCAACACTACCCCGATTGCGGGGTAAGTTGGCCCACGTCACTTTTTAATGTTCTGATAGTGTAAAAGTTTAAGAAATGATCCAAATTTTACCAAATCTTAATTTTTATTTCTTTCGAACGAAAACACAATATAGCCTCCTAAATTAAAATAAAAAATTTTGTCAATTCACAAGATATCAAATTCACTTAAGCTTATCATAAATCGTCTTAATATTATCCACAATTTTTGTATTGACAAGCTTTTGATAGGAGCAATTCTTACAGCAAAAAGAAATGAAAAAAAAAGGTGTGTGTGTGTGAGGGGGGGGGGGTGCAGAAAGGTTGTATAAGATGAAAAAAATCACGTTTCCCTTAATCCGTTACGGGCCAACATGCCCCGTGCCAAATGGGCCAACTAACCCCGTATCGCCATTTTTGTTTTTCATGACTGTAACGAATTATTCTGAAAGTATTTCAATAAAAAAACATGCCCTACAATAACTACGAACAATTATTTTTCTGAATTATTATATATCAAAATCTAAAACGTAATTTACAAACAAATAAAAAACGATTATTTATAAGAGAGGAAATTTACTCACCTTTGCAAAATTTTGAAAATTCTCAATAATTCTTTAACGGACGCTCCGACTTCAATGGTGCTTATGTTGGAGGAGGAAAGCGAAGAAACGCATACTTGGCTGGACTGACAATGTTATCTAACGCAAAGTTAAAAAAATATTGCGACTGGGCCAACATGCCCCTATGGCCAACTAGCCCCGGTCTACCCTATTCATAAATATATTAAGCTTAAGCCCTTCAAGGACGTTGGTTCATTTTTGGACCACTTAATTTAAATTCTTAAATGCCACATTGGCACCAGAATATTGGAATGAAATTTTTTCTTTTATTAAGTAAGTGAACTAAAGCATTTTCGTATTTCCAAATAAATTTGTTTGTAAATTCTGGTGCCATTCACTGATTTCAACATTTTACGAATAGAAGTACCTTGCCCCTGAAAGGGTTAAGAGGCAACAAACGCAAATTTTACGATTTTCAAAACCAATAACCCCATTTGAAGCAGAATTTCGAATCGACAGTAAATTTTATCTTTACATTCCAAAATTCCGCTCAGAATTTTAGAATTTATCCGAATGTAAAATTATGATGTACTTTTATTTATATATTCTATTCTAATTATTTTTTACGCTTTTATACTCGCTGCAAGTATTTAGTAGATTTAAAAAAAACTCTTAAATGTCCCAAGCAGAAAATATGTGTTTTCATTCAATGTTATTATGTTTATGTGTGAAATATGAAAAAAAGATGGTATTTAAAGAAACAAACATGAACATATATAAAAATTTTATTATATATTATATTATATAAATATTTTAACATAAATCAATTTCTAAATCGTTTATTCATATAAAATACCAGTTCAGCAATATATATAAAAAAACTTAAATTTCCTGAAAATATCTATCTTTACTATTTGATAGAATAGTTATATGATTTATTTAACTTTTTGATACCACTATTTACTACACTGCAAATAAAAAATCTATAAAGTTACTAAAAGTTACTAAGAGAAACTGGGATTCCTGGAACTTTTTATGTAACGGCAACAAGAGAAATTCATGTAACAGATACACTTTTGTACAGTAAATCAAAAAATCTGCATGGTTAGTAAGAATGTTTTCGGAAACTGGGATTCCTAGAACTTTTTATGTAACTGGAACCCGGGTGACAAATAAAATTTTAAAAAGGTTACTGTAGTTTTAGTAGATTCTTTTGTAAAGCTACAGATTTCTGCAGCTTTACAAAAGATACTTTTGTAGATTTACACATTTTTCGTAGTGTACAGATAAAATTTTTGTAAGCATAAAGAATTCTGTCACTTTACATCTGAAGAGTTACAGAATTTTTTACAGCGTATTTCACTATTGATATGTTCTATTTAAAAGTATTATATATTTGAACTTAATGTAACAGATTTCGCTCTTGAGACTACACTGAAAATTAGCTCAATCATAAACATTAAATAATTTTTGAACTACTCATATAATCTTCATTCAAATCAGCTAAAAGAGCGATAGCATAGCAATACAAAATAAGAGGTTGTCAAAAAATTGAAAGAAAGAAAGCGTAATTTTAAACCAAACATATTAAAATTTGAAAGCAAAAACATTTAGAATGCTTTCAATATACATTCATTACAAGTTCTATAACTGCTCCATTATATGACATTTATTTTTCAGGTGACATTTTTTCCTGTTCCCCGATTTATCTTTTCGAATAAGCAATCGAATTTATAATAAGTCTGTTTTGTGTAAACTATATTATTTTATCCAACTTAAGGCAAGTTTGAGTTTGAAAAAAGTCCTTCCGGCCAGTGCCGGGAGGAAGAGGTAGCTTTCATATTCCTTATTTTAAAAAAGCCAACTTATATCATTCAAATACACGAAGCTCAATTTAGTGGAAACTGAATATAGGAGATTCAATACTATTTTTTATCAATATAATGAATGAGAATTTCGCGAAATTAGTCAGCTTTATCCAAGCTGCTTTTCTTTAAAGTAACTTATATTTGGCTGCCAAATTCGGCAATTTCTTAAAGTGCCTGACATTTTAAGACAACATGGTGGATGAGGCTAACCAGTGAACTTGGTCGAGGCCTTAGTAATTGCTGTGCACATGCTCACTCACATCGGAATCGGTTGATATATACGAGTGCTGTCGCATGAAAAAAATCAGATTTTTCAAAATGTCACCCACAATAGAAATTGAAACTGCTATATTTGAGCCATTTTTTAAGGTAAAGACAAACAAAAAAGTCCTTCCGGCCAGTGCCGGGAGGAAGAGGTAGCTTTCATATTCTTATTTTAAAAAAGCAAACTTATATCATTGAAACACACGAAGCTCAATTTAGTGGAAACCGAATATAGGAGATTCAATAGTAATTTTTATCAATATAATGAATGAGAATTTCGCAAAATTACTCAGCTTTATCCAAGCTGCTTTTCTTTAAAGTAACTTATATTTGGCTGCCAAATTCGGCGATTTTTTAAAGTGTCTGCCATTTTAAGACAACATGGTGGATGAGGCTAACCAGTGAACTTAGTCGAGACCTTAGTAATTGCTGTGCACATCTCACTCACATCGGAATCGGTTGATAGATACGAGTGCTGTCGCATGCAAAAAATCAGATTTTTGAAAATGTCACCCACAATAGAAATTGAAACTGCTATATCTGAGCCATTTTTTAAGGTAAAGACAAACAAAAAAGTCCTTCCGGCCAGTGCGGGAGGAAGAGGTAGCTTTCATATTCCTTATATTAAAAAAGCAAATTTATATCATTCAAACACACAAAGCTCAATTTAGTGGAAACCGAATATAGGAGATTCAATAGTAATTTTTATGAATATAATGAATGAGAATTTCGCGAAATTAGTCAGCTTTATCCAAGCTGCTTTTCTTTAAAGTAACTTATATTTGGCTGCCAAATTCGGCGATTTCTTAAAGTGTCTGCCATTTTAAGACAACATGGTGGATGAGGCTAACCAGTGAACTTGGTCGAGACCTTAGTAATTGCTGTGCACATGCTCACTCACATCGGAATCGGTTGATATATACGAGTGCTGTCGCATTCAAAACATCAGATTTTTCAAAATGTCACCCACAATAGAAATTGAAACTGCTATATCTGAGCCATTTTTTAAGGTAAAGGCAAACGAAAAATGCTCCTGAATCCTTATACCAAGGTCAAATACTTAAGAAAGAAACCTTTTTCAATTTCTAATTTTTTTGCACCTCACTTTAAATAAATATATATATTTTAATTTAATGGCCGCCATTTTGAAACAAGATGGCTGATGAATCTGGCCAGCGAACTTGGTCGAGGTATTGATGTATACTATCCACATGCCTTCTTACATCGAAATAGGCGAATACGTGTATTATCGTGTGACAAATACAAGATCGTTTCAAAATGTTAGCCATGCTAGAAATTCAAAGTGCTATAATTCAACCATTTTTTAGGATATAAACAAAAGAACAAATTTTCAGAAACAAAAACTGCTCCGGAATCTGTGTATCAAGGCCAAACACATAAAAAAAATCTTTTTCATTTTCCAATTTTTTAATACCTCATTTTAAATTATAAATTTAATTTTTTTATATGGCAACCCATTTGAAACAAGATGGCGAATGAAGCTGGCCAACGAACTCGGTCGAGACATTGGTATGTACTATGTACAGACCAAGTTACATCCAAATCGGGCCTTAAATACGCCTGTTATCGCGTGACAAAAATCAGGACGTTTCAAAATGTCAGCACGCTAGAAATTCAAAATGCTATAACTCAGCCATTTCTTAAGATATAGACGAAACAAAAACTACTCCCGAATCTTTTTATCAAGGTCAAACACATAAGAAGAATATATTTTTTCAATTTTCAATTTTTTGGTACCGCATTTCAAATTAAAATTTTTCTTAAAAATTTAAATGGCCGCCATTTTTAAAGAAGATGGCGGATGAAGCTGGCCAACTAACCCGGTCGAGACATTGGTATGTACTATGTATAATAAGTTACATCCAAATCGGTTCATAAATACGCCTTTTATCGCGTGACAAATTTCAGGACGTCTCAAAATGTCAGCCACGCTAGAAATTCAAAATGCTGCAACTCAGCCATTTTTTAAGATATAGACGAAACAAAAACTGCTCCGAAATCTTTGTATAAAGGTGAAATACATAAGAAAAAATATTTTTCCATTTTCAATTTTTTGTTACCACATTTCAAATTTTAAATTTTTAAAAAAAATTTAAATGGCGGATGAAGCTGGACAACGAACTCGGTCGAGACATTGGTATGTACTATGTACACACCGAATTACATCGAAATCGGTTCATAAATACGCCTTTTATCGCGTGATAAAATTCAGGACGTTTCAAAATGTCAGCCACACTAGAAATTCAAAATGCTATAACTCAGCCATTTTTTAAGATATAGGCGAAACAAAAACTGCTCCTGAATCTTCGTATAAAAGTCAAATACATAAGAAAAAAATATTTTTCCATTTTTAATTTTTTGGTACCACATTTCAAATTTTAAATTTTTAAAAAAAATTTAAATGGCGGATGAAGCTGGACAACGAACTCGGCCGAGACATTGGTATGTACTATGTACACACCGAATTACATCGAAATCGGTTCATAAATACGCCTTTTATCGCGAGATAAAATTCAGGACGTTTCAAAATGTCAGCCACACTAGAAATTCAAAATGCTATAACTCAGCCATTTTTTAAGATATAGGCGAAACAAAAACTGCTCCGGAATCTTCGTATAAAAGTCAAATACATAAGAAAAAAATATTTTTCCATTTTTAATTTTTTGGTACCCCATTTCAAATTTTAAATTTTTTAAAAAAGTTTAAATGGCCGCCATTTTGAAACAAAACGGCGGATGAAACTGGCCAACGAACTCGGTCGAGACATTGGTAATTACTATGTACACACCGAATTACATCGAAATCGGTTCATAATTACGAGAGTTACAGTGTGACATAGGTCAGATATATATATATATATATATATATGTATGTATATATATCAATTTTGAACGGAGGGTGGTTTCGGAGTTTGGGGGTCATGATCGATGAAAATATACCAAAATTTTTTGAAATCGCTTTCCTCCGAACGGCTGCAATAGGTAGCTTTTTGTAATGAAAGCTACCTAAAATGCTCCTGAATCCTTATATCAAGGTCAAATACTTAAAAAAAGAAACCTTTTTCAATTTCTAATTTTTTTGCACTTCACTTTAAATATATATATATTTTTTAATTTAATGGCCGCCATTTTGAAACAAGATGGCTGATAAATCTGGCCAGCGAACTTGGTCGAGATATTGATGTATACTATCCACATGCCTTCTTACATAGAAATAGGCGAATACGTGTGTTATCGCGTGACAAATACAAGATCGTTTCAAAATGTTAGGCATGCTAGAAATTCAAAGTGCTATAATTCAAACATTTTTTAAGATATAAACAAAAGAACAAATTTTCAGAAACAAAAACTGCTCCGGAATCTTTGTATCAAGGCCAAACACATAAAAAAAATATTTTTCATTTTCCAATTTTTTAATACCTCATTTTAAATTTTAAATTTAATTTATTTTTAAATGGCAACCCTTTTGAAACAAGATGGCGAATGAAGCTGGCCAACGAACTAGGCCGAAACATTGGTATGTACTACGTACAGACAAAGATACATCCAAATCGGTTCATAAATACGCCTGTTATTGCGTGACGAATATCAGGTCGTTTTAAAATGTCAGCCACAATAGAATTCAAAATGCTATTACTCAGCCATTTTTTTAGATATAGACGAAACAAAAACTGTTCCGGAATCTTTGTATTAAGGTCAAACACATACGAAAAAAATCTTTTTAATTTTCCAATTTTTTGTTATCTCATTTATATTTTTTTTATTTTTTAAATTTTTTTAAATGGCCGCCATTTTGAAACAAGATGGCGGATGAAGCTGGCCAACGAACTCGTTCGAGATATTTGTATGTACTATGTACAGACCAAGGTACATCCAAATCGGTTCATAAATACGCCTGTTATTACGTGACAAAAATCAGGACGTTTCAAAATGTCAGCCACGCTAGAAATTCAAAATGCTATAACTCAGCCATTTCTTAAGATATAGACGAAACAAAAACTGCTCCCGAATCTTTTTATCAAGGTCAAACACATAAGAAGAAAATAGTTTTTCAATTTTCAATTTTTTGGTACCACATTTCAAAATTAAATTTTTCTTAAAAATTTAAATGGCCGCCATTTTTAAACAAGATGGCGGATGAAGCTGGCCAACGAACTCGGTCGAGACATTGGTATGAACTATGTACGCACTGAATTACATCGAAATCGGTTCATAAATACGCCTTTTATCTCGTGACAAAATTCAGGACGTTTCAAAATGTCAGCCACGCTAGAAATTCAAAATGCTATAACTCAGCCATTTCTTAAGATATAGACGAAACAAAAACTGCTCCCGAATCTTTTTATCAAGGTCAAACACATAAGAAGAAAATAGTTTTTCAATTTTCAATTTTTTGGTACCACATTTCAAAATTAAATTTTTTTAAAAATTTTAAATGGCCGCCATTTTGAAACAAAACGGCGGATGAAGCTGGCCAACGAACTCGGTCGAGACATTGGTATGTACTATGTACACACCGAATTACATCGAAATCGGTTCATAATTACGAGAGTTAGAGTGTGACATATGTCAGATATATATATATATATATATATCAATTTTGAACGGAGAGTGGTTTCGGGGTCTGGGGGTCATGATCGATGAAAATATACCAAAATTTTTTGAAATCGCTTTCCTCCGAACGGCTGCAATAGGTAGCTTTTTGTAAAGAAAGCTACCTAATAAAGAAAACCTTTTGAAATAGCAAATCAGAAACATCTGTAGAACACACAGGAAATTAATGTTTAAAGAATTTCTTCGCTATTGATAAAATTATACGCAATTTTAATTTTTTGTGTTATAAGTATACTTACAGAACATTAATAAAAAATATGTATGCCATTTTTTAAATTAACAAGCATATTTGCTCTATTAAATAAAAACAAATATTAAAAAAGTCCTTCCGGCCAGTGCCGGGAGGAAGAGGTAGCTTTCATATTCCTTATCTTGAAAAAGCCAACTTATATTATTCAAACACACGAAGCTCAATTTAGTGGAAACCGAATATAGGAGATTCAATACTAATTTTTATCAATACTAAATCATTATGAATGAGAATTTGGTGAAATTAGTCAGCTTTATCCAAGCTGCTTTTATTTAAAGTAACTTATATTTGGCTGCCAAATTCGGCGATTTCTTAAAGTGCCTGCCATTTTAAGACAACATGGTGGATGAGGCTAACCACAGAACTTGGTCGAGACCTTAGTAATTGCTGTGCACATGCTCACTCACATCGGAATAGGTTGATATATACGAGTGCTGTCGCAGGCAAAAAATCAGATTTTTCAAAATGTCACCCACATTAGAAATTGAAACTGCTATATCTGAGCTATTTTTTAAGATAATGAAAAACAAAAGATGCTCCTGAATCCTTATATCAAGGTCAAATACTTAAGAAAGAAACCTTTTCAATTTCCAATTTTTTTGCACCTCACTTTAAATATATATATTTTTTAATTTAATGGCCGCCATTTTGAAACAAGATGTCTGATGAAGCTGGCCAGCGAACTTGGTCGAGATATTGATGTATACTATCCACATGCCTTCTTCCATCGAAATAGGCGAATACTTGTGTTATCGCGTGACAAATACAAGATCGTTTCAAAGTGTTAGCCATGCTAGAAAGTCAAAGTGCTATAATTCAACCATTTTTTAAGATATAAACAAAAGAACAAATTTTCAGAAACAAAAACTGCTCCAGAATCTTTGTATCAGGGCCAAACACATAAAAAAAAATCTTTTTCATTTTCCAATTTTTCAATACGTCATTTTAAATTTTAAATTACATTTTCTTTAAATGGCAACCCTTTTGAAACAAGATGGCGAATGAAGCTGGCCAACGAACTCGGTCGAGACATTGGTATGTACTATGTACAGACCAAGTTACATCCAAATCGGTTCATAAATACACCTGTTATCGCGTGACAAATGTCAGGTCGTTTTAAAATGTCAGCCACAATGGAAATTCAAAATGCTATAACTCAGCCATTTTTTTAGATATAGACAAAACAAAACCTGTTCCGGAATCTTTGTATTAAGGTCAAACACATACAAAAAAAAATCTTTATCATTTTCCAATTTTTTGGTATCTCATTTTAAATTTAAAATTTTTAAAATTTTTTTAAATGGCGCTATTTTGAAACAAGATGGCGGATGAAGCTGGCCAACGAACTCGGTCGAGATATTTGTATGTACTATGTACAGACCAAGGTACATCCAAATCGGTTCATAAATACTTCTGTTATCACGTGACTAAATTCAGGACGTTTCAAAATGTCAGCTACGCTAGAAATTCAAAATGTTATGACTCAGCCATTTTTTAAGATATAGACGAAACAAAAACTGCTCCCGAATCTTTTTATCAAGGTCAAACACATAAGAAAAAAATACTTTTTCAATTTTCAATTTTTTGGTACCACATTTCAAATTTGAATTTTTCTTAAAAATTTAAATCGCCGCCATTTTTAAACAAGGTGGCGGATGAAGCTGGCCAACGAACTCGGTCGAGACATTGGTATGTACTATGTATGAACGAAGTTACATCCAAATCGGTTCATAAATACGCCTTCTATCCCGCGACAAAATTCAGGAAGTTTCAAAATGTCAGCCACGCTAGAAATTCAAAATGCTATAACTCAGCCATTTTTTAAGATATAGACAAAACAAAAACTGCTCCGGAGTCGTTGTATAAAGGTCAAATACATAAGAAAAAATATTTTTCCATTTTCAATTTTTTGGTACCACATTTCAAAATTTAATTTTTTTGAAAATTTTTAAATGGCCGCCATTTTGAAACAAAATGGCGGATGAAGCTGGCCAACGAACTCGTTTGAGACATTGGTATGTACTATGTACACACCAAATTACATCCAATTCGGTTCATAAATACGAGCGTTACAGTGTGACATAGGTCAGATATATATATATATATATATATATATATATATATATATATATATATATATATATATATATATATATATGGAGATATATATATCTATATCTATATCTATATCTATATATATATATATATATATATATATATATATATCAATTTTGAACGGAGGGTGGTTTCGGGGTCTGGGGGTCATGATCGATGAAAATATACCAAAATTTTTTGAAATCGCTTTCCTCCGAACGGCTTCAATAGGTAGCTTTTTGTAATGAAAGCTACCTAATACAGATGATTTAATTAGATAGTTAAAAAGCACATAAAAATCATTAAAAATAACATTAAACGTTTCGAACTTCATCATCGGTAATATAAATAAACACAAATTCAAAAGAGATAACATAGAGGTGATAACATAATTCAACTTGCAGTTGAGAGCACGTGCCACAAACAATTAAGCTCGGAGGTGGGTATTTGAGTGAGGTTAAAATGTTATATTCAGCTGGAAGTGAACTAGCTTCATTGAGTGGGAATTTGGTCGCTCTAAGTAAACCATCCCTCCAGGAAGAAAGGGGCTTTATTTGTATTCGTTGCAATTTGTATTTATACTTTAGGAATTTTAAGCAAGTTTGAAACGTTTAATGTTATTTTTAAATGAAATTTATGTACTTTTTATCTATTTGATTAAATTATTTGTATTTTTGTATTTCTTTGTAATTAATTATGAAAAGTTGTAATATCTTTTCACTTTAAATATTTGCAATATGTTTATACAAACATGCATTATTAGATATATGAACTATAAATATATATAACTGGCCTAAAGCAAGATCGATTATTTCGTTATTTGGCTAATCTTGCTGAGATTAGTGCGCAAATGAAGCACTGAAATTTTTTACATGCACAATCCTACACTGTAAAAAGAAACTCAGACATTTCTTAATCTATGAAAAAAATAATATAACCATGAACAAAAATCTACAATAACGTCTCTAGAGTTACTAACGATTCAGAAAAACGTTCTTTATCTTTAAAAACTTAACAACAGATTTTAGAGATTTAAAGAGCATTTACAAAGTTTTTTTTTTTTTTTTTTTTTTTTTTTGGTCTGCTATTGATTTTCAGAAACGCTTCCGAGTGGAGTTGATAGGGTATTAATAAGTTTTTTCAACCCGGAATATTGTGTTTTTTACAATACTATGAACTCTCAAGTAAACATTTCCATGTTCAACAAACATACAAAAATATTATAATTTGTGGTAGATTTAAACACAGATTTTTAAAACCACCACAAATTTTAATATTTTTGCGATTTAATATGTTATATGAAAAAAAAGAGCAAACTATATAGATTCATTTCACAGTTATCATTTATAACTTATAACTCATATTTATTATCGTATTATTATTATTATTATTATTATTATTATTATTATTATTTCTAATAAAAAATTTTCGAAAATTATGACATACACTGTAAAAAAAAAAAAAAAAAAAAAATCTGTAAAGTTACTAAACTTTTTCTAGGAAACTGGGATTCCTAGAACTTTTTATGTAACGGCAACAACAAAAATTCATGTAACAGACACATTTTTGCACCGAAAATCAAAAAATCCGTAAGGTTACTAAGAATTTTTTAGGAAACCCGGTATGCCTAGAACTTTTCATGCAACTGCAACCAGGGTTACAGATAAAATTTTAGTAAGGTTACTGCCATTTTTGAAGATTCATTTGTAAAGTTATAGATTACTGTAGCTTTACAAAAACTAGTTTTGTTTATTTGCAGCTTTTTTCGTACAGTTACAGATGAAAGTTTAGTAAGCATGTAACTTTATATCTGTAGAACTACAGATTTTTTTTTTTTTTTACAGTGTAGCTCCACGAATGTATTTTTCATGTTACAAATGCTTTCTAGTAAACTGTCATTTTTCCCGCTGTGTTTTTCATTGTACATATAAAAAAAAAAGACAGTTTGAAATAAAAATACTTTTGTAACCAAATAATATATTAAACTGGGAAGGGGGGGGGGTAGCAGATCATAAGGCCAAGTAATGCGATTTTTTATGTATGAACTCCTTTTACTGCGATGTTTAAGCATTGAATTGTTTTCTGCACCTTAGTTGTATTTATGGATTTGCATTAAGTAAGTCATATATATGTTTGTGTGTTTATTCTTATTAAATGTTCATATATTTTAAGACAAACTTTAAATTAATGAATAAAGTAATTACAATATATAGAAAAAAAGTCCTTCCGGCCAGTGCGGGAGGAAGAGGTAGCTTTCATATTCTTTATTTTTAAAAAGCCAACTTATATTATTCAATCACACGAAGCTCAATTAAGTGGAAACCGAATGTAGGAGATTCAATACTAATTTTTATCAATACTAAATCATTATGAATGAGAATTTCGAGAAATTAGTCAGCTTTATCCAAGCTGCTTTTATTTAAAGTCACTTATATTTGGCTGCCAAATTCGGCGATTTCTTAAAGTGCCTGCCATTTTAAGACAACATGGCAGATGAGGCTAACCAGTGAACTTGGTCGAGACCTTAGTAATTGCTGTGCACATGCTCACTCATATCGGAATCGGTTGATATATACGAGTGCTGTCGCAGGCAAAAAATCATATTTTTCAAAATGTCACCCACTTTAGAAATTGAAACTGCTATATCTGAGCCATTTTTTAAGATAAAGACAAACAAAAAATGCTCTTGAATCCTCATATCAAGGTCAAATACTTAAGAAAGAAACCTTTTTCAATTTCTAATTTTTTTTTGCACCTCACTTTAAATATAATTTTTTTTTAATTTAATGGCCGCCATTTTGAAACAAGATGGCTGATGAAGCTGGCCAGCTAACTTGGTCGAGATATTGATGTATACTATCCACATGCCTTCTTCCATAGAAATAGGCGAATACGTGTGGTATCGCGTGACAAATACAAGATCGTTTCAAAGTGTTAGCCATGATAGAAATTCAAAGTGCTATAATTCAACCACTTTTTAAGATATAAACAAAAGAACAAATTTTCAGAAACAAAAACAGCTCCAGAATCTTTGTATCAAGGTCAAACACATAAAAAAAATCTTTTTCATTTTCCAATTTTTTAATATCTCATTCTAAATTTTAAATCACATTTAAAAAAAAAAAATGGCAACCCTTTTGAAACAAGATGGCGAATGAAGCTGGCCAAAGAACTCGGTCGAGACATTGGTATGTACTATGTACAGACCAAGTTACATTCAAATCGGTTCATAAATACGCCTGTTATCGCGTGACAAAATTCAGGTCGTTTTAAAATGTCAGCCACAATAGAAATTCAAAATGTTGTAACTCAGCCATTTTTTTAGATATAGACGAAACAAAACCTGTTCCGGAATCTTTGTATTAAGGTCAAACACAAACAAAAACAATCTTTTTCATTTTTCAATTTTTTGGTATCTCATTTTAAATTTAATTTTTTTTTAATTTTTTTAAATGGGCACCATTTTGAAACAAAATGGCGAATGAAGCTGGTCAACGAACTCGGTTGAGTTATTTGTATGTACTATGTACACACCAAGGTACATCCAAATCAGTTCATAAATACGTCTGTTATCACGTGGGAAAAATCAGGACGTTTCAAAATGTCAGCCACGCTAGAAATTCAAAATGCTATAACTCAGCCATTTTTTAAGATATAGACGAAACAAAAGCTGCTCTCGAATCTTTTTATCAAGGTCAAACACATAAGAAAAAAAATATTTTTTCAATTTTCAATTTCTGGCTACCACATTTCAAATTTAAATTTTTCTTAAAATTTTAAATGGCCGCCATTTTTAAACAAGATGGCGGATGAAGCTGGCCAACGAACTCGTTCGAGACATTGGTCTGTACTATGTATAAACGAAGTTACATCCAAATCGGTTCATAAATACGCCTTTTATCGCGTGACAAAATTCAGGACGTTTCAAAATGTCAGCTTCGCTAGAAATTCAAAATGCTATAACTCAGCCATTTTTTAAGATATAGACGAAACAAAAACTTCTACGGAGTCTTTGTATAAAGGTCAAATACATAAGAAAAAAATATTTTTCCATTTTCAATTTTTTGGTACCGTATTTCAAATTTTAAATTTTTAAAAAAAATTTAAATGGCCGCCATTTTGAAACAAAATGGCGGCTGAAGCTGGCCAACGAACTCGGTCGAGACATTGGTATGTACTATGTACACACCGAATTACATCCAAATCGGTTCATAAATACGAGAGTTACAGTGTGACATAGGTCAGATATATATATATATATATTGATATATATATATATATATATATATATATATATATCAATTTTGAACGGAGGGTGGTTTCGGGGTCTGGGGGTCATGATCGATGAAAATATACCAAAATTTTTTGAAATCGCTTTCCTCCGAACGGCTGCAATAGGTAGCTTTTCGTAAAGAAAGCTACCTAATATTATAATCTGTGGTGGATTTAAGCACAGTGACTTAAAATAATAATAATAAAAATCTATATAGGCTGTAAGCCATAACTTATATAGGCATAAAAAATTGCCTCATAATTGAAACTCATTTATGTTTGCAAATTTTTGAAATATAAATTTGATGGTTTTATTTAAAAAATATTTTGGCTTAAAGTCCTAAGAATTAAAAAGATATCTCTTAGTTAATAAATTAATTAAAAGTACAATAAACCAAGCTTTAAAAAATAAATTGAATACGTATACATTCGATAAAATGCTTAATTAATACTTTTCTATTAAATATCTTAAACAAAGGGAGTTAATATTCAATTTATTTTAAATAAAGCAAACTTATTCAGACTAATTTAAGAACATCTTTTAAAAGTAGAAATCCTTTAGGAAAAAAACCAAAGGACAAATTATGACTTCCTTAAAAGTTTTCGTTTTTACCTTTATTTTTTCAGATGCAATTTTTGCTTTTAATAAATAGTGGGCTTTCTAAATTTTCTGTTGTTATTATATATGTGTTTTTATATTTATCCTTTATTAAAAAGAGTTTTCTCTCATGACAATCGCGTTTATATATATATACATATAAAGAGTAAACCTATATACAAATTTCAAAACTTTTTGAAATATATTTTTGTAATGTTTAGCTACATTGTATGTTGTTTCCATAAAACAAGATGCGGTGCACCTAATAATTTTTTTCTTTCTTTTCTTTTCATTTTTTTTCATTAATGTGTTATGAAAGAGGCAATTACAAGTTTAAATAAACTATCAAAAAGAAGTCTTTAAGACCTATTTTATGGGTACACAGTAAAAAAAAAAAAATCTGTAAAGTTACTAAAATGTTTCTAGGAAACTGGGATTCCTAGAACTTTTTATGTAACGGCAACAAAAAAAAAATCATGTAGCAAACAAACATTAGACAAGAACCAAGGACGAAATCCACTTATTAATAAAAATATACAAGCTGAACTAAATTTAGACGAACACAAATTCACAATTATAACTTCAACAGTGATGGAAATATGATAACGATATTTTCAACATATTTATTGCTTTGTGTAAAATGGGATAATTTCAGGATGACTGGTGTACATTAATTCGAGCAGTAGCATAATATGTACTGCCAGCTATGTCCCTAAATAAAGAAAGTTCAGCTCAGTGTTGCTTGGAAGCAAACGGCGGTCACTTCCAAAACGCGTTGGGACGCTGTCGCAGTTCAAGCAAAGATAGGTAACTATTGTGAAAATTTCGCTGTAAGACCTTCATTATTGTAAAAAATATCAGGAAAAGTCCAGGTTCGGCTTGGAATAAATACCATATATTTTTTCCGTGTTTCTTGGAAAGCGGACGGTTTTCACTTGCAACACGCGTCGTGACGTTGTCACGTTTCATGCAAAAATAGCTAAGTCTTCTAAAATTATCGCTCAGAGATCTTCATTATTGGAAAAAGCATGAGAAAAAGCCCAGATTCAGCTTGGAGTAAGATATCCTGTATTTCTCAGTGTTGCTTGGATGCGGACGATGGTCACTTGCCGATGGTGTCGTGGTCGCACGTCATGGATCAGCTTTATATCTTATGTATTTTTTAGAATTTTAGACATTAATCTATAATTTTTTTATTCTAAAACTATTTTAAAATCACTTTGTTATAAAACTAATTTTATTAACATTTTTTATTATAATTTTAAAATAAGTATTATTTCCTGAGTTTAGTTTCACTTGAAAATGTTGAAGTGTAACATGGTGTTCAACGCTGACTTTATTTATATTTAGTTCTGTTCAATTTAGTTTTATTCAATTATTTCTCTTTATGATTAAAAATTAAAACATACTTGACGTTTTTGAATTCATTTCGTTAATTCTGTTACCTATAGTTTTTTTTTTTTTTTTTTTTTTTTTTTTTTTTTTTTTTAATGGATATATACAAACATCCACGCCATGCTGCTCTAAGAATGAACAACACAGAATTATTATTTAACTTTATAAAATGAATCAGGAGATATAAAACTTATTGGGGGGCAGTGTGTGTATAGTTGTTCAGGTTTTACCGCTTTAATAGTTGGTAAAACACATCGAAATAATTAAAATTTGTTGCAATCCTAACTTTAATAGTAATGCATCTATTGTAGCAATTTTTTCAACATTTTTCCTTTAACTTCATTGAAAGGTGGTGGTACTGGAAATGGTTGCAATTCGCTTCAAAACAACACGATGTTAGGCTCTGCAAAATTAGGAATGTAGCTGAGAGTGCGTTCCATGTCACATATTGAACTACAGCGCACTTCCAAAAACGCTCTTGATTCTATCATATTACATAATAAAAACGAAAAGTGCATAGTTAAACTGATGGCATTGAGCTCACAGTATATCCACACAAATTGTATATTATACTTTTACTTCCAAGAATAATGCCTTTCGAAAAATAAATTAGGAGAGGATTATCTACCCCCCTGTTTCACATCTTTATACTTAACCAATGAGCCCCCAAATCTCACCAGGGAAGCGCCTTATGAGCTAATCAGTATAAACCAGTATACAAAATTTGAAGCAAATCGGATAAGAAAACCCATTTATCTATAGGGGGTATTACCCCCCGATTCCCCTTTATACTTAAACAATGAACCTCCAAATCTAAATCAGAGAAGCGCCTTATAAGAATTAACCGGTATACCAAAATTGAAGCAAATCTGATAATGCTGCATAAAAAACACATTTATCTAAGTTAATAGCGGAGATTAGCCCTCCGTACACTTCCCCCTTTATACTTAGCCAATGAACTCCCAAAACTAATCAGGGAAGGGCCTTATAAGAATGAACCTAGAAAAAAAATTGAAGCAAATCGGATATTTCTATCAAGAGTTATCGCGTTACGCACGTGTTCATACATACATACGTACATACTTACGTACATACAGAACCTGCGGGCACATTAGCTAGGATTTGATAGCCTGTGAGCTAAAAAGCAAAGTTAATATGCTAACCTTTTAGTTAAAAAAACTGTTATAATGTTCTCCAAGCTTCTTAAAGCTTGTAATCGTGATTCTAGCACACTTTCCCCCCTATATTATTTGAAGATTTTAGTATCATCAATTTGATACAACAACTGGGACGCAACGCACACGCATTAATTTTACCTTCACATTTTATACTAATTTATTATATGTATCTCAATTTTATCCAAGTGTTTATATAAACTTTAATTCATGTGTTTGATAAAACTATGCAGGAACTTCACATACGTTAAAAGTATCCAAGATTTTTAGCTCTCCTAAAGAATAACCTCCAGCTAAAACCCCCATTAACTCCTAAAGTACTCGAGCGATTTCGATAAAAAACATTTTTGATGGTTGGGTTGGGTTGATTTTTGACGGCCGATTATCTACTCGAGGGACATAGGCCCTAGGGCAAGTGCCCTCCGTGGGGGTCTTTCTAAGGGAACCTAACCCGTATTTATGCATGGAAAATCTAAGGTTTCGAAGAAAACCACGAAAACTCCGAAACGGTTAGGCCGACGGGCGCGATTGGGTTCGAATCCAGCACCTCCCGTCTACCAGCTTCGAGAGCAGAACCTCTGAGCCACTGGTGGGGCTGCCATTTTTAATGGTAGAGTATAAATATAAGATCATATGTCACAGACAGTTAAAAATTTTAATTAGTTTTAGAAATTCTTTTTCTGGAAAATGGAAAATTTCTGAAAAATTGCCATTGCTCTAAAATAAAAAGTTTCAGTTGCAGAAAAGAACTATCTGCCATAAATATTGAGCACAATACAGTGAATATGGAATCCTATTTTATCAAAATCGGCCGAGTAGTTTACGAGGAAACGGGACTTAAAGCTCGCATATTTCCCATAGGATTGCACCCAATCTTGTCTTCTCTTAAATAAAGATGTCTTGCCTGTAATACACCTCCATTAAGCATATTAAAGATATACATTGATAATATTGTGAATTGCCACATTTCGTATTTGTTATACCTTATAAGGAGTGCATGCTAATTCTTGTAATTTGTTACTTTTCGATGGGAGTGATTTGCATCTGATTGAAGTGAAACCTTCAATATGTAGCTTGCTTCTACGCACAGGAATGGTTGAATACATACATGCATTTGTATTTTCAAATTACCTTTATTTTAAAAATCCTACAAAATATTTCTTTTGTATGTCGATATATTCTAAAAGGTACCTATTAGAAAAATTTCATGATCATCAAACTATTAGTTTAGGCAGGGCGTTAAAGTGTTTGTGGTTGTCAGTTGTTGCTGTATCATGCGTATGTTTTTTCTAGGATTTAACCTCACAAATCGCACTATAACTCTGTATCCAATAGGGAAACAAAGACATCTACTTCTTCTTCCCAAAATAGTTTATCTACCGTTGAAAACGACGCCTCTGATACACTGTCAGAAAAATTTGTCTTTATTTTCTTCAGTTCCGAAGCTAAAATAATAATACAAATCCTTATTCATTGCTTTTTCCAAAAAATGACATTGTAAATGACAGAAAAAATATCTTTTCTGAAATGGATACTTTAGGCGTTTAGTAATTTAGCCTAAAAAATATGGATTTAAAACTACAAACCCCTTAAAAACATAAATTTAATAACCTTTAACCTAAATGAACGCAATCACAAATTTAAGAGCTTTATACAAGTAAATAATCTACAAATCCTTAAAAATTTTTATTGAAAAAAGATTTAAGTTAAATATCAAAATTTCTCACTTTCTTAGACATACTGTCTTTTGGGCATTTTTAGACATTTTGCAAACTGAGATGAAAATAGCATTTATTTTATGTGGGGATCAGCTTAGATGCTGCCATTTATTCGTTTGCTTTGAACGCAAAAAACATTCAGCTATTAAGAAGTGATGTGAAAATGTAAAAAAATCAGACATTATAGTTGTTTGGGGACCCAGGGGCCGAAGAAGTTATACATTAAAGTAACCTTCATTTTAAAACAAATGATTTCCGTACACCTAGAAAACATGCTTTCTCCGTCAATTGTTCCCGAAAGTCTGAAAGAGAGGGAAAATTCCATTTTATTCATTGCAAGCATGCGTAGTGGCTGTATTAATACTAACGTTCGAAATTATTTTTTAAATAAAAAACCGAAAATTCAGTAGATTAAAATTTGTAATTTATTAAAACAAATAAGCAAAAATAATGCTTTGGAATTTAATTAGCAATTTTCTCATTTATTTAAACTTATTCGCAATTAATTTTTTAGAGTATAAAAAAAAATATTTGCATGTAAAATATGCTATAAACGAACACATTAAAAAATATATGTAGTAGTTCAAGAAAGTTAAAAAAAGTCGATTTTATACAAAAAAGCAAACATTTCTTCTCGAATTTAATTTAAAATACATTATTCAAATTTTTCATCTAACAATAAAATTATAACTTATTAAAAATGTCTAATATGTAATAATTTTTATCCTCTATTATGCTATAAGTATTAAAATAACAACCATTATTTCCTAACGACGAAATGTCTCTGCAATTATTTATCTGATCTTTCTGAACAAGAATTTTAACAAGTCTTATCAATTCCCCATTAGAAGACCCCTATCATCATTTTAACCCTTTATCTACTGCATTATGATCTTCAGAAATTTTTTCATGTAAATTATTATTTCGGTTGCTACAATGAAAATTAAAGGATATTCATAAAAAAAATACTCACCAGTGAGAAATTTAATTCGTTAGAGCTAGTTAATTAAACTGTTACTTTAAAGTACCATCAGTACACTATGCATAAAATATTCTCGTAATAGAAATACCCACATGATATTTCAAATAAAGTCTAAACTTTTAAAAATGCTAAATAACTCCAGAAGACACTTATAAGTTAGTAATGAAAAATATTAAATTGACATAATTTTATTTTACACATAAAAAATGAGTAAAAATTAAAATTTAAGTTTTTTTTCAGGTTTTAATCTTATTAGCAGTCCTTTAGTTTATTTATTCTCATAGCAGAAAATCCACGTGGTATTTATTTATTTATGGAACACATACAGCTGACTTGTGTTCTTGACATCAGGGGCCAGCTTATAAATCATCCCAATATATAAGGACGAGATTGCACAAGAAAATCTACAACACTAGAGAATTAGATCTGGAAGCTCCACAATGAAAGTGCAACGGAACAAGCGAGAGTTAAACCCGCAGCCCACCTATGCTCTCAAGCGACTAGCGGTGTGGTCCCTTAGCCACTCAACCACGGTGGATCCAATCCTTTAGTTATGCGACGCCTATATTCCAGCGACAACATGTTGGGACAACATGCTCGCATCTCCACGCATGCAGTATATAAATTTACATATGCCATTTCTAGCACAGCAAAAAAGAGCCGGTGCCACAACTTTTTCGATTTTATATAAAAAATAATAATGAAACAGAAAAGAAATACCAGGAAAAACATAACTACACTACAATTTAACAATTACATTATATAGCAGATAAAAAGATGGATAAATATACAGACGAAAAGTAAATAAGAAGTTTTTCTCCAACTCCCAGTGTACTGGCAGTACTTATAAGTATCGCCGAGTAATTCAACTGTTAAATCAAATGCATAAACCACTCACTTAAAATAGCTAGTCAAATTGTATTCTAAGATCATAATGAGCACATAAAAAATGCAACACATATCTTATGTCCTTTACTATGTTTGCAGAAATAAAAGGACAAAAGTGGCAATCTGTACAAAATGTCGGCAAAAAGCACTTCGACTGTTTCAAAGATAGTCTCCTTCGTCGCTAAAATAACGAACCTAGAACTATTGCTGCTATGTATCCTGATAAAGTGGAGTTAAAAGCGTATTTTTGCAAAGTTCCACTAGAATATTAACAATATTCACTATGGGATGAAATTTTAAAGTGAGTGGTACTTATAAGTACCGTCAGTAGATAAAGGGTAAACTCGCCATTTTCGAAGTGTTCACTGGCTGAGTAGATAATATGTGTGGATTCGGAACTTACAAGTTCAAAACCAAGTGAAACCACGGAAGAACGAGAGACTTACTTTTTAAAAACTTCTTATTTCAGATTACGGAAATTTTCTATCCAAGAACGAAAAAAAAAGAACGGAAATTTGGAAATAAACAGGCAGCAGTGCTGCCTGGAATATTTCCTTGAATTGAAAAAAGTATTTTTGAGATTGGATTCGTTCAATAAAAATTATGTTATTTTTTACAGATTCATGTTTAAGTTTAGTGCAATTTTAGCTCTGAACTTATTCATGGTATTAGTTATATATTTTTAAATTTTTTACACTGATTCCATTTGACATTTGCAGCAGTTATATCTCCCAATTTAACCTTTTATGTACCGAATTATGAATTCACGATAATTTTATCTTCCAAAGCATTTTATTTTTCTTGAATTTTTTAAACTACTAGGGGGCTCGGGCCCGTACGAGCTACGCTCGCCAAACCCCGTTCAGACACCGCAGTCTCTAAAAGCACGCTAATTTGATCGGCTTTAAATTGATTTTGAAAGATTGAATTATAATTTAAAAAACAGTGGCGATCTCTCTATAAACGGGTTTTTATTCATTTCTCTTCGATTGGGGAATTTTAAGGAAAAATCAGCTGCTGTTAAATGATACAATGGCTGTTTTCGTCTTTAATGAAATAAAATCAGTTAAACATTTCAAAATAAGCTAATATAATAAGCAAATCTGCTTCAAAATGCAAATATATTTCACAAAGATCAATGCCTTTTTTTGTTCGGAAACGACACAGAAGGTTAACGAATCTTAACTAAACCATTTAAGCAATTTCTTTATTTTCTGCTTCACAGATTTTTCTCTTTCAAATCATATTTTTTGTCGATGACACTTCATTTTCAGCTTGTAATCGTTTTTATTTTTATTAAATTACTAAATAGTCGCTCGAAGGCAGTCTAAACGCGTTCAATATAATTAATATTAATCTTATTAATATAATCTTAAAATATCAACATAATGTCTCACGCAATTTTTAAATTTAAACTGTTTTGCAATATTACTTTTTGTTCATTTTACGTAATAAGTGTAATGTGACGTAAATGTGACGTAATTTCTCCTATTTAAGACTTCTAACGCATGTTAATGAATTTATTATTTTACAATATTTTTTCTCTTTTAAAATTCACGTGTAAGTATAGGTTTTATGAAGTAATTTCAATAAATTCCTGCATTTCATACGTAATTATTTAATCCTAATTTTAAAGTTTTTTTTTTCTGTTAGTAATAGTCACGTGTAAAATAAATTTTTAATTTGAAGCAAACATTATTATTTGCGCTGTTTATGCAGTTGGCAACAGTTTAAATTAATACCAATTTCTAAAATAAGTAAAAAATATTTCTCGAAATGCTGAAAATTTCAATTTAAAATAGAAATAAAACATCAAAAATGAGTCAAATTAAAAAAGTGAATGCTGTCTGCACACCGGGAAATTCTAACGTATAAAATGATCTAAAAATGAATTAATTCTGTATATAGTTTTTGCTCCTATAAAACTTTTTTAATGGAACGATTTTGTCCAACTTTAGCATTAAATATCTCTTAAAATAATTATTCGATTTGAAAACTGTCTGCACCAGCTTGTTTATCAAACATTTCTCTATAATACCGCCGATTTTCATATTTTTGCATGCAGTATTTTTCTTAATACTAACGGAGAAAGACCTCCAGTCACAAAAATTTCAAAACCGGCGGCGGCGGTGACAGCGTAAGTTACTTTTTTTTTTAGAATAGAGAGACTTTAGGAGATTTAAATAACCATTTAATAAATTTTAGAAGGGTTTAGAAGGATTAATTAAATTTGAATTTACAGACGTTTTGTGTAATATTTATAACCCCACTCAAATCTTTTATTTTAAATGTTTTTCTTAGTATTTTGTAGATTCAGGAAAGGAACAAATGTAATGTTCTTACAATAGGAATATAGAAATATTTCCGAATTGATAATCCCCCCCCCCTCCCCAAAGCCAATAAAACTGAAAAGATGCAAAGGCAAAAGAAATCATCCTTTTAAAAATAGTTTTGTTTTGTGTAACCCATAATGATTTTGAAACAATATAAAGTAATGTATCTATAACTCATTCTAAACTGTATTAGAACTAATCTATGTATTAAATGAATTTTATAACAAGTTATTATAGTAGTACTTATAAGTACCGTCAGTAGATAATGGGTTAAGGCAACACATATTCATTCTGCATTCAAACACTTAAATGATTTTTACAAAATTATAACAAAGTCTTAGAATAGAGCAAAGGATGTTCTTTCTATTTATTTCAGTTCTCAGTATTTTACTCTATTAGCGTTTTAGAATAATATACAGACTAAGCCAAATTGTCCTCGCTTTTAATAATGTGCGAAAATTTTGTTCACTTCAGTGCCTTAATGACTCTTTGCTTTTAGAACTCCAGCGCGATTGCTCGAAATTAACGAAAGTCACATTTCTAGACAACTTTCGCAGATGAATTCTAACAGTTGAAACTGCGATAATGAGTTTTCTAGCAGTTACATATTTTCTCAGAAGAATTACAACTCTGAAATTATATACACTCATTTTAAATATCTCCACTTTCCGTCACTAACAGACATAATAAGTTAATTTTCATATTACCTTAGATGTTTCAATAAAATAATTCATAATTTTTTTAACAAAAATTAAAACAAAATTTTACATAATAAAAAAATACATATAAATGTTAAATGAAATGCAATTTTTATTCTTTTAAGGCAACAATGGGAGTTCAAAAACGCAAAAAACATTAGAAAAATCAATTTTTTGTTTTTTGGAAAAAAATATTCTGGCAATCTTCTATTTTCAAATTAAAAAGAATATTCAAACCCGATAATTTTTTGCAGAGATACAGCTGTTTTTCTAACGTAAACAATCGTTAATTTACATTTGTAATAAAACTTTAAATCCATTTTTCTCAAAATAAGAATTTTTGCAGACTGAGTAAGTTCAAAATGCTCCATGCGCCTTAATTTTATACCAATTTTCATAATACTTGGTAATATTGTTGTTGATATACTTTATTACATAACTTGCTATTAATATGTGTACATTATTTCATATAAAGGTAAACAAAAAAAATTTAATTGTGTTTTAAATTCATAATTTTTAAAGTAATATTTTATCATTGAATTTTATCCGAAATGATCATTATTATATGTTTATAATTTTTTTCTGCCAAGGTACTTAGTATAATTTAAAAATATATACCAATATTTGATATAATATCATAAAGCTACCTTTAAGAAAATTACAAGTTTCTGAAACAAAATTTAATGCGCATGGAACATTTATAATTTGTATCACTAATTAGCATATTATTAATTAATTACTCATTTGTATATTAATATTTTTTAATGAAATTAAGAAATTTTCTGTGTATTAAATTTCAAAACAATTGAGCACAAACTGTAGAAAATGTTTTTGAACGTCCACTGTCGCATTAAAGTAATGAGTATGGAAATAATATAACAAAAATGGAACTAAATATGAGAATGTTTTGAGTGTTTTATACAATAAAAAAGTCCCTGCTGGCTCGGACTACAGGCGCAGGCAGATTTCGAAGTTAAGTACTAATTTCACCAAGAAAAACTAAATTATGATCAGAGATAAAACCACTTTAACAATTTTATCTGGCAGCTTTTGACGAATTTTTAATTACATGTTTATATAAGAGCTGGTTTTATCAGAATCATGTTAAGGCAGTATTAAAAAAAAATATTTTTCCATACTCAACAACTCGAAATTTTCTGACACATTTTCAGATTCATTCTTAAAAGGAAAAACACGAAACTTGTTGACGTGATTTTTTAAGAAATTTATAAGCGACCTATGTTTTTACTTTTCGTTCAATAAATTAGAACTTGATTTATAAACAATTATATTTACGTAGGACCATATTAGGTAGCTTTCATTACAAAAAGCTACCTATTGCAGCCGTTCGGAGGAAAGCGATTTCAAAAATTTTTGGTATATTTTCATCGATCATGACCCCCAGACCCCGAAACCACCCTCCGTTCAAAATTTATATATATATATATATATATATACATATGTACCTGTATATATACCTGTATATATATGTACAGGGTGATTCATAAATATCGAAACAATAGGCTATCTTGTTAAATATTGCCCCTAGGCACATACTTCCAATTGAAAAGTTTCATAAAAAAAGGTGCAAAATTTGATGAGATAAGTTTCAACTCCATGGGGGGGGGGGGGTCTATATGAGAAAATACAAAAATTAAATTGTTATACGAGCTCCGTAGAGTAAAATTTCCAATTAGGAAATTTTTCCTTATCTATTCCTGAATTAAACACAAAACAATTCATCTCGATATCTTTAAAATTCGCAGAGATATCAAAATCCAAAATTCGTGACTTACACCATTTATCCATGCGTCTGATCGTCGAGTTTGACTCATTTTGAATGCAAAATAGGCTATCAGCCACAAATTGTACATTATTAAAAGTCGATATAAGACAGTGCCTCTCCTTTGGACATAAAATAGGCAGCGTATAGATTTTACGTTAAACTTGTTTTCAAAATATGCTGGTGGTCTGCACTATAGGTTTGCACGGGTCGAAATATCTAGGTCCGGTCCTAAACTGACACATAGGAAAAAAAGTTCGTTCCTGCCTGGAAAAAAGTTCAAATCGTAACCTGGCTCGACCTGACTGAATTTCTACATAGTTTTTTACATCGATATGGTTAAAAGTTGTTCCGTGTGGAGGAGTTCTGACCAAAAATACTTATTATACTTTTCTTTTTTCATGTTTATATTTATTATTTTTAAAGAAGTGCCAAAAGCTGTGATTATTTGTTTTATTAATGAATCTCTATTTATATGTAAATGATTCACTTCTTTAATAACTTTAATCCATATTCCATGTGTTAGAGACAGGGTTCTGCAAAATTTTAATTAGATTAACGATTGAAAGTTAACGATTATTTTTTTAATCATGATTAAAGATTGACCGATTAAGCTTAGTTTCAATCCAACTCATAGACTAACGATCAGTGATTATTTTAATGTAATCAATGCTTTGATTACGATTAAATTAATTCAATCCTACTCATAGACTAATGACCAATGATTATTTGGTTGTAATCGCTTGCTTTTTTACGATTAAATCAATTTTTAATCTAAATAGTCAATCTAATTAGTCAAATCTAATGAAGGATTTATGATTGAAATCTTCATGTATTGTTCTGGCATTGGGGGCTTTATTTTATCTTTTTTTTCAAGCTTCTTCTGGTTTAATCACTCTTGCATCGGGTCTTGTCTTGGATAGGGTTCTCTTTAAATGTTTTGGATTTGTTTCGGCTTCGAGTAGGTTTTGACTCCTTCTGGTCGGGCTCGGTATGACTTGATTTTTTTTTAAGTTCTGAATATTTTTCGAATGAAGAAAACTGTATATAAATACAATGAAGCCAATGCAGGCCAGTCATTATTTTATTTAGTCTTAATAATGTTGTCCTACATCATAATTTTTTCTCGTAATTCTATGACTGAGTCACTTTTATTCGCGACACCCGCTCTATAACAGTTGATACTTACAACTTGGAGTAAAAGTTATCTAAATAATACTAGATGATTAATAATTAAATACTAAGCATTGATTAAAAACAGAAAAAATAATAAGTAATAAAAACTTCTTAAATTTAAGTTTTTGACCTTATCCAACATTCCTTATTATAAGAGTACACAAAGGAATGCAAAAAACTAAAAAAGGACAGGCAAATATTAACCTTTAACTCATGTTACCGGTTTCACAGACCACTGTTTTTTTCAATTTTTATAGTTTAACTTTTAACTTTCAGTTTAACTACAAATATCACCGAAATTTTGCTTCGTTTGGAACTTTAATACTGTCACCAGAGACTTTTGAATAAGGGAATTTTAATTGTAACAGTACTGCACAAAAAGTTTGGTACAAAAACACTATCCTGAAATTTAATCGCGTCTTTTATTCATCTTTCGATAGAGCGGTCACACAGACCACATCACAGTAGTTATGTGACAATTTATGTGACATCAGTTAAAGGTTAATTCAATATTACTTTGGCGAGAATGGGGGGAAATGCAAAGCATCCCCTTTGATTTATTCTTACACTTTTATGATGTGAAGCTGACATCAAACTCTTTCATTTTGCTTTTACGATAGACTTTCTTCATCAGTTTGTTTCAAGTTTATTTTTATGATATAAGCATAATTTTGTATGTTACGTAATGTCGTATGTTTAGCGTAATTTAGTACGTTTATTAAACGCAATTTGCAGCTGCAAATCAGTTATCTGATACAGAATCTTTTTTTTTTTTCCTTTCAATTCTTTAAACTGTTTAAAAATTGTCTAAACGTATGTAAATGTGCACTGTAAAAATATTTGTAAGCTTAATAAATAATATTTATAGATCATTTCTTTATATTTAATTAGATTAAAATTCCATCAAGAAAATATATATATGTATCTTTTTTTAAATTTTGTTTCAAAGTTTAAATGAGTTGCAATTAAGGGAAATACACTTGATACACAAATCTTAAGATTTTATTTTATTTATTAACAGTGTTTAATTCAGGCACTTTTCTCCGGGAGGGATTTTGTGGCTCCGGAGGAGGTGTGTGTGTGTGTGTGGGGGGGGATTTCACTTTTTGACCATTGTATATACAAAATCTCAAATCTTCCGGGAGGTCACATGTCATCGCTCCTAAAGGGGGGGGGGGTCATTAAGTATGGTTAAATATAGATTTTTTTTTCTTTTCCGTTAGGAGTTTCTACACTAGAAACTTATAAAAAAGTTGAGTTGAATCTTTTTTATTTTTAACTTGGAAATTACTGCCATTCAAGATGGAACAAAAAATACATTTTTATGAAATTTTCTTATATTTCCCATTAAAAGGCGCCTTTTCTCCCACAGCTTTTTATATTTCAATTTAAAAAAGTGTAAGGCGCATATATTTTTGTCTTAAAAGTAGCAACCGTGTATAATTTCAAGTTTGTATCCTTAACATTTCCACAAAAATCGTAATTTTAAACTTTTTTTTAACGCTTTTCGTCATTCATTTCGACCTTTTAAATATCTAAACTTTTTAACTGTCCTGTGAGACTAATCTTAAAAGTAACATCCACATCAAATTAAAACTTTCTATCCTTATCAATTCCATTGAAATCATAATTTAGGACGTTTTTAGAACACTTTTTGCTAATTTCACCGTTTTAATTTTCGATTTTTTTAGAAACTGTTCTTACATAGCATTTAAAACTTTTAAGTAATTACCAACACGCAAATTTCAAGTTTCTCTCCCCATTGATATAAAAAAAAGCAATTTCAAAACTTTTTCGCTTCTGCATCCATTGAAGGTAGTGGCACCGACATGAAGTATAGTCTAAGAGCAGGGACTATCGCCATCGATTTGTGACTGTCAAATGATTGATAATATTGCTCCTATTTGCCTAAAATAATTATAAAAGAATATATCAATTTTATTAAGCGGGTTTCAATTGCCCCTAATCCCCCTAAATAATTTAAACATACTGACCTCGGTTTATATGAATAATTTTGTGTGACACTGTATAATCAATAAGGAAAATCGTATAGTGACTCGTAAAAAGAATTTCGTAGCCATGAAAGCGAATTTAAGAAAGTAAACAGGGCAGTCATATTTAATTTTTATCTATGTAATTAATGATTAAATTAATCACGATTAAATTAATCAAGATTGAATTCATGCAGATTGAAAAAATCATAAAAAAACTTTTTAAAGAGCAATTACTTTTTCAATTTCCATCATGATAAATTGAATTAGGCGTCAGTTTCGTATGATTGAATCTTTAATCGACTAATCAATCGATTAAAAAAGTAATCGATTAATGCCAACCCTGGTTAGAGACAATGAAAAATGCTATAAAGTATAATCTTTTAAGATGGAATCACATAGGAAAGAAAAAAAAAGCGTTATAGACAAGTTCCCTTCTTAGGAGTTGTAAATGTAGTCTATTTTTTCTCAGGTATTATTATATTAATTTTCCATGGATCAAGAGTTTTTTCCGTTTAAGAAAGAATTCCGCCATAGGCAGATTTTTTTCACTAGTTTTACTGTATTTTAAATTTTTTGCCTTAAAATCTACTATCCTTTAAAAATATGAATTTTAAACTTTTATTGTAAAATAATGTCCATTTAAAAATATATGCATTTGTTGTAAAGGTTTTTGGCAGTGTTGGGCACGCTCACAAGAAAAACGAACTAATTCAAACTCAAACTCAATTTCTCAAAAATGAGTCAAGTTCACGTCCAAACTCAAAATTTTTCAAACGAACTCGCTCAACTCAAACTCATGTATGAAAGTGAGCGAAGTTCACTAAAAGCTCGTTTTTTTTTTTTTAATAGGTACATGTATTAGAACTTTATAGTCCAAATTTACAAAATTCACTTCTACTTTTTTGCTTCAGGTCAGTTTCTTGTCGGGTTGACTATCATTTTTCGGGTTCGGACTTTACACTTGCGGTTCAGGTTCTGGTTGACCAGATTTTTCAAAAGAATATCCAAAATATTTTTCCAGAATAAAAATCTATATACAATAAGATCTTCACAATGGATACTCCCTTAAAGTACACATCTAGTCATCGAACGCTTTTGCAATTCCTAATACTTTATAAGCTTATACCGCTGAATAAGAGCACCGACTAATCTACACATATGTAAACTGTGTATGTGTACATAAACTATCACAAGTATCATACATGTGTTTTTGTGTGCATCAAAAATTAAATGTTGGCAATATTTTTCATATTCCCAGAGAAGAAAAAATGGTTCTTAACTGTACCGTAAAGAAAGAATGATCTATGGTCACATTTTTTATAAATTTTATTTCTCATGCAGTAATTTGAATATATACTCATTCATACTCAAAAACATATTTATTTTCATCTGAAACATAGTTGTGCTCAAACTTTTGTAAAAATGCAAACAACCCGACTTCCAAAAGACCTAACTATGACTCGCAAGAATTATTCTAGGCTGAACCCAACCCGCTAAAAGAATATTAAAATCATTAAGATCTGAAAACAGGAATTTATGTACAACCTGACGCGATGCAAGACTCTTTTCAATGATCACGAAGTCTTTACTATTCAGAGGTTTTATTATATTTGAATATTAATCAGAGAATAGTTGCGTCTTAGTAGTGAGTAGCTACTTTTCATTTCTTATTTATTTATTTTTTTCGTTGATTCGTTTTTGTGTGTGCAGCTTTACAAATTTTATAATTCAGCGCTTTTTTTTCAAGTGAAAATGTATTAATTAAAATATATGAATGAAAGTAATGAAACAAATAAAAATAAATGGCAGGGCCGAAACTAGGGGGTAGGGACAGGCATCAGAACGAAAAACGGATGGGGCGACAAATGAAGGTTGGTTTTTGAGTTCTTAAGAACCTACACTAGCCACACGAAGAAACTCGCAAGCTAATGTTAAATCTATGGGAGCGTAGTTTTAATATTTCTCGCTCAAATGATTTTTTTTTCTTAGGATGTCTAAGGCATTGTCATTAGCATTGATAATTTGTACGTTTCCGACTTTGGTTGCAGTTTTTTTATGATGCTATTTCCCCTTCCTGAACCTGATCCGATAGTGAAAGTTATTTTATAAAAAATAAAAAGGATGCAACCAAAATCGAAAAAGTAAACATTAACCTAGTTAGAGATCACCCTCAGCTATCCAAAACAGAATAAATCATTACAAACATTAAAATGCAAGCAAGAAATTTGAAAGAAAAAAACTCATTCCAAAGGTAGCTTGCGAGTATCGTCGCTTGCGAGTATTAGCTTGCGAGTATCGTCGCGTGACTAGTGTAGTCTCTTAAGACAATGTAATTCATATCATTGTGACTTTAAACGCCTCATTTGTAATTACTACAACTACCGCAAAATCTGTGAAAATGAAATCTGTCTATAACGAAATCCTATCTTAAATGAAAAAAAAAAATGATGTTCCCAACTGAAAGAATACCAACAATTATACCTGCTAAGACAGAAACCTGTATTACGGAAACCAGTTCCTTTTCAGTTCCTTTGGATTTCGTTTTCGAGGTTTTAATGAATCAATATTTGAAAAAGTTGGTTACATAATTCTGTATTCCGCATTTTTTTATTACATATTTTAAATTTTAACTAAGTTATTGTTAGAAACTTTGTAACATTCTCTTTATAAATTTTCTTTGCGGAGGCGTGTGGGCAAAATCTATGTTTGCCCCGGGTGCAAAAAAGGCTAGTTTCGGCCATGATATACTGATTTATTTCAGGTGGGGCATGGCCCTTTTATGACTCTTTGGGTACGAACTTCGTATATATAAAGTAAATAATAAATAATTTATTCAAATTAAATATTTAATTTGAATAAATTTCCCCTGTTGATATTTATTCATTTCCCGATTCTTCATTATCAGTTTCATCATTTTCGTTTAGAACTAAATTACTGTATTCCTCTGATGAACTGACTTCATCACTACTATAACCCTATTCTAAATTATAATAAAGTTTTAAAGTTTCTTGAACAGTTAAAAATATTTTACGAAACATTGAAAGATAATCAAAAGCTGTATGAGCAAAATAGCAAAAAGAAAAAAGGAGAGATACACTGTAAAAAAAACGACATTTTTACAGTACAAAGTACTGTTCATCTCGCGCACAAACTCGATCACAGTGAATGTGCTGTATCTTTCTTTGGTTTCCTGACTATATCAACATGGAAAATACAGTAGTTGCGTAAAATTAACAGCACATTGTGCTGTTAATTTTACGCAGCTACTGTATTTTCCATGTTAATATAGTCAGGAAACCAAAAAAAGATACAGCACATTCACTGTGATCGAGTTTGTTCTGGCAAATCTACAGCGAATTTTTTACAGTGTAGCAAACGAAACAGACTCCGTGATTCTCGGAAACCTCTCTTCCGAGAAATTCCGGGGAATGGGAAATAAGAATATTAGGGCTAATCAGCTCTAATTAGGCTAATTAGGGAAAAATCAGCTAACGCCAGTGATCGCACGCGCTTCCGCCGGTCATTCAGACCGATTCAAGCTTTAGAATGCAATAAAATCCTGAGAAAACGCAGGAATATGAATGACTTGTAATTTTACTAGCCAGGAGGTCGTCGAACAGTGAAGGTCAGCTACGCAGCATTTTACCATATTGTAACTATAAGGGGAGATGGGTTACAGGAAGATAACGATTTTTGGAGGAGAAATGACCATAGAATTACACAAAAACCCTCCTAGTTCCATGGGAATGGCTGACTCGCGACTAATGACGGGTTAAAGAATGAATTTTTCAATGTTAAACACTCATCTTTTTTTCTATAAAAAACATAAAATTGGTAGTAGAGATATAATCGTAGATTACTTTACACAATTTCATTAAAACATAATTTCCTTTCCTTTCATTTCAGGTTCGGGTGGAGTTTCTGGTCGTCGAAAATTATTTTGGTGCGTTCGAATCGGGTTGCGTATCGAACTTATTCTTTTTGTTGGGTTCGGGTGGGATTGCGGGTTGATTTCAAATAGCATTTTTAGGTTCGGGTCGAGCTCTCGACCAGCGCAGGGCTTTCCATATCTGATGATCTGGAGAAACAAAAAGTAGAAAAATTTATTCGTCGTAAGGTAGCACAAAAAAAATTAAACACCAAGAAAACCAAGAATGATAAATTTGCGCTCTGAACACCCCGTGGAAGACAATTTTTATTTATGTTTTTCTTTTTACGTTTAGAATGAAATTTTCAATACTAATTTCCCTTTATTTTATTCACGAATATATAGTTATTCACGAAATATTCATACTTATAATAATCAAAAATAACTATTCAAACTATCTGGGTAGATGTTGGAATTTCTTAATGATAGTTTTTATAAATGATGCATAAAATCAGTGGTAGTATTTGTCCTGAAATTTTACGACCAGGAAATTCTTCTGTTACGGAAAAATCTCTTCTTAAATAAGGTGAAATTTCATGCGTTTAACCTAGATTTATTTTTCAATAAATAAATAGTGATTGTCCTGAAAAAATCCCTTAAGAATACGACCCCTGATAAAATGCATCAGCAGCTCGTATAGTGTTAATTGTTCTGTACAGATATTTATTTTTACGTCCATATTTTAAAAATCTTGTCTTGTGCGAAAGATATAATAATTATTACAGTGTCTTTTTCATGCTTATATTGTTCATTTTAAATAAAAGTACAATAGATCAGAGATCTGCACGGGCCGGGCTTGAGCCTATTTTTAATCATAGCAATAGGTCCGGGCCCGGGTCCCAACCCACCGCTGCCACCCAACCTCCCAACCACCCAACCACCTGGATCAACCCACCGCTGCCTGTCGCGTAGGAGCTTTGTGCTCCAGCGGCTAGTTTTTATGTATATCTATGTGTTAATGTAATTTTTTTCCCCTCGTTGGCATGTGCCTTTTGTCCGAGGACTGGAACTATGTGTAGTGAATCCCCGCATGTCGGGGAACATACCGGGTGGAGCAAATAAGGTATACACCAGATACTAGTGATCTGGTGATCTTGCTCTACTTAGGCATAAAATAAAATAAAATGTATTGAGATAAGCATGTATTTATACCATAAATTGTACGTATTTCTTCATACTTCTGACTATTCCATTCAAACGTTTACACAAAATAGAGTGCATCGATTTCGGACATTTTTGTGTATACAGGCGAAGATTTGTCTTATCCATGTAAACCAAATGTCGTTTCGTACTAATTAATTGATGCTCTAAAACTTTCTAACTGGAAATTTTGCTCTCTCTCTTTTCGTTTTCGATTTGCAATGGCTATCTTCCAAATTTCGCCACTAGGGGCGCTGCCGTCGTTTGCATTAAATCGGGCGTAGTCACTTTACTATACCGTTACCTCACTTCCATGCTGTAGCTCTCTCCGTTCGCAAGTATTTTTAGGTTAAAGGGATTTTCCTTTGCACCCTGTATACCCTATTGCAAGCTACATTGATTTTTTAATGGACGCCTATTTGTATGTAAATATCTGATTTATTATTAATACCATTAATCCATTTACACGGCTTAAAGACTTAAAAGTTTGAAAAATTCTATATCGAAAAACCTTCTAAGGCGGAATTACATAGGAGAGAAAAAAGATCGTCATAGTTAAATTCCTTTATTACCAGGTCTGTCGTCTCTTGCAAATGTATTTTTTATTTCCAAACGGATTATTTTATCCATTTTGACGATCCAGATCCACCGATCAAGAAAATTTTCCGTTTAAAACAGGATCTCGTCATGCACAGCTTCTTATAACAGGTTTTACAGTACTGCATCCCCCCCCCCCTTGAAATGTATATGTACTACTATTCTTTAAAGAGAATTTTAATTGTAGAATAATGGTAATTAAAAAATATATATATTTTCTGAAAAAAATGTTGACTCAAGGTAGGTTGTTCCTTAAGCAGATTTTTGAACGAGTCAGACCGGACAGGGTAATAATTTTCATACAAGCAGAGGCGATCGGGGCAGAAAAATTCTGTCGGTGCAGAATTCTTGGAAGAATAAAGCACAGACCCAGAAATAAATCCTGTTCGGCCCGACCCGAGCCTCCAGAGAAAGCGAGGTCCGGGCACGACCCAGAAAAACTGGTGATCAGACTTGAACCGTCCCAAGTCCGTTTAGGCCTCTAAATGGCATTTGAATGGGAAAAAATGTGTTCTTAATGGCTGGAAAATTTTTTAAATAAGTTATGAAAAAAATTGAGTTTGAGTTGTAAATTTCGTTCAAACTCACGGATCTTTTGAGCTTTCGTTCAGTTCACGTTCGTTTATCAAAAAGTGAGTCAAGTTCAACTCAACGTTCACAGAATGTGAACTAAGTTCGTGAGTTTACGTTCAATGAGCGCGTTCATACCCAACACTGGTTTTTGGGGATGAGCCAAATTTTAGTTATTTTTGCACGGGTTAGGTCAGTCAGGGATAATGATTTTAATATGGGTTGTCTCGAGACCGGGACTGAAAATTTCGCCCAGGGGAGACCTAGGAATAAGGAAGCCAGTCCCGGGTCGGTATAACCAGTGGCCGAGAGGTTCTGCTCTCATGCTGGGTTCAAACCCAATCGTGTCCTTCGGCCCAATCGTTCGGAGTTTTCAGTGGTTTTCTTCGAACCTTGGATATCCTTGCGTAAATACTGGTTAGGTTCCCTTAGAAAGACCTCCACGGAAGGCACCCCCCCCCGTTTCGGGCCCACATCCCTCTTATAGATAATTGGCCGTCATAAATCACACCAACAGCCGTTTCAGCATGAAAAAATATGATCGGCCCGGCCTAGCCGAGTCTTCAGAAAAAAGTCGCCAATACTGGGTCGGGCCCGGCTCCCGTATACAGACTTTTTTATCGGCCCCGCCGCGGTGATAAAAAGCCTGAATTTGTAAGGGATAAAATTATGAAAAACTCTTAATCGGCATGCTTTTTGAAAGCATTGTTTCAAATTCTATTGTTTCAACATTTATTTATGGACATTTAAGTAGTACAAAAAGGTGGTGGAAACGGCAAAAGTTAAACTGAATCGGAAGTTTAAGCTACCGAAAGAAGTGACTTTTTCACGCGCAATTTTTTAAAATGCATTTAAATATTTTATTAGGAGCCAGTCAATGTTTAAAATTTTAAATGCGTTTTCTGCATGATGCTTTTTAATCGTAAATTAAAAAGGTGCAAACTTGGAACATGTATTTTTTGACAATTTTACATTAATTTTGTTTCGGCAAATTGAAAAAAAAAATTGCTTTTGAAAATACGATTTTTTTTAAAAAATAAGTTACATATTTTTTTAAGCAAATATTTTTGATATTTTTAAAATTAAAATTAAAAAAATTCCTGAAGCAAAACTAAAATTATACTTTCCTCTTTAATTCAATGAAAAAAATTTGAAATCCGATGCATAATGTTTCGAGTTATAAAGATTTTAAATTAAATCCGCTTAAAAAAAATACTAAACATTTAAATTTTTAAAAAACTTTATGCGAAATATTAGGATGTGATTTTGTTTGCAAATTATACGGTTAACCATCACAAAAACAGAAAAAAAATAAGAATTCTTGCTCAACAAATATATTTTTTACATGTTTCCTAGAACTCTTAAACTAACATTGTTTCTTCGATTGCACGCATTTCAATTTGTGTCTAATCCCTTAAAACCCGATGAATTATTTAAACGGCCATAACTCTGCGAGTTTTTCAGATATGAAGATGCAATTTTTTGTGCTTTATTCAGGAATGGATAAGGAAAGTTTTCTTGAATGGAAGTTTACACTACGGGGGCCATATAAAAATTTCATTTTCGTATTTTTTCAAATAGACCACCTATGGAGTTGCAACTTATGTCATTAAATTTTGCACCTTTTTTTTTATGAAACTTTGCAATTGGAAGTATGGGTCTAGGGGCAATATTTAAGGAAATAGCCTATTGTTTCGATATTTATGAATCACCATGTATATATATATCCATATATCTATCTATCTACAAATATATATATATATATATATATACATATATATATATATATATATATATATATATATATATATATATATATATATGATCTTTGTCATACTGTAACTCTCGTATTTATGAACAGATTTAGATAAAGTTTCGTGTGTATATAGTACATATCAATGTCTCGACCGAGTTCGTTGGCCAGCTTCAACCGCCATCTTGTTTCAAAATGGCGACCATTTAAATATTAAAAAAGTCCTTCCGGCCAGTGCCGGGAGGAAGAGGTAGCTTTCAAATTCCTTATTTTAAAAAAGCCAACTTATATTATTCAAACACAAGAAGCTCAGTTTAGTGGAAACCGAATATAGGAGATTCAATACTAATTTTTATCAATACTAAGTCATTATGAATGAGAATTTTACGAAATTTGTCAGCTTTATCCAAGCTGATTTTATTTAAAGTAACTTATATTTGGCTAAGATGTTGATGTATACTATCCACATGCCTTCTTACATGGAAATAGGCGAATACGAATGAGAATTTCACGAAATTTGTCAGCTTTATCCAAGCTGATTTTATTTAAAGTAACTTACATTTGGCTAAGATGTTGATGTATACTATCCACATGCCTTCTTACATGGAAATAGGCGAATACGTATGTTATCGCGTGACAAATACAAAATCGTTTCAAAATGTTAGCCATACTAGAAATTCAAAGTGCTTTAATTAAACCATTTTTTAAGATATAAACAAAAGAACAAATTTTCAGAAACAAAATCTGCTCCGGAATCTTTGTATCAAGGCCAAACACATAAAAAAAATCTTTTTCATTTTCCAATTTTTTAATACCTCATTTTAAATTTTAAATTTAATTCTTTTTAAATTGCAACCCTTTTGAAACAAGATGGCGAATGATGCTGGCCAACGAACTCGGTCGAGAGATTGGTATGTACTATGTACCGACCAAGTAGCATCCAAATCGGTTCATAAATACGCTTAATATCGCGTGACAAAAATCAGGTCGTTTTAAAATGTCAGCCACAATAGAAATTCAAAACCCTATAACTCAGCCATTTTTTTAGATATAGACGAAACAAAAACTGTTCCGGAATCTTTGTATTAAGGTCAAACACATACGAAAAAAATCTTTTTCATTTTCCAATTTTTTGGTATCTCATTTAAAATTTTAAATTTAAAATTTTTTTTAAATGGATGCCATGTTGAAACAAGATGGCGGATGAAGCTGGCCAACGAACTCGGTCGAGATATTTGTATGTACTATGTACACACCAAAGTACATCCAAATCGGTTCATAAATACGCCTGTTATGACGTGACAAATATCAGGACGTTTCAAAATGTCAGCCACGCTAGAAATTCAAAATGCTATAACTCAGCCATTTTTTTAGATATAGACGAAACAAAAACTGTTCCGGAATCTTTGTATTAAGGTCAAACACATACGAAAAAAATCTTTTTCATTTTCCAATTTTTTGGTATCTCATTTTAAATTTTGAATTTAAAATTTTTTTTAAATGGATGCCATGTTGAAACAAGATGGCGGATGAAGCTGGCCAACGAACTCGGTCGAGACATTGGTATGTACTATGTACAAACGAAGTTACATCCAAATCGGTTCATAAATACGCCTTTTATCGCGTGACAAAGTTCAGGACGTTTCAAAACGTCAGCCACGCTAGAAATAGAAATTCAAAATGCTATAACTCAGCCATTTTTTAAGATATAGACGAAACAAAAACTACTTCGGAATCTTTGTATAAAGGTCAAATACATAAGAAAAAAATATTTTTCCTTTTTCAATTCTTTGATACCACATTTCAAATTTAAAATTTTTAAAAAAAATTTAAATGGCCGCCATTTTGAAACAAAATGGCGGATGAAGCTGGCCAACGAACTCGGTCGAGACATTGGTATGTACTACGTACATACCGAATTACATCCAAATCGGTTCATAAATTTGAGAGTTACAGTATGACAAAGGTCAGATATATATATATATATATATATATGGATATATATATATATATACATATATATATATATATATATATATATATATATATATATGTATATATATATATATATATATATATAATATATATATATATATATATATATATATATATATATATCAACTTTTGAACGGAGGGTGGTTTCGGGGTCTGGTGGTCATGATCGATGAAAATATACCAAAATTTTTTGAAATCGCTTTCCTCCGAACGGCTGCAATAGGTAGCTTTTTGTAATGAAAGCTACCTAAAAAATTTAAATTAAAATAAAGCACAAAAAAATTAGAAATTGAAAAATATTTTTTCTGATGTTTTTGAGCTTGATAGAAAGATTCCGGAGCATTTTTTGTTTCGTCTGTATCTTAAAAAATCACTGAGTTATAGCACTTTGAATTTCTAGCATGACTGACATTTTGAAACGATCTTATTTTTGTGAAGCGATAATACGCGTATTTATGAACCGATTTGGATGTAAGAAGGCATTTGCATAGTACATAGCAATGTCTCGGCCGAGTTCGTGGGCCAACTTCATCCGCCAGCTTGTTTCAAAATGGAGGCCATTTAAAAAAATTTTAAAATTTAAAATTTAAAATGAGGTACAAAAAAATTAGAAATTGGAAAAGATTTTTCCCTTATGTGTTTGAGTTTGATACAAACATTCCCGAGGATTTTTTGTTTCGTTTATATTTTAAAAAACGGTTGAGTTATAGCACTTTGAAGTTCTTGTGTGGCTGACATTTTGAAACGATCTGAATTTTGTCACGTGATTACACGCGTATTTATGAACGGATTTGGATATAACTTGTTGTGTACATAGTACATACCAATTTCTCGTCCGAGTACGTTGGCCAACTTCATCCGCCAGCTTGTTTCAAAATGGCGGCCATTTAAATTTTTTTTTAATTTTAACTTAAAATGAGGTACAAAAAAATTAGAAATTGAAAAAGATTTTTTTTTATGTGTTTGACCTTGATACAAAGATTTCGGAGCATTTTTTGTTTCGTCTATATCTTAAAAAATGACTGAGTTATAGCACTTTGAATTTCTAGCATGGCTGACATTTTGAAACGATCTGAGTTTTGTCACGCAATAACACGCGTATTTATGAACCGATTAGGTTGTGACAAAGCATGTGCATAGTAAATAGCAATATCTCTTTCGAGTTCGTTTGCCAAGTTCATCCACCATCTTGTTTCAAAATGGCGGCCATTTAAAAATGTAAAAATTTTTTGTGTTTAAAATGAGGTACAAAAAAATGAGAAATTGAATTTTTTTTTCTTATGTGTTTGAGCTTCATACAAAGATTCCGGAGCATTTTTTCTTTTGTCTTTATCCTTAAAAAATGGCTGAGATATAACAGTTTGAATTTTTAATGTGGGTGACATTTTGAAAATTTGATTTTTTGCCTGCAACAGCACTCGTATTTATCAACCGATTTATATGTGAGTGAGCATGTGCACAGGAATTACTAAAGTCTCGACCAAGTTCATTGGTTAGCTTTGTTGCGACCATTATGTTGCTTTAAAATGGCGGGCGCTTCAAGATATCTCCGAATTTGGCGACCAAATATAAATCACTTTAAATAAAACCAGCTTTGATAACGCGACTAATTTCGCGAAATTCTCCTTCATATTTAGTATTGACAAAAATTAGTATTTAATCTTCTATAATCGGGTTCCGCTAATTTGAGCTCCGTGTGTTTGAATAATATAAGCTAGCTTTTAAAAATTAAGGAATATGAATGCTACCTCTTCCTCCCGGCACTGGCCGGAAGGACTTTTCTTCTTTTTAACGCAATCGCTTCGAGAAATTCGGTTCAAAATGCCCACTTTGACATAATTTTTCAACATATATTCTGCCTCTATCAAAAAATCGACCATTACGGCACATTATATAGTTTCAGAATAAGAGAACGTACCAATTGGATGCCCTCGAAAGCAAAAATGAATTTAAAAATGAGTCAGAAAATCATCAGTTTGGATTTGAGTACATCCTTAATACGATATTTTTATCTTGAACCTCTGTGTATTTTTAATTTATTTTTACTGTAAGAATTGGTCCTATCAAAAACTTGTCAGTATAAAAGTTGTAGATAATATTAAGAAGATATATAATAAATTCATGCGGATTTGATATCTTGTGAATTAACGAAGTTATGGATTTTTTTCTTCTTCAACCGCCCCCCCCCCCTTTTTTTCGTTTTTATTTATTTATTTTTTTTTTTTTTTTGGTGGGGGGGGGGTGTAAGAATTGGTCCTATCAAAAACTTGTCAGTATAAAAATTTTATATAATATTAAGACAATTTATATTAAATTTAATTAGATATGATATCTTGAGAATTGACGAAGTTTTTAATTTTTTTCTCCACAAAACCCTATTTTTTTCGCCCCTTGAGCCCATTTTTAGTTTTATCAAAAATCTGTCAGACATAAACTTTTGACCCATTTCTAAGAAGAAATAATAACTTTAAACTGAGTCGATATATATTATAATTAAGAAGTTATGGGGTTTTTTCTTTTTTCACAAAAACTCTCCCTATTTCCACTCCCTTTGACAGATTTCGCCCATTAACAAACTTGACCGAGATTTTATGCCTCTTGATTTTATGTATCAGTTTGGAAAAGATTTGTGCAGAATTTTGAAAGTTATCGCGTCCATAAAAAAGTGATATATATCTGTATCTATATCTATATATAAAATTCTTTACTGGGGGGTTGTTTTGGGTACTAAAGGTCATGATCGATGTAGATCTGCAAAAAATTCCCCGAAATTCCAACATAGGGGAGATCCCAATAGGTAGTATTTCATACGAAATCTACCTAAAAGACTAAACTCCTAAATATACACAACAGAATGAAATTTATGTGTGAAATATATAAAGTGTAACTAACTGTATTGTTTTAGTTAATTAAAAAAAGAGCCACTGAATTGTTGGCAGTGCATTTAAATGGTTTTACTATATTACTTCAAACATACTGAAATTAAAAATTATCGCTGAAGTGCACTACAAAATGTTTTCAATAGATTATCGAGTGAGTAGAATTTATCATACTTTTTGCAGAGACACGCAGACGAATTCCGTTACAGAATTATCTATATTATAAAGGACAAACATCTCGTGCCTAAAGCTGACGTCATTTTGACGGTGGCAACACTTGAGGATGAAATTTAGGTTTGGAATTTTCGCTACTGCATTTTTAGGTAGATTTTGTATGAAATACAACCTATTACATTCTCCCATATTTTGGAATTTCTGAAAATTTTTTGCAAATCTACACCGATCATGACTTCTAGATCCCAAAACCACCTTCAGTAAAAAAAAATTATATATATTATATGTATATACAGGGTTCTCGCTCGCTTTTGACCAGCAATAGCGATTTGGCGAATAAAAAATAAAAAACAGCAGCCAAATGAAAAAAAGTGTTATTAAAATAAATTCGGCGTGAAACACTGAAAAATCTATCTTTAACACCTTATTGTATCGCTTTTTTCAATGCGTTCTAAAATAACCATTTTTTTTTTTTTTTTTTTTTTTTTGTAATCTACACTAATATTATAAAGAAGTAAAGTTTGTTTGTTTGTAAAGGGTCATCTCTGGAACTACCGAACCGATTTAAAAGTAATGGTATCAAAATGATGGTTTTAGTCCACGTTCAAACCTAGGCTACAGCTTAAGTCGATGCCACTATCCCAAAGGGAGCGTAGGAGCAAAGAACGTTCTAACAATGCGATTTTTGTGTTACTGAAGGGCCTAGAAGCACGAAATTTGGAATGGTAGTTACTTATAAGATATAAAAGATCTCTAAGAACGTTTCTTAAAAAATTCGAAATTTAAAAGGGGTGAAAAGGCGCAAAAACCGTTCTAAAAAACGTTCTAAATTCTATGCATTCTCAGGAAGTAACGAATCGATTTAAAAAATAATGGTGTCAAAATGATGGTTATTAATCAATAATTGTTGCATTAAAATACGTGTTATTATTCAATACAATTTATTAAAATAATATTCTTAGCTTAATAATTGTCATTAGCTGTACTTGTGTGATCTTTTGGAAAAAAAAAACTTAGGTAGCCGGCATAGGCGTAGAGTTTTCAAAATTATTGGAGGGGCTCAGGCAGTGGCGCAGATAAGGGGGTGGGGATCTACACCACCCTGGAATAGTTAAATTAATTCACTAAGTAATGAATACAAAAATAGTAAAACCTGCTAAGACAAAATTACAAATAACCGCTGAAAGTTTCCGTTTTATACAGGTTTTCGTATACCTTAGCAGGTTAAAATTCAAAGTGTTCCTTTCGATGGGATCAAGAAATGTTTGCGATTAGAGAAGATTTCGTTGTAGACAGGTTCCGTCTACACAGGCTAACCTTATATCCATACAGTAAAACCTTTGTAAGAGCAATCGTAAGCGATCGAAACAATATTCCGTTTAAGACAGGTTTCTAGCTAATTTAGTAAAATTGTACGGAAATCTTTTCTTCTGTAGCATGAAAAGTTTCTATTTAAGAGAGGATTATGCCATAGACAGGTTACGTTTTGACAGGTTTTAATCTACATATATCATAAATATCTATATGTCTAATAATAAAAGACAAGATCGCTGTTTGTGTGTGTTTATTGCCGATAGCTAGGAAAATCTACTGCTCGCAGAGGTCTGAAAATTTATATGAGAATAGTTCAATGCAGGTATGGATGCCCCCGAGGCTCACCTTTTTAATTTTTTGATAATTGGCCGAGATATTAATTAAAAATTCATCAAAAAAGAGATCTTTTTTTGAAAATTGGCAGAGACGCACTCGTGCATGACCAGAATGTGCTTTTCGAGCGGAAAGGAAGGAAGAACTAGATACATTTTTTTAGCCGTTTTGTTTTAATGCCCATCAGCCGTGCCGTTTAAAATACGGAAAAACGGATGACATATTCTTATAGTTCGTACATTTACATCTCAAACGCTGCAATCAGTTAAAAAATATGGTTCTTAACTCTTTGAAATTTTTTTTTCAAAAAGGGATTCCGCAGTTGACTTTTTCTCCCTTTCGTCAACGCTTACTCAGGGCTCAATTTTAGAGGTACCGATTCACAAAAAATGCGTATTTAAAGCTAAGATCTTCTTCTCGTCACCGGTGCAATCGTTTTTTCTAAAATACTAATTTTAATTCTTCAAACAAATTCGCGACCGCAGGTCACTTCGCGCCTCACCGTGACGAGACTCTCTTTTTTCCACAAACATTTTAGAGCATTTCGACAGACTGCACGTTACATCTATTACAATAATTTCGTAATGTTAGAACGAGTAAAAGTATTTAAAAAATAATAATAATAAAATCTTAGAAAATTTCGACGAAAAAGCTAAAAAACAGTTTCGCTTGGCTTCGGCACACGTTTTCACTGTTAAATATGCATATTTTTCATGAAATTTAATAGAGTACTCGGGTACAGTTATATTTATAACATATTAAAATTTCGGACAGTGCGGACGACGAAAACTATTTTTTTGTTGTTGTTATGTTAAAGAACCTGACGCGAAAACAACAAAAACTAGTTGGATGTGACAATCCCAAAACTTTCTTCTATCCCATGAATGCTTATACTTCAAAATTCATTATCACAGTGCCAAAATTAAATGACAATCTATAGATCGTCACGAAGAGCATATATGCTCATCTCCATCATAAGGATTCTAAAGATATAGGTTCATTAAATTCTGTGCATTTTTATAGGAGATATAAGCATCGCATCTTTGAAACAACAATTGAATTTTGGCATCAATTCACTTAGATGTCTGCAAGAAAAATTCTCAGCTCAAAAAGCACAAAAGCGACACCTGTCGTGCTGTATATACCCAAGCTTAAAAAAAGATCTATTTATGTGAAAGTGTAACAGAATATGAAGTCTGATTAAATCCCGTGTATTAGTTTTTGAGGCAGAACAATTGCGGAAATCATGAAAAACGGAGAATAGCAGAGCCACCTATTGCGCGATTTACATCAAAACGTAATAAAGAACAACATATATCAACGTCTAATTGAATTTGAAGTTTGAAAAAAAAATGTGCGTTAGTTTTTAAGATGAGATATTACGAAAATCATGAAAAATTCTGTATCGCAGCGCCAACTGTTTGCCAATTTACACCAAAAAGTAATCAGCACTATTTTATATCACGGACTAACCTAATCTGAAGTTTGATGAAAATATGTGCATTAGTTCTTGAGAAAGAGCTATTGCGGAAATCGGGAAAACTGCAACATAGCAGCGAAACCTGTTGAACAATTTACACGAAAACGTAATCAGCCCGAATTAATATCAAGATATAGCTGAGTCTGAAGTTTAATGAAAATCTGATCATTAGTTCTTGAGATATAGCTATGCGTAAATCGTGAATAATGCATCATAGCAGCACCACCTATTGAGCAATTTACACCAATATTTAATCAGCACCAAGCAATATCAAGGACTAACAGAATCTGATGTTTTAAGAAAATCTGTGCATTAGTTCTTGAGATATAGGGCGATTTGCACCTACAACTATTCAGCGCCAATTTATATTAGGGACTAATTGAACCTGAAGTTTTATTAAATTCCGTGCATTAGTTCTTGAGATAAAGCGTCCAAAAAATTTGTGTCACATACAAACTCACAAACAGATTCCCAGATAGACATTTTGTAAAAACATGTTTTTCGGGATCAGTGAGCGCCAAATGTGTAAATCCGTCAAAAACCGGAATTCGAAAATTTTCTTGAATCCAATACTTTCTTCTTGCAAAGATAGAAGAAAGTAAAAAGGAAGAAGAAAACATATTTCTGTTAGAAGTAGATATCACTATTTTTTCACGAGAATTTTACAGGCGCTGAGAAACGGTTATATTTATAACGATACAAATTTTAAAGAATTCGGACCAAAATAAACTATTTAAAAAAAAATTATGTGTGAAAAACAGAAAATTTCTTCTCATACGGGCGCTTTTGCCATTAAAAGATCAATATATTTTTTGGAGATTTTTTCATTTTAAAATATAAACTCGGACAAAATCGGATTAAAGGTATAAAATCATACAAATTTGTGCCTTATTAAAGGTCATTGTCACGGGCCCGGGCAACGCCGGGTGGGTCAGCTAGTCTATAATAATAAGGAAAGAAGTTTGTCTGTCTGTCGGCTATGTTCTGAAAAAACCGCTGCACGCAGAGCTGCAAAATTTGGTATGAAGGTACCTCTATGCACCCCAAAGCCCAATTTCGGAATTTTTGATTAGACTTTTTCAATATAATTTTTAATGCAATTTTTAACGTTTTTTCACGGTACCAGGCGATTTTACTTAAATTATTAAAATAAATCAGATTTCAATCTTTTAGCATATAATATAGTAAATTTTGTCCTCTTTTCAAAAAAGTTTATTTGGAATTCGTACAGAGATTTTTGGATTTTTAGCGTTATTTCGTGTTTTGCAGCAATTTTTTTTTATATTGATAAAAGGAATTCGGTTTTAAATTTTTAGCATTATACAGTAAGTTTTGTGAATTTTTAATTCGATTTTTAATGCGAGTTTTTGTGATTTTTCGCAACGAGTTTTGACACTCGTGAGAGAATTCATGTTAAAATGTTTTAGAGCACTTGTTAGTAATTTTTGGCCTTTGAGACTTTTGAAATTTTTAGCACATTTTAATACAATTTTCAGCGTTTTTCGCTTTCCGCAGTGACTTTTTTTACATTGGTAAAAAGAATTCGGTTTTAAACTTTAACCTAATGTAGTAAATTTTCTCCACTTTGAGCGATTTTTTGCATTCCGTGGAAATTTTTTGACATTCATGAAAGAATTCCGGTTAATGTTTTTAGTCCACTATAGTGATTTATGTTCTCAGCGATTTTTGAACTTTTAAGGCTCTTTTTTTGCGTTTTTTCCGTATTCCTTAGCGATTTTTTGGCATTCATAAAAATTTTTCGGTTTCAAACTTTTAGCCTAATATAGCAAATTTTCTCTTCCGCGATTTCTGAAAGGAAAAAAAAAAAAAAAAAAAGGACAAAATTTGCATTTGAACACGATTTTTAGTATTTTTACGCGTTCCGTGCCATTTTGCTTTACATTTATAAAAGAAATTCGTTTCAAACTTGTAACACGCTGTAGTAATTTTTTTCCTCTGCGATTTTCGATTTTTTATCGATTTTTAATGCGATGTTTAGCGTTCCGCTGCTATCTTTTGACATTCATAAAAGGAATTGGGTGTCAAATATTTAGCCCAATATAATAAATTTTGTTATATTTTCAATAAAGTTTATTCGAAATTCGTACAGCGATTTTTGAATTTTTTGCGAATTTTTATGCATTGTTTAGAGATTTTTCGCATTCCGCGTTGATTTTTCTACATTCGTAAAAGGAATCCTGTTTTAATGTTTTAGACCATAATAACAAAATTTTGTCATCTGCGATTTTTAGTTTTTTCGTGATTCGCTACAATTTTTCCAAATTAGTAAAAGGAATCCTAGAATTATCTTCTAGCCCAAAATAGTAAATTTTGTTTTCTTTTCATTTAAATTTATTTGGTATTCGTGCAGCTTTTTTTGTAATTTTTCTCTATTTTTTATTACGATTTTTTGAGTTTTTTTGTTTTTTTGTACTGTTTTTCGACAGACCGGACGACGTCGGGCATGTCAGCTTGCTAGTGTATAAATGTATAATATAAATACTACAGGGTTGCGCACAAAAAAAGCGGCCCTGCTGTGTTTGCCATGAATGCGCATGTACAGATAGATACTTTTATATGAACGTCTAAAAGCTTGAAAATATCACGAAAATCGAATCAAATGTCAGTCCGTAACGGCACGAGAAAAAATGAAGCTTAGGCCTGGCCCGGGTTTACAGAAAAAAATTAGACCCGGTCCCTACTCAGCATGATATTAATGAAAGAAAATGGGCCTGAGAAAGGGTTTCTTGCTCGGCCTGAATAATAACAACTGAATATGTACTGTTTATTGTTTCCAGATCCTGGTGAATCGTCATTTACTACAGAGAGACACCGCTTGATAGATTTGGGCTATTTTAAATATGAGCTTTGTGCATGATTTAGAGACAAAGAATTTCTCCCTTTATATTCTATGCTTTGGAGACACTGGTGATTCTTCCTGGCTATCATTCGCAACATAACTTAATTCCTCTTCCCCCTCCCTCCCGAGTTCTTCAAAGCTCGTAAATTGTAGCCACTTTCTTTGTAGGTTCGGGAAACGGCGAACCATCTTATCTGTATTAAATATAAAATTCCCAACTGGGCGAAAAATGTCCGGACCAGGATTCGAACAAGGAATCTCTTGGCTGAAGCCGCCAGTGCTCTGCCAACTGAGTTATCCCGGTCGAATCTGGTCGAACTTTTTCACCCAGCTAACTTTAATGATTATAGCTCAGTTGGAATGATTAATTATTTGGTTATTATTGAGTATTTGGTTATGATTATTATTAAGTTGGTTAATGATTTCGCCCAGTTGGAAATTTACATCTAATATGATTTATATACCAATTAGAATAAATGCGTTAAAATTAATCTAGTGTATCTTAGCTGTGCTCTAATCAGATCATATTGGACACCATTTTTGGTCCATTAAAAACGTGAATTTATTGCCCTATATCTATGACGCCGAATTAGAAAAATAAATTCTTCCCAGAAAGTGTGCCCAGTGTCCAAAGAAGGAAGGAGAACCCACCATGGAGAGTGCTTAGTTTTTTCCCATACGCCACGCTAAAATTTTCCAGTATTTTTCTTGTTTACAAAGAATAAAAGTAAAAAGCGAATTTAGAGAAAGAACAATTATCCATCGAAAACATTATATGCTAAAAACTTTTGTAAATTATATGAAATTCCAAAATCTGAGTTTTTTCTATGTCAGTTGACGTAAAAAAATATAGCCCATCTGAAAAATTTATTGGAGGGGCCCGAGCCCCACGGGCCCATATAACTCTACGCCTATGGTAGCCGGTATTTAGACCCCATTTTAAAAACTCAAAATATGAAGACTTTCGGAATTTTGCTTTTTATAAATAGAAAACGCCTTTTAAACTGATTTCTTTTCTCTAAATTGTAAAACATGTCAAGGTACCCTGCTGTTACATTTTATTTTATTAATTTTGAAAATTGTATGACCTAGATTGAAGACAAAAGTGGTAGCCGGTATTTGGACCTTTTCCTCTCCCTCTCTCTATATATAATTTTTTATGGACACGATAATTCTGGACAAATGTCTTCCAAACTGAGACATAAAATCAAGGGCCATAAAACCTCAGTCAAGTTTGTTAATGGGCAAAATCGGACCAAGGGGGGAGGAAATAGGGAAGGGTTTTGTGAAAACCGAAAAAAACCCATAACTTCTTAATTATGATACATTTTGAATCAGTTTAAAGGTATTATCACTTCTAAAAAAAGAGCCAAAAATTTATGCATGACAGATTTTTGATAAAATTATAAATGGGCTCAAGGGGCGAAAAAAATAGAGTTTTGGGGAGAAAAAAATTCATAACTTTGTCAATTTTTAAGATATCAAATCCAATTATATTTATTATAAATCTTCTAAATATTATCCACAATTTTTATACGGACAAGTTCTTGAAAGGGCCAATTCTTACAGCAAAAACAAATTAAAAATACATAGCAGTTGAAGATAAAAATCACCGTATTTCTGGTGTACTTAAATTCAGGCTGCTTATTTTCGGACTCATTTTTAAATTCATTTTTGCTTTCAATCGTATCCAATTGGTAGGTTCTCTTATTCAGAAACTATATAATATACCGTAATGGTCAATTTTTTGATAGAGGTAAAATATATTTCAAAAAATGATGTCAAAATGGGCATTTTGAACCGAATTTCCCGAAGCGATTGTGTTGGAAACGAAAAACATTGTCCTACTGAGAAAATAAATGTTTATAAATCAAGTTCTAATTAATTGAACAAAAAATAAAAACACAGGTCGCTTATAAATCTCTTCAAAAATCACGTCAGCAAATTTCATGTTTTTTCTTTTAAAAATGAATCTGAAAATATGTCAGAAAATTCCGAGTTGTTGAGCATTAGTCCAGACAATATAGACCGTATAGGGGCTCTACCTAGCAAAATTCATGGTAGTTCTGGAAAAAGGCTTACTGTATGTTTTTTGGGTCGCTGAATCCGAATTTTTAACTTCCCACCAAAATTTCCCCCGGCAACCCCCCAAATTTTGGTAAAATGCCTCCCCCACCACCAAAAAAAGGTTTATTTTAAAAAAAGCAATTTCTTTATTGTTTTAGGGAAAAAGTATCTAGAAATTCAGAAAAAAGACAAAATTTGCAACAAATTAGATATAGGACATTATGACGTAGGATGAAGGAGGAGGGGGGGATCTACCTCGGAACATGTGCCGCGGTGTTGCGTGGACTAAGTTGCGCAATTTCACTTAACCACTCACATCGTTTACATTCGCCCTCCCATCTCCCCTCCGAACTTTCCCTATAAGGTTTACTTCAAGTTTTTTGGGTTGCTGAATCCGAATTTTTAACTACCCCCAAAATCCCCCCGCAACCCCCTCCCCCAAAATAGTTGTTTTTAAATTAATTTTTTTATTGTTTTAGGGGGAAAGTATGTAGAAATTCAGAAAGTAGACAAAATTTGCAACAAATAGGATATATGACATTATGACGTAGGATAAACGGGGAGAGGGGAGGGGGCTGCCTCGGAACATTCCCCGCGCGCTGTTCTTAAAAACCAATTTTTTTCAAAAATTCAATTTTTTTCAAAAATTCAATTTTTTGGAGGTTTGCTGGGAAAATTTTGGTGGGAAGTTACAAATTCGGATTCAGCGACCCAAAAAGCATAAAGTGAGCCGAAATCCAGAACTAGCATTAATTTTGCCAGGTAAAATCCCCTATTGCCTGGACTTGCATAACTTAGTGCATATAGCGCCGTATTGTATGTTCCGTTGGTATTGGCCGTGACTGCCCGTTGGTATTTTACAGCAGTTCCACATAATATATAGATAATATAGATAATTGGGGATAAAGTTAACGCCAATTATCAGCATGGATCCGAGGCTATCAAAAGTGGTCTTCGAATTTTAAAATTTAAATTAGTTTTTGCGATATTAATTTTTTCGTAATTTTTAATGGCATTTTTGTAATGATGGCAACTAAAATGCTCCATTTTTGTGGATTAAATGGAGAAAAGGGGAAAACAACTGGTAAGGATTATTACATTTCTGTATTTCACATCATTTTCTTTGAATTCAACTTTTATTTGAATAGATAGTAAGAATAATATTGTGATTGAATTGTGTCTTTCAAGAAATACTAATTTATTTTCACAAATTCAAGCTTCAGGAGCCAATTTATTTGAAAAAGGAAAAAGTTCTCTTCGATTGGAGTATTGAGATAAATTGCATTGTCGTGAAAAGAAAAAAAAAATCCGTCGTAGTTTTTTTTACTTTCTTCTATCTTTACAAGAAGAAAGTATTGGATTCATGAAAATTTTCGCATTTCCTGTTTTCCACGGATTTACACGTTTTAAGGGTCAAAGAACTCAAAAAACATGTTTTTACAAAATGTCTGTCTGTGAGTCTCTCTCTGAGTCTGTCTGTCAGTTTGTGACACAAAATTTTTGGGCACTCTATCCAAGAACTAATGCACGGAATTTAATAAAACATTAGTTTCAGTTACTCCCTGTTATAAACTGGTGCTGATTACTTTTTGGTGTAAATCGCCCAACAGGTGGTGCTGCTATGCGGCATTATTCATGATTATCGCAAGAACTAATCCACGAATTTTCACCAAACTACAGATTCAGTTAGTCCCTGATATAAATTTGTGCTGTATAGGTTTCAGTGTAAATCGCTCAACAGGTGGCGCTGCTACACTGCATTTATCACGATTTCTGCAATAGCTGTATCTCAAGTACTAATACATGAATTTTTATTAAACTTCAGATTCAGTTAGTTCCTTATATAAATTGGTCCTGATTTTTTTTTGGAGTAAATCGACCAACAGGTGACACTGCTATGTAGATTTTTTTCCAATTTCCGCAATAGTTCTACCTCGAAAACTAATGCACGGATTTTCAACAAACTTCAGAATCAGCTACTACTTGACATAAGTTGTTGCTGATTAGATTTTGGTGGAAATCAACTCACACGTGGCACTAATATGCTTTATTTTTCAAGAAATATTAACATGTATGAGATAGAAGAAAGTTTTGGGATAGCCACATCCGACTAGTTATATTTAGTTAAAAGTAGAAAAACAATTTTTCCAATATTTCCTTAAGTTGGAGATTAAAACTTTTCACAAGGACATTGAAAACTAAATGTTTTAGCGAGAAAAATTATATTTCTCTTAGCATTTATTTTAATTCTAAAAAATAAAATGCTTTTGAATAAATTCTCCAAAACAAAGTCATTTTTGTACAAGTTCTCCCAAATGACGTCATTTCTGCATGCTCCAAAATTAAGAGCCAAATCTTGGAAGAGCGAAAAGCTTTTGGCAAATAAAGTTATAGAATATGTGTCTTTTTATTGGGAGAGATTTTGAATTGAATTGTAAATACAGAGTGCAATGGAAAGTCCTTTTAACCTGAAAATACTTGCGAACGGAGAGATCTGCAGCTGTGCAAGTGAGGTAACAGTATAAAAAAGCGACTACGACCAACTTAATACAAACGACAGCAGCGCCCCTGGTGGCGAAATTTGGAAGATAATAGAAAACGGAAAGAGATAGAGCAAATTTTCCAATTAGAACGTTTTAGAGCATCCATTAATTAGTACGAAACGACATTTTGTTTACATGGATAAAATAAATCTTCGCCTGTATACCCCAAAACGTACAAATCTATGCACTCCATTTTGTGTAAAAGTTCGAATGAAATATCCAGAAGTATGAAGAAATACGCACAATTTATTGCATAAATTCGTACTTACCTCAATACATTTTGATAACATCACACACACAAAAAAAAGACAAACTGTCTCACAGTGATAAAATTTTAATATTCAGCATGTTCGAAAAGTTCGCCATTGCTCACGATACACGTTTGTATTTGTATTCGGAAGAGTAATCCTGCATGCACATTTCTCAGCATGGAACGTCTGTTGCAAGCCCCTCCAAAACAATGACATAGATTTAACCGTTGGCGATGGCTAGACGGTCTAGCCACCTAATTTTAATACCAAAACTGACAAATGGCACCAAGAAAATTTTAATAAAATTTTGCTTTTCTGATGAAATTGCAAATTAGCGGGTTTTTATTCTCTAAGAAATTCGTTTGAATATTCTTGTGTCAGTCAATTATTTCATCCTTTTTTGAACAGAATTCTTCTGCCCCTGAAAACGTTAAACTAAAATTTTAAATACATTGTAAATTATATTTTTACAGACATGACAGTACAGTACAACGTCATAACCTGCAATTGAACACTGCTACATTTCTGAAACGTGAATATGCAAAGTAGAATCGTCGTTCATCAAGTTCTGATATTTTTTGGGTATACAGGCGACGATGTATCTTATCCGTGTGCACCAAATGTCGTTTCGTATTAATTAATTGATGCTCTAAAACTTTCTAATGGAAAATTTTTCTCTATCTCTTTTCGTTTTCGATTTGTAATAGCAATCTTCCAAATTTCACCACTAGGAGCGCTGCTGTCGCTTTGAATTAGGTCGAGCGTAGTCGCTTTACTCAATGTTGCGAGATTGTGTACTTTTTTAATTCATATTATTTCACTGTTACTACTTTTTTTTAAAAAATAGTATAATTCGCCTTATTTTTCAGAATTTTAAATATATTTTTAAATAGGCCGAATATTTCTATTTCATAAAAGCGGGACAATCAACAATTTTGGGCCAAAAAATTCCCCAATCTGGCAACACTGGCTTTATTATACCATTACCTCACTTGCATAGCTTTAGCTCTCTCCGTTCGCAAGTATTTTCAGGTTAAAGGGACTTTCCTATGCACCCTGTATATCTTACTAGGAGATAGCCCGTCAGAATGACGTGTTTCCATTTTTAAAAGAATGACACAGCATTGCATTATAAAAAGAATTCTGAAGTAATAAATTTTATCTTATTGCACATTAAAAAAAATCTATAATCTTCAATTTTTTATAAATATTTCAAAAATAACTGTAAGACTCCAATTCCTAATAAATTTGTCAGCTAATAGTAAACAAGTAATAAAAAAAAAATTAAGTCAATTCCTACTTAGGTCATCAAAGAAAATTTTAATATAATCCCTTAAGCTAATATTAGTTTTTGTTGCATTAAAATATTTCATAAAATATATAATGTGAACATTAAAAAGGTCCACAATCTTACTTAATTAAGATAATATTATTAATTATTAAGATATTCTATGATGATGACCCTAGAAGGCTTGAAAGTACTAAAAAGTTTTAAACAAAATGTATATTTTAAACTTATAACATCTTTGTCATTACATTAGTCGCCTTTTAAGTAAGATTGTGGACCTTTTTAATGTTCACATTATATATTTTATGTTGAATCAAGGTGAAAATTTACATTTCGTCTGATGATATTAAAATATTTCAATTTGTTGATTTTCTATAAGCAAGTAAACCCTTAATGGTTTACAATGGAAGTCTATGGAATTTGGCGAAATACTAGAGATATCGCAAAGTTGGCGTCACTTTAGGCGACTCATTTTGGTCGCCAAATTTTGCGATATGTCGCCAAGTTGGCGATAAACTTTGCAGTATTTGGTGACAGAACAACCCCCCATAGTAATCCCCCTTACAGGAATGATGATGCATTAAATGATGTTCAATAACTAATGGCCGCCATTTTGTCTCCCATATAAAACCAAAATTAATTAATTAAAATTTAATTAATGAGTTAATATTTGAAAAAACTGTATTAACATCAAGTGTCATCCACTACAAGTTAAAAAAAATTTATTTGAACTTGAGTGGATGAATAATACGTATTTTATTATCGATTGAAAATTTGAACAAGATATATATAGGGAGAGTGTGAACTAATAGTGGGAATTGAAAAAGAACACACGTTATAAGATTGAAAAATCAAATCTAAACCGTAAACATTCACTCGTGATGCCACTTGGAAGAATATATCAGAAATAACAATTAAGTCATTCTCAAGAGTCGTTCACGGCTATGAAAAAAAATAAATAAATAAAATAGTCCGAATATAAAGATTCTAACAATATTGTATTTAATAAGCACCTTCGCTTGACTTTAAATTGGAATTTTTAAAGAAAGTTTTAATCCATGGAGTTCGTACAGATCGCTATGTTGCAATTGATTTCCTTGGTCTATATTTTAATCCGAAATATTCATAATTAAACATTGTTTTTGAAAATCGTGAAATGACAGCAAAAAGCAGTAAAATGTTTTTAGTTTTGTAAGTTTTATATTGCAATTGAGCAAAATTATTGCATCCATAGTCTATATTTTAATGAATCTCAATGGAATGAATCGCATATTGTTTACCATAACTAAAGGACGAAATTTTCCTCCATGTAATAAGGGAGTAATTAAAGATAGCGGTTTCCTGGAAAAAGTAAAATTGCTCTTTTTTAGGTTTTTGTTATTACACTAGAACTAAGAAAAGTCTGTCACTAATTTGGCTTATATGACTTTCTCTTATAATTAAACGATTTTTTTCGCTTTAATTATCTTAAGAAGCTTAATTAGCTTCTAGTTATTAAAAAGAGTTAAAGAAATGTCAAACCTATTTTAATCAAACAATTTAAAAAAATCTTAGTTAAAACTAAGAAAATAATTTTAATAACATACGAACGATAAAACGAAACAGTTTATTCACCGTTATTAAAATATCTTTTATTTTCATTATTTCGGAAATTAAATAGATCAAATTTTTTATTAGTTAAAATTAATTTATTATTCACATCATTAATTTTATAACAATTGTTATGTTTATTTTTACCGTAAAAATATGAAATTTCTTGATTGTATTAGGTCTACCGGAAAATTCTGTCCGATAATGTTATTTCACGCCTACTTTTTAAAAATTCAGATTTCTTCATTGGCACCAATTTTTTTTAAATGATAAAATTCCCATTGTTTTCGCATTTGACATCAAGCTGAAAACAATGGGAATTTTACCAATTCAAAAAAGTGGTGCAAATGAAGAAATCTCAAATTTAAAAAAAAGTAGGCGTGAATTAGTATTATTGGGCAGAACTTTCTGGTAGACCTAATATCATACTTGCCACCTTTCCCTTAAACTTCCGTAAAATGTGAGTTAAATTGACCAGGTTACGCACGTTTCGAACCAGAAATTTGCTAAAGAAATTAATTCAAATAAATGTCATAGAGAAGCATGATTTTAAATCTATAATTATACATCAAATAAATTTTCTGGTTAGTAACGCGTATAACCTGGGTCAATTCAACTCACATTTTACGGAAGTTTAATTGAATGTTAGCAAGTATGTAGTATAAATAATTTTAGAAGACTTGAAAGTCCTACTTTGTATATTCCCCTGATATTTAGACAATGTGTATATTTCTATCCTCTTTATATTTTAATTAAATTTCTAAAACCTCAGAAGATACTTCAGTGAAAGCTTGTTTCAGATAAAGATTGTTTGAATATGGGTAATATGCCAATGTTGTTGTTATTATTGCAACTAACGCCCTTTCATCTACCGAAATAGGCGGCGAGGTAACCAAATGATAGGACGGAAAGATGCAGATTTAATTAGTAGAAGTATAACAGAAACTGCAGTCTGACTCGGCTTCAAAGTTATTCGCACAATTTTGATTCGAACATGTAAAAAAAATGTATGCGATTTTACTAGAAACTATTTAGTATCATTACAGATAATTACATTAAGCTTAATTACATTAAGCAGCTACTAGAAAATCACCTGTAATCAATCACTGCTAGTAATATTACAAAGAAAATAGCTGTAACTGAATGCGTATTGCGCCTGCGTCTTTCTCTGTCTTTAATTGTTTATTTTTCTGCAACAAATAACATATTCAAACCATTCATTAAGCAAAAACTATTCGAGGAAAGAATTTATCAAGCCCTGTTCTAACCATTCATTAACCAAAGAAAAACACCAATAAAAAAATTAAGATTATTTATTGAAACTTGGAGGAATTATAATAGCATCATTAAATTTACGATCAGCCCTATAAAAATATCAACACACAGCAGAATCAGCTTCATCACCCATTACTCGCATTTAAAATCGTTTGCAAACACGGCCCCATTAGCAAGGTATGTAGAAATCTCGGTTCTCAATCCCCAGCTTGCGAGTTCTGTCCTCCGCAAAAGGAAAAAATTCCGACATAATTCTCTCCCACTAACAAATATAGATGCTTCCGAAATTTTCCAAAGATGGCACCACCAGCGTTTTTTTTTAACTTTTTATACACAATTTCTTAGTGAAGATAGAAAAGAAGTATCTGTAATACTACTAACCATTTCTTAGTATACATACTAAAAAAGCGCCTGAAATGGCTACTAACGAATTCTTAGTGGGTTCACTAAGAAAATCTATGTGCTGTTTACTAAGTTAAATGCAGTAATGTTACTTAAGAAGAAGCTGTATTGGTTACTAGGAAAGTTCGTGGAATCTCAGCTGCCTAGAGATTTTCTAGTAGTACTACGGGTTATTTTTTACTGTGAATCGAAACTGGTGTAATCTCCTGGCTCAGGACTCTTTTCCCAACAACTCACCTCCCAGCGGGAGGACTCGCACCACTGATTTTTCGTACCAGTGTGTGACATGGACACGGTGCTAATAGAAACCCGGTGTTTCCAGGAGCCATTCTCCCATATACTCACCGCACTCACTGCTGTTTCTTCGATATTCTGATCGACACAAATGCTGTACATCATCGTATACGTTTTCAATATCCTCCTGAGACCCAAGCAAAATATAATGCATATATCTTTTTAAATATGAGCTTTTTTTTCAACAAATAGGCATCAAAAATGACGTTTTTAAAGAAATTAATAAATTTCGATTTTTTTTTTATTTTGTTTTACAGCACATCCATCTAAATGGATGTTCTGGCCGTAACTCACTTTAAATTAATTAAAAAAATGCGAAAAGTATAGGAAAGAATATAATTTATTATAAAGAACATGAGGTAAGTATTAACATCTGATTTAAAATTGTAAAATAAAAATAGTTTAAACAAATTAAAATAACATAAAAACGAAAATTACTAGCAGGACGTAGAATTCCAACTTGACTGATTTATTACGCCATTTTGTAAACAAAGTAGTTACCGTTGCCAAAATCCAAAAGCTGAATGTTGATTTTTGATCCATACATTACCAACTGGTTTTGGATTTCTACAATGAAATTTAACGAAATAGAAGGAGAAAGCAAATCATCCATTTAAATAAATCCAGGTCTCAGGAAAATATGCTTAAACAAGTATGAAATACTAAAATATATGAACTGTAAATATGAATGACTAACGAAAAAATAGCAAATTTTTATCTGGCTACTCTTAGCTTAGGAAAATGTATTATAGAACATTTCTGCTGTTGATAAACTACCATCGTATTTATATATCTGTTATTAGTTATTTACTGATTATTTTATTACACTATAATCTTCTGTTATTACACATAATCTATAAAAGATTAATTGAATTTCATTATTTTTATTTTATTTATTATTTTTATTATTTTGCAGCGTAAACATTGCAATTACTTGATTTTTTTTACATGAATTTATCATTATAAGGCATTCTATTTTCTTTCGAACAGTAAATCAGAATGTAAAACTAACATTTGGACGTTTACTTAATTAACCTAGTTTGCATAGTTAGAGCAAAATTTTAAAGAATGTTTCACTTCGGCATCTTTCCTTATTTTTTCCTCGAATCCTGAAGATAAAATTGCATCTGATAATGAAACAAAGAAAATAAATAACTCTCAACAAAAAAAGGGGAAGAAAAAATCTATGAACTCTTGGGGGAAAAATGGTTTTTTAAAACTTTTAATCATTCTATTCTAAACTTTCCACAAATTCAAAGCCTGCCTGTCATTGACTCATCTTATATCTTTTTTTCGAAATTCAATGAATTTTTCTTACATCAATTTGCTTAAGTTAATTTCAGTTTTTAAAATGTGAAAAAAATTCATTCTTGCTTTAAATCGCTTGCTTTAAATTGGTATTTTTTAAGAAAGTTTTAATGCATGCAGTTCGTACAGCTCTCTATGTTGCCAATGGTCTCCATGGTCTATATTTCAATCGGAAACATTCATAATTGTTTTTGAAATCGTGATATGATTGCAAAAAGCAGTAAAATGTTTTTAGTTTTGTATGTTTTATATTCCAATTGAGCAAAATTATTGCTTCCATTGTCTATATTTTAATGAATCTCAAAGGGATGAATCGCATATTGTTTACCATAACTAAAGGACGAAATTTTCCTCTATGTAATAAGGAAGTAATTAAAGATAGCGGTTTCCTGGAAAAAGTAAAATTGCTCTTTTTTAGGTTTTTGTTATTACATTAGAACAAAGAAAAGTCTGTCACTGATTTGGCTTATATGACTTTCTCTTATAATTAAACGATTTTTTTCGCTTTAATTATCTTAAGAAGCTTAATTAACTTCTAGTTATTAAAAAGAGTTAAAGAAATGTCAAACCTATTTTAATCAAACAATTTAAAAAAATCTTAGTTGAAACTAAGAAAATAATTTTAATAGCATATGAAAGATAAAACGAAACAGTTTATTCACCGTTATTAAAATGTCGTTTATTTTCTTTATTTTGGAAATTAAATTGATCATGTTTTTTATTAGTTAAAATTGGTTTATTATTCACATCATTAATTTTATAACAATTGTTATGTTTATTTTTACCGAAAAAATATGAAATTTCTTGATTGAATTAGGTCTACCGGAAAATTCTGTCCGATAATGTTATTTCACGCCTATTTTTTTTCAAATTTTTTTCATTGTCACTACTTTTTTGAAATGGTAAAATTCCCATTGATTTCGCACTTCACATCAAGGTGAAAACAATGGGAATTTTACCAATTCAAAAATGTGGTGCAAATGAAGAAATCTCAAATTAAAGAAGTAGGCGTGAAATAGTATTATCGGGCAGAACTTTCTGGTAGACCTAATATCATACTTGCCACCTTTCCCTTAAACTTCCATAAAATGTGAGTTAAATTGACCCAGGTTAAGCACGTTTCGAACCAGAAATTTGCTAAAAAAATTAATTCAAATAAATTTCATAGAGAAGCATGATTTTGAATCTATAATTATACATCAAATAAAATTTCTGCTTAGTAACGCGTATAACCTGCGTCAATTCAACTCACATTTTACGGAAGTTTAATTGAATGTTGGCAAGTATGTAATATAAATAATTTTAGAAGACATGAAAGTCCTACTTTGTATATTTCCCTGATATTTAGACAATGTGTATTTTTCTATCCTCTTTATATTTTAATTAAATTTGTAAAACCTCAGAAGATACTTCAGTGAAAGCTTGTTTCAGACAAAGATTGTTTGAATATCGGTAATATGTCAATGTTGTTGTTATTATTACAACTAAGGCCCTTTTATCGACCGAAATGGGCAGCCAGGTAACGAAATAATAGGACGAAAGGATGCAGATTGATTTAGTAGAAGTATAACAGGAACGGCAGCCTGACTCGGCTTCAAAGTTATTCGCAAAATTTTGATTCGAATATGTAAAAAAAAGTATGTGATTTTACTAGAAACTATTTAGTATCATTACAGATATTATAGCAGTAACTAGAAAATCACCTGTAACCAATCACTGCTAGTAATATTACAAAGAAAATAGCTGTAACTGAATGCTTATTGCGCCTGCGTCTTTCTCTGACTTTAAAATCTGTCATAAAATCTTAATCCCCCACTTTAAATTAAGTTGATCTGAAATTTATTTTATCCAATATTGCACTTCGAAATTGTTTATTTTTCTGCAACAAATAATTCAGGACATATTCAAACCATTCATTAAGCAAAGGAAATTCGAGGAAAGAATTTATCAAGCCATATTCTAATCATTCATTAACCACAGAAAAACCTAATAAAAAATTAAGATTATTTATTGAAACTTGGAGGAATTATAATACCACAATTAAATTTACGCTCAGTCCTATAAAAATATCAACACACAGCAGAATCAGCTTCATCACCCATTACTCGCATTTAAAATCGTTTACAAGCACGGCCCCATTAGCAAGGTATGTACATATCTCGGTTCTCAATCCCCAGCTTGCGATTTCTTCCTCCGCAGAGGAAAAAATCCCGACATAATTCTTTCCCACTAACAAATATAGATGCTTCCGAAATTCTCCAAAGAAGGCACCACCAGCGGTTTTTTAAACTTGTTATACACAATTCAATTCACACAATTTCTTAGTGAAGATACAAGAGAAGTATCTGTAATACTACTAACCATTTCTTAGTATACATACTAAAAATGCACCTGAAATGTCTACTAACGAATTCTTAGTGTGTTCACTAAGGAAATCTAAGTGCTGCATACTAATTTAAATGCAGTAATGTTACTTAAGAAGAAGCTGTATTGGTTACACGGAAAGTTCATGGAATCCCAGCTGCCTAGAGATTTTCTAGTAGTGCTACAGGTTATTTTTTACAGAGAACCGAAACTGGTGTAATCTCCTGGCTCAGGACTCTTTTTCCACCTACTCACCTGCAAGCGGAAGGACTCGCACCACTGACTTTTCGTGCCAGTGTGTGACATGGACACGGTGCTAATAGAAGTCCGGTTTCCAGGAGCCAATCTCCAATATACTCAGTGCACTCAATGCTGTTTCTTCGGTATTCTGATCGACACAAATGCTGTACATCATCGTATGCGTTTTCAATATGCTTAAACAAGTATGTAATACTAAAATATATGAACTGTAAATATGAATGACTAACGAAAAAATAGCAAATTTTTATCCGGCTACTCTTAGCTTAGGAAAATATATTATAGAACATTTTTGCTGTTGATAAACTGCCATCGTATTTATATATCTCTTATTAGGTATTTACTGATTATTTTATTACACTGTAATCTTCTGTTATTACACATAATCTGTAAAAGATTAATTGAGTTCCATTATTTTTATTTTATTTATTATTTTTATTATTTTGCAGTATAAACATTGCAATTACTTGATTTTTTTACATGAATTTATCATCATAAGGCATTCTATTTTCTTTCGTACAGTAAAGCAGAATGTAAACTAACATGTGGACGTTTACTTTATTAACCTAGTTTGCATATTTAGAGCAAAATTTTAAAGAATGTTTTACTTCGGCATCTTTCCTTATTTTTTCCTCGAATCCTGAAGATAAAATTGCATCTGATAAAGAAACAAAGAAAATAAATAACTCTCAAAAAAAAAAAAAAGGGGGAAGAAAAAATCTATGAGCTCTTGGTGGAAAAAATGGCTTTTTTAAAACTTTTAATCATTCTATTCTAAACTTTCCATAAATTCAAAGCCTGCCTGTCATTGACTCATCTTATATCCTTTTTTCGTAATTCAATTAATTTTTGACATCAATTAGCTTAACTAAATATCAGTTTTTAAAATGGGAAAAAAATCTCCAAAATATTAATCAAAGAACAGAAAATTATCTTTGTTAAAAACTAAAGAACTTTCTTTTAATTGCATTTGGAGAAGAAAATGAAAATTCTACTGCGATATCTTTCATTTTATTTATCTTACAAATGAAAGAGATTATATTATTTAATGAATGAATATCCATTTGATTTTTGCACCATTTTAAATTTTATCATTATTTTAAGATTTATTTCTGTTATAGAAATCTGAGTTTGCATAATTATATATGGGGCATTCTCACAATCTTTTGACTTTCATGTCCCTGAATAATAATTTTTATTTTAATACGTTTTTTTATGTTTTTTTTTTTAATTTCATATACTTGGGAACATCCCATTGCATGATTGCACAACAATATTAACGAGACAAATAAGTTTTGGACGATGTTGGGGGTCCAAACACCTGGAAAAATCCTATACCACCCCGTGACCCTGATGCTGATTTTTAAGCTTGGAGCTGTCTGGTTAAAATTGTTTCAATAAAAATAATTCAATGAAACTTTTTTCTGAAACTTGAACTATTCTTTTATATAAATAAGTAGCTAAAAATTAGCCTGCACACATTTTTAGGGTTGTTATTATTCTTTAAACTCTGTTCCTAGGTTTTAGATTTTTTACCCTCCCTCTTCTAAAATTATACAGAAAATCACTTCAGATGCAGCCACAGAATTTTTTTCAAGTTTTTTCTAATGCAGAAGTATGCTAGAGAAATAATGTCTAAAATTCTTTGGCAGGAAATTTACTGTAGAATTTAAATCAGCATTTAAATATCAATTTCAAGCATCGTGGCTTTATTGGTAGTCTCACCGTCCCCAAGGTTTATTCCTGCACTTTTCGAGGTAAATTAATTTTTTTTTTTATTTAATCCAATGTAAATAACTATTTCTTAAAATCAATGAACATTTTGGCTACCACTTAGTCTTAACATTTTCTGCCTAAAATAGGTGGTAATTTTCCTTGCTGTTCCATCCTTACCGTCTCTTTTTTTCCCATCCCGTCCCTTTTTTCCTATACCATTTCCATTTTTTACATTACCGTCCCTTCTTTAACACCCCTTTAAGACAATTTTGTACTAAAAATACTACATTGTCATTATTTCTTATTTGAATGTCCTGTGGGTACTATGCAAATTCATTATAAATAAAAATTTAGAAGAAAATAAAAAGTTTTAGTGGTAAAATGGTAAGGAAAATTAAACTGGCAAGTTTAACTTAAACCTCAGTTAAATAAAATTTTTTTCGCTGCTGACCATTTTTTCTTTATTTTGAATCATTTAAAAATTCATCTATCAGATTAAAATGTTATTTTAGCAAGTTTAATTTCGCCAGATTTTTTTTCCCACAAAAGTCAAAAGATTGTGAGTGCCCCATATACTAGCCGTCCTTGGCGACCAGTTTGATCTCCCTTTAAAATTTATGTTTGGGAAAGCCTGCTAAGCATTCTATCATGTTACTTTTATTCATAATTTAATTTACTTGGACTCCCTTAAATATAATTTATATAATCCCTTAAGCTAATACTAGTTTTTGTTGCATTAAAACACATCAAATTGTTTATTTTCTGTAAGCAAGTAAACCCTGTTGGTTTACAATGAAAGTCTATGGAATTTGGCGAAATATTAGAGATATCTCCAAGTTGGCGACAAACTTGGCGACATAACAGGGACCCCCTATGGTAACCCTCCTTTATAGGCATGGAGATTCATTAAATGCCGCTCAATAACCAATGAGATGCGTTTCAGTCGGGCGTTGCCATTAAACAATTAACATATAATCGCGATTTCTGTGCCGCATACGATAGCGTAATATATATATAGATACTTTTTAAAGCCTCTTCTAAATGTATGTTTTTTTCTATACATTTATTTCTTACAAAAATTTCTAAAATTTAATAAAATTTAAAAATATGTTTCAAATAAAGACTATGTAAATATAGAGGGCATGTTTATACAAACATAGATAATTGAAGTACGCGAACTAACTGTCCGAAAAATCTTGATTTTTTAATTCGGCTTGACAGAGTTTAACCCATTTGTGCCTGAAATTTTGTTTTCTCAAATTTTTTGGTAAAATCACTTTAAAATGTTGCAAAATGAGCTGGAAAAATACTAAAAAAAATTAAGCTTAAAAAAAATATATATTTGTTTCTTTGCAGAGACTAATAACGTTATAACTATTATTAATAATAAAATAAGAATAATCGTATTGCAGAATTAATAACAATTTATTTCACAAATATCTTCAAAAGGAGATTGCATAAATAACTGTCTCCTAAATTTCTAACAAAAATATGTGCCCATTTGTGCCTAGAACCCTATATTTTGTACATTACAAAAATGCATAAAAAATAGGCTTGAACATTTAATTTCGCAATTTAAAAAAATACATATTTCAAAAAAGTCCACAAACTAAGATTATAACTTGCGATTTTGGGTCCATGATAGAAAAAATACAAATAAATTTACTTTTTACATTTCGCCCTCTTGAAAAATTAAAAATCTATAAACACCGAAAAAAACCTCAATTTAAGCAAATGAATATCCACCTTGTGCCGTCATCTCTCGGTTATAGATAAAGACATTTATAAATAATGATATCATGCAATTTTCATGTTTTAAAGAAGAAGAAAATTATACAAATGCATTAAAATTTGAAACTTCCAAAAATGGGACGCTAGGCATAAATAAATGGGTTAAATAAATATCTAAATATACCACTGAGCTTTTAAGCTATTTATAATCTTACATTTGTATTTATCTCTATTTTTAGATATATGCTGATTATTTCACTATACTAAATTATTTTATTATACTGCATACTCCGAGGAGTTTATTTGAGTTTAAATAAACTATTCTTTTAATCACTATTGGATCTCGTTATATACCTATATAATGCGTTCTAATTTTTCTCTTTTGTATAACAATCCAAAAAGTAGATTGAACTCTAATCACTGAGTAAATAAACCTAGCTTACATTTACAGTAAAAAATTGAAGTATTTTTTTCTGGAATATCGGAGATAAAATTGCAATTAATAGTTAAACAAAAGGATAAACTTTCACTGCAGAAAAAAGGAAGAAATAATTAAAACTCAAGGAAATAAAAATGTCATTATTTTACAAATGATGAAAAAAAACTTTTGTTTTATCTATATAATGCTTACAGACCACGACTATAATTTTAAGACCAATTATCGGGTTTCATCAACAGATGAGATTACCACAAAGTAATTATCCGGGAAAGAATAAAAATAACTGGACAAAGAAGATTTAGATTTTTAGATGTATATCACAAAATTACAGTCGTAGTTAGTTAGCGTCATTAAAAATAATAATAATAATAAAAAAAATAAAAAACAAGTAAAAAGAACTTGCACAACAATTTTATTTGGCCATGCAATTTTATTTAGCATCATAAAAAAAATAAAAAAAAACAAGTAAAAAGAACTTGCACAACAATTTTATTTGGCCATGCTTAATCACTCTTAAAATGCAGAATGTCCTATTTCTGCAAAAAATATATTTAAATAAGAACATAGGAAGTGTGATATAAAGTGGGGTAGGGAAAAGTTTCTGTTGCGTAGAGATGCGTAGAAAATATTTATATATTCCTTTGGATTTCCTTGCTTAAATACGGGTTAGATTCCCTTAGAAAGACCCCCCCTCGAGGGCATCACCCCCCCCCCCCCTTCGGTCGCATATCCCAAGCGTAGATAACTGGCCGTCATAAGACTCCCACACCAACACTTGCCAAAGTTGGCAATACTTCGTGAAATATCGCAAAATCTGTCGACCTAAAACAAATGGCCATAACTGAAGCAAACTTGAATACAGCTAATTTGGCGAAATTATCATTAAACTTTAGTACTGACAAAAACTAGGACTAGTCTGTAATTAAGTTGTAACTTAAGCTGTATTTTTAAAAACGAGAAATAAGGAGATACCTTTTCCACACGATACAGTCCTAAGTTACTTTTTTAAGTTGTCCTTATAATTTTCCCAACCAGTGTATATAAACAATCAGTAAAATCTTTATGTTAAGAAAAATGACAAAAAATACTTTTAAATGCTCATGCATATTTAGTTTCACCCACCTAATATCTAAGTCTGCTATATACTTAGTACATATATATCTACTACTATATATTATGTTTAAAAATATTTTTCTTTACGTTAATTACTATAAATTTTTGAAAAATTTCACAGTCAGCATGTGGGTGTTTGAACTATTGGTGATTTGAACTAGACAGCTTTAGTAAAGAAAAAATTAGTTTCTAATACTCATTTGTGCTCTCAACGCTTTACTCTGTTATAGTTTAAGAATGATGCAAAGCCAAAGTCACTTTTAATAATGAGCGAAAATTTCCGTCTTTTCTGCTGCAATTAATAAATCTTTGTAAAGTGCGACTGCTTATAATTGCCAAACTTGATACTTAAAGATTTGCCTTGGCAAATGAATTATAGAAATGCGTTTGATAGGTGAAGTATCGTTGAAGTTACTTCCACAATAATTACTAATGTCTAAAACTTTTATACCTGTTAAAGATTTACAATAAACTAATGTTCATAGTATTCAGGATTTTTTATTAAATGAGACTAAAATAATATTGAAGAAATTGGAAATAGCTCATTAGTAACATTCAAGTCAAGCATAAGTGCACAGTAGAAAAAGACAAATATTTCTTGATCTACAAAATATAATGTAATAACATACGAAAATACAGACGGACCCGGTTAAGACGCTCACGGTTAATACGTGATCCCGCTTAATATGCGTATTTTTTTAATACTTTGAACATCGCCATTAGACTAATGTAAAAATATAACGTTTACTAAGAGAACGGTTATTGCACGATCCTGCTTAATATCCGATAGAGTTTTGGTCCCATGAGGCAAAAAATTAGTTAAAATGTGTTCCATACCTCCCTGTAAGTGGGGAGGTATGGAACACATTTTGAAATTTACAATTTCTTTCTTTATAAAAATGTTTCTGAAAATTATGTTTCTATATTGTTCAAGGACATTAGAAAGTGTTTCATTTTGTATTCTATACATGAAAATTTTTGTTTTTGTGTAAAATAAAGTTGATTTTTTTCTTATTTTTGTAAAAATTGTCATATTCCTCCCACTCTCCTCTATATACTCCGTAATATGCTATTTAGTTCAGTTAGAAAATACTCAGCGCAGTTGAACATTTCCCTTAAACTATTTCCTTCAATAAACGGAAATGTATTCGATATATTTTGTGCAACCCTGTATATTATATGCAGTACACCAATACAATCTTGATCTTGTTAAGAATCAGTCCCTAAGTAGAAGATTGTATAGGCGAATAAGATTCCACTGCATAGTTTATACTCCTTCGTTCGCATCGATGCTGAGTGATCTCGGTTTCGGCCTAGATTTAGCGACTGTTACATGCGACGCCTTCTGCAGCTGCTAATAGGAACTAAAAGTTTAAATCACAGTAAAAACTCCTTATACGTTACATAACACACCTGCAAGAATTTTTTTATTAGCTGTCATCATTTGCAATTTATTGTGTTTTAAAAACAGTCAGTCTACTTTAGGACATCCGGTATACTAACAAGGAAAGGGCCAACCTTGTTCATCACAGATTTTGATTAGTTTAATATATGTTGTAGGGTAGAGACCCCTTAGTCTCAGGTTCAACGGATTTTATCCAACTCTCATTAGTTCTTGAGAAACCGGGGGGTCTAATAGTAGTACACAACTTAAATAATTAATTTGTAACGAAAAGGATAGGTTGGTCGTCGCTCAGTTGGTACGGCGTTTGCTTGCTGATCTGCGGGCCCGGGTTCGGTACACGAACGCGCTACATTTGTTTTTCTCATTTTTTGTTTTATAAATATACTTGTAATTATAATTTAATAATTTTAATTAAAAATTTTAATATCATACATTAATTATAATGTTAACAAAATTTATCATTTTTTATTTTTAAACTATTATTTCTCATCCTTTAAAGAGGTTTTAAAAGAAATTGGATCTATTATTGAATGATAAAAATTACAAAATCGTGACAAAACTTGTTGTGTCACCATCTAATTATGATAAAATAAAAGAATATTCAAATAAAATAAAAATAAAAGCAGAAATACGATAAAGGGGAAAGCAAAATAATTGAAAACGCAAGCATACGTATTACAAATTTAAAAATGTTTAATATGCAAAAAATCAGATGTAATTTAATTCTGATGCTAATTTTTAATATAATTATGCTTGTTATTTTAAAAACAGAATAATAGTATTATCGCATTGACTTTCTTTGTTAAAGCAATGCGTAAATGATGTTTCTTTAAAATCACGAATTGACACAATTGGTCAATATCATTGCATCGATAAAGAATATATGAAATACATTTTAAAAGTTATTAAAAAAAAAAATAACAGTTTTAAGATGTTTTATACAACTATTTAGTTAAAAGTAAAAAAATTAAATAGGCTAAGATTATAATTGGTATACAATATTATAAATTTTAATTGACAATGAGATTATTAAATTATACTTATAAGTATATTTATAAAACAAAAAGTGAGAAAATCAATTGTAACGCGTTCAGGTATCAAACCCGGGCCCGCAGATCAGTCGGCAAACGCCATACCAACTGAGCTACGACCAACCTATCATTTTGGTTGCAAAGTAGGTATTTAAGTTGTGTACTAGTATTAGACCCCCCGGTTTCTCAAGAACTAAGGAGCGTTGTATAAAATCCGTTCAACCTGACTCTAAGGGGTCTCTACCCTACAACATATATTAAAATAATCAAAATCTGTGATTAACAAGGTTAGCCCTCTCCTTGTAAGTATAAACTGGTACACTAAGTTCAAATATATGTAAGAGTAAAGGATTCTTTTTTTTTTTTTTTTTTTAGGTTTTATGAAAAAATTACGTATGTCCCTTTAAGACCTGACCTACGCAGTTGTGTAAGTGATACTAAGGAGAAAAAAATACATTTCCCCTTTTTTCTGATTTAACCCTTTCAGGGGAAAGTAATTGTGTTTCCGTAATGTCGAATTCACTCCGGAATCTTCAAAATATTTTATTGCAAAATAAGGAAAAGAAATTTCACGACTTTTTTCCATCAAAGCTAGAAAGAAAAAATAATCAAATTTTTCCGGTGCACATCTTTATTAATCGTAGGTGGGGTATATATCCCACCGCCCCTCAAAGGATTAAATCCGACTTTTAATTCCTACCAAAACTCTTCAGGTCTTAAAGAGTTATACATTCACGCTCAAGCACATATTATGTCGATCGCAAAGTTGTGTCATGTTGAGAAAATCAATTCGTGTCGGAAAATTCTGCCCGGTAATTATTATATATTAGACATCGGAATCAATGTCTAACAACTAAATGATGGAATTTTCCGGTACGAATTGATTTTCCCGATGCGACTTTCCGATCGACCCAATACACATAAGTTCACATTCAACATCAAAGCATGTATTCATAATATCCTTAGAATATATTTCATATTTTGTAAAGTATGCCAGAGTGCAAAACTAGCTTTTAACCATTCAATCAATTAGAATAAAATTTTAACTGCCGAATGTTTCTTTTTTCCGCATTCTACCTTTATTTTTTTTATTTTTAACACAAAACTGCATTTGATAATCAAACAAAAGGTTAAAATTTTCATCAGAAAAAAAGAAAAAGTAATTAAAGATAACGTTTTCGAGAAAAAAGTTTCTTTTTTTTTTTTTTTTTTTTTTTTTTGTAATTACATTAGAACTTTCCAGTAAATGGTAAGGTTGATATTGGCAAAATTTTCATTTTTTTGCATAATTCGTAGTTATATATATTTTTTCTTTTTTAATTAATTAGCTTAAGAAAATTCATATTATTAATTCATTTATTTAAGTAAATTAATATAGAATTGAGTACTTAAAAAATGTCAAAATCTGTATTAATTAAATGTCTAAAAAAACATTACTTGAAATTCTAGAAAAATTATATAAATAGCATTTGCATGGTACAGTGACATGTTTCTGCACGAATATTAAAGCGGCTTTTATTATTTATCGTCAAAATGAAATATATTATATAATTACTTAATTAGTGAAATTCATCATACAATTATTTTAAAGTTTATTTATTTTGGCGTAAAAATCCGAAATAGTGTAATTTTATAAGAATGTTTAAAGTACTATTTTCTAAAATACTACCGGATTTCGCCCTCTTCGCTGGTCGGTTTCTCTAAAAGTAACTTGAATCAAACGAAATATATCTAGCAAAGATGAGATGTGTTTACCTATTTTTTTAGTGTTTGTTGTTATCTTGAATTTCACCCTCCTATCTAAAAAGGCTACTGAGATATGCCAAATGTTCTAAAATTTTCGACCCCCTCCCTTTTAAACACCTTAGGGTGGGGAATTTGTAAAATCGCTGAAGCATGTTTTCAATTATTTTTTAGTAGATTTATTTTCTGGAATTTCTAGCTTCTAGCTAAAACGGCTGCTGAGATATAGCCAAATGTTCTAAAAGTTTCAACACACCTTTTAATCCCCTTAAGGGTGAATTTCTAAAAAAACTGAAACACATGTTTAATTATTTTTTTAGTAGATTTATTTTCAGGAATTTCATGCTCCTACCTCAAACGGCTGGTGAGATATGGCAAATGTACTAAAATTATCGACCCCTCTTTCAACCCCCTCTTGGGGGTGTGGGAATTTCTAAAATCGCTGAAATACTGGCTTAATTATTTTTTTAGTAGCTTTATTTTCCGGAATTTCACACTCCTAACTAAAAAGGCTGCAGAGATGGCCACATGCTCTAAAATTTTCACCCCCCCCCTTTTAACCCCTTTAGGGGCGGAATTTTCAAAAATCTGTCCTTAGTGCTGTACCCCTCTCCCCTAATTTTCATGGTTCTAGGTTCATTAGTTTCGGCAGGTCAATTATATATGGAGATAAAGATTAAAAACGATATCAAACGATTTTTCTCCATAGGCCGTAATGTAATGTAATTCTTTTGAGTGTCCCTGTAATCCCCCACTTCCATTCACCGTGACCAAACAGCCTTAATAACAGCAGGAGACCAAGGGCTATTTAACCACTGCATCCGGCTGTGGGTGGCAGTAGGTGTTCATGGAGAAAAGTCTGTCTTTACCCACAGACAATTAACTTTTATGTATTTATATATAGATAGATTAGAAATACAGGGTATTTATATAAGGCCTGACACATTTTGATGTTTTATAGTTCAAAAATTATTGAAGATCTTTTTAAAATTAAAAACGTTAATGGTTAAATAGATTCAAAAAGTTTTACGGCCCTTGATGAAAGCAAGCTTAGTCGGAAAATATTATACGATCAAGAAATTCAGCATCCTCCTCCATCCTCCTTAACATGTCTGTTGCAAAGTTCATCCTCCTAGGCCTAATGTCCGGTTCCAAGTATAGAACAATTTGAGCTTCGTAAGCATACAGTCTTAATCTTTCCTAAAAACCCTGTAAATAGTTTAATCTGTCATATCGTCGCCCCAGGGCAACAGTAGAACATCTAATCCTTCTATATATATAAAAAAAGTTTTGATTTGGAAATGGACCAATCAAAATCTGCGTAGATATTCCCGGCAGATCGGCATCCAATTTGAATACTTAAGCATGGCCTTTCTTCGTTAATATTAAAAACTATTGCATACGAAAATATGAAAATCGGCAGTATTATAGAGAAATGTTTGATAAACACGCTGATACAGATAGTTTTCAAATCGAGGAATTATTTTAAGAGATATTTAATGCCAAAGTTGGACAAAATCGTTCCATTAAAAAAGTTTTATAGGAGCAAAAACTGTACATAGGAATTTAATCATTTTTAGATCATTTTATGCGTCAGAATTTCCCGATGTGCAGATTGCATTTAGTTTTTTAATTTGACTCATTTTTTGAGGTTTTATTTCTATTTTAAATTCAAATTTTCAGCATTTCGAGAGATATTTTTTACATATTTTAGAAAATTGTATTAATTTAAACTGTTGCTAACTGTATAAACAGCGCAAACAATAATGTTTGCTTCAAATTAAAAATTTATTTTACACGTGACTATTATAAACAGAAAATATAAAAAGCAGGAACTCATTGAAAATTACGTCATAAAAACTATATTTACACGTGAATTTTACAAGAGAAAGAATATTGTAAAATAATAAATTCATTAACATGCGTTAGAAGTCTTAAATAGGATAATTTACTTCACATTTACGTCACATTACACTTTTTACATAAAATGAACAAAAAATAATACTGCAAAACAGTTTAAATTTAAAAATTGCGCGAGACATTTATTTGATATTTTAAGATGATCATAATATTTCATTTCTAACAAAAGTATGTTTACGTGAATATTAAACAGAGGAAGAAAAGTTTGGTGAAAATTACGTCAGATTGTAATTGTCAGATTCAAATTATAATTCAATCTTCCGAAATCTTTTTAAAGCCGATCAAATTAGCGTGCTGTTAGAGTCTGCGGTGTCTGAACAGGGGTTGACGAGCGTAGCTCGTAGGGGGCAGAACCTTTTAGTAATAATAAAAAAATATATCCCTGACTTACTTCAATGAATGTGCTTGCATCTAGCGGAATAACTTCTGAGACACAAAGTTTCGTTTAAGGGGACAGTGGACATTAAAAAGCAAATCCCTCTATTTTCAATGGATTCATTTGGAAATTGGTAGACTTGTTAATGGAAAGCTCAAATACAGTACAAAGTCTAAAGTTCGGACATCCAAAGTTCGGAATTGTCCAAAGTTCGGACTTGCCATAGGCATTATTCAAGAAAGGAGGGAAAAACAAAATTTTTGAAGCATACAAACAAAACAAATTCCAGAGCAAAGAAGTTTCATTACTGAATAAGAACTTTATGTTTATGTAACAGAATAAAATAAAAACTTCTTAATGAGAAACCTAAGTTAATAAAGCAGCGCACATTAACTGAAACGTTCAATAGTTAAGTAAGTTAGAATTTGTAATTAACCCTTAAATGCCTGATTTTTCAAAAATCATTGTAATAATGTTTTTCGGCTTTCATTTTTTAAATAAATCATGGGGAAAATACTTTAAAAAATCATATTTTGTTTTAAGTATGGTTTACGGCTGAAAAACAGTTTGTTACTAATCGGAAATACTGGTCTTTAATTGAAAAAATAATTTTCCTTGATAAAATTCTATAATATTAAACACACAATAATTTTAGGAACTATAATAAGAAATACATTTTACTTGCTCATTGCAGAACAAAATAGGGTATTTCGCAAGCTTCCAAACAAACCAAAAAGAACAAGTAGCAACAATTAAAAGAATAAATCTATCTTTAATCTTAAACAGCACAAGTATTGCCATCTAAATGTTGAAAATCGATTTAATAATATTTTCAGAATTTAATTTATGGGCAACATTAGGCATTATAGCTTCAATATTATTCTAATAGTATTTCAGAGCCTAAATTGGGTATGTTGCCGAAAAGCAACACCAGGCATTTAAGGGTTAAATTGTATGTCGCCTTAAACAAAGGTTTTTGTTGTTACGATTTATTTAATTAAAATGGTTGTTTAGTTTTGTTTTAATGACTGTTATATGCAATTTTTTAATACATGGACGTAATATTTCCCATTTTTAAGCAGTGAAATTTATTTTTCTTTTTATTGGAAAAGCAGTATTTTTGATGACCTAAAATTCGGAAAAACTTGAAGTTCGGACTTGGTAAAGTCCCGAGGATTTCGGTCTTTAGACTTCGTACTGTAGTTATATTCAAAATTTGGTGATAAAATAATAAAAAGTTTTGAAATTATTCACTTTAAAAAATTTTTAAAATAACAAATAATTGTCATATTTTAAAATGTCCCATACGCATTTCTTTTGCATAAAATAGGACACTATTTACTTATGAGAAACTTTTTATATATTACAATGGAAGTTGGCATGAATTGTTTAAGTTCGCTGAATATGTAAGTAGTTAAAAATATTTTGATAATTATGTTTTGTTTTTCTAGAAAAGTAGCTACATATTTTCATATTCACATAAATTTCAACATTAAAATAATCCTGAAATGAAATTTTTATGCTAACATTTATTTACTATTTTATAGAGGATATAAAGCATAAATTTCAAAAGAATCTGATAATTAGGTATGGGCATGGAACGTTTCAAATGTTAGAAATGTGCGAAATTTTCTATTTTGAGAAAACAGTATTTTAAGTAAAACGAAATATATATACACTAATAATAAGCTAGAAGCAGCAGAGGTCGTACGGTAGCTTCAGGGCCCCGAGCCTTTCCTTCCCGCTTTTCGGTGTCTTTAATTTGTGTAATTTCCATTTTAAATCTGTTCGAGTTCAATTTTTGATTTTTTTTTTCAACCTGGCTTTCGCTAGAGTGTCTTTTACTCGGGAAGTAGCTGGGGACCTAAGAACCTTGCTTCCGCAAAAGAGTCGGAATAAGTAGAAGAATAAAGGGCTGCAGACGAAAAGAGGCCGCTCGCCGAGGCGGTATACATACAGTATAAATATATATACAGTTTTTACAAATATAAAAGCTAATATCTCTACAAAGAAGCATCAGAATTGAAAAATTCTTTTTGCATCTAATAAAATTCAGCATCTAGGTTCATAATTAAAAAAAAATGCAATTTAACAAATTACAACGACCATTTGGAATTTTATTTTTTCAAAGACTAAAATTTAAGACCTAAAAAATTGCACGGAGTTGATCCTACATTACGTACGCCATGGACTACATTTTTCGGTACTGCAAATTTTTAAACTTCTACAGAGCTGGTCATACATTACGTACGCCATGGATTAAACATTAATTTTCCTGTACCCATTTTAAATGAAATTTCATTCTTAAACTTCTAAACATCCCACACTATTACTTTTTACACCGTCGTATAGAGAAAAAAATGTACTTTTAAATGCAATTTGTTTGAAAGCTGTATCTCAATTTGTTTCTGAGTTATTAATTTTTTTTTGTAGTTTTTATTACTTTTTTTTCATAGTGACAGCAGAAGTATCCATCTCTGTTGAAAGTAAAGGGAAGATACAGATTACTGTATAGAACCATCAGAAAACGAATAAAATGCGGGATTCAACTAATAAAACGCTTCAGATATGCTTTTGATTTCCTACCCTGGCCCAGGACAATAACCATTTTTCCAAATGGTTAAAAAAATAGATTTCTTTGCCAAATTTCGTGATTTTGAATGCCCACTGTCCCATTAATACTATATCTAAAGTGTGTTTTGTAAAAATGCCCCATTGTTCCACTAGATGTAGACACAGGTATTCATAGTAGTATGTCAGACATCTCAATTATTACTAGATGTCCTACTGTTGCTCTGAGGCGACGATATGCAAATTATCCTGCCTCTGATCTCACAGATAATTGAAGTTGATGTTGAGCGTGTCAGAGAGACATTCATACACTACACAGTCCAAGGAGATCTGCGAGATCAGCGCCAAGAAAATTTGATATGTCTGTTTCGATAATGCACAAGGCTTTTAGGAAAAGGTTAAGATTCTATGCTTGAAAAGTTCAAATTGTTCAAGCCTTTGAATTAGACGATAGGCCTAGCAGGATGGACTTTGCAACAGACCTGTTAAGGAGGATAGAGGATGGTGCTGAATTTCTTAATCGCATAATGTTCACTGACGAAGGTTGCTTTCATCTTGATTTCAACAATGACCATAAATTTTTTTATCGATCTAACCATTAACGTTTTTAATTTAAATCTATCTTCACTATTTCATGAATTATTAGACATCAATATGTGTCAGACCTTTTATAGACACCCTGTATAACTATATGTTGGAATGTTATTCCATAAGAAGGCATGAATAAGAAGCCCCTTAATAGTAAATAATAAAAAAGGGAAAAGTTTTACCTTTATGTTTTGATTTATTATTCAGTAGAAATATATTCTTCGTAGGATGAACTAAAAACATTTATTGGAAGAAAAAATACACTAGAATAATATGCTGCACACAATACTTATAACACTTCACAATATAAAAAAAAGATGTACATATTCTTGAAACTATTTGTAAGCACAAATATAAAAAAAAACTTTGAACTATGTATTAAACTATAGTTTGTTGCATTTTTTAATGTATTATTATTATTCCTTTGGAATCTTAGTGCATTTGTAATCCTGTAGCATTTTGCTGCTCACTGCTATGAGTCATGGAGGAACACTAACTGTTCTGAGTCTCTGTGCCAGTAAAACAACAAAGAAGATTGTGTGATGCTGCCATCTAGTGGAATGTTGTTGAAACAAAAGAGCAATTATATAACACTGTCAACTTTTCGCACTTCAGTCATATTTGAATTATGGTTAGGCATCATAGTTTTCAGTGCTCAATTTACATCTCGATTTATATGTTTGTTTAAACATAAAATATATAATGTGAACATTAAAAATTCCATAATCTTACTTAAAAGGCGACTAATGTAATGAAAAAGATGTTACAAGTTTAAAATATACATTTTATTTAAAACTTCTTAGTACTTTCAAGCCTTCCAGGTCCATCATCAGAGAATGTTATCAAGATATTCTCTGATGATGAACCTGGAATGTTTGAAAGTACTAAGAAGTTTTTAAATAAAATGTATATTATAAATTGTAACATCTTTTTCCCTTTGAAGTAAGATTGTGGAATTTTTAATGTTCACATTATATATTTTATGTTGAATCAAGGTGAAAACTTGCGTTTTTTCTTATGATATTATTTGTTTGTTTAAAATCAACAAGCCAACACACTTCAATTTTAATTTCGATTTTTATGATTTTCGAAATCTACGAGGGAAAGTCAGTAAGTAGGTCACAGACCGATATGAGAGGTCGGAAATTAGTAGTAAATTGTTTCCAAACATGGCAATAGGTGGCAGCACTGTCTAACTGTAAGATATAAATTTCGAATTTATGAGACAACAGTTGCCCAAGAGGAGCAGGTGTGGGAGTGAATAAAACAGATTTTATGCACTTACTAAATGGGCGATATCATTTTTTTTTCAAAATGGACTTGATCTACTATGGTTGTGACCCCCTTATATATACGGGGGAAAGTCAGTAAGTAGGTCACAAACCGATATCAGAGGTCGGAAATTAGTAGTCATTTTTTTTCAAATATGCCAATAGGTGGCAACATTGCTTAACTGTAAGATATCAATTTCGAAATTATGAGACAACAGTTGTACAAGATGAGCTGTGGCGTCCAAAAGTTGTTGATGAAGAACGAAGTAATCGTCCTGTTGAGATGGCGACAGAAGACACAGTGCGGAAGGTTGAGGAAATAGTTAGAGCTGACAGGCGAACAACAACAGAGAGCATAGCAACTGCAACAGGGTGTTCACATGGTTTAGCCTACAGCCAACTGATACAGACATTGAATGTGAGGTACACAGGTGGCTGTGAGTGCAGTCCAAAGACTTTTATGCAGCAGGAATTAGAAAACTCATAAACAGATGGGACAAATGTATCAATGTAAATGACGATTCTATAGAGAAATAAACATGTCTTTTAAGTATGTATCTCGGTTTTACCCCTTTTTATTGGTTTTTGTGACCTACTTAGTGACTTTCCCTCGTATTATAACAATGTAAAAACATAATAAAATCAAATAAAAATAAGTGTTGATTTTATAGAAAAAAAGTCAGCTAGGAAGGGCTGTAATAAACAGATTATTTTATGGAAAGAACTGTTTTTATTACGAAGTTACGTGCAATATTTGTTAAAATAATAGGAAATTCGTAGCAAATACAGATTATGTATGTAAAATAAGCTGTTTTTTACTGCCTAACAATTTTTTTCTATAAAATCAATATTTTTAAAAAAGTAGATAACGCGCGTGTCATTATTTTTTTCACTGCTTTGGCACATCCTGTATTAAACATTAAAAAAATATTTTAAAACGATTAAGGGGCCGTTCAAATATTACGTAAGCACCTAAGGGGGGGGGGAGGGGGTTAGCGATTTGCTTATTTTTGCTGACAAGGGGGGAGGGGGGGTTGAATGATGCTTACGTAAGACATTTTCAGAATCTCTAACTTGTAAAAAAATAAAAAAATAATAAAATTTCAAATTGAAAGAAAGAAACAGCAAAAGAATATAAACTTGAAGTTCTGATGTCAGCTATTTTGACCGCACAAGGAAAACATAAACGATTTCTTTTATCTAGAGGTGACTGTTCATGTTTGATGCATGAGGGCTTATTATCTCTGAGAACTTACTACTATTTCTAATTGTGAGAATAGAATAGAATAGAATTGAATGGACCGATGCGATATGATGTATTGTGACAATATGAGTTTTCCGGGAAAGCTTCCAAAACGTAAGTAAAATTCCATCTTTTTTGTTTCCACCCCTCCTCTGTCAAGTGGTTGAACCCCATAACCATAGTGACCGACTGCTCTACAGTCTGGTGTCTCGTGAGTTTTGAAAACCTCTCAGTAGAGATCTGCACGGGCCTGGCTCGGGCATATTTTCATTCACGGCACTCGCGGCGGACCGGGCTTAGTTACTACTCTTTACGGGCCTTGCCGGGTTCGGGCCTTACTTTTTTCCTGGGGGATCGGGCCGGGGCGATTTTTTTCTGTACAGAGCCGGTACTGGTTTCATTCCAAGTCTTCAAGGCCCAAAATTTTAAGTCCTAGTTTTGACGCAGCCCGTATGAAAATCATTGTCTCGGCGTGGCCTGATCCGTTCAAAGGCCAGTAAAATTAGGTCAGGCTCAAAAAATTTTGAAAAAAATATACACATTTTTAAATCGCTATTATTCTACAATTAAACATTCAAATTTATTCTTTTTTAAAGAATAGTAGATTTCTACGCTTATTAAAATATAGCTAAATGAAAATATAAGAAAACATGTGAGAAGGAACCTGTCTATGACGAAATCCTGTTATAAACTGAAAAACGTGTTGATCCATAGAAAATTAATATACTAATATGTAAGAATAGGATATATAATACATTTACAACTTGCTAAGAAGGGCACTTGTCTATAACGGATTTGTTTTTCTTTTTTATGCAATTCCGTTTTAGAAGATTTTACTGCATAGCATTTTTCAGATTTTTAGCACTTCAATACATGGAATATGGATTAACGATATTAATGATAGCGGATTCATTTACATACAAGAAATAGAGATTGATTAAAAAAATAAATGTCGCAGCCTGCGCCACTTCTATAAAAATGAAGATTATAAACATAAAAAAATAGTTAAGACATATTTTTGGCCAGAACTCCTCGTACGAGACAAATCTTTAACCAAATCGACATAAAAATCAATGTTTTGTAGAAATTCAATCGGGCAGGGCCGAGATTTTAACTTTTTTTCCGAGTCAGGCCGGGCTCGGGCCGAACTTTTAACTTTTTTATCGGGCCGGGCCTAGAAATTTCGGCCTGTGCAGACCTCTACCTCTCAGTACTGCAGTGTAGTGGTGTTTAAAATAAATAAAATCAGAAATATGTCTTCATTTCGAGAAATCTTGTATAAAAAACTTTTTGAAAGTTTCAAAAAGTCTGCATCAGATAAACCTTTGAAGGATATCCAATGTAAAATTAATGATGTGTGGCGGCAGTACAAAAAGTCTTCTAAAACTGACAAAGAGTTAGAGGTATTGGTGCTAAAAAGAATTGAGGACGAACTGCGTAAGGCAACCAAAAAGAAATCAGTCTTTCTTGATTATTTTATAAAGGTAATTATAATCAATTTATTCTTAAAATTTTAAATATATTTTATCATAACTTTAAGTTTACATAATTACTTGGAAAAATTGGAAAAAAGATACAAAAGATAAAATGACCGTGTAGCCTTGGCAAAACATGGTCAGTATGGGAATAAATAAAGATCAAAAGAACGTCAAAAAACGAGTTATTACTTTTTAAATATGGCGTAGCCAAGGTAAGACTTATTTTTTCTTTTCAAATAACTCAAAAAGTAATGCATCCATGGGGGAAAAAATTAAAAAATATGTTAGTTTTGTAGCAGATAATCTTCTAACTGTTTTCAAATTTTGAACCTTACTAAAAATGAAATGTAACCCAATTGAATTGAAACCAATGTATCTCAAATTCAAAAACAGATAAATAAGGTTTCCAGTAATCTCAAAAAAGGAAAAACAATCCTTAAAAAGGAAACGACAAAATGCTGAATACCAAAGAAAACATCGAACCACCAAACGAACAAAACTTGGAGAAATCTGCCATGATAATCCAGACATTAAAAAAAATAGCTTTGAGGGAATCAGTAGGAAGACCAAGTTTAAACAACCATTATTACTTAAAGCAATAGCAGACATAGCTATTATTGGAAGCGCTGCAGATGCAAAAAGAAGAAACAAGTCCGAAGTGTCAAAACTCTCGATGACTTGACTGCAAAACTGAAAAAGGTTGGTTTTGCAATAAGCAGGAGTAGAACATATCTTCGTTTGCTTCCAAAAAATTCCTCAACCATCGAGTGTCAAAGACATGTCACCACAGTGCCGATATAACTTTCTTGGATTCTGGCTGATTATCACCGATCTCACATTGATACCCAATTTGCAGTAATATCCATCCATTATTTAGAAACTTTAGCTTCAATTTTTGGACCCATGCAAGTGTTTCTTCTTTCACATGATGACAAAGCGCGCCTACCTTTGGGAATTACAGCAGCCAATAAACAGGCTCAGATACTGATGCATATGGAGTATCGTGTATCCTTAAGCGATCACGACTGAGTCATCGCTGAACGCCGCAAACTTATCCCATGTGTTTACGCTGGTATTGTGATTGCTCCTGGTATGGCAGGTCAAAGTAAAGCCATAAATAGGTTATTCTGATCCAACGTTAATAGCTATAAGAAGTGGGAAACACAGTTCTTCCACACCAAATACTCATGCTCAGGATTTTGAAATTCTATTAATACTCAAAGATTTTGAAAAATTAGTGAAAACAGAAGAGGGTTTCATCAAACCTGTAATCATAGTTACGGTTGATGGAGAGCCAGTCGAGAATCCCCGCTACCAGAAAGTTATATCGTTTGCTATTAACCATTTCAAAAAGCATGATTTGGATGGAAATTTCATTAAGTGCAATGCTCCTGGAAGAAGTGCATATAATTGAGTAGAAAGGCGAATGACACCACTCAGGCGAGAACTGTCTTGTCTTATACACCCTCATAACCATTGTGGTTCCCATCTCGATGAGAACGGTCGCACTACTGATGAAGAAATGGAGCAAAATAACTTAGCATATGCTGGTAAAACTCTCACAGATGGCAGATATCTGGAACTCATTAAACATTGACAGTTATCCCGTTACTGCCACATATGTTGATTCAGGAAACTAGAGTCTCTTGGTTATGACTTGGATTGGTATTCGAAGCTCGTACAAGAAAGTCAATACTTGCTGCAAATTGCAAAATGCGAAAAAAAGAATTGTTGCTCTCCTGCACGTAGTGGATTATTTCGTATATTAAAAGGACGATTCATTCCTCCTCCAATTAAAATGATACAATCGTCAAATGACATCATTACAAGTGAAGAGGGGGAATTTATAGATTTAAGTCTCCGTCTGGCCTTAAATCTGAATAGTACAGAAAAGGAATTTTTAAAGATGCTGTATGATTATTTTTGCTCTTCCATAAAGTTCACGCAATTATCCGCAAGAACTTGTGGAAGTTGTGGTCAATATCATGCATCTCAGAAGTCAGCAAACAGACACAAAAAAATTCAACAGAGTGAATAAAGCGAGAAGGACTGCCTTATACGACCATTGAGAATTGCTGCTCGTCGAGCAAATGAACTTATGCGCTTCGTAAGATTCATGGAAGATGTTGAGTGGATCAATGAAGATGAAGTTGATAAAGATTGCATCCGAACAGTAAGCGATGAAGATAATCAAGTAAAACTGGAAACCAATATCATAACAGATATGGAAAAATGGCTTGAGCAGCCGTGGTCAGCATCGGGATATATATTGTCATGTTCAAATTTAAATTTTTCAAATGGCTAAGTTCTTCTAAAATTGTGATATAAGAAATTTTCTTAAATAGAATTGTAAAGAAATAAAACAAGCGTTTATTATTATTTAGTAGTTATATTAGTCGAGTAGAGTTTTTTAATTTGTATTGTGTCCTAATTTTTTTTAAGGAAGGGGGGGGGGGGGTTCCAATTTTCTTACGTAATTATTAAGGGGGGGTTCGCGATTTGCTTATTTTTGCTGACAAGGGGGGAGGGGGGGTCAAAAATAGTCAAAAACATGCTTACGTAATATTTGAACAGCCCCTAAATAAGTACACTAAAAAAATATCCTTTTATTAAACAACATATTATACTTGAAAAAAAAATAGCATGGTTCATTATTTTAACATATATGTATCCAACAAAGATAAGTAATGTAAAAAAGTTATGCATATAATATCCATACATAATATATAAGATTTAATTTTATGCATTATTTCGTTTATTGCTTTTTTCACAATCCTTGCATTTCAGGTAATAAATATCTTGAAAATAATTTTAAAACGACAAATAAAAATATGGAAAAAAAAAAAACATTTTCCTTCATTAAATAACACGTTACACATGCAAAAAAAAAAAAAAAATTGCAAGAAAAATAGTATGGTTTATTATTTGAACATATATGTATGCAATAAATATAAGCAATTTCAAAAAGTTATGCATACATTATATATACATAAAGTATATGATATAATTTTATTCATCATTTCGTGGTTAAATTTATTAATATTCAAATACAGAAAACTAAAAATGTCAAAGAAAAAATATGAATAAATTATATATATATATATATTATATAAAAATTTTACTTTTACTATTCATTTAAATTATTCTAAATTGCCGGCTTATTCATTATTTCCCTTTTTCTTAATACTCTCTATTATTTATTTCTAATTAAATTCCTATAAATTAAAACGCGTATCTTAATAATAGTCTTATTCAAAAACTTAATCTAAACTTTTAATCCTTTCATTAATTTTTATCAGCTACCAAACTGTAAAATTCTGAGCGCACTTACATTATTTTTCGAATGTTTAGAAATTTTTTTATACATTTTTATTTTATTCCATCTCAATTTTCCCGCCTGCCTGGCCAGCGTCAGCCGAATCACGTCGGAATTCTTCCGTCAGCAGCGCCGGGGTTCATTACTATGACGTTTCTCGATCGCTCTCCATTTGTTGAGTGACGGATCGCAGTTCCTTTCGTCTCTCGCTCATGAATTTGTTTGGTTAGTCTGACGGTTGCATTTCAATCGGAATTCCTCCGCGTATTCTAATAAAACTCTCCAGCATGAGCTCAGAAGAAGATTTTTGTGCTGTTTGATTGTTTACTTAATCTGTTACCTGGTGTCCAAAGTCACGTAGAATATTAAAATCGTTCTTTATCATCTTTTTCGCATGAATAATTAGTTCGTGCTCAAGCATGATGGCTCTAATAATTCTCACCCTGTGGGAATTGTTTATGTTGATATGTCGTGATGAAATAAACAGTTTCCAATAACTTCAGCCTATGTTTTAATTGGGAAAACCCCGGATTTCTTCATCATCCCTTTTTCACCACCCATGCGGTCTAATCTGCCTTGACTGTATCATGAACCAACGGTTGTTTGATTGGACTTTATCAATCTTATCACTATCAACAACCGATAGAGTTGATTAAATAAGTCAACTGAAGTATTCTATCGGTCCACAGCTGTTAAATTTTCACAGAGTTGACACCTCCAATAGCGATGCTTGCACTAAGAGGTACGGCTGCTATACAACCTCACCAATGGCTGATTAAAATATAGTACTAATACAGCAATATGTCGTAAAAAGCACGACGTGATTGTTCGACTTAACCCATTTATTTTTTACGTAATATATGTAACCAAGATAACAGTAGCTTAACATTGAAAATTTGCAATGATTTGTATTTGATGATTTATAATAAAAATATTACATACTTATAATAATTTAAACTTTTCAAGAATTTGTGTAAAAATGTCTGAAACAGTAAAAACTAGAATAAGCAAAACTTTATAGGATGCAATCTGAAACCGAAATTAAAGTTATATGTAGTAAATTTCTTTTTAATATTCTCACTAAAAATTAAAATTTCCTCATATGGGATTTCAATTATTTTATCATAAAAGCGTTTTCATGTAAATTTGAATAACATATCCATCGAGGACAACTTTATTTTGTAAAATTCTAATCTTATCTTAAACAGCAGGTAGAACAGTTAAACATTCAACAACAAGACTTAATTATTTTTTCAATATTCTCTGGCAGTACCATTTTAAATACGTTAAACTACAGATAGAATATATTCAATCTATTTTAATAAAAAAATCTTTACAGTAAGTACATTTTATGCACTCAATTTAATGACAGTTTTTCAGAAAGGAAATCCTTTTGGGAAAAAACGAAGAATGAGTTATTAATTTCACAATTTTTTGTTCGTATGTTAATTTTTTAGCTTTAGTTACGAATTGTTTGTTTCTTTTATCGTGGATTTTTCTCACTTTATTCTTATTTTTGCATTTACGTATTATTTAATTTATGTTTTTTTAAATGACAATTTTATTTCATGGCACTTTGATTTCAATAATAAAAGGACTAAACCCAAATATGAAATAATAATAAAAAAATCTTATTATATCAAGAAGATCAAATAAGTAAATATATAAAATACCCTTTATTAAGCACATACATCTAATATTTTAACATTTAAATTAAATAGCAGTAATTAAATGTGCAATGTCCTCTACTGTCGAACATTGGTTCGTCCAATATTTGGTTGATCTGTTTAGTATCAACTTCCTCTACGTTGTCATTTTCTGTACAAGTCTCATTTAAATGCGCACCCTGATAGACCCCATTAAAAGGGGGCAAATAGTTTGCCACGGGCTGAAATCTAAAAGAGGACATTGAACATAGTTTTGTCAGATGTAGCTGATATCATGTATGTATTATGTGATGTTTTTGGAATGAACACAGTGCTGTATTTGGAATCGTCGCCCAATCCCGCCTCATCCAAGTTAACTAACCCGTAAGCACACGCGTCGGGGTAGACTTTTTCTTTGAAAAAAGGAATAATTTAGAAAAAAAGCTTCTGATCTGCCTTGCACCTTTCTAGGTCCAAGTCAAGAAGTGATGGGTGAAGGAATGTCGTTTCTTCGTTAACTAAGAGGGGGAAATCCCCCGCTTTTAAGAACGTTTCCTTTCGATACGTTCATTTCTTACGGAATAACAAGCACTCAAAAATATTTAATGAAAAAGTAACATAAAGGCTACTTGTATATATTGATGAAAGGGTATTAAATGTAATTAAAATTAATTTTAAGAAATAATTTATGCTTTAAGGTGTAAAAACAATCTTTTGGATATTTTCTTTAAAAAAGTGATTTTTAACCCTCCGAGCGTTTTGCAAAAGGGTAAAATTGTAATGTTGTTTTCTTTGCATTTTGTTTTAAATGCTAAGAAAATATGATTCTTTCAACATTATAAAAAAAAAACTCAATTACAAATATAAATGTAATCCATAAGAGTATTAATCATTCTTCAATGTATATAAAATTCCTTAAATCTATAGAATTATATTATCTTAAATATTGTTTGTATTGCTGTGAAACCTGGAGCTTAGTGAACGGAATAATACGCCCCAAACACTTAGAGGGTTAAAGAAACTGGTACAAAATTTGTTAATAAATATAGAAAGTTTGATTTTTTCCTTAATAAGAAGTAAAATTGATGAATTTTACAATAAACAACAGTAGATTTGTTGTTAAAATGTAGTCAGCCAAAAATATAATGGAGAGAAAATGGAATGAAATTTATCCCATACGTGTGCTAACATTACAAAAACAGGCGATCGTGATTACGTGTTAAAAATTCTTCCTGGATTCCCTTGAAGACCATTCTCTTCTATTACTATAATATTGTTTTAGAAAACATCGACGGTTTCCTTTGTCTAGTTTTTGGCGCGAGTTTTAGTTTTTTTCTTGTCAGTTCCTTTGACCATATCTTTTCGAAATTTCTATGGTAATCGGGTCCAAGAGGCTTATCACCAAAAGCACTAGATCGGATATCGGGGAACTTGAAGTATATTTCAATGATGTTTGAAAGATTTGATCGATCATACGGGTCTGGGTTGAGCAAGAAATTTCAGACTATCAACTATGCATTTTTCTTCTTTTTTAGTCAGCCATGGTTTTCGTCCTTGAACTTTATGGATGGGCTTATTAATAAAACATCTTCTTTGCGTTGGTTATGTAATGTCATACTCAGGGCTTAATTTCTAACAATAAAAGTACCGGAGCCCTAATATTCTGCGGTAATGCCGGCACTAACAACTGTCCCTCCTAACTAACTCCCTCCCCCCCCCCCTCCCCTGTCACACCAATCTGCATATTTATATTATTTGCAAAATTCAAAGCATTTTTTTCTTTAGCAAAATAAAAATTTTAAATATATCTATCAGCATGCCCTTAGCTGTCAACTATTCTACTTTTTAGTTAGTACTTCTTCTGAACAGTAATCTTTGCCTAATTTTAATGTTAATTAATTGCAAAATTATGCGATAAAAGGTAAGGATTATGATTCGGGAATAGAGTTAACGCAAAAAAGGGATAGTTCGCAGCTATGCATTTTTTATGAAAAAATGAGTGAAATGTACATAAATTAATTTATATGCTGAAGAAGAATGTTTTTAAATTTCCTATAAAAGATGCATATCTTAAACTATAATCGATTCCTTTCGCATAACAATCTTTTGTGGTGAGTCCCAGAAAATCAGATAAAATTAAAAATTTCGCTCCGTTATCAGAAAGATTCGAGACTTTTATAGAAAAAGAGTAAACACTGCTCGATTGCTTTCTATCAGAATGGTAATTATATCTACTTATAAATGAAAGTGACTTCGTAAAAGTGCAGAACAGAGCCTTAGCATGGGCAGCGTTCATGATACAAAACAAATAGAAACGTCACTAATGTGATTTTTATACTCGCACTTAATAGAAGACAAAAAAAAAAACTCCAACAAACAAAAAGTCAAGCTGATGCCCGTTGGCTAAAAACAGAAAATATTCTTTTCAAGTTAGACATCTAAATAAAAAATAAAATAATAAAATTAACCAGCCAATTGAAAATTATCCTACCGTCACAAATGAAACTCAAACTGAAAGCATATTCATTGTTCGGTCTCTTGAGAGGCGCCGTTTTCAACACATCGGTCGCCGCTATCAATGCCATAAATTTGCAACTTTTACTAGAATAGAAAAACGCGATTTCTGTTTTCCCTTCATTCTGATAAAAATAGCTTTAAAATGATTTGAAATAGAATATAATACGTGATTTTGAAGGAGGAAAAGTTTTTTTTTTTTTTTTCTATACATGAATAAATAAAATTTTGAATGCTAGACAGATTGAGCTCGAGCCAGTCCAAGCACAGAAACTGATATTGAACTTGAGAACGTTTCATCTCCATCTCCTACGTGTGCGACACATTACGTCACATTTAAATGTATTGATAAAAAAAGAACGCAAAAGCTTGGAGATGGGAAGGAAAGGAAAGGGTTATTTAAGCTTCGGTTTTTTGGAAGAGCTAATGCACTGCGTTCCGGAGCCCGGTATTTATGAGTTCCGTTAAATTACGACCAATATTTAAATATTTACTGAAAACAGAGAAGTATCAGAGCTGGGCTCCAGTGGGCTCCGGCGCAAATTAAGCCATGGAACTCCGAAGATGCAGCAAAAATTGTTTTCCCTTCTTCTGCAACGTTAATTGCTAACATCAAACTTTCATCATAATAGGATTCAGTTGTCTTTCTAGTCATTTGTATCTGTAAAAATGTGTTTTTATTTCCAAATTTAGTAAAAATTGTCAATGTATTTTAAAACAATTTGTTACTGGTGGATATAAATTATGTAAAGACAAAGAAGATTAATATGAGAAAAATACATGCTATAAGAAATTTGAGTCTATAGCTATAAACAGGTAAAATGATACAGTGTATTATAGATATTTAAGCAATTTGGGAAAAGTATTTAAATTTGAACTGAACTGTATTATTTATGTCAACCATATAAATATTATATAAATATTTGTGAGTACAGTATCATAATTTTCTGAAAAAATAAACGCTTTTACTATTTTTGTGTAAACATAATAATAGAATAACTACATTTATTTATTTATTCAATCTATTATTGTTGAAAGTCTTATAAAATGTATTGTAGGAAGTAAATTTGTTTGCCTAATTTAATGACAAGTTTTTCAATGAGAATTCCGATGGGAGAAATCCGAGGATGTATTATAATTTTCAAAAAACTTTTGTCTATTTCATAGTTCTGCTTACGTGTGACTTTTCCCCCATTGTATTCTGATCCACTGTATTTACTTTCCTTGTATATTTCTGCTTTATTAAACAACACTTCCCTGATGACGCTCACATTTGAATAATAAAATATTTAAACAACTTGATGTAATAAACAGTTTTATCGTCTTTTTTAGAGATTTTTTTATCTTTCAACTACTTTGCATTTTATTTAATTGAAAAAAATTGTATTATAATTAATTATGTATTTACTTTTTGCACTAATTGTTGGACAAGAGACTGTTTTAATGTTATACATTTGAAAATTGTGATTATTACAGTTTAACCCGATCAGCGACCAAAATTTCCTATGTCGTCTTTTTTTTTAAACATGCTTTCTTTAACCCTTTCAGCCTTGGCGGTCACATATGTGTTCATTACTTTTAAAAAGCTTTAAACTATAAATAACGCCTTGCAGATACGTAAAAACCTCATAATCACATATGTGCGTTCTATATTTTGACTTTTTAGTGGACAAGTAGCGCCATCTAGCTTTGAAATAGTAAAAAACAAAAAAAAAGTTGACAATAGTTTTAAACTTTTTGGACTTTAAGAAAAAAGTCAGGGCCGAAAGTGTTTAAACTTAAATTAGGGACTACTTTTCCGGATGAATAATTTGTGATAAACAATAAAAAATACTAGTATAATTTTATGTCTGTTAAGTCCTGTTGTAATACGACATTTTCTAAAAGTCTTCAAAAATTCTTCCTTCGACTATTGGCATATGCAAAGAACGCGAAATAACTACATTCGTTAGGTTTCAGAAACTACGATATTCGTTAAATTTCAGTAAAACCTAACTTCTGTGATTTGGTTAGTTACTTTTAATTTGATTAGCGTAAAAGGGATTTTTACCCCAACTGAAAAAAAATTCAGGGCTGAAAGGGTTAATATGCAGTTTTCCTTAACTAAATGAAATTGTTGATAAAAATAAATATCAGAGTTAGATTCTGCATTGAATTTCGTATAGGATATAATCATGTCATATTTCATTATCACTTTATTTTGAAGTTGATTTTACGGAATCCCAAACCGCTCTAGTGTACAATACGAAGATACCAATCCGAAGTCTGGAGTCCACAGGTTAAAACGAAATAAGATACTATTATTTTCTGAAAATATTCTAGAGCTTTTTCATATATTAAAAGATATATTCACAATATCTACAATTAGCACTTGCTTTTATAACACAGCTTATATCTCTCTATTCAAAAACCACTCGGATGTGCCAATCTCCAAACTTTCTTTTACCTCATACATGGTAATATTAAAAAAGTTCTTACACATGGTTATATTTCAACGTCATTACCTCAATACTACACCAAGTTCGATTTTAATCTTAAATTTCTGCTTCATTTTACTAATCGGAGTGAAAACGAGTTAATCTCGATCACGAAATTTAATAAAATCAATGTTTTTCCTTATTGTTTCCTTATATTCCGATGTTTTTCCTGTAGTGAATCAGCTGTTTCCGAATCATCGAAATGGATCGAAGTATAGTATCTCTCGCTGAATGAGCCGTCGATGCGCAACATACGAAAAATCAAGAAAATTGCACTATCACAGCAGCCCCTTCCGGACGAATATACTCATTTTCAACTGTGACTTGACGTCCATAGTCAAAAACATGTGTTTGTGTATGAAGTTTGGTTCAAATCTATGAATAACTTCCCACACTTTTCGATGATTCAATGACAAAAATAGCACAAAAATCGCTATTACAGTTCCTCCTTCCGGCGGAATATCGCGAAATTCAGGTGGGACATGCTGGCGATAGCCAAAAAATATATATGGAATTTTGTTGAATTCTATGCATAACTTTATACACTTTCCGATGATTCAATGACAAAAATAGCACAAAAATCGCTACTGCAGTTTCCCCTTTCTGTGGAATATCACGAAAGTCAAGTGGTACCTGCTGGCCATAGCCAGAAATTATATATGGAATTTGGTTGAATTCTATGCATAACTTCATACACTTTTCGATGATTCAATGACAAAAATAGTACAAAAATTGCTATCATAGTTCCCCCTTCCGGCGGAATATTCCCAGACTCAAAAGGGACCTGATGGCCATAACCAAAACCATATAAATGAAATTCGAATTAATTCTAACCATAATTTCATATAATTTTCAATTGTACTTTGAGGACAACCGGGCAGACAGATATTTTGTATAAAGACGTTTTTTTGAGATCTCCTCGTAAAATGTGTAAATCCGTCAAAAATCTGAAATCGAAAAACTTATCTATAACAATATTTTCCTCTATTGTAGATAGAAGAAAGTAAAACGTAACTAACACTGCTACTACTGTAATTGAATTTTTTATAACCTTTTTATTTTCTAGGCTTAACCTTAAAAATTTTTCTCAGCGCCGTGATTTGATACATCCGTTCACTAAGCTGTAGGTTTCACTGAAAATTGAAGCATTATATAAATTAATTCTGCAGACATAATAAAGTGTTAAAACATTGAGTAATGATTAATATTATCAAGGATTATATTCATATGCGTAATATTTACGTTTATAGTATGTTGTAGAGATGGGAAATATAGTTACTTTTGGTTAACAGGTTACATCGTTCCACACTTGTATAGGTAACAGGTTCCAACAACCTGTTATTTTTATAACATATAACTAATCGTGCGTATCCGGTCAACGGATGTTTTAATAAGAAGGCTTTTAAACAAAATGTTTGGAATAATTTTTTGACATAATTATAAATGCTGTTTTCTATTGAGATGAATCAAAATTAGTTTGTGATTAAAAACGTAATTTTTGCAAGACAAAAAGTTACCTAGTCATGATACTTTGAATTTCATGCATTTTTAGCGATTTCTGACACTAAAAACGTGTTTTTCTATTTATGGTGATTAAAACATTGAAAATTCATAAAATTCTAAGTATCATAACTCAGTAAGTTTTGACCCTAAAAGAACACATTTTTGCTGTTTCACTTGTTAGAACATGGAAAAAAGTTTTTTAAATAAAACTTATAGGACATAGGCATTGTATAACATTTGTAATTTCTCATCTATTAGAAAAGTAATTATTGTAATGTAAATCGATTTTTATGTGATGCAGAACAAATCGCAATTGCAAACAATTGATGCAGAACAAATATACCTTTAAAACTAACGGTTTAGAAATTAGTTATTGGAGATACCCTGTATAATAATTAACACAGTTTTAACAACACGATTTCTAATCCCCCCCCCCCCCAAAAAAAAAGAATCATGCATACAGCATAGATTATGAAGCACTTTCCAACACATTCAGAATACCATAACAAAACATCACAATTGACAAAGGTGAAAGATGACGTTTTAATGAAAAATTTGGAAAGCACATAATGTATTTGAAAAACACGATTTCTGCCATTACCATGAAGAGTCATTAAAATGTATGGGTTTTTTTTCAGCCCTGTATAAGATCTTCAGATATGTATGTATACTACATAGTATGCAAAAAGTTAGTTCAGTTAAACGCATAATACATTTTAAAATTTCCACTCAGCAATTTCAACCAATAAACGAATGTTGTTGAGAACTGTCGTTCGACCTTGTATATGATCTGGAATTCATACACACCAAGTAATATTTAAAAAAAATAGCTAAATTTAAAAACGCATACCACAATTGAAAACGCTCTTCCTAGCAATTATCGTTCGTGGCTTCAAAAGTTCAATTATTGTTCATTTTCTTCGGTATCCAAATACTTTTGTGTGTTCCTGTAAATAAACGATAAGTTATATGCACACCCTATTCTATAGTAAGAACCTTGTAGTACACCTCAGTGATTTATATCAATTTCAATATGTTTTAAATACTGTAATATCATTAAAATACACAGCAAGCGATTTCCCCCCATGTACCGTAATGTAACGGAATTCTTTTGAGTGGCCCTGTAAATGAACCAAATATGCTATACACACTTCCTTTACAATACCGAACATGCCATACTAAACCCAAATAAGATATATCCATTTCATGGCAATCGAACTAATATTTACACGAGTTAAAGAAAGGACAGACAGACGAACAGACAATCTGAATTCATAAACACTTTTCAACTACGTTGGAAAGTATTAAAAAATAGAAATTTGATTCCCGACTTCATAGCAGCCATATCTATCAACACATACTCAAAGCTAATTTCACAAGAACATAAAAATATTATTTATATACTTTTAATCAAATGCAATTCATCCAAACAAATTTCGTTTGTACAGATATATTTTTCAAATTAATTACAACTGTACTAAAATTAAATTTTCTCACAAATTATAGGAAGCTATTTCCTTTCTTTTTTTCCAGCAAATAAAAAAAAATGACAAAACAAAAATAATAAAAAAAACTTTGCCAAAAAACAAAATTTATAGTGCCGGAATCCCCCTCGCCCCCACCCTATCCCCTAAAAAAACAAACTCCATGAGTACCTAGTAAAAACCCTTTAAATATTCAAATAAACCGCCAACACAAAACGCTCCATTCTTTACAAACACATGAAGAGTAAATAAAAACTCTTAGTCAAATGTCATTTCACTCCGAAAAAATTACCTATTTAGATAAATTTATCCTGCAGCGTATTTTTTAATTTAAAAGACTGTTGTACCAAATGTTTCGAAATAAGAAAATGATATATTGACCGCAGAAAATTTTAACAGATAAATAACTGCAAAGATGTTCTATATCTTTCTTTATTCAAAAGCTTATTAAGCAATAAAAGAACTTTTTTATATGTCAAGAACTACATTTACTGATGGCGTGATTCAGAATGAATTAAGGAATCTGCGGTTAGTTTCAGCTGCTCTCAGTTGAAATCAATTGAAGTTTTAGTAGCTAAACAATGTTTTGTTATTTTTGGAAATAGATTTCCTATTCAAAATCGGGAAGTAAAATTTTTAAGAGATAAAATTATAAATAAATGTATTTTATTTAAATATTGCAAAAAGGTACTTTTTATAAATTTAATGAATCTGAACTCCTGTTTCGCCGCATTTTTTAAAGGGGGGGGGGGAATCAATGCTTTTTTCATTTACATAATATAAATGAAATATATTGCAAAATTCAACAATAATCACTCGTTGAAAATTAGAAGCAACCCCCCCCCCCCCCCAAATAAAAGAAAAAAGCACGAAAATATATTTTTAGTTGAAAAGAAATTGCTCAGATCAAAGTTTAGACAAAACTTTCATGGGTTTTATAAGTCAAATTTGACTTTTTGTTATGGAAATGCTAAATGAAGACAATATCTACGATTCATGAATACAAAACATGTCAAGCATGAGCTTTTTTCTTAGAAATTTACAGATGTTTTCCTGATTTACTATTTGTGCCAGTGTTTCGTTTATGCTCTAATTTTTGCCATCAGAATCGGTGAGAGTATGTGATGATGCTGATGACCCAGCACCAGGCACCAAGCCGAAAAAGCGGTTAATTAGTGCTGCAAGTCATTACTATTCATGCATTAGGGTTTGGTGAAATACAAAATAAATTTTTAACACAACACACCTAACAGAGTTGTCCATAACTAGAGGGTGAAGATGGGCCAAACTGGGGGCGCACGTCTGAAAAGAAGAGATCGAGGACTTTTTTGTTAATATTGTTCTATTTTAAAGGCACGAAATTGAATTCTTGATTAAGGCAAATGAATAAAGACGCTGCCATTTAAAACCATATGTTATTTAATTAACAGGGACTTTTCGGTAACATAATAATTCAATATTAGGTTCCAGCATAGTAACTGGGTTTTTTATCCTAATACGTTAAATAATGCCCATCCCTAGTATGTTGGAAAAATCCTTCTTTTTTCATTATTAAAAAAAGGAATAAAGAGAAAATAACATTACAATTTCGCCTCTTGTCAAAAACTATTCATTTAAAACTATTCTATTGTGCCAATCCCAAAACTTTCTTCTATCTTAGGCATGTTAATACTTCAAAATTTGCTATCACAGTACCAAAATTAAATGACCAATCTATGGCCATAATGAGGATTCTAAAGATATAGGTTCATTGAATTGTGTACGTTTAAAAAGGACGTATAATCATCGCATTTTTCAAACAAATCATTGAATTTCGGCACTCCATCTTAGGTGTCTGCAATCAAAATTCCCAACGCAAAGATCATGAAAGCGGCACCTATTCGGCAGTATACACATAAGACTAATAAGGATTTATATATCGGAAACTGTAACAGAAATATGACGTTTCATTAAATTCCATGCATTAGTTTTTAAGGTATAGCTATTGTAAAAATCGTGAAAAATGCAGTATTGCAGCTGCACCTGTTATATGATTTACACGAAAATCTAATCAGCGCCAACTTATGTCACGATCTAACAGAATATAAAGTTGTAACAGAATATGAAATTCCGTAGTTCTTACACGACTATTGCCAAAGTCCTGTAAATCCTAAAACATACAGAATACCAGAGCCATCTGTTGAGATATTTACCCCAAAATCTGATCAGAAACAATTTATATCAACGTCTAACTGAATCTGAAGTTTGCTGAACATCCGTCCATAGTTCTTGAGATAGAACTATTGCGAAAATTGTGAAAAATGCTGCACTGCAGCGTTTAATTGAATCTGAAATTTGATGAGAATCCTTGAATTAGTTCTCCAATAAAGCTATAACGAAAATCGGAGAAACAATGCAGCAGAGGAGTGCTACTTGTTGGGATGTTTACGCCAAAACTTACCAGGTTAACCTGTAATTGAATCTGAAGTTCGATGAAAATCCGTGCATTAGTTCTTGAGATACAGCTATTCTTGCAAAATGCAGCAGAACAGCGCCACTTGTTGGGCGATTTACACTCAAAACTGATCAGCACCAATCTATATCGCGGACTAAAAGTTTTATTAAATTCCGTGTACTAATTCTTGTGACAGAGCGCCCAGCAAATGTTTGTCGTGCACAGACAGACTGAAATACAGACATTTTCATAAAACAGTCAAATCGTTTTCAGGACCCTCTAAAACTTAAAGATCCGTCCAAAACCGGAAGCCGAAATGTTATAGTACTTTTTTCTTGTAAAGATAAAAGAAAGTAAAAAACAAAACTGGTAGTTATATAGAGAAACGTAGGATAAACACATTGAAAACAAACAATTTTTAAATGAAAGTGTTATTTTCAGCGCAATTTAATTTTGAAATTGGCCAAGATAGTTCAATTACATAAATTTTTATTTTAAAATTTATTTTTCCTTTTAGATTTTTTTTTCTATTTATTGATCTATCTTTTTGAAATGATAAGAAATAGCCCCGACACAAGGTTTGTGTTACGTGTGCTTTAACATTTTATTTGACTTCAAACAAGTTTGTGTTTGATAACACACACTCACAAAAAAAAAAAAAAAAAAAAAATCTTTTGACATATTAAAAGAAAAAAATATATTTCAAACACGCATGAAATATATCTTTAAAATATTTCTTAACAGTTAATCTATAAACACTTCAAAAAATACCAAAGATATTTTATAAAATTTTCATGATTTTTAATACACTGAACTCTTCACATGTATTTTTATAAACCACATTTTAGTGAAGTATATATAATTAAATGTTTTAAGCTGTAAAAATAGTGTACTCCCTTATGGTTTCTCCACGAGCTCTTATGCTCGAAGAATGAATATATTTGAATATTATCGTCGAACTGCCGTTTATATGCGTTTTGTCTCTCACATTATTTATTCACTGTCTTTTGTTACCACAGATCCCTGAGGGATATAGCAAATTCACACTTACATTTCTGTTTTAGAAAATGTAGAAAAACTTATTTTTCTGATAAAAAGTTCCGAAATATTTCTCACAAATTTGTTCGGGGAAAACTCTTAAGCGCTTTTAGATTAATATGGTATGAAAATTTAATGGACACGTACTAAGTTGATAGAATTTTGAACGATAATGGAGTACTTTCGTAAGTGAAAACTTTAGCATACAAATAATTTTATTTAAAAAATGCTTAGAAATAAAACAATATATTGAAATAAAATTATGACATTTTCTTCCCTTAATAGAAATTATTTGCAATAAAAGACAAATAAAAAAAAATACATCTGAAAAGTTTACAGTGCAATAACAATTATTTGAAAGTTAAAACCATTTAAACAGTACTGTGTTTATATATTGAAGCTTAGACTAAAATATTGATTTAATAGCATAACATTGTATGTACTCTTAATGAATTTTTTTTTCATTGGGAATATACAACGTTATGCTACTATGCCATAAACAATTCGTAGACATTTGAATGTAAAATTATTTATTTATTTTCAAAGAATCTACAATATTTTGCTATTAAGTCATAATAATTCGTAAAACTTTGAATATAAAATTGTTCATTTATTTTCATAGAAATAGTCAATATTACCCCAGTGTTTGTTAATAAGGATTTTACAACATTTCAAAGGCATTAATTTGCATCTGAAAAACTTTCTACGAAGTATGAAATGAATATGCTACTGGTTGAATGCCTGAAAGATCATGATCTTAAATTTCATTTCACTGAACCACCAAAATAATATGTCTATTTAACAATTAGAAATGTAATTAAAATAAATTACTATAACAAACTACAAGGTTATAGTTTTATTTTAAAACTAAAAATATTTCTCCTCACAATAGAGATTTTTAAATGTTTGATATGTTCCAGCTTGAATTGTTTTTTCCGGTGTCTGTTCTACTTCAATTTCGGCTTTCGCGCCATCAGAATTTTTTTTTGTGTGTGAATTAGATATGTAATTAAAATAAATTACTATAACAAACTACAAGATTATTATTTTATTTTAAAGGCAAAAATATTTCTCCTCAAATAGAGATTTTTAAATATTTGATATGTTCCAGTTTGAACTGTTTTTTCCAGTTATTGTTCTACTTCAACTACGGCTTTCGCGCCATCAGAATTTTTTTTGTGTTTTCCATTCGGTTGAAAGCTTAAGCTTACCCCTCCCACCTCTATTTCTATTTGAAACATGTGTTAAGATGACACAGATAGTTCCTATAACAGTTTTTGCATAAAAAATGTTTTAATAAAATTTCCAAGAAAAAAAGGTTTCGTAATTTTCAAAGATATTAATATAACCACAAATGAAAATTTACAGTTACCTCTTCCGATTTACCCATGATTCCGAAAAACATTTTTTTGTCATTAGAAACCTCAGAAAAAAATCTACTTTGAGATTTAAAGAATAATTTATAAAAGTTAAGTTTCTTTTGCTACCTATGCTTTTCGGAAATATTTCCGTGTGTTTTTATAGATCCGATCGTAGTTTTTAAAAGTGTATTAATCGGTTTTCTTAATCCAGAATGTCACTTATCAGATTTAACTTATCAGATTAAAGATTTTGAATTAGACACTTTCGGCTGCGTAATAGAATTTATGCATGCAAAAGGTAAGAAAAAAATATTAGTTTTAATGCTAATATTAATGACGTTAATTTATCATGTTTGTCATTAAAACATGTTTTTATACCATGAAAGTATATACTTAAGAATAGATAGCTCTGAAAAATATATATTCTGGGTTCACAAAGCTAAATTATACAGTATAAAACTATTCAGAAATGTTTTCGAAAACCGGTAACAGTAACGGAAACTTTGTTTTATAAGGGTCATTCTCGCAAAAGTGTACATCTTCAATACAAATTTTCCCGTAAAAAATTTTGTTTTTCAAGACATATGTTATCAATTTTAGAAACTTATCACCAGTGGCGTGGCGTGAAAATTTTCGGTGGTCATCGCAATTATTTAAGTTTGTGGTGAAAAATTATTAACTCTAAAATTCAATGGTTGAATGTTCAAAAAAGAAACTTTAAATCTTACCTTCACTTATACATGAACGCCAAATGTTCTGCTAAAACTGGATCGTAGAGTTTTAAAAGCTTATTAAGAGTTTTAAAATATTGCTTGGTCATCGCCGCATCCAGCGATGACCGGACGCCACGCCACTGCTTATCACTTACTGCAAGTAAAAATCAGCAATGGCTCAGATACGTTAGATTTATTTTTTTCAGAAACACAATTTTTTTATTAACATCATTCACGGAGGTGAACGTTATGCTACAGTTATGTTTGTGTGTAGTAAGACAAAGCATGAAAAACTATTTATTCTATTAGATATATAACTAAGGGGCAATTCTATATAAGAATGTATAATGAATTTATTTGGAATGAATAAAAAAAAAAAAAAAAAAAAAAAAAAAAAAATTCATCTCCCATCTGGAGCTTCTTTTCATCATCCATCTTTTATATGATATTCAATTCTTTTCTTTTAATGTTTTGAAGCAATCTTTTTTTATTTACAGTCATTGTACAGTCATTGTACACTAAGCATTTTTCTCTGAAGTATACATTTTCAAAATTAAGAGATTCGCGGAGGTGATACCACGGAGGTGAGGAACATGCTCTAAATATTAACCTACACATATATATATTGAATATTTTTTTGTTCTTTAAATCAACATCTGTTGATATAATTACACAAGCAGTATATAAGCAAATATCTTAGTGTTGATTTAATCACCTTGAATTTTCAGTTCACGGATGTGAGAATCTCCAATAAACATAGTTGCTTTTTTATAACAAAATCTAATACCTGACTATAAAAACAAACTTCCGACTTATAACTTAACAACAAAAAACACACTGGCTAACTTTAGCATCATGGGAAACAAAATATGATGATAATTTTGCCATTTTTTAACATGAAAATGCAACTTTATTGTTTGGTTCATGGGGGTGAGAATTTATTGTGTGACACTCCTTTTCGTACTCAGAAAACAAACAAAAATACAAAGAAAGTAATTAACTATGCTGAGTTAATTTACTCTTGAGATAGTAGTAGCTAGAATAATAATTATTTAACAATTTAGTTTCAATTAAATAAGTAATCAAACATTTTTCTTAGTAACATTGGGTGTCTGACATAACATGGAGGTGAGATTTCACATACTGTGTACTAAGAAAAAAAAAGTTTAAAGTCATTGTAAAAAACATATGCACACAACGCATTTACTCTTCTTTTACTTTCAATAGAAAAGATAAAGTAATTCAAAAATGTTCATGTCAAATACTGAAAAAGGCTTTGTAACTGGAATTGTATGCTTTTTGGAGAATGACCCATAAATGCTTCTTTAAATCTCAAAATTATATTGCTTGTTGAGGTTTCCATAAATAAAGAACGTTTTTTGGAATCGTAGGGTATCTCAGAAGAGGTTATTATACATTTTCATTCGTGGTTATAACATATTTTGCTGAATGAGAAACATCTGTCTTTTTTTACAATATACTTATTTATTTTTATTTTTAGTCTGTCGCCAGAATTAGTTCAATATTAGAAATTCTAAAAATCTAGCACCACTCATAAAAACATCTGTCTTTTTTACAGTATAGTTATTTATTCCCTTTTTAATCTGTCACAAGAATTATCTCAATATTAAAAATTCTAAAAATTGGGTACTACTCATAAAAACAACTGTCTGTTTTTACAGTATAGTTATTTATTTCCCTATTTAGTCTGTCAGCAGAATTAGCTTAGTATTAAAATTCCTTTTAATATGGTACTACTTATAGAAACATGTGTCTTTTTTTTACAGTATAGCTATTTATTTTCCTTTTCAATCTGTCGCCAGAATTAGCTCAGTATTAATCTATAAGAAATTCTAAAAATCTGGTACTACTCATAGAAACATCTGTCCTTTTTACTGTATAGTTATTTATTTCCCTTTTTAATCTGTCAGCAGAATTAGCTTAGTATTGAAAATTCTAAAAATCGGGTATTACTTATAGAAACATCTGTCTTTTTTTTTACATTACAGTTATTTATTTCCCTTTTTAGTCTGTCGCCAGAATTAGCCCTATATTAAAAATTCTAAAAATTTGGAATTACTCATAGAAATAACTGTCTGTTTTTACAGTATAGTTATGTATTTTCCTATTTAGTCTGTCGCCAGAATTAGCTCAATATTATTATTATTTTTTTTTTAATCTGGTACTACTTATAGAAGCATATGTCTTTTTTTTACAGTATAGTTATTCATTTTCTTTTTTAATTTGTCGCTGGAATTAGCTCAGTATTAATCGTTAAGAAATTCTAAAAATCTGGCACTGCTTATAGAAACATCGGTATTTTTTTAAAGTATAGTTATTTATTTTCCTTTTTAGTCTGTCTCCAGATTTAATTCAACAATAAAAATTCTAAAAATCTGGTACTACTCATAGAAACTTCGTAAACAAAAGTAAACAAGCGATAGCAGAACATTAATTATAATAGAATATTGACTAACAGTCGAAAATTATTACTGTACTTTTTTTTTTGTAATATCTAAATACACGAAAGTATAAAACACATGAAAACTTTTAGACATTACATTATCTTTAATTTTTAGACCTGTTCTTTCCTTCAAATTTATTTTTCATCTGACATTTTTGTCTATTGGTCGACGTGTCCTTTTGAAATTCTAACAAAAAATGAAGCATCAAAAATAGACGTGATACTAAGTTTGTTTTGTATCTACTACATTAATTAATTTAACTTCAAACAAGCTTGGGATTGATAATACCAAAAAAAAAAACCTTTGACATAATAAAATGAAAAGTTTTTCAAACATGTGTGATTTTTATGTTTAAAATATTTCTTCAATATGAACCGTCGTGGAAAAAAAAGTAAACACTCCCTGCTAATTTTGCAACAAATTTTTGTATAAGAAAGTTACTGGTACCAAACGTTTGGAAATAAAGTCTACTTTTAAATGATGAATATAAAATTTGCTGGGAGGGGGTCATCTACATATCAAAAGGAAACCAAACATTGTTTTTTTCAATAGCAATACCCAAGTTTTAAACCATAAATAAATTCTACTCTCTTTAATTAGCTTAAATTCAAATGTTCATGAAAATTGAACGATTAGTTTCCCATACATGAATTATTTTAAAATGAGTATATTTTAGGAGCTGTATCTAATTTTACGTTTCGTACTTGATGGCTGAAATATCACAGAATGCTATGTCACTTCTATTAATGTATTATTTGCTTTCACTTGCTTAAAATGCTTCGACTATTGTCAGTCCAAAAATTCCAATACAATAATATATATATTTTTCAAATTATGCTTTTCTGCAAATCAAAGACAAAGATTATTTTGACCTTTTTAAATCCTAATTAGAAAACTACTTGGAATAAAAAAATGAAACTGAGAATTTGCATAAATCAGGGCATAATAAATATAAATCTATCAAAAGAATTATAGGTTGCAATTAATATTTTCTTTCGAATATTAATTTCATAATTCATATTATAAAATTTAAAAAATTCCAAATTCAATGTATTTATGTTTGAATATGTGAATATTTATGTGTTATAACCACATAAAAATTATGACATTAGGATTATAATTTTACGCGATATTAATAAAAATGTGAAAATGTAATGTAACATTAGAAGCTCTAAATATTGAATGTTTATAATTCAAAAACCTATCATCCCAATGACTTAAAATTTCGTTTCTAGGCATACTTTGAACGGAAGATTTAAAATACAGTGTTAAAATTGGGTTGCATTGCAAAAAACAAAGTTCAGTCTGGTTTGAATTCGTAGATGACCCCCTAAGTAAATTTTATATAAGGTATCTGGCCCCATTATGGCCACCCTAAGGTTTGATTGCTTTTTTCATCATGTTAATATTATTTTTTCCGGAAACTATTTATGCTGTTGCTTAGAGGGATTAATGTGGTAAATAAAAGAAAAGACTTTCTACTTGTAATTATACTATTAAAAGTCACATAAGTTGAAATGAAAAAAGTGTCATATGGGCCAATTTGGGAACACACCGTTCTCAATATGGCCCACTTTGTAAATTTTTAGAAAATTGCTTAATAAAATTAGAAAATTAGAAAATATTATATGTTATAAATGATATGCATAATAATCGCAATTTTTTGAAAGCCAGGAAAATCACAAAAAAATTTAAAATTAAAACAATTTTTTTTAAATATATTTATTTTTACTAAGAAATTTATTAATTGAAGAACAGAAGTGAATCAAAATTATGGGTAATAATAAAAAAGGCAGCTAAATTAGTAGAAACGCAAATACACTGCTCAAAACAATTAAAGGATATTTGAAGTTTTATATAAAATAAAGATATAAACGAAATTTTTTTGCCGAAAATAGAAGAAGAGAATCACCAATGCAAATTTTTCTGGTTTTCAAACTGTGGAGTATACAAATTTTGAGTTCGACGTCAAAAACGTCGCTTCAGTGGCAGCGAATGAAATTTGACTTTCAACTGGATAAAAGAGAATGAAGACAAGGATGATCGGCATTCAGTCATTGCTTTGTTTCGATGAGTACGATGTCTCAGTGAAGTCATTTGACAGATTCAGAAGCTTTGAGAATTGTTGGTAGGTTAGAAGGGGGCCAAACTCAAGCCGAAGTAGCGCAAGCCATTGGAGTGTCACAAAGTGTCATTTTCAGGATCTGGAACCGTTTTTTGGAGAGTGGATATGCAGGCTGAAGACCAGGGCAAGGTCGTAGACGGGCAACAACGCCCAATGAAGATCGGTATTTAGCGTTAACAGCTCGGAGACACCGAACCATGAACGCTACTCTTCTCCAACAACACATTCGCTCGGCTACAGGCACCACGATTTCAACTCAGACTGTCCGAAACCGGCTCCATGCTGTAGGTCTGTATGCTCGCCGACCGATGGTATGTGTTAGATTAATATCAAGGCATCGTCGCGACCGCAGGGAGTGGGCAACCGAGCATGTCAACTGGAGGAGAAATGAATGGAGCAATATTCTGTTTTCTGACGAGTCCCGTTTTTCTGTTCATCCGGATAATAGGTGTATTTTCATCTGGAGGGACCGTGGCAGTAGGAATAATCCTGCGTTCGTGCACGAAAGTGTCAGATTTGGCGGTGGAGGAGTGTTGGTGTATGGTGGCATCTCCATTGACGGGCGCACTGACCTCTACATCATTCGAGATGGAGCTCTGACTGGTCGCCGATATAGGGATGCGATCCTCAGACCTATTGTAGTCCCTTACGCTGCAGCAATCGGAGATAACTTCATTTTAATGGACGATAACTGCAGGCCACATCGTGCAAACCTGGTGGAGGATTTCCTTTTCGAGGAAGGAATCGTTCGAATGGAATGGCCAGCATGTTCTCCAGACATGAATCCAATCGAGCACGTTTGGGACGCTCTAGGAAGACGAGTTTCTGGCCGCCAACAACCCCCACAAACTCTCCAAGAACTGGAAAGAGCTCTTCTGGAAGAGTGGGGCAGAATACCCCAACTCGTCATTAATAGCCTCATTGAGTCCATGCCTCAAAGGTGTTCAACGTTGCTGGCCGCCCGTGGAAACCATACCCCCTACTGAAAATGATTTTCTTTGAAGAAAACACCTTTTCTTATTCTTTATTTCTCATATGCACAAATTGTGTTTTTTTCCTTTAGTACACAAATGCGCAATAAAATGCATTTTTTCTGCCAAACATGTGTAATTTATTCTCATATAACCTACTATGTCTGTTGACCATGTATCAATCAGCTAAACAGTTTACCAGATACAAAATCCACCTAAAACTGCAATATTCTTTAATTGTTTTGAGCAGTGTATAACAGAAAAGTAACCCACCCTGGCTTCCGCCATTTTTTTATTTTGCCCCCAAGAAACGGGTATACTAAGAAGTAATGATAAAACTATTGATAGTATCTAAAAGTAGATTCACGATGTTATTATATTCATTTTTACTTTGTATTAAATGCTAACAAATATTAATAATACGAAATATTCCTTACCTTTAAGAAATAGAAACACGACTTTTTATGGCCGACAATTCTCCCCCCCCCCCCTCCCGCCAATAGTGCCGCCACGTGATGCGACTTTGCCTTTATTGGTTTTTTCCACTTTCTATTGTCCTGGGGGGTGGAACGTATACTGCCATCTATTGAATTAAAAAGAAAGTAAATTAAATATACGACGTGGGCCATATTGGGAACCAAGCCATAATGGGTATCTTACATAATTTAAAAGTACGCTTTATTTTCAGTCGTTAGGTACCAGTAACGTTCTTCTATTATATTTAGTTGCAGAGGTAATAGACGAGTTTACTTTTTTCCCACGACTGTACAACATTAAAATCATATCTATAAATATTTCAAAAAATAACAAAGACCTTTCGTAAAATTTTCCTTTAATATTCAACGATTTTTAGAAGATTAAAACCTTTACACGATATTTAATGAACACCCTTTTATGGAAATATTTGGAATTTAAATGTTTTAAAGTGCAAAAAATGGCGTATTCATCCTCCATAAGATCTTGTGCTTGAAGAAAGAATATATTTAAAAATAATGGTTATGTTGATGACATGCATTTTGTGTAACTCATTATTTATTCTACTGTTTTTTGTCACAAGCGATTCCCGAGAGAAATAACAAATTCACACTTAGACTTACATTTGAGCTAATGTCGAAAAACTTATTTTTCTGATAAAAAATTCCAAAATGTTTCTCAAAAACTTAATCAGTGAAAAACCTCAAAGGCTTTTAGTTTAGTTTAGCATGAAATTTTAATAAATGCTTAAAAAATTTATAGAACTTTGAATAATAATGAAGCGATGTCATAAATAATATTTAAAAATAATACATTTTTTGAAAAAATCTATTATACAGGGCTATTACAAATGATGAACCCGATTTAAAAAAATCCTATTTTCGAAACTACTGCACATATTACAATAAGTGATTCATGAATTTAAAGAGAAATATACCAAGTTTTTTTCAGTTACAAATGTTCTATGTTTGACCCTTTTGTTACAATGGTTCTGAATTCTACACAAATTCGTTCTTTAAGTTCTGACAGTGTCAAAGACATTGCTTATGTACCACCAATGCCAAAAGCAAAGTGTTCAGAACTAAAAGAAGGCATTTGTGAAGCTTTCAGAACCATTGAAAGAGTGATGCTACAAAATGTTTGGAACGAACTCGATTACAGATTGCACGTATGCCGTGTAACAAAAGGGTCACACCTCGAACATTTGTAATTGAAAAAATTAGTATATTTCTCTTTAAATTCATGTATCACTTATTGTAATATGTGCAGTAGTTTCGAAAATATGATTTTTTTATATCGGGTCCATCATTTATAATAGCCTTGTACTAACTACTATTAATAATAATATATTGAAACAAAATTTTGACTTTTTTAGACGTTTCCTAGAAACTGATTGCAATAAGAGATTTAAAAAAAAATACATTGGAAAAATTTACCTTAGGGAAAAATCTCAAAGAATTTTTGTTCAATTTGGCATGAAAATTCAACAAATGCATAAATCTTTTATAAAAATTTAAATGATAATGAAATGGTGCCGTAAATCAAAATATTAGCATAAAAATTTTTATTGAAAAAAGTTTCAGACATAAACCAATATACTGAAATAAAATTCAGATAGTTTTTTGCGTTTCATTGAAATTAATTGCAATAAGCGAGACATAAAAAAATTAATTGAAAAAATTTACAATAGGGACAAATTTCAAAGGATTTTGGTTTAATTTGGCATGAAAAATCAATAGATGCTTAAAAATTTTATAGAATTTACAATAATAATGATGCGATATTGTAATTCAAAATTTTAGCATAAAAATAATTTTATTGAAAAAAAATTCTTAAAATTAGCCGATATATTGAAACAAAATTTTGACTTTTTTAGACGCTTCCTAGCAATTAATTGAAATAAAAGATTTAAAAAAAAATGCATTGAAAAAATTTACCGTAGGGAAAAATCTCAAAGAATTTTGGTTTAATTCGACATGAAAATTTAATAGATGCTTAAATATTTTATAGAAATTTGAATGATAATGAAATGTTGTCGAAATCAAAACATTAGCATAATTTTTTTTTTAAATCTTTTTACACATAAACCAATATACGGAAAAAAAATTTAGACAGTTTTTGGTGTTTCATAGAAGTTATTTGCAATAAAAGAGACATAAAAAAAATGCATTGAAAAAATTTACAATAAGGAAAATTCTCAAAGGATTTTGGTTTAATTTGGCATGAAAAATTAATAGATGCTTAAAAATTTAATAGAATTTAAAATGATAATGAAGTGATGTCGTAAATCAAAATTTTATCATAAAAATAATTTAACTGAAAAAAATTCTTAAAATGAACCAATATATTGAAACAAAATTTTATCCTTTTTTGTCCTTTCTTAGAAATTATGTGCAAGAAAATATAAATAAAAAAATACATTTAAAATATTTGCAATAGGGAAAATCTCAAAGGAGTTTGGTTTAATTTGACGTGAAAATTTCATAAATGCTTGAAAATTTTATAGAATTTTGAATGATAATGATGTGATGTCGTAAATTAAAGCTTTAGCAAAAAATAATTTCATTGAAAAAATCCTTCGAAATACACCAATATACTGAAACAAAATTTTGACGTTTTTTGGTGTTTCCTAGAAATTATTTGCAAGAAAAAATAAATAAAAAAATACATTGGACAAATTTACAAGAGGTAAAAATCTCAAAATAGTTTGGTTTAATTTCCCATGAAAATTTAATAGATGCTTAAAATCGTATAGAATTTTGAATGAAAATGAAGTCGCAAATCAAACTTTAGCATAAAATAATTTTATTCAAAAAATCCTTAGAAATAAACGAATATATTGAAACAAAATTTTGACATTTTTTGGCGTTTCCTAGAAATTAATTGCAATAAAAGATAATAAAAAAATACAATGCAAAAATTTACGATAGGAAAATCTCAAAGGATTTTGGTTGAATTTAACATAAAAATTTAACTATATGTCCGTAAATGCAGTTAAATGCATGATAATGTAAGTTTAAAAAAAAAAAAAAAAAAAAAAAAACTGGTTTCTGGCTGTTGCACCGGGAAGAGGACGACGTGCAACTGAGCCGGCGATTATGGAGGAAGTTGCAATTAAAAAAACTGAAGCATCTGCAAATTCTTCAAATGGTACTGTAAGTGACCGTTCAATAGTATGAGCATTTGACATTCCGTGGGCAACCGTGCACATAATTCTACGCAAAATTCTGAAGCTCTACCTTTACAACATGCATATCGTGCAACAGTTGAAACCGCAAGATCATTCTGAACGTCTTGATTTTGCGTTGCGTTTTCTGTCGAGGATGCAACTGGATCAGTACTGGCCATAGCATATCTTATGGACAGACGAGCCTCATTTTTACTTAGATGGTGCTGTGAACACACAGAACTGCCACATAGGGGGTTCCACCAATCATCATGCCGTGCAAAAACAGCCGCTGCATTCCCCATACGTCACGGCTTGGTGTGGATTCACTGCAAATTTTATTTTGGGCCCGTATTTTTTCGAGGAAAACACAATGAACGGATTTGTTAGGCGTACAGTACTAGGTGACCGATACAACAGACTCCTGGAGAATAATGTTGTCCCGGTGTTAAGACAAAGAGGCTGTTTGACTACCACTATATTTATGCAACTGCTCATACGGCAACATGTGTAAAAAACGTGATTCAAGACAACTTCTCTGATGAACGTGTCATCTCGCGTACTTTCCCGATTTCCTGACCAGCAAGGTCACCAGATCTGAACCATTCCGATTTTTGGCTGTGGGGATTTCTCAAACATCATGTTTATCAAGGACGTGTAACTAATTTAGAGGACTTGAAAGGTAGCTTCGTACGCCATGTCTCCCTCATTCCTACTTATATGTTGCGTACGGCCGTTGATAACGCGGTGATACGATTTCAGCATATTGATGACCGGCAAGGTATGCACATAGAGCACACAGGTGTACAAATAAATAAAATATTCCGTTACTCTTTGACTTTTGAATTATTATCTTTCATTTTAAATTGTTAAAACGCCACCTGGTGGCGAAATTTGATTTTTTTTTTTTTTTTTACAAAAACCTCAGCCGCATGATCTACATAACATACACCTCAAGTTTCATTCGGATCCGTTCAGTTGAACCGGAGTTGTGAGCCTCTGAGTACCGTCAGTATTATTTTAACCATCCTGTATATATATATATTGGAATAGTGAAGAGCAAAATTATAAATGTGTTTTAAGATTTAATATAATTATGATATCAAATTTATTCTGCACAACATCAAATTCGGGAATAAAAAAAAAAAAAATTGCTTTTCAAAAATATAAGGTAGTGAATATGAGCAAAATTTGAGATATTTCACTCAAAAAAGAACTGAATATATTATGCAAAAATATTGTATAACAACAGGATTCTATAAATATGGGATATATTCGCCATAAACATATACAGGGTGTACTCAAATTCATTGAAAATTCAGAAGACATTCAAAGGAAGGTAAAGTACACATAAAAAAGCAATTTTGGTATAGCAGTGTTAGGTCGGAAATGAAAAGTTTTGGCGAAAAAGAACAATTTCAGAGGAAATGTAAACGAGGGTTTTATTGATATAACAATTACAGTAAATGGTCAAATGTGCCACTGGCAGCGTCTAGCGAGTGATTGGCATATCTTTTCACAGATTCCAAGTGTTTCGCGAACATTTGCAGTAACGACTAAAAGTCTTGCAATGACGTCCTCATCAGAGTCAACTTATGTCTGATAGATGAGACATCTGGAACCTTCGAAAGGGTACGTCAATCATTTGCTAGACGCTGCCAGGTCTGTATCGATGTGGGTATGTATCGATATACCAACATCGACAGAAGCTATCGATATATACAATATGTCGATATGTTGATTTATCGATATATCGAAATATAATATACAGTGGTGGCCAAAATTGCGAACATTTTTTTAAATTTTTCATGTTTTATAACTTTGTGTGCTTAAAGAATATATTAATTTTCATTTAAATACAAATGTTTATATTTCAAATTCAAGGAAATTTAATGTAGAATTTAATAAAGAACAGAATTAAAGTACCAGCATTATAAAAAATGATACACTTACTTTAGTCTAAAATGCAAACACAATTAGTCATGAATGATGAAGTGTATTGTAATAAAAGCTTCCTAGCCAATCACAATGACTGTTCTGAGAACCAATCAAATGTCAGTAACTAAACGGTAGTATGTTATGAAAAGCGGTATTTTGCTGGAATGAATTTTGCAGAAATCTGAATACAAGTGTAACTAAATAGAATAATAGTTTTTATAAATATTTCTACTCTTTTCTTAATGAAAATAATTTAAAACAATGTCATCAACAACAAGAAACTGATTGGACATATAGAAAAAGAAGCAGAATTGTCATATCGAGAGAAAATGGTCTCTCTTACGCCGACATTGCAAGACAGGTTAGTAGATCAGTCACTTTATCTGGCGTACGAATGTTGTGCTTACGTTACGAAAAAACTAAATCAGTGATAAAAAAGGCGAGATCAAGACGAAAGAAATGCACAAGTGCTTCTGACGCTAGAAAGATAAAAATTATATGCCTCAAAGATAGAAGAATTCCACCAGATGCTGTTAGATGTGAAATGAACACAATGGGTATTTCAGTTAGTTAAAGAACAATAAGAAGAAGATTAGCAGGTTTTGGAATGAAACCTAGAATTCCGAGAAAAAAACCAATTTTAATCTTCAGCAACGCAAGAAACGAGTTCAGAGGGCAAAAGAACACATTAATTGGTCAGAAAAACAGTGGAAGTAAATAATCTGGAGCGATGAGAGTAAAATATCGCTCTTTGGTAGTGATGGGCGAAAATATATAAGATAGGGGAAGAGCTGCATCCTGATTGCATTGAAGCAACTACAAAAAACTCAACAAATGTCATGATTTGGGCCTGTATGTCTGCAGATGATGTGGGCCGCATTTAACTGATTGATAGTATCCTGAATGAAAAAATAAAGTACATCAAAACTGTCCTGGAACCAAAATTGATATCTTCCATCAGGGATCTCTTTCCCAATAAAGCACCATTTATCATTCAGCAGGATTCAGCTTCATGCCATACGACAAAAATAGGCAAAGAATGGTTTTAAAATGAAAGCATACAATTATTACCCTGGCCAGCAAACAACCCTGATCTGAATCCTATAGAAAATGTGTGGAGACGATTGAAAATCCTTGTACAAAAAAGCGTCCATCTAATAAAACGTAACTTATTGAAGCTATAATTGGTTCTTGGCATCATGTGATTAAAACGGATGAACTCCAAACACTAGTTCTCTCAATGAAATAATGCTGTGAAGCTGTAATAAAAAATAAGGGTTATCCTACTAAATATTGAATGCGTAAGTGTAACTTTAAAATACAATGAAATCTAAGATAGATCTTATATTTTGTAAGCGTAACTTCTTTTGTAATGCAGATATTTTATTTCTGTTTTTTTTTTTAAATTAAATTCTACATTACATTTCCTTGAATTTGATATATAAACATTTGCATTTAAGTGAAATTTATTATATTCTTCAAGCACACAAAGTTATAAAACATGAAAATTTCAAAAAGTGTCCGCAATTTTGGCCACGAATATATATATATCAATATATACAATATATATATCGATGTATTTATATACGTACCAACATTGAACCAGCGCTCAAATGTACTACCAAGGGTGACATAGGCGAGAGTAGCCGAATTTGGACCACTTCACTTATTTTTAGGTGTAACTCACTTAGTTTTTGGAATACCTGCAAATCATCATTACACGGGGTCAATCTATTCATATACTAACTAAATAAATCTTTATATCATTTTCTTTTGGAAAATCATAAATTTTATTTTAATTTGAAAAATTTGTCAAAAGTGGTCCAAATTAAGCAACTGGTCGCCTAAGTTGGACTCCCAGTCTCCTAAATTGGACCAAATAATTTTAGGTTGTTTTAATGACTAGAGAATATAACTAATTTTATTAAAAGCAAAGTTTGCGATTAACGAAACAATAAAACAAAATAACAGCAATGAAATATAATGAAACTAAATATCTGAAATTAAGAGTAATTGTTTTAAATCAAAATGTATACGAAATATAAATCAAAGTTATCAGTAATTAATTATAGAAATTATGGAACCAATTGTCAGTTACTTGAATATCATGTAACGAGTGATGCAAAGCTTACACATGAATTTGGTTTATTGAATTTTTTTTTTCAGTGCACGCAATATGAAACCGTATTTGGCAATCTGAAGATTGAAAGATTTCCGCTATTCTATTTTTCTTACAAATTAGGCAAAACCAATCATCACTTTCTAGATATTTCTTTTTAGATTCTTAATTATTAGACTTTTTTTTGCAACAGAATTTTTCTTTACATCATGTTTGTAGTTCTTCCCTTCCATCATTTTCTTGCTAATTGCATTACGCCTATTGCTTTAAACTTGATGTTTCCTTTGCTTTTGTGCTGTGATAGCTTCCTTTTTGTCGTTTTTTTTATTTCAAGGTTTACTTTATATGGCGAAGATGATAACAAAACTGTTTTTGGCTTCCTCTGTACTTTCATCTGAAGTTAGCAAGGGAGATAACATTTCTAATGATGTTTTGGCTGCAGGCAACTTGCAGGTCAATTTTTTCACAACTTACTCTCTCCTTTTGTTTCATATATCTTTAACAGCTTTTTCTGTCACGGGTGTTTTTCTTCCAGACAGTTGATCTGTTCATTTTCAACATTATATTAAAAAAAGTGTTTAAGGAATATCCTCTATTGAAAAATACCCTACGATTAATCAAAACGCAAACAATATATATTCAAAGTGTTGAATTCATGCCCCCTTCTCCCACCCGGAGCCTTGAAATAACTACTCTCCCCAGAAGGTTTGAGATTTTATGCGTTTTAATGGCAAAAAGTGTAATTCCATGGTCCAGAACTGTAAAAAGTCATCGCAAATATCCTCCAGGAAGAAAATGTTTGAATTCAACTGTGTAAACCAAATACGCCCTAGGAATAAGGCATTCAAACAGAATAAATACAAATACATGCAAAAAAGAAATTGCAAACAAAATTTATTGCATAAACATATAAAAATATTTTTGTTTATATAGGCCTAATCTGTATAAAAAAAATTAATCCACATAAAAAAAACCTTGCATAGAGATAGTAATCAATTATAAAAAAAAAAAAAAAAATAGTGTACAAAGCGTACCGATCTCGAAATTCATTACTTATTTTTCAAATTCATGATCGCATAACTGGTCCAATTTAAGCAACTTAAACTAGCCCAATTTCGGCAACTGAACCATTTTTTAAAACAGATAATCTCAAGACTAAGAGCAAAAACGAAATCAAACAAATCCGCGTGGAAAATATGCGCAATAAACAGATGAATTCATGTATGTATATGAAAACCTAACAACTTACCTTAGTTTTAAAGTATTCACTTACGTTTAGTATGAAAAAAACAGATCAAAACAGCTAACTTTAGGTTTTTTAAAATTGTCTGAAAGCAGCACGTGGTAGGCGGTTGCTTCTTCTAATCACGAGTGACGTCATTCTGATGAGTAGGATTTCAGGGGTAGATGGCGTCTATTCCTGTAATTAACGGCAGAATGGCAACGGTCCAAATATGGCTACTCTCACCTATTTGAGCACTTAGTGTAATTGTTATGTCAATAAAACGATTGTTTTCATTTCCTCTGCACTTCTTGTTTTTCACCAGAATTTTTCATTTCCTACCCCATATTACTATACCAAAATGTATTCTTTATGTGTACTTTGCCTTCCGTTATACTTTGAACCATGAATCCGGGTGCACCCTGTATATTGTATATTTAAAAAAAAATCACACTTTAAAATTCCCAACTGTCGCCTGGGAACTTTCATTAATAATTAGTGTTAGACAATTATATGTCTCACTATGATTCTATATTGCATATATTAATAATTTTAAACGTTACAATTTTCAGAAGTCTTCAAGAATAATTATTCCTTAGAATGTATTTCGTCTACGCATACTATGCTTAACATGAATGTTTTAGAATTTTTTTCCATTTGAATTTATATACATAATTTGAAAACATAAAATGAATGTCAATTTCTTTAAATTGCGTGGTTGAAATGTCATACTTATAAATTTTACCTTAAGTAATAGTAAAACCTCGTTTTACCGTACTCTTAAAATTTCCTGTATATTTTAACATTTTTGCTGACGAATCCATTTAGTCACTGAATATATTTACACATATTTTTAAAAAAGTAGCAAGAATCTGCTTTTATGAAATTTTTATTAAAATTTCACAACATGCAACACAATGAACTCCATAGATGAATTTTATTTGTCAAATTTTTATTGAAATGAACAACATAATTTGAATGTTTTGAGCTGCAAAGATGGCGTATGCCCATAAGGCATACAATTTTATTGTCAAAGAATGAATACATTTAAAGACAATGGTGGCAATGTTGAGAATATGCGTTTTTTCTACTTCATTATTTCCTCGTCAGTCTTCATCGCCAGAGAACCCCGGAGGTAATAAGAAATTCCCAGTTTCTTTAGCATCTTAGAAAATGTCGTACAACTTGTTTTTCGGAAATAAAAGTAATAAAAATATTTCGAAATATTTTGTTCGTCTTTAATTCTCATGGGATTACAAATTGAAATCTCATGAAATTATAATGAATACAGTAAAACCTCCCTAAAGCGACCACGTTCAGTTCCAATAAAAATCGCTCCGAGAGGTGGTCTCTTAATGGAGGTCATGTTTAAATCCGAATTTTAATTGTTGAAAAAAGGTAACAATTAATGTTACATAAATTTATTTTTCACATTAGGAAAAAATAGGAAAATTTAAGTATCAAAACAAAAGCTAATTACATAAGTTAATTACCGAGTTAAAAAATGAATACATTGATGTTTGCTTTGATTTTACGGTTTTATCTTTTATATATTTTATTTCCAAGTCATTTCGAAGTTTAGTAAATGAATTTTTTTTTGACGGGAACAAATACTGACGATTTCATTAATTTATCTATTTCTTTGGGAGTTTCCTGACAGAATAGGGCAGGGGAGTTTATTGACTGTGATTCTTTATTTGTCACCAGATTTAAATTGCTTAAAAGGCACACAGGAGTTTAAACACTTAAAAGTTACCGTAATAAAAAAAAATTATAAACTTAGTTTAGAAGTTTGATGAATAATGCGCTCTCCGGAATTATTTTTCTAAAAAAACCTTCTTCAAGCGACCAGAAAAAACGGAATTTGTTTCATTTTCATCAAAGAAATGGGTCGCTTATGGAGTGAATACATCTGGGATGGTCTCTGAATAAAGGTAAAATTAGTATTGAGCCTATGAGAATAAATTTCGTTCCATGAAAAAAATGGTCGTTCAGGGAGGTGGCCGCACAGGGAGGTTTCACTGTATGTAAAACTGTGATAGGATGTCAACCTAAGGGGAAGTTAATGACAAAAGTTTAAAGCAAAAAATTATTGTGGAACTAGATATCTTAACCGAAGAAAAAAAGAAACAAGTTTCATAATAATACGAAAACATAACATTGCCACATACGAAAACGCGCAATAACGTCTTCGAGTTTCCGACGGTTCATTTCGGAAAAAAAAAAACATTTTTTATTTTTAAAAACCTTAGAAACCGATGTAATTTGCAGATTCAAGAAGCATTTATAAAAACAAAGTTTCTTTTACCGCAACGGATTTCCAGAAACCTTTTCCCAGTAGTTTTATTTGCCATAAAAATTTGCGCACCAAGAAATAATTGTGGGATCATAACGAAACTTTGCATGAAGGTACATATCAGGCAGATATGCAAATGATTAGAAATGCCGCGTGGTTGCACATTGCGTAGTGCCACTAGAGGGGGTTGAACTTCGTCCTCCTTGGACTTTAAAACTGGTAAGCAGAAGTTGTCTGAGTGTACCTTTTCTTTTTCAAAGGAAACGCTTAGGTAGACATGCCGACACGCAGCCATCGAAGACAATGTGAGCAGCTGTCAGAGTTCGAGAGAGGAAGAATCATCGGGATGATGGAAGCTGGGTGGTAAGCTCGGCGAGTAGCTCGTCCGGTAAGCCGTTCTGATTTTACTGTGAGGAGGTGTTGGGACCAGTGGACAGAAAAGACGTCATTTACACGGCGACCAGGCTCGGGACGCCCTCGACAGACCAGTCGTCGAGAAGACCGTCACATCATACGAAACGGACGCGTAGAGCCAACTGCCTCAGTGGCCGAATCCAGACACAGGCAGCACCTTCACTACGGACCCCTGTGTCTTCCCGAACCATTGCAAGGCGCCTGGCTGAAGGACATCTGGTATGGGCGCCCATAGCGTGTGCTGCCAATGACACCCACCCACTGACGCCTCCGTTAGGAGTGGTGTCGCGCACGACCAGATTGGACTGCAACGGAATGGAACCAGGTTGTCTTCAACGACGAGTCTACATTCAATTTGAGCAACGATAACAATCGTGTTCGTGTGTGGAGGTCCCGTGGTGAACGCCTAAATCCTGTCTTCGCTATACAGCGACACACCGCTCCCACAGCTGGTGTGATGGTATGGGGTGCCATTGCTTACGATATACGGTACCCCTAATATTGATCCGTGACGCAATGACAGCCCAGCGGTACGTCCAGGACATTCTTCAGCCACATGTGTTGCCACTCGTGGCAGGGCTTCTAGGAGCCATTTTTCAGCAAGACAATGCCCGGCCACACACAGCAAGGATGTCACAAGCCTGCCTCCGCCACATTACCACCCTTCCACCCTTCCGTGGCCTGCTCGATCCCCAAATTTATCACCAATCGAGCATATCTGGATCATTTAGTACGGCAAGTTGGACACCCTACGACTTTGGTTGAACTCAAAGCGCGTTTACAGCAACTGCGGAACGAGATGTCTCAGGACATCATACGGAACTTGTACGCCTCAATGCCCGCTCGTATCGCATCGTGCATTCGCGCTAAAGGGGGTGCAACAGAGTAATAAAATTTACCTTCATTTGTACTTTTTTCTGCAATAAATGAACCTTTTCCTTTTGTTTTCTACTCACTTACTTATATCATAGTAGTACTTACGCGTGTAAAATTTCGTTTCATTTGGACGTCTTTTTCTTGGTGCGCAAATTTTTATGGCAATGAGTGTATTTCTTTACAGAGACTAATAACATTATAAGCATTATTAATAATAAAGTAAGAATAATCGTATTTGAGGCTAAAAAACAATTTATTTGAAAATCATCTTGCAAAAGACTTTACATAAATAACTGCCCTCTAAATGTCTAATAGAGATATGTACCCATTTGCACCTTGCGTCCTATATTTTGTACGTTACAAACATGCATAAAAGTCTTGAACACATAATTTCGCGATTAAAAAAAATACATATTTCAAAGAAGCCTGCCAGCTAAGATTATGACTTATTTATTTGAATCCCTGATACAGAAAATACAAATAAACTTACATTTTACATTTCACTATCTTGAAAAATGAAAAATCTATAAACATCGAAAAAAGGCCTTCATTTAAGCAAATAAATATCCATCTTATGCTGTCATCTCTCTGTAACAGATAAAGACATTTATAGACAATTACTTCATACAATTTTCATGTTATAAAGAACAAGAACATTTTAAACATTTATTAAAATCCGAAACGTCCCATAAATGGGATGCTTGGCATAAACGGGTTAATCAGATTTCATAAAACGGAATACAGTTTTCTCAGGTGTTATCAATACTCAAATAAACATTTTATGTTAAAAAAAAACATGTTTTACAGACAAACATGATGAATTACCAGACTCAACATTAAAATTAAATTTAAAATTAACGTTATTTTCTTACAATTGCGTTTAAAAAATCAATTGCGGAGCTGAAATTGTTTAAATGAGAACTGATAGCATACTAAAATTTATAACCGATACTCCAGTTTTAGAAAACTGATTTATGTTCTGTTAAAACTAACCTGAAATGTTTCCGAAAAGCCATGGAAGCAAAAGAAACACTGTGTTAAAAAAGGCTTCTTTAAATCTCGAGAATTTGCTGGTTTAGGAGGCTTCTAAAGATAAAAAGAGCTTTTCGGAGTTGTTAGTAACGCAGAAGAGGTTATTACATATCTTCGTTCCTGGTTGTATTAAAGTTTTATGAATTTATAAGCAAAACTATATATATATGTAATATATCGCGAGCGTTCCGGACTTGTATAGGGAGTGGCGGTCCGTTCACTTCCCGGCATGTGTCCGTACAGCCGGGTTTCAAATGTAAGGACATCTTGAGGTGACATTACTTGTGGAATAATTGGACTCGGGAACCTTTTGGTGGATCGAACTCATTTATTTCGTGATCCATCGTGCAGTCCGATCGCGAGTCCGGTCGGAGATCCTCGAGCCCGTTACGTTGATGAATTTAGGAGCTACATCGCCATAGGTTTTGCAGGCATCTCAAAAGTATAAATTCTCTCATTTTTGGTGCTGGTTTTAGCTAATATCTTGGGGCTTGTCATATTTTCCAGCAGAGGGCATAGTTGTAAATTTGGGAGAAACATTTCTTTAATTGGCTGATTAGCTTTTGATTGATTGCCCAGACTCAGATGCTAGTCTTGGGTTTGGTTACAAGAGGTAAAACTGATTTTAGAATGAGATTTAAAGTTAGAAAAAAGAAACTTCGGATATTAATTTAAATTTCTGAAATTTAATTTTGAATTTTGAATTTTAAAAGGGATTTTATCCTTTCATATATTACTTGAGATCGGAAAATGATCCAGTATTTATGCAAGTTACCCTCTAGTACTCTCCAGTCTCAAATTGTTGATTGCTAGTGATCAGAAATTAGGTTTTAACCCTTTGACAGTCTTGGTAAAGGGCATAATTGTAATGTTGTTTTCTCTGCATTTTGTTTTAAATGCTAAAAAAAGATGATTCTTTCAACATTTTATATAAAAAAAAAAAATAATATCGAATATGAATGCAATCCTTGGAAATATGAATCATTTTTAAATATATTAAAAATACATTAAATCAATAGAATTATATTACTTTAAATATTGCTTGTATTGCAGTGAAACCTGGAGCTTAGTGAACGTATTAACACGGTCTTGTCAGTGAGGGGGTTAAAATAAGTTTTAAAGATTACAACCGAAAAAATAAAAATATACGTAAAGTTCATCCTCACAGAAAGAGCAGAGTTAGCTATTTTTGGTTTTTAAACTGATGAATCCATAGATTGTAATTTTTTGAAAATAATACATAGCAGGCGTTTATTACTTTTCTTTTTCTTAACCTGTTTCTACTGTAGATAATGTTTGACAGAAAAACTAGACAATATTACTAAAAAACAACATATCAAGACCACGACGGTAATTCCATGGAGCACGCAAAAACTAAGTTCTGAATTTTTATGTACATTGATTATAGGTTTCTAAAGTGACGCATTTAAAAAAAATAAATAAATGCAATATTAACCCTAGATCTACCGGGAATTTTATTCAAGTTTTAATAAAACGTTCTACACCAGAATTTTTATTTAAAACTATTTAACTTATTTATTTACCTTATTTTTGTCTGGTTTATATACTTAGTTTATTTTAAAGAAATTTCTGGTTTGAATGAATATTTTGTATGTACCTGTCGGGTCCAATGGACCCGTCTGGTAGACGGAGGGTTAAATCTGTCTAAAATTTGTATTATAAATTAGCTTTTTCTTACCTTACTTATAATGACCACGGAGATTATACAATGTACATACAGAGTATGATAATGCATTATCACTTAGTATACAATGCATAAACTCGCATTTTTCATATATATAGAAGGATTTATTGATAACAAATTAGAAAATATTTAATAATTTCATAACAGAACAATGAGGTACATCTAAAAAACAAAATGGCATTTTTTCCCCTAAAAGACTTAATGGTAATTTTGTATGTTCTGTCTTCCATTGTATTTTTTTTTTTTTTTTTTTTTTTTTAGTCGTTTCCATTGTTTACGTAGGGAGACAATTTTGATTAGCAAAGAAGTTAAGTTAAATCCTTAGTAAAAATAAAATCTTTTTTTAAACCCATATTAGGTTAGAATTTAACAAAATACTTTTAACGAGGTGTTATTGAAAAACAAATTTTATAAAAATATATATAAAATTGTTTAAACCTTACTGAAAATTATTTTGTGTTTTAGATGTAGGGGTGGACCTTTGTGAACGTAAAAAGCAAATTTTCGTTAAAATTACACATATATCGACATACATATTGCAAATACAGTAGAACCTCTTTTATCCGAAACTCATTTAACAGAAGCTCCCGGTTAACCAAAATCCATTTTTAAAACTTTTTTTTTTCTACTATCACATTCCTTGCGTGCAAGCAGTCCTTTCCGAAGCACGACTACAGATAAATATTTCGGATCCCGTTTCTTGGAATTCTTTTGAATGTCGCTTGAGCTCCCGTAAACTGCGGAATGAACTAGGACACTGTAAGAGGAGGGACAACTAGAATGTGTGAATGTGGTCTAACAGGGGAAGAAAACGAGCCAATTAGCTATTCTGAAGCTTTTGAATGCTTGGAAAAAGGTTTGGCATGGCTGGAGCTGCAGAAAAACTGTGATACTGGTAGACAAATAGTATTTAAAAATAACTTCGTGATAGATCTGCAAAGCAAAGCGACAAACTAAAGTTTGTTTCAATCCCTTGTGAAAATGTAAAAGGTATTTAATTTCAAAATTAAAATCCAGGTAATTTATTCTTGTTTCTATTTTGCTATTGCTTTATTTTTATTAAACACTTGTTATCATAATAAACAGACCGCATATAGTATTTGTCCTTAACCTTAAAATTGGAGCATTCTCGATTATCCGAAAATTTCGATTTTCTTCGGATAATATAGGTTTTACTGTATTTGCAACATTATATACGGAAATAAATACGTACATGCATGCACATACACGACAAGCACGCACATACTCGCATTGTTTATATGTACATCAGGATGTATTGATAATACGCAAAAAATGCATTAATTGTTTTGTATTCTATATCATAGTATAAAACTAGCCTTTAAACATTCAATCAATTAACTTAGTTTGCATTTAGAGTAAAAACTTAAATAACGGTCCTTCTCCAGCATCCTTCCTTTTTATATTTTATCTCAGAGATAAAAGTCCATTTAAAAATCAAACAAAAGAATAAAATTACCCCAGCAAAAAGAGGAAGTAATTAATGCTAACGTTTTCGGCAAAAAAAAAAAAAAAAAAAAAAAAAAAAAAAAAAAAAAAAAAGGAAAAAAAAAATGCTCATTTTGTTTGCAGTTGCATTTGTAATTTACAATAAATTGTAAATCTGGTATTGACTAGGCTTACATATTTTGGATGATTCAATTGTGTTCGTTTTACTTTTGCATTAATTAGCTTAACCGAATTCCGGTTATTGAAATGAATCTTAAAGAAATGGCAAAATCTGTGTTAATTAAATATGTTAAAAATTTCAAGTAAAAAAATAATTATTTGTTAATAGAATTTAAATGATAAACTGATATATTTCTGCTAGATTATTACAGCTTCTTTTATTTCTGTATCTTCGAACTACAACAAAAACTACAACATTTTTAATTTAACATTTATTTTTTCTTTTTAAGCCATTAAAATTTTTATAAATATTTTAAGGTTTATTACTTTTAATGTGCCGAAGAATATTAAAACTGTATAATAATTTAATTAAAAAAAAAAGTGCCCAGATGATGGTGGCATTGAGCTCACAGGCTATTCACACTAACTGTATATTACACTCTTATTTCAAAGAATAATGCCCCTCAAAAAATAAATTAAGGGGGATATTAGCCCCCAGCTTTTCCCTTTGTATTTAACCAATGAACTTCCAAATCTCATCAGGGAAGCACCTTATCAGAATAAACCGCTATACCAAATTTGAAGCAAATCGGATGGACAAACCCATTTATCTAAATTAAGGGGTATTAGCTCTCTGTCCACTCCCCCCTTTTAGTCTTAAACAATGACCTTAAAATCTAATCATGGCAGCGCTTTATCAGAATTAACCGGTATACACTCTTAATTCAAAAGAACGAATTATTAACTCAACAAAAGGACGAAAAGTTTTACGCGTGTTTTTGTTCTTTCTGAGTATCTGTTTTATCAAAAAGAGACATTTTCCACAAAAAACTGGTTTGCCAAATAACCTTTTTAGGAGTAGCATCCCCAGGACCGCTCATTTCAGATGGGAACAGAAAAATATCTCTAAAAGAGCGGTTTAAGAAGCTTCCCCATTGGTTGAAATCGTGTAACGCGATATACAGGGTGATTCAGCTCGTCGGTGACAAACTTTAAGGATCGATAGAGCACACCTAGACGAACATTTTTGAATAGGGAATGTATGGTCCCTGACGCGATGGTAAGGCGCTAGGCGCTTTCGAAAATTTGGGTGCCGAAATTCGAAACGTCATAAAAACTAGGGAAATGGTTAGATTTTCTTGCTTGTTGCGTCGAAATGATTCTGTTTGTTTAGACTTTCTTCAGTACCAATTTGATAAGCGTATCTCTTAAAACATGGATAGGGGGCGCTGCAGACTTTGGAGAGCTAGACAACAACTTTAAGCCCGTTATTTTGATAATTTAACACATGCTCGCCAAAGTTTATACTCTAACTTAAAGTTTGAACCCAAAAGTAGAGCCCTGCAAAAAGCGTAAGAGCCGGAATAAAATGTCAAAGTACAGGGTGGTCGAAACTCGAAGGCTCCTAAGAGATAAACAAACAGATTTTTTGACTTATGGCATGCATTTTCATGATTCTGTTTGCTGGGGCTCTCTGAAACTCAGTTGAACGGTACAAAAAGAAACATCGATAGGGGGCGCTTTGGGCAAAAAACATAATTCGTTGACATTTCAGACGCTAACTGGAAACGGGGCGCTACGATCAGTTAGTAATAATGAAAACACATTTTCTACCTCTGCTCAACACTTCTGAATAAATTTAGACCAAAAACATCAATGATACTGGAAATTTATTTACAAAAAATAACACTACAGAAGATGCTCGAAATTTCGACCTTGGGCCATGATGCAGGCTTCGCACCTCCGTCGCATTGAGGAGTGTGTGTTTCCAACAATGCCAGGAGTATCTCTGATCTGCCCTGCAGCTGCCACAATGCGCGCCACAAGTTCTTCAGCACTGCTGACAGGTGTATGGTATACCTCGGCCTTCAGGTAACCCCAAAGGAAGAAATCCAAGCAGGTGAGGTCTGGTGATCGGGCAGGCCAGTGAACTGGACCCCCCACGCCCGATCCACCGCTGGCCATACCTTGCGTTTAGATGGAGACGCACGTCGTTCGTGTAATGGGCCGGAGTTCCATCGTGCTGGAACCACATCTGGCGACGCGAACCTTCGGGTACGTGCGCCTCATCCAGAAGCTGCGGCAGCACTTGATCCAGGAAAATCAGGTAATTTCCACCTGTCAGCCGTTCAGGTAACAAATAAGGGCCAATGAGGCAATCCCCCAGAATGCCGGCCCACACATTTACTGAGAAACGCTCCTGGGCTGCTCGGCTTCTGGTTTCATGTGGATTTTCATCACACCACACATGACTGTTGTGGGTGTTCCACATTCCCTCCCGGCTGAAGGTGGACTCGTCCGTAAACAAAATGCTGTTTACAAAACGGGGATCCCTGGATCTCATCGCCAAGTACCATCTTGAGAATTCCACTCGAGGGCCAAAATCCTGCTCTCTGAGCAACTGCACCCGCTGGATGTGGTAGGGGTGCAGATTCCGGGAACGTAAGATGCGCCACGCAGTTGCTTGCGAAATGCCAACATGTCTGGCGATATCTCTCGTGCTAAGACCTGGGTTGTCCTCAACCAGGTTAAGCACAGCCTCTTCGTTGTCGGGGGTGCTCACTGATCGCTCCCGTTCAGGCCTGCCTCCGTCGAAAGATCCCGTTGTGGACAACCTCTGGCGTACTCGAGCGAAGAAGGCATGGCAGGGGATTTGCCTGTTGGGGTAACGCTCGGCGTACAACCGCTGAGCGGCTCGTCCATTACAACCAGCAGCGCCATACGCCAAATGCATGTCAGCCAATTCAGAGTTTGTGTACCGTTCCATCCTACTACCGATCTGCAGACAAGTAACCCGAAGCTTAAGTAGGTACCGCACGTTCAAAAGACGTGTCTGCGCATACAACTACGTCATCTCGCGTTGTCGTCTACGCATTACGTATCTTTTGCATATCGATATGGTACGATATCTTTTGCATAAATCAGCAAAAAGCACCTTATGTAAATTTTATTGCGCGCATTGTGCATGATTGAAACCAGCTATGTTTGTTAAAAAAAACAAACAAACTGCAGTTTTAATAGCTTCTTATGATAAGTAAATTACTCTCTTGTTTTGTTTCTAACTGATCGTAGCGCCCCGTTTCCAGTTAGCGTCCGAAATGTCAACGAATTATGTTTTTTGCCCAAAGCGCCCCCTATCGATGTTTCTTTTTGTACCGTTCAACTGAGTTTCAGAGAGCCCCAGCAAACAGAATCATGAAAATGCATGCCATAAGTCAAGAAATCTGTTTGTTTATCTCTTAGGAGCCTTCGAGTTTCGACCACCCTGTACTTTGACATTTTATTCCGGCTCTTACGCTTTTTGCAGGGCTCTACTTTTGGGTTCAAACTTTAAGTTAGAGTATAAACTTTGGCGAGCATGTGTTAAATTATCAAAATAACGGGCTTAAAGTTGTTGTCTAGCTCTCCAAAGTCTGCAGCGCCCCCTATCCATGTTTTAAGAGATACGCTTATCAAATTGGTACTGAAGAAAGTCTAAACAAACAGAATCATTTCGACGCAACAAGCAAGAAAATCTAACCATTTCCCTAGTTTTTATGACGTTTCGAATTTCGGCACCCAAATTTTCGAAAGCGCCTAGCGCCTTACCATCGCGTCAGGGACCCTACATTCCCTATTCAAAAATGTTCGTCTAGGTGTGCTCTATCGATCCTTAAAGTTTGTCACCGACGAGCTGAATCACCCTGTATAGTTTGGCAAAGGGAGACCATTTTGAAAAGGGAGTCGCTTGTTTGTTTCAAACGTCAAAGGTTAGCGGTACCTACATGATAAAAACAATATTACAATTATAATTTGATTGGTTTAAAAATGGTATAGAATAAGATAGATGGATTATGCTATGAAAGCAGGGTGTAGGGGGCAATCATCACAAAGAACTGAATAAATTTCGTTTTTGTTTACAGCTAAAACCAAGATGGCTACCGGCGATTCTAAGATTTTACTAATACTGAAAATTCTAAGGTAAAGTACGCTGTTTTACTTCATCTTTCTTGTAATTCCTTCGCCATTCTTTGTTGTATTTTCACATTGTATGTGTGATTTTTGCGTTATTTAACGTTGTTACTTTAAAACCGGAAACATGAATTTCTTAAATTACTTTTTTTTTTTTTTTTTTTTTTTTAATGCAACTGTTCCATAATTTTTATAACCAATAAAATGCGCTTAGATATGCAGTTTTCTCGTATTCAAATTGTGTAAAATTACACTAATTGGTATTTACATTATTAAACATATATCATTTTGTGCTTATATTATTGATTATTAATGTACTACTTTGCTCATGACACTCAGAAATATTTGCGGAACACAGCCCATGATTATAAAAAATATTAAATTATTATTAACTTATAATATATGTTCTATTTTTTTTTATGTTTCAGTAAGTACAAGTATTTAATAAATTGTGTTCAGTTAGATAGTTGTACACATCTACACTTTATTTATTATTTTTTTAATTGACACAGTATTATGTAAATAGTACGAAATGTAAAAGATAATTTAAAAAAGTATCAGAAAATAATAGATTAGTAAAAAATATGAATAATTTATTTTATGACACAACTACACTGCAAATAGAGGCGTCTTAAATTTAGACACATATGTGACTGAAAAAGAATTTCAGTCACTTAAGTGTCTGAATCTGAAAATTCAGACATAACAGACGTCTAAATTTAAGACACATAAGTGTCTTACTATGATCATGCTATAAACGAACCGAGAAACATGTGTAAATTATCCAACAACCGTCTGATTTTAAGACGATACGCTCCAAGCGATAGTTAAACATCATCTTTGGTACTATTCTTAACAGCCAATCAGAACGCTGATTTCCGCGCGTGTCATCTACAGCACCTTCATGAGATAAGAACAGAAAGAATTAAATCATCGCCGCCATTGCTTGGATTAAAAGGATATGAGTTAATCTGGGTATTTATAGAACGAACGAGTAAGTCATATTTAATTCTAATATTTTATTCCGATAGATTTTTATACCTTTGAATATGAGTGAAATCGTTTATAAAAATTTATCTCTTTTCTGTAGTTTAATGCTAAATTTTTGATTTCACTAACGGTCGTCTGTTATATGCCTTCTTAATGTAACGGAATGAAATATAATTGTTTTGAAAATTAAATAGCAATGCTGTAATTCTATTTGCTTGACCTTTGTAAATAAACGAATGAGTGATAGTTTAATCTTCATTTTCGATAGGGTGATGTGAAATAATTATAATTTGTCTTTGCTCAAAAACAAAACTTGCAACATAGGTTTGAAAAGTTGAATGATTCATCGCTTCATTTATCAGAGATAAAAACATTAAATTGAAGCCATTTGTAACTGTGTTTATTCTATGTTTGTTTTTTAGTGTTTACTGACTATAAACGCTTGTAGTATATGACATCAGGCATTTATTTTATTTTTTGTTATTATTGTTATTTTGGAGCTAAATATGATGATTCATATTATTATGATATTAGGAAAAGTTTTCAGATTGAAAAAAAGCATTAATATTGTGAAATTTGACTGTATATATTGCAGTTTTTAATCACGGAACTGAAACTTTATAAAGATTTATTCTTATTGATTTTTTAATTTATTATTGAAAATCGTAAATTTTGATATCCAATGTTTCAGATTTAACATTTACCAAATTTCTAAAAATAATATGAATATTTTATATCATCCAGTAAAATTTTCGAAACATTAAACAAACGGAGAAACATTTTATTCATATTTTGCAGTTTACGTTGCTGTTTAGCAGTATAATTATAAAGTTTAATTAATATTTTTTGTGTTTTTTAAATTGGTATATTAATTTTTGTAATTTATATGCAAGCATTTTTTTCGATATTTTGTTCATGATTTAAAATTTTTAAAATTGAGTAATGCGAGAAATAATTATTAAATTTCCTTTTACTGCAATCGAATTTGCAACGGTTCTGGTACAAGTAATTGTTGGCACTAAAAAAAATTACACATGATAATTTAGACATAAATAAAGAGTTGTTTATGCCTTGATATGAAGTTTATGTATAAAACTGCCTTATATTTTTAAAAGTTCGTATTTACTTATATGATACAGTATTAAATATATTTTTAAGCCATTTAATAACTGCTTTTTTATGTTCAAAACGTTTTTCAAACAATTAAGAATAGTACGTATACTGTCTGATGTATTTTTTTTTTTTTTTTACTTTCTATTTTCTTCTGTTTTTTTGTTTTTTTTTCTATTTCTTAGATCAATATTTTCTTATCAAATATATAAAATCTATTTAGCTCATATACAAAGGATACAAATTTTACAGGAATAAAAAATAAAATAAATTAAATATGACTTATATCGTGTTGTTCCATAAAAAAGAATAATAATGATATACATTTTTAAGCAATAGCGGGTGAAAATTTTAAATTGAATACGGAATATGTTTAAAGAAAATTATATACATATTCCGAAGAATGATATATAAAATTAGATACCAAACTGGTGTTTACTTTTAACTAAACAATGACAAATTACCACATATTTAAAAAGGAAAAAAATATTACACATGTTTACTACTTAAAATGACTTAACTATTTTATTTATATGTACTTAAATGACAAATACAAAAATGGCTAAGTTTTGAAATTAGAAGTAATTTTTTTTCTCAATGCTATTAAAATAGAATATTTATTTACTATTTTATTATTTACTCATGGTTATATAGCTGTTGTGATTATCATCTGATGCATATGTAAAATTGCCTATGGGGCAAAATCTAATTTTTGAGTTACATGAATTTTCCTTTTTGGGGGGGCGGGACGGGAGGGGGATTTTCTTGCCCATTTTCGCGTACACGGGATTTTTTAAATCTCTTTCGACATTCCACCGACTATGATAAATATTTTGAACTTTTAGAGTAGGACAAGATAAAAAAAAAAAAAAAAATATATATATATATCCATATACCTTAAAAACCCCTAATAGCGGACACTTCGGGACCGCGAAATTTGTCGGATAATCGGAGATGCCTGCATTTGTGAGGTAAAAATAATACAAATATGTATGCCTTGCGGATCAAAAAAGTATTCGCTAAATCGAAGTATCCGCTATTCGGGAATGTCCATTAACCTCCATAACGGATACTCCCGAATACCGGGCATCTGTATTTAGCTAACAATACTGCAGGGTTGCATTTTTTGCAAAAGGACTCCTTGATTAAAGCATGGGTAGTGCCCCGTTCTCTTACGATTTTAGTTCCCCCAAATTTCATGTGCAATATTTTCGAAGCTTATATTTTAAATCTGTTTCGAAATTGTACTGATTATAATCAATATTTTGAACTTTTAAAGTAAAGTAAGATTAAAAACAAAATTTTAAAAAATCTAATATTTAGATAAATATTTTTTCTTTTTAATCTTATTCTACTCCTGAAACAAAATACTCATTATAATTAGTACAATGTCGTAAAAGATTTAAATTATCAGCTTTATGAAAATTGCATACTAAAATTGGGAGCACCAGAAAATCAGGCGGTATGGGGGTAGAGGGGGCAGGACAACGGCCAGATATTTTCCCAGTATTCAGCGTGGTCAAACATGGCTACATAAAATGCTTACAAAAAATGTCTGCGATTCAGACGTTTCAAGTGTCTGAAATTCAGTCGCAAAAAGTGTCTGAAAAAATTCAGACATTTTAAAATGTCTGAAAATTGAACACTCCGTTTCAGACACTTAAGTGACTGAATTTCAGACATTTTAATTTACAGTGTAGTTTTTTTTTTAATTATGATTTTGTGAATTTTTATTTTTGTGTTATACTTCGCTCTGTTCATATTCAAAAGTTTAACTAAAAAAAAGTCTGCAGTTATGTAACACATGAATTCTATATTCCATAATTATTTATCTGTGTCATAAGCAAAATATATTAAGAACATATAATAATATCAGAAATAATTAAAGAAATCGACATTTCCGGATTAAAACTAATAACGTTAAAATTATATATACAATGTGAAAATACTAAAAAGAATAAAACCATAATAAGTAAGATAAAGTAAAAACAGCGTGCTTCAGGATATTGATAAGTTAAAAAATCTTAGTTAAAAAATCTTGTTATAGCGCGAACCATCTTTTATTATTATTATTATTATTATTATTTAATTTATCTTTCGGAAATGAAAAACAAAATTTCTTCTGTTCTTCTGTATTTGGATTAAAATAAACCAAAATGGAGTTTTAAAAATAATACATTTTGCAAACTGGGGAGTTATATATGTTAAAATATAAAATTATAAAAAAAATTCTGAAAATAAGAGGGAAATAACTTATTTTGCCTATTAAATTTGACAAAAAAAAAAGGGGGTTTAAAAATGACTTGTCAATAATAAGTGCAGTCACTCGTTTTGCCTATTAATTTAGTCGAAAAAAGAGCGAAAACAGCTTATCAAAAAGGAATGAAAAAAAACCACTCCGCAAGATGGATGAAATTCACTCCTATAGGATAAGTGCATTTTCAATACTGAAAAGGAGTGAAAATACACTCAGTCGGAGTTAAAATCGCTGAATTTTTTTAAGAGAGTACCAAATTTGAAGAAAATCTGATAATTCTGCATGAAAAACCCATTTATCTATGTTAAGGGGGATTACCCCCGTTCCCCCTTTATACTTAACCAATGAAACCTCAAAACTAATCAGGGAAGCACCTTATCAGAATGAACCTAGACATTTTTTTGAAGCAAATCGGATATTTCTATCAAGTGTTCTCGCGTTATGTATACATACATACATACGTACAGAATCAGCGGGCACATTACCTGTAAGGCTTTAATAGCATGTGAACTAAAAAGTAATCCGTTTTGAAGTACTGTTAACCCTTACATGTCCAGAAAATTTATAAAAAACTAGGGGGCTCTGCCCCCTGTGAACTACCCCCGTCCAGGATTTAAAAACATGGTAATGTGCCTGTTTTTAAAAATATTACTAGGTTACGGAAGATTGAGTGATATTATTACGAACAACGTCCATTTTCTGTAATCGGGTTGCCATGCTTTTCCATTTGAATGCTGTATTTTTCTATTACCATGTTCTCATCCAAGGCTGTTGGGATAGCTGACGATTGCTGTTGGAGTTGATAGATTAAATCAGTTATACATTTGGAAATCCGCTTGTATAAAATGGCTAAGTTTAAAATGTCGGTACCTGACAGACTTTTATAATGACGCTATGGACAATATTCTTCCTTTGGTCTGAAGGATAAAAAAAAAAAAAAAAAAAAAAAAAAAAAAAAAAAAAAAAAAAAAAACTCCGTCTGCTTGAGAGCAAAATTCAGAACCACGGAAATGCACTGTGTTTTCAAATTTTACTCTTATATTTTATGTTTTGGTCGACTTAGATATTTTCAGTAATAGGTTGTAATTTTTGTTCGCTATTTTAATGCGCCATCATACGCATTTTCATTTTATTTTTAAAATGTGAATTGTTTATTTTGTATAACAATTTATATACGAATGTTCTAATAAGTATTTATCGAATAGTAATTCGTACAAAATGATTCAAAAGTATTTTGCGCAGGCATTTACTTACATGTATGCTGCATCAAGTGATGAAATATTTAAACAAATTTCTGAGCCGCGCTACTTTTATGCCATGTGATTCTCAATGTGACGCAACATGAATACTGTCCATACGAAAATCGTTTTAAATGTATAGTTTTTATATATGGCGTAATTTTCGCCTCACATTTTTTTTCGCGTGTAATAATTTTATAATTTTTTTCTCTATTATATTTGCGTGTAAATAAATCGCTCGTGGGCTGCAATAGTGGCACAACTCAAAAAATACGAATTTTGAGTTAATGCGCTCTCCAGCATTGCAGATCGGTATTCTTTTCAGCAGCAATAGCGGAATATCTTGTAGTTCAGTATTTCACCAACAGAAGGCAGAAGTGCCGCTGTTGCCTTATATATGATATAATCTGAATGCATCATCATATAATCATATTTATCATCAATATAACACGGGGTGTGAGGGTTTTTTTTTTTTTTTTTTTTTTTTTTTTTTTTTTTTTTTTTTTTTTTTGCATTATTATTTTTTGAATCCTTACGGAGTCATACCACTTAACACTTATGACAACAATGAATCGTGTAAGTTTTGCATTTCATTACAAGGCGAAACTTCAAACCCATTAATCTCAGAACCTGATTTTTTGAGTTGTGCCACTATTGCAGCCCACGAGCGATATAATTCTATAATGTTATTAAATTTAATAGCATTACTCTAATAGAGGCAATATTTTTTTTTCTTGCTGCGAATAAAAGAGAGAAAAGAGTAAATGATGTCATTTTCGCATTATTCATGTCATTTTCTCATTAAAATTGAAAAGAAAATCAAGTGGGGAAATTTTATTCTGTTTGTATTCAGTTGGGAAATTATTATTTTATATATTCATTTCAGATATCCGAATGGTTCCAAAGGTTTCATAATAACTCTTAAAATTTCTAAACGCAAAATATTAAATGTTATCAGGCTAGCTCAGATTAAAACCACACAGAAATTTCACATAATTTCAAGATAACACTTTCTCGGGGTATAACTTTAAATATTTTTTTATTTAATCTTGGTAAGACGGCACATCACAAATAGCACGGCACATAAAACATATATAATAACACGGATATAACTTTTTACATGTTACCACAGCTCAAAAACAGAACAGAATTCTCACAAACTCACAGCATTTTTCATTCGCCAAAACTCACGGAAAACGGTCACGTGACTGTCGGTAGAGTCTATTTGTTTTAAAACGGGTGGCGCGCGTTACAATGTATTATTATGGAAATATTAATTTGTTTTAAATTTAAATGGCATTTCTGTAATAGAGGCAAGAACTTCTTTTATTGCTGTAGATGAGAGACAGAGAAAGGATAAGTGACAAAGGATAAATGTAATTTTCGCATTATTAATGTCATTTTGCTTTAAAATTGTAAAGAAAACCCATCAGGAAATTGTATCCTCCTTGCATTCAGTGGAACAATTATTATTTCACATATTAGTTCCACATATCCGAATTAGTGCTTTTATAAATTTGTTTCATTAAGATTTTTTTTTAATGACAAAACGATATCAATAAATAATAATCCCTATTAATTGCTTTTCCCCTTTCTTAAGGGGGCTGGTCATTCAGCTTCCGATTTCCCCTCACTAATATAAAGGTCTAGAGGCAATGGATGCATTTGTCTATTTAAAATATCTCCTCGGGAAATTCATATTTTTAACTTCTATTTTTTGAGTACTCTTCCTAAAAGATGTCTCTTTTTTTCTTAGTTCTCAAAATATTTCTAAAGTATAGACTTAATTTTATAGGAAGTGTTAAAATCTTACTCACAGTTCGCCCGCTTTTAACACATAAAATATTAAATTCAGCATAGGTTTTAGAAATATTTTGAAAACTAAGAAAAAAAGCGACATCCTTTAAGAAGAGTACACAGAAAAAAATATGTTAAAAATATGAATTTCTCGAAAAGATGTTTTAAATATACGATTGCATCAAAAGTCCATAGGCTTAACATTACCGGGGAGAATTCCGAATCTGAGTGACCAGCCCCTTAAGAGTTTACACGGAGCTAACGAAAAAGACAGGCTACCGCGGTGCATTCCACGTATCTTTATTTTTACAGACAGCTGGAGTCACGTGATGCTCGAAGGCATCAATGCAGGTGTACGAAAAGAGCATCACGTCACTCTAGTGGTCTGTAAAAAAAGACATATGGGATGCGCTGCGGTAGCCTGTCTTTTTCGTTAGCCTCGAGTTTACATAAATGACGTCATTTGGACGAATTTATTCAAAATATTTCCAATTAATCAATAAAAATAAATGCTTAGAAAATTGTATATTTTTTCTAAACCCTTTTGACTTTAAGTGCCTTTGTTAACTGAAAATAGCTATGATGGAATTATTATTATTTTTTTAAGAAATGGAATTTATGTCAATTATAAAAATGACTGGCGATTTGTGGTTTTCTAAAAAAAAAAAAAAAAGAGAGAGAGAGAGAGAGAGAAAATCGATTCCCGAGGATCGAATATGGGAAAATAAGTTTTTATTTCTTCAAATATTCTTGAAAAACATAATTTAATCACAAGATTGTCTTAACTATTGATTGAAATAAAAGATAATTTCGTTTTCATATTGAAAATAACGAAAAAAGTCTTATAATCCCTATTGTTTTCCCATTTCTCCCTTTTTTTTTCACAAAACGAAGTCATTAATTTGTCATCATAACAGGAATAATACGGATAATTGGTGTTAATTTCACCTCCAAACATTCCATATTTTAGAAGAAATAGCTGTGAAACACAATTAGTCGTTTAATCCGCCGTTTCATAAATTAATTTCTTTAGGATTTTACTTATCGCTCACCCGAAAGAAAAGTGACATATCTCGCAAAAATTCATTTTGTGTTTTATTTCACTAATAGGTCTATCATAGGTGCGCCTTGTTATACAAAAAATTTCATGAGTGTAATTATACGGAAAATTACTTTATTATGCTATATGTCCATTTGTGACCAAAGAAGAGGGGTGAATTATGTGGGGAGGAAAAATTACCCAACCCTAAAAACCTCATCCTACGTCTTCATTCTTAAGGATTTTATGCGTTTATGCACGTCATTATTCCTGCATGCAGAGATAAGTACTGTAATTGCATATTATAGTAAGATCACGCAAATCCCCCCCCCCCCCCTTCCTTTTGCCTCTCCAGTGAAATTTACTTTTGTAAGATGTGTTACTTTTCCATCGCGGGGGAGTGATATATTCGGTAGATATATAGCATTTAAATATAGCATTGTATCCTAACTAAGCGAAATGTATGCAAATGGATATAATGACGTAAAGAAATCGTTTACATAAATTTTACTTTTGATTTTGGATAGCATGGCACAAAAGATAAATCAATTTATTCATATAAATACATTACAATGCATTGTATAGGTTCAGTGAGAGTGATATTTTTAACTGTGTATTGGAAAATTAAAAGGTTTGATATCATATCTATTAAAACTCATATTTTGAATTTATGAAAGATGTGAATGATAAAGCATCAAGGAATAAATTTCTATACATCCTTTTAAATTTAACATAATTCTTACAAATGCAATTATAAATAAAACAAAAATAAAAAGATGAAATAAATAATATAGCGTCACTTAAAATTTGATATCATTAATTTTAAGTTCCATATTTAAAATTCTTATAGCAATAAGATAAAGTGCTGCGTCACAAACTTTTAACCCATTAAGGGTTTTTTGAATTGATATCATTACTTTTTTTAGATTAATAATAAAAAGATAAAAAAAAAATAAATAAAGACCAACGATAATAACTCATAATCGGGATTTCCATTCACCTTTAATTCCCCGCCCCTCAAAAAAGCATACCTCATACTTCAATTGTAAAGAGTACTGTACTATTTGATTTTTTAAAGAACTTTTTAGCAAGATATGGAAGTATTATACAAAATTGGTTTTTTTTATTATGGTTCGTTTCACAGCTATATAAAAAGCTTTGTTAAATTTTACTGTCTAAAAAGTTTACTTTCTTAAGAAAAATATCAAGAAATATTACTCTTTAAACCTTTTTATTTAAAATACAATAACATTGTAAGCACAGGAGAACAACGAAGATAGGCTTTTCATCACAGAATTTGACCCCCAAAAATAATACTCGTATCATGGCGCTAGTGTACCCAGCCTGCCGATCACGTGATCGATTGGATGCAGTTTGGATTTTCGATAATAGGTGGCAGCATCAACTTCCATAGAGTATTTTATTATTTTCTTTTTGAGTCTCAAAAAAGTGTACCATAATTACAATAAATATGAATGAAAATAAGAAAAACAGCTGGTTGATAAAGAAATTGATTTTGTTTTTTATTTTTTAATTTAAGTTTATAGCAACAAACATAAATTTCTATCAAATTAGCCACATTTTCGAGTAAGATTTTATCGTAAAATTTGTACATAAAAAAAAAGTTTTTCTCACTAAAAGTTAAAAAAAGAAAAAATGCATCATTTTATGATTTTTTAATCTTGTTAATTAAAATAGGCATTATCATTTGATTTATGGCTACAAGAAAGAGATTATGTAAACTACAATTTAAAATAGTATTTAAAATACAAAAATTTGAACTGAAAAATGCCTTTTTGAAAAATGTTAGAATTACATCCCAAATTTTAAATATTTCAGCATGGAGCAGGAAAAGATTAAAGTTGCATTGCATTTGTAACAATAAATATATATACTAGGGTGTCCCAAAAAAATCAACTTTAAAAATTGTGAACTCTCACACACTAAAAATGGTCTTCCTGTGATTATAAAATACCTTGAATTGTTTCAGAATTTAAAAAAAAATATTTAGAGGTCTGCCAAGGTCATTGAACTTGCATGAAAATGGCCAAAATAATGTGAAATGCGGCATTTTTTATTAGCTACATTAAAAGCCATTAATGTTCAACTGACTTTTTTTTCATGTCTGAATGCTTCTTATATATTGTTTCAAACAAATTTTGTATAAATTATGTTTTTGCTCTGGTAGGAAGAGATATAATATGTTACTGAAATCAAGAAAAATGTGATTTTTCAGATATTTCTACCTTCTGTATAATTATGCACAAAAAGCGAACTTAAGTAAACAATTATCTGACAATTGGTAAATAAAACTATCAAAGAAGGATGTTTTAAAGTTATCACATACTTTTTTACACATTCAGACATTTTTTATCAACCACATTTCTAAACGATTTTGGCGATTGCTCTTTATAAAATTTCTTTCTGTGCATCCCTATCTCTACGACTTGTAACAAAAACTGTTCTTGCCCTTCATATTTTGTTGAATAACCAAAGTCATGTGTGAATACAACAACTTGTTCAGCAACATCATTTACACAAGGCAAATTTTTAGCAAATATTGCAGCTTTTTTTATAGGATGGCGTTTTGGGCCAATCTTTGATGGTACACTGAGGAAACAATCTTCAATTTTAGTTGTTTCAAAGAAACTATTAAAAATACATAAATCATCGAAGTATTTCTAATAGATGTGAATTAGAACTCCTTTTTTTTCGTGTTCAAAACCACCTTTGATTTTTTCTTACCAGAAAGAAGATCTGAAAACAAGCTAAGTGTTGCAGTTCTCCACTTGCATACCATGAATGACGTAACATCGTTTTTAATCCAATATTGCTTATGTGTTTGACATCATATTCTTTGTACCTTTGAATCAGTGAAACATCATTAGGAGGATCATCAACAGCAGATTGGCAAGTAAACCAGGACTGAAACTTTACACACACAACAAACTGTTTAAATTGTTGTGTACCTTGAAACTCTTGAGCAGGTAATACCATTGTGCTTTCATTCCAATTAAACAATAACTTCATTTTCAAAGAATAAATTGCTTTTCAATTGCTTTCCAAGGAATAAATTGCCACCCAGCGAGCTCGGTGAAGAGCACCTGGTTTCCGAATTCTAAATTGAATGTCTAATCCAATCATTAATGATGCAAGATTTAAAATTTCTTTGTAATCATCTTAATCATCAATCGTTTTATAGCAGTTTTTACCTGATCAGAAGTAAAAGTTTTTAAACTGTTTCTGATGCTGTTATGATAGGTACGGATTACTTTTTTTGGTTCATGGTGGTTGAGCTTAGACCAGTTTTCTCGGAATCTCTTAAGTAAAAAGATTTCAGGCCCAGTAGATTGTCCGAAACACACACTAAATGCACAAGAAAGTAGAACTTCAAACATGCGATGCTGACATGCTATCCACAAAAGGTTTCTGCCTATTTTTTGCTCCAGAATTGTACATGCTCCTTTGAATCTTCAACTATTTGTATGGGTTGTATCGAAAGACGTGCCAGTTACTTAAGATTCACATTTCCACGATTTTAAGAGCTCGAAAACAGCATCAGCTGCTTCTTTGCCAGTTCCAGACATTAACTTAGAAACTCCAAGAAGCTTAATACGTTTATCTTGCAAAGAAAAAGCTAGTACGGCTAAATGATCAATATTTCCTATGCTTTTCTATCACAAAATGGCTAACAGTTTTCCATCTCAATGAACAACTGATTTTGATGTTTTAAACTGTGTTTTTAATTGTTGAACGGCTTCTTGGCAAAGATATTGGCTTTCCGATGAACAGTATTTTTTTTTAAGCACTATGGATTTTTACAAGCAGGTCAGACAGCATGGTAGAGGAAGCAACCTTCTTTGTTTATTACAGATGCTATTATCATTGTGGATCTTTTATGCTGGTCTTAGTTCAATCTAAAACACCAGAAATCTTGGAGTAATAATGGATCTGCGAATGCAGAGCTTAGATTTATTTCCTTTGGGCTTTGTATTATCATCTAAATGTATTGTTACTTTAACTTCTTCATGAGATGTTTCTTCAGAAGATTTATTGGCTTCATCGATATCCAAAATCGGAGACTTATAAATAATCAATGAAATTTTCCTTTAACACCTGCTGGAGTTGCTATTATTAATATTAGAAACATTGTAGTCCATGATATTAATTTAATGAAAACCAGTAGATTAATAAAGATTGAAGAGCATTAGAAGAGTAATGATCAGAAAATTGATATATGGTCCTTGGATAGTAATTTTATAAGTTTTTATAAAAAAATTTAAGAAAAATATATCATCAGATTAAATCATTGTTAAACACGATAAAATGTTCTTAAACAAATTTTAGGATAAAAAAATTTGTAAGAGAAGTGTGGTAGAATTCTGAAACCCTGCATATTAATTAAAAATTAAAATTTTTCATAAATTCCCAATTTTCTATTAGCTTGGGGGATCTCTTAACCTTTGTGAAATGACTTGAATTTTTTTGTAATATCATATTATGACAGAAAGAACACTTTTAAAAGGTGAGACTTGGCATTTTCAAACTTTTTATTTTTTTGGCCTCTCCTGGGACACCCTAATATATACTATAGGTTAATTCTATAAAAATTGTTAAAAAATATTTTTACATACTCACATTACTGAACAGAAGACAATTTGACAAGAAGACGTACAAATTATTTTGCTAGTCATAAAATAATTTTGGATTATTATGCAACACATTAAATAGCAAATTTGAATGATTTTAATTTGCATCATTTTTCGAAACGAAAAAGAAGTACCTAATCTAAGGTATGATATTTCCAAAATATATAAAAAATAGGCCGTTAGTTAATAACCTTCATAAATAATTGGGACAATTTCAAGAGATTCTTATTTTAAATTACATTAAATTTTTTATACTCCTTAATATTGGAAAAGTAATTTCTGCAGTTTTTTTAACACACACACACACACACACACCTTCCCGGAGAAAAATATCTGAATTTAATACTATTTGGGAAGTATTTTAGGTTTTTTTTAGCAGATATAAAAAACATACATCAGACAAGAAAACACTGTATTTATTTATATATGCATAATTAAATGTGAAAATACTTTCTGAAGCAATTAATCTGAGATTTTTAATTTTTATGTGGAGATAAGATACATAGTTAAATAATATTTGAAATGCATAGAACAAAATTCATTACTTAAATTTAGATAAAGTTTTTTCACTCAATTACATTTACGAGTTAATAAAGTCAATGCACTAGATATATTTGCTGTGCGAAAGTAACACTCTCAAAATATCTAAAGGATTATGAAATCATATTGAATGACATTTTGCAGTTATCGTTATTTAAAAAATGTTAAATGTATTTATCTGTGTTCTATATGAAATGTTAGAATTTAGGTTTCTATCCAAAATATAGATGGCGCCACATTTACCAGCAGCAGGAAATGGCACATTTTGTTATTGAAATTTATTTAAAATTTATTTTATTTAGCTTAGTTATAATTGCAATTTAATTTTCTTTAACTCGATAACAATTAAAAAAGTCTTAAATTTTATTTAATGATCTAATTGGCAATAAAAAAATTACAAAAAAACTCATAAAAAAAATCAAAAGGCATCACTGCGGATTGAACCCGAGATATCCGGTCTATGAGAGCAGCGCTCCTAACCGCCCAGTTAGTGTTTCGATAGCTAGCTGTTCCCAAAAGTGAATAAAAAGAAAGCATGCACAGGAATACATTAGTAATTTCTTGCGCATTTGCTATATATTCTGATAGAATGGTGAAATAACATAGTCTCATTTTCCATACCGATTATATAACAAACAACAGTTTTTCTGCAAATAAGTATTATGTTATTCGCTTTATCTCATTAATTATAATAAAATCGCGCAGGTCATTTTTGAGAAAAAAATTGCGAATTATATACAAAACAAGAGTTTTCCCGGACTCCAAGTATTATCTAATTCCCTTCATCTAAAACAAATTCATGTTATATATCAATTTAAAGAAAATCGCCCAGGCCATTTTCCAGAAATGGAAATTAGGAATGTTATCCATCGCAAGTACTTTAAAAATGGGTTTCGAAATCTCAAAATATACTCCATGTAGAAATGTTAAATTTTCAGAATAGGATAAGACTGCAGATATAAGACTGTTTTTAAAAAATCAGAACAATATGTGCTATATTTGCAGAGTTATGAAGTGGCAGCTTTTCGCGTTTCATTTGATCTCGAGTTAGGTGTATATATGAGTTCCGCCATTCTTACGATTTTAGGCTTATGGCTGCGGAATACTATCGTCTTCCATGATAGTATGTTTCCACAAATGTAGAAAAATAAAATTAAAATCTTACAGGGAAATTTTTCATACATAGACTTGCAAAAGAAAAAAAAATGTATAAAAAATCTAGGTATAAATACACTAAATCTATATTAAGAAACATTTTCTACAACTTTTCAAGTTATATTTTAAAGATTTCTCTGTCTGGGAATGCATATAATGATATGCAACCTTAGAAAATCAAAAATTGGAATTTCGATTATTTGTAGCAGTATTAGTAGAGAAGAGATCACCTTTTTTCAGTAATTATACATACACTCATATTCAACACATATATTGCAGGTTCGTATATACTAAACACAGAATAATTTCGATTTTTTTTTCTTTCAAGTATTGATCCAAAGTGTAAAACTACTTTTTAAACATGCAAATAATTAACATAGTTTCAATTTACAGTAACATTTTAAATACAGTTTTTTCTTTAGTATCTTTCTTTTTTCTGGTATCTCGAAGATTAAATTGCGGTTGATAGTCAAACAAAGAATACAATTTTTTTCACATAAAGAAGAGGAAGTAATTAAAGCTATCTTTCATGAGGGAAAAAAATACAATCTTTTAAGATTTATGTAATTACAATCGTAAATTATAATGACATTGACTGAATTTGTAGTTTTTGTATAATACGACATGTATGTTATCTTTTGCACCTTATTCAGCTTAAGTAAATTCAAAATGAGCACTTTGAAAATGTCAAAGTCTCTATTAATTAAATGTCTAAACCGAAAATCTCAGTTAAAATATATAATGTAAATGGCATTTGAAAAATGTAGTGCGATGTTTCTGATTCGTTAATAGTATTTTTTTCCCTTCAAAATGAAATATGTATATATGTACAATAATATAATAATATATATATGTAATATGTTAATAATATGCTAATAATATATATATATGTAATATGTTAATAATATGCTAATAATATATATATGTAATATGTTATATATATGGAATTAAATATATAAATATATATTTTTCGTATGAAATATATTTTTATAAATACATTGAATTTCAATATACAGTAGAACCTCGATTATCCGAAGTAATTGGGACCGACCTCTTTCGGAAAATTGAAATTTTCGGTTAATCGAGGAATGCTGCAATTTTAAAATTAAGGGCAAATATCTGAGCTATTTCTTATTATGGTAACAAGACTTAATAAAACAAATCCAATAGCAAAATCATAACAAGAATAAATTTCCTGAATTTTAATTTTGAAATTAATTAACTTTTACATATTTCACAAGGGTTTGAAACAAAGTTTTGTTTGTTGCAGTTTCGATTGCCGTTACTTTGCAGCTCTATCAGCAAGTATTTTAATACTATTAGTTTATCAGTATCACAGTCTTTCTGCTGCTTTCTGCACAAAACTCTTTTTTATTTTTGCAGCATCTCTCTTCATAACACTAACCGCTGCAATACCAATGCCGTATTCTTGAGCTTATTTTATCATACTCGCACACGACTCTACACGATTTATGATTTGAATTTTTCTTCTATAGTTAAAGTAATGCGTTTTCTTTTTCTACACATAATAAAAATGAAAATTTTTACTCTAGTAAAAATCTCGTACGGGAGCTCAAGTTAAATTCAAATAAATTCTAAGAAAGGGGGCAAAATATTTATATGTACTCGTGGTTTGGAAAGGACCGCTTGCACATGAGGAATGTGATAGTTAAAAAAAAAAAGCTTTTAATATTGATTTCGATTAACCGAGAGCTTCGGTTAAAAGAGTTTCGGATAAAAGAGGTTCTAATGTACATGTAAAAATGAATTTATATTAAATATTATATATATATATATATTTCGTTACATCAAAAGTAATTATTTTTTTATTTAATGAAAATATTTTTTTTTATACTATAAAAAGTCTTATAATTATTTTAAGGTTAAATATTTTTGTGGCAGAAATCTGATATAGTATAATTGTAAAAGAATTTAAAAAGTCCTCAGCTCTAAAACATAATTAACCATTTTAAGATCCAGAAAACGTATAAAAAATATACATAAACCAATGAATAGAGACTAAGGTCTACTATTAAATTCTATTCGTAAATTACTGTTCAAGGATTGTCTACATATTTAAAATTTCTACCCCCTTTCATTTAAAAGTTGTAACACACTTTTCTAGAGTTCCTTGAATGAAATATAATGGAAAAATATGCAATTAAGGCACTTTTTTATTAAATTTTCCAATTGAAAAAGGTTTTATGTGTGTATTCATAAATTTAGAAAAAAAAATTAAGGAAAAGTTTTTTTGTCATTCAATGAAACCGAAAATATTGTACCGAAAATCTAGATATAAAAAAAAATGATTTATATACGAGGGAAAGTCAGTAAGCAGGTCACAAACCGATATGAGAGGTCGGAAATTATTAGTAAATTGTTTTCAAATATGCCAATAGGTGGCAGCACTATGGACGAAGAAGGAAGTGCTCATCCTGTTGAGATGCAACAGAAGAAACAGTGCGGGTTGAGGAAATGGTTTGATAGTTGGTTGGTTGGTTGATTTTTGAAGGCCGATTATCTACTCTTTGGATATAGGCCCGAGGGTGAATGCCCTTCGTGGGAGTCTTTCTAAGGGAACCTAACCCGTATTTACGCATGGAAATCCAAGGCGGAAATGGTTAGAGCTGACAGACGAACAACAATAGACAGCATTAGCAACTGCAACAGGGTGTTCACATGGCTTAGCCTACACCCGACTGATGCAGACGATAAATGTGAGGTACACAGATGGCTGAGTGTGCAATGCAAAGACTTTTTCAGCAGGTATTAGAGAACACATAATGAGATGACACAAATATATCAATGTAAATGACGATTATATAGAGAAATAAATATGCCTTTTAAATAAGTTTCCTTTTTTTGTTGACTTTTGTGACCTACTTACTGACTTGCTCTCGTAAAATAGAATTGTATACAACATTTTTTAATATTTTTTTCTTTCTGTGGATGCAAATGACGACATGAAATTGATTCCTTAGATCATCGAAAAGGGAGCTATAACACAAATCATTTGATTTAACGCAAATAATTTGTGATTTAACGCAAATAATTTAAATAATTTTAGCACAATTATCTAATTGGTAAATTAGAATAATTGGCGGACAAATTGTGAATTGTTTTACCGTCAGATTTGTCCAAGATAACTCAGTTGGCAAAGCATTGGCAGCTTCAGCCAAAGAGTTCCTGGTTCGAATCCTGACCGAGACACTTTTCAACCGGTTGGAAAATTTCAATTCGTGAGCTTCGATTATTTGTAAAATAATTAATGGATGGTGATTGTTTTTTTTTTTATATTCTTCTATCTTTACAAGAAGAAAGTATTGGATTCGTGAAAATTTTCGACTCTCGGTTTTCGACGGATTTACACGTTTTAGTTGTCAGAGATTACGAAAAGCAGGTTTTTACTAAATGTTTGTTTATGGATCTGACTCTGTCTGTCTGTATGTGACGCAAATTTTGTGGCCGCTCTATCTCAAGAACTAATACACAGAATTTAATAAAAATGTATATTCAGTTACTCCCTGATACAAATTGGTGCTGATTAGTTTTTGTTGTAACTCGCTCAGCAGGTGGCGCTGCTATGCAAAATTTTTCGCGATTTTCACGATAGCTCAATCTCCAGAACTAACGCACGGATTTTTATCAAACCTCAGATTCAGATAATCCTTGACATGAATTGACGCTTTATACATTTTGGTGCAAAACGCTCAACAGGTGGCGCTGCTATGCTGCATTTTTTGCAATTTCCGCAATAGCTCTATTTCAAGAACTAATTCTTGAATTTTCAACAAACTTCAGATTCAGGTATACCTTGACATGAATTAGAGCTGTTTATGTTTTGGTGTAAACAGCTCAACAGGTGGCGCTGCTATGCTACATTTTTCAGAATTACCGCTGTAGCTCTATCTTAAGAACTAATGAGCGAAATTTCGTCAAACTTCAAATTCAGATATGGGGGAGACCGGGGTTAGTTGTGCTAGGGGCATGTTGTGCCATCGAGCTTCCTGACTGAACCAGTAGGTTGCAGCACCTGTCGCATCATGTGAGGGAAGAGGTTGATTGTCTCAGTGTGCTGCGTATGTTTTGAAGTATAGCGTTGTGTTGTTTTTGAGATAAAAATATTTATCTTGTTTTCTATCGTAAAAGTAAATTTTGCGACCTACGTTGGAATCGTCATTGCCACTAGCGATACTGAGGTATGTAAATTTCCCTAACATTATTTAAATGCTTATATTTTGAGCTGTTTTTCTATGTATTTCATTTGTTAATCAGGCCAACATTTCGGAAACTAATGAATAAAGTTCAAAATGGCGCAACGCGGGGCTAGTTGTTACGAAGTCTAAGAGGTACGTTGTGACAGTGTCAATACTTACCCCAGCATAATTTTTAATGGACGTTTTTATATTTCAGGAAAAATAGTGCGAAATTACAAGACACGTACTGAAAGAGCTAAAGCTACTTTAGTAGATTATGATAGAAGTAAAATCCGGAAGGTGCAGTTTAAGGAATGCCCAAGAACTGTTCAATGATAGTGAGATTGCAGGACCGTCTTCAGAAGTAAGAAATGTCATTGAATTAGATGATTCTATGACAACTGATAATAGCAATGTGTCAGTGGTAAGTCTTACAGAAATAAGACCACTCCCTAAAGCAGGACCTCGAAAAGGCAAGCGATCTATTCGTAAATGTTTGAAATCTGCCATTCTAACAAGCACACCTGTAAAATAGAATATTCGATCAGAACAAAAAGCAAAAGAACGCAGAAAAAAAATTGAAGAAGAAAAAGCAAAAAAGGAACTATATGGAGAGGCCAAACAGTGCATTAAAAAAATTACACCTAGGTTATTGAAAAAAAGGGAGAAGCAAGTATCGGATAGCTCTGAAAATGACGAAAATTGCTTATGTCTAGTTTGCTTGGAGCAATACAAAATTTCTAGACCCGAAGAAGACTGGGTGCAATGCATGACATGTAAAAGATAGGCGCATGTCAAATGTACCAAAAATGAACATTATTATATTTGTATTAGCTGCAAATCAGACGCTGAAACAAGCGATGACAATGCGTGATTAAAAATATAGGATATAGGCCTACACGTTGTAGTAGGCTATCGAGTCAAAGATCAATATGGAGAAAGATTAGTGTTGGCTTACTTTTTATTTCTTTCCTAATTAAAACAGGTTTTTTTCTTTTTATTGCTAAGTGTCTCTAAAAGTATCTTTATAAAGGACTAAGAGTTTACAAGTGTTAACAATTTAACTATTATATTTTCATTTGATTCACAATATTATTAAAACATGAAAGTGTTTTATTGTGTTAAGAACGTTATAAACGAATAAATTTCTCATTCTTGATTTAACATATCTCATTTAATCGCCTTTCTTACATAATTTGTATGTGTTACAATGTACTTGCATGTGTCATTTATGTGTAACAATGTGCCCGAAGCATGTCACAACGTTCCTCGTAGCGGGGGTTAGTAGTGACAAATTTCGAGGTTACGCAGAATTCATTTTGTGTTATGAAAAACGTTAATAATGTTAAAAGTAGTTTTATAAATATGTTACGTAAGATTTGCTCTAATGATGTGATGCACTAAATGTTTCGCTTCAGTTCAAATCTTACGCCTAATATCAAAAATGTCGAAAATGTCACTACTAGCCCCGGTCTCCAAATTTGATATGAATTGTTGCTAAATTGATGGAATTTCTTGTACTATTTAAATGATTTAATTGACGTGATTTATATAGAAGAAAGTTTTGTGATGGCTACAACATATTAGTTTTTCTAGGATTGTATATAAAGTCACACTACTCCATACATATCGCTGGATGTATTCATAGTAAACAGATAATATATTTTATTTTATTTTGTATACAAACTCGCTAGCATTTAAACATGTTTATCAATTAACTTAGTTTGCATTTAGAGTAAAATTTAAATAATGGGGTTTTTTTACACCCTTCTTCGTTTTGCTCTCGGAGATAAAATTGCACTTGACAGTCAAACAAAAGAATGAAATTTTAGTCCAAAAAAAGAGGAAATAATTAAAACTAACTTTATCGAGGAAAAAAAATTACTTTTCATAAGTTTTAGTTTTTGTAATTACAGTCGAAACTCACAATAAATTTTTAACGTTGACATTGACAAAATTTATATTTTTTGTGTACTTCAATGTTTGATTTTCTTTTTGCATTAATTAGTATAAATAAAACCCAGTTACCAAAATAGGTACTTAAAGAAATTTCGAAATCTGTATGAATAAAATGCCTAAAAAAAGTCTCAGTTGAAATCTAAATAAATTATTTTAATATCATTTGAACGAAAAAGCCAGATGATTCTGATAGATTATTATAATTTCTTTTATTTATTTTTTTAATCTTTAAAATGCAATAATTTGTACTATTTTTTACCCGGGGATTCTTTTTTTGTAATTTTTAAACCGTTAAATAATCTTATAATTATTTTAAGTTTTACTGTATTTGTCATAAATTAACAGCATTTACATTAACATTAAAATTAATATAATTTTGTTACTTTTTGCATGAATAAATTAAGTTAATCAGCTGAAAATGATAATTAATTCGAATTAATAATTCAAATAAATAATTCAAATAAAAAATAATTTTTTAAAATTAGTCTTTGTTTAAAATATTTATTTACAACTTGGGTGCAATACATATGGGCATGAAATTCAGGTCAAAGAGAATTGGTTCATTCAACTTAGATTACGATTCAGCTTGTTTCTGTATTATGAAAGTTTACCTTAGACTTTAGCTACCCCCAATTTTGAATCTCAGTTGCCTTTTTGGGGCCTTTGTTGCAGCTTCTTTAAAAATTATCCGATTCTCTTGCAATTTTCTTTAACATAGTTTTAGTGTCCTAAGGCTACTTTATAATCTACTAAAAAATTTCCTTATACTACAACTACAACCTTTTTTGAATATTAATCTTCTCTTTTGGAATCAATTTACGTTTACTGACTACAGTCGTAAATAAAAAATCTCGTTTCAGTTAAAGATAAATTCTTAATTTTAGAGGGGGGGGGGGGGATTCTTCCGTAAATTAAATATCGTGTTAATGTTAATGGTAATTTGTTAAATTGCAATTACTGTCATGCATGCAATTACTGTCGGAACTATATTTCTTACTTACTATGAATATCCTTCATATTTACTCGCGAAATACGAAAATTGTTGTACGCAGAGATGTGACAATGTATGAAAATAATGGCTGACTGTAAATCCATTTTTGCATAATAACTGTGCGCATTTCAAAGACTTTTATCTTGATATTTCATTGCAAATAATTCTACTCATGTTCGACTCGCGAACTGCATATGTGCTGCAAACTCATTAACGGTTTTTCTTTTAAATAAGAGCTATATTTTTACGAAATTTCATATTAAAAATTTCATGTATTTTTTAAATATGTGCTAGAAAATACAGATATACTTTTCCTATTAACATAAATAATAACGATTTTCAGTTAAGGGGTCACAGGACCTTTGATTTTGTCGAAACAATCAAAAACTTCATTTTTTTTTTTCAAAGTACCAAAATACAAATAATATGCAATTAAAATCTTTTTTTCTCTTTCTTCCTAAAGCATATATTCTTAGCTATATTAACCAGAACAATAAATGTTGCATATACAAAATTAATGTTTAAAATTTAAATTGAAAAATTCATCTCACTAAAGAGTGATTTGTAATCATTAAGTGCTGTTCGCATGATTAAACTCTCAATTATGCATATAGGAAACAATTTTTGAACAAAATATAATTATACTACACCTACTCCTAAATTAAAATCAAAATATATACAAAAAGTTTTGTTTAAAATTTAATTTTAGCAAAAATAAATAAATAAATAAATAAATAAAAATAAAAATAAAGTTTTTCAAGTGGAAAAAAAAAAACGAAAATGTGTAATTTTTTTATTTTGTTTTAGCGTAAAGACTATAAATAAATGCATATTTCGTTAATTTTTTAAAGCTATAGCTTATATTGTTTGAGAGTAACAGTGCGCGCAAACTCAAAATTTCCGAATCTAAGAAAACGATTTTTAAAATTTCCATATTAACGGAATTTCAATTGCACTCACCGTCTAGAAATAATTATTAAAAAAAAAAATTCAGATTTTTTAATTTTTTTTTAAAATACTGTTGACAAATTTTTAAAAATTAAGAATAAATCAAAATCTGAAGATTCATTTTTTTCTTTCAAGTTTATAGGTCCTGTCCCCCCCTTAAGAGAAATAATCGTTTCGAAACCACCAGAAATTAATACAAAATCAATTTGTGAATGCGGTTTACCCATCCGCAGTGAAACATATCAAATTCGATCATCCGTCGAAATCTCCTTAATGTCGGAACAATTGATATCACATGATATGTAGACAAAACGTATCACGTCAAGATGAATCTATCATTCAGAAACCGTGAATTAATTTGGAATTTACAATAATATCTGAATTATAAAACCTGCTTATTAATGGAAAAGTATAATTTGCTGCATCAACATATATTGTTTTCAAATTACCACTAAAAACTCTTAATACTATATTGTCCGCTGACTCATTTAAGCATCATTTCATCATTCATAAAACTACCTGTGGTCTTGTACCTTTTAAACTCGCTGAAAATCAACAAAAACATTCAAAGTTAGAATTAGTGTACCTTTAAAGCCTTTCTATGTATAAACATGAAATATTGAAAAGTCCTTCCGGCCAGTGCCGGGAGGAAGAGGTAGCTTTCATAATCCTTATTTAAAAAAAGCCAATTTATATCATGCAAACACACGAAGCTCAATTTAGTGGAAACCGAATATAGGAGATTCAATACTAATTTTTATCAATATAATGAATGAGAATTTCGCGAAATTAGTCAGCTTTATCCAAGCTGCTTTTCTTTAAAGTAACTTATATTTGGCTGCCAAATTCGGCAATTTCTTAAAGTGCCTGTCATTTTAAGACAACATGGTGGATGAGGCTAAGCAGTGAACTTGGTCGAGACCTTAGTAATTGCTGTGCACATGCTCATTCACATCGGAATCGGTTAATATACAGGAGTGCTGTCGCATGCAAAAAATCAGATTTTTCAAAATGTCACCCACAATAGAAATTGAAACTGCTATATCTGAGCCATTTTTTAAGGTAAAGACAAACAAAAAATGCTCCTGAATCCTTATATCAAGATCAAATACTTAAGAAAGAAACCTTTTTTAATTTCTAATTTGATTGCACCTCACTTTAAATATATATATATTTTTTAATTTAATGGCCGCCATTTTGAAACAAGATGGCTGATGAATCTGGCCAGCGAACTTGGTCGAGGTGTTGATGTATACTATCCACATGCCTTCTTACATCGAAATAGGCGAATACGTGTGTTATCGCGTGACAAATACAAGATCGTTTCAAAATGTTAGCCATGCTAGAAATTCAAAGTGCTATAAATAAACCATTTTTTAAGATATCAACAAAAGAACAAATTTTCAGAAACAAAAACTGCTCCGGAATCTTTGTATCAAGGCCAAACACATAAAAAAAATCTTTTTCATTTTCCAATTTTTTAATACCTCATTTTGAATTTTAAATTTAATTTTTTTTAAATGGCAGCCCTTTTGAAACAAGATGGCGAATGAAGCTGGCCAACAAACTCGGTCGAGACATTGGTATGTACTATGTACAGACCAAGTTACATCCAAATAGGTTCATAAATACGCCTGTTATCGCGTGACAAAAATCAGGTCGTTTTAAAATGTCAGCCACAAGAGAAATTCAAAATGCTATTACTCAGCCATTTTTTTTAGATATAGACGAAAGAAAAACTGTTCCGGAATCTTTGTATTAAGGTCAAACACATACAAAAAAAAATCTTTTTCATTTTTCAATTTTTTGGTATCTCATTTAAATTTTTTTATTTTTTTATTTTTTTAAATGGCCGCCATTTTGAAACAAGATGGCGGATGAAGCTGGCCAACGAACTCGGTCGAGATATTTATATGTACTATGTACACACCAAGGTACATCCAAGTCGGTTGATAAATACGCCTGTTATTACGTGAGAAAAATCGGGACGTTTCAAAATGTCAGCCACGCTAGAAATCCAAAATGCTATAACTCAGCCATTTCTTAAGATATAGACGAAACAAAAACTGCTCCCGAGTCTTTTTATCAAGGTCAAACACATAAGAAGAAAATATTTTTTCGATTTTCAATTTTTGGTACCACAATTCAAATTTAAATTTTTCTTAAAATTTTAAATGGCCGCCATTTTTAAACAAGAAGGCGGGTGAAGCTGGCCAACGAACCCGGTCGAGACATTGGTATGTACTATGTATAAACGAAGTTACATCCAAATCGGTTCATAAATACGCCTTTTATCGCGTGACAAAATTCAGGACGTTTCAAAATGTCAGCCACGCCAGAAATTCAAAATGCTATAACTCAGCCATTTTTTAAGATATAGACGAAACAAAAACTGCTCCGAAATCTTTGTATAAAGTTCAAATACATAAAAAAAAAATATTTTTCCATTTTCAATTTTTTGGTACCACATTTCAAATTTTAATTTTTTTTTTAAATTTTAAATGGCCGCCATTTTGAAACAAAATGGCGGATGAAGCTGGCCAACAAACTCGGTCGAGAGATTGGTATGTACTATGTACACACCGAATTACATCCAAATCGGTTCATAAATACGCCTTTTATCGCGTGACAAAATCCAGAACGTTTCAAAATGTCAGCCACGCTAGAAATTCAAAATGCTATAACTCAGCCATTTTTTAAGATATAGACGAAACAAAAACTGCTCCGGAATCTTTGTATAAAGGTCAAACACATAAGAAAAAAATATTTTTCCATTTTTAATTTTTTGGTACCACATTTCAAGTTTTAAATTTTTTTAAAAATTTTAAATGGCCGCCATTTTGAAACAAAATGTGCGGATGAAGCTGGCCAACGAACTCGGTCGAGACATTGGTATGTACTATGTACACACCGAATTACATCGAAATCGGTTCATAATTACGTGAGTTACAGTGTGACATAGGTCAGATATATATATATATATATATATATATATATCAATTTTGAACGGAGGGTGGTTTCGGGGCCTGGGGGTCATGATCGATGAAAATATACCAAAATTTTTTGAAATCGCTTTCCTCCGAACGGCTGCAATAGGTAGCTTTTTTGTAAAGAAAGCTACCTAAAATTGATTAACCCTTAAATGCCGGGTGTTGCCTTTCGGCAACGTACCCAACGCTTCTAAAATACTATTAGAATAATATTGAAGCTATAATATCTAATGTTGCAAGTAAAATACATTCTGAAAATATTATTTAATCGATTTTCAACATGTATATGGCAATGCTTGTGCTGTTTCAGAATAAAGATAGATTTACTTTTTCAATTGTTGCTAAATGTTTTTTTTTTGTTTTGTTTTGAAGCTTGCGAAATACCCCATTTTGTTCTGCTCTGAGCAAATAAAATTTATTTCTTATCATAGTTCTTAATTTTCTTGTGTGTTTAATATTATCGAATTTTATCAAAGACATTTATTTTTCAATTAAACACCAGTATTGCCGATTAGTAACAAACTGTTTTTTAGCCGTAAACCATACTTAAAACAAAATAGGATTTTTTAAAGTATTTTCCATGATTTTTTTTTTAAATGTAAGCCGAAAAACATTTTAAAAATTATTTTTGAAAACTCAGGCATTTAAGGTTTAAACAGATTTTGCTTTTTAATATACTGTCATTAAAAACTGATCAGCCTTTCACAGACTTTATGCACTGTTGAAATTAAAATAGCTCTTTTTTGTACTCCGTAAGTCATTGCGCGCATGGTATCTCCAGAACGTATGTATGGATTGCTATGAAGTTTGATAAAATTTAAAAAAAAAAAAAAAAAACATATGTTTTTTTAAAATGGCCTCTACTATTAGGTCAAAATGATTTAATTAACTATGTAAAAAAATACTTTTTTATTTTTAATGAATAGAAATAGTCATAACTAAGTATCTTACCATTCTAGATACTTAAAAGTAGGTCATTTTAAACGCAAAAATGTGCTTATCATCTATTTGAAATTTTATAACAATCCATTCATGCGTTTTCAAGATATTATGAGTGCAATAACTTACAGAATAATAAAAGGATTTATTTTAACTTCAATAATTCATAAACTCTGTAAAAAACTAGTCAGTTTCTAATGGTAGTATATAAAAAAAAATCTAATTGGTTTAATCAATAGTCAAAATCTCATGTCTATACGTAAAAAGATTTTGAAGATGCACCAATTCAAATTTTGAAAGATTTGCGTCCCGTTTAAAAGCTGCAAGGCCCCTTAACAAAAACTAAATTCTCCCCCAGAATGTTTGAATAGTTATTTTTGATTACTATATTTATAGGTATTTTGTGAAACTTGAAATTTGAAATGTCTGCTACTTTTAAGATGCAAATGCACGTAGGGTACAGTTTTCTTTTTAAATTCGAAATTCAAAAAGGTGCAGAGTAAAAAAAGTTTTAAACGCGATTTTCGAGATACTGCACTGCAAATAGAGGCGTCTTAAATTCAAACAGATATGTGACTGAAAAAGCAATTAAGACACTTAAACTTCTGAAAATAAAATTTCAGACGTGAAAGATGTCTAAATTTAAGACACATAAACGTCTTATTATGATCATGGCATAAATGAACTGAAAAAAAATGTTAGAATTGTGATTATATGTCTGAATTTAAGACACTTGCAATTTTAGACATTTCAGGAATTCAGCCATTTGAACCACTCACCAAGTAAAATGAACTGAAGTGAGTAGGTTTGTTTGTTGTTGCAAGCATGAATGGTGCGCGAGAAGAACGCGACCGGATTTGATTATTGCTGATTTGGCGGGCAACGGCTTTTACTCAACGGATTGGCGAAAGTGAATTAAAGTATCTCAGTACAGTAAATTTGTCTGAAGTGTTAAAATTGCTTTTAAATTTATCAACATTTGATAAATTATTTGAAAGTGTGACTATATATTTTTCCTCAATCCTCTATCTGTCTACTATATCTCTATAATGACGTTTGTTATTCACATAATATATGGAATCGTCAATCGTCGTTATAACCTTATAACGCATTTAAAGTTTCTGCTTTATTTCCAAAACATTACACTGGTTGAAGATTTGAACTTTGAATTCTCTTACTTGTAAATCGAAGATGAGTCAGAAAGTGAGTGTATCATCATTAATGAAGAGAAAGTAGTGACGCAGTATTTACTTTCTTTTATGAAATAGTATGCACATCTACACCTCATCCGTTGGTGTGTTAGTCGTTAGAGAAAAATTTTTTTTAGCATAGTGATCCGATGTCTGTATTTTATATCCTTGTGTCTTCATTTTATAGATACTAGACGAAAATTTATATTAGGTTTATTGGCAGTCAGTACGTGCTTGTAAATGGAGATCGAAAAAAAATCAATTGGGAATTATATTTTTCATGGAAATATAAAATTTTCAATATTTCTACGATAATTTTTATTCAAGACTCACCAAATATTCAAAAGAATAGCATGATATTTATAAAAATACAGTGGTAAAATAATATGAATATGCATATATTTTTAAAATGGCGTTCAATATCGTAAAATAATATGTCCTTCAAACTGGATTAGCTGTTACAGTTTTGGATATTTACGCCAAGGTAAGGTATTCCACAGGTTTGGAATGATAATTCACAGAACGTTCTTACATATATATTATTATTTATTTATTATTTAAATTATTCTTATTAGACTAATTTGCATTTTTAATATTTTTGTCTTTTTTTTATCAAATAAATATATTTTGTGTGAAAAGATTTGTTTGCTTATTTCTGATGCTTTTCAATGAGTGCATATGATTTTCAGTATTAATAAATATATTTAATTCTCACCTAGATCTTTACTTTATAAATTAAAGTTTCATGTAGTAAATAATCTATTTATTGTTTGAATAATAACGTGAAAAATACAACAGTTTCAATTAGATTTGGTAAGATGTAAAGAAGTTTTGAAATGATAAAATTAATGTTTCCTGCATGCTATTAAAAAAGAATATTTATAATTTTGTTAATGATTGTTAAATAGCTCGTATCATCTGAGCAACATATTAAAAAAATTGTTCAGTGTAAGTTTAAAAAGAAGCTAATTTTTATATAACTTTGCACAAGTAAGTTCTTTCCTTGCGAATTCCTTTATTTTATATTAGTGATATAATTTTACATGCAAATTTTCATTTTTAGTGACAAGAGTGCCATTTATTTATCTTACAGAGTATATTATTGAAGTGATTTTTTTTTATATTAACAAATTTAAATTTATCTTTGAGAAACCATGAACTTTTTATTTTTTGTTTTATATGGTGGATATAGAGTATGAAAAGAAATCTCGAAAGTATAAGGGTTTGTGTTATCGTGTATTTCGGAATATTTGTAAACTTGCAGTTTTTCCTATTGGAAATAAATCAATCTTATTGTATTCAACTGCACGCCGATACTATATATATATATATTTAATAATCCTTATGAAAATTTATTTCAAGATGGAATATACCTAGTATGTATTTCCTGCGTTACATCCCAACACCATACTTAAATTTTAAAACATGAAGCGATCTTGAAAGTAATTATAAACAAATTATAAAAATCGGCGTAATTAATTAAATATGTGCGGAAAATATTTAAAAAATCAATTTAAATAACATCATGCAAAAAATTTCAATAATATGAAAAAAAAAAAAAAAGAAGAAGATGGGTATAAGAATTCTCGCCCATGACAGTAGGAGATATTTTTCATTTTTGTAATAAAATTTAAGACCTAAATAAACATGTTGTGAAAACGCACTTCTAATGCAAGATTTCAAACAAGTATTGCCAATAATTCTGACTGATTGATAAAGTGTAACTATGCTGATATTTAATATATTTTGAAAAAGTAACATGGTTTGAAGATTAATTATTCTTATAATTATTTTTGCTCCGAGTATGTATATATTTTCATATTATTATAACATTTTTTAATACAAATTATTTTTATTGTGATGTTTATGGGAAGAAAAATGTTTTTAGAAGTGTTTTTCAACCCTCAAAGAATTTTTTTAAGCATATCTGGGTGCTAAAAAGAACCCATGAAAATAATAATAAAACAGAAACTCATAAAAAAAAAATTAAGGATTTTAAGTTTTATTTATTTATTTATTTATTTATTTTATTTTATTTTGTGTGTGTGTGTGTGTGTGCCTGTGTTCGTTAATGACAACGTTAATATCAACACACGTTATCTTTTAAATTTAGTTTGTAGAATATTATTGAATAGTATCAACAACTGGACCTAGAATTTATTTGGAACATATTTCTTATACTGTCACAAAAAAGGTAAATACTTTTTATCCTTTAGAATGTGCATATAAATGAATATACAGCAAAACCTCTGAATAGCGGACACCTCGAGAGCACGGAATTAGTCCGCTATTTGGTGGTGTCTACTTTAAAGAGGTAAAGACGTACAGATTTAAAGGTGTTGGGGATAAGAAAAAAAAAAAAGAGGTGTCCGCTATTCAGCAATTTCCGTTATGGAGGTTTTACTTTAAATACACACAGTAAAACCTGCGTAACGGACATTCCTGAATAGGGGATACGTCTGTTTAGCGAATCATAGGGCTTCTGCTTAAAACATGGTCTAAGGGTGCCTGCTCCTTTTTGTTTTTTATTGGGGGGGGGGGGGGGCGTTGATACAATTTTCGTAAATCTGCAATTTTGAATACCTTTCGAAATTACGCTGATTATAATGAATATTTTGAACGGTTAGAGTAATATAGTATGATTTAAGAAGGTTTTCGCTACACAGAGATTTCTGGTATTCGAGAATGTTCATTAGCGGACACTTCCGAGTTCCGAATTCTGGTCACTTCTATTTAACGAACCATAACGTTGGGTTGGATTTTTTGCAGACGCAGGATTTTATTAAAGCATTAGCAAATTGGGCGATCCCCCCTTCCCTTTGTATTTTGGTGGCCCCAAATTTGGTATTCTATTTTTGTAAAACTGATATTTTGAATGTCTTTCAACATTATGCTGATTAATGTGCTGTTGTCAAATATTTCAATATTTCTTGCTAACGATAAATTATATAACAACAACAACAACAACAAAAAAGTAAGACTTTCATACTTTTTTTTTTTTTTTTTTTTTTTTTTTTTTAAATGTTGGGATCTCATATACTGAAAATTTTGCGTAATCTAGTGTTAGATTTTATTTAACACACAAATAAAAATGTCACTGGGAATATCTAATTTAAATGGAAAAAAAAATTGAACAACAAAGCAGGGATAAGATTCTTTCTGAAGGAGTGAATCATTTATTTTATAAATGGGAATAATTTGTTACCATAAAGCAGAGCTGATTGCAGCATGGACAAACTGGGCTGTTTCTTTGTGCCTTTAGCTTTACGTGCTCCTACATTTGGTATGGAATTTCTATAAAGCTGATATTTTAAATTTGTTTTGATCTTATACTTATTTTAATAAATATTTTGTACTTTTAGAAAATGATTAGGTTAAGAAAAAGAAATATTTATCCAAATATGTATTTGTATTTAATGGCATTGAATAGGCTTAAATTTTTTTTGTAACAGTATATGAAAGGCGCGGGGGGAGGGGGGAGGCGAATGAATACTAGATCTTTGGACTAGAATTAATTTAAAGTTCTCACTGAAAGTAATAAACGTTTTTTATGCGCGCATATATGATATCACATAAATACATTTTTAGGTGATTGTATATATATATATATATATATATAATATCCTGTTCCAAAACTACAAAATACTCATTACAATCGTCATAAGTTCAAAAGTGATTTAAATATCAGCTTTATGAAAATTTTGTACCAAATTTGGAGTACCCTAAAATAAGGGGGCAAATGCTTCAAAGTTTTCCTGTGCTGCGATCAGCTCTGCTTTATGGTAACAAATTATTCCCATTTATAAAAAATGTTTCAATGTGGCCAAATATGGCTGCGTATGTGGCTTAGAAAGAAAAGTGGTCAAAGATGGCTTCATATTGGTGGTGGGGGAGGGGAGGAAACCGGCTCAAAGATGGCCGCAATTAAGACATTTGAAATGTCTGAAATTTAGATGCAAGAAGTGTCTAAAAATTTTCAGACATTTTAAAATGTCTGAAAAACGAACACTCTTGTTTCAGACACTTAAGTGTCTGAAATTCAGACACAAGAAGTGTCTGATAATTTTCAGACATTTTAAAACGTCTGAAAATTGAACACTGCGTTTCAGACACTTAAGTGTCTGAATTTCAGACATTTCAGTTTAGAGTGTGAATGGACTAGAAACTTGAAATTTGGCAAGGTGGTTACATTTAAAATACAAATGCGAATGGTTTATGAATGTTTTAAAAATTTACATCAAATTTACGAATGGTTTAAAAATTTAAATCGAAATTAATAAAGGATGAATTGAGCTGAATTTCTAAATTACGATTTCTATAAATTTTTACATTATATCTTTTAAATAATTAAACATTCATTTAAAATTCAGCTGACATAATTACAATTCTGACTACAAATCTCTAACAGTTGTGTTATTCCAATTATATATATATATGTTACGCACAATTTGATAAATTCGGTTATTATTAATTATAACCGGTTATTATGAATAATAATTTTTTCCGTAATATGTAAATTTAGTTTTTTTATATGCTTATGTGATATGTAGAAAAGAGATAATATTAATCCGACTTACTCTAACTTGCGAAAATTCTATCACATAATACCAATTTGCATTTCAAATCTAATCATTTTCAGAACATTCACTTAAAGGATTCACGAACATTAATATTTCATGTATTATACCGGCTTATTAAGTTAAAACCCTATTCTTAAACTAATCTATCAGTCTCCATAAGTAAAGGTATAAGATCTTAATCCATCTAATAATATTTATTCCAAATTGCTTAAATCTAAAAATGACGCTAACTACTTATATTCCTTAAATAAAGACCTTTTATTTTTTTAATTCCTATTAAAATTCGTTATTAATTCCCGGTGTATCAAGCCCCTCTAAATTCTTTATTTAATCGCTAAAATATCATGATTCATTATTTATCCCGTCTAAAAAAACATATTTATTTAAAATCATTCTTTTATTAAAATATCAAGGTGTCTACTGTAATATTTCAATGCTTTAATGTTCTAAAATTTATTCCGTGGCAATAAATTCATTTTTCTTTTCTTTTAAAATTAGGCTAATGTCAGATGAACGTCTTTTTGTACGCTTTTTTTGTTTTTACAGCCTTCCTAAACCTTCGCTAGCATGTATAGGGAGGCTGTAAAAGCGAAAAAAGCGTGCAAAAAGACGTTCGTCTGACATTAGCCTTATAATCTGGCAGGCTAAATTCTACTTTTAGACTGCATTCTCGATCACACAGATTAATTTTTAATTACACATTTTGTACCTGGTCGGTGGATATAGAAACTTCTAGAAGAAAGTTTTCGCTTTACGGAAGTTCAATCACCTCAATATTAATCCATCGGAACTATTATCAAATCCCTTTTAAGGCGATTATGATCGGAAAGGAGAAGTAAGCTGACCTTGATTGTAGCTTTGAGCCGAAGTAAGTTAAATACAGAGGCGCAGCCAGGTACGGGATGAGATTAGAGTTTACGAGTTCCGAGTCTCCGAGATTAAAGTTTGGGAGTTAGCACTGAGATGGAATGGTCTTTGAGACTTCGAGTTTATTCGAAGCTCCGTTTTTCTTTGAAACTTCGATTACCACCTGGAGATGAATAATCTTTTTATCATCGATTAAATCGAGTATTTCTCCTGAGGGCTGATCCTGAATATGTAAATAAAGTCTACTAAATAGCTCATTCGACTGCTTCATTTATGGATTTGATCTATTTTCTTCTTGAATAACCATCCGGTCTGAGCGACAGCATTCGGAAACTCAGATAAAAAACGATTTTCGCCAACTGCCTTTACAAGCTCAAAAGTTTTCTTTTATCACATGTATGACTGTAATTATGTCGTAAATTTGGTTTAACATAAACATTGAAATAAATACACAGGTCTGCAAAAAAACAATTTTTTTTCAGCTGCATGGGATATTTTTGGTTAATCATATGTTTTTTAGGGCGCTGAATCCAAAATAACCTCCATTTTCCTTCATCACATACAGTATTGTTAGAAAACATGGGGAGTTTCTCTTAGAAAAACAGAACTGCGATGAGAGAAAGCGATAAAAGTTATACAATAAGTTCCAAATTATACTTTCCCCCTTGCTTACACTTTACATTTCAGTAGATGTTGTGTGAAAAGTGGTTTTGTATTACTTTTGTATTGTCATAGCTTATGTCTGTGTGTAAAATTTTTTTGTTCGTTCCTCAAATAACTTGCATTTTGTATTATTTGTTTTGATTTCAATCTTATAAATATGAAATTATATATAAAATCAATTAGATATGGCTTTTTACTCAAGAATAGGATACCAGATTTCATGTTAAAAAAGGAATTTTACAAAATTAAACTAAATTAATTAAACTAATTTAATTAAACTAAAAACAAGAGTTTCACAAGAAAACCCGACGTGATGGAATTTTTAAACTATTTTTCCAGATTTCAGTGAGTGAAAACCTATAAGAAACAGTCAATAAATCCTCTGCAGTTTTTTTGTTGCACACTGTAAAAAAATATGTAATTCTACAGATATAAAGTTACATGCTTAACTAAAATTTTATCAGTACACTGTACAAAAAAAGATGTAAATCTACAAAATTAGTTTTTATAAAGCTACAGAAATCTGAAGCTTTACAAATGAATCTGCTAAAATTACAGTAATCTTACTAAAATTTTATCTATAACCCTGGTTGCAGTTACATAAAAAGTTCTAGGCATCCCAGTTTCCTAAAAAAATCTTAGTAACCTTACGGATTTTTTGACTTACAGATCAAAATTGTATGTGTTACATTAATTTTTGTTGTTGTCGTTACATAAAATGTTCTAGGAATCCCAGTTTTCTAGAAAAACTTTAGTAACTTTACAGATTTTTTTTTACAGTGCAGAGATGTGATATTTGTAAAAAATATGTAATTCTGTGCATATTATTTTTCATGAAGAAAACTTTTTACGAAATTTGTTATTTCAATTTACTGAAAAGCAAGCATTCTTTCCTGATTCTGATCCTAATTCCTGATTCTTTCATGATTGTGACTTGAGATTTATATATTATAATGTTAAAATGTGAAATAATATTTCAAGTTTTTTAATTGAATATTATAATCATTATAATGTGCATTATATAAAATTATTTACTTTAAAAAGGATGTCGTAAATCTACTCGTTAAAAAAAATAATATAATATGTGGTTATCATATTTTTCATTAATAAACTTCATCTAAAGGTTTTAAAGTCGTGACATAAGCCTCTTGTTTATTAATGCATAAATTTAATAATTCCTTTGTGAAAAATATGTAAAAGTGCAAATATTGTTCTGCGTAAACTCCCTTATTTGCATATTTATGATGTGAAACACGATATACAGCAAGAAGATAAAGAGATTTGCTTGACAATTAACAAATATTTTTATAAATTGTAAAACATAATTTAAATATCAATTGTTCTTTTAAGTTTGCATTTTCCGAAATCCATATAAATAATTTTAGAAAAATTCTTATTCTTTTATATGAAACAAAGGAAGAAACAAGAAAAAAAATTCAACCCTAATATTTGGTCAATACACAGTAAGTAAAGACATTTTGTGTTCTATTACTTGCAAATAATGATAAATTGAGCATAGTTTTCTTTCTGAATACATTTTTAGTGAAACCTTTTTTAATTGTACTAATAAAAGTTAACCCTTTCACAATGAGCTTCAAGTACACAAGTTTTAACCCTTAAATGCCTGACTTTTCAAAAATCATTGTAATAATGTTTTTGGGCTTTCATTTTTTAAATAAATCATGGGAAAAATACTTTAAAAAATCATATTTTATTTTAAGTATAGTTTACGGCTAAAAAACAGTTTGTTACTAATCGGCAATACTGGTGTTTAATTAAAAAATAATTTCCCTTGATAAAATTCTATAATATTAAACACACAAGTAATTTAGGAACTATAATAAGAAATAAATTGTAGTTGCTCACTGCAGGTCAAAATAGGGTATTTAGCAAGCTTCCAAACAAAATAAAAAGAACAAGTAGCAACATTTGAAAAAATAAATTTATCTTTATTCTTAAACAGCACAGATGTTGCCATCTACATGTTGAAAATCGATTTAATAATATTTTCAGAATGTATTTTATTGGCAACATTAGGCATTATAGCTTCAATATTATTCGAATAGTATTTTAGAGCCTAAATTGGGTATGTTGCCGAAAAGCAACACCCGGCATTTAAGGGTTAATCTTTTAAAATGAGTTATTCTAAATATAAATAAATCTTTACCTAACTTAGTCGCGTGAATTCTGCCATTAACTAAGGCGAAATTTAATATTCAAAATTACTGGTACACTGTAAAATAGAATCTCTAAAATTAACAGAAAAAAGCTGTAAATTTGGCGCCAGTGGAAACCGTTTAATTTGCAGAAAATATCTGTCATTTTTACAGAAAACAGTGTTTTTCTGTAAAAATTGCAAAATCCATATTTTTTAAAGAAAGAAACGGTTTTTATTTAAAACAGTTTCTTCCTGTAAAAAATGCAGTTTTTCTCTGTAAAAAATACAGTTTTTTTCTGTAAAAAGAACAAATTTTTTTATAGTGTAGGGATATTTGAGGATTTTATGCAACCTATACGTATTTATGTGCGTTACGACGCGAGGGGTTTAATTTACTTTCCATGTGATGCTAATTAGGCTCACTTTCGTTCAAACAGAATTTTTACTATGCGAATCACATTTATTCTATATCATATTGAAAGGTTTTCAATATAATACAGGGTTTAAACTTAAAAAATATATTACAATTCATTAGATATACAAGTAAAAATTACATAAATACATTTAATACAATTAAAAAGGAAACGTTTTGAGCTAAATTCTGGCCCCTCATCAGTGCAATAAATAACATTAAAATGACTAGAAAACTATATATCATGTTTACAGTTAAAAATTACTAGCAGTTAAAATTAGATAAAGTATAAAAATTTCAAAACAATGCTGAGTATTCAGGAGGAAGTGCTCATGATTCATTTATCGGCGACGTTTGCTTATGAGTGAACACACTTTCCAGAAAAACTCTAATTTTATTATTGTTGCAACCGGATCTGATAACTTTCATATTTGCGAAATCTGGGATATGGTCGGTATCTAAAGAATGCTGTACAATTTTAGACTATAGGCTTCCAGATTTGTAAGCACCTTTATGTTCGGCAAGGCGAATGGCGCAAGTACGACCAGTTTCACCGATATATACCGAGTCGCAATCTTTACATGGGATACGGTAAATTGAACCGATTCTTAGTAAGGAGGCGATTTTTGGTTTAGATTTGCAAAGAAAATTTTTCAAAACATTTTGTGGCTTGAATGATGTACAGATATTATGAGACTTCAAAAGGCTAGAAATTTTTTCAGAAAGATATTTGTTGTATGGTAGAGATAGGTAAATAGCGGGAGCCTTACAAATTACAGAGGATAACACGCGATGCTCAGAAAAAATCCCTTTTAACCATCTTAAATGATAGCCATTTTGAATTGTCACTAAATATCTTCTTTTTTTTTTCAAATTGGAAGGCTGCATCAGTATTCAATAACTTTTAGCTCTGTGGATTAAAGTTCTAACGACTGCGATTTTATGGGAGAGTGGGTTTACAGATTCAAAATTTAGGTATTACCCAGAATTCGTAGCTTTACGGTATACAGATGTTAAAACTTTCTGAATTTTTTAAGTTTAAATCGTGTATCAGACGTTAAACAATCATTATTTATTTTAATAATACAGGGTGTTTACAAATTAGTTGGACAAAAAGAATAATTTATTGAATGGAATTGACAGGAAAAGAAATGAAGTATATATTTTTGTAATGTAGAAAAATAGCTCAAGTTTACCATTATCACAAACGTTCGATGTGATTTCCTTTTCTGACTCGACTCTGCAAATGTCCCATCGGTAAGTCATTTCATGCGCAGATTTGCCAGCATGTTTATTATGCCTGTTTACCATGCATGTTTATCATTGCCAGCATCAAATTAATTGCAGTGCAGATTCTTGATTTTAGTTCAGGAATGGATACAGGAAGTGGTGGCCGTTGAATAATCCTTCCGCTCGCTAAGCGATAGCGTCAGTTATGACACCAAACGCCATCTAGGAATAAACTTCGGCAGTATTACTACTAGTCTGACTTTCAACTAATTAATTTCATTTAATATTTCGGAAGTTTTTAACTTACGAAATCGTCCAACTAATTTGCAGACACCCTGTATTTATTCGGCTAGTTGTTACTTAAATTAATATCTTTTCTGCACTAAGCAATTCCCATATTTATACTGAATTTTGCTAGCAGGTAGACACCATGTATTCCATGGACTACGTCTTAATATGTTTGAAACATAATCATTAAAAAACTATTAAAACGACTTGGTGTCATAGTTTTAAATAATAGACAGTATTAAAATGTTTACTAAGTCGTATCCTTTCTTTTAACGGAAAATGACGCAATAGTCTATTTAATAGTTTCCATTTAGTAATTAAATTCCATAAAAAAAATTTAAAAAATCAAAAAACCCGACTGCGTAATAAGCGAACTAATTAATTATATCTCACCAATGTGAAACTATTATGTTTTATATTACATACCTACTTTTTTAAAATTTACTTGTATTGATGACTTTTAAGTTGCGTTTAATTGTTAATTCCTATCTATAAACACTGCTTTGATGAGGACCTATGATGGTTAGAGTTGCAGTAAAGCTAGAGATCCTATCTACACAACTTCCAGGTTGTGTAATATTTAAACGGAGCTTCTGACTGTAAAATAGGCAATGAAACATCGTCTTCATTTTGAAAGACCTATCCAATGATATGCCACTCAATAGGGTGCGTAAATTTTTTTCCCGTCTCTACCGCCATTTTGTATTTTACGTCCGCCATTCTGAATTTATAAAAACAAAAACTATCCTATAACCATCGGACGATTAAGACGAATTGATAGAGACCTCATTCATTAAAATCCACCCAGCCGTTGGGATGTTTCGAGGGTATAAAGAAATTCCCATACACAGATACGCGTGAAACACATAACCTTTCTTTTCAGTCGGGTAATAAAACAATATCACATTATATAGAAGTAAATTGAGTGTTAATGAAATAAGCAGGAAATTTTGTTTATTAAGGATATTTATAATACTTTGTAATACGTGTACGTATCTGTAAAAAAAAATGCTTGTATCTAAAACCAAAATGTTTATTTCCACATTTATGATTTCCTCTGCGTAATAGACCGGGAACCGGCAACAGACAATCACCTCATCGAGTTCACGAATGAAATTCTAGGATTAGGGGTCATCCATATATGATGTCACACTTTTTTTTCAATTTTTTGACACCCCAGCCCCCTTTGTCACATATAGTCACACTTTACCATACCCCCCCCCCTTCTTGTCACATGTCACGCTATATTACATAAAGATATACTTGCAGTTCAAAAACAAAGTACTATGTTATAGGTGATATTTCAAATTTTATTTTGAAACTTTAAACTATGTGTTTTAATGACATTTGTGAGCATAATAATAAAAATGATTCAGGTACTTATTTTGTATGGAATAACATTAAGATTTACAACAAAAAACATAATTAATATACAATAGTAATAAAATATTAATATGAAAGTGCAATTAAAAACAGTAGTATTTTGGAATTTGAAAGGGAATTTAATATATTTGGCTTTAAATGTTATCTTTACCGTATGAACACAAAATACTTTAATTTCAAAATAACGTCTTAGATGTATCACAATCCCAGTTCCGCCATCTTGAACTTTTTTCTTGCATGAAAAGTCATTTTTTGCCAAGTAGTAAATGTCGCCAATGGTTAAATATTGTTGGTAGATTAATGTAATATTGAAAAAACTAGAAGATAATAATTATGACTATTAATTAAAAAACAATTTTTAATTCACGCCAAGAAAAAAAATCCAAGATGGCGTATGCGGGATTTTAATACATCTGTTCCAAAATAACTTTAAAATTTAATCTGCTGATTATTGATGCTTTTATTTTAACCTATATGTGTGATGTCACACTTCTTCTTACCCGTCCCACCCTTTTGTCACAAACTGACACAATTTCATGAACCCCCTCCCTCCCTCCAAGCGTGAGATCATTTGTGGATGGCCCCTTAGTTAAATCTTAATTAGCATATTAAAACGCAATCAGTCTGCCAAATCATATCTTGGTGGAAAACACTTGGAAAACCCGATTTTAGAGGCTGAATCGTAGGTTTACCATTGTGTTTTCCTGCTCCCAATCCTCCATGTTTTCATACCTTTTGGTGCAGGGAAACACAATAACTCACCATTTTTGCATATTACACAGATATATGTGTAATAGGCAATTACATGTGCAATTTATACGTTAAACTGGATATTTCAGAGTTATCTGATGGATTTTTGCACACATAAGCAGATTTAAATGTTATCCGCAATATACACAGAACAATTTTTACTTTCAAATTGACACACCATACCTATTTATTTTTCAATTTACGCGCCACTATACATATAGAGACAAATCGATTTTGTATCATCAATATACCTGTTTTAATGTGTAAATTTACGCATTTTTTTATACTGTACAGTCGTGGAAAAATAAAAGTAAACACCCCCTACTAACTCCTCAATAAATTATCGTAGACGAAAGTTACTGGTACCGAACGATTGGAAATAAAGTCTACTTTTAAATGACGTACATAAAATTTGTTTCGGGGGCCATCTACATATTAAAACGAATCCAAACTTCATTTTTTCAATAGCAATACCCAATTTTAACGAGATATTTCAAATCTTTGGTTCAAATTATGCCTAGACACCAAATTGCAAGTCATTTGAATGATAAGTTTTTGAATTATAAACATTAAGAATTGAGTGCTTCTAATGTTAAATTACATTTTCATATTTTTATTTATAACTTCTGAAATTATGATCCTAATATTTTAATTTCTTGTGCAGCAATAATACTAATATACCCAAACATAAATAAGTTGAATTTGCATTTTTTATAATTTTCTGATATGAATTATGAATTATGAAATTAATATTAAAAAAAATATGAATTGCAACCTACAATTTTTTTGATGGATTCAGATTTATTAAGTCCTGCTTTATGGAAATCCAAAATTTCACATTTTTCTTCCAAGTAGTTTTCAAATTATGCTTAAAAAACGGCAAAACGATGGTTTAAGGGGCCGTCTATGATAGAAGTGACTAAATATTTTGAAATTTCTTATGCTATCCTGTAATCTAACAGGCTTAATTGACTGCTTAAGGTGCCTTGATCAAGATGGAAGCTCTCTCGGTTAACAATCGAATACCGAACTGCAATTTGGATACAGCCCTTAAAATAAGCTCGTTTTAAAATAATTAATTTATCAAAAACGTATGGTACGAATTGCATAAAATTTTTTAGACTAATTGAAGGGTGTAGATCTCATTTATGCTGTCAGAATTGTGTACTGCTATTGAAAAAAACAAAGTTATGGTTCGTTTTAATATGTAGATGGCCCCCTAAGCAAATTTTATATACATCACTTAAATGTAGACTTTATTTCCAATCGTTCGGTACTTATAACTTTCTTCTACGATAATTTGTCGAGGAGTTAGTAGGGGTGTTTACTTTTTTTTTTTCCACGACTGTACATACGAAATATTATGTTCAGATTGATAGTAAACATAGTTCAAAATTACACATTGTTCAATTGTGGGGTACGCAGTATAGGTTCTGGGGAAAGAAGATAAACAAGTAACTGTTGCCAATCGAAAAAACCCAAAAATACATTAGAATGCGTCAACTAGGCGCGCATTACAGCCGATGTCATGGCAAGCTGTATTATCAAACATAAAAATTGTTCAAATATTTAATATCAATTTACATATTAAACTATAAAATATCAAATAATTTTTCAAGAAATACATCTTTAAAAATGTAAACTCATTAATTAAAAAATATATTAAACCTCTTTTCTTTCAAACAAAACTAGTCTACTTCACTTATCAATGGAGAATGGGAAAGAAATACCATTATATTTCTAAGTAAATGTAAAAATTCTTTGGAAAATTACAATAATTGGAAATATTTATTATTTAAATATTTATTATTATTTATTATTATTTTATGTATTATTATTATTATATTATTATTTAAATATTTATTATTTATTATTTAAATATTACAATATTGGAAAATTACAATACAATAATTTTCGATGCATGCAAAGTAAGAAAGAACAAATAAATAATTCGATACAAATTATGTGTTATTAGGTGCGTTCGTAATTATATAAATACGTAACATAGTCGTCGTCTCATCCGTCCATCTGTCTCTCCGTCTGCCCGCATACATTAGCGCAAGAACTACCCAACCGAATTCTTTTAAATTTAATATATAAAATAGTTGCTGAATTTTGTCGAGTCATTTCAAATTTTATGAAAAACGAATCAAAACTTAAAAGGATATTAATAAAAGTTTTCTTCATAATTATCTGTTAAATAATATCATACGTAATTAATTCAGTGTTATCCCATGATAGTTAATGATTCTACGTTGCCGTGGTGATTACGTCCTATTTAAGATGGAGTCCTGTTATTCCCGTATTTCTGAGTTTAATATATATATTTGTATTCATGGAATTTGCATAAGAGTGCAACAGCTATTGCACCAAGATTTGAATATTTATTAAACTACTTAGACCACATCATTTGCCACATTTGACGTATAATTTCAGACTTCTTTTAATAATAATGATTTGCATATCAGTTTGTGAAAATACTTTGGACCTTTCCTTGTTTTTTATCAAAAATGTGTTTTCTTTAAACATAGTGTTTTGTCTTTTATCACTAAGATATTGTTTCATTGAAAGGTAGAATCCATTTCAGATTTGCATAATGAAAAACCATTATGTTATAAAATAAACGGGAAATTCCTTTGGAAAATTACCATTATTTTCTATGCATAAAAAACTTAATACATTTGACACAAACACAAATCACGGTATTCTCTTTGAATTCTGAAATAGTTCTTCTTGTATCAGATTTATATTTCGATTGGCATTTATTAATCTTTAAACAGTTTGAAGCAATGGGCCTGTTGTTCTTCTACCATATTATTATATTTTACTTTGGACATGCGTACATATGAAAATACAGAAAATCTTTTGAACTAATAAAACAATAGATTCCACTGATATTTATGACATTCATACTTTACATTTTTCTTTATTTCCAACTTGTTTGATATGTCTGTTATTTTTCTTTAAGAGAAAATTGAAAATATAAAATGATAAAATCGAAATTGATCCATTGAAGCTAAGTAGCTCCCGTTAATAAAAACAACGAATTAATGAAACAAATTTACCTAAAATAATTCATTTAAATATAAAAGAAATATGAACAAAAATTATAAAATTTAAGCTCAATATACATATTTATAAAATCTTAATGCATGAATCTCAGTGCGTTTTCAAAGGCATTATGATAAGGTATTATATAAAGACTAATAACCATGGCCATCTTCAAATTTGTGGACGTGTATTTCGGAAGATTTATGGAATATCAAAATTCAGAGTGTAAAAGTTGTGCTAGAGGCATCTAAAAACTGGACTTTTTTTTAAAAAATGAAGGGGGTGAGATCGTCTAATAAAATTGAAAATTAGTACAGGCATCCCCCGACTTAAGTAAGTGATGCGTTCCATAAAGTTTCACATAACTTGAATTTTACATATCTCGTTATCAATTTCGTTATCCACATGGAATTTGTAAAAGTAAATAGTTTGCGTATACTTTAAGGCTGTGCACAGTAGGATTCTGAATAAATAGAAAGACTTATAATTTTATTAGGTATTTAAAAAATTACCATTAAATAAACATGGGTATATACCAGGGCTTCCCGGGTTTCAGATTATCGGTGAAAAGAATTTTTAAAAAATTGATAACTGTATAATAGATTTGTTACATTTATTGTATTTTTTAGAATGCGAATTAACATTATTTATTTTAAAAATAACAATTATGCGTTTAAATAATTTTTTTTAAATTTATGAGAAAAAGATGCATTTGTATTGGCTTCGCGACAAAAGTTAACAGCCAAAGAAATCGCTAAAGATCGCTATTTACAATCAACCTTTTTTATTCTGATCATTTGAGGTGCAATAGTTTAAGTGCATAGTTTAATTACATCTCTTAAATTTGTGTTTTTACATATGGTATTTTATTTATTTATTTATTTATTTATTTATTGGTGAATGTCTTCATTTCGTTATGGAATTTCAACTGTAAAAAAAAGCTGAGCTATTTAAATTCTTTAAATGCAAACGGATTTATTTTTCATAATCGTCTGCAGCGATAGAGATAGATTTAAAACAATGCATACTTGAAAATTATTTTTAAAACAATAAACATTCAGTAAATGGTTGTCCATTTTTTAAACAAATCGCGATACAAATTTTAAAAGAAATTTCATTTGAAAGTACATTTTTCCGTATTCTATGGTATAAAAATTTCAAATGTACGATGTTTAGATTTTTTGAAAATTTCAGTAAAAGTTAAATTTAATAGTCTGGTGTTGTGACCGTCAAAATGACGTCATCGTTACGCAGAGGCACTTTTGTCCTTTATAATATGGATTATGTGTCCTTTTGTGTAACAATCTATAATAAAAAACTACCCCAATGACGAAAATTAATATTCTAATGAACGATCATGGTATTTACTGATTTAACAGTCACAAACGAGATTACGTAATAAGCACTTCTGCCATTCATTAAATGGGGGCGGGGTATCACTTAAGGGTGTTCGGGAAACAAAAATTTTCAAATTTTCTAAAAAACTTTTATTGCATTAAAAATTATTCTGTCCTTTTCTGTTTAAAATGACGTTTAATTCAGGTTTCTATCTTAATTGGGACAGGAAATATTAATTCTTCCGTTTTGGTTTGTTCTCAAAATCTATTTTCAAGCAATGGTTGTCATGGAAATGACTTCTTGGAAAATGCGTTTTCCTTCATAATGGATTTTTGCCCATTTCTCGCATTTTAAATTGTTTATAAGTGAAGAACCCTTAAAGCTGAATGGCTCAAATTTGGAACATGTCTTTTTCAATTGTTGTACTTTAATTTTGATTCAGCAAATCTAAAACAAAACAACAAAAAAAATTACTTTTGAAAATATGATTTTATTTTTTGATTTTATTTTATGATTTTTATTTTTTAAAGTTACATCTTTTTTTTTTTTTTTACTTTAAATATTTTTATTTAAATTAATATTTTAAAAATGTTGTATCAAAATTAAAACTTATTTATTTCTGTTTATTTAAATGAAACTCTAGAAATAATATTTCGAGTTATAACGATTTTAAATTACCCCACTATTTTAATAAATTTTAAATATTAAATTAAAAAATATATATGAGAAGTTTTGTCATGTGATTTTGTTTACAAATGATATGGTTAACCATTACAAAATATTTCAAAATTTTAACCCAATAAATAAAAATTATTTTAAAATGTGTCCCGCACCCTCTTAATTTTAATCCCCAAATCCCACAATGGCAGCAGAAATTTGGAATAAAAATTTTCTTTTATATTTTACGTTTGAGCTTTTATTTATTTTCACATAAGCTTTACGTAAATCCTGGTATCATTCAATTAGTTCAATATTTTAACAACAGAAATACTGTGCCGCTGCAATGGTTAATTATTTACTATTTTTCTTCTAAAATGAGTAAAAGTTTGGAATCATAATGAATCGGTGTGTGTGTGGGGGGGGGTGGGGATTTAGAATCACAATCCAATTCATGTAAATTTTTATTTCAGGCAATCGGCTTACTGTTTCATAATAAAATTACGCTATTCCACTTGAGCAGATTATAAATATATTGAGCTCTTGTTTCATTGCTTATTTCAAAAGCTAGTGGATAAAATGACGCCAGTAAGAGAACTGTACTTGAAAAACAGAAATATGATTCAAAGAATTTTAACCCTTTATATTGTGAATAAAAAATTACTTTTCCTGAACAATTACACTGGTGTGCAAAAATTAAGGAAAAGTCACAAAATGCTAATTTTCAAATACGCGAACACTCAAGAGGAAATAATATAATTCGAGTAATTACTATCTCTACAACACAGCTAGTCCATATAACATCTCATTCATGTCACACGTGGTCACAAGTGTCACAGTTACTACGGTGAAGCAAAAAAATAGGAAATTCCTTACATCTCATTATAAGTCTCAAATGATCATTATATGTGACTCCACTGAGACGTCAATGTGACTGCTGATTTGTGACGAGTCACAAGGTGGCTTTACAATGTAGTTAAATTGTGACTCTCATGTGACTGTCATTTTTACACTCAATTTCAAAGTCATCATGAACGTTGCATTATGATAAGTCACGAAATAATATCACATTATAGTCACACGGAGACTTTTCCCAAAACAGCACAATGGTGACTTCACAGTAGTCTCTCTGTCACCTGAAAGTCATCATATGACTTTAATGCGACATTATTTGGTAATTTAACACAATTCAGCGTTCACGATGACTTTGAAATTGAGTCTACAGAGACAGTCACGTGAGAGTCACAATGTAACTATATTGTAAAGTCACCTGGTGACTCATCAAAAAGCAGCAGTCACAGTGACGTCTCAGTGGAGTCACATATAGTGATCATTTGAGACTCATAATGAGATGTATGGAATTTCCTATTTTTTTGCTTCACCGTAGTGACTGTGACACTTGTGACCATGTGTGACATGAATGGGATGTTATACGGGCTAGCTGTGTTGTAGAGAAAATAATTACTCGAATTATATTATTTCCTTTTGAGTGCTCGCGTATTTGAAAATTAGCAATTTTGTGACTTTTCCTTAATTTTTGCACATCTAAGATATCCAGAACAACATATATAATAATAATTCGATTGTAAGATATATTTTTTTTTAAATTAAGTCTCTAATCCCCACGGTTTTATCTCTGCTACTATATGTTCAGCTTTAATTTTTAGTGTGAAATTTCATAAATAGTGTACATTTTAATTCAATAACAGAAAAGTTAAATGTGTTATATATAACAGAACTTTGTTATAGATGTGATGTAATCACGCATTAGTAGCGCAAAGGTTACATTCCCAGTTTCATTACGGGAGGTTCAGCGTTCGAATACAGCCGGCCGATTCCATTGAGTAAGAAATTTATAAAAATTCTCTCAAACTCTTTTTTTTTTGTGAGTTTATGGACACTATTGGTCATAAAGTCGTTTAGAACCACTCCAGATAGTATTTTTTAAATAAAAATTTCAATATCCTCTAGCTAAGTGATTAAAGTGTCATTGTAAAGATAGATAGTTACCTCATTTCTGCCTTATCAAAATTCTGTCCTACATCTTTAAAAAATTATTCTATTCTTTGAGTTTATAATCTTTTTGACACCGTATTTCTTCAGGCACGTAAACAAACTTACGTATAGCACTTTTCAAATTCCAAGAAAAACTGCTTGTAATATTTTTTTTCTTTTCTTTACAATTTACAATATTCAACACACTAAAATTCTTACTTAAATTTGAATACACTCGTTTTTATCGAAGCGAATACAGGTTGAATATTTTGAAAAGTAAAAATGGTGTATTCCCATGTGGCATACCCTTTTATTATGGGTGATGGAATATATTTGAAAATAACCGTTAAAGTGTCGTGGATATATGTTTAGTCTACTTCATTATTTATTCTGCAGTCTTCTATCGTTTCAGAAGAAATAACAAATTCACATTTCCATTTCCGTTTGCGAAAATGTAGTGCAAATTATTTTTTGAAAACAAGGTTCAAAATATTTCGCCCAAATTTCGCTCTGTAAAAAATTTCAAATGTTTTTTGTTTAAGATGGACAGTGATACTGGTGGATACGTAAAAATTGGATTGAATTGTATTCGTGTTTTCTTTTGTGAAATAAATAGATGCTGCTACATTTTTTATTTTCATTAGTTTATTTGTTTTTTAATTGTTAAGAAAATCGCCAGCTGCTGCGATATTTAGCCACTAGTTATTTGAAATAGAAATATTCGCCTTATCTAATCCCAGAAATTTCCACACATAAGGCGAAGATTAAAATTAAAAATTACTGATACAAAAAAAAAAAAAAAAAAAAAAAAAAAAAAAAACCAGTTTGTTGCTATGTCTACCTTACACGATGTCTATAGAAATTCAACTATTAAGGGTCGAACGGTAATGTCAGGAAAGGGATTTTTGCAACAGCTTATTGATGCTGTATTTTAATATCTAACAAGGAAATATTGTACATGTTTCAATTTGTATCGAAATAATCATTCATACACATTTTTTTCTAATTTTGCCGACACCCGTCATATGAAATATCGTTGAAAAGCCCTGTGACCAGTTATTGATACTACGTTTCGCTCGTGCCCGTCCTACCACCTCCCCCCCCACCCGGGGCACTTTCTAACTTTTGCCAACATCCCTCATGTGATATAGCGATGTAAAACCCTGTGACCATTTATTTATTCCATGCACCTCCCGTGTCCCGCCCGCCACTTTCCTTCACGGTGGGACTTCCTAGCTTTAACCGACACCCCTGATGTGATATATCGCTTAAATGCCCTGGGTGTGGAAACGAAGACCTTTCCAGTTGCGTGCGCAGTACTCCTGTTATACGGTGCCATAGGAAACAGGAATCAGGTACCCCGTTCGAGGTTCATTCTGTTCGAGATTTAATATGAGTTTAAGGACCCCGATGAAAGAAGGGGCCCGCTAGCATTTTCACAATACCTACTCGGAACAGGTACTGAACAGGTGAGCAGCATAGATAACAGCTAGCTATTTCCTAGCTGATAACAGCTTAACACCCAGACTAGGAATTGAAGTATCTTATGTTATTGTAAGACATTGGGAATAATTTAATTGTAGTTTTGATCTACTTGAGAATTAAATTAAGGAAATAAAAGAAGAATTAGATAGTTAAGAGTTTAAAAGAAGCAAGTTTAAAATTAAGTTAATTTTAAGACAAATAAATGGAAAATATTTTAAAAGACTAACTAAAATGGTCTAACTGTAGTTATAAAACTACTATAAAAGGAATAAAAAGAGAGAAAGGGTTAGCACTGTCCAGAGTTACTCTCGCCAAGCTTGGGCAGGAAAAGCTGAAAGGAGGTAGCAAAGCCACATTATCCAAAAAAGGGACTTTTCAGGGCCATACATTTTTTCTCCTCTATACCAATATAGTGCGAATAAAGATTATATATATATATGAATGAATATAAAAAGACATTAAAGAAGATAGAAAGAAGCAATCTTAGTGTGGTGTATCCAGAGGTTACTGGGTGTCCATAATTATGAACCTAGAGCGTTTACGGTGGGGGGGGGGGGGTCGAAGGCGTCATAATCAGGAAGCTCCGTTACTATTTCATTTGGAAGATCGAAGATTTTACTATAGAAATTTTTGGTCAAATCGTTGATGCGCTTACGCAGGGTAATGGTTTTGAGATCTCTTGGACAGTTGAATTACGTAAGTAACGTGAAGCGTTACGAAGTATGCGCAAGTGTCTGTTATGCAGACGACTTATGTTGTCCATGGAAGTACTGCAAGAGAAGCCCCAGACCGGACTAGCATATGTAATAATTGGAAGGATGCATGAGGTATAAAGAATGAGTTTATTATGAACTGAGAGGGTTTTGCTATTGAGAAGAGGTTTAATTGAATTGAAATCTCCAGCGACTTTCCCTCTTATAGAAAGAATGTACTTGCCCCAAGTTAAACTCCAATTAAGGATGACCCCAAGATATTTAGCTTGGTCCGACCAAGGGTTTGCTGTGGTATTGATTATTATTATGTTAGGGAATGTTAGTTTGCGAGAGAAATATACTGCACAAGTTTTGTTTTCAATAATAAGGACGCGCCATAACATACACCAGTTCATGAAATCGTCGATGTGTGTCTGCAGGTACCTACCTAGAGTGTATGGGAGGTGAACTGAAGCATAAATGCAAGTGTCGTTCGCATAAAGGCCGAGGTATGTATTCAGAGAGCGTGGAATGTCCTTAAAGAAGATGTTAAATAAAATTGGGCCCAACACGCTTCCCGCTAGGATGAAAAGTATAATGGAAAGAATGTTGTTTATGCGGACGAGAAAAATGCGGTCGCAAAGGTACGAGTATATTAAGTGTATTAGTCTGGGATGAAATCCGAGCTGAATTAGTTTGTAAATGCGGCCCTCATGCCAGACCTTATCGAATGCCGTTGCGACATCTAGAAAAATGGCAGCTGAGGGATTTTCGCGTTGAATTTACAACAACTCTGAGTCGATGATGTTGGGACGAGTGCTTTGGGCGAAAGCCGAACTGCTCAAGCATAAGAATGTTGTTATTTTGCATGAAATCCTGTAACTGGGTACGAATGACACGCCCCACAACTTTTCTGATAGAAGGTAAAAGAGAGATAGGTTTATAGTTAGTAGGGTCAGAAAGATTAGTCCAGGTTTGGGTATAGGAGAGATTATGGAAGTTTTCGACGGTTTAGGAAACTAGTTAAATTTTAGGATAGCGTTAGTCAGGTCAGTAATATAAATAATGCAGTTAGGAGGAAGGTTTTTAAGAGCAGTATTAGTAATTTTGTCATATCCAGGGCCTTACGTTTTTTGAGATTTTTAATGATATTGTGAATGACAATGGGTTGGATGGTGTGTGTGTGTGTGTGGGGGGGGGGTTACCTACTCGGTTTAGATTCGACACTACTATATATTCAACTCTCAGTATATTTTTCTGGTAGGAAATTTTGAATTTTATGAAAATTTCATAAATGTAATAGCTATTTTCATAGAAGCATGGAATTATTATTTAACCGTTCGCGATTTTGCGCTCGATTAAGGAAACATGTCTTTTCGTTTATTATTTTGTCTTAACAATTAGTTTTGTTATTAACTTCATATAGTAATGATACTTTCCATATCCTAATAATATTATAAATGAGAAAGTGTGAAACTGTTTGGTTGAATTCAGCGTCAAAACGGACGATTAATTTTGTAATAGGATGATTGCCTTTTCATTCATTATCCATCATATTATTTTTTTTTCGATGGGCAAGATTTCCATTTAAGTTAATAAAATTTACATATTTTATTTGTTTGTAATACATAAAATAAAACTTCTAAAATAAAACCTAGTTTCAATCAAATGTAACAATGCAATATTCTTACTGTGTTTGTTATACTGTGGCATTTCAACGAAAAAAATGTAAAATTTGATTTGACATTGCAGTAATAATAGGCACAACTATGTTAACCGAACTCTGTATAAGTACCTAGTGAAAAAACTTATAAACGATATATTTCTTGGTGCAAAAAAACTATTCTGCTGATATTGTGTATTGTCTATGTCTTGGTCATAGTCGGCAATATTGGCGTCTCCAAAGTTGGGAAGTTTACATTTTGCACATATTTGCTCAATGTTGGCAAAAAATCTTTTGCAATTTCACTATTCATATTTGTAATGTAAATATCTCTGCAATGTTGCCGTTTTGTTGGAGATAATTACAAAGCATAGCAATTTTCTGCAGTATTGAAGCTTCATTACAAATATTTCCAATTTAAATACAATATACCGTAAAGTACCGAAAGTAGCCCCCCCCCCCCCCTATCATATATGTGAATATTTCCTTTTTTGAAAAATTGCCATTTCCCTTCAAGTTTTATTTTCTGATGCTTTCAATCCTTCTGCTTTTTCTGGAAATTCCTTGAGTTTTTTGTTTCTATCTCATAAATGAATATATCTTATGCAATTTATTTTTATCTAATTTCTTTACATGCCATTGTATCAGAATGGCATACTTCGCTATGCGCGCTACACTGTAAAAAAAAAAAAAATCTGTAATTCTGTAGATGTAAAGTTACAGAAATATGTTTGCTTACTAAAATTTTATCTGCACACTGTACAAAAAGGATGTAAATCTGCAAAACTAGTTTTTGTAAAGCTACAGAAATCTGTAGCTACAAAATAATCTACTACAATTACAATAATCTTACTAAAGTTTTATCTGCTATCCGGGTTCCAGTTACACAAAACGTTCCAGGCATCCCAGTTCCCTAAATAATTCTTAGTAATCTTACAGACTTTTTGACTTACAGTGCAAACGAGTTACATGAATTTTTGTTGTTGCCGTTACATAAAAACTTCTAGAAATCCCAGTTTCCTAGAAAAAGTTTAGTAACTTTACAGATTTTTTTTACAGTGTACCAGACCTTTGAAAGGAATGGTTTTTTTTCGAAGAATAATATTATTTTTGTTGAT